>CM066320.1:199024855-200410355 GCA_033807775.1 Saussurea involucrata | reverse complement strand
ATCCGATCGGCTATGTTTAGTATCGGTAATGATAAAGCCCCAGGGTCGGATGGTTTTTTGTCGAAATTTTTCAAGGCGGCATGGCCTATTATTGGAAGGGATGTGGAGATTGCTATTCACAATTTCTTCTATAATGGCAGACTTGCTCGGGAATTAAATCACACGGTTTTATGCCTTATCCCAAAAATTCCCAATGCCACTCGGGTTACTGATTTTCGACCAATTTCGTGTTGTTCGGTTCTTTATAAATGTGTCAGTAAAATTATTGTTGATCGCATGAAGGGCAAGTTGGATGATTTAATCTCTCCAACCCAATCGGCTTTTATCCCGGGTCGCAGAATTTCGGACAACATCTTAATGGCTCATGAGTTGGTGAATGGCTACCAGCGGAATTCGGGGCCCCCTCGTTGTGCTTTTAAATTTGACATCCAAAAAGCCTATGACACGGTGGATTGGAGGTTTCTCATTATTATGTTGGAGGGGTTGGGTTTCCATCCCGTGATAAATAAATGGATAAAAGAGATGGTTTGCACTCCTTCCTTTTCCTTGGCTATAAATGGAGATACGTCCAGATTTTTTAAAGGAGGTAGGGGCATTCGTCAGGGGGACCTGTTATCTCCTTACCTCTTCACGATCGTTATGGAGGGGTTTTCGATGATTTTTAAAAATTGTATTATGGAGGCAGCGAACTTTGGGTATCATAAAGATTGTCAAGCTTTGGAAATCACGCATTTATGCTTCGCCGATGACCTTTTTGTTTTTACGAGGGGTTAAATGTAACACCTCGAATGTAACACCTCGAATTTCTTAAAAAATCTCTCCACTTGTTTAAATGTAACACCTCGAATTTTCATTATTTTGTATTTAATATAAATGGGGTCTACTTGTAATTTAGTCTAAGTTGTGGACTAATTGTAAATGTAAACTCCAGGGTTGAATTTGTAATTTGACCAAAGTTTAAAGTTAATATTGAAAATTAAATTGAGGGTATATTTGGTCATTTATGGAAAGTTGAGTATTCTTAAGATTGAGGTAAGCTGATTTGAGATATTTTATCTCAAATCAGTCATCTTGAAGTCGGTTTAGAGTAAGCAGAGAGAAAGAAGAAAAGAGAAGAGAAAGAGACAGCGGAACTGTGATTTCTTGTGGTAAGGATTTGAATCTTCTTCTTTAATTCTTAATCAGTTAGTAATTTCAAGTTTGAATCACTCTCCAGAAGATTGTTGATTCAGAGGGAAGGAAAGATTTGGATTGAACTGGGTCAAGAACTTCAATCAGGTGAGTTCATTCTTTTCATTTAAAGTTTAACAGTTGAAATCGAATTAGATTTAGTATATAAACTGTCTGAATGAAGTGGTATGTCTGTATGGAAATAAAATCGAGCAACAATCTGATTTTAGATGAACTTATTGAGTGCTTTTGACGTAAATTGAATGTACTGCATCGAAGTCCCGGTATTAGAAATTCCGGAACTGGGTAATTGGATCCGAAATTGATTGGGTTCCGGAACTGGGGTAAGATCCGGAAATAAATGAGTTCCGGAATGGGCCTTATGGATCCGGTATTAAAATTGAGTTCGGAATTTGGGCCTTTTTGAGATCCGGTATGTGAATCCCGGAAATGGGTTTCGAGACCCGGTATTGGACTTCCGGAACTTGGGCTTCGGTACCGGAATTAGTTGGGCTTTCGGAATGGGCTTCGGTACCGGAATTAATGGATTCCGGAAGTGGGTTTTGGGATCCGGTAATTAATGAGTTCCAGTATTGGGCTTTATGATCCGGTATTAAGTGATGATTTCCGGAATGGACTTTGGGTCCGGTATTGAGTGGACCCGGATTAAATTAGAATCTAGTTAGGGGTTTGATTTTAAATTAGCATCCGTATTCGAATAATTCCTTAATTTGAGTTCGGGATACTTTCTGATTTCAGTATTTGGAAGGGAAACAATCGAGAATTAAAGAAGTGATAAATTGTTTAATATTCTTAGAGTTAAGAATATGTTACGAGAAGTAGTGTGATATGTTATTATACACATACACTAGTAAGTGTAATGGATCCATAAGCACTGTTAGTATTATAACGAGGAATAGGCATAAAGCAACTTGTAATTCCCGTTGACCTGAAATGTGGAATAGGCATAAAGTAATTTGTAACTCCCATTTCGTAAAAGTGTTATGAAATGAGAAATAGGCATAAAGGAAATTGTAATTTCTATTTCATAGTGTGATGTGAAACGCGGAATAGGCATAAAGTAATTTGTAATTCCCATTCACTTAGAAATGGAGAATAGGCATAAAGTAAATTGTAATTTTCATTTCGTAGTGTAGAAATCGAGGAATAGGCATAAAGTAAATTGTAATTCCTGATTTCTATGGGAAGGTCAGAGATAGGCATAAAGTAAATTGTAATCTCTACTTCCAGTCCAAGAAATAGGCATAAAGTAACTTGTAATTTCTTGGATAAGAGCAATGATCTAGAATCTGTAATAGTAGGCTCTTGATTGTGATGATATGATTTTATTGAATGTTAGTCATATCCATGGGATCGGGTATGTTCCCGTCATTATGGGACGAGTACAAGTACGGTAAGAATGGTGCAAACCAGGTTTGTTTATATGCTTTGGATATCTGAGTTTTCAAAGCTGTTAATGTTTTAATTTGAATTTGGATGTTCTCACTAGGCGTAAGCCTAATTGTTCAAATTAAAGTTTCTTACCAGGTACGAGCTCAGGGAAGTAATGAGATGTGGGACGAGTGCTTTTGGTATTCGACTTTTGATGATAAGCGGAGAAATTAGCTGATACGAGGAGGCTTTGGATGGATTGCTTAGATAACCCACTTAATCTAATTATAGTTGACATGATTAGATTAATAGGTTATTTAGAGAATTCGATATGTGTAAATATGAACCCTCATAGTAATTCTCTGCTTATATATATATATATATATATATATAAAAGTTTGGATGATATTCTGTCATAACTTGTGAAATTTCAAGGTTTAAATTGGCCCTGTTTTTAGGGTGTTACATTAAAGTAAAATCGGGTCTCACTCCAAGCCTTCAAAAGAGTGAGGTGTTCTTTGGAAATGTGCCGACTAGTACCCAATCGGCCATTCTTGAGTGCTTACCGTTTCGCCTTGGTACGTTTCCAATAAGGTACCTTGGAGTGCCCCTTTCGTCGGTTAGATTAAAAGTGACCGACTTTGGTTTTCTTATTGATAAAGTGAAAGGTATGATTCAAAATTGGAAGACTAAATTCCTCTCGTTTAGAGGTAGACGCCAACTTATTCGATCGGTTCTCCAATCTCTCCAACTTTATTGGATGGCCACGTTTGCCATTCCGATGAGTGTGATTAATGAGCTAAAATCCCTTTTCCGTGATTTCTTGTGGGCGCAAGGCGATAGTTCGAAAGGAAAATGCAAAATATCTTGGGCGCAAATATGTAGACCCGTGGATGGGGGTGGTCTTGGAATAAAAGGACTTGCTAATTGGAATCGTGCCCTTTTAGCAAAGAATGTTGGTGCCTACTTACTCGGAGGAATTCTCTATGGGTTCGGTGGGTGTATCTATATTGCCTCCGCACTGATCATTTTTGGTTAGTAAGGAAACATTCAAGGTGGTCTTGGAGCTTAAGCAAATTGATGGACTTGCGTCCGCTTTTGCGCCCATTTATAATGATGCGTGTGGGAAACGGGGAAACGATTAATGCATGGGAGGACCGATGGACGCATGGTGCGCCCCTTTCGGAAATAATCTCATACCGATTTATTATATCGACCGGGTTCTCGCCGACTTCTTCCCTTCGAGAGGTGGTGACCCGGTTTGTAATTCCCGTTGACCTGAAATGTGGAATAGGCATAAAGTAATTTGTAACTCCCATTTCGTAAAGGTGTTATGAAATGAGAAATAGGCATAAAGGAAATTGTAATTTCTATTTCATAGTGTGATGTGAAACGCGGAATAGGCATAAAGTAATTTGTAATTCCCATTCACTTAGAAATGGAGAATAGGCATAAAGTAAATTGTAATTTTCATTTCGTAGTGTAGAAATCGAGGAATAGACATAAAGTAAATTGTAATTCCTGATTTCTATGGGAAGGTCAGAGATAGGCATAAAGTAAATTGTAATCTCTACTTCCAGTCCAAGAAATAGGCATAAAGTAACTTGTAATTTCTTGGATAAGAGCAATGATCTAGAATCTGTAATAGTAGGCTCTTGATTGTGATGATATGATTTTATTGAATGTTAGTCATATCCATGGGATCGGGTATGTTCCCGTCATTATGGGACGAGTACAAGTACGGTAAGAATGGTGCAAACCAGGTTTGTTTATATGCTTTGGATATCTGAGTTTTCAAAGCTGTTAATGTTTTAATTTGAATTTGGATGTTCTCACTAGGCGTAAGCCTAATTGTTCAAATTAAAGTTTCTTACCAGGTACGAGCTCAGGGAAGTAATGAGATGTGGGACGAGTGCTTTTGGTATTCGACTTTTGATGATAAGCGGAGAAATTAGCTGATACGAGGAGGCTTTGGATGGATTGCTTAGATAACCCACTTAATCTAATTATAGTTGACATGATTAGATTAATAGGTTATTTAGAGAATTCGATATGTGTAAATATGAACCCTCATAGTAATTCTCTGCTTATATATATATATATATATATATATATATATATATATATAAAAGTTTGGATGATATTCTGTCATAACTTGTGAAATTTCAAGGTTCAAATTGGCCCTGTTTTTAGGGTGTTACATTAAAGTAAAATCGGGTCTCACTCCAAGCCTTCAAAAGAGTGAGGTGTTCTTTGGAAATGTGCCGACTAGTACCCAATCGGCCATTCTTGAGTGCTTACCGTTTCGCCTTGGTACGTTTCCAATAAGGTACCTTGGAGTGCCCCTTTCGTCGGTTAGATTAAAAGTGACCGACTTTGGTTTTCTTATTGATAAAGTGAAAGGTATGATTCAAAATTGGAAGACTAAATTCCTCTCGTTTAGAGGTAGACGCCAACTTATTCGATCGGTTCTCCAATCTCTCCAACTTTATTGGATGGCCACGTTTGCCATTCCGATGAGTGTGATTAATGAGCTAAAATCCCTTTTCCGTGATTTCTTGTGGGCGCAAGGCGATAGTTCGAAAGGAAAATGCAAAATATCTTGGGCGCAAATATGTAGACCCGTGGATGGGGGTGGTCTTGGAATAAAAGGACTTGCTAATTGGAATCGTGCCCTTTTAGCAAAGAATGTTGGTGCCTACTTACTCGGAGGAATTCTCTATGGGTTCGGTGGGTGTATCTATATTGCCTCCGCACTGATCATTTTTGGTTAGTAAGGAAACATTCAAGGTGGTCTTGGAGCTTAAGCAAATTGATGGACTTGCGTCCGCTTTTGCGCCCATTTATAATGATGCGTGTGGGAAACGGGGAAACGATTAATGCATGGGAGGACCGATGGACGCATGGTGCGCCCCTTTCGGAAATAATCTCATACCGATTTATTATATCGACCGGGTTCTCGCCGACTTCTTCCCTTCGAGAGGTGGTGACCCGGTTTGTAATTCCCGTTGACCTGAAATGTGGAATAGGCATAAAGTAATTTGTAACTCCCATTTCGTAAAGGTGTTATGAAATGAGAAATAGGCATAAAGGAAATTGTAATTTCTATTTCATAGTGTGATGTGAAACGCGGAATAGGCATAAAGTAATTTGTAATTCCCATTCACTTAGAAATGGAGAATAGGCATAAAGTAAATTGTAATTCTCATTTCCTAGTGTAGAAATCGAGGAATAGGCATAAAGTAAATTGTAATTCCTGATTTCTATGGGAAGGTCAGAGATAGGCATAAAGTAAATTGTAATCTCTACTTCCAGTCCAAGAAATAGGCATAAAGTAACTTGTAATTTCTTGGATAAGAGCAATGATCTAGAATCTGTAATAGTAGGCTCTTGATTGTGATGATATGATTTTATTGAATGTTAGTCATATCCATGGGATCGGGTATGTTCCCGTCATTATGGGACGAGTACAAGTACGGTAAGAATGGTGCAAACCAGGTTTGTTTATATGCTTTGGATATCTGAGTTTTCAAAGCTGTTAATGTTTTAATTTGAATTTGGATGTTCTCACTAGGCGTAAGCCTAATTGTTCAAATTAAAGTTTCTTACCAGGTACGAGCTCAGGGAAGTAATGAGATGTGGGACGAGTGCTTTTGGTATTCGACTTTTGATGATAAGCGGAGAAATTAGCTGATACGAGGAGGCTTTGGATGGATTGCTTAGATAACCCACTTAATCTAATTATAGTTGACATGATTAGATTAATAGGTTATTTAGAGAATTCGATATGTGTAAATATGAACCCTCATAGTAATTCTCTGCTTATATATATATATATATATATATATATATATAAAAGTTTGGATGATATTCTGTTATAACTTGTGAAATTTCAAGGTTCAAATTGGCCCTGTTTTTAGGGTGTTACATTAAAGTAAAATCGGGTCTCACTCCAAGCCTTCAAAAGAGTGAGGTGTTCTTTGGAAATGTGCCGACTAGTACCCAATCGGCCATTCTTGAGTGCTTACCGTTTCGCCTTGGTACGTTTCCAATAAGGTACCTTGGAGTGCCCTTTTCGTCGGTTAGATTAAAAGTGACCGACTTTGGTTTTCTTATTGATAAAGTGAAAGGTATGATTCAAAATTGGAAGACTAAATTCCTCTCGTTTAGAGGTAGACGCCAACTTATTCGATCGGTTCTCCAATCTCTCCAACTTTATTGGATGGCCACGTTTGCCATTCCGATGAGTGTGATTAATGAGCTAAAATCCCTTTTCCGTGATTTCTTGTGGGCGCAAGGCGATAGATCGAAAGGAAAATGCAAAATATCTTGGGCGCAAATATGTAGACCCGTGGATGGGGGTGGTCTTGGAATAAAAGGACTTGCTAATTGGAATCGTGCCCTTTTAGCAAAGAATGTTGGTGCCTACTTACTCGGAGGAATTCTCTATGGGTTCGGTGGGTGTATCTATATTGCCTCCGCACTGATCATTTTTGGTTAGTAAGGAAACATTCAAGGTGGTCTTGGAGCTTAAGCAAATTGATGGACTTGCGTCCGCTTTTGCGCCCATTTATAATGATGCGTGTGGGAAACGGGGAAACGATTAATGCATGGGAGGACCGATGGACGCATGGTGCGCCCCTTTCGGAAATAATCTCATACCGATTTATTATATCGGCCGGGTTCTCGCCGACTTCTTCCCTTCGAGAGGTGGTGACCCGGTTTGTAATTCCCGTTGACCTGAAATATGGAATAGGCATAAAGTAATTTGTAACTCCCATTTCGTAAAGGTGCTATGAAATGAGAAATAGGCATAAAGGAAATTGTAATTTCTATTTCATAGTGTGATGTGAAACGCGGAATAGGCATAAAGTAATTTGTAATTCCCATTCACTTAGAAATGGAGAATAGGCATAAAGTAAATTGTAATTCTCATTTCCTAGTGTAGAAATCGAGGAATAGGCATAAAGTAAATTGTAATTCCTGATTTCTATGGGAAGGTCAGAGATAGGCATAAAGTAAATTGTAATCTCTACTTCCAGTCCAAGAAATAGGCATAAAGTAACTTGTAATTTCTTGGATAAGAGCAATGATCTAGAATCTGTAATGATTCGTAGTAGGCTCTTGATTGTGATGATATGACTTTATTGAATGTTAGTCATATCCATGGGATCGGGTATGTTCCCGTCATTATGAGACGAGTACAAGTACGGTAAGAATGGTGGCAAACCATGTTTGTTTATATGCTTTGGATATCTGAGTTTTCAAAGCTGTTAATGTTTTAATTTGAATTTGGATGTTCTCACTAGGCGTAAGCCTAATCGTTCAAATTAAATTTTCTTACCAGGTACGAGCTCAGGGAAGTAATGGGATGTGGGACGAGTGCTTTTGGTATTCGACTTTTGATGATAAGCGGAGAAATTAGCTGATACGAGGAGGCTTTGGATGGATTGCTTAGATAACGCAATCTAATTATAGTTGACATGATTAGATTAATAGGTTATTTAGAGAATTCGATATGTGTAAATATGAACCCTCATAGTAATTCTCTGCTTATATATATAAAAGTTTGGATGATATTCTGTCATAACTTTTGAAATTTTAAGGTTCAAATTGGCCCTGTTTTTAGGGTGTTACAATATGGTATCAGAGCTGAAGTTTAAGCGAACTAGGTATGATAATGAGATACCTAGACTTAAGCTGAGATAAATTAAGTTATGATTTGTGAGATATGGGTAGAATTGCTAAGACGGGATAATCTTAGAGTCGACGGAAATACGTGAAATTAGTACTGTAACAATGGTCACGAGGATTCTCATGTATAGTATGTTCACAATTTCAATTAGCTACTGTTATTATGAATATATTTTTACACAAGCATACTTGTTTCTAAATTGTTACAGTGACTAACGAACGGTAAAGTACGTTTCGTGTGTTTGGATATGTGTAACCATTTCTTATGGTTATTTCTTTGTGTTCAAACAGAACGATGGTGAATACACCAACAAGATCCCCTAATTCTTCGGAGAATAGGGCAGTAATTGACTGGGTTTGGAAAGACAACTTGAAACGGGCGGAACACATGAAAGTCCGCCGAGGCCACCTCTAATAGGAGGAATGGATAGTCAAATGCAAAGAACAAGTACCGGTACCTCTAACCCGGTGACAACTGAGTCTACAATGGAATCTCGTATGATGGAAAATATGATGCGAATGATGAATACAACAATGGCACAACAATCAGAGATGTTCATGAAAGCGTTGAATGATCGAAGTACTTAGCTACTACGAACGGAGAAGAGTACTGGTGTAGTAAATCCACTTCACAATCCTGTAGTGAATGTAAACAGGAGGGTGGAGCGAGTTTGCTCATATAAAACATTTCTGAGTTGCAAGCCGCCAAAGTTTACTAGAGCAGACAATCCAGTAACATGTATGAACTGGCTTAGAGAGATGGAACAGGCGTTCCGAGCTTGTGAATGCGACGAGGAATCTAAGGTCAGGTTCGGTTCTCAAATGTTACGAGGCAACGCCTTAACTTGGTGGAACATTGTGATGCCAACAGTAACAGCCCCGGTTTTGGCTGCTATGACGTGGGAGTCTTTTAAGAAAAAGATTCTGGAAGAGTATTGTAATGAAAACGAAATGGATAGGATTGAAGAAGAGTTTTGGACTCTTAAGAAGGGTACTTCAACTGTTCGGAAGTACATTGAATCATTTATGGAAAAGCTGAATTTAGTGGGGCATGTGGCTTCAACCGAGAAAGAAAAGATTAAAGCCTATCAGAAGGGCTTACCTGCTGATATGATTTCTCGGGTGCGAAACTCTAAAGCTTCAGCGTTGAGAGAGACGATTGAAGAAGCCAAAGTAATAGAAGAAGTGTATGCAAAAGATAAGGAAGAAAAGACACAAGGGGGAGAGAAACGCAAATGGGAAGGCCGGTCAGAGTCTTCTCAGAAATCGAAATCATTTGGCAAGAATGTTCGTTACGAGTCTCGCCGAGAACCAAACTGGTGCCAGAAATGCCGAAGTAAGCATTTTGGACCATGTCGGGTAGTCGGAAGTGAATGTTTCAAATGTGGAAAGTCTGGTCATCAAGCAGCAAGTTGTCCTATTCAGGGGTTGGTCTGTTTTGAATGTAAACAACCCGGTCACTTCCGAAGAGACTGCCCAAAGCTGAAGAAGGGTGGAGATCAGGGAAAGAAATCAAATGTTCCTAAACCAGAGGCCGGGCATTTCATATGACGGCGGAAGAGGCGAAGGAGTCTAAAGATGTGGTTTCCGGTACTTTTCTCGTAAATTCTATTCCCGCACGAATTTTATTTGATTGTGGCGCCAATTTGTCGTTTGTGTCCAAATCGTTCTATCGCAAGTTAGCTATGCCTGTCACTACCTTGGAAGATGCCTTAGTAGTCGAGATAGCTAACGGGGGTCAACTCTTAGTTCGTGAAAGACTTGAGGGTTGTCTGGTTTGGATAGGAGAAAAGAAATTTCCGATTGACTTGTTGTTAATGGAAATTGGGGGATTTGATGTAATTGTGGGTATGGATTGGCTGACAATCAACCAGGAAGAAATTCTTTGTGCAAAGAAATTAATTCGGATTCCAATGACTGATAAGGATGATGTATTCATCTTTGGGGAAAAGAGAAAAAGGGAAGTTCCGTTAATTTATGTTGCAAAAGCGCGTAAGTGTATGGTAAAAGGATGTTCATCCTACCTAGCGTATGTTCTAGATGTGAAGGCGGAAAAGAAACAGGTGGAAGACATTAAGGTAGTACGTGAATTTCCTGACGTATTTCCCGATGATCTTCCAGCCTTCCAGGTCTACCGTCTGAACGACAAGTAGAATTTCATATTGATCTTGTCGCTGGATCGGCACCAATAGCGCGTGCACCGTATCGCTTAGCGCCAGCCGAAATGAAAGAGATGATGTCTTAGCTGCAAGAGCTGCTGGACAAGGGATTCGTTAGACCAAGTTCTTCACCTTGGGAGCTCCGGTATTGTTTGTTAAGAAAAAGGATGGCACTATGAGAATGTGCATCGACTATCGGGAGCTGAATAAGGTGACGATTAAGAATAAGTATCCGCTTCCAAGGATTGATGATTTGTTTGATCAACTCCAAGGTGCGGGATGCTTTTCAAAGATTGATCTGAGGTCGGGATATCATCAAGTTCGAGTAAGAGATGAAGATATTCCCAAGATGGCGTTCAGAACGAGGTATGGGCATTATGAATTTCTTGTGATGCCGTTCGGGTTGACTAACGCTCCAGTCGTGTTCATGGATCTGATGAACATAGTATGTCGACCATTTTTAGACAAGTCTGTCATCGTATTCATTGATGACATACTTGTTTATTCGAAGAACGAAGTCGATCATGAATGCCATCTTCGTGAAGTCTTGGAAGTCCTGAGAAAGGAGAAATTGTATGCAAAATTTTCTAAGTGCGAATTTTGGTTAAAAGAGGTACAATTTCTGGGGCACATGATTACTTCGGAAGGAGTCAAAGTAGATTCGGCAAAGATAGAAGCAATGACGAACTGGGAAACACCGAAGAGGGCATCTGAAATAAGGAGTTTCTTGGATCTAGCAGGTTACTACCGGAGGTTTATTAAAGACTTTTCAAAGATTGCTTCTGCTTTGACTATGTTGACTCAGAAGAATGTAAAGTTTATATGGAATGAAAAGCAAGAATCAGCTTTCAGGACGTTACGACAGATGCTATGTGAAGCTCCTATTCTTGTCGTACCGGAAGGAACGGAAGATTTGGTCGTGTATAGTGACGCGTCAAAGATGGGTTTGGGGTGTGTGTCTGAACAACCCGGATCCCAAACATACAACAAATAACATAAATTGCATAACGTCGTTACATAACAATACACATCATATAACAAGTACGGTCCCTTTAGTGTTTACAATCTAAAATAGAGTATTTCATTACAAACTTTTCACTAACTAAATACATTAAATCATAACTACAAAACATGTCATGATCTTCAAAAATATACGCCTTCTCGAAAGCTATTCACCGATTACCCTGCTTACTTGTCCTTACTTGATCCACGACCTGGAATACATATTTTAAAAACAAAATGAGACCTAAAGGTCTAGTGAGAAAATCCCTGTTTCTTTGAAAATCCTTTGCACACCACCATTCACATAATACAAACACAATTACCAGTAATGACTCAATCATCATGTATTTTCCTATCTCATTCTCTTGGCCATATTAGTTGGTTGCAAGCCAACTAATAAATTAACTTCGCAGTACGACAATTACAGCCAACAACGCTGTACGAATATTACAGCCAACACACCGGTCCTAAGCCCGGCCAACGTATTCTCGTATAGTAGAATACTCATGTAAATACAACATTTCAGACATAAGCACATAATCACACCATCTATTAGATTCCCAATCCACACATAAATGTATTCCAGTTTAAAAACGTTTTAAAGTAAAACTCACTTGTTTGCTTATCAAAATGCTTCCAAGCCTTTCTCAAAAACAGTTCCACTTTCACCCCAAATCCACAGTATCTGAAACAATTAAATACAAGTATCTCTTTACCATATAGAACACAGAAGACTCTCTAGCAGGCTGAGAATCCTATTTAACCTATCAAACTCTTATCCTTAATTGTTTCCCTACAACGACTTAACACGGGGGTTCCGCTACCCGGTTAGCGGATGGGGTCAAGGGGCAACGCCCCTAGAATTTTTTTAGAAAACCTTAATCAGTCCTCATTCAAAAACCTTAGTTAAAAGTATTTGAAATCTCAAAAATGACCAAACAGCTCAAAGTTTCCGGACAACCCAAACTATCCGGACAACACAGATAATCCGGACAGCATGACTTTCCGGACAACCTCAATAATCCGGACAGCCCAACTACCCGGACATCATATCAATCCTGATACTATCCGGTAACTCATTTCATCCGGAAAACTATAGAAAAAGAGGAACTTACCCGGATAAGGAATCCGTCCGGACACCTTTAAAATATCATCCAGACACTATCAACAAAAGTACCCGGACACCTTCAACTTATCCGGAAACTACTGACTGTTCATCACTTTTTACCTAGAAATCGACTGGAATTACTACCAGAAGTGAAATCGATGATTCTAATCCGATAGGAACTATCTACTAGCAATTACCAACATAAAATACAAATCAACATACCTTAATTCCTCTTCCAAGTACACCAATTTGAGCTTTAACCTAACTTTCCTTCTTTTCTCCTTCTTGCCTCCAAACACACACACACACTAGGATAATATCTGAGTTTCTGCTGTTTGTGAAATATCTGATTTAACTAAGGGATAATATCTAACCAATATTTACCCTTTAAACCCTAAGCTATCCATTAATGACCCAAAACACCCTTAACTCCTAATTTAACCCAAACTTACCCTAAACATCAATTATAAAGTTAAATAAATTTAACGGAACTAACATTTAACTAACGAACTTACCCGGGATATTATAGTTGATGCAACGAGGCAAGGTGATTGCTTATGCATCAAGACAACTCAAAGAACATGAGAAGAATTACCCTGCACATGATTTGGAACTTGCAGCGGTAGTGTTTGCATTAAAGTTGTGGCGACATTATCTGTATGGAACGAAGTGCACTCTTTTCACTGATCATAAGAGCTTGAAGCATGTCTTTGATCAGAAGAAGTTAAATATGAGGCAGCGACGTTGGTTAGAACTACTTAAAGATTATGATTGTGAATTGCATTACCATCTTGGTAAAGCAAATGTTGTTGCTGATGCTTTAAGTAGAAAAGAATATAGTGGGTGTTTGAAACCGACTAACGCCAGAATTGATGTGACATCAAGTTTGATTGAAAAGATAAAAGCGGTACAAGCGGAAGCCTTATTGGAAGAAAATTTGAAAGATGAAGTTATGATTAAGCAGCGACTTCAACTGACTGAAGATAGTCGTGGGGTCAAATTATTCCAAGGCCGCGTTTGGGTGCCAAAGGCAGGAGCAAATCGGGAGTTAATCCTCGAAGACGCCCACAAGTATAAGTATTCTATACATCCTGAAAGTACTAAGATGTATAGGGACTTGAACCTACACTATTGGTGGCCAGCTATGAAGTTAGATGTGGCACGAATTGTAGAAAAGTGTGTGACATGTTCACTAGTGAAAGCTGAACATCAAAGGCCCTACGGAAGTCTGCAATCTTTAGAGATTCCGGAATGGAAATGGGATAAGATTACCATGGATTTTGTGACGAAGTTACCAAGAACGTCAAAGGGTAACGATACTATATGGGTAATCGTGGATCGATTGACCAAGAGTGCTCACTTTTTGGCAATGAAAGAAGCATCACCGATAGATAAATTGGCGAAACTTTACATTGATGAAGTGGTGTCAAGACATGGTATACCAGTGTCTATAGTCTCTGATCGTGATAGCCGGTTTACCTCGAGGTTTTGGCAGTCATTACAAGAAGAATTGGGTACGAGAGTCAATTTGAGCAATGCGTACCATCCACAAACGGACAGGCAAAGTGAAAGAACCATTCAGAGTTTGGAAGATATGCTCAGGTCTTGTGTATTAGACTTTGGGGGTAACTGGGATACGCATTTACCTTTGGTAGAGTTTGCGTATAACAATAGTTATCATTCCAGTATTGGACGAGCACCTTTCGAAGCTTTGTATGGGCAGAAATGTAGAACTCCAATATGTTGGTTAGAAGCTGGAGAGAAGCAATTTGCTGGTCCTGAACTTGTTCAACAAACGGCTGATAAAGTGAAAGAGGTTCGGAAGCATATGTAAGCGGCTCAAGATCGACAAAAGAGTTATGCCGATCTGAAAAGAAGACCGAAAGAGTTCCAAGTTGGAGAGCGTGTGATGCTTAAGGTATCCCCGTGGAAAGGTGTGATAAGGTTTGGTAAACGTGGAAAGTTGAGTCCTCGTTTTCTAGGACCTTTCACTATAACTAAGAAAGTTGGGCTACAAGCTTATCAGTTGGACCTTCCACCTGAATTGGAAGGGATCCATAATACCTTTCATGTCTGTTATCTTCGGAAATGTTTAGCCGAAGAGAATGATGTAATTCCACTTACTGACGTGAGAGTGGATGAGAAGATCCGTTGTGTGGAAGAACCGGAAGCGATCTTAGAGAGATCAGTTAAAAAGTTACGCCATAAGGATGTGGTTATGTTGAAAGTGCAATGGAAACATCACCGATGTGCTAACGTGACGTTAGAAGCTGAAGAGGATATGAAGATTAGATATCCTCATCTTTTTACCTAGCTTTGATTTCGGGGACGAAATCATTTTCAAGTTGGGGAGATTTGTAACACCTCGAATTTTCATTATTTTGTATTTAATATAAATGGGGTCTACTTGTAATTTAGTCTAAGTTGTGGACTAATTGTAAATGTAAACTCCGGGTTGAATTTGTAATTTGACCAAAGTTTAAAGTTAATATTGAAAATTAACTTGAGGGTCTATTTGGTCATTTATGGAAAGTTGAGTATTCTTAAGATTGATGTAAGCTGATTTGAGATATTTTATCTCAAATCAGTCATCTTGAAGTCGATTTAGAGTAAGCAGGGAGAAAGAAGAAAAGAGAAGAGAAAGAGACAGTGGAACTGTGATTTCTTGTGGTAAGGATTTGAATCTTCTTCTTTAATTCTTAATCAGTTAGTAATTTCAAGTTTGAATCACTCTCCAGAAGATTGTTGATTCAGAGGGAAGGAAAGATTTGGATTGAACTGGGTCAAGAACTTCAATCAGGTGAGTTCATCCTTTTCATTTAAAATTTAACAGTTGAAATCGAATTAGATTTAGTATATAAACTGTCTGAATGAAGTGGTATGTTTGTATGGAAATAAAATCGAGCAACAATCTGATTTTAGATGAACTTATTGAGTGATTTTGACGTAAATTGAATGTACTGCATCGAAGTCCCAATATTAGAAATTCCGGAACTGGGTAATTGGATCCGGAATTGATTGGGTTCCGGAACTGGGGTAAGATCCGGAAATAAATGAGTTCCGGAATGGGCCTTATGGATCCGGTATTAAAATTGAGTTCTGGAATTTGGGCCTTTTTGAGATCTGGTATGTGAATCCCGGAAATGGGTTTCGAGACCCGGTATTGGACTTCCGGAATTTGGGCTTCGGTACCGGAATTAGTTGGGCTTCCGGAATGGGCTTCGGTACCGGAATTAATGGATTCCGGAAGTGGGTTTTGGGATCCGGTAATTAATGACTTCCGGTATTGGGCTTTATGATCCGGTATAAAGTGATGATTTCCGGAATGGACTTTGGTTCTGGTATTGAGTGGACCCGGATTAAATTAGAATCTAGTTAGGGGTTTGATTTTAAATTAGAATCCGTATTCGAAAATTCCCTAATTTGAGTTCGGGATACTTTTTGATTTCAGTATTTGGAAGGGAAACAATCGAGAATTAAAGAAGTGATAAATTGTTTAATATTCTTAGAGTTAAGAATATGTTACGAGAAGTAGTGTGATATGTTATTATACATATACACTAGTAATTGTAATGGATCCATAAGCACTGTTAGTATTATAACGAGGAATAGGCATAAAGCAACTTGTAATTCCCGTTGACCTGAAATGTGGAATAGGCATAAAGTAATTTGTAACTCCCATTTCGTAAAGGTGTTATGAAATGAGAAATAGGCATAAAGGAAATTGTAATTTCTATTTCATAGTGTGATGTGAAACGCGGAATAGGCATAAAGTAATTTGTAATTCCCATTCACTTAGAAATGGAGAATAGGCATAAAGTAAATTGTAATTTTCATTTCGTAGTGTAGAAATCGAGGAATAGGCATAAAGTAAATTGTAATTCCTGATTTCTATGGGAAGGTCAGAGATAGGCATAAAGTAAATTGTAATCTCTACTTCCAGTCCAAGAAATAGGCATAAAGTAACTTGTAATTTCTTGGATAAGAGCAATGATCTAGAATCTGTAATGATTCGTAGTAGGCTCTTGATTGCGATGATATGATTTTATTGAATGTTAGTCATATCCATGGGATCGGGTATGTTCCCGTCATTATGAGACGAGTACAAGTACGGTAAGAATGGTGGCAAACCAGGTTTGTTTATATGCTTTGGATATCTGAGTTTTCAAAGCTGTTAATGTTTTAATTTGAATTTGGATGTTCTCACTAGGCGTAAGCCTAATTGTTCAAATTAAAGTTTCTTACCAGGTACGAGCTCAGGGAAGTAATGAGATGTGGGACGAGTGCTTTTGGTATTCGACTTTTGATGATAAGCGGAGAAATTAGCTGATACGAGGAGGCTTTGGATGGATTGCTTAGATAACCCACTTAATCTAATTATAGTTGACATGATTAGATTAATAGGTTATTTAGAGAATTCGATATGTGTAAATATGAACCCTCATAGTAATTCTCTGCTTATATATATAAAAGTTTGGATGATATTCTGTCATAACTTGTGAAATTTTAAGGTTCAAATTGGCCCTGTTTTTAGGGTGTTGTTTGGGTAAAAAATCACACCCTCGACCGACTTGGGAAATCCCCTCGACATGACCTATGGACATTGATTACCCCCGACCGACAAGGATAATACCCATTATTATCATATCCCCGACATACGTTAAATAGCCACGATAATTGACATATTGGATCAATAGTCATATTACATCGTCACGTATCGCACTTCGCACATCACTAGTCTTATGTCGCCAGTTATGCGTCGCCAGTTACGACTCGTCGGTCTTACGTCGATAGTCTCCTGTCATCGGTGTTAAATCGCTCTGGTCCTACAACAACGCCGTCCTGACATCCTGGTCCTACGACCAAATGGTCTTATATTTTGGCGATAGTCATATGTTCCATAAGACCGACATCCTAGACTTAAGACGGTCGTACGATTATACTAACCGTTAACAGTCAAACATCTGTTTCTTTTGTTTATTAATGCAGGTCTTGACCACGAACAAAAATACTCGTTATGAACCATATCTTATATTAAGATAAGGTCCCGACAAAGACCCAGAAAACATCCGTCGTCCCTCCCGAAAGGTAAGTCGAGAGTTCATCGCGACACTCGACTTCGACGTCGCCAGCTCCGCACGACCGTCGCATAAAGATCATGCGACCTCAACCAAGCTAACACATAATATAACTGTTATGTTTGTTAAAGTGTTTAATGCAGGAGTCAACGTCATTAATGGACAACGACCAGTAATGGACGAGTCATCAAGAACATTAATGATCCGACAGTGGTTACGAAAACCGTTCATCAATGACATTAAAGCTCCCCAGCGGTTACAAGACAAAACATTAAAGCATATTTAAAGCAACGAAGACTATAAATATGAAGATCACAGCTTCACTTTGGGACATCGATCCTCTAGCAACAAACATCTGAAGCAGAACTCGAGAAACACATTTTGAAAGTTATCATCTAGCATCAAATTCTAGAAAACTATAGCAAGCTCAAGAACAACAGAAGTAAAACACTTTCTCTCGAAGTATCGCTCTCGACGCACGACAACAGCCCTCGACCAGCAGTTCATACTTTGTTTCGTACACGACAAACACCTGTTTTTACGTTCAAACACTTGTACTTTACATTTCGAAGAATTTTCTTCATTTGTATTGTAATCTCTGTACGATCGACACCAGTATCGAAGGACATCACCCCTGATTGGCGACCATAGTGCAGCGACGACATTCACTGTCGTCCGCAGGTTTTTTCCTCGTTTGAGGTTTTTCCTGCGTCATCAAATCCCTTGTTTCTTTATTTTATTTATCACCGCACGTCTCCTCGAAAGATTCTTTCTTTTGTTGTTTAAGTCCACACCGACCTTAAGTTGTCCCTTTGGTGCGATTTTTGGCATTAACAGTTTGGCGCCATCCGTGGGACCTCATCTAGAGAAAATCCTCGACGAACGTGCGCCTTACTAACGGTTTTTTGGAAGTTTCCTCTGTTCTCTGTTGCAGGAAAATGACAGATAAGAAAAAATGCTCGGTAGATGTATCGCATGTATCGCATCATCCGAAGGACTCAGGGGCTCGGAACGCCTGTTACAAAATGGGAAACACCATATTTCGATTTCAAAAGTCCTTGGAAAAAAGGCGCTTCTCGACTCCAAGTTACGGTAACTGTGACATCCCGCTTGGATGGAATATGGTATAACAACCCTGTATATATATATACTCCAAGTATATTTTCCTCGTTCAATTATTTTAATCTAACATATAAATGTTGATTTAAGTATCAAAGGATCATTGGTCAAACCAACGACCACCCCCGATTTTACATTGCAGGCACTCGCAAGATTATATAAATACAGGTCTTACGATTTACATTGTAAGAAACGAAAGTCTCTACGGCTTAAAACGCAGATCCTACGATATATACTCGTCGATAAAAGACGTCTCCCATTTTTTATCTTATGATCGCTAGCCGTGACAAAACAAAATTCTTGGTCACCAATAAAAGCGACTCACATGTCGAAATCTCATGATCGCTAGTCATTACATATGTCGTCAATAAAGACAACTTGTACATTGAATCTCGCAATCACCAGTCATGATTCCAAGGGACCAGAATACTCAAACCGACACTTTAGCAAACCTTGCGTGTGCTTTGGTCGAACCAATACTCGACAGCATTCCAATGACCCATCTGGCGACGTCATCCATCAAAAATGGCGATGTCATCCAGATGGAAGACCAAGAAGATAATTGGTCGAGCGACATCCAAAATTGTCTGCGACAAAGGATCCCAGTTCGTAATCAACAGGGCTCGATAGTTCTGTGAAGACCGCGACATCAAGATGTCGACCTCAACACCCAGGGGCAAGCGGTCAAGCGACACTTCAGCAGGAACATCAAAGTTAAAGTCTTTCAAGAAGGCGACTACGTTCCCCGTCGAGTGTTCCAAAGCACTCAAAAGCTCAATGCAGGTAAGCTTTCCACCAAATGGGAAGATCCTTGTCATATCTCAAAAGTCATGGATAAAAAGGCCTATCGGCTTCTAACCCTCGACAATCAAGATATCCCACGTAGTGGGAATGCAACGCACCTGAAAAGGTATTTCCCCTAAGCCTTTTTTCCTGCTTTCACATAATTTTTATCCATCATAGCGACTACTGACTTAAGCATCGGAGGGTCGTTGGCTAGCCAACGACCAACCTCTGACATTGTTTTACCGCATGATCGCACGACATTAGTTGCTAAAGTCTATTATATGACTTTAGTCTCGCAGGATCGAACGATATATAAGTCCATCGTACGATCTTAACCTCGCAAGGTCGCACGACATAAGTAATCAGGACTTGATCATTCCATCACAGGAACACATGATTCAAAGTTCATCGTATGATCAAATCACACGATCATAAGGTCTAGCGACCCCACAATCTAAGTTCTTCAACTTAGAAAAACTTCATGAATGAATGCTGTAATCGCATGCGCTTATGTTTGCTTATACGATTCAGGAATATAAAAGTTTTATGACTTACGTTCTAGTCGTTGTATTACAATGGATGCCCAAGTCGCACGACTTCTTGTTCATTTTTGTACTTAATGAATTTTTACAGTCGACATTACATCTGTCCATGACATGAACGAATCAGGTTCAATAGAAAGGTAAACTTTTTACCGACTATCGCTAAAGCGAAACTTACAACTAGCTAAAAATGCTAGACACAACGTATCATAGGTCTCTAGCGACCGTATCGGCTGTAAACGCCAGATCAAAGGTCTTTAACGACCAAATCGGCTCAAGCGCCAGAACATATATCTCTAAACGACTGTATCGGTTGTGAACGCCAGACCACAGGACCACGTCGACCGAGAACACCAACCCGGCGACATGGACCCCTGTCTCCTCGATAGGAAAGCGTTCCCTGAAAGATGGTAGCAAATATTTCCTCAGATGAGGAAACAACGTCGTCCCGTCTAGGACACCAACAACGTCGTCCCGTCTTGGAAACCATCGGCCAATGACCCGTCCCCCTTGTCGGCAGACGCTGGGGACAACACCTTAGACACTGGCTTCGTCACTGTCGCCGGAAGCGCCGAACTTGCTGGTGTCGCGTCCATCGCACCAGAACGACTGGATGACGCCCTCGCCTCTTTAGGCGTAATAACTCTCGACGAAACGTCAGCCCGCGAAGACGGTTCCTTCAGGACTACCGTCCTTGTCTTCTTCAAGATTCCCGACCCAGCTGTCGGGGCATTCTTTCTCCTTTCCCGGCCTCGAAGGGCAAGCACAACTTGCGTCGCCTTCTTTGGCTGACCAAGTCAGTTTTCCTCTGATGATCTTAGCGAAAATAACACGTCTCCATAGCAACGCATTTTACTTTAGTGCGAGATCTGAAATTCCACTGGCTTTGAAATTCAGATCTCGGGGGGCTAACTGTTTGAGTAAAAAATCACACCCTCGAACGACTTGGGAAATCCCCTCGACATGACCTATGGACATTGATTACCCCCGACCGACAAGGATAATACCCATTATTATCATATCCCCGACATACGTTAAATAGCCACGATAATTGACATATTGGATCAATAGTCATATTACATCATCACGTATCGCACTTCGCACATCACTAGTCTTATGTCGCCAGTTATGCGTCGCCAGTTACGACTCGTCGGTCTTACATCGATAGTCTCCTGTCATCGGTGTTAAATCGCTCTGGTCCTACGACAACGTCGTCCTGACATCCTGGTCCTACGACCAAATGGTCTTATATTTTGGCGATAGTCATATGTTCCATAAGACCGACATCCGAGACTTAAGACGGTCGTACGATTATACTAATCGTTAACAGTCAAACATCTGTTTCTTTTGTTTATTAACGCAGGTCTTGACCACGAACAGAAAATACTCGTTATGAACCATATCTTATATTAAGATAAGGTCCCGACAAAGACCTAGAAAACATCCGTCGTCCCTCCCGAAAGGTAAGTCGAGAGTTCATCGCGACACTCAACTTCGACGTCGCCAGCTCCGCACGACCGTCGCATAAAGATCATGCGACCTCAACCAAGCTAACACATAATATAACTGTTATGTTTGTTAAAGTGTTTAATGCAGAAGTCAACGTCATTAATGGACAACGACCAGTAACGGACGAGTCATCAAGAGCATTAATGACCCGACAGTGGTTACGAAAACCGTTCATCAATGACATTAAAGCTCCCCAGCGGTTACAAGACCAAATATTAAAGCATATTTAAAGCCACGAAGACTATAAATATGAAGATCACAACTTCACTTTGGGACATCGATCATCTAGCAACAAACATCCGAAGCAGTACTCGAGAAACACATACTGAAAGTTATCATCTAGCATCAAATTCCAGAAAACTATAGCATGCTCAAGAACAACAGAAGTAAAACACTTTCTCTCGAAGTATCGCTCTGGACGCACGACAACAGCCCTCGACCAGCAGTTCATACTTTGTTTCGTACACGACAAACACCTGTTTTTACGTTCAAACACTTGTACTTTACATTTCGAAGCATTTTCTTCATTTGTATTGTAATCTCTGTACGATCGACACCAGTACCGAAGGACATCGCCCCTGATTGGCGACCATAGTGCAGCGACGACATTCACTGTCGTCCGCAGGTTTTTTCCTCGTTTGAGGTTTTTCCTGCGTCATCAAATCCCTTGTTTCTTTATTTTATTTATCATCGCACGTGTTGGTTCCCTTATTTGATTAACAAAGATTATCTTATCTATTAGTTCAAATAAGATGTGTTGCGGAAGCGTATTTGAAGAACTAACAGATATGGTTGTATAGAAACAATACAGAATTTCAAATAAACAGTATATGAAGAACAGATGAATATCTCAAAGTTTTCCTGTATTTGATAAAGAACACTTAATAATAGATTTGACGTTAATTGTGTGTGTGTTTTTCTTGTATATTAACTGGTAAGGAAGAACTCAACATGAGTCTTCCTTTTATACTAAAATAAAAGAACTATTCTAGACAAAAGGACTAATGCTACAGGAAAGAAGAGATGGCATGAACAGTTGGAAATCTGCATGCATTAAATGCACTAATATCAACTTGCAAGGATTCCTATTAGGGTTTGACACGTGTTTGTTGTTGGACCATGCCTTGCACAAATTGATGAACGGACCCTGGAACAGTAGCAAGATATTTTTGTAACAGTGGTAAGATATTTCTTCAACAGTGGCAAGATATTATAAATATCTTCCAAGTCTTCAGTCTGAACCGCAGAGGCTCTGTCAAGGGTGACAGAGGTTCTGCGGCTCGGTCCTGGTGAGCATTCTTCTGTAGATCCTTCTTTGGTAATTTGTGAGTAGTCTTCTGTAGATTCTTCTTGGGACTTGGTGTTCCTTGAGTGATCGTTTGCTTTGGCAGAGCTTCTGTGGAACACCGCAGAGCTTCTGTGGAACTCTTTCATACTTAGCCTATTTTTCAATACTTCTAATATTATGAATATTTGGAGCTAACAATCTCCCCCTAAGTATTGAAAAATGAAAATTTGACTTTATGCATAATTAGGCTAAGTAAAGTAGACAGAGGTTAAACAATACCTCAAAAGTTTCATTTCATTTCTTTTTTACTATTACAGAGATATGTAAAAGAGATTTAGACATTTGCATCTTTGAAGTCATTGAAACTTCTGTTGTCGAATCCTACTTCTTTGAGCTCGTGATAGAAATTGATGCAGAGTTCTCTCAAGCCGATTGTAGCATCTATTTCTCTGATCATTCTTTTCGTTGATTCTTGATCCATAAGCTTAGTACCTCTGTTCTCTTGTAAGATTGATCTGAACTTGTTCAGAGTACTAGTTGCATACTTCTGACAGTCCATTTCCACAAAAAGTCTCACTTGACCAGCAGGATCCTTATACACTAACCCGTACCTTGGTGTTGTTATGATTGAGTTGGGTATTGCAGAAGGTGGGCAGTGATCCTCTGGTGGTCTCAGACTCAGGTTTCTGACTCCAAGATCTCTTCCCAGTTGAAAGTCTATCATGCTATACAGCAGAAGCTTTTCTCTCATTGCTTTCCTGAACACTTGATAGGCCCTTCTGTTAGCATCGTTGTCGAAGTTTTCTTTCGTCCAAAGTAGAAGATCTGGCAGATCGTAGGGGTTCAAGTTCCTTATATCGGCATCTGCAAATTGATTTTCAGACTTGTTCTCCCTTTTGACTTTGTAAATGTTGTACCTGATCTTTGGAAAGGTTCTCGTTTGAGAGAATTTGCAGTATATTACCTTTTCTATTTTGGACTCTGAGAAGACTTCTGCCCTTGATTTTGGATTTGTTCTGCTGAAGGTGTTGTCAAGGTCAGCTCTGAGTTGAGGATCTTCGATGTGTGGTATAGGGTTGTTCTGATATTGCTGTTTGTAAAGGTACCTATACACCACCTCTTCCATTTCTGCATGTCGTGTATCTGGTGGTAGTATTGGTCTTCGCAGAGCATCCATTTTTTGTTTTATCTCTGCAACCCTACCCTCTATTGCCCAGTCGTCTTCGGGTTTAGGAGTGACAAAGGCATCGAATGAGCTCTTCATCAACTTCTCTGTCGTCTGTGGCTTTTGCTTTTTCTTCTGTGGTTCTTCTGTCATGATTCCTTTACCTTTATCTTTGGTTTGGGAAGGCTCAGAACCTATTGTCTGCTTTGGACTCTGTGGGATAGCTTCTGTTGGTTTGGGTTTTGAGGTTTCTGTGGGTATGATGGGGATTGCCTCTATAGTTTTTGACACTTCAGTTTCTGAGGACTTTGGTGGTTGAGAATGGGGAAGTTCTTCTGAGGATGAAGATGTCAGGATTTGAACTTCAGGGACATCTTTTTCAAGGACAGAGGTGGTTTCCACAGAGGCTGGTGTTTCCTCCGTAGGTCTCTGTTGTGTTTCTTGAGTTTGGGTTTGGGTTGGTGGTGCAGAGGAAATTGGTTCTGCAGATATTGGAGGATTGCTTGTAGTTGTTTCTCTTTGATTCTCTCCTTATTTCTCCCCCTCAGGATGATCTGATGAATCATCATCATCAGAATCATCCTGACCCTTATCTTTATTACCTTCTGCTCTGCAAGTAGTGTCAGGTTTCTTTGCCCCAGCTGCCATCATTTTGGCACAGAGATCATCACAAAGACCAAGAAGAGTTTGAACTTCGGCCTCTGTGTTGAACCGCATCTTTCCCACACTAGCCTTGAAGTCTTTTACGTAAGAAGCGTTGGCTATGGTGAAGGCTCTGATAAATTCTGTCATTTGATTCAAGATGCTTTGCCTAAGTTCTGTCAACTGTGCTCTGGTCATGTAGTCGGTAGGCTTCATGGCTAGAGTAGCTTCTGTTGTTTGTTCCTGAACTTGTCGTAGTGCCTTCTGCAGTTCTTCTGGAGTAATAACTTTTGATGACACTTGTTCTTTCATTTTTTCCAGATATATGTTGATTGAGTTGTTGAAGGCAGAAGTTGCAGCTTTTTCAAAATCAACAGTAGCAGAGGTAGGTGTGGTGGCAGAAGTTGTGGCAGCAGACTTCATCTGGGCTAAAGTAGATTGCACCTCTGTGGACAAGTTATCCATTTTGGTGTTTAGTTCTGAGATGGCCTTGGATGTAACTTCTGCAAAAGATTTGAAAGAGCTTTTCAACTCTTCCAATGTTTGGTTCACAGAGGTGACAAGGGTGTGGAACTCACCCCTTGATACGTGTGAACTCGTGGTGACCTCTGGAGGAACACATTCGTCTCCAGAGTTTGTCCTTGTTCCTTGGACACCTTCTGTCAACCCTGTTTGTACGTTGAGGGTGGAAGGATTTCCTTCTGATCCTCGAGGAGAAATATGAGTTTCAACCCCTACAGAAATTCTGTGAAGAACATTGTCCAAATCCACTCCAGAGGTGGGTATTGGAATATCCTTCTGTTGACTTGGAGACTTGTCTAGAGTCTCTTCGTCTCTGTGCTCTCTAATCCCCTCTGAAGGGATGTCAGATGTGATTTGGGGCAATAAATCACGAACTGTGGGTGAGTCCTTTCGAGAGGACTCCCCAGGAATGGTTTCCCCGGTTATATTAGGCACAAAGGTTGAAAGATTAACCTCTGGCTGGCTGGGAGGGGTTGGGATCGAGCTGTGCTGCTCTATTTCAATGATACCTTCTGCCGCTAGACCGGCGGTATCAGAAATGTGGGTTGCACTAGGAGGGGGTTTGGGATGTGTGCCATCTTCTTCTTCGGCATCTTTTTCTGCAGAACCCTCTGCTGTTTCTATCCTAACCTCTTCCTCTATTTCTATGTTTATCTCTTCTTCTGAGGTTTCCTCTGTAGGCGCCACAGTTTCTGCCGCTTCTCTTAAGGAATCATAAATGAAGTGAGATCCTATGAGTTGTCGTACGTGAGGGTGCATGGTTTGTGTACCTTGAGCAGCAGAAATGACTTATGTTGTTTGCATAGCTTCTGTATACCGATCCAATGGTTTTGCGACCCATCCTCATGGATCTAAGGTTTGAGCAATATCGGGATTGTTGAGGAAGGCATTGAAATCTCCCTGTTGATCTGTATAAGCTATTGGGGAGGGAGATTGCAGATGTATAGCCTGGTCTTCCTCTTCTTGTTCGACATCCTCTGTGATAACCTGCAGAGGTGAACTTGGTTTCTTTTTCTTTGACTTTCTCTTCTTTGGCTTAGGAGCTCCCTCTTCTGTGGATTTGGATTTCCTTTTCTTTTGTTTTGGAGGTGAGGGAGGTGCAGAAGTTCTTGTCTCTGTAGCAAGTGGTGAAGTGGTTTGAACTGCAGAGGTTGTAGTTTCTTCTGTGGGTTTTCTTTTCTTTGTCTTCTTCTTGGGTGTTGCTGCAGAGGTTTTTCTTTTCTGAAAAGAGGGGTAAATGCTTTCTCTTTGGGCTTTGAATCGGTCTTGTACTGAATAATGTTTCTCCAAAGCTTTAGCCCATTCCTCTTCTGTCATCCTCTCAACTATATCTATACCTAAGGGGGTTCCTAGACGCGGGGGTGTCACAGGAGTTGGTTCTGGAGTCCTGTGGACGCGTATATACTCTAATTTTCTATCCTCATCAGTTGCATATGCCAGAAGGTTCTTCGACAGAGGTCTGCAGTGGGGGTAACTGTCTTCATGCTCTGTAGGAGTATTTTTATTCATTGGATAAAGCTTTACAGATGGCCCTTCCATTGGCCACTTCTGCATTTGAAGTAGAGGCTCGAAAATGACTCCTAGAATTCTTTGGTATTGCAGAGGAGGTAGATACCCTGGTGTGTTCCTCTTGGCCTTTTGAGTTGCGAGCTTTCTGTCGATTGTGTTCACTAATTCCTGCATCATGATGGTCGCATAGTCAAGTGGAATATCGTAATAGATTCCATACATGATGGTCAGGATCTGGAATGAGCTTTGGTCAGGGCTACCGGTTTTTTCTGTGAGGCAACGATTCATGATGGAGAACAGGGTATTCCACAGAGGTGGTAGTCTGCCTCTGCGGAAATCATTGCGTTTCCTCAGGGTTGTGTTATATCCTAACATTTCGACGAATCGACAGAGCTCCTCGTCCGTAGGAACCTCAACATATTTCTTGATTCCAAGTAGACCTCTGGTTGGTAGGTTGAACTCCAGTGAGAACATGGTTCTGTTAAACATGAGTTCTAGGTAGTCAGACTTGTCTGGTTTTGAAATGTATCCCTTTATCAAAGAATCATCTGAATCAAAACGACAACTTTGCCAAAATTGATTCAGATATCGTGCAGGGATTTTGGTTGGGGTTTTGGAAAGGAGAGGGTATAGGAAATGATTTTCTAGGATATTTAGGAGAAGAGCATGGGCTTCGCCGAAAGATGTTGGTGAGGGTACCAGGTAGCAGTTGTTGGATTTTAAAGGTAGAACATCCTCAAAATGTTCTTTGTTCAGAAAGTGTTGAAGGTTTGTGGTTGGTGCAAAGTTTGCAGAGTCGCCGGAGTTTTCTTTTTCAGCATTTGCGGCGATGTTAGGGTTTTGGGAGTGCTCTGAATGCACTGTAGAGTGTTGAGGAGAGTTTGCCGGAGAGTTTTGAGTAGCGTGGGAACTGGAAGCCATTTTGCACAGTAAGATAATGATTTGAATATAGTTGCAGGTTCGTCGGAGAAGAGAGTGAGTAAAGTTTTTGTGAGGGAAGGTAACTTAGGTTTTATACTGAGTTTGTGGCCGTAGAATCTGAAAGGGTTAATATTTTGAGGTTAATATTATTTGGGGTCCGCACTTGAGTCGTTACGGCGGGTTCAACTTTCCATAGGAACGTGTTGCATGTAGGTCCAATGAAAAGATGACACGTCCTCTGTGTCAGTTATGACGAGACGTCGTGGGCGGCCTTATTAAATTCTAGGCGTGTGGGCCTCTTTACCTCCACATGATTCTCAGTCGCAGAAAAGTTACCGTTACTGTTACAGAAATGCCTAATGTAAAAACTGACAGAGGCTCTGTGATTTGAGAATCTTATTTTTCTTGCCTCTGTAGTTTGTACCTCCAAGAAGAGTTTGAAAAAATCCATGGAGAGGATCGATAAATTTTGTATAGAATTTCCTTTACAAAGGTTTTTGGACCTCTGTCAGAGCCATCAGAGGTTCTGAGACAAGAAATTTCGTATATCTAATAATTTATAAACATTTTTGATCATCCAAGTTTTTGATTGTTTTTAACAATGTTTTTAGGACCTTTTTGAAAGCTGGTGTCCTAGAAAATTGTTTTTGAAAAAGGTTTTGTGCAGCAAAAAGTCCTTTTAAAACAAGTGCTGGTCTACAGAAGTTCTTTCTTGTGGAGAGAACTCTGTAACCGATGACTTCTTCTGCAGTGTTTGTATGCTATGATTCTTTTTGATTTTAATACCTAAAAAGATTTACAGAGTTTCCAAGAATTATTGATTTAAGATCAGAGCTCTTGCCTGCAGAACCTCTGTTGGACTCAGCAGAGGCTCTGTGACCTTAAATTTCTAATAATGGAAAACTCAACATTCTTTTTGATCAAATTTTATTTGGAATGGGTTTAATAATGTTTCTAGAACATATTTAGAAATTTGTGTCCTAGAAAATTATTTTCAAAAAGAATTTGTTCGAGATACTAACCTTTTTGTTCTTCTTTGTCCGGCAATGTTCTTTTCTTCTGTTGTTGTCATCTCTTCCTCTGCTCCCCCTTGACTTATAAATCTCTGTAGATTAAGCAAGGTTTCCTTTTGCTCCCCCTTGATCTAATCATCCTCTGTTGATCAAGTTCGTTTTCCTCTGCTCCCCCTTGATCTAATCATCCTCTGTAGATCAAGTTCGTTTTCCTCTGCCCCCCCTTGACCTATGCTTGGTTCAAATAATTAGAAGTGAATGTATATAACATAGGTCGTGTATCAGAGGTTCTGTAAGGATCGTCAGAGGTTCTGAGGAGATTTACAGAATCTCTGTTGCTTTTCAGAAAGGAGTTTAGTAGAATTTACATACAAAGTAATAAACAAAACAGAAAATATACATATTGTATAATATAAAGATAAAGATACTTACAGAGGTTAATCCATATTTATCATTCCTAATTTACCCACCAAGTAAAGGAATCTTTTCTCATCAAGTGCTTTGGTGAATAAATCAGCAAGCTGAAATTCTGTTGGTACAAAATGCATCTCGATGGTTTGATTTTCCACATGATATTTCAGAAAGTGATACCTGATATCTATGTGCTTTGTCTTTGAATGCTGTACTGGATTTGCAGAGATGGCAATCGCACTTTTGGAATCACAGAAGATGGGGATTTTGCAGATGATGTGACCAAAGTCTTTCAGCTGAGTTTTCATCCACAGAACTTGAGAGCAACAGCTAGCAGCAGCAACGTATTCAGCTTTTGCCGTAGATGTTGAGACACAATTCTGTTTCTTTGAAGTCCAACTTACTAATTTCCCACCTAGGAATTCACAACTCCCAGAGGTACTCTTTCTGTCGAGTTTGCATCCACCATAATTTGAATCTGTGTATGCCTTTAGTCCAAAACCAGAGTTCTACGGATACCAGAGGCCAAGATTTTTGGTCCCTCTGAGATATCTGAAGATTCTCTTTACAGCAATATAATGTGTCTTTTTAGGATTAGCTTGATATCTTGCACAAAGACATGTGGCATGCATTATGTCAGGTCTACTTGCTGTTAAGTATAATAAAGACCCAATCATTCCTCTGTAAAGTGTGCACTCGACAGAGATGCCATTTGGATCTGAAAAAAGTTTATTTCCAGTGGCCATTGGGGTTTTCATGACAGAGGCATCAGAGAGGCTGTATTTTTCAAGTATGTCTGAGACATATTTTGATTGATTTATGAAAATTCCTTCTGATGTTTGTTTGACTTGAAGTCCGAGGAAAAAGGTTAATTCTCCCATCATACTCATTTCAAACTCACTCTGCATGAGTTTTTCAAAATCTT
The DNA here is from genome assembly GCA_033807775.1 of Saussurea involucrata. Taxonomy (NCBI): domain Eukaryota; kingdom Viridiplantae; phylum Streptophyta; class Magnoliopsida; order Asterales; family Asteraceae; genus Saussurea; species Saussurea involucrata. The sequence continues at coordinate 200,380,400 of CM066320.1, read as the reverse complement.
TACATTTTTGTGTATTTGTAGACCCAAAAATAATATCATCTACATATATTTGTACAAGAATAAGCTCATTTCCTTCACCTTTAAAGAATATAGTTGTATCAGTGGTACCTCTGTTGTAGCCATTATTGAGAAGAAAAGTGGAAAGTCTTTCGTACCATGCTCTTGGAGCCTGTTTCAGTCCATATAGAGCTTTGTCGAGATGATAGACATACCTTGGGTATTTTGAGCTTTCAAATCCTGGTGGTTGTTGGACGTATACTTCTTCTTGAATTTCACCATTGAGAAAGGCAGATTTTACATCCATTTGATATACTTTAAAACCTCTATGGGCTGCGAAGGCTAAGAAAATTCTTATTGCTTCGAGCCGTGCGACAGGGGCAAAAGTTTCATCGTAATCGATGCCCTCTTCTTGGCGATATCCCTTGGCCACCAGTCTTGCTTTATTTCTAATGATCACTCCATCTTCATCCTTTTTGTTTCTGAAGACCCATTTAGTCCCTATGGCCTGTTTCCCTCGTGGCAGAGGTACTAGAGTCCAGACTTTGTTTCGTTCAAACTGCAGAAGCTCTTCTTGCATAGCATCCACCCAGTTTGGGTCGTCCAGGGCCTCAGCAATCTTTTTCGGTTCGATCATACTAATAAAGTTGGTAAAGAAACAAAAATTTGCAGAAGCTGATCTTGTTTTTACCTTATCAGAGGGATTACCGATGATTTGTGTTTGAGGATGGCTTTTTGTCCATTGAGTTGTTCGTGGAAGATGATCATTTGAGTCATCAAGTTGAACTTCTGTAGTTGAAGTGGTTGATGGTTCAGCTTCTGTAGGAATGGGTAACATGGTTGGGATTTCCTTCTCTGTAGGTATTGTGGTTTCATCTTCACTCCCCTCTGGCGTTCCTTCTGTTGTTGCTTCCTCTGTTGGATTTAGAATTTGGATAACCTCTGTTGTAGAATCTTTTGTCGTCGTATCTTCTGTTAGATTTTCAGTACCTGTAGAATTTGTAGTAGAGGATGAGGGATTAAATGGATCAGACAGAGAGATACTTACTTCGTTTACAGGTGATTCTGCAGAGGTGCCTTTTGTTCCAGCAGAGGGATCAACATCGTTGTTGAACATTTCTTGAAATAGAAGACTTAAATCTTCATTTGTTTTTGAGATGCCAGAGGTTTCCATGTTTAGCCCGAGTTCTGAACTGAGTTGTTCAGAAGTCTTTTGGAAAGAGTCATCAAATGATACATTGATGCTTTCTACTATCGTGCGAGACTTCAGAAGGTAAACTCTGTAGGCTTTGGAAGCGGCAGAGTACCCGATGAACTTGCCTTTGTCAACCTTTTCTTCAAACTTTCCTCTTGAGTCTCTGTCGTTTAAGACAAAGCATTTGCATCCAAACACATGGAGAAACTTGATGTTTGGTCGTCGTTTGTTGATCAGTTCATAAGGAGTTTTGATGTGTCTTTTCACGATTGTTGAACGATTTTGGGTATAGCAAGCTGTTGAAATTGCTTCTGCCCAAAAGGTCATTGGTAATCCACATGCAGAAAGCATGGTTCTTGCAGCCTCCACTAGCGTGCGGTTCTTTCGTTCGACCACGCCATTCTGTTGTGGGGTGCGAGCGGCAGAGAAGTTCTGGGATATTCCTTCTTCTGTGAGATAGGCTTCAATGACAAAGTTTTTGAATTCTGTGCCATTGTCACTTCGTAACTTCAGAATTCTGCACTCATAAAGAACTTGGATTCTTTTCATTAGATTAATCAAGATGCATGGAACATCTGATTTCTTTTTGACAAATTCAACCCATGTAAATCGTGAAAACTTATCAATTAAGACAAGTATATATTTCTTGCCACCTAGGCTCTGTATAGCGATTGGACCGCAGAGGTCAACGTGGAGCATGTACAGAGGTCTAGGACAAGACACATCAGATTTGCCTTTGTGGGAAGCTCTTTTGAGTTTTCCCATTTCACAGGCAGAGCATAAATGATCCTTATTAAACTTAACATTTGATAAGCCTTTAACCAGATCAAGTTTTACCAGTTTATCTAGAGTGTGAAAGTTTAAGTGACAGAACCTGTTGTGCCATAGCCATGCTTCTTCACTTTTGCTTGCAACAAGACAAATGTTGTCCTTGTTTTTGGCATTGAAGTTCATTAGATACAGATCACCTTTTCTTTTGGCTCGCAGAAGTTCAATTCCTGTGTCTTCACTTAGTAGAGAGCAGAATGTTCTTTTGAACAGTACATCGAATCCTATGTCACAAAGTTGGCTTACACTGAGTAGGTTGTGTTTTAGGCCATCCACATATGCAACTTTGTGTACTGTGATATTCTCTTTCTTTATGACTACATAGCCTTTGATATGCCCCTTTTTGTTATCTCCAAAAGTCACTGATCCACCATCTTGTTTTTCTTGGAATGTGGATAGAAGACTTCTGTTGCCAGTCATGTGCCTTGAGCATCCGGAGTCTAGATACCATATTGGCACAAACTGCTTCTGCAAAACAATCATAGAGATTTAGGTACCCATATCCACATGGGTCCAGTTTCGTCAGAATTTTTCAAGTTTGCCTTGGCATTCTTGATATACATTTTATTTTTTGTTGAAGAATCAGTTTGTTTCTCTTTCATATTTGATTTAGCTGCAGAGAGAAAACAATTTGAACTACAGAAATGATTATTTAACTTGAACATTAGATCAAAGCAATGACAGTAATGAACATCAGAGGTGATTTGCTTGAAATTTTCATTGAAAGCTTTAAACTGGGCCACAGAGGCATTACATTCTATTCTAGCATATGGCTTCCTATTACAAGAAGATTTATGTAGATTAGATTGTTGGCAAAAATCTTTGTTTATAGCAGCCTTCTGTGAGTCCCTTCTATGGTGAACTTCTGTTGATTTCACTGTCACAGGTGAAAAAGATTTGTTAGGTTTTGTCCATTTACCCTTTTGTTGCCATGTTGGTTTTTCTTTTGTTTTTAAGGGTTTTAAAAATGTTGAATCTTTTAAATTTTGAGAGGACATTAACTTCTTTTGTTTCAATTTTTCAAGCTCAATAGAGGTTTTGGCTTGTATACACATATTCATAAAGTCAGGACATATAGGAATTTCAGTGATTTTCTCTTTTGGAGAAATAGGTCTGTTAAGAACTTCAGGGATTTGTTTAACAACCTCTGTGTCACAAGGAAACTTTTCTATTCTGTCAGCCTCTGATTCGTCAGATGATGAATCGTCCTCATATACAGAGGTTGAGTCATCAATATTTCTTTCGACAGAGACTGGACTTTCCGAGCATGTGTCATACTTGCTTTCTTCCTCTGAAAGATTACTTTCTAAGTCAACAGAGGTGTCTGACAAGATCTCTTCAGAGAGTTTTTGATCTACAGAAGGTGTATATGAATTTTTTAATATATCTATTTTCCAAATTTCCACAATTTCCTTTTCAATTATATTTCTTAGTTTTTCTTCTGAAAGGTTTGGTTTAAACTCAAGTGCTTCTGCAGATAATTTCTTTTCAGAATCTATTGTGCAGACAAAGGCAACTTGAGTTTGAGTCACTGGTTTACCAAACCTAAAGATTCCTATCTGATCTTGAGTTTTCAGATATCTCTTTGGTTTGGATCCTCTTTTGACAGAGGTTGAAGGTGATAAGTCTGTGTTTTCATACCACACATTTATCATCTTCATGGGTTTCCTTAAGTGAGTTTCCCCAGAGATTTTTACTCTCTTACTTACAGAGATTAAGTTTGGAAAATTTGGTTTGTTGACTTTTCCTACTGTAAATAGAGATGACAGAGGTTTATTTTTCTTGTTTTCTGTACCTTGATTAATATCACTGTACCCAATACCTCGCCTTCCTATTTGAGTATTTATTTTCTCATACACCTTTTGAGCATCACAATAATTTTTAATTAAAACATCTCTTCTAAGTAGATCTTGCCAAAGGACTTCTCTTTCCTTTTGAAAATATTCTTTAAGAGCTAAAATGTTAAGTCTGTCGCTCTTAGAATCTGAAAGTTCTTTTGTTTTGGATTTTAACGATGTATTTAATTCAGAAATTTTCTCTTTTAAAGGAAAAAGATTCTTGTTCCAGTGTGCTTCTAAGTCTTCCTTTTCTTTGAAAATCTTTGCTTTTTCTTCAGTGAGAAGTCTAGCTTCTCTTTCATAAAAAGTGAGCTTTTTCTGAATATCATCACAAGTCTTTTTCAGTTTAACATTTTCAGTTTTAAATATAAGCAAATCAACTTCTGTAGTACTAGAGATGGAGTTTGAAGTAGATACCTCAGTGTCAGAGTCGGAGCTGATGTCTGCCATGCCACAGAACAAGGCATTTTTGGTGAATTTTTCATCAGAGGTTGTATCTGACTCCCAATTTTCCTTGTTCACCACTTTGTTCGCCATAAGTGATTTTTGAGCATAATACTCGGCTTTCTTTTTGTAAAAAGCTGAGTCCTTCTGTGGGCGATTTGATCTGCTTCTACATTCATTGGCAAAGTGGCCTGGCTTCCCACAGTTGTAGCAACCTTGGTTCTGGGAGTTATTATCCGCACGATCGTCAGTCTTCTGTCGGTCACCACCTTTTTCCGATCTGCATTCATTTGCATAATGACCAGGCTTGCCACACTTGTAGCATTCTTGTGGTGTGTAGCTTGTCTTGTCATATGACCTCTGTCGGTCATTTCCTCTGTTGTATCTTTCACTCGACCTCTGTTGGTCGTTACTAATGTCGTCTGACCTCTGTCGGTCAGTTGATTCTTCTCTTTTGCCTTGATCCCTTATATTCCAATCTTCTCTTCTTTCTCTGCCATATCTATCATTTCCAGAATTCTTTTGGTTTCCTCTGAATTCTCTTGTCAATAGAGCTAAGGATGTAGCTATTGATGCCAGAGTAATTTCCCCTTCTTCCACAATCTCTTCATCTTCGCTGTCAACCACTACCATCTTTTTATTTTTCTCCTTTTTCTTTTCTTCTGTAGTTCTTTCTTTCCTCGACCTCTCTGTATCTTCTAAAGTTTTGCCAACCAAAGCAAGAGGTGCAGTGGTCAGTGTCTTTGTTTGTGCGATTTGAGGCTCTTGACCAGCTAATGTTCCGTAGAGGTCTGAAAGAGTCCAGGAATCTAAATCTTGATTGGTTTGTAAAGACATAGATAGCTGGAGCCATTCTTCGTTCAGACTTTTGAGAAACATGACATTATTCTCTTCAGAAGTTCTGTGGATGCCGAACTTTTTGCAGTTATTGATCAAAGAGTTGAACCTGTCGTATGTTGTCTGCAGAGATTCATTTGTCAGGGCTTTAAAAGCGTAATACTCGTTTATGTATTGAGCCCTTCGGTTTTTCTGAGTTTTAGCTCCCCCTTCAAGTTGTTTTTCCAGTTCTTTCCAAAGATCATACGAGGATTCGCATGCATCTAAAGACTGGAAGAGTTCTTTGGGGATTGCCATAATCAGAATTCTTTTTGTTTTCTGCGCGAGTTCATCTTTTATTTTGTCTTGATCTGACCAACCATCCCTGGTTTTATTATAATCTCATACCGATTTATTATATCGGCCGGGTTCTCGCCGACTTCTTCCCTTCGAGAGGTGGTGACCCGGTTTGGTACTTCTTGGCCGAGTTGGTGGATTCAGATTTACCCATCTCTTGTGAATTATCGTATTCCACAGTTGGAGATAGATCAAAGTGACAGACCGTGTTGGGTGGATACTCTGAATCAGATGGTTGACTTCTCGGTTAGTGTTGCTTCGCAGTCGTTGGATGGTCCATATCCGAAAGTGCCTTGGCATGGGTGTGTATGGTTCTCATGCCATATACCGAAACATGCTTTTTGCGTATGGGTTGCATGTATTTATCGGCTTCCTACCCAAGACCGGATGGCGGTTTGGTCGCGGGATGATCATGCTTGGACGTGCCCCCTTTGCGAGGAGGAGATGGACTCGCACAACCATCTTTTCTTTTTGTGCAGGTTCTCGTTGGCGGTGTGGAAGCAAATTAAAAAAGGCGCTAAAATCTCGGGATAGCCGGACAAATGGGAGGATATTTTTTTCCCACATGTCGAATGCGAACAATTGTTCGGTGGTGGCTAAACTTTATCTTGGAGCTTCTCTCTACTTCATATGGCGGGAGAGGAACGAAAGGCTTTATCAGGGAAAGAAAAGATTGGTGGATCAGGTCATCAAGAGCATAAAGGAGGTGGTCCAAACCCGTTGGGCGTGGAAAGGTCGGCGGACTATACAGGAAATAAATGGTGCATCGAGATGAGTGTTCGGTGGTGCTCCTGAGGAGGGGGTATTTATTTATGTTCTGGGCGGGTGTTATTTTTAGATGCATGAGTTGGGTCTCTTGTGAGTTATGTTGGTTTTGGGTTATTGTGGCTTGGTACAAGCTGTGTACCAGTTGTGTTGTTGTTTTGGTTTTGACGTCGGGAGCGTAGACTTTGTTGTATTTCCTTTCCTTTTGCCGTTTTAATATTTTGCCTGGAGTTTTTCTTCAAAAAAAACAAGCTAAAAACGTTAACATTAAAAAATAAACCCAATGTAAAACAAATTTATGTTAATCAGTATCCTAAATCTTAGTCTTAGATAAAAAAAACCCATATAAAATAACACACGATGCACTAATTCTCAAGGTATCAAAGTTTTATGAATTCTCAAAAAAGCGCCTCTCATTATCGTAACATAAAATGTACGGATATGTGAATTATCAAAAAACCAAATAAAAGATGTAACGTAGTCAACCAGTGATGCTATATATTGAAAAGGTATTTATTTATCTGTTAATTCTAACTTTATAAATTTTTAATCTATCATCTCATCTTGATATAATTATATTTATTTTATATGGTCGACATTATAGAAAAGTTTGAAAAGGAAACAAAAGATGCATAGTGATATATATATATATATATATATATATATATATATATATATATATATATATATATATATATATATATATATAGTGTAACATATTTGACTTGGAAATGGAAAGAGATAATTTGGCCTTGTAAAGTTGAATCGATAGTGTTATATGAAGTGGATAAGGAAGGCCAGTACGTCGGAATGACGAGACATGATTTTGTTATATATATATATATATATGTTGTAGGATAAATGTGTCATCGTTTAAAGGATATGACGATAGAGATAGGGATAGAGATAGATTAGAATTGAAATATCTAATAGTTATCTACTTGTAACTCATCCCTGTATAAAGGGCTTATGATTAATGAGAATAACGATTCTTTCTCTCTACTCATTGTTGTTCTATTTCTCTTTTACTTTAACACGTTATCAGCACGTATGTTCATATTTCATTGTTATGGTCGTTTGCCGCTAAACAAGTATGTTGTCTGTTCCCCAACGTTCTTGAACGAATCGCTTCTCGTTACTTCAATTCAAGTAAGCATCTTTACTTCTTCATCTTTATATTTATAATATTGATACGTTGCTTGTTGCTTGTGTTATCCATCGTTCTTTGTTACGTTTGTCATAAATTTAAGTATCGTTCTATCAGCTTGGTCATATATGAGTGATTTAAGATCATGTTAAAATAACAATATAGTTTATTTATGATTTAATCTATAAAAATCAATTTATTATATTTTTGTTGTTAAAACCGAATAGGGTTCATAATTATCTATTTTTAATTGAAATAAAAAAAATAGATGAAAAAAAAGAACATTTACACTTAGAAAAAAAAAGGAGATACTTTTTAAATTCATATGGGATTTCATAGTGATTTCAATGTAACTATTTAAATTAAACAATTATAATTCTGTTTTTTTCTTTTAGCCGTAAAAGGGAACTAGAAAAATCAAATCAAATTTTTGGTAGATCACAGGATATATTCTTTCGTAATTGGTCTTGTTATTTGATATATTCATAAAAAATATTTTATAGGAAGAGAAAAATGATATAATATTCACAAAAATCACAAGATCAATAGAGTTTTTTTTAATTTCATTACTGGTATATATCTTGAATTAGTTATTAATGTTGAATCATTCTCTCTTATTCTTAAGTTAATTTATATTAAATATATTTTTATGCATGGTTAATTAGTTTATGATATTTACATGTTTATCTAGCTAATATAATTATGTCAATGTTATTTACTTATTTCATACACTAATTTGATTTAAACTATTTAAATATATTGTTCTTGAATATGATAATTGTTGTATTCAAATGTTTATTTAGCTTCTTAAATCGATCTTTTCACATAATATTTAAATGCTTATCCTATTAATGTTTATCTTGATTGTGACCTAAAATTAGTCATTATCTATCGCATCGTTATTATTTTAATTGTTTTAGTTTTGTTTTTTTAAAGCAAATTGTTTTAGTTGATTAATATGTTTTTATATGGTATTTATTTTAGCATGTTATTATTGATGATATACATTGAACGGATAACTTAATTTTTATTTCTTTAAATCAATTGTTTTAGCTTGTATTAAAATATGTAGTAAATCCTTTATAGATTTAGTTTTAGAAATTGTCATATCCATATCATATTCAAATGCTTTATCTTAATTATAAGTTCCACTTATAATTCTTATAATTAGTTTTGGGAAGTTACACTTCTAACCCTCATAATTTTTGGTATGTTGCCAAAAGCTTCAAAAATAACATAAAAATGTTATATTTTCAAATACTTATCTTGATCATGAGTTCCTACTCATTAATTCCAATCTTATTAAAAAAATTTGGAAGTTACACTTCCAACCCCCCCCCCCCCCTTATATTTGGTATTTTACGTAAAGATCCATAAATATTATTAAGATGTTAAAATTTTGAATTTGACTATATCAAAACTAATATTTATTTGTCTAATGACAAAATCTCCTAAAATACTATTATGGTTTTAAAAATTAAAATTGGCTTCATATGCCAAACCCATATTCTTTTCGGCCTCCTGCCGAAAACTCTATAATTAACAATGTTCAAATTAATTAAATCGCAAGGTATCGATTTGGATTTTGTCAAACGGGTGTAAATAGCCCTAAGGTTTGTAGGGACTTAAGCAATCCATGTGATTCCCCTACTACCTGGAGATCTAATAGATTGAGTGGTTTCTCTTCCTAAATTGATGAAGTATTATCAACAAAATGTAAGCATACAAAAATTCAATACTATTATGATAATGAAATTTCAGGCATAACATAATAAGTATAAACCATAATTCACTATTTTAGAAAATAATATGTTCTCCATTTTCTACGACATCTTTGAATCAAAAGTACTTGATTACCATAAGATAGGTTCGGAAAAACACAAGAAAATACGCAAAAGTCATCGAACCATTTTGACCCTAAAGAAAAAAACACTAGATGTTAAGATACAATTAAATACTTTAAAATTTTTGAGACGATACATCAGTCACAACCTTCAGAGAGAATAACTAGAAACCCCCAAGAACCGTGGGTAGTCCCAAAAAGGAAATTCGAGAATATTCAGTACCATATACTTCTCAAACTAATCATACAGTGGAAAGAAACCTACTTACTTGATTACAAGAAGGTAACTGATTTTGACAAAGAAATGTCATGTCTCAAAATGCATCTCAATCTTTGTGGCAATGAACTCACAAAAGATTATGCGAATCATAACATCTTTTCATCTTTTCTATATCCCAAATCATACTAATGAAACAGTATAAGCTGCAATATAACCTTTAACAAACTCATTAACTTAATGCAAGTGGTTAAGAGTTGTAGAATTTTTTTTAACAACGCTAGACATACCCGGATAAAGAAAATTCTTGGGGTTAATAAGGCAAGCGTTGGAGGTGGAAAGAACTCCAAAGGATAGTGAGTTAAACATATTAATCCACACACATATGCTAAATATGTATCATATGGACAAGGTTGTGGAAAGGGTCAAATTCATGGCAAGAGTCGGGAACGAACTCCTAATAGAAAATAGGACAAGTTATAAATGAACTATGTCATATCTAACATTGGTTAAGTACAAGTTTATTTGAATACACTTTAACTATCAAATTAATTGCATTTGTGTATATATACACCTGAGTTTATAACCATTAGAGATGTAAATGACCACATAAAAAACAAATGCAAAACTCTCAACGTTCTTCGTTCCATGTAGGAATGTATCGAGGAGAACTTGATTGTTTTTGTGGCATCTCATACAATCCTAAGAAATAGATTATTTTCTCTTTAATTCCCCTAAACACTTAGACGATGGACTGTCACTTGTTGCTAGAGCACTATATCAATATGAACATTGTTAAAATATTCGTACCAATCATATTATAAGAATGGAAATGGGTATATGTACATCAACTCTAATGATATGAAAGCAAAATATATTAGAGAAATTAATGTATCAGATTAATGGATTATCTATGTTAGTAAATCATATTTTGTCACCAATAAAGAACTTTGGAACAATGACACATATATGTTTCGGCATGACCACGTGTGACACCATGGTCATGACATAATGATCTATGTATTGCAAAATACACTTAGATACATTCTCTTTCGAGTGAAAGATAAAACAAGGGAATTAACCAAATTGTAACGGTTGACTTCTACTGCACAAGAAGCAACACCACCATCATAACATGCCCTCTCTAACACCTAGAACTTTTATATACCCTGATCCTTAGCCAAATCAGGAATGAGACCATCCTAAAGCTAAGGACATAATATAAAAATATTTCATTCTTACAACGAATACAAGGTGATATTTATGGACATAAACATCCAGAATGCGGGCCATTAAAGTACTTTATGGTTCTGGTTTTTGACACGATGAACACGTGTAATATTATTGTCCACCTGAAATGTTGCACTCCTAGCACCAGTTATATGTTTAAGGACTAACCACCCTGATTTTCTCATCAAGTCTGCATGACTTAGAATGCTGGATAATTTACATTATAAGGATTTGATGATTATTGCATATGTATAGAGATTAATGTAGAGTTTCCTATACCCCATGTGTATATATAAAATGGTCTCGTAGAATGATAAAAGTCGTCATCAAAAGAATATAGATGGTAGCTAGGACATTGGTTATGCGCACCAATTTATCCAGATCTACATGGGGTTATGCAATATTACATGCAACTTTACTTATTCGTGTTTAGACCCACAACCAACCAACCAATCTTATGCATACCGGTTGGTAACTGGATATAAGCCTGATGTTTTACATTTACGTATGTTTGGTTGTGTTGTATATGTGCCAATTACGCCCCCACAGCGTACCAAAATGGGTCTTAAAGACGATTCATCAAATGTTGGATATGAATTCCCAACAATTATCCGCTAATTAAAACCCTTGACGAGTGATCACTTTACCCCTAGATTTGCGGGTTGTCACTTTGATGAGACAACCTTCCTGTCGTTAGGGGGAGATAGGAAAAAGGATTTTCCATGAGAACGACATGAAGTGTCATTGAATATTTCAATTGTGTCTCATTTTGATCCCCCAAAACTTCACAACGTAAAGTTGAAGTCAAACGAATCAGACTCGATACCTGATACGTTTAATATTATCTAGAGTGACAAGATCACATATACGAGCTGCAAATATACTCGCAAGGTCAAAATTCCCCAAACAAGGGCACAACGTCGCTGGAAGTACGTTGCAATCACACGTGGTGGAGGTGTGGTTGAGGTCATAGCTCCCAAAAGAAAATGGGGGAAGCTACTTGGTTCGATAGATACTCATCTAAAGGAAGAGAAGAGTAAGGCACAACTATATATCATCAATACATGAGATTATCTCTGATTAAATCTATGTCTATGAATCATTAATGGAGGACGCTCCGAAGTTATACTGATTCCAGAGATCAAAGAAATCTCAAATGAATATGAGTCGATGGACATATCATAAATACTAAATGATGATATATTTGCATATATCGTTGCTTATGAGATAATAGAGCACGATGTCATCGAACCATGCTCAGTTGAAGAATGTCAACAAAGAGAAAATTGACCTAAATGAAAAGAAGCAATCCAGGATAATTATTTGACAAATGAACAGGTATTTGGTTCGGTAGTGCTAACCGACCAAGTGTAAAGCCTGTAGGACATAGATAAATCATTTGTCAGGGAAGCGTAGTGAGAATAATTAATGTAACACCCCAAAAACAGGGGTTAACAAAAACTTCCATAAAACGGAAGAGTGGTACTCATTACTAAAGTAAAAGTATTCATAATTATCATTACATAACCATTAATACAAAGATCTAGTTAATTATAACTACTAATGGACCACTAGCTTATTTGATCACTACTATAGCAAATCAAATATAAAAAGGATGTCGGAAAGTTCTATTATCAATCTTCCAATCTTTAACTCTCCAATAATGATCCCATGGTCACAACCCCGTTCTAGACCTTCTTGTGTCCGGAACCACTAAAATCTGTAACACATAAAACACATAACAAGTGTTAGGCTTTTTAAAGCCTAAGTGAGGTTTACACATAGCACATAGAGCATAATCATAGCATGTAGGAATAACAATTCGATACATTCACAAATTGGATTCCATGGAGAAGGTCCATATCGCTACCCGGTTACATCATAATCGAAGATATACCTTGATTGATACCCCACGGTATTGTCACAAGGCATAACACAACGGAAAACCCCACGGTATCCGAAGGTATGAAAAAAATACATTTACCCCACGGTATGTATGATTATATCCTCCAATGCCTACTAGGTGCTCCTCCAATTATGTGAATACCAAATATGTTAATCCAAGTAATATTCAAAGCATATTAAGCACTTAACAATGGTCCAACCATTTAACATGATCAATACTACTTCCATGTAGTTCATATACAACCATATGTATCAAATCATATTCTATATGACATCAATAATAAACATCCATGTTTACAATTCAATAATAAGTCCATTTTGACCATTAAGCCATCATTACTTCATTAAGACATATATTAAGCCATCTTCATAATCACATACCAATGATGTATAATCAAACCCAAACCTTTAACACTAACTTTATCATGGCAATATAGTTAATGAAACACAATTAATCCTTCATTACTTACTTGAACTCTTCTTGTTTCCCTCTTAACCATTAAGAGCTTATACATCAAGATTTCTCATTAACCATACCAAAATCAAAATAAAGAATGGTAGATAAGTGTAATACAATCAATTAATTACAAGTTACTCACCTCAATTCTTCAATTAGTATAACCCTATCTTGAAGTCTTGAACTTAATTTCTCCAACAAGAAGATGAATAATGCAAGCCCTAATTGAAGTTTGATTGTTAAGATTCATATAACAATTACTTGGATTGGATTTAGATTTATGGATTTGAACTTACCTTAGGATTTAGATGGGGAATCGCTTGAGAAGAAAGTAGCAGAGCATAAATCTGATTTGAGAGTTCTTAAGTGGAAGAATGGATGTCTAAGGATAAAGAGGTGGGTTTAACCCCCTTTTGGCACGTCAGGTGCTCGGCGCCGATCACCCGCGCCGATGCATCGGCGCCACTCAATCGGCGCCAGCTTCTGTTTGCCAAACATCTAAACTTTTACTAATTTAGCCGTAACTTCCTCGTTAGAACCCCGTTTTTACCCCAGAAAGAACCGTTGGACTCGTATTCAAATTACCCATCCAACTAATCCATAAAATCTAATATTTAACTTTATCATCTATTTTTCATTTATTTTCTTAAGGAATAAACTTACTGATTTCTATCGGAAGTTCTCAATTAACAAGTAACGATCACGGAAATTACTTAGGAAATCAATTATAATCTAAGAAGTCAAAATATAAAGAAATATTAGGACTATTATTACTTACTAGGATTTTCCGGGTGTTACAATTCTCCCAACCTTAAAACGATTTCGTCCTCGAAATCTATATTCTTTACAACCCAAAGTCAACCGACTCACTGTCGACCAAAATTCAACAATTCCTAACGGGAATCTAAATTCCATCCACACGGTCTATAAAGACAATTCCTCGAACAATTGTTTATTAACAAAGTCCCTACACATACGTTGTACTTATGTACGGATAAATGTTCCAACCATAAAGAAACTCCCAACCATACGACTTCAGTCGTCTCCCAACCTTAAAATGTTCTATACATCTTGATTTCAGTTTCAAACTCTACATCAATTTAAGGTTCAATTAATACTGAGACCAACCGAATCTCTAATTTCAATTGTCCCTATCGTTAACGGCCATTCACATCCAAAGAGCTCTAATAGACTCCAAAATCCATCTCGAATAATTAATCATCAAATGGACAGGTTCATTAACCATACACAAAGATTATTTCTCTAAAACCACTCATCACAAATGAGTATCTTAAGGTTACTACTACCATCACCATCATTCTTTTTAAAATCAGTTACAATTCCCCGATTAAACTAAAGGTGTTTGATCTTAAGCCTAAAAGTTGACACCTAATTATCACCAACCGTTGCACTCTAACCAAACCCACACATGAATTCCATTCACAAATAAAAATCTAGAAGGAACAAGGATTCATCTTTCATATTTCATGAACCTTACTTATTTCCCCATTATCCGCTCCCCAACTTAGATTTGTAAACTTCCTTAAAGTAACCGTTTATCATTAAACCTTTATCCGACTATTGCTTGGTCTTCAATACCGTCGTCATCCACATCTCAATCTCTAGGTCTCAAAATAACATTAACATAACATGCCTTTCAAAGCTCACTTACTCAACCATTTCAGACTATACCCGTCTTGATCAAACATCTTACATTCTATTTCCACACATTTTAATCCACTTACTTAAGGTTGTCCTGGCGGACTTTCATGAGTCCCGCCAGTTCCAGGTTGTCCTTCCAATCCTCAATCATTTACCAATCTGTCCTCCAAAGAATTGAAAGACCTTGGTAGTGTTTTTACCATCACTACGCTATCGAACAACAGTTAACCCTGAAAAATGGTTATATAAATATAAACACACGAAACGTACTTTACCGATCATTAGTCACTGGAACAATTTAGAAACAAGTATACTTATGTAACAATATATTCATAATAACAATAGCTAATTGAGATTGTGAATATATCATACATGAGAATCCTCATTACCGTCGTTACCGTACTAATTTCACGTATTTCTGTCGACCCTAAGGCCATCCCGTCTTAATACTTCTACCCAATCTCACGATTTATAACTTATTTCATCTCAGCTTAAGTCTAAGTACCTTCTTATCATACTTAGTTCACTTAAACTAAAGCTCTGATACCAACTTGTAACACCCCAAAAACAGGGGTTAACAAAAACTTCCATAAAACGGAAGAGTGGTACTCATTACTAAAGTAAAAGTATTCATAATTATCATTACATAACCATTAATACAAAGATCTAGTTAATTATAACTACTAATGGACCACTAGCTTATTTGATCACTACTATAGCAAATCAAATATAAAAAGGATGTCGGAAAGTTCTATTATCAATCTTCCAGTCTTTAACTCTCCAATAATGATCCCATGCTCACAACCCCGTTCTAGACCTTCTTGTGTCCGGAACCACTAAAATCTGTAACACATAAAACACATAACAAGTGTTAGGCTTTTTAAAGCCTAAGTGAGGTTTACACATAGCACATAGAGCATAATCATAGCATGTAGGAATAACAATTCGATACATTCACAAATTGGATTCCATGGAGAAGGTCCATATCGCTACCCGGTTACATCATAATCGAAGATATACCTTGATTGATACCCCACGGTATTGTCACAAGGCATAACACAACGGAAAACCCCACGGTATCCGAAGGTATGAAAAAAATACATTTACCCCACGGTATGTATGATTATATCCTCCAATGCCTACTAGGTGCTTCTCCAATTATGTGAATACCAAATATGTTAATCCAAGTAATATTCAAAGCATATTAAGCACTTAACAATGGTCCAACCATTTAACATGATCAATACTACTTCCATGTAGTTCATATACAACCATATGTATCAAATCATATTCTATATGACATCAATAATAAACATCCATGTTTACAATTCAATAATAAGTCCATTTTGACCATTAAGCCATCATTACTTCATTAAGACATATATTAAGCCATCTTCATAATCACATACCAATGATGTATAATCAAACCCAAACCTTTAACACTAACTTTATCATGGCAATATAGTTAATGAAACACAATTAATCCTTCATTACTTACTTGAACTCTTCTTGTTTCCCTCTTAACCATTAAGAGCTTATACATCAAGATTTCTCATTAACCATACCAAAATCAAAATAAAGAATGGTAGATAAGTGTAATACAATCAATTAATTACAAGTTACTCACCTCAATTCTTCAATTAGTATAACCCTATCTTGAAGTCTTGAACTTAATTTCTCCAACAAGAAGATGAATAATGCAAGCCCTAATTGAAGTTTGATTGTTAAGATTCATATAACAATTACTTGGATTGGATTTAGATTTATGGATTTGAACTTACCTTAGGATTTAGATGGGGAATCACTTGAGAAGAAAGTAGCAGAGCATAAATCTGATTTGAGAGTTCTTAAGTGGAAGAATGGATGTCTAAGGATAAAGAGGTGGGTTTAACCCCCTTTTGGCACGTCAGGTGCTCGGCGCCGATCACCCGCGCCGATGCATCGGCGCCACTCAATCGGCGCCAGCTTCTGTTTGCCAAACATCTAAACTTTTACTAATTTAGCCGTAACTTCCTCGTTAGAACCCCGTTTTTACCCCGGAAAGAACCGTTGGACTCGTATTCAAATTAACCATCCAACTAATCCATAAAATCTAATATTTAACTTTATCATCTATTTTTCATTTATTTTCTTAAGGAATAAACTTACTGATTTCTATCGGAAGTTCTCAATTAACAAGTAACGATCACGGAAATTACTTAGGAAATCAATTATAATCTAAGAAGTCAAAATATAAAGAAATATTAGGACTATTATTACTTACTAGGATTTTCCGGGTGTTACAATTAAGTCATAATATATAAGGCTCTCCTTTGGCGCAAGGTTTCTCACAACGCACTGGATTGACCACAATAAGACTTACTCTCTCGTGATGGAGAACGTTCTGCTAATTAATTAGCCATGTAGTTTCCGAAGGACTGGAAATTGCAGCTCAATGATGTAGTTACTACATATCTCTATGGGGATCTAAATTCAGAGATATATAAAAATTCTTGATGGCATTATACCAATATCAAGTAACTCTAAACCATGAAATGCATTTACAATAAAATTGAAACACTCACTTTACAGATTAAAGCAATCTATGCGGATGTGGTATACCCGCCTGAGTGAATACTTGATTGGGAAACAATAAATAAGAACGATGAATTGTGCCTTGCGTATTTATATAAAAAACAAGTCCTAGATTTTCATAGTAGCTCTATATGTCAATGTTATGAACATAATAGACACTCTTGATGAAATAAGAGAAAACACAAGCTACTTGAAATCTGAATTTGAGATGAAAGATCGTGGGAAAACTTGGTTTTGTCTAGATACTTGAGCTACGACACCGAGTTTGTGGAATATTAATCCACCGATCTGCATATGTCTAGAAAATGATCAGGCGACCTAATATGGACAAAGCGCATCCGATTAGCACTCCCATGATCGGTCAAAGTGATGGATATAAGTAAAGATCCATTTCGTCTAAAGGATGAGGACGGAGAGGTGTTAGGAGCTGGAATTCCATACCTAAGTACAATAGGCGCATTATTGTACTCAACATAATACACTTGACCGTATATTGTACTTCTCACTGAACTTGTCAGCTAGATTTAGCTCAGCGCCAACGCAACGTCATTGGAATGATTTCAAATTAACCTTTTGGCACCATTGACGCGGGCTTATAATTTCCCTACGGAGATAAATGGATTGATAATGAAACTTCAATACCTACTTAGATTGTGAGCGGCAAAAGTACTGACTCTTATAGAAAAATACCAAACAATGACTTGGTATATATTTGGTGACATTAGGTATATGTCCAACTCATATAAAGGTTGTTCCCAAACTGGATAAGGAATTATCATATGGAACATGCCGATTGATTGGAAGTAAACTAAGCAAACCCTTAATAGCTATCTTCTTATATTATCAGCAATCTTACTCTCCATGAGACTATTCAAGAGTGTATATGGTTAAGGACTATCATTACACATATAAGAGGAGCTAGTAATTTTGATTTTGATCACTATACAACTTGCATATATGGAAATAATGCATCATGTATCGAAGAAATGAAAGTAAGATATATCAAGGGTTATAACACGAAGCATACTTTGCTTAAGTTTTTATATAATCAATTCTCCTCAAGATTCAAGTGAACCGAATAAGATGTGAGGAAAATGTGACATGTTTGTTTACCAAATCAATACGTAAAACCATATTTGGGAAACATGTAGAAAGTATTAAATTGGAAATGTTTTAAACCTCCTTTGATTAATGCACGAATCAGGGGGAGTGGTAGACAAAAGGGGGAGTCTACTATATATGTAATATTGGTATGTTGTGCTCTTTCCTTCAACCAAGGTTTTATTTTTTTCCATTGGGTTTTGTTCCTTGGTGTAAGGTTTTAGTGAGGCAACATTTTATATACCATCATGCTTTCTTAACTCTCACGATTAATGTACGAATCTAAGAGAAAACTAGACTAAAGGAAAAGTCTATGTGTTGCAAAGAAAGTAGCGCGTTGTACTCTTTCCTTCGTCATATTTTTGTTTTTTCCCACTGGGTTTTTATTTTGGCGTAAGGTTTTAACGAGGCAACAATTGTGCACCTTCACTCCTTTGACTCGGCACAAGGGGGAGTGTTGTAGGATAAATGTGCCATCGTCTAAAGGATATGACGATAGAGATAGGGATAGAGATAGATTAGCATTGAAATATCTAATAGTTATCTACTTGTAACTCATTCCTATATAAAGGGCTTATGATTAATGAGAATAACGATTCTTTCTCTCTACTCATTGTTGTTCTATTTCTCTTTTACTTTAACAATATATATATATATATATATATATATATAGGGTCAGGTTCAAGGGAAAACCTAAAAAAACGGAAAACTGAAGAACACCCTATGAGCCATTCATCTGGGCGGTATGCACTTGTGCATACAGGTTATTTGTAACATGCATTTGTGTATATATGCACAGATGCATAATGCACTTGTGCATAAAACCAAAAAGTCAACTATTTACCTGTATGCACAAGTACATACCGCCCAGATGAAGGGCTCCTAGGATGTTCTTCAGTTTTCCGTTTTTTTAAGGTTTTCCCTTGAACGTCTCTCTCTCTGTCTCTCTGTCTCTCTCTCTCTCTCTCTCTCTCTATATATATATATATATATATATATATATATATATATATATATATATGCCTTTTTAACTATCGGTATCTGGATTGATTTGTGTGTATTTTGATTAATTACATGGATCTTGAAAAATAAATAGAAAATTCTTTAATAGTTCTATAGAATTCTGATGACTTTTAAGGAAGATATTTAGAAACTCGGTATTATTGTTGGTTGAGCTAACCTCTTATGGAATTTGTTATCTGGTTTTATTTTAGGTTAAATAGTTAAAATGGTTGGTGTATATTTTTATATATTTTATTTAATTATGTATTTGAATACTTTCAACATATTCTCCAAATTTTCTATAAAATTGATAATTTAAAAAATTACAAAATTAAAAAAAAGTTACATTCAACTTTAAAAGTTTTTTCATTTTGAAAATTACAAAATTATAAAATTAATATATTATTATAATATTGTTTATCTTTTTTAAACATTTAATTTCAAAGTTTTTTTAGGAATGGGATCATGTGAAAAGTGACATTTTTTGTGAGAAGTTTGATAAGTGTTTTTAAACCGTTGATCACTTTTAATCGAATACCCTCCCATGAATTACGACTTAAAGAGAGATTTGATCTGGTGCATCTTATCTCGATGCATCTCATTCTAATGTTCGTCCATTTGTCACCAAACGGTTAATAACAACTTCTCACGTTTCTCACCAAACCCCAACTCATTTTTCTTATTAGTGAAAATGTGAAATACATAAACAAATACTTTTCTTTCATGGTAATATTTATCGAGAGTTCTTCGGATTTGAAGTTTTTCTTGCCTACTTTCTACCCAAAAATCTACAAAATACTTTTTTTTTTAAATCTAATGTCAATGAAAGAAACTAAATATCAAGAGCCAGGTCAAAGTTTGGATGTGGCCGATCAGAAAAAATCACATTATTATGAAAACTCCAAATTACGTACATAGTAGTTCACAAAACCACTTGCCAAAATCCCTTTGATCTGCTTGCAAAACTTTACCCGTACATCTATGATCTACCTACAACGAACCTGACAATGATTTCAACTTCATCCCTGTAACACTTTAAAAATCAGGGCCAATTTAAACCTTAAAATCCAACAAGGTTAATCATAAAATCATCCAAACTTTTATACATAAGCAGAGAATTAACTACGAGGGTTCATATATACACATTTCGAATTCTCAAACAATCTATCAGTCTAATCCTACCAACTATGATTAGATTAAATTGGTTGTCTAGGCAATTTATCAAAAGCATCCTCGTATAAGCTAACTTCTCCACTTAGCACCAAAAGTTGAATACCAAAAGCACTTGTCCCTCTTCCTTTTACTTCCCCGAGGTCGTACCTGGTAAGAAAATTTATTTTGAAACGATTAGGCTTACGCCTAGTGAGAACATCCAATTTCAAATTAAAACTTTAACAGCTTTGGAAACTCAGATATTCAAAGCGTAAAAACAAACATGGTTTGCCACCATTCTTACCGTACACCTAACATCTTTCGATGACGGGAATCATACCCGATTCCATGCGTATGACAAACACTGAGTAAGTCATAGAATCATGTTCAAGAGCCCACTACGAATCACATGGATTCTAGATCATCGCTCAAGTCCAAGAAATTACAATTAGACCATGCCTATTTCTTGGAGTGGGAATAGAAATAGCAATTATATCTTGCCTATTTCACAATTTCACGTCACAGTACGAATGAGAATAGCAATCGTCCCTTGCCCATTCTACATTTCTCAAATAATGGGAATAACAATCATCCCTTGCCCATTCCACATTTATCAACATAATGGGAATAACAATCATCCCTTGCCCATTCCACATTAACCAAATATAAACGGGAATAGCAATCATCCCTTGCCCATTCCACGTTTATCAACACCTTTCGAAATGGGAATTACAATTGACTTTATGCCTATTCCTCATTTCAGGTCAACGGGAATTACAATTTACCTTATGTCTATTCCACGTTTCTCATCACCTTTCGAAATGGGAATTACAATTAACTTTATGCCTATTCCTCATTTCAGGTCAATGGGAATTACAATTTACTTTATGCCTATTCCACGTTTCTCATCACTTTTCGAAATGGAAATTACAATTTACTTTATGCCTATTCCACATTTCAAGTCAACGGGAATTACAATTTACTTTATGCCTATTCCACGTTTCAATTAATGTCAGTGCCTATGGATCCATTACACTTACTAGCATAACTGCATAACAACATAAACCCTCAACATCTCATATCGTATTCCCAACACTAAGAATCCGAAATAACTTATCATATCCTTATCCTCAATTGTCCCCCCTTCGACGACCTAGCACGGGGGTTCCGCTAGCGAGAAACAGTTAGTGGGACCAGATATAGTTCAGTTAACCGCGGAGAAGATTACTCAGATTCGGGAACGATTGAAAGTGGCTCAAGACAGACAGAAAAGTTACGCTAACCGACGTCGAAAACCGCTAGAGTTTCAAGTTGGAGATTTTGTAATGCTGAAAGTCTCACCTTGGAAAGGAGTCATTCGATTTGGAAAGCAAAGTAAACTTAGTCCGAGGTACATTGGAAGTTAAGGGTGTTTTGGTCATTATTGGATAGTTCAAGCCAAGTTTGGAAATTTAGTGTGATATTATCTCCTAACTATCCAGATATTATCACAACTCAGATTTAAAGTGTGTGTATGTGTGTGTATTGAGACAAAAGAAGAAAAGGAAGAAAAGAAGGGTTAGGGCATCATTTGGTGTACTTGGAAGGGATTTAAGGTATGTTCCAGGTGTATTTTATGTCTATAATTGCTAGTAGGAAGTTCCTATCGGATTAGAATAGTCGAATTCATGTCTGGTAATAATTCAGTCGATTTCTGGGTTAAAAATGGGTAAACAGTCAGAGGTTTCCGGATAGAATGAATGTGTCCGGGTAGTTTTGTTGGTGGTGTCCGGATGATGTTCTAAAGGTGTCCGGACGAGTCTTTTATCCGGGTAAGTCTCTCTTTTTAATGGTTTCCGGATGATATAAGATACCAGATGGTATCCCGGTTACCTTGGTTTCCGGGTGTCGTCCGGATTGTTTATGCCGTCCGGAAAGTTATGCTGTCCGGATTGTGTGAGTTGTCCGGATAGTCTTGTGGTGTCCGGAAACTTTGAGCTGTTTGGTCATTTTTGAGAATTCAGATACTTTTAAGTATCCAGTAACCTGTGTTTTGTTAACTCTTAGATAGGGAATGAATGAGGACTGATTATTCGGTGGACTAGACTTAAGTTCGGGCTTGGGGGTAGCATTGGAGGAATTGAGTTATCTAGAGTTCTTAGCTCTAGTAAGTCTTATGTGTTCTATTTGGTAAAGAGATAGTTGTACCTATTTGTTTCAGATTCTGTGGATTTGGGGTGAAAGCTGAACAGTTTTTGAGAAAGGATTGGAAGCGTTTTGATAAGCAAACATGTGAGTTTTACTTTAAAACGTTTTTAAACTGGAATACATATATGTGTGGATTGGGAATGTGATAGATGGTGTGATTATGTGTTTATGTTTGAAATATAATATATTGAGATATTGTATTCACATGAGCATTACACTATACGAGAATACGTTGGCTGGGCTTAGGACTTGTGGTGTTGGCTGTAATATTCGTACAACGGTGTTGGCTGTAATTGTCGTACATCGGAATTAATTTATTAGTTGGCTTGCAACCAATTAATATGGCCAAGAGAATGAGACAGGAAAGTATATGGTGCATGAGTCATAATTTGTATTTGAATTTGTGTTATGTATATGATGGTTGTGCAAATGGTTTTAAAACTAACAGGGATTTTCTCACTTAGACCGCTAGGTCTAACCCTCATTTTGTTTTAAAATATGTATTCCAGGTCGTGGATCAAGTAAGGGCAAGTAAGAAGGGTAATCGGTGAATAGCTTTTGGAAGACATATGTTTTTGAAGATAATGACATGTTTTATAGTTATAACTTTGTTATTAGTTATAATGTAATTTAGTTAGCAAAAAAGTTTGTAATGAATTATGTATTATGGGTATAAAGACTAAGGGACCGAATGTGTATTTTGATATATCTTTTGGAATGAACGACGTTATGCAATATATGTTACTTGATGCTTGTTTGGGAATCCGGGTCGTTACAGATGGTATCAGAGCCCTAGTTTAAGGGATTTAGGTATTCGTATCCGTACCTAGACTTAAACTGCATGTGAAGTTTGATGTCCCTATTATTTTTAGAACCTTGGGATGTTAAATATAAAAAGGTAGAAGGGACATCATGTAAGGTAATTTCAGATTACACCTGGCCAGTGTAATTGTGATCTTACAAGTACATGTTTGAACTGGAATACCTTGTTATATGGGGTATGTGCTTATGTGTATATTAACCTTGTTTGAATCAACAGAATGGCAAGTGGTACTCGACAAACGAATCAAGAGGGAGTAGGAAATCCTAATAGAACGAATCCAACAGTTGGGACAAGGGGAAGAGGGGGAGAAAGAGGTAGAGGCAGAACAGGCGGCAGAGTTCAACCGCGAGGTGCAGAATTTGTTACGAGAGACGACTTAGCGGCTGAAATGGGAAGATTACAGGCAAATATCCAAGTTATGTTCAACCGAACTCATAATACTGAAACAGAAATACCAGATCCTAGTCTGGAAGACGAAATGCCCATTACACCGACTGTTATACCGGTACCAAGAAAGTGTGATTACAAAAGGTTTTTAAGTTGTAAGCCTCCAACTTACTCAGGAGATAGAGACCCAGTGAAAGCTATGAGGTGGCTGAAGGAGATAGAAGCTATCTTCAAGACCAGTAAGTGTGCTGATGAAGATAGAGTGCTATACGGAACAACAATGTTGAAGGCAGATGCTCTATACTGGTGGGAAGCTCTTATTTCTTCTGGAGGATCTGACATATATTCTACTTTCTCTTGGGAAGAATTCGTTATAGCTTTCAGGAAACAGTTTTGTCCCCAAGCAGCAGTTAAACAATTGGAAGGGGAGTTTATGAATATGCAGCAAGGGAATTTATCAGTTCGGGACTATACCGCTCGTTTTCTGGAAAAGTCTCGTTTCGCGGAATACTACGTTGCCACGGAGGCAATGAAGATTGAAAGGTTTATCTTTGGGTTGAATTCAGAAGTCAGAAGTCAGAAGTCTGGTGATTGCTAAAGGACCAGAAACTTTCTCAGCCGCAGTAGACGCCGCGGAAACAGTGGAACAAGATAAAGGGAGAAACGCTAATGATAAAGGTATGGGAAAAAGAAAGTGGGAAGGACCACAGTATGATCCAAAGAAATCCAGATTTCAGAGGTTTGATAACCGTCCGCCTTTCCGACCAGCGGAAAGACCTTGTCCGAAATGCAACCGTATCCACCAAGGAAATTGTCAAGTTGATTCTCGGGTTTGTTATAGGTGTGGGAAAACCGGACATGTTGCTAAAGACTGTCGAGTAACGCGGTTATGTTTCTCATGTAATTCTCCGGATCACATTCAGTCTGATTGTCCGATGGGAAGAGTACAGCAAGGGGGTACGTCGGGGAAACCAGCGGGTGTTAGACCAGTAGTACAAAGACCAGAGCAACCAAGAGCAAGGGGCCGTGCATTTCAGATGACATCACAAGAAGCGGAGGAAACTCCGGATGTGGTTACAGGTACATTTTTAATAAACTCTACACGTGCTAAAGTGTTATTTGACTCCGGTGCAAACCGATCGTTTGTATCTCCTTCATTTGCTGCTTATATGCATTTAAAGCCTAAAGTGTTAGATCATGCTTTAATGGTAGATACTGCAAATGATAATCAAGTATCCGTTAAAGAGGTTTTTGATAGTTGTGTGATAAATATAGAGGGGTGTGGAGTACCTATTCAATTATTTCCTATAGCCTTGATTGAGTTTGATGTAGTAGTGGGGATGGATTGGTTAGCCGAGAATTAGGCTAACATAGTTTGTGATAAGAAGTTGATCAATGTTATCTTACCTGAGAGGGGACCGGTAGTGATTTATGGTGACCGTAGAAATCATCAGTCTTGCCTTATATCTATGTTAAAAGCTCGTAAGTGTGTCAGCAAAGGTTGCCCGAGTTACTTAGCTTATGTGATAGATACTAAGCTAGAAAAGAATAAGTTGGAAGATATTCCTATTGTTAGTGAATTTCCAGAAGTTTTCCCCAAAGACTTGAATAGTCTTCCTCCTGTTAGACAAGTAGAGTTTGGTATAGATCTGATTCCTGGAGCCGCTCCTGTTGCTCGTGCACCGTATCGTTTAGCGCCACCAGAGATGAAAGAAATGATGACGCAACTGCAAGATCTTTCCGATAAGGGCTTCATCAGACCCAGTTCTTCGCCGTGAGGTGCACCAGTCCTGTTTGTGAAAAAGAAGGATGGTTCGATGATAATGTGTATTGATTACCGGGAACTGAATAAGCGCACGATCAAGAACAAGTATCCGCTTCCCAGAATTGATGACCTCTTCGATCAATTAGTTGGAGCTTGTTATTTCTCCAAGATTGATCTAAGATCTGGTTATCATCAGCTGAAGGTTAAAGAAGAAGACGTTCTGAAAACTGCTTTTCGCACAAGGTACGATCACTATGAATTCCTGGTGATGCCATTTGGACTGACGAATGCTCCAGCTACTTTTATGGATCTAATGAACCGAGTATGTAAGCCATATCTCGATAAATTTGTTATTGTGTTTATCAATGATATCCTTATCTACTCCCGATCCAAAGAAGAGCACGCATAACATCTTCGTTTAATTCTGGAATTGTTGAAGAAGGAACAGTTATACGCTAAGTTCTTTAAATGTGAATTCTGGCTACGGGAAGTTCAGTTTCTCGGACATGTAGTTTCCGAGAAAGGTATTCAAGTTGATCCGATGAAAGTGGAGGCAATTGAAAAGTGGGAACCGCCGAAAACGCCAACCGAAGTACGAAGTTTTCTGGGTTTAGCCGGTTACTATCGAAAGTTTATAAAAGATTTTTCTCGTATCGCTACACCTCTCACTAGGCTGACTCGAAAGAATCTAAAGTTCGAATGGAAAGCAGAACAGGATGAATCATTCCGAATATTGAAAGAGAAACTCTATAGCGCGCCGATTCTAGCATTACCTGAAGGTTCCAATGATTTTGTTGTTTACAGTGATGCTTCTAAACTGGGATTGGGTTGTGTAGTAATGCAGCGTGGGAGGGTTATCGCTAATGCTTCTCGTCAACTAAAGGATCATGAACGGAGCTTGTCAAGAGCTTGTTTATTCCTATCTGTTGAGTGTGCTAGGTTGTGATGGGGGAGATGAACATCCATGAATTTTACTACTTGTTGCTTATACTATATGAATTATGGGAAGCAGTGCTTATTGATTGTGCTTAATGATTAAGCTGCTGAAATTTTATGAGTCTCCATGTGCTAGGGCAGAATTTTGGTGACATATTGTGAAGGTGTGTGGGTATGTGCTTCATTAGATATATGAGACTACACAAACCTAAGTTTCACTTAGGTTTGGGGTGTCCACTTTTGATTTCCTTTCCACACAGCACCCCATTGCAAACCTTGGTTTTACCAAGGTTTGGGGTATGGTTCTTGTGCTTAAATTGAAAATCTGAGTCATGCAACAAACCTAGTCTCGGACTAGGTTTGGGGTGGCCCTACTAAGTATGCGTTACTAATTAACTCAACATCTGTTTGCAGAACCATGGTGCGTACAAGACCAGATGCTCCCGGCAGGTGGTTCCACTACTATCAGCTATCCGCAGCGGAACGAGCGGCATTAGCACGGGCACCTCATAGGAACTTCAACGAGCGTCTCGTGAATTTTGCTGAAAGGACAATTCATCCCGAACGGGGGATGAATATAGATGATATGCCGAACCAAAGGGTACGGGAAATAGCGGTGCAGCGGGGATGGACCAATTATGTGAGGGCACCTGAGCCGTTCGACCCAGAGCTTGTGATAGAATTCTATGCAGCTATGGTGCCACCCGCCTTTGGGGAACACCACACAGTCATCGTCCGGGGGGTAACAATGCGAATCACTTTCGATGACATTTGTCGTCACTATCAAGTACCACGTTACCAAGAGCTAGACGCAACCTTTGGCATACCACCCATCCCGGGTGTGGGACAGGGAGAGACTCATAGTCCTATCATCGCAGCAGCACTGCGACGGAGTGGCCGCGAGCACTGGGTAGTCAAGGCAGATGAGATAAAGAAAAGTGATCTCCAACCCAAGATCGGAGTATGGATGCGATTCATAAAGGGGAGATTGGCCCCTTCCACACATTACACAAACGTTGATCCCTATGTGGCCCGCATCTTATTTTGCATCCAACACAACATGTCGTTTGATGTCGGGCACATCATCATTTTACATATGATAGACGTTGCTGCTGCACGGAACACAGGTATCCTTCCATTTCCCTGCCTTATCACTAAATTATGCAGGGACGCGGGTATAGAGATCGGAGCCACATTACCCCCTCTAGAGCCATTTGATATAAATACATACCGCGCCCAACTGGCGGCTGCCGAAAAGTTAGACCTGCAGCTTGCAGCTGCAGGCGAGGAAATGGAGATACCTAGCGATGTAGATGTTGTTGACGCCGACGAAGTCAATTATGATCCAGCTGCGGATGAAGGGAATCAGCCTGATGGCAACCGACGGATTCACGAGCGTTTGGATGGGGTGGAAAGGGATTTACGAACAGCAATTGGAATAATGCAAAGGGGGTTCAGGTATTTGGGTGTGCCGGATCAAGAGGAAGAGGCCCATGATGGCGCAGGACCATCAAACCCACCACCGGCACGAAGAGTGAGGAGACAGCGACCGGGTAGTGGCAGGCGCTGGAATCGAGAGGGATGAAACCGGTTTGTTTTCCTGTCCTCTTTTTGATTTGTTTTGCTCTGATTTTTATTTGGGATGACTGTACTTAAATTGCATAATTTCATTTCGGATGACTGTAATTAATTCGCACACAATATTTTTGGAGGACTGTAATAGCGATATATGCACATTGGGGACAATGTGTATTGTGGTTTGGGGTAGCGGTGAAGTCATGGTATCATTATGATGATCTTTATTATGTCTTAGGCAAGGAACGGTATTATGATCATTATGATTGAATTTTTTTTCCGATTCACCGTTAGTAGTAAGTAGAACTCTGTTTTTTTTAGGAATGAACTGTAGGGGATAATATAACATCAAATGAGACCTAAAAAAGTGTATGCATTGGGGACATTAGTGGAGACCACCCGATAGTGAGGTATTGAGCCATTCAAGCGTCGATTCTGAGAGGAAATACATAAGCTCGATACACATCTCACTAAATTTTTGTCGTGACTATAGTTGATCTCACTATAGACTTGCACCAATCAGCAAAGACGTCCATAAGGATATCTAGTGTCATTAGAATCTTATCTGAGTATTGACCTTGAGAAATGATTTCAGGCAATGTGAGTATAGAGTGTTTTATCTTGCACACCCTTCTTTTTTGAGCGATCCCTAGCCAATTTTTGCAGCCAAACACTGATTTTGTCGATTCTGAATCCTGTATTAAACCCCTAGCCTTATTAATAGCCTACCTTGGTCCAAACAAGTACCGGTTACGAGAGGTGGGAGGGGACATTGCACGAAAAAGGGGGAAATAAAGAGATGTAAATCAGAAAGAAGTACGGAAAGAGTGATATGACCAAAAAGGGCAATAAAAAAAAGCAAGTGAAAAAGAAATAAGGCCAATTGGCCAACTCACTGGCGAAAAATAAAACAATTTGGGAGCTCGATGGTGTAGAAGGAAATCAGGGTGACATACTCAATTAAGGGAAATGGGATGCAAATATATTGAAAAAGGCAAAAGAAAAAAAGGGGGAAGGGGAACCATTTATCGTACACCGGTGCTGTGAGGACTTTTGATCCTAATTACCTTTCGTTTCTTAGCCCATAGCCTAGCCCCATTGCAACCCTTGTAAAGACCTGATTGATCTTTTGGAAAGTATGAGGATAGATGAAAGTGACACTGATAGCCTTAGTCTTGTTAGTTGGTTCCATCCGAGATCATTTATTTGGACATTGGTGCGTTTTTCTTGTTACGTTGTTCATGCTATTAATTGAGTATTCTTGCGCATATCTTCCAATTGCATGACAACACGTGAGACAACCTAGGGTTCGAGTGAATTGAGAGTCCGGCGAGGTAGGGTCGAGGCGAAATCCTCCCTGATCATGCATGACTTTAGGTGGAATTTGATGTAGTGTGGTCCCGACCCGTTATATTCTCAAAGAGTAAGAGTTTCGACCTTTGCAAACTAGAGTGTATCGGTAAAGAATTCTGATTAATCTGTTAATCTCTTTTGTTGAATAAGATGTGTAAAGATCCATAATGACACCACTGACTTCACATGTGTGAGAATTTTGTTATAACCCTGGTTTTTAAATTTTCTATCGCTATTTTGCTTGAGGACAAGCAACGCTCGGTTTGGGGTTGTTGATAATGTCGATTTTCGACATTATTTTTAATCCTAAACTGGGTGGTTTACGCGTGTCATCATGTGAAATACGGGTATTTGACGGATTTTTGGTGAGAAAGTACAGGTTTAAGCATTATTGTCCAGAAGAGCAACAGATTCGAGTTCCGGAGCTGGAAACGAGAAAAATTGGGGAAATGAGAAACAGAAGCTGGCGCCAGCCAACTGGCGCCGCCATCCGCGCCAAGAATCTAAACAGAAGTTGGCTCCAGTCCATCCGCGCAGGTGCTGGCCCCGACGCCCAGTTCTTTAAAACTCTTTCTTTTAGTAGGGTTTGGTACTTTTTGACACACAGACGACGACGGCTGGCCAAGGGGCGATTTTTGGAGGAGAAACAGAGATTTTCGAGAAGGTGAACACGAGGGAAACAGATTGTGAAGAGAAATCAAAGACGATTGAGCACGTGAGATCAACGGGGGATTCTTCTCAGGGAGTTATTTATCATTATCTCTATACCTTTCGAACCATGAATTCTTTGAAGCTTTTCTTTACCTTTCAGTTTCTTTTACATACCCCCAACATGAGCTAAATTACATGTTGGGGGGTTGGATGATGTTTGGGTTATCGATGTAGATTTTGAATGATTTATGTTTTGATTTTAATTGATGGATGACGTTTTTGAACTTGTGCTTAATGCATTTAATAAATTGATCACTTGTTAAATGATTTCATCGTTCTTGAGTATGTTTGAGAGAAGTCTTGAGATTTAGATCGGGTTCATTAGCCACCGGGAGAATTTGGATAGAGATATAAAAATTCCCACGGTGTTGTATTCTAAATCTGTCCATTTATTCAAGAGGTTTGTGAGATCGAAAGATGATCAAGTGTTCTTGAATAAATTCTCGCTGTAGCTTGAAAGAGTATAACGAGATCGGGTTTTGCAAGTCATGAATCATGAGAATTAATCATAAATCACTTTGAATTCTAGTTGAATATCCCATTCGGATTCCAACCCTTCAGCTTCCCTCTTAACTTTTCTAAACCAATCAGCCGTTCCCGCGTTCTTGTGTGCGTTAGTTAATTTTGTATTTCAGAAACTCAACCAAATCAATTTCCAATCGTTCAGTTAATAGTTTCTACAGTCATTGCGGTACTTAACACCAAGTTCCTGTGGATTCGATACTCGTACTTACGTACATATTACTTGAGACGACACCGTACACTTGCGGTTAGTCAAGGGGGGTGTAAACCCTAGCCTATCAGTAAACAAGTGAGGATATCTAGTCTTCATATCCTCCTCCGACTCTAACGTCACATTAGCACCTCGATGATGTTTCCATTGCACTTTTAACATAACCACTTCCTTGCCATTACGTAGCGTTCTAACCGATCTTTCCAAAATCGCTTCCGGTTCTTCTACACAACGGCTCTTTTCATCCACCCTCACATCAGTGAGTGGAATCGCATCATCCTCTTCGGCTAAACATTTCCGAAGATAACAAACATGGAAGGTATTATGGATTCCTTCCAATTCTGGTGGAAGATCCAGCTGATATGCTTGTAATAGTGAAAGGCCCTAGAAAACGAGGACTCAACTTTCCACGTTTACCAAACCTTATCACACCTTTCCATGGGGATACCTTAAGCATTACACGCTCCCCAACTTGGAATTCTTTTGGTCTTCTTTTCGGATCAGCATAACTCTTTTGTCGATCTTGAGCCGCTTTCATATGCTTCCGAATTTCTTTCACCTTATCAGTTGTTTGTTGCACAAGTTCCGGACCAGCAAACTGCTTTTCCCCAGCTTCTAACCAACAAACAGGAGTTCTACATTTCCGACCATACAAAGCTTCAAAAGGTGCTCTTCCGATACTGGAATGGTAACTATTGTTATACGCAAATTCTACTAACGGTAGATGCGTATCCTAGTTACCTCCAAAATCTAACACACACGACCTTAGCATATCTTCCAAAGTTTGAATGGTTCTTTCACTTTGCCCGTCAGTTTGGGGATGGTAAGCAGTGCTCAAATTGACCTTCGTACCCAACTCTTCTTGAAGTGACTACCCAAACCTCGAGGTAAACCGACTATCACGATCTGACACTATAGACACCGGTATACCATGTCTTGACACCACTTCATCAATATACAACTTCGCCAATTTATCTATTGGTGATGCTTCTTTCATAGCCAGAAAATGAGCACTCTTAGTCAGTCGATCTACGATTACCCATATGGTGTCGTTACCCTTTTGCGTTCTCGGTAACTTCATCACGAAATCCATGGTAATCTTGTCCCATTTCCATTCCGGAATCTCCAAAGACTAAAAACTTCCGTAAGGCTTTTGATGCTCCGCTTTCACTAACAAACACGTTGTACACTTTTCTACTATTCGTGCCACATCTACTTTCATAGCTAGCCACCAATAGTGTAGCTTCAAGTCCCTATACATCTTAGTACTCCCAGGATGTATAGAATACTTTGATCTATGGGCTTCTTCGAGAATCAACTCTCGATTTCCTCCAATCTTTGGTACCCAAACACGGCCTTGAAACAACTTAATTCCACGGTTATCTTCAGTCAGTTGAAGATATTGCTTGCTCATCACTTCTTCTTTCAGATTTTCCTCCAGTAAGGCTTCCGCTTGTGCTTCCCTTATTCTTTCAATCAAACTTGACGTCACGTCAATCCTAGCGTTAGTCGTTTTCAAACATCCACTGTATTCCTTTCTACTTAAAGCATCGGCTACAACATTTGCCTTACCGGGATGGTAATACAATTCACAGTCATAGTCCTTAAGTAACTCTAACCAACGCCTTTGTCTCATGTTCAATTTATTCTGATCAAAGACATGTTGTAAACTCTTATGATCAGTGAAGAGAGTGCACTTGGTTCCATACAGATAATGACGCCATAGCTTTAAAGCAAACACGACCGCTGCCAATTCCAAATCATGAGTGGGATAATTCTTCTCGTGCTCCTTAAGTTGCCTTGATGCATAAGCAATCACCATACCTCGTTGCATCAACACACATCCCAAACCCATCTTTGATGCGCCACTAAATACCACCAAATCTTCCGTTCCTTCTGGCAATGCGAGAATAGGAGCTTCACACAACTTCTGACGTAAGGTTCTAAAAGCTGACTCTTGCTTCTCGGTCCAAACAAATTTTACATTCTTCCTAGTCAACACGGTCAAAGCAGAAGCAATCTTTGAAAAGTCTTTAATAAACCTCCGATAATAACCTGCTAGACCCAAGAAACTTCTTATTTCAGACGCGCTCTTCGGTGTCTCCCAGTTCGTCATTGCTTCGAACTTTGCTGGATCTACTTTGACTCTATCTGAAGTGATTACATGGCCTAGAAATTGTACCTCTTTTAACCAAAATTCACATTTCGAAAACTTTGCGTACAATTTCTCTTTTCTCAACACTTCTAAGACTTCACGAAGATGGCGTTCATGATCGTCTTCATTCTTTGAATAAATTAGTATGTTGATAACTCTATTTCTAGAGTTATTATTTCCTTTTATTTTTATTTTATTTTGTCAAATTTTAGTCATTTCACTTCTCAAAACCCCCATTCTTGGTAATATTCATGAAAATGAGCAAAAAGAGTAAACCATAGTATTAATGAATTATTTGGTGGAGTTTTGTTGCTGTTTCACGATTTTCTCGCAGTGACGTGCGAAGTCCCCACTCCGGATCCCACTTTCGAGCAGAGAAGAAGACAAAACAAATTTAAATCTTAGCTTGAAAGATAATGCTGGGGAATAGAAGATTCAGTGGCAGAAAGCATGGGAATAAAATAATGCAAGCATGTTCCTAAAAGTATGGCAAGATGAATAAATTAATCAAACCCATGGTACTTTAAAGTTGACTTTTGTGAAAGGTGAAGGGTCCTATGGGTAAAATAGCTTCAAGATGATGGATAGAAGTGTTGCATGATCAAACTGAATTTTATGTCCCTCCACTTCAGTCCTTATTCTCTAGACAACCCATTTTGGTGTAAAACCCAAATCTTTCCTTTAGTATAAAAGGAAGCATTGGGGTTCATTAATTTCATCCAAGAATCTCTCAACTACCACATTTGGTGTGAGTTTAAGTTCTAGTTTCTAGCTTTCATTTACTGAAGTAGTTCTTTAAATACCAGTATTTAATTTCTTAGAGTAATTTGTAGTTTCGAGTAATCTGTGGCAGTGACGTACCTTCGTTCCCCACTGCGGTTTTAATTCAAGTCTCTTTTAATTTACTTATGTGCAAATCTTCATCTTTTACTTTCTTTATTTCAGTAATGTTAGGCTAAACATCCCTTGGGATGTAGGAAAGAGAAGTGCCTGGATTTTAGAGAAAATGCTTGAGTGATCTTTATACTTGGAATATTTGTTGTTTTGGTTATTCATTCTCGATTATTCCCCAATGATGCGAACAAGCCGATCACTTGTAAGGATCTAAAGTCTAGTTCTTAACTCAGAAATGAGTAGAACGTAGTGACACGAGCTTGGATAATGCTAGGGAGTTCGAAAGAATTCTTATGACACTTACGAAAGTGAGGTCGGCACAGTGAGCTAATCTCAACCCACTGGAGTAGTAGGCAAGCTAGTTGGTGTATCTAAAAACACTTAGAGTATTTGTCTCTACACATTCCATCGAGGCCTGAAAAGGTCCATTCTGAGATTACCATTGACAAAACGATAAATACAAAGAGTACGGGATTTTTACTTAAATGTGTGAGTATTTTGTAACCGGGCTTTTCTAGCGAAAAGACCGACCTCAAGTACAAGGATCATTTTTTGGATCAAGTATTTATTATAATATCTAGGGAAAATCTAACCTACATTCCTTCTTTTAAAATCTTAAGTAAAATCGTTAAAGTAGCATTTCACCAAACCAAACCAAAAGTATTATTTTCCTCTCTAATTGAAACCTGGAAAAGGAGCTCATGAAAACCGTATTGTCTTGATTGTCCAGTCTCTGTGGATACGATTCTGGTATTTTACCAACTATTACTTGCTGTGACGATCATAGTGGACAGTGTACACTTGCACTTCCCACTGTGGACAGTTTGCAACCCACTGCGATTAAAACACATATTTCGCTCTTACCAAGTTTTTGGCGCCGTTGCCGGGGACTGGCATGATTTTTAAATCTCAAGACATTAGTTTTTGTTCGAGCCCGGGTAACTCGTTTTTCTAAGCTGTCTGTATTGTATGCCAAGGCAACAACACGGACCTTTGTTACCAATCGATCTTGAAATAGAGAAAACTTTTCGAAGAAGACGCAGAAACAGAAATACAAATCGACAACCCCCTGTGATCCCCACTATGAACATGGCAGAAATACCACCACCTATAGTGGAGACCACAGTGACGATTGCCGATAGCAAAGATCGAAAAATACGGGACTATGCTACTTCCGGAGTTGGCGATTTAAGCTCCGGGATTCTAAGACCCAACATTGTTGCAACTCATTTTGAACTCAAGCCGGTGATGTTTCAAATGATCCAAGCCATGGGTCAATTTGGAGGATCACCCTCTGAGGATCCACACTCGCACTTAAAATCTTTTTTGGAAATGACCGATTCCTTTCAGTTGCAAGGTGTGAGTGATGAAGCATTAAGACTAAGGCTTTTCCCTTTTTCACTGAGGGATAAGGCAAAGTCCTGGCTGAACTCACATGCACCTCACTCGATAACCACTTGGCAAGAACTTGCGGATAAATTTTTGCAAAAATACTTTCCTCCCACGAGGAACGTAAGGTTTCGAAATGATATTATTTTGTTTAGACAAGAAGAAGATGAGGCTGTTTCGGATGCATGGGAACGATTTAAAGATTTACTTCGAAAGTGCCCACATCATGGCATCCCACATTGCATCCAATTGGAAACCTTTTACAATGGTCTTTCCAATGCAGCTAAAATCATCTTAGATGCAACAGCCGGTGGAACATTCACGAGTAAAACCTACAATGAAGGATATCAAATCTTGGAAAAAGTGTCTAACAACAATACCGAGTGGTCCAATCCTAGAGCAATAGTACCAAATTAGTTTTGAATCAAAATAGAGGCCAAGTCAATTCCGCAACTCATCTCGCCGAAAACTGCTCCCTCTGTGGAGAAGAGCACGTTTTTTTACTATTGTCCAGCAAATCCCGAGTCCATTAATGTTATAGGGACCAACCCGAGGAACAATCCATATTCGCAGACTTATAATCCAGGGTGGAGGAATCACCCAAATTTCTCTTGGGCTGGTAATCCAGGACTCCAACCCTACGGGGCGAGTCATGTCCAGCAAAGACCACACAACCCCCCTGGATTTCAGCAACATCACAGTGGGAAGTCCCCACATCACAATGGGCAGAACTCACAGAACTTTCACCAAGGACAATCCTCACAACAGTTCCAACTGCGAGGAACTCAAGCCGCTGAGGTTCAACCATCACTTGAATCTATTCTCAAAGGTTTCATGAATCAAACTCAAGCAGCCATTAGGAACATAGAGACTCAAGTAGGACAACTAGCCGTCGAAGTTAAGAATAGACCACCAGGGACGTTACCTAGTGATACCGAACACGCTAAGGTGATAGGAAAAGAGCACGTAAAATCCATAACACTTAGGAGTGGGAAGGATCTGAAAGATATCAATTTCGAGTCTGATGATTCGCCTCAAAAACCCACTGTGATTCCCACAGTGGCCACTCCTCATTCCCACAGTGAGGACCGATGTCCCTGAGCTTCCCACTTTCAGACCCACATCAAAACCTACTATTCCAAAGCCAACACCACAGCAAACTCAAATTGACCCACGAAATGTACCTTTTCCTGAAAGGATGAAGACTAAAAATGTCGATGTTCAGTTTAAAAAATTCTTAGACATTTTTAAGCAACTTCACATTAACATACCCTTGGTAGAGGCTCTCGAGCAAATGCCAATCTATGTTAAATTTTTAAAGGATATTTTGAACAAAAAAAGAAAGTTGGGTGAGTTCGAAACTGTGACTTTGACCGAAGAATGTAGTGCCCTCCTTACTAGCAAGATTCCACCTAAGTTGAAAGACCCGGGTAGTTTCACCATTCCATGCACAATAGGAGGACAAGAAGTAGGTCAAGCACTTTGTGATTTAGGAGCTAGTGTCAACTTGATGCCATTGTCCATTTTTAACAAGTTAGGTATTGGAGAGGCTAGACCCACAACCGTGACATTACAACTAGCTGATCGGTCCATTGCCTACCCCAAGGGAAAAATAGAAGACGTTTGGTCCAAGTGGATAAATTTATCTTCCCCGCCGATTTTCTAGTTCTAGATTATGAGGCCGATAAAGAAATCCCAATCATCTTAGGGCGTCCGTTTCTTGCAACCGGACGTACTTTGATTGATGTGCACAAACGGGAACTCACTATGAGAGTCAATGACCAAGAGGTAACTTTCAATGTCTTCAAGTCCCTTAAGTATATAGAAACCGAAGACTGTTTTGCTTT
The DNA here is from genome assembly GCA_033807775.1 of Saussurea involucrata. NCBI lineage: Eukaryota > Viridiplantae > Streptophyta > Magnoliopsida > Asterales > Asteraceae > Saussurea > Saussurea involucrata. The sequence goes on along the minus strand of CM066320.1, from coordinate 200,343,115 downwards.
GAGTTTGATTACTGGAACCCACAGTCTTGACACAGTACCCACAGTGGGGAGTGAGAGTGAGCACTCTGACTCTGAGAGTGACGATACTTTTGAGGATGAGTGAAACTAAATGGTAGCAGCCTTTGAACCTCTGGACTTTAAGGATAGAGATGTTCAACCCCCTTCAATAGAACAACCTCCCGAGTTAGAGCTTAAACCATTGCCTTCTCACTTAAAATATGTTTATCTCGCTGAGGATAATAAACTTCCCGTTATTATCTCTTCCAAACTTAGTGAGAAACAAGAACAACTTCTGATCGATTTGTTGATGAAGCATAAGAAGGCAATTGGTTGGACCATAGCGGACATAAGAGGTATTAGCCCCTCCTTATGTCAACATAATATTAACTTTGAGAGTGACCACCCTGGAAAAGTCCAACCTCAAAGAAGGTTGAACCCCATCATGAAGAGGTAGTTAAGAAAGAAGTTTTGAAGTGGTTAGATGCCGGTATTATCTATCCCATTGCTAGTAGTAGTTGGGTGAGCCCCGTCCAATGTGTCCCTAAAAAGGGAGGGACGACCGTAGTAAAGAACGAAAAGAACGAGCTCATTCCCACTAGGACTGTCACGGGGTGGAGAATTTGCATGGACTATAGACAACTCAACCTAGCCACTAAGAAATACCATTTTCCCCTACCTTTCATCGACCAAATGCTCGATAGGTTAGCGGGAAAAGAATTCTATTTTTTCTAGATGGATACTCCGGATACAACCAAATCCATATCGCACCCGAGGACCAAGAAAAGACCACCTTTACTTGTCCCTACGGCACTTTTGCATTCCGGAGGATGCCATTTGGATTGTGTAATGCCCCAGCCACTTTTCAACGTTGTATGATGGCCATTTTCACCGACATGATAGAAGACACATAGAAGTTTTTATGGATGACTTTTCTGTGATAAGGACATCGTTTGACAACTGTCTGGGAAATTTGGAGAAACGCCTAGTGAGATGTGAGACCCACGACCTTATTTTAAATTGGGAAAAATGTCATTTTATGGTTGAAGAAGGTATTGTCCTAGGTCACCTTGTTTCAAAAAGAGGGTTGGAAGTTGACAAAGCCAAGCTTGAGGTAGTGGCACAACTTCCCGAACCCACAACGGTAAAAGGCATTCGAAGTTTTTTGGGTCACGCCGGATTCTATAGGAGGTTCATCAAAGACTTTTCAAAAATAACAAAACCCCTATGTCTCTTGCTGCAACATGAAAAAGAATTCAATTTTACCCAAGAATGTCGTGATGCTTTTGAAACAATCAAGAAAGCCTTAGTTACTGCACCCATAGTGACCACACCTGACTGGTCACTCCCATTCGAAGTAATGTGTGACGCCAACGAGTGGGCTGTGGGGGCTGTTCTCGGGCAAAGGAAGAACAAAATATTTCACCCCATTTATTATGCAAGTAAAACACTGATTGAAGCTCAGATTAACTATACTGTCACTGAAAAAGAATTACTTGCAGTGGTATTTGCTTTTGATCGTTTCAGGTCGTATTTGATAGGGACGAAGGTCATCGTGTACACTGATCATGCAGCGATAAAATACTTGATCAACAAGGCTGATTCCAAGCCACGTTTGATTCGATGGGTTTTATTGTTGCAAGAATTCGACCTCGAGATCGTTGACAGAAAAGGAACAAGCAATCAGATAGCAGACCATCTGTCTAGGCTCGAGAAGATAGTGACCACTGTAGATCCCACTCCGGTCCAGGAAAATTTTCCCGATGAACAGTTGTTAGCAGTTCAACATCAAGACAAAAATATTCCTTGGTATGCTGACATTGCGAACTATTTAGCAAGTGGACTAAAACCCCACGGGATGAGTGGACAACCATTTAAAAAGTTTTTACATGATACACGACAATATGTTTGGGACGACCCTTTCTTATATAAGATAGGGACGGACCAAATATTGAGGCGTTGTGTCCACGGGAGTGAGCAACACCAAATACTCCATGGTTGTCACACATCCCACTATGGTGGCCACTTTGGTGGAAACCGCACTGCTGCAAAAATCTTGCAAAGTAGGTTCTTTTGGCCCACTGTGTTTAAGGACTCTTACGAATTTGTGAAAAATTGTGAGCAATGCCAACGCACCGGGAATATTTCGCAAAGGAACGAGATGCCTCTTAACAACATTCTAGAGGTAGAACTTTTTGATGTTTGGGGGATTGATTTCATGGGACCCTTTCCAAATTCAAACAATAATTTTTATATCTTGGTTGCGGTTGACTATGTTTCGAAGTGGGTGGAAGTCGTTGCATGTCACTCTAATGATGCCAACACCGTGGTGAAATTTTTGCATAAAAATATTTTTACTAGATTTGGAACACCACGGGCATTGATTAGTGACGAAGGCTCCCATTTTGTGAACAAAGTCGTGAGCTCGGTCCTTGCCAAGTATGATATACATCATAGAGTAGCCACCGCATACCACCCGCAAACCAACGGTTTAGCCGAACTTTCAAACCGTGAGATTAAAGGTATTTTGGAGAAGGTCGTTAAACCACATCGTAAAGATTGGTCAACCAAACTTGATGACGCTCTTTGGGCCTATCGTACGGCCTATAAAACTCCCTTGGGAATGTCTCCATTTAAATTAGTTTTTGGCAAGGCTTGCCATTTACCGATTGAATTGGAGCACAATGCGTTTTGGGCCCTTAAAGAGCTTAACATGAGTGAGGATGTTGCGGGAATTAAGAGAAGTTTGCAAATGCATGAACTAGACGAGTTGCGATATCACTCCTATGAGAACGCAAAGTTGTACAAAGAAAAGACCAAGATGTGGCATGATCGAAGAATCAACCATAGGGAGTTCTTTGAAGGCCAACAGGTATTATTGTTCAACTCCCGTCTTAAACTCTTTCCAGTTAAACTAAAATCACGATGGACGGGACCATACACCATTGTCAAAGTAAGTCCTTTTGGAATAGTGGAGTTGAAGTCCCCACAGTCGGGTCAAACGTTTAAAGTCAATGGGCAGAGAGTGAAGCATTTTCTGTACGAGAGTGCTCACATTCCTGCCCACTCTCCACCCCACTATGGTTAAGAAAAGTCGGGACCATCTGTAAATATTTTATTTCAGTTATTTGCTTTGTTTTTATTATTTTTGGTCTTTTTAATTCTGCATGGTAGTTTGTTTTAATGTGTGTAGGAGAGTTTGCCAGCTTTTAAAGGAAAAATCAAATATCAGCCTCACAGTGACTTCCCACAAGTCACTGCGCTTCCCACTGCCGAACTGACGAGAAGATGGGACGGTTTGTGGGCCCAAGGTGCTGACACACATCAACTTTCCTTACACAAAGTGTCACCTTTTTCTGCCCCTACCCCTATTTTCGCCATTTCTCAAGAAAACCATCATTTCCCTTCTCTCTCTCCTAAATAACCGTTCCCTCCAATTCCTAATACCCAAAGAATTCATACTTTACACACAAAAGCCTAAAAACCCATTTTCATCCAAATATTTTCAAACATACACTCTCTTTTCTCCTCCATTCTCTTTCACGAACCAGAAACACAAAACCCTAAGATGGCAAGAAGCAAAAGATTGAACACCCACCCGGAGGAACCCGGCCGTGCGGCGGTCCGTCGCAGAATCGCCGAAGGCGAGCCGCTGGAAACCGTCACCGACGACTTGAACGAACCACCGCCAGTGTCCGGCGACCATCCGGTAATGGCCGACGTAGCAGATGAAGGGTCATCCAAACAAGGAGGTTCCAAGGCTACTTCCTCTACCATGATTTCAGAGACCAGTCAAAGCCATCTAGATGAGGAAGCATTGAAGGCTGAGGAAGAAGAAAGGTGGTTAGAGGAAGAATACAACCTAAGAATGTCGGCCATTCGAAAAAGGAAGGAAGAGGTTGAACAAAGACGCAAAGAAGAGGCCGAAAGGTTAAGAAAGGAGGAGGAGGAGAGGAAACAGAAAGAAGAAGAAGAAAGGTTGCGCAGAGAGGAAGAGGAGAGAAAGAGGATTGAGCAAGAGAAACTTCTTGAGGAAGAAAAGGCACGGGTGGAGGCTGAGAAGAAAAAGGCTGATGAAGAAGAAAGAATGAGAAAGGCCGAGCAAGACCGAATCAGACAAGAGGAGGAAAATCAAACAAAAGAGATAGAGGAGGCGGCACTCAAGAGCAAGGAGCAAATTCAGACTGAACAAAACCTCCAAGTCGTTAACACCATTGACTTGGAGGCACTCCAGAAAGCTGCCCACGGTGAGGAAACCCCGATCAAACGCGCATTGAGGAACAAAGGAATGGTGACCAGGTCTGTGGTGACCATGTCGAAGAAAACGCCAACAAAGAAACCAAGAAAGCAATCGTCTGGGAAAGGTAAGGGTCTCGAACCCTCTTTAAGTTCAACTTCGGTTGATTATGATGCTGGGGACGAACAAGTCGAATCTGCAAACCCACATCAGTCCACAGTGGGGACTGAGCATGCCCCCAGTGGGATGCCCAGGCAATTTACGACCCCAGAGGCCGCTGCCCACTATGAATGCATTTCTAAGCACAAACTGAACTTAGAGAGGGGTTTTGACCCCGACTTTGTAGAACCCCACTCATTTGTTAAAAATAGGGTTGTTCAGCATGATTGGACGACATTGGCATCTGCCAATCGTCGGACCAATGCTTCCTTGGTTAGGGAATTCTACGCCGAGGCCTCTCAAACGAAGGACCCCTTTGTGAAAGTCCGGGGTCGGACCGTGTATTACCATGCCACTGCTATCAATACGGTCCTCGGAATAAGGGCCCCGACTACTTGCGCCTTTGCTCAATTCCTCAAAAAGATGAACCCCGCAGATGAAGACGTTATTTTAAAAGTATTGGCAATTGAAGGTAAGCCTTGGGACAAAGATGGCAGTAGACGGTGCCTACACGCTAGCTCCCTCACCATCGAGGCCGCTGTGTGGTTCCAATTTCTGCGTGCCTCCTTGTCCCCAACTACTCATGACACGACCCTATCGACGCACAAGTGCGCCTTGCTGTACTGCATCCTTACGGGTAAGCCGATCAACCCGGGAATTGTAATGCACGGGGCCATCCACCAAGCTCGCACCCGGAAGAAGGTAATCTTGCCTCTCCCTTGTCTTATTACTTCATTACTAATTGCTGCTGGAGTACCTACTGCTCAGGAGGATAAGTGGCTGAAATCCATGAATAACATCAGCGTGGCCACAGTCAAGAAGATGGGGAGAACAATCACTGCTCCCCGCGAAGAGCCTGCTGATGCACACCCCACAGTGAGGTCCACTGGTACCTCACTCCAACATCCCACTGCAGGAAACACCAGCGACCTCTTGGCCAAAATTCTAACTGAATTGCAGAAGCTCATATACCGCGTAGACCTGATGGAAGCAGAGCAGAGGCATATGAACCGGGCCACAGAGTCATTTTGGATGTATACGAGGGATAGGGATGTGGTCATGAACCAAATGCTACAAGGTGCTGATCCCAAGTTGCACGCACAACTACCCGACTTCCCGGAAGGAATCTGCCCCAGCAACGACAGTGAGGACGTTTTCAATGAAGACTCTGCCGACAGTTCACCGCAAGCAACTCCCACCCCATGAATGGTTTGTTAGTATTATGGTTACCTCTTGATGCTCCAAAAACAATTTTAATTTTCTGTCTATTTGGTATTTCTGCCTATGGCTAGGCACTTGACAACATTTGCTACTTTGTTTATTTTGGTTTATTGATGCATGAAAATCCTGTTGTTCAGCAGGTACTTTTGGGTACTAACTCACTTCTTGTTTGAATGGTTGTTTGATCTCATTTCCATTTCAAGGTACAACTTTCGATTTCCGACTTAAAAGGTCCCTTTTGTAAGTACGAATCTCAACTTTTCACGTTGAAATGATAAAGGCCATTGTTGCATCCAAACAAGACCTTTTTGCACCCCCAACCACCTCTTGCGCATCACTTTCCAAGTCACAGTGGGGACACTGTGCAATTTTAAGTTTGAGGTGGGGGATTTCCAGAGTGACTTCCAGTCTTTCCACAGTGGGGACACTGTGAAGTCATAAGTTTGAGGTGGGTAAGATATACCCCCTCAAAAAAAACACAAAAATAGAAGAAAAATCAGAGTGTCACTACAAAAGATTGACGGTGTGCCTTTTCTGGACCATCAAAATGCTCACTCTCAGAAAAAGATGGTGTGCCTATTCTGGACCATCAGAATACCCACTCTCACAAAAATAGCCATACCCAAATAAAGCCTGAAAGTATACGTGCTTAGCCATGCAAAATACTAAACACTCACTTCTGGAAATTAAAAAAAAAATCTCAAAATGAGATTCTCGGTCCATGTTTGGAAGTAGTTACTACAAAGCCCTTAGGAAAAACATTCAAAGCCACAAACCTTTCGAACCCAAGAAAGTCCTATTGATCAAATATGAACAAGGGAAAGATTTCTTCAAGTACAAAAGTGAAGCTTCTATTTTGGAAACGAAAAGTAACTAAAGAGGGAGATCAGCATTCATTCAAAGTGAGAAGTCGGTAAGTCCCTGAAAGTTCAAATGCATTATTTTTATTTTTCTTTCTTTTTATTACTTGGGGACAAGTAATGGTTTAAGTTTGAGGTTGTGATAACTCTATTTCTAGAGTTATTATTTCCTTTTATTTTTATTTTATTTTGTCAAATTTTAGCCATTTCACTTCTCAAAACTCCCATTCTTGGTAATATTCATGAAAATGAGCAAAAAGAGTAAACCATAGTATTAGTGAATTTTTTGGTGGAGTTTTGTTGCTGTTTCACGATTTTCTCGCAGTGACGTGCGAAGTCCCCACTCCGGATCCCACTTTCTAGCAGAGAAGAAGACAAAACAAATTTAAATCTTAGCTTGAAAGATAATGCTGGGGAATAGAAGATTCAGTGGCAGAAAGCATGGGAATAAAATAATGCAAACATGTTCCTAAAAGTATGGCAAGATGAACAAATTAATCAAACCCATGTTACTTTAAAGTTGACTTTTGTGAAAGGTGAAGGGTCCTATGGGTAAAAGAGCTTCACGATGATGGATAGAAGTGTTGCATGATCAAGCTGAATTTTATGTCCCTCCACTTCAGTCCTTATTCTCTAGACAACCCATTTTGGTGTAAAACCCAAATCTTTCCTTTAGTATAAAACGAAGCATTAGGGTTCATTAATTTCATCCAAGAATCTCTCAACTACCACATTTGGTGTGAGTTTAAGTTCTAGTTTCTAGCTTTCATTTACTGAAGTAGTTCTTTAAATACCAGTATTTAATTTCTTAGAGTAATTTGTAGTTTCGAGTAATCTGTGGCAGTGACGTACCTTCGTTCCCCACTGCGGTTTTAATTCAAGTCTCTTTTAATTTACTTATGTGCAAATCTTCATCTTTTACTTTCTTTATTTCAGTAATGTTAGGCTAAACATCCCTTGGGATGTAGGAAAGAGAAGTACCTGGATTTTAGAGAAAATGCTTGAGTGATCTTTATACTTGGAATATTTGTTGTTTTGGTTATTCATTCTCGATTATTCCCCAATGATGCGAACAAGTCGATCACTTGTAAGGATCTAAAGTCTAGTTCTTAACTCAGAAATGAGTAGAACGTAGTGACACGAGCTTGGATAATGCTAGGGAGTTCGAAAGAATTCTTATGACACTTACGAAAGTGAGGTCGGCGCAGTGAGCTAATCTCAACCCACTGGAGTAGTAGGCAAGCTAGTTGGTGTATCTAAAAACACTTAGAGTATTTGTCTCTACACATTCCATCGAGGCCTGAAAAGGTCCATTCTGAGATTACCATTGACAAAACGATAAATACAAAGAGTATGGGATTTTTACTTAAATGTGTGAGTATTTTGTAACCGGGCTTTTCTAGCGAAAAGACCGACCTCAAGTACAAGGATCATTTTTTGGATCAAGTATTTATTATAAAATCTAGGGAAAATCTAACCTACATTCCTTCTTTTAAAATCTTAAGTAAAATCGTTAAAGTAGCATTTCACCAAACCAAACCAAAAGTATTATTTTCCTCTCTAATTGAAACCTGGAAAAGGAGCTCATGAAAACCGTATTGCCTTGATTGTCCAGTGTCTGTGGATACGATTCTGGTATTTTACCAACTATTACTTGCTGTGACGATCATAGTGGACAGTGTACACTTGCACTTCCCACTGTGGACAGTTTGCAACCCACTGCGATTAAAACACATATTTCGCTCTTACCAAGTTTTTGGCGCCGTTGCCGGGGACTGGCGTGATTTTTAAATCTCAAGACATTAGTTTTTTTTCGAGCCCGAGTAACTCGTTTTTATAAGATGTCTGTATTGTATGCCAAGGCAACAACACGGACCTTTGTTACCAATCGATCTTGAAATAGAGAAAACTTTTCGAAGAAGACGCAGAAACAGAAATACAAATCGACAACCCCCTGTGATCCCCACTGTGAACATGGCAGAAATACCACCACCTATAGTGGAGACCACAGTGACGACTGCGATTAAAACACATATTTCGCACGTACCATATGTCATCAATGAATACAATGACAAACTTATCTAAGAATGGTCGACATACTCTGTTCATCAGATCCATGAACACGACGGGAGCATTATTCAACCCAAACGGCATTACAAGGAATTCATAATGTCCGTACCTCGTCCTGAACGCTGTCTTCGGGATATCTTCATTTCTTACTCGAACTTGATGGTAACCCGATCTTAGATCAATCTTTGAAAAGCATCCCGCACCTTGGAGTTGATCGAACAGATCATCAATCCTTGGAAGCGGATACTTGTTCTTAATCGTCATCTTATTCAGCTCACGATAGTCGATACACATTCTCATGGTGCCATCTTTCTTTTTGACAAATAAAACCGGAGCTCCCCAAGGTGAAGAACTCGGTCTAACAAAACCTTTGTATAACAACTCCTGAAGTTGAGTCATCATCTCTTTCATTTCGGTCGGCGCTAAGCGATACGGTGCACGCGCTATCGGTGCCGATCCAGGGATAAGATCAATATGAAACTCTACTTGTCGTTCAGTCGGTAGGCCTGGAAGATCATCAGGAAATACGTCCGGGAATTCGCGTACTACATTAATATCTTCCACTTGTTTCTTTTCCGACTTTATATCTAAAACATACGCCAAATAGGATGAACATCCTTTCATTAAACATTTACGCGCTTTAGCAACAGAAATTAACGGAACTTCCCATTTTCGCTTTTCCCCAAAGATGAGTACATCATCCTGATCAGCCATCGGAATCCGGATTAATTTCTTTGCACAAAGTATCTCTGCCTGGTTGACTGTTAGCCAGTCCATACCCACAATTACATCGAATCCCCCAATTTCCATCAACAACAAGTCGATCGGAAATTTCGTTTCCCCTACTGAAATAAAACCACCATCTAGTTTTTCACAAACCAAGACTTGACCCCCGTTAGCTACCTCAACTACTAAGGCATCTTCCAAGGTAGTGACAGGCATAGCTAACTTGTGGTAGAATAACTTGGACACAAACGACAAATTTGCACCACAGTCAAATAAAATGCGCGCAGGAATAGAATTAATGAGGAATGTACCAGAAACAACATCTTTTGATTCTTTCGCCTCTTTCGCCGTCATATGAAATTCCCGGCCTGTTGGTTTGGGAACATCTGGTTTCTTTCCTTGATCTCTGCCCTTCTTTAACTTCGGACAATCTCTTCGGATGTGTCCGGGCTATTTACACTCATAACAGATCGGTCCTTGGATAGGACAGTTAGCCGCTATATGCCCAGGCTTCCCGCATTTGAAGCATTCATTCCCGACTATCCGACACTGACCAAAATGTTTACTTCGACATTTCGAACACCAACTTGGTTCCCGGCGAGGTTCATAACGAACGTTCTTTCCAAATGATTTGGATTTTTGAGAAGAATCCGACCGACCTTCCCACTTTCGCTTTTCTCCCACGTGTGTCTTTTCTTCTTTATCATTTGCGTACACTTCCTCTATAACTTTTGCTTCTTCAATCGTCTCTCTCAACATTGAAGCTCTTGAACTCCGCACCCTTGACATCATATCTGTCGGCAAACCCTTCAAATAAGCTTTAACTTTGTCTTTCTCAGTTGGAGCCACATGCCCCACTAAGTTTAGCTTCTCCATGAAAGATTCCGTATACTTCCTAACAGATGAAGTACCTTTCTTGAGAGTCCGAAACTCTTCTTCAATTCTATCCATCTCGTTTTCATTGTAGTATTCTTCCAGAATCTTCTTCTTGAAAGACTCCCAAGTCATAGCAGTCAAGACTGGAGCCGAGATTGTAGTCGTCACTACATTCCACCAAGTCAGGGCATTACCTCTTAACATTTGAGATGCAAATCTGACTTTTGACTTCTCATCACAATCACAAGCTCGAAAAGCTTGTTCCATCTCCCTGCTCCAGTTCACGCAGGCTACTAGATTATCTGCTCCTTTAAACTCTGGCGGTTTACAACTTAGGAACGTTTTGTATGAGCAGATTCTTTCAACTCTCCTTTCTGTCTCTGTCCCAGGGTTACCAACTGAATTTATTACCCCAGTATCAGTTCCCGTTCGACGTAGCTCCGTACTTCGATCGTTCAATACTTTCATAAACATTTCGGCTTGTTTTTCCATCGCTGTATTCATCATTCTCGTCATGTTTTCCATCATACGAGATTCCATTGTCGATTCAGGCGTTTCTTGACTGGCGGTACTGGCACCCGTTCTAGGTACCTGTCTACCAGCTTCTCCCGGGAATTGTAATCGCGGAGGACTTTCATGAGTTTCACTAGTTCCAGGTCGCTTTTCTCCTGACCAATCCATTCCGGTCCTATCCATTGAAGAAATAGGAGACATTGGTGGCGTATTCACCATCGTTCTGATATAACACAAAGGAATAACCATCAGAAATGGTTACATACAAACGTACTTTACCGATCATTAGTCACTGTAACAATTTAGAAACAAGTATGCTTGTGTAATAATATATTCATAATAACAGTAGCTAATTGTAATTGTGAACATATTATACATGAGAATCCTCATTACCACCATTACAGTACCAATTTCACGTATTTCAGTCGACGCTAAGACTATCCCGTCTTAGTACTTCTACCCATATCTCACGAATCATAACTTAACTTGTCTCAGCTTAAGTCTAAGTATCTCATCAGCATACTTAGTTCGCTTAAACTATTGCTCTGATACCATAATGTAACACCCTAAAAATCAGGGCTAATTTAAACTACAATTGAAACCAGTTATGACAAAATAACATCCAAACTTTTATATAAGAGGAGAATTAACTATAAGGTTTCAAAAATACAACATCGAATTCTCCCAATAACTTATTAATCTAATCATGTCCACTACAATTAGATTAACTAAGTTATCTAAGCAATCCATCAAAAAGCCTCCATGCATTAGCTAACTCCTCCGCTGATCTCTTAAGTTGGATACATCAAAAGCTCTCGGCCCACATCCCATTTACTTCCCTGAGCCTGTACCTGGTAAGAAAATTTAATTTGAAAGATTAGGCTTACGCCTAGTGAGGACAATCAAATTTCAAATTAAAGACGTTAACAGTTTGAAAATATCTAACACATATAGACAAACCTGTTCCCCACCATTCTTACCATACATATGCTCACCTCAGCGACAAGATCATGCCCAATCCCATGAATATGACTAACCTTCAGTAGGTCGTATTATTAAAATCAAGAGCCTACCACGAATCTTTGTAGATTCTAGTCTATTACTCTTATCCAAGAAATTACAAATTACTTTATGCATATTTCTTGACCCGGAAGGAGAGATTACAAGTTACTTTATGTCTACCTCTGGTCTTCCTCTAGAAATCAGGAATTACAATTTACTTTATGTCTATTCCTCGATTTCTATACTATGAAATAGAAATTACAATTTCCTTTATGCCTATTTCTCATTTCATAACACCTTTACGAAATGGGAACTACAATTTACTTTATGCCTATTCCTCATTTCAGGTCAACGAGAATTACAAATTGCTTTATGTCTATTCCTCGTTACAATACATAACAGTACCTATGGATCCATTTCACATACTATACACAATTATAGTATTTACTAAACTCCAACCTTTTAGTCTAACACACTAACATCCAACCATAAATATGTTCAAGCTACTAAGATAGTATTTAAATTTCTCAATCATACCCTGTCCAAAAGTTATCAAAACTACGAGTTACTGGATACTCAACAGAATCTAGAATATCAAAAGTGACCAAACAGCTGAAGTTTTCGGACATCCCCAAACTATCCGGACAACAATACTTCCCGGATACTCACACTTACCGGATATACTAATCCCATCCGGGTATTTACCGGAAACCTAAACAATCCGGACAGCATAACCTATCGGGACAATATAACTTTCCGGGTAATATTACTTTCCGGACAACATCCGAAAACCTAGATAATCCGGATACCATCCGGTATCTAATTCATCCGGAAACTACAATTAATTAATACTTACCGGATGTTCGTGCCTCGTCCGGACACCTTCGCACAGGGGTTTCCGGATACTGTTCTTTTATCCGGAAACCTCAGCCTGCAGCTTATTTTTACAGTCTAAATCCGTGTCTGTTCCATTCAGCTTGTTTCAACACATTCATTCAGTCCCAATACAGTTTATACACATATCTTAATGTTTAATTTTACAGAAAACAAGGATTTAGGTCAAAATAGAGAATGAACTCACCTTTAAGAAAATAAACCCACTTCTCTTCACAATCTGATTCCAAGCTGTTATCAATGATTCTGGAAACCAATTTCAATAAATAGATTGTTCATAACTAAACAATTACAACAAACCATATCTGAATCCATGGTGAATCCCTTACCAATTTTGAAGACAAAAATCTTGAGTTTTCCTCCTTCTCTTCTTTCTCTCTAATCTCTTCTCTGATTTTCTCTAAACCGACCCAACACAAGAAAAATGAGATATTTCTCAAGTCTCAGCCTCTTATCCATACACACTATCACTAAATGACCAATCACACCTTCAAGTTTCTAACTTTACACAATACCATCAAACTTTGGTTACTTAACTTTTAACCCCAATGATTTAAATACTTGTAAACATAACACAAACTTACAACTTAATTACAAAACAACTTCACTTATCTTAAAATATAACATAACGAAATTTCGGGATGTTACAAATTCCGGATCCTCAATTCCGGAACTCGAATTGTACATCGATTTTACCTATAAAAACTCTTCTATGTTCAAATTAATGGTCGATTCAGTCTCAATACATAATTACCAAATCATTCAGACAGTTTGCTACAAATATCTTAATCAATTTCAATTAAAATCGTTTGGGAGAAGATGAACTCACCTGATAGAAATTTTAACCCAGCAATCCAAATCCTTCCTTCTCTCTGATTCAACAATCTATGGAAAGATGATTCCAACTTGATGTTACCAAACTGATTAAGAATTTAAGTAAGTGATTCAAACTCTTACCACAAGAAACCAGTTCTTGATTTTCTTCTTCTAACTCTTCTTTTTCTTTCTGCTTAAGACCGACTCCAGTACAAGATGAATTGAGATAATATCTCAATTCAGCTTTACCCAAACCTTAAGTAATCTCATCTTTCAAGGAATGACCAAACAGCCCCTCAAGTTCTAATTTTCAACATTAACTTTAAGCTTTGGTCAAAATACAGAATCAACCCTGGAGTTTACATTTACAATTAGTCCACAAACTTAGACTAAATTACAATTCGACCCCATTCATATTAAAATATAATATAATGGAAATTCGAGGTGTTACAATCCCCATATGGGGACGCAAGAACGAGTGAAGGTCAAAACCAAGACGATCCAACACCGAACGAACGAGAAATCTGCCATGCCTTAGCCTCCACATGAATATGCAAACTTATTTTGAGACAAGTGTGCACCATTTGTGCAGGACAAATAATTTGTTTATCCACCCTTAACTGAGAACGCCCCAGACTCACCTCAGAATGACATCCATTTGTCTCTCTAATTACTTAATGTTCTAAGATTATGATCCAAGCCTTCTAACTCATATATATCGTTTAAGGATCTCCCTCTAAGCACACTACGCCAACTCCAAGACCACAACCACCCTCCATCCAGCCACTCCAATCCGCTCATCACATAGGCCTCTTTATCTCCCTATAAATTAAACAATCGCGGGAATCGATCACAAAGCACGAAGTTACCAACCACTTGTCCATCCAGAACAACGTAGAGCCGCCAATCACCTAATCTTTTGCCAAAGGACCCTCTAAAATGAATCCCAATTCTCTTTAAATCCCTCCCAACACGAATGATGTTACCCCGCGTCCCTCTAAACGATATAACCTTACGATCTCCATCAATTGTGACCCAAGATCACCTAAACCACCGTCCGCTCCAAAAATGCTCTTCTTATTTATTCAAAAAGTGCCCTCATCTACTTAAAACGCCACCACCATTTCCCAGTAAGATCCCAGTTTGAAGCCCGAAGACTTCCCACGTTAAGCCCCAATTATTTAAAACACTGTTTTTTTGCCAAACTAAGCTTTTAATTTTCTTATCAATTCTAAAGTGTAATATTCTAAAACAACTTACTGAAATAGAGGAAACTAATATTGTCATATGTGTTGATATCATTTAGGGGTTGTTTGGTTGGTTTCTACGAAGTCATGTATATATATATAAAGTTGTGTGTGTGAATTATTTATCTGTATAAATTGAGAAAATTTTTGTTTACGAGAGTTTTTTCATAAATGAAAGAAGTGTGTTTTATGTTTACTAAACTGCTAAAGCAAACCTTTAGATTACAAATTATAAATATAAGATTTGTTTGTTTAATTTTTGTTAATTGGTTGGTTAAAAAACATTGGCCAAATAAATTGTCTCTTCGCCGACATTTGTCACTTTTTTACGTGTACACATGGTTTGGTTCGGATGCCCATGCAAAACATAACCATGCACATGTGCATATATCTATTGCTTTCTCTCCAACCTTTTTATGTTTCCCCTTGCCCACATTAGTTGTATGTAGAGTAAACTACAAGTTTGGTCCCTATAATTTGTTAGAAGTAACACCTTTTGTTCCTATAGTTTTAAAATTACAAGATAATCATCATGGTTTGTAAAAATGTTCACACTTGATATATTCTTCTAACAGCCGCCAAAAAAAATCGCTAAATGAGAGGCACTTTTGTCATTTTTGTCGAATTTTTGTATTTTACCCAATCAAAATCAATTATATGACTTTGGTCCATATGGTTTTTGATTAGGTAAAAGACAAAAATATCGGCATAAAGCCGAAATTGCCTCTTATTTAACGGAAATTTTTAACGGCTACTAGAGAGAAGGACCAAATATGTTTCAACTTTGTAAACGGTGATGCCCATCTTATAATTTCAAAACTAATGCATGAGTTGTTTTGGTACTTAATATGAATAATTAGATTAACACTAATTAAAACTATCAAAGGTCCAAATCCCTTATTACACTTCTCACTTTAACTCTTATTCTCACCATACACACCATACACTGCACACTAATCTCAACCATCCATGCAGATTGCAGACTATCAAATCAATGTGAGTAAACTACAAATTTCGTCCCTAACGTTTACCACTTCCTTTGAAAGTCATCCCTATGCTTCAATAACTGCAATTATCGTCACCGATCTCTGAAAATCGCTTTGAAAGTGGTCCCTGCTCGTTAACTCCGTTAAAAACTCAGTTAAATTAAGGACACTTTTGTCTTTTTACACTTTTTTGTCTTTTCTGTATAACTAAAATAAAATAAAAATAAATTATTTTATATTTATATAATTTATAGAGTAAACTACAAATTTCATCCCACGTCCGGTCACCATCTCCGACAATGGTGACCATCTCAGTGAATCGGGAACCACCGGAAAAACTCACCATCTCCGGCAAGATATTAACCGGCCACAACCCTTCCCCCTTTCCCTTCCTTCTTCATCATGTGGGTTTTCTTCTAAAGCTGTGTCACGAACCAAAGGGACGAAGACAAGCCACAGGGACGAAGGCGTGTGGGTTTGGACGAGCTCAAACCCAGATTTGGTCCCCAACGATTTGGTCCATGTATGTCTACGTACACCACATAGATGAAGAGGGGGAAGGGAGTTTGCTGTGTCGTTGTTGTATAGGAACAAAGAGGGGGAAAGGGAAGGGGAAATAGATGAATCAAGGAGAGGTGGTGATGGTGGCCGGAGTTGCATGTCAGGGAAGGGAGTTTGTCGTTCCAAACCACCATCGATGGCCCCTGGTTTGATTTTCGAAGAGAGAGAGATAGAGGAAGATGGAGATGGTTGCTAGAAGGCAAAAGGTTCGAAGAAGAAGCAAGGGAAGTCGAAGGAGAAGCAGGTCGCCGGAGATGGTGACCGGAGGTCGTCGGAGGTGGTGACCGGAGTTGGTCCATGTTACAGTTTGGCCCCTATAGTTTAAAAAATTGTATAACTTGTCCCTCTAAAGAAAAAAGACGAAAATACCCCCAACTCTAACGGATATTTTTAACGGAGTTAACGAGCAGGGACCACTTTCAAAGTGATTTTCAAAGACCAGTGACGATAATTGCAGTTATTGAAGAACAGGGACGACTTTCAAAGGAAGTGGTAAACGTCAGGGGCGAAATTTGTAGTTTACTCAATCAATGTCAACGACGTGTATTAAAACAGTTCCAAAATTTACTCTCTACCGTATTTGCATTGATTTGGTAACTACCTAAAAATTTCAAAATACACAGAGGGTCGAGATTGGTTTGTACGGTGTGTAACATTTAGACATTGTATTTGATTTGTCACACAAACACACACACACACATACACATATATATTTAATAGAGAATGATAAAAAAAGTTAGGAATTGTAAGAACCACTAATCATGCATAGTTTTATATTATCACATAATCACACAATGAATGTAAAATTACAGTGTTTGTTTCATAATATGATATATATATATATATATATATATATATATATATATATATATATATATATATATAAAGAGAGAGAGTGTGTGAGAGGATAAAAGTTAATGGTTCAGATTTGGTCTCTGTCATTGGGGTGAAATGAAGAGCGTGGATGAAAGCATTTTTGGAGTCGGCTTCGGTCTCTGTCTTGGTTAACGGTTCACCAACCACGAAATTTAGGATGACCAGAGGGGTTCAACAAGGAGATCAGTTATCTCCATTCCTATTTCTGCTCGTTGCAGAAGGAATAAATGTGGCTTTTAGCGAAGCTCAAAACCATGGGATTTTTAAAGGTATTAAAGTCGGAACAAATGCGATTTTTGTTTCTTATCTATAATTCGCAGACGATTCTCTCTTTTTGGCGATTGGAACCTATCAAACTTAAGGTAATGATGGGAGTTTTAAATTGCTTCCAGGAAGCTTCGGGGCTCAAAATAAACTTAAGTAAAAGCAGACTTTATGGAGTTGGGGTCTCGTCTTCGGAGATAGATATGTTCGCCCACAACCTATGTCGCGCCCCAAGGGCCTTTCCTTTTTCTTATCCTGGGATACCAATTGGGTTGAATATGAATAGGATAAAAAAATTGGGATCCTATAATCGATAAGTTTAAAGACAGGTTGGCCGCTTGGAAACTCGGTCCATCTCCTTCGGTGGTCGTTTAACTCTCATTAAATCGGTTCTCGGTAGTTTCTCTTTATACTATTTCTCCCTCTTTTGTGCTTCTGCTCGGGTGATCTTGACCCTTGAGAGTGTGAGGAGAGACTTTTTTTTGGGAGGGGGGGGGAGGAGATTCCACTCGAAAGCTGGCTTGGGTCAAATGGTCTTATGTTCTCAACAAATTTTCTTCGGGAGGGCTAAATGTTGGGAGTTTAAAGGCTGCTAATTGAGGGTTGTTAGGTAAATGGTGGTGGCGATTTAAGGTTGAAAGCGAGTCTATTTGGGCGAGAGTTATCAGCAGTTTATACGGTAGCGATGGGGGGCTTGAGGCGGATTTTAATAGTGCTTTGAACAGGGTTAAAGGTGTGTGGGGGAATATAATTAAGGTTGGGAAGGAGATCGATAAAATGGGAATTAACTTCTCAGAGTCATTCGGTAAGAAGGTAGGGGAGGGCGGTTCTACTTTTTTGGTCGGATAGATAGCTAGGGAACTTTAAACTTCATGATAGGTTTCCAGGCTCTTTAGGCTAGAAAGCAACAGAGAGGCGTTGGTCAAAGAGAGGGCTCAGTGGTATGAGGGAGCATGGAGGTGGTCTTGGAACTGGGTCCGGGAACCTAGAGGGAGGGTTCGGGGGGAGTTAGATGAGCTGCTAGGCTTGAGAGCTTTGAATCCTCCAAGTGATTGGGCGTGCGATGAGTGGTTTTGGTTCCTTTCAGAGCATGGTGTCTTTTCTGACAAGAGCTTAAAAGACTGGTGGTGCGAGATTTATTTTGTTATAAATCTCTCGGACTAAATGCAAATGGAGATTAGTGCAAGTATACACTTATCAATCCATTGTCGTCTTTTACAAGTAATAAAACGGTAAAATACCGAGTATCGATCCACAGGGAAAAGTGTAAAAGCGATACTAAAAGTCTAACAAAATAAATGATTTCAGATGGCGTATTTCGAAGAAATAATATTGGGTGTTTTTTTCAACTATTTTAACACAAATTAATTTATTTAAAAAGGAGCAAGGGTGTACGGATTCGTTAAGATTTTTGACACTTAAATTGAGTGAAAGGTTACAATTAACTTATCCAACCATTAGCTTTTTTAAGGCACTCTTTCGAGGTTGAGAAAAGCACTTATCCATATATTAACTCTAATGTTTCCAAAATAGAGAAAATATAGCCAATGACACGATCTATTCCTTGTATAAGCTATATGAAATGAAAATAAGTCTCCTTGTATCTAAATAACTCTCTCGAGTATATCTCCATATCATCCAAGTTGACGTGTCATGACGGTTTATCTCTAAATCCGTCACACTTTAATCATTTTCAACAATGATCAACTTGTCAAGAAGTGATTTTATAAATATAACCTTGAATGATTAGTTGAAAAGAATTTTTAATTAATAATTTCTACCATCAAAAATTGGTTTTAAATCTTAACTTCACCCCACACCCAAGCTAAGGTTGTTAGCCTATCATCACTTGGGATCCTTGCATTTTTAAAGGGAAGAAAATAAACATTTACGACTAAAAATAACGATTAAAACTACATTACGATGACAAATGAAACGAAACGATGGTAAAATAAAAGATTACGAGAATTATAAAAATATAGACTAAAATAATAATGACGACGTAATAAAATAAATGACTAGACGAATAATAAAAGTGCAATAATTTAAAGACGTAAAATTAAAGTGCGATAAAATAAAGCAGATAAGAAATATTGAATATTAAACATTTATATATATAAAAACAAAAAGTTTAAACCTTCTCCAAATGATTGGAGAATAAAAGTGCAACTATATCTAGAGAATTTTGTACTGATGTGAGAAATTGTGTGTTTTACCAACAAGTGCTCATGGCCTTTTATAGCCAACAAAAGGAGCTTATATACAAAAGGCAAAAAAAATAAGCACATGGGAAATCTCCCAAGATTTCCACTAGCTAGCATATGGGAAAAATATTCAAGGAATATTCTTTGAATCATGAGACGACTTGATGCTGCAGCATGCTGCTATCTCGCTGTTTTTTCGCCCATGAATTCTCCAGCAAAAAACGTCCAAAGGGTGTACACCAAGATGCAAAAACATTATAAACTCAATGATTAATAGAGGTGGGTAACGGGAGAGAGACAAAGTTGTGGTCGGATAGATGGGTAAGGAGTGAGGTGTTGGGAGTAAGATTTAAAAGGTTGATGCTCTTAGAAACAAATAAATAAGCCTTAGTCGGGGAAAGGGGGGAATGGGTGGGTGACAAGTGGGTTTGGAGATAGTCGTGGAGGAGGGAGCCGAGGGGGAGGGAGTTGGGAGAGTTGGAAAGCCTAAACAGTCTCTTACAAGAGTGGGCACCTAAGGATAATACCCGGGATAAAAACAAATGGTTTCTTGGAGAAGATGGGGAATTTTCGGTTCAATAGCTTAAGCATGTCATTGAAGAAAGTAGGTCCATGATAGGCGAGAATGTGATAGAAACCAAATGGTCAAAGTCAGTTCCAAAGAAGACCAACATATTCTTGTGGAGAGCGAGACACGGTAGACTACCATGTAGAGAGGTTCTTGATAGGATGGGGATGGACATCCCATCTCTTATATGTCCAAGATGCGGGAAAGCAGTGGAGTCGGTAAATCATGCAATGATACAATGCGAAGAGGTAATAAAGGTTTGGGAAGGAGTATTTCGGTGGTGGAAGGTCGCTAAGGACATATTCGAATCGCCGAACGATATCCTTGAAATTAATGCACGCCCAACACTTTGGGACAAAATGGCGTGGAGTTTCATGTATCTAATTTGGAACCACTGTAACCGGGTGGTGTTTAAAGAGGATAAAAGGAAATTGGAAGAACTCTTCTTCGAATTCCAACGTAAAAGCTTCGAGTGGATCTCAAGAAGAAGTCGGAACAGGAAAGTGGAGTGGAAGTAGTGGCTTACGTAAAGTCGGCTGAAGCTGCGCAGCAGCTGCTGTCCGATCTCTGTTGATGTGTCTGGGCCTTATTTCATATTTTGGTTTTGAGATGTTGTAGTGCACAGGTTTTGTTTGCTATGGTTTGCTGCTGGCAAGATTAAGCTGTTTCTGTTTGACAAAAAAGGTGGCCTTGTAGGTTTGTAAAAACTTTTGTAATCTTTGTGTTGGTGGTAATTAAATGGTTGCTCTTAAAAAAAAGTGATAAAGATATGAGTTTTGCTTAAAAGGCCTTGATTTATGAATTATTAGCTTGCAAAAAGTCGAGATATGCGTTTAAAAATGAAGCTTTTAAGTTGTAAAATGAACTCATATCAACTGGATTGACTTGAGGTCTCTTACTAGTGCAACGCATTCCAAGGGTTCTCGTTGGTGCAGGTTAGTTCTCAAAAAAAGTTAACATTTTCATCTGGAGACTTACCCTCGGAAGAGTGCCGGTCCGGGAGGTGTTGGATAAAAGGGGCATAGAGTTGCATCTTGTCTTTTGTCCTAGATGCGGTTCGGAGATTGAGTCGATTGACCATTACTTTCTTCGTTGCCCGTTAATTTTGTAGGTTTGGACAAGCATTCAGCATTGGTTGGGTTGTGATCCAGTCTCTTGTGACTCTTTGGAGGATGTCCTTTCCTTTCCCGACAGGCTTCAAGGTGGGAAAAATCGAACCCTCGTGCGGATGGCAATTATATGGACAACTCTTTATGCCATTTGGACATCGAGAAACAACTTGGCTTTTTCAAACTCTTCGGCCAACAACCAAGATCTTGGCTTCGAGATGAAATTATTAGTTTTTTCTGGATTTCAAATCGTTTAAAGCGAGTTGGTTATTCATGGACCGATTGGTGCAACTCAACACTCTAAGGATGCTTGGTGCTTTCACTGCTCCTGCCACGAATTCGGCTCCTTGTCTCGTTCGTTCCTATCCCTGTTGTTTTGCGGCTCCTTTCGTTTGGGTTTAATTTGGTCGTTGGATAGGCCTTTGCTGTTGTAGTTTTCGTTTCTGTTTGGGTTGTCGGTGTGCTTTTAGGTTGGGTCGTACGTCTTTTGTCCGCTATTGTGTTTTGGCGTTGTCGGGGTTGCTTGTGTTTTATTCGTTTATGTGTCTTGCAGAAACCTTAATGTACCTTGTTTTTTTTTAATATTATTGGCCTTTCAAAAAAAAATTAGTGTTCAACGAAGAGTATATATATTATCAACAATGTAAACAATCATATACTTTGGTTTTTAGAGCATCCCAACAACTTTTCTTTAATTTTTTTAAAATAGATAATCAAAAGTTAAGATCTCTAAAAAGAGAATAGAGAATCAAAAGTTACATTCACCTCCAATGGATTTTCTATTTTAGAGATTTTAACACAAGTTATATTAATATAATATTCTCTAATTTATATTTCCAATACATCTTTTTGAAAAAACTTAATATAAAATAATAAAAGTTCAATCTTATTGGTGGGATTAAATAAAATAATTATTTCTCTCTCTTACCATCAAGTTTTAGAAAATTATTTAAACTTGGAAAAATTTCAAGTTGTTTCTATTATAACAAACAAGATATCAAAGTTGTTGGAAAGGTTTAGAAAACACAAACTCAATTTTTTTTCTATTTTAGCAAAGCTCTAAAAGATGCTCTTAGAATTATGACATTGTCTCTTTTTTAAGATAGGACAATTATTTTTGTCTATTAATTTTAAAAAGTGATAAATTATTATACCTATAATTAATTAATTATGCTTTTAGTGTTAAAGGAAAAGAGAAATAGAACAGAAAGAAAATCTATCATTATCATTAATCATAAGCCCCTTATATAAGGATGGGTTACAAGTAGATAACTACAAAATATTTCAGTTCTAATCTATCTTTATCCCTATCTCTGTCGTCATATTCTTTAGACGATGACACACTTATCCTATAATATTTAGAATATTATTGGTTTTTGACATCAAATTTCCTAAAAATTGATTACATTGCCAGCCGATTTTATAACGCAATGGATTTTTGTAATAACAAAATTTCTGATTCGTAGATAAATGTAGCTTTTTATAAATAAAATACAACTTTTATCTGACTAATTTGTATGTCTTTATGATAAATGTAGCTTTTTATAAATAAAATACAACTTTTATCCGACTAATTTGTATGTCTTTATGATAAAGGTCAAAATGTATTAAAATAAAGTTATTGTTTAATTGTTTTCATTTTAGAAAACCAATCTTCATATAGGGACAATAAATAACTTCTCAAACAAATAAATTATTGTTTGATAAATATAAAATAATTTATTTTCTTAAGTTTGTCACAAAAACCTCGTTTGAATTTTGGATATAAAATAGGGAAATTAATTAAAATACCTATTTTGGGACTCTCTCTCAGGAAAATACCCATTCTTTTCGTGAAAGTGTTTGTGATCACGAACTCATGCATAAGTTTCTTAGGAATTTGATTTTTGGTCCCTGAGTTCGTGAAATCGGGTCCGCGATCGCGAATTGGTCCCTGAGTTCGTGAAGTTGAGGCGATTTCACGAGGGGATTTCACGAAGTAAACATATGTCTATAATTAATTAAAAGCAAATATATTGGGAAGATTGCTTCGCTCAAGTAAAAATGGTTATTTATTTGTAGATTTTTTATTGAAACAAATAGATTTATATTTAATTTTGTTTATTTGTAGATTGAACCGACTTGAATCTGAACTACGATTCATATCAAGTCTTACCGAAATCCGATTTCCTTTTCGTGCCATATGCGCTTAGACTTTACTTTTTTCCCTTTTTTATTCCCGGTCCAATATTAGTGCAATTGCCTTCTTAGATTAGAGTCAGTAACTTCGTACTGAAAATTGGAGACTTATTTATTTGTTTTTTATATCCTCGTGATCACGAGGCCATTTTATTTGTTTTTTAAAAATAAAAATTAATCATATTTAAAATATTTATAAATTATTTATTTGAGTGAAGCAATCTTCCCAATATATTTGCTTTTAATTAATTAAAGACATATTTACTTCATGAAATCCCCTCACTTTCACAGACTCATGAACTATTTCGTGATCGCGGACCCGATTTCACGAACTCAGGACCAAAAATCAAATTCCTGGAAAACTTATGCATGAGTCCGTGATCATAGACAATTTGTAACGACCC
This sequence comes from Saussurea involucrata, assembly GCA_033807775.1. Lineage (NCBI taxonomy): Eukaryota > Viridiplantae > Streptophyta > Magnoliopsida > Asterales > Asteraceae > Saussurea > Saussurea involucrata. The sequence continues at coordinate 200,319,347 of CM066320.1, read as the reverse complement.
AGACCTTTTTCGAAACGTTTTGCGTTTGGTGTGGAGTTTTTAATAAAAGCAGAAGTTGAGGGGCTAGTTGGTAAATAAGAGTTGGGGTATAAAAGGCACAAAACCCTAGACAACATGGAATTTTTCCTGATTTTTATGGTGTGTGTCGGCTGAGTTTTGTTGAGAGAAAGGAGTATTAGAGTTTTGAGGGTTTTTGTGAAGTTGAAGAGAGGAATCATCAAGTCTTGAATCAGAAGAAGGAATAAGATTGGATTTCGTTTCTTGCAAGTGATCTATCAGGTAATCCTTAATCCATGACTTCATTTAAGATTCATCTGGTGATTTTCGAGTTTGAGGGTTTTCTTGATAAAGTCATTATAAGACCCTTAAAGAAGATTTAAACACCCTTAAATCGAGTTTACTCAGTAAAGTTTATGGGAATTGTTTAAAGATGTTTAAGTAAGTGATTTGTTGCATTATCCCACTGTTTTCGAAGTGTTCAGCAAGATTTCAGACCATTAAACTCGTCCAGCGTTCGTCCGGAAACCTTCAAGTGTGAAGGTGTCCGGGTGAGTGTCTGGGTAACTTCTTGGTCGGGTTGTGGAAGGTGTCCGGGTATTGTGTTGTCCGGATAAGTTTAGTCGTCCGGATAAGTATGCCATCCGGATAGGTAAATCGTCCGGAAAATAGAAGTTGTCCGGTAATCTCAATGTGTCCGGATAGGAGTCATCCGGAAAAGCGTGGTTGTCCGGAAAAGTAGTGATGTCCGGAAAGTGTGGTTTACCCGGTAGTCTGTCCGGAAAAGTTGTGTGTCAGGTGAGAAGTGTCTGGATAGTCCTAGTCAACTTATAAATCTGCCCCCTCACATTTTAAACAATTCGTTTCATATAAATTAAATATCCCAAAATCGCGATCTACAATTTCTTACATAATATCCGAAAATGGTTGGCGGAAACAACCTACACAACTGAGAAGTAAACTAAGATAAGCTATAGTGTCACTACACTATCCATCCTTCTCTTGCTGACGCCCTGCTTACTTGCTAGAGCCTTTCTGTACCTGCTTACCTGAAAAAGGTTTTATTTGAAAATGTGAGGGTTAGACCATGAGGTCTAGTGAGTCCCTCCAACAGTTATCAAAGCATTTAAACAGAATACCACTTCAATATAAATCATTCATAGATAATTTAGATGAAATCGCTTCGGATATAAATCCGCCCCTCATAAATTGACACCCTGAAGTCACCCCAAGGTGACAACGAGTCAGTCTCATGTTGCCTTTCAGGGTCACACCGCCCTTGACATAAACGGGAACACCCTCCCGGCACGAGCTGGCGGGCCCCTTCCCGACTTAGTCAATTTACATCAAAATCAATGTATGCATACATCCCACATAAATTTTCAAACATCAATACATGCAATTAAAGCATAAGCATAAAGCATGGCATTTCTCATCATATATCCGCTTTAGAAAACATATTAAAAACCACACGTTTTAGTTTAGAAAACTCACCTGATATGCTTACCGGACGTCCAAGCTTACCGGACACTACAGGTTTCCGGACGATTTACCTATCCGAACGGCATACTTATCCGGACGACTAAACTTATCCGGACAACCACACTTTTCCGAACGACCCCACACCCGGATACTTTCATCCAATCGGGATAGAAGCTTTCCGGACGTTCTACCCGGATACCTTCTTAAACTGAAGGTGTCCGGACGATACGCTGGACGGGTTTAAGATTGAAAATCCTATTACATGCCTCTTAATCCTCAAGATAAGCCAATAAATTATCACTAAATGATCTGAAATCGATTTCCCATCAGTTATCATTATCAAAACATAATTAAAGATGATTAAATCCCTCTATTTGGCCTCAAATGACTTTAACCAAAGAAAACTCTCAACTACTTCAATAATCATCTGCCAAATCTTAAATGGAGCTATGGATTAAAGATTACCTGGTATGATTCTTGCAGAAACGAATTCCAAATCCTTCTCTTCCTTCTGATTTCGAGACTTGAAGACTCTTCTCCTCCAATATGCACAAAAACCCTCAAGAAAACCCTTTCCTCCTTTCTCACCAAAATCTCAGCCGACAAACACAAGGAAATCAGGAAATGGGAAGGTTGTCTAGGGTTTTGTGCCCTTTTATACTCCCTCTCTTATTTATCAAATGGGCCCCTCAACTTCTACTTTTATTTAAAACTCCACACCAACCGCAAAACTCTTCGAAAAAGGTCTGGGTCGTTACACAAGCAAACGTATCAGGTGAGTTTTCTAAACTAAAACGTGTGGTTTTTAATATGTTTTTCTAAAGCGTATATATGATGAGAAATGCCATGCTTTATGCTTATGCTTTAATTGCATGAATTGATGTTTGAAAATTTATGTGGAATGTATGCATACGTTGATTTTGATGTAAATTGACTAAGTTGGGAAGTGGCCCGCCAGCTCGTGCCGGGGGGTGTCCCCGTTTATGCCAAGGGAGGTGTGACCCTGCAAGGCAGCATGAGACTGACTCGTTGTCACCTTAAGGTGACTTCAGGGTGTCAATTTATGAGGGGCGGATTTATATCCGAAAATGATCTATCTGAAAAGTTTTATAAATGTTTTATGCTGAAAATGATAAATTGTTTAAATGCTTTGATAACTGTTAGGAGGGACTCACTAGACCTTATGGTCTAACCCTCGCATTTTCAAACTAAAACCTTTTCAGGAAAGCATGTGATGAAAGGCTCTAGCAAGTGAGCAAGGAGCTAGCGAGGCAGTTTGTTAGTATAGCGACACTATAGTATAATTTAATTTATTTCTCAGTTGTGTAGGTTGTTTCCGCCAACCACTTTTGTTTTAATGTAAGGAAATTTTGGGTCCCGATTCTGGGATACTCTATGTTTTATGACCTTGCGTGTTTTATTATGAGAAATGAAATGTTTAAAAATGTTGGGTTGTTATAGTTGGTATCAGAGCCATAGTTTAAGGGATTTAGGTGACCGGACGGGCCTAAACTTAAACTTGGGAGTAGAAATCACAACTGAGAATCAGGAAATGCGTTAGGAGGACACTATTATAGAGATAGGACTAATAGGGTACTGAGGACTGTCATGTAAGGTAAGTTTGAGATTCCACCTGGCCAGTGTAATTGTGAACTTACAGGTACATGTATGTGCTTAACCTGCCTTATTATTCTGAAGTGGTAGTCAGAAGCTAGTGTTTATGTCGTGTTCCAGTACTTTAGAATGTCAGCAAGATCCCTGAGGGGTAGACTGAGACCCCTTGTTGGGGAAGTTTCATGAGAAGTCATGGTGATGTGATGTACGTATACATCGTAGAGAATAAATGTTGTATAGAGCATTACGAGTCGTCTAGAGGTAGCTCTTCGTGGATTCGGAGAGGAGGAATGCTTGAGTTGAGTAAGACTCCTGTTTCGGGAGAGTCTCAATTCTAGAAATCATGGGATAGATCAGTCAGGATGGTAAAGAAAGACAGTGTCAAAACCTTGAAGGTATCAATGGAGCCCTGGGTTCTTGGTCGAGCTTTCCATTAGCAGGATAAATGAAATAAGATACCTATAGTGAAATGAAACCATGTAGAAGTGGAAAGTGAGAAAGTTGATCAAAACAAAATAGTATGAAATGGTTGAGTAAGTGGACCGTTGAATGTATGTATGGCAAATCGTTGCAAGGCCGAGAGGGCGACCACTGGTCGAAAGTAGAGTGTCAATGATAAGTTGTGTGAGTAAAGCGATTGACCTTGTTTGAGTGAGTAGCCTTGAAATGCAAGTAGAGTTTCATGCGTTGAGTTCGTATACGTGTACATGAGATTTTTCATAAGAAAAGTATAATCGTGTAAATATCAAATTTGATCGGATATGAGTCGGCGTGTGCAAGCGTATGTTTAAAGAAAAATACAAATCCATTTACATTGTACAATGAAGTCTTGAGGTTTACGATTTGCAAAATATTCCACTCTTTTCATGATAAGCCAAGAAAATGTTTGAATGCACAACTTTTATAACCAAAATGAGTATTGACATGTCGAAGTTATATAAATGAGTAGGAGGACCGACTAGTTTACTTCGTGTCGGTAAATTTCTTTCAAAATTTTGTCGTATGGGAAGATTTTCATCCAATATTTATTTCTGTCGTAACAACATATTTTTGGTTGAGTAAGATTAAGTTTTACGGAAAGATTGCATGCAAACGACCCTCAAGATCGTTGTGCAGGGCATTGGAGTTATGAGAATGTTGGGGTCGTGTGTACCCAAGTTGTTTTCAAGTGTTGTTTCTTTAAAATGATCAAAAGTGTGAAATGATTCATTTATCGCGTTGTCAGGCATGAAGGCTATGAACTCAATAGGTCGTAGAGTATTACATTTTAAGCTAAGGAAGAACTCCTAGAGTGGGGGGGTGTTGGACAAATCAGGGGAGAATGTTTGTAGCTTTGGTAATTGCGTTCTAGAGGAGAGGGGGAGCAGTGGAAGAGTCGGAAGTGGACGTTAATGTCGGTTGCATGAGGGTTTGTACCCTCGTGCGGTGACTGGAAATACAGTTGCCGAGGGTCGGTTGCGTTCAGGGGAAGGACTAGAAGTCATCAAGGTATTGGTATTAGCAACTCGTTATGAGTAGTGTGGAGGAGTAGGAATGAAATATCCTCGACGCCGAATAAGAGTTTTAAAGTGATCTTGTAATGTTGACGTTTTACGAGTGAGTTTGAAATGAGGACGCGTGATGTGAATTTGATTATGATATGTTGGAAGGATTAGGTTCAGTAAGGGACTCTTGTTGAAGAATAGGTCAAGGAAGTATCAACAGGTCAACTATTGACGTTAAAGTCGGCAGTTGTGTAAGCTGTATGAAACCGAAGATTAGAATCAGAAGGTTGAAGTTGAAGGACCACTTTGTAGGGGTGTTAAGATAGTGAAAGGTTGTTGTTTCAGATAAGCGTTTTACTTACGAGATGGATGATTCGTAAAGAATTAAGTATTTAGCACAAACGAAGTGAGGGTATAGATTATGTCGATCTGTGAGGAATGGTTTGGTATTGCAAAGAGCTAGCAAGAAACGAGTATGTTAGAATTAATCAGAAACTCGGGTGTTATGGTTCAACTAGAGCTGGGGAGGGACAATGTAGTGAGATAGACTCGGTTAATTATGCGTGAGGTCTTGAAGATAAGTCGGGTTGTGTATGAATGGCCATGAGAGTTTTGGTCTGCAGTGTGATGTTATGAGAGAGGAATGTACAGTTATGTAGTGGAAATAATTGCCAAGTTAATGTGCCAGCTAGTGTCGTAGTGATGTGATGTTAGAGAAAGAGGAAGCATCAGATATAAGCCTTTGGGGGTCTCGGATGAGGTGTTCGAGTGTTAACCAGGTTGTTGGAGCACGTAGGGTGTAAGTTGACGTGGTGATATGATTATGTTCGGGATAGCATCACGGAGTGGTGGTGGGTAGTTACCCAAAGGAGAAACCGAGTGTTTTAGTCGTAAGAGTCGCTAAGTAAGCATATTTTGGGATCATTGGAAGTTTAAAGAAGATGATGGGCATATTAATCAAAATGTGGTGGAATAGATGTCAAATCCTTAAAGAATGTGAGCTGTTGCTTATGTGTGAACGAATTGTCTGAGAAAATAAAAGTTGGAGTTTAAGGAATGTCTAGTGACGTCGAACTCTGGTGTCAGTTCGAGGTGTTTTAGTCGAAAGCCTTAAGTTAGAATTTTAGTGCAACCGTTTGGTTATGTATAGTAATGAGACAGCATTTGCAGCTTGAGAATTGTCGGTAGAGAGGGGCGAGTAATGTTGGTGGACAGTGCTTCACGCGAACGTGGGGAGGTGAAGACAGTATGTTGGAATAAGTAAGTAAATCGGAAGTAGTAAACTTGACAGTAATGCCGATAGGCGCAGTGTTGTGTAGATTGTCCTTGATAAGTGTGCGAACTTTTGGGAAGGAGTATTGAGGAAGGAAATGTGTATGATTTTGTGCAGGAAAGAAGTGGATAAGACAACTGAGTGAGTTAAGTTAGTGACTTGGTGAGAAACGTTCGAACGATCTGATCGTTCAGCGTAAGCTATTGAGAATAGTAGGGTGTGATCGTGGTTACCCCTCCTAGTTGAGTGGGAGTAACCGAAGTTATGTTATATGACTGGACGCTTATGGCAAACAGCGAGAAATTTACGAGCCTTCAGGATAAGTGCAATTCGGATAGGTGAGTACTCCAATAAGGAATTATAGAGGTTTCCTACTATTAGACACGTGAAGTGTGAAATGATGAAGTGGTGAGAACATACGAATTAGTTGTCGAGTTGTAGCCGATGTGATTCGGGAAAGGAGTATGATTTGTAAAGACGAATGTCGGTTGGAAAATGTAACCTAGAAATTCAGGTATACCGAGGAGGGGACTCCTGGGAGTGAGCTCGTCGGAATATACAAGGTTGTCCTTGTGCCAAGTTGTCAGCGAGGGAGTTTTCCTGGTAGAAGATTCTCGTTGTTGCGGCGGGAATTCCCGCCAAGTTCTTTCTCTTAAGGAATTATAAACGTATGAGAGACCTTATTTAGACGTGTCTAAAACCGTGAGTCCCGATGTGTGGACGGAGGCGAGCAAATGGAGGCGTGGTTGGCCTTGATTTTATCAGGTAGTTTTAAGCGAGTATAGTGATCGAAGAGGGTACAAGTAAGTAGTGCAAGATGGCACGGTATAGCAAGTGGTGTCTCGCCAAGGGCGGTTTCAAAGTATGGGGTGCGGTTATGTTTCCCATCTGAACGGTCTGAGGCAACCGAGTAGAACTGAGTGGTTGGATTGAAAAACATAAGGCTTTGAGCCTTGAAGTTTGAGAGAGAGGAAATGGGGGACTAAGTCTGCGGATTCGTCGAAGCATGAAAGTTGAATAGATAGTGCGCGATCTTGAAGTACTCGATGTGAATTTGAGAAGAAATTCATAGGGTGATGCACGTCTCTTTATGGAGAGCCGATGGGAGAAGTGAGATGATGGCGATCTTGCAAGAGATGCAGGCGATAAGAAGTTGATCTTGTCATTAAGGAGCGAGTTAGAGTAGTAGCATACAAGTTAGACTGGTCAGAAGAATTAAAGAAGTGTTTGTCAGAGATCGTCGTGCTTGTTCCTTTGAGGGGACATCAGTATAGATGAGAGGTTGACTTACGTAGGAGAACCGATTGAAGTCGTGAGCAGTAAGGTTTGCAAAGCGAGAAGCATAGAAGTTTGACTAGTAAAGGTTCAGTGGAGATATCATAAGGGACGAGAGACGGCGTGGGAAGTAGAATCAGATATGATGTCCAGATACCCACACCTTTCGAAAACGGAATTCCGGGGACGGAATTCTTTTGAGGGGGGAGTGTTGTAACGACCCAGACCTTTTTCGAAACGTTTTGCGTTTGGTGTGGAGTTTTTAATAAAAGCAGAAGTTGAGGGGCTAGTTGGTAAATAAGAGTTGGGGTATAAAAGGCACAAAACCCTAGACAACATGGAATTTTTCCTGATTTTTATGGTGTGTGTCGGCTGAGTTTTGTTGAGAGAAAGGAGTAATAGAGTTTTGAGGGTTTTTGTGAAGTTGAAGAGAGGAATCATCAAGTCTTGAATTAGAAGAAGGAATAACATTGGATTTCGTTTCTTGCAAGTGATCTATCAGGTAATCCTTAATCCATGACTTCATTTAAGATTCATCTGGTGATTTTCGAGTTTGAGGGTTTTCTTGATAAAGTCATTATAAGACCCTTAAAGAAGATTTAAACACCCTTAAATCGAGTTTACTCAGTAAAGTTTATGGGAATTGTTTAAAGATGTTTAAGTAAGTGATTTGTTGCATTATCCCACTGTTTTCGAAGTGTTCAGCAAGATTTCAGACCATTAAACTCGTCCAGCGTTCGTCCGGAAACCTTCAAGTGTGAAGGTGTCCGGGTGAGTGTCCAGGTAACTTCTTGGTCGGGTTGTGCAAGGTGTCCGGGTATTGTGTTGTCCGGATAAGTTTAGTCGTCCGGATAAGTATGCCATCTGGATAGGTAAATCGTCCGGAAAATAGAAGTTGTCCGGTAATCTCAATGTGTCCGGATAGGAGTCATCCGAAAAAACGTGGTTGTCCGGAAAAGTAGTGATGTCCGGAAAGTGTGGTTTACCCGGTAGTCTGTCCGAAAAAGTTGTGTGTCAGGTGAGAAGTGTCCGGATAGTCCTAGTCAACTTATAAATCTGCCCCCTCGTTCAGGTGGACAATTTGGAAGTAAAGAGCAGAGTAGGGAAAAGCAAGCAAACGTATCAGGTGAGTTTTCTAAACTAAAACGTGTGGTTTTTAATATGTTTTTCTAAAGCGGATATATGATGAGAAATGTCATGCTTTATGCTTATGCTTTAATTACATGAATTGATGTTTGAAAATTTATGTGGAATGTATGCATACGTTGATTTTGATGTAAATTGACTAAGTCGGGAAGTGGCCCGCCAGCTCGTGCCGGGGGGTGTCCCCGTTTATGCCAAGGGAGGTGTGACTCTGCAAGGCAGCATGAGACTGACTCGTTGTCACCTTAGGGTGACTTCAGGGTGTCAATTTATGAGGGGCGGATTTATATCCGAAAATGATCTATCTGAACAGTTTTATAAATGTTTTATGCTGAAAATGATAAATTGTTTAAATGCTTTGATAACTGTTAGGAGGGACTCACTAGACCTTATGGTCTAACCCTCGCATTTTCAAACTAAAACCTTTTCAGGAAAGCAGGTGATGAAAGGCTCTAGCAAGTGAGCAAGGAGCTAGCGAGGCAGTTTGTTAGTATAGCGACACTATAGTACAATTTAGTTTATTTCTCAGTTGTGTAGGTTGTTTCCGCCAACCACTTTTGTTTTAATGTAAGGAAATTTTGGGTCCCGATTCTGGGATACTCTATGTTTTATGACCTTGCGTGTTTTATTATGAGAAATGAAATGTTTAAAAATGTTGGATTGTTATACAATTTCACGAAGAGAATTAGTATTTTCGTGAAAATGGAAGAGAGAATGGATATTTTCGTGAGAGAGGATCCCAAAATGGGTATTTTAATTAATTTTCCTATAAAATACCTTGTAAACTACCTTACAAGTAGCAAGAGTTTTTTTTGTCATTTTTTTAATTATATGTCTGAATAATATTAATTATGTATTAATAATTATTTATAATAATTGATTAATAGTAATTCCAAATTATTAATTAATTTAATCGTAAACCATTCATTAATATTAATTATCTGGAGTTATTATTAGATTTATGAATTATTTTTACATCTTTATAATTTTTAATATATTTAGTAATTAAAAAGTAAATATATATTTTAAAGATATTTTGCCATACGAAATCTTTAAGGGTCTAAAAGGCTCGCCGCTACAGCCGCTATGCCGCGTCGTGGCTTAAGGTTTGTGTCTCACGCCACGCTATGTTTGTGGCACGCCATGGCCTAATGTGCGGTCTTTTGTGACTCAATATTTGATTTTCTTTACGTTTTTAATGTCTTATTTTCCAGTTTTTAATATATAACCTAATTTAACTTGTTTATTATCATTGACTCGTCGATTAATAGTACAAAACATATGTTTTTATATATAATATTATATATGATATAGAGATTTGCCGCCATAAGTCACGCCTTAATAAACGTCGTGGTCTCGCCGTGGCTCCTAAGGCTTAAGGCTTGGTCTCGCCGCCACACCTCATGCTATTTAGAACTTTGCGTTTAGTACACTGGACAAGACAAGACAGAACAGAACAGGGTCCAGTGTCCCACGTTTGGCATGACCTTTATGTGGAACAGACTGGAACAAGGTGGAACAAACTGGAACAGACCTGTTCCACCCCCACCCATGGAACAAGCTGGAACAAGGTGGAACAGACTTATGTTTTACCAATATAACCTCAAAATAAAATCTAATTCTCTTCTAAAACATCAAATAAACCTTCTATTTCATATTTTATTCATTCTTTAAATTTAGCAAGGGTAAATTGGTCAATGTTATTTGTTCTGTTCTATCCAGTTTTGTCTTACTAAACGTGGAACAGTTGTTCTGTCCTGTCCTGTTCTGTTCTGTCCCACCTTGTCCTGTCTTATTCTGTCTGCATACCAAACGCACCTTAATGTTTGCATGACCTTTTATGTAGGCACTTGGTTGATTTTATCGACTTAATTTCGTATTAATTGTATTATTTCTTTTTTGCTAGTGGGTTTTTTACCAAATAAATGGACGTGCAAAAAATTGAACCACATATTTTTCATATGCAACTCAACTAATCAACCATTTTTTTGTAACCGTAGGTTTTTGGGCCAACTTACGTGCACCGACTAATCCTCGGGCGACCATGAATGGGCTGAAGTCATCGCAGGTGAACCTCTATGACCACAAGGACTTTGACCGTGCCTGCATTTGAACCCTGAATAGATGAGCTTGCACTACATCCCTCAATAGCTTTACATGTACACCACAACCTAACTAATCAACCATTTTATACTCCAAATTTGTTTTTGATTTGTGTTCATCGTCTAAAATGAGTTTTTAATTATTATTTATAATTTTGAAAAATTACTTATAAAATTGGAATCAGTAATAGGAAATATTTGTTATAGTTATCGTAAAATGATTATAAATTCATATATTTCTATACAGTTAGTTTTATACATGACTAAATTAGAAGTTATGAAGAATACCCTGTTTTAACTTTTAGTTTTAATTATCTTAGGATAAAATAATCAAATTTTAAAATTTTAAAATCTATGTATAAAATTCAGACTTGTTTTTGACATTTTATAGGCCCTGAGCGCGATATAAAAATGGGCCCTTGATATATAAGAAACTATTTTAAGTATTATTGTTTACATCATCAAAAATAACATTGAATTCAAGAAATACTAATTTATATAAAACTGTTTTTCACAGTATTCCTAGCACACGATCAATCAATAATTATTTCTAAATTAATATTATATATCATATCGTTTTTACATAACATTGTCATATTCGTTACACCATCAATGACATCTTATGATATACCTTTAATATATAAATTGAAATCATTTGAGGTCACTATGTTGATCATTCTGAGTAACACTTTAAGTAATCAACATAAATCAATTGAGTTTCCAGAAGTTACCTGATATTAATGGTTTTCATCATCATTTTAAACTTTTAGAGTTGAAAAATCTACTATATTCTAACAAAAAATAAAATTCATGCGAATGAAATAAACAAAAGTGCATGTGGAATATAAGTAATGGAGTATACAAGAAGTACTAGATAAAAAAACTTAGAAAAATACAAGAAGCAATACTATAAAATGAAAGACCAATTAAATTTTTATAAATTTTATTGTCCAATGTAATTAATCACTATATTGTAATTAATTACTACATGTTTGGTCCCTTAATATAATGTTAAAGTTCTTTTGCGTCCTATTATATATTTTGTTTTTTGTTTTTTTGTTTACAATTTTTTTAACTACTGTTATATAGTATATATATTTAAAAAAATTGGACCCTTATTTCCTTTGGGCCGTGGACATGCGCCCGACCTGCCCTCCCCCAGGGACGACCCTGATAAATTATTTAACTATTTTTTGTTTCGGTGTTTAACATATAATTCAGTTCGTAAAGTGGTATAACAGGTCTGATCCCGTGACTCATGCTTGTCTCAACCGTTAGGTGAACCAAAAATTGTCCCTTGCTATTGATTTTTTTAGGCAAGATGTATGAGCTAGTTGGAGTTACGATAATCAACTTTTATCTAAATTATTTAGTGTTTATTATAAAACTTTTAAAATACACACACTCTTTTGATATTTTACTTCTTTTCCCAAAGCATTTCAAATTATGGATTAACATGATTTGTCGATTTAGGAAGAACAACTTGATGAAGAATTGTTGGTCATATTAATCCTATATTAATCATTTTTTTTGAAACTATATTAATCATTTTCTTATTTATAAAATTGTAAAAAAAATGACAAAAAACTTTTGACTTGTGCTTTCATCTGCATTGAAAACCAGTTTTTTGAACGGTAGCCAAATATTTATTAAAAACCAGCAAGATCCTAGAGTAAACAATTACATATATAAAATAGCCGAAAAAAGGGTTATCAATAAAGGGTTATCAAGCCAACTCACCCAATTAATATTAAACTTGCTACTTCTATTATAAACCCAAAAATAAGCGAGTCATAATCCTGTCAAAGATGTCCACCTTCTTCAGCTTGGTCTCGCCAAAAATGGTCACATTCCTGAACGACCATATGTACCAAAACATAGTGAGAATAACGGCTTCAAAACACATCTACCCCCACTCTTCAACCGCAAATTAGAAAATCGTGTAATCCAAGTCGCATAGGAACTCAGTTATTTAATCTGACAAAATTTGTCACCTCTAGAAATTTCTTAACCTTGATTATATTAGTTGACTTAAAACATCCAAAAGCATAAACTCATTTAATCATATCGCAAACGGAAAAACCAAAACAAAAGCTTTCACATGATTTGGTAGTTAAAGCTATGAAAATGAACTGTTGCAGAAATTCAGTAGTTATCATGTTCATCCGTCTTCAAATGTGTTCCGGATTTACATCAAAACAACACCGTATGAGTGTCTTATGAATCGAAGATAAACACAATTTGTAAAATGATTTCTTGTAACAACCCAAAATCCAAGATAGCATATGATGCAATAATATCAAGATGGTCCCAACAAACCAAATCAAAACAGTATAATATTATCAAGGTTTAGCAGCGAGTACACACATCTATAACTGAGATGTTAAAAAAATCTAAAGCTAACTTTAGGGTCCTCTCTAAATCCTCGGCTCCACTAACAACTTCACAACTTCTCGTTTCCATTAGAGGAGCTCCCTATCATTTTTTTTACCTAATATTTGTTTTAAGTTTTGAAAAGCGAACGTTAGACCATAGGGTAACAATGTACAATTTCCAAGCATTGTGTAATCAGCCATAAGGCCCAATATAAGCAGATAATAACGCCAACACATACACGGGTATTTGCACTGTGTTCATAGTCATTCATCACTTCACTGTGATGTCCTCTCTTGGGTCCAGTAGATCTCTATGGCCCCCAGTCGATGACATGCCAATGTGCACATGAAACAGATTCATGATCATAGATGTATATATATATATATATCTTCCAAGGGATTTTCGAAATCCCATGGTACCCTAATCCCACTGCGCAACCCAATACCAAAAGCAATCCACCATTCCATGTTATAATTCACTTAGGACAAAGAATGCACAATAACAAATCATTTCATGTGAAAGTATGTTCAAAAACATTACGAGTGAAATACATGCTATCATGTCAAGACCATAATCAGTGTTTGAAAACATGTATCAATTATTCCTTAACCATAAAAAGGTTTAAGGGAACTCATATGAGCTTCAACAAATCACCACACGTCTTAGAACCCAGTTATGATCAAACCAAACACTTGACTTGGACGACGTAAGAATGGTGTTAACCCATCTAATTCATCCCAAAACCATCTATTTCAGCCATAAGACAATCCCCTAAACGATGCCTCGATCCTAGCCCAAAACGAGTAACGAAGCACAAATTAAAACCTGTAAAAACAATGTCCCAATTGACTTTGGGGCGACCAAACACGTTTGAAAGTCGCTTTAGGCACTGCTTGGCCCTGCAACGAAAATTCTAACAAAAACCCCTTAAACCTCTTGCACCCAATCCTTCCTAATTTGGTTTTAAGCCCCAAAATCGATAGAATCAACGTTCTAATCAACTTTAACAAATATCATAAAATCAAAACAACATTTAATCCAATCAAAATCCATCATTCAAACAAGAATTTACCCCAGAACTCGAACCCTTGAAAGAAGGAGGTTTCCTCAATGAAACCAATAAGATATCAATCAGAACAATCACCCACCAAGTTTTTCAATCAAATGACAAAAGAATGTTGAAAACACCAAACATTGATTCCATAACTCCATTAAGCTTGAAGGAAGGCGATTACTCTAAAGAATATGGTTCCCTTTCATTGATTCCCTTCAATACCTTCAAAATGACACCAAGAGCTCCTTCCGCTCAAGCCTCCGTTATTTCTCTCTGATTTTCTCCAAAATGAGATGCAAAAATGAGGGTGACTAGAGGCTCTTACGATGTATTGCAACATGAAATATGGTTGTTTGGTAATTGTTCATACTGAAATTAGGACCCTGAATGGTTAATGGAGACCCAAGATATAAATCATTCAAATGATTTTAGAACCATTAAGAGACATTTTTTTTACAAGATTCACCCATTAAACGATTTAAAGACTGTCTCTTACTGGAACTATTTAGGCATTGTTTGGCAAAAAAAAAAACTAGCTTTTTTTGTGTACATGTTTGGATGACCATAAGCTAGCTTTTTGAAACGCTACTCCAAGTAGAGTAGCGTTTCAGTAGCTTTTTGTAAATATTCCAATATTGCCCCTTATTATTTTTTGCTAACTATTATTATTAATAAATATTAATTTTTTAATTATAATTATAATTAATTAATAAATATTAACTGAAAATTATTAAATTAAATTTTAATTATACATTGATACTAAATTTTAATTATTTAGAATTATTGTTAATAATAATTATTTTTATTTATTTTTTAATATTAATGAATATATTTTAATTATCAATTAGTATTATTTTTTAATTATTATTTGACTATTTTTTCATATGTAACGGTTATTTAAAATCATAAGTTAATATATATATATATATATATATATTTTCTAAAACTTGTTTTAACAAATTCAAAATTTATAGTATATATGTAATAATAAAATTTTAATTTCTTTTAATTAACATATTATATTATTTAATTTTTCTTTATTACAATGTACTAATTAACATATTATTTTGTTATAAATTTGTTTTAATTACATAATTAATTTTTAATTAACATATTATTTTGTTACAAATTTGTTTTAATTACATAATTAAATTTGTAATTGATAATTATTTGAAGATGTCTTTTTTTGTCATTTTACATGTTTATAAGTTAGTTTTGCTAAACGTGATTTTTTCATCCGCTAGCTTATTAGTTATCAGCTAGTTTGCCAAACATAGCCTTAGAGGTAAACAAACAGCTCCTAACAAAGCAACAAAGGCGTAGAAAGAAAACAGAGCATCATGAATGGTTTTGTGACATCAAACATTAATTATCAATTCAATAATCATGTTTTATTCTAATAAATATGTCAAGAAAAAATGGACTACGATTTTTCTTATGATTATGAAACCATGTATGGACAAAAACGTTTAATTAGGTGGAAGACTAGACACCTTAAAAGGTCCCGATTACATGTTCGACACATACTTTCCTTTTTCTTTTTGCAATTACATGTCGAAAAAAATATATGGATAAGTGAGACATTTCAAATCTATATATGCTTTAATTCATTAAAGCCATTTACTCGTAAAAAGGAATAACCGTGCTTGTTTTTCTATTTAAAAATGCACTAGACTACAAAGATTCAATATTCAAGAATTAAATAAAAAATGCAATATATGTGAAGGATCATGTGAGAAGTTGAGTTAACAGTAAGAAGTATGAGAAGTAGATCTGAATACTAGATCACTTTTAATCAAATGTCCTCCAATGAATTGTGTCTTTGAAGAGAATTGATCATGTGTATATGAGTGAATCCCATCCTAATGTGTTTACATTTCTCATCTAACGGTTATTAACCACTTCTCACGCTTCTCCCGCTAACCTTAAATTCTCACCGCAGCCCAACCAGTGTCGTTCTTTAGCATGTTAAATGTGTGATTTTGAACAGGGGCCCCAAACATTTTGGGCCTACTTTTACATTTTAGGGGTTTTCATCAACGAATACACTCTTAGTGTTACTCTAATTTATATCAGAGAACAAAAGTAATACGCCTTATCATCGCCTCTGTAATTTGTATATATGTATCCTTGTCTCATTTTGCTGTGTAATCAAAAGTTTTAGGTATAACAAAGACTCCAAAAATATTAAGAATCGTAAGAACTAATCTAAACCATCCAATAAATTTTATTTTAGAGTCTTCTTATTGTTCATATATGTATATATATATATATATATATATATAACTTTTAGTTACGAGACTTGGTGAATTCATTCGCCCTCGAGAGCAAATAGCAAAAAAATTATCCATTATCTTGTAAAATCAGTATAAATTTTGTATATTAAATAAGACACACAACCTTTTTTCCGTTATCGTAAACCGGTTTCCTAGAGAACATAATGTGTGATTGTAGTGTGTTCTCGACTAGCCAGTATTGACCACTCGAATGTCGATGTTTAGGTAGTGATGGTAAAAGTTGAAATTCAACGTGTATGTGTCGTTAAAGAGTGTTTGGTAACCAAATATTTAAGAAAAAGGTTTTTTAGGATAAGATAAGCAAGAAACAAAAATGGTTAATTATTCATGTATATATAAAGGATAAAGCTTCTTGGTGTTGACATTTTGCAAAAGACAATTCCATGTTAAGCAAAAGACTTTAGATAATTTGGTTTGTTAATTGTTGTATAAATAAAATTTAGGGATATTTTATTGTAATATGTTCTTTTTATAGTATCTATTGATTAAAACCTGAGATATGATGTTTTGATCTTCACAAAATTCAAGTAAATTATCATCGACTGTGTTTTGAAATCCATTCATGAGTGATGGATATAAAAGTATGAAGGATTGAATCTAGATCGAGGAAGAAGTTAGTTACGGGTTGGTCTTAGTCTTCGGGTCTGATTCAATTAAAAATGACCGATTAAAGACTGATTTGGGATTGCTTATTTTTTGACTTATTTGCTTATTGCTTTTCCTCACCGCAAATAAGTTGTTTTTGATAAGTTAATCCATTTTAACTTATTTGAAACTGCTTATAACTTATTTGTCCAAATTACATTTTTACTCCCAACTCTTTTTTATCACAACATAAGTTGATAAGCACTTTTAAAAAATGAATACGATTGGGACCATTAGGTGTGTCGAACCTAGATCAATCTTAGTGGACCATGACTAGTTAAAGACCAGACCGATGTTTGAAAGGATCAAACTTATCCAGGCTGAAAAGGATTGAATGGATCATTGATTATATGTCCGTTGTCCGGACCATGAAATATTTTTTAGAAAAAACTAACGATAAATGTTTTTTTTTGTTTTTTTTTCTTTTTCCAAAGTATCGACGTATTTGATTTTTTCAGATTACGAAATTCGAGTTTATTGTCTATATATTTAATATTGACAATATCCTTTTTTAAAGCAGGGGTGTTTGAACACATGAATAAAACACTTCTTTAAAATTTCTCTAAAATGAAGAATTAAAAATAAATGTATGAAAAATAGTTACATTCACGTGCAAACAGAACCTGTATTTATAGAGATTACAACATTAATTATGTTATTATAATACTTTATACTTGTAATAAAATATTATTTATCTCTAATAGACATTTAAAATTAAGATTTCTTATTAACAGGAATATAATAAAAATTTGTTTCTCCCTCTCTCCTCATGGTAGAAATTAATTAAAATACCCAAAGTTTGACTTTGACTTACCAAAATACTCAATTTCTCGCTGATTTTACCAAAATACTCATATTGTCCGCAATGGGTCCCGCGATCGCGGACCCGTGCCCACGTGGCACCCATGTTTGGCCAAAATGTCTCGCGTAGCCCCCCAGCTATGCCCGTTGTGACATGATTGGCCCCTATCCGCGATGGCCTTCCGCGATAGGTCTGCGATGGGTCAAAAAATTACAATTTTGGTCATTTTTTGCACGAATCTTTGCATGCTTTTACTGTTTTTTTCCACAATTATTGTACTTTGAAGACCAATTTGTGGTTAAAATTCATCTTCCTCAATGAGATTTCATCCATAAATATCAGTAAAATGCAATCCATAATTCACACTCATTCCATACTTCTTTCTTGCTTTCTTTCTTCAGTAAACAAATGGCATCGTCATCTAACCCATCGTCTACACCTGAAAGAATGCCCGTGAAACTCCAGCTCGCGATAGCAGAAAGGGAAAAGGAGATAGACCAACTGACAGAAGAGTGGAAACAGATGATGGCCAGGAAGGAAGTCCACTTGATAAGGATCGAAGTGGAAGAAAAGGAGATCAAAAAGATGAAAGGGGATATAAAAGATAGGAAGGCTCGTATTCGTCGAGAAAAAGAAGAAATTCACCACATTTTGCAAGACTTCGCAATTCTTCAAGCGAAGGTAAGCGACAAGCAAAGTTGGATTGATCAAACTAAAGCAATTTTTCAGTAGGTGGTGGTACGGGTGTTGCTTTAGTACTTTGTTGTTTATGTGTTGTTGTTTTGTACTTTTCCAGTTCGACATTGTTGTTTCGTTCCTTTCCTGTTTGTATGTTGTTGTCTCCTTCCTGGAGTTTTTATGTTGATGTTTCATGTTGAAGTTTGCTCATGAATAAAGGTCTTTAATTTGTCTGAAAAGTAGTGTTTAAGTAGTCTGAAAAGTGGTTCATATTAAAAATACAACTCATAGATGTTATACAAGATTATTTCATAACAAACACATACTAATCAATATAGTACAAAATTATCCAAATTTGAGGCTACGGCTAGACGATGATTTGGTTTTTGACAATCCGGGTCGACTTCTTACATGCTCTGGCGAGACGAGTCTCAAAGTGTTAAGCTCCACTTTCTCGATGTACACTTCAATCACAGTAAGGCCGTCAATATACTGGCGTATGTTGGCTACATCTTCGTCGGTACTCAATTCTACCAGTCCAGTCAAGAAGTCTGCATTCGGCCTCTTAAAATACAACCTATTATATTTTGGTTCGTCATAGTCCAGCTCTTTCATGATCTGTTCAAGCAGTTGCATAGAAAGATCCTCCACATCTAACATGTCAACATAAATTTCTAGACCACAGAAATAATGTCTTTTGGGTGGTTCCGTGAAGTACCCACCATGGTGGACTTTCATGGTGAACAACTGTGGATATGCATCTGTTGATGAACATTGATTAATATAGTTAGTTCGTAGAACAACGGTAGTAACAAGCAAAACTCAATGAAACATGCACACTATCCATATAACTCTTTGCCAGTGTCTGAAAGCGATTCAGATAAACGCATAAAGCACCAAACATGAAGGTTTAGGGATGCCATGTAAGAATACGTTAACGAATAATATGTTCTCGTATATGTGTTTTACGACTATGACGGGCGTCGAGACCGTCAAATAATAAGTATGTTATTTTCTTACTATCCCAAATTACAATATAAATTGTAATAGTGGTAAGTCAGGTCGAATCCACAGGGATTGGTCGTGACAATTACTTTGACTTCTACACGTTAAGTAAAAAGGGGGGTTTGGATTTGATTAAGAAAACTAAACATACGACTAAAATTAATTATAAACAATGAAATAAAATCCAACATTAGTTTAACTTCGATTAAGATGACGACACCTATCATTGATTCCAAAGACGTAAACATAAAGAACGAACCCAAGTTGATTATAGTCGTTAACAAGCTCTAACGACCTCTATCTTTCCTTAATTTACACCGGTTGAAATAAGCTCTTCAACCGGATCTTAATCACAAATAAGAAATTAAATAAGCTCTTAAATTCTTTAGATGTGATTAGCTTTATCGAACTAGAAAAATACCAACTCAAAGCAATAAGCTCATAAGCTCGGCTTACTATAACTTTGATTGCAAGATTTCAAGAACTCAAATTGAAAACCTTATTGAATTCAAAGAGTTCCATTGTTACTCCATCAAAACCAAAAGACAATTACGTATCTAATATTTTGATTAACAATCTTTCATAAGAGACTCAACTAATTGATCAAGTTAATTGAAAACTCAAACAAAATTGACAATGAAAATAGAAATCAAGCAAATAGGTTTGTCCCAAATGATTACAATGGAATCTCAAAGTGCAACCATCAAAATCTAATTAAACTAGTGTTGGAATGAAAACTAGGGTTACAACTAAAAAGAAATTACCAAATGAATTAACAAGAAATTGATGAGAAGTTGCTCCAAATCGATCTCCTTGCTCTTGCCCTCTTCAAAATCGTTTTCTTCTCAATTGATTTCTCCCAAAAAACGACGGTTTTTAGAAAGCTTTTTATCCACAACCGATTGGAAACCGCCAGAATGCACACACACACTGATTTCTGGTGCGTGTGGGGTGGGGCGCGGCTTGAAGCCGCGCAAGAGGCCACGCATCCGTCTGTTCGTTCCAATCGTTGCCGCTGTTTTTCTTCTTGCCGACGATCTCTTTTTTCTTTTCTGGGCTGAGTCCTACGAACCATGGAATGGGCCTTGGGTTTTTTATTTTTTTTGTTTTTTTCTTTTCTTTCTCTTTGCTGGGCTGCCACCAATGACACAAGTCTAAGGCTGTAAACGAACCGAACGAACACGAACGGAGGCTTGTTCATGTTCGTTCGTTTAACTTAACCGAACAAACGAACGAACACGAACGGTAAAAGAACGAGATTTTTTGTGTTCATGTTCGTTCGTTAAAAAAATTTGTTTGTTCGTGTTCGTTTATGTTCGTTTATTAAGAGTTAAACGAACTTAAATGAACATAAACGAACGTAAACGAACGAACTTAAATGAACGTAAATGGACGACTTTAAATGAACATAAACGAACGAACTTAAATGAACATAAACGAACGAACCCAAATGAACAAAAACAACCACCGTACTCATCATTTCGTTCGTAAAAAATACCTTAACAAAATGAAAAACCGGGTTAACTTAGAAGGTATAAAAAATAAATTCTAAAGATCAATTTACTTGATGATTTTACACATTAATTTCATATTATATAAATATGTTTATATATATATAAACAAGCGTAAACGAACATAAATGAACATAAACGAACATAAACGAACGTAAACGAACATTAACGAACGTTCACGAACATAAATGAACGAACGAGACCATTGTTCATGTTCGTTCATTTAACTAAACGAACAAAAAAACGTGTTCATGTTCGTTCATTTATTAAATAAACGAACATAAACGAACTTCCCGCCGAACGGTTCACGAACGGTTCGCTGAACGTTCGGTTCGTTTACAGCCCTGGACACAACAAAAGGACCAAAAATATATATATATAATACTTTTTCCTTTCTTGGTGCACGTAACAAAGAAAGTGTTTAAGATTTTTTTTTCTTTTTCTTTTTTAATTTGATAAAATACTATATAAATAAACATTAAAAGTTTTTTAATTATTTTCTTTTTTTTCACTTTTTATTTATTTACAAATAACAAAATACTAAAACATAATATTAGGAGTAATTTAAGCGTCTAATTTTAGGGTAAATTCGATATAAATATGTGTAAAAATCGGCACATATCAAATTCCCCCACACTTAGATCATTGTCCGTCCCGGCAATGACTTACGTTAGCATGTAGTGATCAAAACGAATCAAACGAGAGTGTTAACATATATAGCATGTCATGGACTTAAGATTTGCAACTTAACATCAATTATAGAGCATACCAATTAGAAAGACATAAGCTAATCTCGAGAACTCTCACGAATGGGATAATCAAAACAACACTTAATTCACTCATTGGGATTAAAAGTGTATCGCTCAAACCGTCACTACGCTAGCATGTAACTACCATAAGCTTGAATAATCTCTCACTCTCCACTACTCGGATAAATTACATGCATATAAATCAAAAGGGCTTTTACGGGTGTAATGTAAAATAAGGCTTTAGGTAAGGTAGGGACATGATTTGGAAAAGTGGCTAATGACCGTACACCAATGGAGCAACCGGTTCTTCAACAATGAGATTTTCTCTCAACAAGGACTTTACATATGTATCTTTGAAGCTCATTCCCCTTTTGATGATAGGGGATAAAGATTAAACACTTATAGTCAACCATATCATCAATTTTTTTCGTCGTCTTATTTTATTTCTTTCATTGACGACATATATTTTTTCTTTTTTTTTCTTTTTTTTCATATTTCTTTTGATTTTCCTTTTTCGCTCTTTCTTTTCTTTCCCAGCACATAATTTGTACATTTCAAGCATACGGGATATCGGGGTCTCTCCATTGGTGATTGGCCGGGTGAGTCGTGTTTGATTTGGTTTAAGATGTGGTTGGCAAAGAACACAGGCTAAGGCTCAAATTGGTGTGCAAAAAGGGTAATTATAACATAAAAGGGTAGGCTTAAGGCTAATTGGCTAAAATAAAAATTATCAAATGATGACCTTTAACATATTTATTAGCATGTAAATATCATGTAATCTTAAGGAGAGACAATTCAAGTTCTAGAGATACACATCTAGGCATGACGTAATCACACAAGAAATGAATTCGAGACTAATTTAAATGTTTAGTCTAATAGGCTCAAAATCTCACGGTATTAAAGTTAGTTCAAGAGATTAGCAAAAGTCTAACTTTAACCGGTATACTACCACTAATCGACGCTAAACGCTATCAATCAAATTCAATCATGCTATACATGTATCTAAACTCATCATCATCAATTAAGGTCATAAAAACATGCTAACACATCACTCAAAACGAACAAAGATCCACATTTAAGCACAAAATTTTTCGCAAAAAATTTGCAAAAAATTACCCCTAAAACAAGCACAGACCCAAAACAAGCCCAATTCATGCAAACTCAACTCAAAATCGAAATACATCCCACCCCCACACTTAGACCATACATTGCCCTCAATGTGTGCAAATAACGCAAAGGACATTCAAATCAATTAAAGAATGAGGGAAAATAGTAAACTCCCCTGATTTGGTGAATAGTCCTCGGATGTACGGATCCGTGAAGGTAGATGCATCCATTTAGCTCCAATCTCTGGGGTGAAACCTGAAAATAACCAAGGGAAGCACAAGAGTGAAAGGGAAGAATCTCACAAAACCAAGACAAAAATCAAAGACACTAAAAGATAAATAAACGGAAAATCCATGGGTTGCCTCCCATGCAGCGCCTTTCTTTAACGTCTTTGGCTAGACGCTACCCACGTTATCTGGTATCTAGCAATTCAATACCCCATACTTGCGTCTTCACGCGATGTTGGGGTGCCTTGAAATCTGTCCGGATTTCAAGCGTGGGTCCTTTGCCTTCTAATGTAATTAGACGTTTTAGCTTTGCAAAGGTATCTTCATCCGGGTTCCCCTTCTCATCATCTTCCTTCGGTTTTTCTAATGTGGTGAAGGTTCTCCCAATGTCTACAAATTCCTCCTCCTTTATTAGATCAATCAACGGTGTAGGAAAAGGAGGAGGTACCACCATTGGTTCCAACATATTCACATCTTCTCCCTTTTTGTCGACATCTCGTGAAGTAGATAGGTTTGTGCTTTCCTCTTCAACCTTTTCCTCTAAAGAGATTTCCAGCCTCTCCTCGTTCATCAATCCCAACTTTTCTTCAACTTGAGCCTCCAACCGACGTATTGAAGACTCGGCTCGGCTAATTTGGTTTTCCAAGTTCTGAAGGCTTGCTCTTGTTTCCTGTTGAAATGTTAATGTACTAAGAGCTAGTGACTTAACAATATCTTCAAGAGACATACCTGAGTCCTTGGAATAGCTTTGTGTCGTCGACGGTGTTGATTCATAGCTAGGATAAGAAGAGTCGTACCGGTCATAGCCATACTCGTTTAAGTATGGATGGGGTTGCCATCCTTGAGTGTAGGTGCTAGAGTATGGCTCGGACGGACCTTGATGATGGCTTGAAAATCCTCCATAAGAGTAGGCTCCCTCGGTGTGATATTGTGATGTGGGGTACCGGTTGGTCGGATAAACATTGTTAGTATACACCCCACTTCCTCTCACATGTTGTGGCTCTTTACAAACCAACTGTATCACAAGAGACGTTAGATCTGAAATTTGATTTTCAAGGGAAGAGATATTTACCTCGTTTGAGTCTCGCACGTTGGTGGTATATCGTGACCCATAATGGTATGGATAACCCGCCATGAAAAATACAAAAACGCTTAAAACTATTGGCGTTAGGTACACGATTAACTCGAATAAACAATAAAATTATAAGACAAAAATAAATAAAATAAAATAAACAAAGTGCAAAAGCAAAATAACGATCACCGAAACCAATCCCCGGCAACGGCGCCAAAAATTTGACGGGCGCCGAGACCGTCAAATAATAAGTATGTTATTTTCTAACTATCCCAAATTACAATATAAATTGTAATAGTGGTAAGTCAGGTCGAATCCACAGGGATTGGTCGTGACAATTACTTTTTTTTTGGAAAGGGTATTCCAGGCACAGCCCGGACTAATCCCTGGGAATTTTGAAACTTAAAGATGTCTTATCAATGTCGAGGATGCCTGGAATCGAACCCTGGGTAGATGGGATATTCCACCACATCACCCAAGGCGATCAACCACTGCGCTACAACCTGATTGACTCGTGACAATTACTTTGACTTCTACACGTTAAGTAAAAAGGGGGGTTTGGATTTGATTAAGAAAACTAAACATACGACTGAAATTAATTATAAACAATGAAATAAAATCCAACATTAGTTTAACTTCGATTAAGATGACGACACCTATCATTGATTCCAAAGACGTAAACATAAAGAACGAACCCAAGTTGATTATAGTCGTTAACAAGCTCTAACGACCTCTATCTTTCCTTAATTTACACCGGTTAAAATAAGCTCTTCAACCGGATCTTAATCACAAATAAGAAATTATATAAGCTCTTAAATTCTTTAGATGTTATTAGTTTTATCGAACTAGAAAAATACCAACTCAAAGCAATAAGCTCATAAACTCGGCTTACTATAACTTTGATTGCAAGATTTCTAGAACTCAAATTGAAAACCTTATTGAATTCAAAGAGTTCCATTGTTACTCCATCAAAACCAAAAGACAATTACGTATCTAATATTTTGATTAACAATCTTTCATAAGAGACTCAACTAATTGATCAAGTTAATTGAAAACTCAAACGAAATTGACAATGAAAATATAAATCAAGCAAATAGGTTTGTCCCAAATGATTACAATGGAATCTCAAAGTGCAACCATCAAAATCTAATTAAACTAGTGTTAGAATGAAAACTAGGGTTACAACTAAAAAGAAATTACCAAATGAATTAACAAGAAATTGATGAGAAGTTGCCCTCTTCAAAATCGTTTTCTTCTCAATTGATTTCTCCCCAAAAACGACGGTTTTTAGAAAGCTTTTTATCCATAATCGATTGGAAACCGCCAGAATTCACACACACTGATTTCTGGTGCGCGCGGGGTGGGGCGCGGCTTGAAGCCGCGCAAGAGGCCGCGCATCCGTCTGTTCGTTCCAATCGCTGCCGCTGTTTTTCTTCTTGCCGACGATCTCTTTTTTCGAACCATGGAATGGGCCTTGGGTTTTTTATTTGTTTTGTTTCTTCTTTTCTTTCTCTTTGCTGGGCTGCCACCAATGACACAACAAAAGGACCAAAAATATATATATATAATACTTTTTCCTTTCTTGCTGCACGTAACAAAGAACGTGTTTAGGATTTTTATTATTTCTTTTTCTTTTTCTTTTTTAATTTGATAAAATACTATATAAATAAACATTATAAGATTTTTAATTATTTTCTTTTTTTTCACTTTTTATTTATTTACAAATAACAAATTACTAAAACATAATATTAGGAGTAATTTAAGTGTCTAATTTTAAATTCGATATAAATATGTGTAAAAATCGGCACACATCAAACTAATCTAGCGTGAGTTATTTATAGGCAAATGTGGATGCTTTTACTGCATGTTGGCTATTTTTGGTCTCTGTCTTTGCTCTAACACAACTTAGGTCCCTGTCTTTGCTCTAACACAACTTAGGTCTCTGTCAACGCTATCATCTGATATAGTTCTATATAACCATTACTATTCTCTCCATTTAGACTACTACCATTATGATCATCATCCCATGCCATGTGACCATGATTATCCATGTCCATGTTCAGATCAACGTACATAAGTTATGTTTGATAAATTACAACGGGCCGATAAAGTAGATAAAACCATGTTATATATCAAAACAAACGCACTAAACATACAATATTTATCGTCCCAATCAAGGGAAATCAATGTTCAGATCAACGGTATCATATGATATAGGTCCATGTGGCTCAAGCTCCAATGGGCCCTGCGTGTTACTTAGTTGGCTGACTGAACGTCTACTCCTTGGCACGGTTGAAGGGGCGGGATTTGGACACTCTCCACGAGTATGTCCTACGCATTGGCACCGAGTACATTTTCGATGTATCGAACCTTCACCACGTGATGGACGTCGGTCGTTCTTTCTCGGTCTCCCGGCTCTGTTCTTAGTGTTTAACGGTGGATAGCATGGCGGAAGGGGGTCGGGTGGAGACACCCATGCTTCAGGGGGTCCAGCTGGATTTATTACCTCTGTGTATGTTGCCCGGTAAGTTTCGGACGTGAAGAAAGTTTCAGCCAAGTCGCCGCAATCTCTACGACCCATATGTCTTGCCGCAGCGATGGCATGGCCGCACGGTAACCCATATTTTTGCCATTGGAAACATGAACAAACATGGTCGGTCATCTCGACATTCGCGTCAAGTTGGTTATCCCGAACCTGGTACCTCCCATACCCGATTTCGCTTACCCTCCATGTCGACGCGTGACCCGCCATAAGGAGAACTATCTCCTCCGCCGCTGGTGTGGGTCTATTATGCAGCTCAGCTCCTTTTCGGCATCGAAGTTGGTACCACTCTTGTTGAAAGGCCCGAAAGTACTCCATAAGAGTAACAATCGGACATCTACGTGCAAAACGGGAGAGTGCATTCACCGACTCTGCACTATTGGAGGTCAGAATGTCATACCGTTGTGCAGGAAAATGGGCCGCGGACCACCTCTCCGGTCCAACATCGTCCATGACTTTGCCTGCTTTCTTGGCACTAACTCGTAGAACATTCATGTACCGGTCAAACTCCCGAGACGTATATGCTTTGCATGCCTTCCAGTAGACATCGTGGTAGGTGGTAATACGTTTGTCCTGGCCTTTGGCGTTCATCTCCAAATGTCGACAACATAAGGCGTGAGGGGCGTTTGGGTACATGGCAGAGATTGCGGCGCTTTTGGAAGGAGCCCTGTCGGACATAAACACCAACCCTTGCGGGTCTCCGATAGCTTGTCTCAACATGGACAGAAAACAAGTCCACTCCTCCCCGGTTTCGGACTTGCCTACTCCGAAAGCTACGGGAATGATGGAGTTATTCCCGTCCATGGCAACCGCCAGGAACATCATACCCAAGTAAGGGCCCTTTAAATGGGCAGCGTCTATTACCAGGACACGACGCAGATTTGCCACAAATGTGCGGATCTGCAAAAACGTAGGTGGTTTCCCTTTGTAAATGTTATAGTTTATAATGTGTAAACATATGACGTGGTAAAATACATACCGCGGGTCCAAGGGCAACGAAGCACATCTCAAATCGTCCATTTGAATCGGTCCTTATCTGGGTGACCGTACCTGGATTGTGCAGCTGCAAATTATATAAATACTCAGGGATTCGTTCATATGACTCCTCGAACGTGCCTCTGACCATTAGCAGTGCCCTACATCGC
This sequence comes from Saussurea involucrata, assembly GCA_033807775.1. Classification (NCBI taxonomy): domain Eukaryota; kingdom Viridiplantae; phylum Streptophyta; class Magnoliopsida; order Asterales; family Asteraceae; genus Saussurea; species Saussurea involucrata. Next base: position 200,291,767 of record CM066320.1, on the reverse strand, counting down.
GCACGCCAGCCTTGGTGGTAACAATTGTGATCTCGTACTGCTGGTGTACATCGTTCACGATGTCCTTTGGACGCATTGACCTGCTAGCATCAAAAAATTTGTTTTTCAGTATCGCACCCAAAGTCCTTTGGTGGCTTGTTTGTGGTTGGGATTCCGTTGCGTCCTCGAACAAGTGTGTTCGTCGTGCAAGTTTCTAATGACAAATATCCCTCCTTTGTCGCCCACGGACCTCGCGTACAGCCTCCAATTACAATTTTCTCTCCCATATATAACTTCGTATATGGTTTTGTCGGATCTCGGCGTGTAACTTTTGAAACCCTCTTCTATGAACTTAATTCTGACCTGTGTGGCCAAGTCATCCTTCGAATCAAATATCTGACCTACTTGTACCCTTGAACTGCGCATATAACGTGTAGGTTCGTAGGTTTGTGTATGGGTATTCGGGTCTGGAAGAATAGGGGGCATATCAAAAAAGTCATTTAACTGACTAAATGATTTATTACTAGGGGTATATTCTTCGTCCTCATCACAATCAGTATCTTATCTGTCTATATCAGAATTACCCATTGTGAAAACATGGGTTTCGTCGTCGGCAACTCCAGCAAACCGTCCTTCTTGGTCTTCTTTTTCTTCTTCTTCTTGTGGTTGTTGTTGTTGCGTCTCCGGAACAAAATCAGGCTCCTCCATTTGAAGGTCTTCTGTAACACCCTAAAAATCAGGGCAAATTTAAACCTGAATTAAAAGGATTTACATAAATAATATCCATAACATAAATATTCTAAATGAGTGTAAATAATAACAAGAGTCAATTTACATCAACTTGTCGCCACTATAGACTCTCCACTCGTCCCATTACTTCCCTGAGCTCTTACCTGATAAGAAAATATAATTTGAAACTATTAGGCTAACGCCTAGTGAGAACATTCAGTTTCAAAATAATACTTTTAAATCAATGTAAACCAGGCTTATCAAACCTGACTTACCATCAGTCTTACCGTACCCGTACTCGTCTCATATTAACGAAATCATACCCAATCCCATGAGTATGATTACATTCAGAAAATCATATCACCATGTTCAATAGTTTACTACGAATCATCACGGATCCTAGTTTATCGATCAAGCCTAAATACTTACATTCAATCAACATACCCTTTTTCTTTGAAATAGAAACAGAAATAGCAATTATATACATTGCCTATTTATAATCCACCAGATACACAAGAAACAACACTTACACTTTGTCTAATTCATAATTCCACATCTCAATTACAAATAGCAATTCCACTTTGCCTATTTAATCATTCAACCTGAATAGCAATTATGCTTTGCCTATTCAATGGTTCTATATGAATAGTAATTCTATATTACCTATCCCATCATCCAACATGAATAGCATTTCTACTTTGCCTATTCAGTCAATCACATAAATAACAATTTTACTTTGTCTATTCAATCATTCCAACGATACACGGGAATAGGTTAAACCAGGTTCCATGAATACGACCTGACACTAAATCAGTCCTTTCTCATGTTTCAGAGCCGCACTACGAATCTCTACGGATTCTAGATTATTGCTCATATCCTAGAGCCACACTATGAATCTCTACGGATTCTAGATTAATGCTCTTATCCAATCCAGAGCCATACTACGAATCTTCACAGATTCTAGATTAATGCTCTTATCCAATTCAGAGCCACACTACGAATCTTCACAGATTCTAGATTAATGCTCTTATCCAATCCAGAGCCACACTACGAATCTTCACATATTCTAGATTAATGCTCTTATCCAAGAAATCGCAATATACACATGCCCATTTCTTGGAAAGGAAATAGAGATCGCAATATACACATGCCCATCCCTTCTTTTCCTTAGAAATAGGAAATTACGTTTATTCCGCGATTTCTAACACACATCGGAATAACGAATAATCCTCATCTATTCCACGTGTTCATAACCACTAGTGCCTATGGATCCATTACACTCAACCGTATTAGGAATTACAAATAAATCTACGTCTATTCCATCATCTCAAGGGCACACGGGAATAACATTTGTCTATTCCTCCTTTTTCAAGGATACACGGGAATAACATTTGGTCTATTCCTCCCTTTCAAAGATACACGAGAATAACAGTTGTCTATTCCTTATGTTTCGCTATAAACATTAATAGCAATGACACTTTACCGATCCTACACTATCCAATAAATCTAGTGTATATGGATTCATTACCCTTAACCGTATTCATGCAGATTATTATTTATTATAGATTCCTCATAGCATTCAATATGAGCAAATCTCCTTTATAAATTTTTCATATTATTCATTATAAGCAAATCACATTTAATATGTCAATTTCTTATAACATAAGTCTAACCATCAATATCATTACTCATGGTCTTTGATATAAATATTATTGTAACCCACTTGCCCATTAAATCCAATAATTAAATCTCATAAAATCGCCCATCCGAAATTCATTCAAAACAGTTCATTATAAAAATGCACCTTACCATAATTTAAAATGTTATAAAAAGGTAAGGTAAGAATGAACTCACCTGAAGGTAGTCGTTTTTACTCTTACTTCACTTTCTCCAAATCGTAGGAGTTTCCGTCACCGACTTCACAGAGATCTGAAATACCCATATACATATTGTACTGGTATTAATCTACTGTACAGGACCTTTAAAGAATAAAAATCCTAAATATCCAAAATTCTCGTCTCTTATCGCAACCAACTAGCTGCGATAACTCTTGTCGCAATACACAGTACTTGTCGCAACCTTCTTTTGCGACATCCTCTTCTTATCGCAACCCATTACTGCGACAAGCATCTTATCGCAATCAACTAATGCGATACATCTCTCATCGCAACTAACTTTTGCGATACTTCCTACTTGTCGCAACCCAAGGTTGCGACATTCATAACTATCGCAATACTCATAACTGTCGCAAATAACTACTGCGACATTCATAACTGTCTCAATCAACTAAATTCATACTTAACCCAGAAATGTATAGTTTTAAGCCATGCATGTTTCTATAAATTTGCAGATATGTTTAAGACTACTATTAGAACACAATTATAAACCCAGATGTCTCATTCTTTCCAAAAACATCAACACCCATTTCTAACTCACTTAGAAAAACTTAATACACTTTAGGAGAACAATTTATGTAGAAGCATACCTTTGATTCTCACAGGTTGCACCTAAAATCTCCAGCAGAATGCTTTAACTTTCCTCTTCTTCTTTGTCTTTCTCTTTTCTCGGTTCTATCTTTCTCCCTTTCTCTTTAGAACACTCACACACACACAAAAACTAATACACCAAATGGTATCAATATGACACCTCACCCCTTTTTATCATAAAAGGCGGTGATGGTGATGATTCTTTAATCATCTTAACCAATCTAGCCCCTCAACAATCATCACTTGGCAAGTTTAACCCTTTCACTTATAAATTAAAATTAAAGTTTACCCCATAACTTATAACTCCACAAAACAACTAACGTAACTTAATCGAGGATAAACTCTAAAATTAATCTATCAAATAATCAACCATATCTTATCAAATAATTATACTCAAATTATTTAATAAACCCAAACATCATCTTTTATAAAAATCGAGATGTTACAATACTCCCCAACTTGAAAATGATTTCGTCCCCGAAATCAAAGCTAAGTAGACAAAAGGGGATATCTAATCTTTATATCTTCCTTCGACTCTAAAGTCACGTTAGCACCTTGATGATATAACACCACATCTTTATGTCGCAAAATTTCTTAACTGATCTTTCTATAATCCCTTACAGTTTCCTCCAAGCAACTACTCTTACCATCCACTTTCACTTCAGTAAATGGGATCACATCACATCAACATGAAATATGTTGTGTGTCCCCTTCACTTCAAGTCTTACATACTTAATCACAGATAAAGGTCCAGAAATAACAAGGACTCAACTTTCCACGTTTTCGCAATCTTAAAACTTTCACTATTACCCACTCCCCAACTTGAAAAATTTTGCAGATCTCCTTGGGGTAACCATTTGATTATCAAATCTTTATCCAACTATTTCTTGATCTTCTTTAATTATTTCAATCATTAAAGCATCTTTCAATAATAACAACCGATTTAGCTAACTTTGAATATAACCAAAAATACAAAAGGTAAGTTAGCACTACTTACAGAATATGCATACACCTGTGCATAGAATAAACAAGGGCAATATTAAAACTTATCCATCCATTCCTTAACGTCTTCTATCATCACATGGAAAGTTTCAACTCTTTGATGTTAAAATGTTGGATTTCTTTCCTTGATCCCCGCTTTCTTCCAACGTTGAGCAATCCTTTCGATAATGATCAGGCTTCTTATATTCATAGCAAGTTGGTCCTGGGATGGGACAATTCTCATAATGTGACCACTCTTACCACACTTGAACATTCTAGCCAAGTCATCCTACACGAACCATAATGTTTACTTTTACATTTTGAGCACCAATTCAGCTCTTGACTAGGTTCACAATAAGTGTTACCAATAAAGGGATTCAACCCATGCGAAAATTCCGATCGACCTTCCCTTTTTCTTTTCTCCCCTATGTGAGCTTTCTCAGCTTTATCTTTAGCATAAACTTCTTTTGCAACCTTTGCTTTCTCAATTCTTTAACCAAGACATACACAACGATCCCTTTTTCCTATGCCTTACAAATAACAGTTCCTTAATTATAGTCCACTTTTCCAGTGTCTCCTGACATTTTCTCATCGCAAGCTTGTCTATACTTAATCTACCATACCGTCATTATTTTCTCTCATGCCTACACGGAACGCCCATCACACACCGCTACAATCTAAAAGAACAGTTTCTCCAAAATCATCAGCCAAGACCTCGTAAAGTACTTAGCACCAAGAACTACCACGAGTTCATAACTTTCCAACACAGTCGACCTACTCATTGCATTTCTTTACATCCACGGAATACTCTAACACTCTTGAGTAAACTTCATAACGAAGCACCACAGCTTAACAGTTACAGTACTCTCTTCGACAATCAAGTGAAGCATAAAAAAACTCACCTAGAATCCAATGGGATCAATAAGAACAAGGGTTCTCCTTTCATCCCGTCACCAACCGCAACTCAACCTCCAGATCTCAAAATAGCATTAACGTATCTTGCCTGAAAACCCACACACTTCAATCGAGCATACTCACCACTTTTGAATACTTCAATATTACGGCAAACCATCATTACGTCTATGACTTACACGTTCCTTCGGTACAAAGTGCTACTACTTCCTCACACTACTATCGCACCAAGCGACTACATTGCAAACAAACTTTCATGATGCCTTTACACACACAAAAGATACTACTTCCTTCATGCTACCCATAACACCATTCATTTGAAGTAAAATTGTTTTCGGACTTTGTTTTTTTTTTGTCGGGCCTAGATGCACCACATGTCAAGGTCAACTATTCAAAGCGCACTTGCTTGGAGTACCCTAACACTTTGTTCTTATACGGATCATCAAACCCCATAAGAAATCACTTATGCCACTACGATCTTTCACTTTTGTAACACTCACACAAGGTGGTAGGGGTGAGCAATAACGGGTACCCGCCCTATTTTCATGGAACCGGAACCGGAACCGGCGATTCCTAGAAAAAAAGAACCGGAACCGGAACCGTTCCCGTCGGTTCTCATTTTTTTGGAACCGGTCCCGGAACCGCTAGGAACCGGTTCCGGGTACCCGCTCACAACTTTTTATTTTATTTTTGAACTCTTATTGGTAGGGCTGTAAACGAACCAAACGAACACGAACAAAGGCTTGTTCATGTTCGTTCGTTTAACTTAACCGAACAAACGAACAAACACGAACAATAAACGAACAAAAATTTTGATGTTCGTGTTTGTTCATTTAAAAATCCGTTGTGTTCGTGTTCGTTAAAACATTAAACGAACATAACACAAACTAATGGTGCACCCATTTTCATAGGCACTCGTACTAAAATATTTGATTGTTCTCAAGCCACATGACTCAAGACAAAGGGCTCAAGCATTAGGCCTAAAAAGGAGCTAACTCACAAGATAAGGAGCTAACTCACAAGATTGAGGAATGGCCAAGGGATTGAAGGAGATGGGGTCTATTTATAAGCTCAATGCAAGGCTTTGGAAGGTCTCTCCCAGCGATGTGGGATGGGATCTTAAGAAAACTATCAAACTCCTCACTCCTCATTTATCCCACATCGAAAATTCACTACAAATGAAAGTTGAGAAGCTTATATATAAGCAATACTAGGCACATAATCCATCAGTTGTTATTTCTAATTGTTTTTTTTATAGAAAATAATTATAATTCTTTTTTATTATTAAAAATTATAAAATTATGGTGAGATTTAGATTAAATATATATATGTAAATATTAAATATATAATAAATATTAAATATGTAGATATGTAGATATTTTTTATTAAAATATACCGGGTACCCAGCGGTTTCGGTTCTGGGTACCCAGCGATTCCGGGTACCCGGAACCGGTCCCGGCGGGTACCCAGCGGGTAGCGGTTCTTAAAAAATGAGAACCGGAACCGGACCCAGCTTCAATCGGTTCCGTATTTTAGGAACCGGAACCAGTGACATCGGTTCCGGTTCCAGAACCGGCAGTTCCGGAGCGGTTCCGGTTCCAAAGGCGGGTACCCAGTTCCGATGCTCACCCCTACAAGGTGGTCTAGCGTCATGTCGGATACACACCTTTCTCCTAACAACTTCTTACATCTTTGCAAGAGAGAGACAACCAGATAATGTAACATTCCCAGCCCACCGTATACGCTTTGCGCATACCTTCTGCATAACAGCATACCGGTACCGCTCACGGTTTTGTTCCTGTCCGCACAAGCATACGCGGGACGCACCCAGACCGTACCTAGTGACAGGCAAAAGGTCTCATGAAAGGAAGGTATCCATCCACCCGTATAAGGAGGACTTCGTTCCCCCTCCTAGCCGATGTGGGATCTCACAAATAACCATAATAAATGGTTACTCATATCTAAACATACGAAACATACATTACCGATCATTAGTAACTGTAACAATTTATAAACAAATATACTTGTGTAGTAATATATTCATAATAACAGTAGCTAATTGAGATTGTGAATATATTATACATGAGAATCCTCGTTACCATTGTTACAGTACTAATTTCACGTATTTCTGTCAACTCTAAGACTATCCCGTCTTAATACTTCTACCTAATCTCACGAATCATAACTTAGTTCATCACAGCTTAAGTCTAGGTATCTCACCTAGCATACCTAGTTCACTTAAACTAATGCTCTGATACCATATTGTAACACCCTAAAAATCAGGGCAAATTTAAACCTGAATTAAAAGGATTTACATAACTAATATCCATAACATAAATATTCTAAATGAGTGTAAATAATAACAAGAGTCAATTTACATCAACTTGTCGCCACTATAGACTCTCCACTCATCCTATTACTTCCCTGAGCTCTTACCTGGTAAGAAAATATAATTTGAAACGATTAGGCTAACGCCTAGTGAGAACATTCAGTTTCAAAATAATACTTTTAAATCAATGTAAACCATGCTTATCAAACCTGACTTACCATCAGTCTTACCGTACCCGTACTCGTCTCATATTAACGAAATCATACCTAATCCCATGAGTATGATTACCATTCAGAAAATCATATCACCATGTTCAATAGTTTACTACGAATCATCACGGATCCTAGTTTATCGATCAAGCCTAAATACTTACATTCAATCAACATACCCTTTTTCTTTGAAATAGAAACAGAAATAGCAATTATATACATTGCCTATTTATAATCCACCAGATACACAAGAAACAACACTTACACTTTGTCTAATTCATAATTCCACATCTCAATTACAAATAGCAACTCCACTTTGCCTATTTAATCATTCAACCTAAATAGCAATTATGCTTTGCCTATTCGATGGTTCTATATGAATAGTAATTCTATATTACCTATCCCATCATCCAACATGAATAGCATTTCTACTTTGCCTATTCAGTCAATCACATAAATAACAATTCTACATTGTCTATTCAATCATCCCAATGATACACGGGAATAGGTTAAACCCGGTTCCATGAATACGACCTGACACTAAATCAGTCATTTTCATGTTTCAGAGCCGCACTACGAATCTCTACGGATTCTATATTATTGCTCATATCCCAGAGCCGCACTACGAATCTCTACGGATTCTAGATTAATGCTCTTATCCAATCCAGAGCCACACTACGAATCTTCACAGATTCTAGATTAATGCACTTATCCAAGAAATCGCAATATACACATGCCCATTTCTTGGAAAGGAAATAGAGATCACAATATACACATGCCCATCCCTTCTTTTCCTTAGAAATCGGAAATTACGTTTATTCCGCGATTTCTCACACACATCGGAATAACAAATAATCCTCATCTATTCCACGTGTTCATAACCACTAGTGCCTATGGGTCCATTACACTCAACCATATTAGGAATTACAAATAAATCTACGTCTATTCCATCATCTCAAGGGCACACGGGAATAACATTTGTCTATTCCTCCTTTTTCAAGGATACACGGGAATAACATTTGGTCTATTCCTCCCTTTCAAAGATACACGGGAATAACATTTGTCTATTCCTTATGTTTCGCTATAAACATTAATAGCAATGACACTTTAGTGATCCTACACTATCCAATAAATCTAGTGTATATGGATTCATTACCCTTAACCGTATTCATGCATATTATTATTTATTATAGATTCCTCATATGTAACACCCTCAAATTTGGAAAGAGCAACTAATTAAAATTTCGATATTACATCCGAGACAATAGGATTTATTCCTATAATACAATAGGTGAAATACCTCGAATAAAAATCTATAATCAATCTCAACATTATATAGTCCAAAATATTACTATAAAAACTAAAACCACATCGGGTGTTACTTAATCCAAGTATAAGTTGCTAATCCCAAAGATGAATGCGGAAGACTTCACTTAAATTATTCACCTCTCGAGCACGATACTAGCACACGATCTTTCCCACGTGTCACTAGACCTACTCCCAATCTGAAACCTGTTGCACATGCCGACAAATAAAAAGGTTAGGCTAACGCCTAGTGAGTTCAAGAGTTTAGAACATGATTTATATAATTTGTAGAAAGAAAGTTTGTGACATAAATCATGATTTCCAAAAGAGTTTTATGAAAGGATGTAAACGACTAATTTTCACACGCACACAAAATTTATGAGAAAAGTTCCCAAAAATGTATAAAGCGTTTTTCTAAAATGAATTCCAATCTAACTCACTCAAAACGTATTTGACATTAAATGTCCCAATGAATATAAATTTGGACAAAACTCCAATATTTAAAACATCCAAATAGGATGAGGCATAGAACTTTGCCAATAAACCATGAAGACATTTCATATATAAATAAAGAGCGTCACCGAAAATATGGATAAAAATACTAACCAAGAACAACACCTTTCGGTGACGGGGGATACCCGATTCCATCGAAAGTGACGGGCACACAAAGTTAAGTCACTCGTGATGTTACTGGATTACACCTCAAGTCCCGACCTTAGTTCCCATGCCATAAAGACATCACAACATCAAGCCATAAATAGATTGCCTTTATTGCATACCCCGTAGAGTTACACCTCAAGGACTTACAGGGGACCATATTGCATATCCAGTCTAGACGAGTTACATCTCTAGGACTCCCGCGTCCCGTACAGGCATGCCCGCTGATACCAGCCTTCCAGCACACTGTGACAGTCATACTCGCTAGTGGCCCCACGGCCTGACGCATATTCCCATGTGTTCCCATAGTCCATCCATCATGCACAAAGAGATAAACCATCAAATAAAGACTGACTCACTTGCCTATGGATCCAATGCAACACAGTCTACCAAAACATGCTCAACCCGAAATGACAGAAGCACCCAAGCATGTAAATATCAATAATGAGCAATAAAATGCATCAAGTTGCAATAAATGCAAACCATAAATAAGACTCCACGTTGAGCCATTTAAAACCGGACAAATGTCCCCAAACTTTCTCAAGGACAAACTCGAGTAAAATGCTCCAAACTCGCTAGACCCATCAATAACGGTCATCATTGCATAAAATGTGTTTAAACATTGTTTAGGTAAACAAGTACCCCCAAATCATCCTTAACTCCAAAACTCGACACGGTTTAAACAAAAAGGGTTTCCCAAAGAACTCATACCCTTATAATTCTCAAAATAACTCTTGACACTAAATCGTGTATTTCCCAAATGGTTTATAAAATCAATTACACTAAAATGATTAAATCATCAAATAGACATCATTTTGAGCAATTAATCTTTTAAAGACATATTATGATTTCTAACCATCCAAATAACCAAAAGCCCCAAATATGGGTGTTTTACACATTTATGAAGATAAATATTTCCAAAGAGTTAAACTAACCAAATAATTCATCCATTGATATTTTCAATTAAAACACACAAATATTTGGAAAATACTCATTTTGGCATGTACAAAGTTTTCGCAAAGTAACTTGAACTCACCTTGCTAGATTTAGGCTAAATCTAGAATTTCTCCAAACGTAAGCTCCCTTGACGAAGTTTGCATCCTCAAGCAAAAACCTCCAAAAACCTAAATTCATAACTTCCAACCATGAATATTCATATTCAACACTTTAAAACCATTCCCCAACCATCTTATATCAAAATCTCCATTTTGACCAAAAACCCCAATATTAACCTAACTTCTCCAAAATCATCCAAACCGAAATTGGAGAAAGAAAACACTAGGAGATCATCAATGGAACATTTATAACTCATATAAAAGTATAGAAGCTAGGAGGATGAACTCACCACTTAGGTTTTGATGAAAACCTAGAAAACCCCAAAAATCTCTAGTGTTGTGGATGAAACTTGCTCTTGCATCAATAAATGAAATCACTAGCATAAAGTGGATGAGGAACACATTAATCTCCAAGAAAAAAGTCACAAAATCAGTTAGGGTTCGTGAGGGAGGAAGGGAAAACAATTTGGGAGAGAAAGGGAAGAGATTTGAGAGACTTAACACCACCAAACACCCTTGAATCTTCCTATTAATTTCAAAACTCTTTCTAGATCCTTGAAGAGCTCTAAAAATCGGAACCATAGCAACTTGAATCGCAAAAATCGGAGGTGAAACGAGAGAGATATGAAGAAATGAAGTTTGGGGTGTGAATTTCGTATTTGACAGCAACCAGGTACCCGACCACGACAATGACACGGTCATAGTCGCCGGTCATAGTCGCACAAGGTGTACCGTAGGCTGTACCCTTGGCGCGACAATGACACGCGACATTGACACGGTCATAGTCGCTGGTCATAGTCGCACAAGGTGTACTGTAACTGTTTTGGCCATAACTTCTTCGTTATAGCTCCGTTTTCGCTCCGGAAAGAACCGTTGGACTCGTATACGAATTCCTCATCCAACAAGACCATAATATCTAAGATTTAACCCAAAATATTACCTTTCATATTCTTCTTAAAAGACCGGTTTCTCACTGATTCGAAATTATGCTTATCCGAAAATTACGAGTGTTACAATCCTCCCAACCTTAGGATGATTTCATCCTCGAAATCTAAAATCCTTTACAACCAAAGGCTAGACGAATCAACGCTGACCATGATCCATCAACTCTTGACTGGAATCTAAATTTCCATTATACAGTCTATTAAGACAAGTCCTCGAACAAATTCTTACCAACAAAGCCCATTCAAGTACACTGTACTTATGTCCAGGAGAACACCCCAACCGCTGGAATAACTCTTAGTCAGACAACTTCGGTTGTCTCCCAACCTTAGACGTTCCATGCTTCCCAATCATACCACATTTACACATTCTTAAATTTTCTCTCCAAACTAACCCGACGTTCAATCACTACCAACATCAACCCAAGCTTCAGAATTCCCCAACTAATCCCGCTAATGAACTAGCATTTACTCTCAGCGGATTCCACCAATTTTAACACGAACGGTCATCACTGACCCATCAGTTACACAATCTCAAGAATGTGTCCAATTAACACTTACCGAGTCGACAGTTTCTCTTACCGCACAAGGAGAGTGATTTCCCTAAATCCTCTTATCACATAAAGTATCTTAAGATTGCAACTACTATTACCATCATTCTTTAAAAAAAATCGGACTACAATCCCCTGATTACACCTAGGTGCTTGGCCTCAAGCCCAAAAGTCGACACCTAAATGTACCACCTACCTCAACATAGGTTACCGCGAATTTATTCTCTTAAGTACAAAGGGCATCATCCCCTTAACCGATACTATTCGGCCTACAGTACTATCACGCGTGAAATACCCAACCTTCCACCGTCGGAGTGCCACACAGACTCACTCTTAACTGGGTTATTTACCCTTTCCAAGGTCCTAACGAGTTCAAGGTTTTCAAGTGCGTTATTTAACAAATATGCCATTCACAAAACTTTTCATAGAAACTTTCAACATAAATATTTCATATCAAATTTAAACGTACGCATAAAACTACTATTATCAATTCGGTAGTTATGCAAAAATGGACACGCTCGTCCCACATATGAAAATCATGTTGAAAATTATTTCATTGCAGTTCAGATTATCAACAAAACGCAAAAACGCAATAAACAATTTTCTTTAAAATGAACCGCCACGGTTCTAGTATGGATTGACTCATGACATGCACGTAAAGTAACTGCTTGACTTTAAACAGGGTGCAACAAAAGGTGTGCACGTATTTCAAAAGAAGTCCAACGACATTTGACTCCAAAATTTTCCTTCTAACCATAAAATGGCATGGAACAAGATTTACCAATCAAAATTTGCCCGCGTCAGTTTATTATACAAAACAAGGAAACGATTCATAATTACACCTCAATCAAAACACAAAACAACTTGTGCAAGTTCCTTATTTAAGACAAAACCAATACGTTTCCATCATTTGAAATTATCGACTAAAACATCATGAGAAATTTTCAAATTGGGGTAGATATGCAAGCTGGTAACATTTCCTTGTAATGAAATAACATGCACCAATTACTCACACCAAGATTTCAAAAGATAAAACTCTTTAAATCAATTTCGCAAGTTTCTCCAACTGGTCATATAGTGACACCCGAGCAAAAAGTTTCAGGCAAAGCTTGCACACAACAATGTGTTTTCTAAAAACATAAGAGAAAATAAATGCTTATAAATGGTTGACACCAAAAAATTTCAAACCTATTGTCAACTCTCAAAATACACCAACGATGCGCATCAATGTTCAAAACATAAGAAATTACACGCACCATAGTTTATACAAACAATTTTCTAAAATCTTCTTAACGAAGCATTTTGCTCAAAGTTTCGTACTAGAATCATAGAACGTTAAAACGTTGATGTTTAAAAGTTTACCTGTTAAAATATCCAAACTATCTATTTCTTTATAACCAAAGGTTTACAATTTTCCAAAACGTTCCTCAAATCAAAGTTGACCAAATGTCAACGACTCCCACCTTTGTGTTTTCAAAAGGTAAAATATTGCAAACTATGCATGATTTCCACAACACCAAAACCTCCCTTTGACCAAATGGCCATCATTTATATAATGAGTTAATAAAGCATTTTCATGCACGACTCGTTTATCAAAGTGTCTAGAACCAAAAGTTGCCAAGCTATGCATACCCCTAAGTCGATATAACGCATTTACATGAAAATGATAATAAAACATTTAACTGACCGAAGGCGCACCAAGCAAATTATTATGAAATGTCGCCAAAAACTTTATTTCATGCATCACTTAAGTCACGTATAAATCAATCCATACATTGAACTATTTGCAACGAAATACTTAATAACACAAACTTTTGAAAGAAAAGTTACTCGACACTAGAGTTCCAAACTCATCCCTTCTTAGTCGTCTTATGGCATAAAATTAACTTTTCTTAACAAAACTCGAGTGGGACCAAATGCCCAACTTAGCTCATAAATTTCCACATAATTAAATAGAGTATGCACATTATAAAATTGTACCCACACGACCCAAAGCGTCGTACAACAAAACTCCATGAATTTCAATGAACCCAATGACTACAAGTCAACAAGATAGCACCAAACATTGTGCTCCCAAAGTCAAATTGCATTAAGCAAAATCATGGCTAAAATGCCAAATTCCAAAATCCCTTCTATGGTAATACCACATAAACAACATTGTTTAACAACTCACATTAAACAAATTCCTCAAAATAGTTTTACACAGACATCATGGAAGATAACTTTTCGTCCAAACTCTAACATATGTGGAGGAGATCCAATGTTAAAGTCACAAGCCGTAGTTATTGCCCAACATCTCAAACATCATAAAAATACGATTGTCATTACATCCAAAACAAATGTTGAACAACAATGAAATAAGGCAAAACAAATCACGGCGGAGTTTGCAACTCCCGCAATAAAACGGTTTCATGCACGTTCAAACCCATGATTTAAAATCTTGTGTGTGCTAAACATTTTCCAAAATTTGAAACACAAGAAACAGTTGATGTAATTTATTTCCAAAATAAATTTTGTGCATGACTTAGTCGGCATTCAACGTCTCAACTCATACTCCTCCAAATCCCTCCGGTCCACTATTGTCATCCGGATACTTTAACCTCTTAAGGTGAGTTGGGAATTACATCAATGACCTTACGGTTTTTCCTCAAATCAAAGTCGGCTCAATAAGCCTATGGTTCTATTCCAACCATCAATCTTGACCCGAAACGGTCTACTTAAAGCAAATATCATGCTTATCGTCACTCCAAGTAACTAATACTAGAATCGTCCATCTATTCCAACGACTACTAGCTTAGAAACTTCTCCACTACCCCAACGATCATCACATGAAAGTAATTCAAGTATGCACATGTACTAATAGGTTCACCATGACACTGGCCAGGTGTCACTATGAACGCACCGTACATGATTATCCTTCCTACTCTTGACGTGATTCTCGTTTCTAACAGTTCCATCAACTTCAAAACATCCTATCTTAAAAGTGCCTAAAGATGAATTTCACTCTCTTTTACTTAAACAAACACTAGTTTGAGTCTAGGTATCCAAAATCAACACCTAAATCTCTCAAACTTATGCTCTGATACCAACTTGTAACACCCTCAAATTTGGAAAGAGCAACTAATTAAAATTTCGATATTACATCCGAGACAATAGGATTTATTCCTATAATACAATAGGTGAAATACCTCGAATAAAAATCTATAATCAATCTCAACATTATATAGTCCAAAATATTACTATAAAAACTAAAACCACATCGGGTGTTACTTAATCCAAGTATAAGTTGCTAATCCCAAAGATGAATGCGGAAGACTTCACTTAAATTATTCACCCCTCGAGCACGATACTAGCACACGATCTTTCCCACGTGTCACTAGACCTACTCCCAATCTGAAACCTGTTGCACATGCCGACAAATAAAAAGGTTAGGCTAATGCCTAGTGAGTTCAAGAGTTTAGAACATGATTTATATAATTTGTAGAAAGAAAGTTTGTGACATAAATCATGATTTCCAAAAGAGTTTTATGAAAGGATGTAAACGACTAATTTTCCAACGCACACAAAATTTATGAGAAAAGTTCCCAAAAATGTATAAAGCGTTTTTCTAAAATGAATTCCAATCTAACTCACTCAAAACGTATTTGACATTAAATGTCCCAATGAATATAAATTTGGACAAAACTCCAATATTTAAAACATCCAAATAGGATGAGGCATAGAACTTTGCCAATAAACCATGAAGACATTTCATATATAAATAAAGAGCGTGACCGAAAATATGGATAAAAATACTAACCAAGAACAACACCTTTCGGTGACGGGGGATACCCAATTCCATCGAAAGTGACGGGCACACAAAGTTAAGTCACTCGTGATGTTACTGGATTACACCTCAGGTCCCGACCTTAGTTCCCATGCCATAAAGACATCACAACCTCAAGCCATAAATAGATTGCATTTATTGCATACCCCGTAGAGTTACACCTAAAGGACTTACAGGGGACCATATTGCATATCCAGTCTAGACGAGTTACATCTCTAGGACTCCCGCGTCCCGCACAGGCATGCCCGCTGATACCAGCCTTCCAGCACCCTGTGACAGTCATACTCGCTAGTGGCCCCACGGCCTGACGCATATTCCCATGCGTTCCCATAGTCCACCCCTCATGCACAAAGAGATAGACCATCAAATAAAGACTGACTCACTTACCTATGGATCCAATGCAACACAGTCTACCAAAACATGCTCAACCCGAAATGACAGAAGCACCCAAGCATGTAAATATCAATAATGAGTATTAAAATGCATCAAGTTGCAATAAATGCAAACCATAAATAAGACTCCACATTGAGCCATTTAAAACCGGACAAATGTCCCCAAACTTTCTCAAAGACAAACTCGAGTAAAATGCTCCAAACTCGCTAGACCCATCAATAACGGTCATCATTGCATAAAATGTGTTTTAAACATTGTTTAGGTAAACAAGTACCCCAAATCATCCTTAACTCCAAAACTCGACACGGTTTAAACAAAAAGGGTTTCCCAAAGAACTCATACCCTTATAATTCTCAAAATAACTCTTGACACTAAATCGTGTATTTCCCAAATGGTTTATAAAATCAATTACACTAAAATGATTAAATCATCAAATAGACATCATTTTGAGCAATTAATCTTTTAAAGACATTATGATTTATAACCATCCAAATAACCAAAAGCCCCAAATATGGGTGTTTTACACATTTATGAAGATAAATATTTCCAAAGAGTTAAACTAACCAAATAATTCATCCATTGATATTTTCAATTAAAACACACAAATATTTGGAAAATACTCATTTTGGCATGTACAAAGTTTTCGGAAAGTAACTTGAACTCACCTTGCTAGATTTAGGCTAAATCTAGAATTTCTCCAAACGTAAGCTCCCTTGACGAAGTTTGCATCCTCAAGCCAAAACCTCCAAAAACCTAAATTCATAACTTCCAACCATGAATATTCATATTCAACACTTTAAAACCATTCCCCAACCATCTTATATCAAAATCTCCATTTTGACCAAAAACCCCCAATATTAACCTAACTTCTCCAAAATCATCCAAACCGAAATTGGAGAAAGAAAACACTAGGAGATCATCAATGGAACATTTATAACTCATATAAAAGTATAGAAGCTAGGAGGATGAACTCACCACTTAGGTTTTGATGAAAACCTAGAAAACCCCAAAAATCTCTAGTGTTGTGGATGAAACTTGCTCTTGCATCAATAAATGAAATCACTAGCATAAAGTGGATGAGGAACACATTAATATCCAAGAAAAAGTCACAAAATCAATTAGGGTTCGTGAGGGAGGAAGGGAAAACGATTTGGGAGAGAAAGGGAAGAGATTTGAGAGACTTAACACCACCAAACACCCTTGAATCTTCCTATGAATTTCAAAACTCTTTCTAGATCCTTGAAGACCTCTCAAAATCGGAACCATAGCAACTTGAATCGCAAAAATCGGAGGTGAAACGAGAGAGATATGAAGAAATGAAGTTTGGGGTGTGAATTTCGTATTTGACAGCAACCAGGTACCCGACCACGACAATGACACGGTCATAGTCGCCGGTCATAGTCGCACAAGGCGTACCGTAGGCTGTACCCTTGGCGCGACAATGACACGCGACATTGACACGGTCATAGTCGCTGGTCATAGTCGCACAAGGTGTACCGTAACTGTTTTGGCCATAACTTCTTCGTTATAGCTCTGTTTTTGCTCCGGAAAGAACCGTTGGACTCGTATACGAATTCCTCATCCAACAAGACCATAATATCTAAGATTTAACCCAAAATCTTACCTTTCATATTCTTCTTAAAAGACCGGTTTCTCACTGATTCGAAATTATGCTTATCCGAAAATTACGGGTGTTTTTTGACCCATCGCGAATCTATCGCGGAAGGCCATCGCGGACAGGGGCCAATCATGTCACCGCGGACATAGTTGGGGAGCTCCGCGGGACATTTTGGCCAAATATGGGTGCCACGTGGGCACGGGTCCGCGATCGCGGGACCCATCGCGAACAATATGGGTATTTTGGTAAAATCAGCAAGAAATTGGGTATTTTGGTAAGTCAAAGTCAAACTTTGGGTATTTTAATTAATTTCCCAGTTATATTTGCCTCTTTAGGAAAGTTCTTCAAATATGGAGAATTCCATACATTCCATGGAGAAAATTTTCAAGAATATGTAAAAGTAAAAATTTACATAAATTGAGGCCAAATGGCCTTTAGTGTAGCGGTATCGGAGCATTTGGCCTTGTAGGAGGTCATGAGTTCAAACCTTACCAAAAGATGAGAATGGTGTGTAAATTTATTTGTTTCATTGACCGTATATAAGTATTATATACTTCAAAAAAAAGTTACATAATTATTCATTTTCTTCGTTTTTAAGAATTTGTATATCTTATTTATTTTAATGAAGAAAGAACGAGATAATGATTAATCAATTTACAACTTTATGATAAAAATTAAATAGAAAATTTAATTTTATAATACGACAAAAACATTACAATTTAAAATAAGATTAAATGCATAAAATAATAATTTAGTTTCATAAATTTTTTTATTATAACATGGTATTTTCATTTTTTTTATTACATCAAGGTACTTTTAAATTATCTTTTTATTAATACATTGTATTTTTAAAAGATCTACCAAATAAATGAACCTTTTAAATAGGCTAATGTAATAGATTTTTTTGCTTATGTGGGATATTGAAGACGACATGGCAGACACATGTCTGCTTATGTGGCCAAATTTCAAATTCAAATTAACGAAAAAAAGGTAGAAGAAAACCATTGTGGAATTGTTAAGAGGAAAAACAACGACAACCATGGAGGTAGCCGGTAGCTGACTAGCCGCCGCCACCATCATCACCACAACCACCACCATTGTAGAAACTCATCTTTAGAAATGACGGAAGAAGACATGAACTCTTATAGCGATTATTCTTTCGGGCATTTAAAGAATTTATCTAAAATTCTATGGATTTCCAACGATCGATTAATAAGCACCACGTCGCACTAGTCCATCAGATTGATCTCATTGTAGAAATCTGAATTGATGAAATACGCAGAAGTTTTGAAAGACTCTCCTTCGACGTCAAGGACCAAATATCACCGAAGATCGACATTGTTCAATTTTTTTATATATGATTTTTTTTCTTGTTTATAGGTTACTTATAAGTGTGATTAGCTAATTTAATGTAACACCTCGAAAGTTCCAGTCATTGTACTTTTATTTTTGGAAGAATGTTTAAAATAATAGTAAGTATTATTTTAAACGGAATGTTGAAAGGATTGAAATTGTAACCGACCCAATGTTTAAGTTAACTGTGAATGTTTAAACTCTGAGGATTGGTTTCGTCATTCTTGGATAGTTGTGTTTGTATTTAAAGAAAGAGTCGGCTGAATTGAGAATTATCTCAATTGTTTTTTTTTTGTTTGGAGTCGGTCTAGAGGCAGAGAGAATTCACGTCTGAAGTTTCATCAGGTAAGAAATTTGGTGATCTTTTCCAATCTTATTTGATTAAGATTGAGATAGTATGAGTAAGGTTTGAATTTCAATTAGGTTTTGAATCATTGAGAATCAGATTCGAGTTGAAGTGCTGGGTTGAATTGATTGCAGCTTGTGTTCGAGTTCTAATCCCCAGGTGAGTTCATCTATTTGGTTTTGATTTAATAAAATCGATGTGTTGATTTGATACCTCTTTGAAATAATGATTCATGGATTATTGGAAAGTTTGGAATTGAAATTCTTACGAATTGAACTGGTTATTCCCGGACAGTTCCGGATTCCGGATAGGTGTCCGGATGATTTTCCGGATTGGTTTCCGGATACCGGATTGTTCCGGATTCCGGATAGGAATCCGGATAGTTTTTACCGGATACCGGATATGTTTTCCGGATGGTTCCGGACTTTGAGTCCGGATACTTTTTCCGGATTGTACCAGATACTTTGTTTTCCAGGTATTTTCGGATAGATGTTCCGGATTTAGTTTCCGGGCTGTATTCCGGACTTGATTCCGGATTAGTTTACTGGACAAGTTTTCTGGTGTATTTTCATGTAAAATTTCACTGTTAAAATATTCTATGATCACGAAACATATTTTGATATAAATACAACTCAACTGAGAGTATGATGCGAGATGTTGTGTGTTTAAGTTAATATGCACGTATGCTAGTAAGTGTAATAGATCCATAGGCACTAGCATTATGTTTGATAAATGTGGAATGGGCAAGGGATGATTGCTAAGCCCGTTTATATATAGAAATGTGGAATGGGCAAGGGATGATTGCTATTCCCATTATGTTTGATAAATGTAGAATGGGCAAGGGATGATTGATATTCCCGTTTATATTTAGAAATGTGGAATGGGTAAGGGATGATTGTTATTCCCGTTTATATTTAGAAATGTGGAATGAGCAAAGGATGATTGCTATTCCCGTTTGTACGGTGACGTGAAAATGCAAAATTGGTAAGATATAATTGCTATTTCCGCTTTCTATTAGGAAATGAGGAATATGCAAGATATAACTGCTATTTCTATTACCACTCCAAGAAATAGGCATATACTAATTGTAATATCTTGGACATGAGCAATGATCTAGAATCCGTGGTGATTCGTAGTAGGCTCTCGAACATGATGTTATGATTTACTTAGTATTCGTCATATTCATGGAATCGGGTATATTCCCGTCATCGAAAGATGTTACGTGTAGGGTAAGAAAGATGAAAATCAGGTTTGTTTATATGCTTTGTTTACAATTGGTTTTCAAAGCTTATAAAGTTTTAATTTGAAAACTGGATGTTCTCACTAGGCGTAAGCCTAATCTTTTCAAATTAAGTTTTCTTACCAGGTACTAGCTCGAGAAGGGATACGAAGGGATGAGTGACGAGTGGTACCGGAATCTTACTTATTGGTGATGTAATGGAGAAGTTAGTGTATACGAAGATGTTTTTGATGCATTGCCTAGACAACCCGTATAATCTGATCTTAGTGTTAAGGATTAGATTAGTAGGTTGTCTTGATAGTTCAATTGTATATGTTAACCTTCATAACTAATTCTCCATTTATGTATTTTTGTTTGGAAGAAATCATGATAAACTCTGAAAAGTTTTAAGGTTTAAAATTGTTGTGGATTTTGGGTGTTTCATTTAATCTTTTACAACCCTAGAAAAACCTACAATTTGATTTCTATGGTGTTTTAGTTCATCATTTTTTTGGTAAATGTATCATAAAAATAATATGTTGGATCTTGCTTTAATTATGAAGTTGGTGCTTGATTGAAGCCTTGCTTGATTGGAAAATGTTTATTGTCTATTGATGAAGTTGGTGCTTGATTGGAAAATGTTTATTGTCTATTGATGCTGTGACTAGGTGGTTGCAGTTAACAGATTTTTTAAAACCGTATTAGTTAGTGTATTTGATTTAACAAATTTTAAAAAAAAATACTTTTTATAAGTAAAGAATCAATTTTAAAAAAATGAAAACAAATTAATTGGGACTGGTCCGGAACTGGTTCTCATAACTGAGTTTTATAAAACTTAACCGGTCTTTCGTATTTGGGTCGATACTAAACCGGTTACAAAGTCACTATCTAAAACTGAGACCGATTTGTTCCCGACTCAAGACCAGTTTTTGGCCAACGCTAAGTATACTCTTGGTGGGCCTGGGCTCTTTTGCGTTTTTCTTTTGATAATAGGCCTAATAGTTATTAAAAGTTTAAAACTACCTTGGGCTCCCCTTACTCGACCCTGTTTCTCGCATGCTCTCACCGATCGATTCAAACCTCCCCTGTCCGCTTGCTCGACGACCGCCGGCCAGCACCCTGTGCGGCTGTCTCCGCCTGGTATTTAGAACATCTAAAAACACTTTGAAGTGATGTTCAAATTTTGTACGAATCGAACAGTTAACCATCGTCAAGAGATGAATCAATGGCATGTTGAAACATTTGGGGATTATTGTTCGACAAATCTTCGGCAGAGAAATTGTAAATTTACGATAAATTGAAACCTAGGTTTAATCACAGTTCAGAAGTTCAAAATTACACGATGAATGAATCGTGTTCGAAACCTGATTACCAAATCTTCGCAAGCACACTTAAAACTTGTGCTGCCAATTCCAACATCAAGTTGGGTAAATGTCTTCACAGCGGTGTAATCAAACTAGGTTTACGCTCTTGTGTGTTGGTCTCAAAAGCACTTCTTAATATGTATGCGAAATGTAAGGCTCTTGATGATTGCCATCTTATTTTTGATCAAATAAATCATCCTGATGCTGTCACCTGGAATATTATGTTGTCTGGTTTAGCTGGCACTCGGATTCATGATTTTGAGGTGATGAAGTTGTACAATGCTATGAATTTGGGGGAGCATGTTAAGCCTAGTTTAGTTACTGTTGCAATTGTTCTCCCTGTTTGTGTACGGTTGAAGGGTTTGAAATTAGGAAAGAGTGTCCATTCGTATGTGATAAAGTCAGGATTAGAGTCGCAAACCCTCGTGGGAAATGCGCTTGTTTCAATGTATATGAAATTTGGGTGTGTTTCAGGTGATGCATGTCAGGTGTTTGATGAAATGTCTGAAAGAGATGTTGTGTCTTGGAATGCCATGGTGGCAGGGTTGGTGGAGAATGGATTGGTTTTTGAAGCGTTTACGATGTTTAAAAGGATGATAGCAGAAGGAACATGGCCTAATTATGCTACAATCGCAAATGTTCTTCCCGTTTGTGCTTTGCTCGAAGGCAGTCACGCGTACCAGTTTGGGAGAGAGATCCATTGTTATGCACTGCACCACGAAGAACTGGCTGCTGATGTTTCTGTTGCGAATTCTCTTGTGGGTTTCTACTCAAAGATCGGACGAATGCAGGAAGCTGAATCATTGTTCAAAAGAATGTATTCAAGAGATTTGGTTTCTTGGAATTCTATGATTGCAGGTTACACCTCGAATGGTGAGTGGTTGAAAGGATTGGAGTTCTTTAAAAAGTTCAATTCTTTGAATATAACAAAACCCGATTCAGTCACTTTCCTAACGGTTCTCTCTACTTGTGCAAACTTACATAATTTGCAGGCTGGCAAGCAAATTCATGGCTATATTATCCGTCGTCCTAGCCTACATAATGTCACATCCGTTGGCAATTCCCTTATAAACTTTTACTCAAAATGTGGTGATCCAATAGCCGCATTTCGGTCATTCTCATTGATTCATACGAAAGACTTGATATCATGGAACTCGATACTTGATTCACTTGCCGAGTGTCAGCTTGTTAACGAGTTTCTTCATCAGCTACGTTGCATGTTTAAAGAAGGCGTAAAACCCGACTCCATAACCATCATAACTTCACTTCAACTTGGGGGAAATGCTCTTCAAGTAGATATGGTTAAACAAGGTCATGCCTTTTCACTTAGATCTCATATGTTAATGGTAAATAGAGACCCGACTCTTGGTAATGCGTTAATTGATGCCTATGCTCGATGTGAGAAAATGGAGTATGCTTTAAAGATCTTCGATTTCTTATCTGGAAAAACGAACGTTGTGACCTGCAATTCTTTGATATCGGGATATATTAATAGTGGGTTGCATGATAACGCAAACGATATATTCAAGAACATGACCGAAAGAGATCTAACCACTTGGAATTTGATGGTTCGAGCTTACGCTGAAAATGGTTACCCTGATCAAGCTCTGAATCTGTTTCACGAGTTGCAGAATCATGAAATAAAACCCGATACTATGACCATAATGAGCATCCTTCCGGTTGCTACTCAAATGGCGTCGGTTCAGATGCTGAACCAGTGCCATGCTTACGTGGTCAGAGCCTGTTTTCAAGACGTCCAACTCAAGGGAGCGTTGTTGGATGCTTATTCAAAATGCGGGAATATAAACTCTGCGTGTAAGCTTTTCAAGTCAACCGTTCATAAAGACCTGGTTACGTTTACGTCAATGGTGGGAGGTTACGCGATGCATGGAATGGGAAGAGACGCTCTCGGGGTTTACCATCAAATGCTTGAACTTGGTGGAAAACCCGATCATGTTATAATCACATCGGTCTTATCTGCGTGTAGTCACGCAGGGCTCGTAGACGAAGGTTTGGAAGTTTTTCGTTCTATAAACAAGGGGCATAGGATTAAACCAACCATGGAACAATACGCTTGTGTGGTGGATCTTCTTGCACGGAATGGTCGTATAACCGATGCGTATAGTTTAATTACCAGAATGCCCCTTGAACCGAGTGCCAACGTATGGGGAGCGTTGTTGGGTGGTTGTAAGAATCACAATGAGGTGGATATGGGATGTGTTGTCGCTGATCGTTTGTTGAAAATCGAGGATGATAATATGGGAAACTATGTTGTGATGTCGAATATATACGCTGCTAAAGATAAATGGGAACAAGTGTTGGAAATTCGGAGGTTAATGAAGACGAAAGATCTGAAAAAACCCGCGGGGTGTAGTTGGATCGAAGTCGATGGGAGGAAACATGTGTTTATAGCCGGAGATACTTCCCATCCACGGAGAACGATTATCATTGACGTGTTATGTAACTTAGACAACATGTCAAGGAGCGATTTCGGTTGTGAATCGATGACAACATTGATACCGGGGTTGGTTTTCATGGTAACGACTGCTTTGCCAATGAATTTAATGATGAAAAAAGCTTAATTCTGCAAAACATTAAAACACCGGTTAGATTTATGTGCTATTGATTTTCAACTAATGGGCCATTTATTAGATGTTATCACTTACCGGTCATCAATTACTTCTAACGGGTAAAATTCTCAATTCTTATCATGTTTATCTAATAAAGTAAAGTAAACTGTGACTCGGTAAGATTCTTAATTCTTATTATGTTCATCCAATAAAATAAAGTAAAATGTAAGCACTTACCAAATAAACGTGTACTAGTAAACGATCTTTTATTTATAAATACAATTCTATTTAAAATATAAAATTTTATATCATTTTGTAAAATAGCATAGATATAAAAAAAATATCACAAATTAGTTCCAAATATATATAGAGGTGGTTTCATTTGCAAACCACTGTTAATTTGCAATCTATAAAACCCACCTTATCACCATAGATTAGTATAATCAATGGTCTAGATTAAATTGATTTAAATATGGTAATAATGAAATTAAGAAAATAATTTTAATCTACCGGAAAAGCATTAAAGGGTAAATGGGTAATTTTTCATTGAACTTAATAATGGAAATAATGTAAAATTAAATAAGATTATCTATCGTGTGCACCATTTCAGAAAGAAAATCAACCAAACAAACCCAAAGACCCTTCACCAATTAATCTGCAAAACAAAACCCAGCTGATGATGATGAACATGGTAATGAAAACAGATGATGATGAACATGGTGATGAAAACTCAGACATTATGATGAAAACAGATGATGTAAACAGATGATGATGATGATGATGATGAACATGGTGATGAAAACAGATGATGATGAATATGACGATGAAAACAGACGATGATAACAGATGATGAAAACAGATGATGATGAACATGAAAACAGATGATGGTGATGAAAACAGATGATGATGAACATGAAAACTCAGACGTTATGATGAAAACAGATGATGAACATGGTGATGAAAACTCAGCCAATATGATGAACATGGTGATGAACATGGTGATGAACGCAACCTGCAAACATGGTGGCAAACATGGTGATGAACCCAGCTGATGATGATGACCATTGTGATGAACTCAGATGATGATGAACATGACAATGAACTACAACCGATATGTAGAGATGACGCAGAAACAGCAAAAACAAAAACAGTGAACAATGGTTAAGCACAAATCGATGAACCCACTGGAGAAGAAGAAGGTGTAGAAATTTTTATTATTAAGGATATTATCTCTAAAATCAACCCAATTTTTTGAGAATATTATGGTGATAACCGTAACCCAAGTTAGATAAAGATTGATATGAATTTGATCTTCCATAAAAATAGGGAATTCATGAAATTAATTACATAATCAATAAATTAATCTGCAGGTTACGGTTTCCTTAATTATTGATATAAGCTACAAAAGACGTCAATGCCCTTCAACATTAATTTAAAATAAAAAATCAAGAAAAAATATGATTGATTGGTTGAAGTTTGTAAAGTTTGTATATTAGTGATGGTTTTCTCATGATCCCTTTATATCATTTGTAAAAAAGCATAGATATAAAAAAATATCACAAATTAGTTCCAAATATATATATATATATATATATATATCACAAGATGTCCCTTCTTTTGTTAACCAACTCATCGATACTAGCCGTGCTAACCGATCACAATCATAAATTATTAAGATCAACGTTTATAATTAAATCAAGGATTATAATATTATTTAAAATTAAAAAAGAGAAGGTTGACATTTGTGCATAAGTGCAGAGGCACATTTTTGTCCAAAACAACAAAGATTAAAAATGGAATCACCTAATTATCAGGACATGGTTATCACAAATATTTATTTTCAAACAAACACCATCGTCTTCAGAGTCATCTTCCATTCCATTCTCCCTACGCTCCAAATTTTCAAATTTCTTCCACCATTTTCAGTTCAATCCTTTCGTAGGGTTTTGTAACCCTCCATTTCTCTTATTGTTAACTCCATGGATTTACTTGATTAGGAAGATTGGGAGCTCATCAACGACAACGAATTCGTTTACAAGCGTCTCAAGCGCCTCCGCCTTCCTCCCACCACCTCCGTCGCACAGCTGCAACCGGATCCCGCCGTCGAAGCGAGGAATCGTGGGGAACAAAAGAAGAAGATACTTTTAAAATCAAAACAAGGTACCAGAAAAAGATTCACCGCTGGGAACTTTTGCCGAACACCTTGAAGGCGTTGCAAAACCGAACCCTAACTCAACCACCACCACCACCGACGAGGTCACCGGATCTGACTATTGCTCCATCGCCGGAGCATTCATCGGATTCAACAATTTGCTTATGTGCATATGTGCACATAAACTGTGCATATGATTATTTTGGCATGTTCGTTTGATTATTCTTATGGTATACACGCTATTTGTTTATGTGCATATGTGCACATAGACTGTCGTACTTATTTATTCAACAATCTGATTATGTACATATGTGCACATAAACTGTGCATATGTGCATTCTGGCCTGTTGGTTTGATTATTCTTATGGTATAAACGATATTTGTTTATGTGCATACGTGCACATAAACTATCATACCAGATTATTAAACAATTTGCTTATGTGCATATGTGCACATAAACTGTGCATATGTGCATTCTGGTCTGTTGGTTTGATTATTCTTATGGTATAAACGATATTTGTTTATGTGCATATGTGCACATAAACTATCATACCAGATTATGTTGATCGATATCTTCTTTAAAATTAAAAAAACTGATATTAAATAAAACAGATTTTGAAAATCAAGGATTTTGATAAGTTTGTTTATTAATTAAGAGAAAAAATGGCACAAATAAAGCAAGAGAATCGTGACATGATTTGAGAAATATATGGCTATAAAAAAGGAAAGTAATATTAAAGTTAAATGCTCATTTTACCTTCATTTGAAGTAATTAGCGTGAACCTAAACAAGATAGAACTAAGCATTATGATTGGTCAATAATCGGTTAACACGGTTAGTATCAATAGGTTGGTTAGCAAAAGAAGGGTCCTGGATCACAAACAATAGAGAACTGCCGATTTTTATTTGTTTATCAGTGTTAGAAATGGAGAGTCGGTTGATAGATTGAGAGAGACTTGAGATGGCTGAATCGGCCGGCTTTCATATATTGAGAGAGAATTACAAAAGAGAGTCTAACCTAATAATGAACCCTAAAAGATCTATTTATACAAGGTAAGTTACACATAATGACATAAAGGAATCTGAACTATACATGTTAACCATAATTACAATCAGAAAAAGAACAATAGTGTCGCCCCATTTTTGTTTTATCCTTTTTTGCTTCTTCTCCGTTGGGAACTTCCTGCCGATTCACCACTTTCAATTGGATTTGTTCGTAAGCTAAGATCGAATTCTAATGTAAGCGATTCCAGTCGCTTATGAATCTAACTATGAGGGTGTTTGGGAATGCTTTTTAAATCTCCTTATTGACTTATTGGCTTTTCAAAAAGTCAATAAGTCAAAAATGGTGTTTGGCAAATCCAAAAGTGCTTTTAAAATAGCTTTTGGCCAAGCCTTGGAAACGTGATTTTAAGAAGTCAAGGAAACCTGACTTTTGGATTGAAAAATGACTTCTTGGTAGCAAATTTACAGAAATACCCTCATCCTATAAAATATAACAACAAAACTATAAATACATATGTTTACCATAATTTAATAATAAATAATTTGGTACGAAAAATAAAATAATTATTGTAAAATAAAATAAATTATTTAAATAAAATATCATGTAATATATCTTGTTTTGCGTTGTATAATTAAATAACAAGGCATGTCCTTTTTGGTCATTTTACATGTATAAGCTAAGACAAACACTTTTTTAAAAATAACTTATTGACTTTTTCTATCCCAAAAGCTAATCCAAACACTCTTTTAAAAACTCCTTTTTCAAAAGCAATAAGTCAATAAACACTTTTGGCCAAACACCCTCTATATGTACTTTCAATTTCAAATGATCAAATCCTAAAACCTGATTGCTTTTATTGTTATCTTTGCAGGTGAGGATTCTCAATCGATCAGGTTTGCATCTTCAAGCCCTAATTTTCGTTTAAACTTGACTCTGCTTTCGACTGACGGTTTACTTTCAAACGATCTGCACTTTCACACTTGTTCCTTGAAATTGACATTGAAATGAAGTTTTGCGTATTTTAAGTGAAAACGATCTTTTAAGTGCGAAATTTTTATAAGAAATATCTAGATCGTTCCATAAACGAAATTTGTTTGTTTAAATTATTTCTGTCTAGCGAATTTTTTATGCGATGATTCTGAAATTTGTTTGTTTAAATTATTAGCAAGTGACGAGGCTAAAAAACGATGAGTTCCATAAACGAGAATGTAGATCGGCTTAGCAGCTTGCCTGAAGAGGTTGTTTCACACATACTCTCTCTAATGCCTACGAAATTCGCAGTGCGAACTAGCATTTTATCGAAAAGATGGAGACACAGTTGGACATTTGTCCACAACCTTGACTTTGACGATATTCACCCCTTCTATGGTTTGGATTGCTTTTCGAAATTTGTTGATCGAGTACTGGACCTTTGCCAAACATCCCGAGTTCAATTATTCAGGTTGTGCTTTTTGGAAACTTGGGTTCGAAGGTCAAGTGTATCAAAGTGGATTAATGAAGCAATTAGGTTAAACGTTTGTGAGCTTGACATACAAGTCGTCCTATTAGAGTTGCCTATCAGCCTGTTCACTTGCAAGACACTCACAAAATTAAGATTAGATTGTTGTGTCTTTGATTTGGAAGTTTGGAACTGTCCATCTCCTGTTGATCTCCCTTGTTTGAAAACACTCGACATTGTTGTTTCTAAAGAACCATCTGCCAGTGCATTCAAACTCATCCGTGGCTGCCCAGTACTCGAAAGTTTATCTCTGAAAGTAATCTGGCGCAACGATGAAGAAGAGTACAATTTCAATATCCCCACTTTAAAGCGATTGAAACTAACAACATCGAAATGCGTATCTGTTATCAACAAAGTTGTTTTAAACGTCCCTAATCTTGAATATCTCTTTGTTGGTGGCATCTTGTGCTCGCTTTTTGTGATGGAAGATTTGTCATCTCTGGTTGAGGCAACAGTCTCGTATTTTGAAGTTAGATTTAGCGATATGTTGGTCGAGCTTATAAAAGGAATAAGTGGAGCTAAATCAATTTCATGGTCCAGTTCAACTACTGATGTAAGTTTCCTATTTATAGACTTCGATGAGTTGCTTTCTTCTTTTGTCCAAGGCTTTTAAGTTACGAGTATCCCTTGTTCAACTTATAATTTGTTATTTGTTAGTTATTCTTTACACTTTCTGATAGGTTTACAAAAGTAAAGAGTGCGAGTTTAGAGAAGAGATAATCTGTAACACCCAAAGCCCACAGCATCAGGCTGGTTCAATAACTTCGAATCTAACTTAAAACCATGGTGGAATTTATTGGTAACCCACTACTTGAGGCCTATAAAAAGCTCACAGATCTCATTTTCTATACATCTGTTGTGTGTAAAAATACAAAGCAGAGAGCACCTGTTTATAGACAGGTAGAACAGCTACAACATAATACCGGCTGTTTGGTTGGTTTTCCATTAAGTCCAGTACGGATAAAGTTGTCTTTGTGGATTAATCTGTCTGTATAGAATGGGAAGTTAAGGTTTTTGTTTGGGAGGGTTTATTCACTTGGGTTTCTGTATAAAGCTCCCCCTAGAAGCTTATTAAATAAGCCACTGTCTATATCATTAATCCACTACCAAACAATCATGTATAGCTGACCGAACAAGCTGTGAGTACCATTAAGCTGCTAACAAACAAGCCCTAAATGTCATATAGTTATCAACTATGAATGATTCTTCTTTTCATGAATTTAACTATAATTTTGTTTATGTTGAAGGTGCCGTCTGATTCACCTCTGCCCAAATTTCCGAATTTGAAGCACTTAGAGTATAAGGGTGGTCGTTTCCATTCTGGATGGCCATTAATCCCTCAAATTCTTGAAAGCTCTTCAGAGTTGGAACATTTATGCATTGCAGAGGTACTTTGGGCTGTTTCTAAAACATTGACATGTTTTATTCTACGCTTCCTAACTTTTCTTCCTGACATATATATAACATTGGGTTATCTATCTTGTTTGTGTTGGAACAAAAGCTGGATGAATCTTGCTGGATTGAGCCGCAGTCAGTTCCCACGTGTATGCTAACAAACCTTAGAACCATAGAGCTTGCAGAATGCAAGGGGCAAAAGTGCGATATACAGTTCATGGAATTCATGTTGGGAAAGGCCGAGGTTTTGAAGACGGTAACAATCTCGTCTGATCGCTTGCGTCGAGAAGAAGAGAAGCGGTTTTGTGCACAACTGCTAAAGCTTCCAAGGGCTTCCAGGTATTGTGAGATTCATTTTGTTGGGAATTGGTCTAATTCTACAATTACTTAGGGGTTGTTTATCAAACGCTTACTTACGGGATAAACATTACAAGTATCGAGGATCTTATCTGGTAAGAGTGATGACAAGAACTGAGAGTCTTCAAACATGTGAAAGGAAACATGTGTTCCTGAGTTGTTTTAAAGAAGGAAAGAAAAGAAAATCATACTGGTTTTTCTTCTATAACTTTCTTCCCAAATGTGAAAGGAAATGAAAGGAAAGGAAAGGAAGACTGATACTAATAATAATTATAAATATTTATAAAATTACATGCTGGAAAACAAATTAGGATATACTTGTAAAAACATATTTCTGTTATGCTTAAAACATTTATTTTTTTCCCCTTCCTTTTCCTTTCAAAAACATACAACTAATCAGATGGCTTAACTTTCCAATGCTTACAACTTATTACATGTTGTCATTGTGTAAATTGAATTCATCTTTATAGAACATTTGCATAGCGCAGCTAGATGCATCCATTCTCTCTAAATAAAGAAGTAAAGAAATAAGAACTTCCGGGTCTAAAGTATCTTGATTTCGTCAATTAATGGAATCTTCCGTTGATCTTCTTCAACCTTCTTTTCCTTTTCAAACCCTAACGAACTCATTTTCCAAACCAACCAAAACCCTTTTAATCAATTCCTCTCTCTCTCTCTCTCTCTCTCTATATATATATATATATATATACACATATATATATATGGATCTTGCACGAAATGGTCGTATCACCGATGCATATAGTTTAATTACCAGAATGCCCCTTGAACTGAGTGCCAACGTATGGGGAGCGTTGTTGGGTGGTTGTAAGAATCACGATGAGGTGGATATGGGATGTGTTTTCGCTGATCGTATGTTGAAAATTGAGGATGATAACATGGGAAACTATGTTGTGATGTCGAATATATATGCTGTGAAAGCTAAATGGGAACAAGTGTTGGAAATTCGGAAGTTAAAAGATCTGAAAAAACCGGCTGGGTGTAGTTGGATCGAAGTAGATGGGGGTGTTTATAGCCGGAGATACTTCACATCCACGGAGAACGATTATCTTTGACATGATATGTAACTTAGACAACATGTCAAGGAGCGATTTCGGTTGCGAATCGATGATAACGTTGATATCGGGGTTTTCATGGGAACGGCCGCTTTGCCAATAAATTCAATGATGAAAAATATTTAGAAAACTTAATTCCGCAAAACATTAAAACACTGCTTAGATTTGTGTGCTATTGATGTTGTTGTTTATTAAATGGTAATCTGGTAAGTGTCATAATTCTCACTCGCTTTAAAGGGTAAGATTTTTGGTGAATAAAATGGTATGGTAATCCGTAATCGTTAATTGGGTAAGAGTCATGACCCTCATTTATCGGATAAAATTCTTTGTTTCGTCATGCCTCTTAGTGGGTAAGATTATCAATATTTGTGATGCATAATAGGTAAGGTAAGTGATCCGGTAAACATTCGGTAAACCACCATCTAGGGGTCGTTTTCGTTTACCCGGTACTTATCAATAATGGTTAACTCTTTCACTCAACTTGCTGTTACTTTCACTTAAGTTACCATGTAATAGTTAGATTTTAGCCTTAAAGTAACATCATATATAACATTTTTATTATGTAAACGCTTATCGGGTAAGAGTTGTCATTCTCACTTACCGGATAAAACTCTCAATCCTTATCATCACTACTACCAGATAAGAAAGATTCTTAATTGTTATCATGTTCATCCAGGAGCCCCTTTTGCTCATTTTGCTTCGGATACTGTTTAATCTATTAAATAGAATTCTATTTAAGATATAAAATTTTATATCATTTATAAATAAGTAAAGATATAAAACATAACACAAACAGAGGCAGCTGCCGATTTTTATTTTTTTATCAGACCATCTTTAATGGGGTCATTAAATCTTACACTAAGCATTAAATTTGGTGTAAATGTCATTATTCACATCTCCAATAGGCTTTCTATTTTCTACACTTAAATTTAGTATAACGAATAGTATTACACTATATTTGACGTGACACTATTTATTTAAACTATCTTTTAAAATAAAAATCATGATTCATGTATAAACTTTAAAACAAAAATCACTATATTAAATTATCACCTATAAACTATTTGGTTTCATGAAATCACTAGTGTGTGGCCGGAGAGTGTTAGGGGACATGAAGTTAGATCAATGAAGTTTTAGGGAAGAGAGAAGGGACGTGCTATTTTGGGATTCGATCTAAATTGGGTGATTATTAGAACATCAAGATCAATCTTGCAAGATATATTTAATTTCATCATACGAATTCTTATTGCAAAGATGATGTAACATTTCTGAAAACATTATTATTTCATTGATACAAATGGTCTTATCTTCAAAATTTAATGACATTTTTTCCCAATATTGCCTTTCATCTATTTCCTCGCTTTTCCATCAACTTGTAACCTCATATTCAAATATATGACTGTCGATACAAAATAAGAGACTCATATGAGTTTGTATTATTTAGATGGTTTGCAAAAAAAGTAGATCGAATTTGTGTCTGTGTGTGTGTGTGTTAACATATGACTCATAAGAACCGTAAAAACACTTTGTTGATGGAGGTTCACATAAGTTAATATATATACGTTAACATATGCTAACATTTTATGTTAATACATATTCTAAATTATGTTAAACATAATTCATGTTAACATATGATAACGTATGTTAGGATGTTAATTAACATCCTCTGACAAAATAATTCCTACACTACTTATTTTGATTTTCTACGTGATTCTATGTATATATATATACACACACACATACACACAAACATAGTTCTGATTTGATTGCCAATGTGCACCGATCAGAGTGGTTGTAAAATGGAAGCTTAATTGATCACCTAATTCACATAGCGATCAGTTGTTGTCAGGTCATAATTAACACAACAAGAAGAATGACGTGTACGTACGTCGGATTCATCGGGTCAAGAATTATGTTATGGGGTTTCAATTGTTAATTAAGTTGATTCATTGTGATTTCGTTGGTTCATTCATGATCATTAAAGATGATTTGATTCTAGATACGAGTTTATGGAGATCGATGGAGGAAGTCAGATCTAAGCTTTGGATATTAACGAAGGAGGTGTCGTTGTCAAAAATGGAGATCGAAGTTCCTTGCTGAAGATGATAAAGTTTGGGAGTTTACCCCTATTATAAGGGTGAGAGGGCGAGCGAAGAAGGGACGGTGTTATGGTGTGAGGGAAAAAGGGGGTCTTCGGAAAAACAAGGTTTGATTGCCAAAAAAAGCCACACGCATGAAGGTGTGTGTACATAGTGATTTATTGGGTAAAGTCACCCTACCCATTTGCCAACTGTATTTAATGGTGTGTTTAATAGTGATTTATGTATTCTACTATTTAAAATAAATTTAATAAATGACAAAAGGACTAAAATACTCTTCATTTACCCCCCAAGTCTTTTCATGAAGTTAGTATAAAAGACATTTTTAAAGCAAAATACAACCAATAAGTATAATTTCTAGACTTTGTTAATCTAGGTTTAAGATTTTTCACCAAACATTAAGGACCAAAATGATGACATATTTAAAAACCATGGAGTATAAATCATTTCACAACTTAGAAATACAAGGGACAACCACCACTAAAACACTTGTGGTTGAGAATCCAGTGTCATTCACCCAAAATAAACCACAGCCATTCATATCCATGGCTGCCATCAAATATCTCTGGTGGACCACAGAACTGAACCATAGATAACAGCAGAATCTTGATACCCAATCAAGATGGAGCTAAAGATTTATCAAGATAAGCATTAGATCACTCAAAACCCCCCTATAAATCCACTTCAACATCAACCCATCTTCACAACTCAAACTCTCCCACTATCACAACACCATCTGCTAACCAAACCCCACAACAATGGCAGCTTCCACCATGGCTCTATCTTCTTCTTTCGTCGGACAAGCAGTGAAAGCAGCACCATCTGCTTCAGAAATCATCGGAACCGGAAGGGTCTCCATGAGAAAGACCGCAGTCAAGAAGACCGCACCATCCGGAAGCCCATGGTACGGCCCAGACCGCGTTAAATACCTTGGCCCATTCTCCGGCGAGGCCCCATCCTACCTCACCGGCGAGTTCCCCGGCGACTACGGTTGGGACACAGCCGGACTCTCTGCGGACCCCGAGACATTCTCCAAGAACCGTGAGCTCGAGGTGATCCACTGCAGATGGGCCATGCTTGGAGCCCTTGGGTGCGTTTTCCCTGAGCTCTTGGCCCGTAACGGGGTCAAGTTCGGTGAGGCCGTGTGGTTCAAGGCTGGAGCCCAGATCTTTAGTGAGGGTGGTCTTGACTACTTGGGAAACCCGAGTTTGGTCCATGCACAAAGCATCTTAGCCATCTGGGCTACTCAAGTGATCTTGATGGGTGCGGTTGAGGGTTACAGAATTGCGGGTGGCCCACTTGGTGAGGTGGTTGACCCATTGTACCCTGGTGGCAGCTTTGACCCATTGGGTCTTGCTGATGACCCAGAGGCATTTGCTGAGTTGAAGGTGAAGGAGATCAAGAATGGAAGGCTAGCCATGTTCTCGATGTTTGGGTTCTTTGTGCAGGCGATTGTGACCGGAAAGGGACCATTGGAGAACCTGGCTGACCACCTTGCGGACCCTGTTGCAAACAATGCATGGTCATATGCTACAAACTTTGCACCTGGAAAGTGAATTTAGAACCAATATGGGGTTTTTGTAATCTCAACTTGTTTGTGAATTAATTAATGATTATTAATATATGGTTTTGATTTTGGGCATTTGGTGTTGGTTTAGTTTTTATTTATACGTTGTTTTAATTAATCTTTTGGTTATGTAGAAAAATCCACATTATAACATAATTTGGTTTTTTAGAAGTCTTAATAAACTATTCTATAAGACTTTTAATTAGAACCGGACAATAAAACGTTCTATCTGAAGATCGATGTTATAACGAGTTTTTGGGCGTAATAACAAGTTTTTATAACATTTTTATTAAAAAAATGTTGTATTGGTTATTTTATAGGACACTATTTAAAAAGGTGTTTTATAAAAACAAATGATCTTTGTTCTTAGGACAATTTTTAAAAGTATCATAAAAAAATAGCTAATACGAAGATTTGTATTAAAATGTCCTAAAACCTTGTTAAGACGGCAAAAAATATCATATAAACTTATTACAACACCTTTAGATAGAACGTTTTATTGTTTGATCCAATAAACTTCAATCCTATATAGTGGTCTATGAACCTAGTTTTTGTTGCACTGTCAAATATACAAGGTTCTAAATGGCGTGAGGCGCGGCGAAGCCAAGCCTCAAGCCTTAGGAGCCATAGCGAGGTCATGGCGTTTATCAAGACGTGACTTATGGCGGCAAATCTCTATATCGTAAATAATATTATATATAAAAACATATGTTTTATACTATTAATCGACGAGTCAATGATAATAAACAAGTTAAATTATGTTATATATATATATATATTAAAAACTAGCAAATAAGACATTAAAACGTAAAGAAAAATCAAATATCGCGTTATAAAAGATCGCACGTTAGGCCATGGCGTGCCACAGGCATAACGTGGCGTGAGACACAAGCCTTGAGCCACGGCGCGCCATGGCGGCTGTCGCGGCGAGCCTTTTAGAACAGTGCAAATATATAAACTACAACAAAATCGGGTTCATGTGACATCAAAAGTGTTTTAAGTGTCCTAGTAGACTACTTTATAAGATTTAATTTTATAGAACTAGACGCTTGTGTGTCCTATCTAAGAATGTTGTCATAAGTTCATAAGACGCTCTTAGATGTTTTACCAAGTTTTTATAACACATTTGAAACAAAGTGTTGTATTAGCTTTTTGATGGAACATATTTGAGAATGGTCCTAAAAACCTTGTTAAGACGCCCAAAAACGTCCTATCAGCTTATTACGACACTTTTAGATAGGACCACAAGTATTTGATCCTATAAACTTAAATCTTATAAAGTAGTATGATGTCCTATAAACCTGAATATGTTGTAACGACAAGAATTCAGCCCAAGCAATATCTTTCGGTTATTAGCTTCTATGTGACATCAAGATGCTACAAACCAACCGTTAATCCAAGAAACAAAGATCTCTAACCATCAAAAATTCGTATATTTTCATCTTCGATTTCGGTTCAACTTGCAATATTTCTTAGTTACATGAAACGGTTATCTACTTCGGCTATGCATAAGATCAGCAAGCGATATCTTTCCAGAGTTTCCTGTGTCGAGGCGATCAAAAATTGTGCATATCTGCAATATATCTTTCTCCGTAACCTTTCCCATCTCCTTCAGCTTGTATATAACGTACTCTGCCTTGCTGAAATCGTCACCATAACGAGTAGTGATTAGCATTCTTTACTTTTACAGCCTTGGTTCTACATTTTTTCATATGTCCAACAGACCTAATATTGCTAATGTGACCTTTATTGTCCATAAATGGGTTGGGCTTGCTTATGGGCTAACGGGCCTAAGACAAAACTTATCATAACTTTCATAAAATTATTCACAATACATAAAAGAAATTCCTCATTTTTTTTAAACGGTGTCATAGGCTTTGCCTATACTAATCCCTGGCACTAATTGACTGCTAAGCATGCAGCCCTAAGATTCGAACCCGGGGTAGATGGGTTTCTGAGCCACATCCCCACAAGGCCTTAACCAGTACGCCACAAGCCTTGTGGTTGAAATTCCTCATATATTACAACGTAAAAACATAACCATGTACATAAATGAAAGATTTTGGTATATGCGATCTACGGTGACGAATGAAGAATCAATCGCGATTTGAGACGTGCTATATGACATGTCAGTATATCACCTATAGTAATCAATCTAATAGTTGATGGAAGTGTTTTTCGAGCTTTCATTTATTTAGCTTTTTTTTCCCTGAAACTTATCTATATATAGGTGAAAGATCGTATGAGAGGTTGAGGTTAAGGTGAGAAGCGTGAGAGTGGATCTGAACCGTTGATCACTTTTAATCAAATGTCCTCAATGAATTGCGGCTTAGAAAGGAATTGATCCGGTGCATTTTGGTGCATTTCATCCTAATATGCGTCAATTTTTCATCCAACTGTTGATAACCACTTCTCACGTTAACCTCAACTTCTCACCGCTCACGTGGAACCCAATCAGATTAATCTCCAAAAAAGCTTTTGAGGAGAAAATGGGAAGGGTGCAAAGTATATCCGATGTGGGACTCCAAGAACCTACATTCACATATTCAAGCCAAAGGGGATCATCTATAAATCTAACTTATCTATTATGTTCGGGTGTATCATTCAGTAGTACTAGCATTTTACCTGACGGAACCATTGTTATCGATATCTGCCGCAAGAAACTGAGCGACCGTGAGATCTTGACCAAGGACCCACTTAACCATGTTCCTATGCCGCTTATCAACTCGAGCCTCAGCCAAATACAAAAAAGCACGAGCAACCGCAAGTGTCGACACAAGCAACCAAACAGACGCAAAAACCCGACCAGCAGTCGACGAAAACGCTTTATCACCATAACCAACCGTAGTCACAGACATAACCGACAAATAAAAGCAATCAAGCCAACCAAGACGCTCCACAAAATGCAAAACCGCAACACCAATACCAATACAAAGAACCACAACCCCTAATGCAAGTGCCACTTTCATTCGAATCCTCATCCGACCCTTTTTCACATCAATTATATACGAAGGATGATTGCCCTTTTTTCGGTTACTTAAAGAAGTTAACAGATAATTCTCTTGAAGATCAAGAACATGACTAACCATCCCACTAAGCAAAATGTCGATAAACCCGAATCCAACCAACACAAACATGATTGAAAAGATCTTCGTTACGGAACTGGTGGGAGTTATATCGCCATAACCAATAGTACACATTGTTACAATACAGAAATATAGAGCATCAATAACCACATGAGTCTCAGACCCCATGAAATTTTCCCTGTTATACCAATATATAACCACACCAAGTAACAAATACAAGATCAATAACACAACCGATTGGCTAATAATCGAAGGAGGCACTAATTGCGGTGGTTTAGGTTTCGAAGGTTGCTCGATTTCGTTGATATTAGAAATGGCAGGGGCAGTTTTGGAACGATGGAGATTTATCTTCCTAAAAGGATAATTCCGATCCACTGATCGATTAGAGTCTGGAATCATAACAGAAATCGGTTTCGAATCGGAAGAAGAAGCAAAAGGTCGTTTGGATTCATTATGATTATCATTTAGGGTTAGGGCATCAACAATGTGCGAAGATGATGATGGTGTATCTCTAGGAGAACCAAATATGAGCATATCTTTGAACTCCGATGGAGTCAGACATGCCGGAATTGAGATTTGATTTTCCTCCGGTAGAGGACATAGTAACGACGGCGTTCTCGGAATTTTTCCGTACGACGGAAGCAGCGGTTCCTTTTCCATCGGAAAATTCGCCGGAAAACCGCTTTAATTCAGCGAAATCAAGGTGGTTTTGTCATGTAGGTAATTAGGTATTCAACTACACGACTGAAATCTATAAAACGAGACGAAAAAACATGCGATTTATTGAAAATTTGAAATCAACGAACCTTGTAATACATGCAAATCGATTGAGGAGGCGTAGTGATGATGTGATCGTATGTGGAATTGGTTGATTGTTTTGAAAGCGGGAAGTGATGTGTTGATGAGGGTGAAAAGGGGAAAGGATGATGAAGGTGGTGTTGATCGAGTCATTCTCTATTGTTTCGGGGCCCTAAGAATGCTGGGAAAACGATGATATCACGGGGAGACAACAGACTGTAAATTACACCGCCAACTCAGTGCTACCGGAAGGTTTTTTTCCTTTTGGCTGGGACTAAATTACAGATATAGTCCCTAGACTATTTATTAATGTACAAGTTTGGTCCATTATGAACTTTTTTGATATGTTTTGTTTAAAATAGTTGAGTTGGGGTGTGATTGTTAGCAACCTAATTAGTTTATCGAGACTCACATCTTAGTCAATCGAATATACATGACTTAACGATATAGAAAGTAATTTATTAATGTGCTTCCCGAAGGAACTTTATGTAGAAAGACAATAATCTTTCTAAAATTGTTATCCCTAATTAAAAAACATGTATTGTATGAAAAACCATTTCAAACATAAATTTTCCTAATCTATACAGACAGTTATATTCATGCATAACATAAATGAAAAATCAAATTAAAGGTCATCTTGACTATCTTTAAAGGTGTCTACTTGAAGTAGGACTCGATATAATTGGAGTTGAACTAATTATAATTTTATGAGTAATTTAATAATTTATCAATCTTTAATTATTTTTGTGATATATGGCCCACGTATTTTACTACCCGTGTGTAACACCTCGAATTTCCATTATGTAATGTTTTGATGTAAAAGGGTCGAAAGAGAAATTAGTCAAAAGTTATGGACTAATTACAAAATTACTAAATTGCCCTTTTGCTTAGTTCTTAAGTTTGGTATCAAATTACCAAAATACCCTTATACTTAACCACTAAGTCTTGTCATTTGCTTCCTTGCTAAGACTCCTCTACCTTATAAATACCATCCTATTCCACCATTTTTTAAGGAACACACATATTCGGTTTTGGTGCTTCATTTGTTAGGAACATCCACAAATACTCTCCCTAGTATATTTCGATATACATAGTGTGTGTGAGGTCGAGAGTGTTTTGATATTCGGTGGTGTTCGTGAAGTCTTCGTTTGTTGATC
This sequence comes from Saussurea involucrata, assembly GCA_033807775.1. Classification (NCBI taxonomy): domain Eukaryota; kingdom Viridiplantae; phylum Streptophyta; class Magnoliopsida; order Asterales; family Asteraceae; genus Saussurea; species Saussurea involucrata. The sequence goes on along the minus strand of CM066320.1, from coordinate 200,250,756 downwards.
GTGGATCTTAAGATCCTTGTATGAAGCACTTTGTAATTCTCCTTGGTTGGATATCTCAGTGTTTGATTTAAAGTCTGGAAGATTGTCTGGATTTGGGTATCGAGTTCGATATTTAATCAGGTGAGTTCATCCTTTAAATTCTGTCTTAATAAGATTGATAAGTTGAATTGATTTGGTTTTGTGAAAGTAATGATATCTGTATGAATGGATACAAATCGAATTTAGAGTACTGAATGAAAAATAGAAGAACTGGGTAAAATGGGTGAAGTCCGGAAGATGAGTACCGGATTTGATATCGGATTCCAGATTGGTACCGGATTTGATATCGGATTCCGAATTTGTACCGAGTGGGTACCGGATTCCGGGTAAGTTCCGGATTTGATATTGGATGGTTCCGGACTTTGAGTCCGGAATTCTATTTCCGGATATTATCGGATTAAATTGAGTTTTGGATTAGTTTACCGGATAGGTGTTCCGGATAACTTACTGAATGGAGTTTTATGATTAAGTGTATTCTCAGTATGATAGGAAAAGTATCTTAATCATGTTACAAGCACGAATATCATTAAAACTCAGTTTAGAGTACGAAATGATATGGTATGTGATTGAGTTAATATGAACGTATGCTAGTAAGTGTAATGGATCCATAGGCATTGGCATTGATTGAAAACGTGGAATAGGCATAAAGTAAATTGTAATTTCCGTTGACGTGAAATGAGGAATAGGCATAAAGTAAATTGTAATTCCCATTTCGTATTGTGATAAGAAATGTGGAATAGGCATAAAGTAAATTGTAATTCCCGTTGACGTAAAATGAGGAATAGACATAAAGTAAATTGGAATTCCCATTTCATAGTGTGACATGAAATCTTGGAATAGGCGTGAGTTAATCGTAATTCCTGATTTCTATAGGAAGATAAGAGATAGGCATAAAGTAAATTGTAATCTCTACTTCCACTCCAAGAAATAGGCATAAAGTAAATTGTAATTTCTTGGACATGAGCAATAATCTAGAATCTGTGATGATTCGTAGTAGGCTCATCGAACGTGATGATATGACTTACTTAGTGTTAGTCATATTCATGAAATCGGGTATGTCCCCTTCATCGAAAGATGTTACGTACATGGTAAGAAAGGTGACGATCAGGTTTGTTTATATGCTTTGTTTACAATTGGTTTCAAAGCTTGTAAGGTTTTAATTTGAAAATGGATGTTCTCACTAGGCGTAAGCCTAATCTTTTCAAATTAAATTTTCTTACTAGGTACGATCTCGAGGAAGTAATAACGGGAAGAGTGACGAGTGATATCAGATATTCAACTTTTGGTGATGAAATGGAGATGTTAGCATATGCGAGGATGTTTTGGTGAATGGCCTAGACAACCAATATAATCTGATCTTAGTTATAAGGATTAGATTCATAGGTTGTTTTGATAATTCAAATTGTATATGTGAACCCTCATATCTAATTCTCCATTTACGTATAAAAGTTGGGACGAAGTTATGGTTGATTTTGATAAACTTTAAGGTTTAAATTTGTCATGGTTTTTAGACGTTTCAGTTTGGTATCAGAGATGTAGTTTAAACGTACTAGGTATGATTATGAGATACTTAGACTTAAGCTGAGATGAATTAAGTTATGATTTGTGAGATATGGGTAGAAGCACTAAGACGGGATAGTCTTAGAGTCGACGGAAATACGTGAATTAAGCACTGTAACGATGGTAACGAGGATTCTCATGTATAGTATGTTCACAATTTCAATTAGCTAATGTTATTATGAATATATTGTTACGCAAGCATACTTGTTTCTAAATTGTTACAGTGACTAATGAACGTTAAAGTATGTTTCCTGTGTTGGAGTATGGATAGCCTTTCTTATGGTTATCTTTTGTGTATACCAGATTACGATGGTGAATACACTAACTAGATCCCCTAATTCTTCGGAAGAGAGGGCAGTAAATGAATGGAATTTTCGATCGATTTTGACAAAACAGCCGCAGAGTCCGGACACCACAGCCGCGTTTTCCGGACAGATCAAGGTGTCCGGACGTTTGTGGTTCCATCCGGACAAGTCATCTTTCCGGATGTCTATTTCTCGTGATGCACTTGCAATTGGTACCGACACCAAGCCCCCATGTCTATACCCAAACGAATACAGTCAATGGCGCGACAGATTCATGATTTTCATTGAATCAAAGGACAACTATGAGTTCATCAAGCAAGCTCTTGAAGAAGGTCCCATCGCGCCACCAATGAAGGATATTGCAGCTACTGCAGGTGCTGGACCCAAGAAAGAGAAAAAGTCCTTTGTCGAAATGACAGAGTTTGAAAGAGGGAGGATAGAAGGGGAGAAACAGGCAAAGAGATATCTGGTACAAGCTCTTCCCAATTCTATCTACACCGCCATCGACAGCTACAAAGCCACGGCTAAAGGCATGTGGGACCAAGTTGCCAAAATGATGCGTGGGAGTGCAGTGGGAAATCAGCTGAAGATCAATACTGCTATAACCAAGTTCGATGGTTTCAAGCAGCGTCCTGGCGAGACTCTTACTCAGGCTTATGAACGTTTCTGCTCTCTACTCAATGAGCTGAACAAGAATGGGATAGTTAGGTCGAACACTGAGAATGCTCTCAAGTTCCTCAACAATATCTTACCCGAATGGAAAGTTTTTGCTTCTCATGTCAGGCATAACAACCTGATTGAAAGAATCGGCATAAATGAACTCTATGAGACACTTCTTCAGGATGAAGATGAAGTGAATGAACTGCTTGTCGAAAAGAAGACTGAACCCAAGCCTGTAGCTGATCCCATTGCTCTAATTTCCACTAACAAGGGAAGATCTTCGAGCCGACACACCGAACGGGCTCAAAAGCATAATTCTTCTGATTCTGAACCGGAAGAGAAGAAAGATGAAGATTCTGATAGTGAAGTAAACGACTTCATGAAAGCCATTGCCCTCCTGACAAAGACCTTCAAGCAACAACAGTTTTACAAGAAACCAACGTCTAATGGTCAGCGCTACTCCACTTTTGCCAACAAGCGTCATGACTACAAAGACAAATATGAAGGTAAGAAGAAGGTTGATGAGCAAGATCAGACTGAAAAGAAGGACAAGACTGAGAAAGTTGACCGCAAGAAGAAAGATGAGCCCGTGAAATGCTATAATTGCGGGAAACTTGGTCACTTTGCCAAAGACTGCCGCCAGCCTACAGTGAAGAATGTCCACTACTACGAGGCTAAGCTAGCTTTAGCAAAACAAAAGGCGACTGGAGAAGCAATGTTCGCTGAGGATGATTACTGGCTGCAAAGATCTGACAATGAAGATGAAGATGAAGTTGCTAATGCATTCATGGGATATCATTCCTCCACTGATGAGGAAACCGCAGCTGCACTTGCAAATCAGGTATGTGAATCTTGTCAACCATATTTTTTAAGTGCTATGCAATCATTTTATGGTCAGGCTGAATCCTTTAAGGCCACTTCTAAAGAACAAAAGCTTGAAATTAAAACTCTGACAGAAAAGCTTAATGTTCAAATAAAGTTAACTGAGAAGTATAAGTCTGAAAATGCTGATTTAAAGGATAAATGCAAAATCCTTTCATTAGCACCCAAAGACTTAAGGGCCAGAATATCTGAACTTCAGCGTCAGCTTGATCAGTGCTTGAATGAGAAAGAAGACATTATTTATCAATGTTCTTCCCTTCAAGTTAAACACAAGGAGTATGTGGCTAAAATCCTAAACCTTGAAACCAAACTCCACCAAAGGGGACAAACAGATCAAACCATTTTCCTGAACAAACCCAAAGAGTTCACATATTTTAACAAAGAGTGGGGAATCGGATATGATAATCCCCACTATTTAAAAAAGGGAAGATGGCATGTACCCATTTTGTATGATTTTGCCTGTTATGGATTATCTACAAAGTACCCGGAGTACAAAATCAAGTGGACTGGTCCCCTAGAACCTGAAAAAGAAGAGGAAACAGAGGAATACAAGCGCACACACAAACTCGGAATTCAACTTCCATTTTGCTATGAACCTCTAAATTACTCTTATCAAAAGAACAAAAGGTACCTTTCCAATGACTACTTCGACCCCTACAAAGTGCCAACACCCAAGGATTCCTCCAAGAAGGATGAGGATGTAGCACCAGCAACCAAGACTGAGACGGATGAGTTTAAACTCTATGTTCCCCCTCTCATCTTGGAAGCAAAGATAGTAGAGTTGGAGGAGTTATTGGAAAGAGAACGGCTGGTTTTTCAACATGAGAAGAACGATTTAAACAAAGCTCTTGAGAAACTCAAAGTTGAGATAACCGATGGTATGACAAGTGAAGCAAAGGAAAACTTTCTGTGGGAAATCAATACGCTTTCATCTAAATTGTCTGAAATGACAAAAGAAAAACAAGCTTTACTTGACAAACTTGAGATACAACAACCGGTCAAAACCGAAGCTGTGTCTGATGAAGGACAGGAGATCCTTCGGAGTGAAATCCATCGACTTACATCACAACTGTCTGCTTTGGCAACAGAAAAGATGGAAGAATATGCGAAAAATGGTCAGCTTCAAGAGCAAATTGACCGACTCCAATCTAAAAAGGAGATTTCACCCGAACCTTCCTCAAATTCATCTGACAAATCTTCGTGCAAAGTTTATTTAGACAAGATTTCCAATTCACAAACCGGTTATGCTTCTCAAGACGAGAGTGTTTTAAGGAATTTGAACTCTGATTTTTTCTTAGCTTCCGCACCAAATTCCCCAAAGCACACAAGCACGAAGAGTTCCTCGCCTTCCTCCACCAGTCCAAGTCCCGACATTCCTGAAGTAAATTTTTCTGAATTCATGAACTCAGAAGGTGATGATGAGGGAGAGTTCGAGTCGTTCCCTTTCGACAAACCTCTTCCGAGTCACACAGATTTTTTATCCCCAGTTGTGACTCATAAGGTCAATTTTGAAAAGGGAGCATGTTCAAACTCAAAAGGCCCAGCTGTGATCAAAATTTTAACATCTAAACCTGTTTCCCAAAATACGTCACAGCCAGGGCAAAAGACTAAACAAGTTTCCATTAAAGCTCCAACTCCTTCAAAAGTCACTGATCATTCTGTACCTGCTGTTGCAGCTAAAAATGGTCAAGCCAGACGAGTAACACCAAAGTGGCTAAAGGAGGATTCTGTCAAGAAGGATGCATCAGAGTCATTTCCCCATGCTTTAAATTCTAGAATAAACAAAGACAGTAGTGATTGGAATCAACAGTATTATTTTGAAGTTTCTTTTCCGGTTAAAGTGAATTCTCTTCCACAATTGGCTCGCTTATTGCATGATTGTGTGTGTTGTTCAAATTGTGGTTGGAATGATTTTGAAGCTAGTTTGGAAAAAGTAGTGTCTTTTCCTGTTAAACTAAACTCTCTTCAACACTTGATTCGTTTATCGCATGATTGTCTTTGTTGTTCTAATTGTGGTGGGAATAACTTTTATGACATTCTAAAAAATGATTGGTATGCACCATCTTGTGTATATAATCTCTATGCAAAACGCAGTCCCCGTAATTACAAGAACAATCCATCTCATAAACGGGGTAATCATTCAATGGTTCAACCACGGCGGGAGGCTAGATCCAATCCTAGATGGACTGCTCCTACCAAGGTTAAACCAGCTCCTAAAAGGCAACCTGGCACAAAACATGTTCCTCCCACGGGTGTACAATCTGCACCTAAGAGGCGACAAACGCGAAAATCAGTTCTCCCAACGGGTGTACATTCTTCACCTAACGGGAAGGCGTGCCAAAACAGGTTTCTTCAAAGGGAGCCACTCCTAACCCTCCAGGACCCAAACAAATTTGGGTACCTAAACTTCTCTAATCTTGTTTTGCAGGGCGGTCATGTGTGGTACTTAGATTCAGGATGCTCCAAGCACATGACCGGAAGGAGGGAGCTTCTCACGAACTACAAAGAAGAATATCATGGAGATGTGAGATTTGGCAACAACGAGTGTTCGCCGATTGTGGGCTACGGCAACATCGTGCATGATAAGATCACCATCAAGAAGGTGTCACACGTCCAAGGGTTGGGTCACAACTTATTCAGCATAGGCCAATTCTGCGACAAAGATCTTGAGGTCAGTTTCAAAAAGACAAGGTGTAGAATACTCACCGACGACGGTGAGACACTACTGGTTGGACATCGAAGAACCAACCTCTACACCATTGATCTCTCGGCTCTTTCAATTGATAACCCTGTCTGCCTTCTGTCAAAGGCCTCTTCCGACCAAGCTTGGATCTGGCATCGACGCCTCTCGCACCTCAACTTTAGAAACATCAATCAGCTGGTGCTCGGCAAACACGTTAGAGGCATGCCCAACCTTCAGTTCGTAAAGGATCATCTGTGCGAGGCATGCGAGAAGGGAAAGATGAAGCGTGCATCCCATCCACCAAAGGACACTCCTAGCACCTCTCGGACTCTCGAACTCCTTCACATGGATTTGTGTGGACCGATGCGTGTTGCGAGTATCAACAAGCGCAAGTACGTTCTGGTGATAGTGGACGATTACTCCCGTTACACCTGGGTGATGTTTCTACGCTCAAAGGATGAAACTCCTGAGATCATCATCAAGCATCTCAAGACGGTCCAATTGAACAAGCGTCAACAAGTTCAGTCCATCAGAACCGACAACGGGACGGAATTCAAGAATTCCAAGATGGACGGTTATCTCTCCTCCGTAGGAATTTCGCACACCTTTTCTGCCGCACGCACTCCTCAGCAAAATGGTGTGGTGGAAAGACGTAACCGTACCCTAGTCGAAGCGGCACGCACAATGCTTTCCCAAGCCAATCTACCGCTATATATTTGGGCTGAAGCAGTGTCTACAGCTTGTTACACGCAAAATCGCACGATTCTGTACAAGCGATTCAACAAGACGCCCTACGAGATCATGAATAATCACATTCCGACTATTGGATACTTTCACGCGTTCGGATGCACGTGCTACGTACTGAACGACAAAGATGATCTCGGCAAACTAAGCCCCAAAGCGGATAAAGGAGTCTTCATCGGATACTCAATGCAGGCTAAGGCTTATCGCGTTTACAACACACGGACTAAATCCGTTGTTGAGAGCATAAACGTGACATTCGACGAAGCCGCATATTTGGCTTCTGAACATCGCAGTTCAGAACCCGGTTTAACTGGTGTGTTAGCTTCCGGACCTTCTAGTTCGGGATCTACACAAATGACAGTAAATCCGAATCGTGCATCTTCATCGAATGCAACTTATTCTGATTTAGATTTATTGTTTGAGCATTTTTATGATGACATATTTCATGCTCCCCCATCTGTCTCAGCTATTCCTCGGATTGAAGCTGCTCGTCTTGAAGATTTGGACAACCTCTCTGGTCCACCGCCTTCGTGAATACTGAGAATCAGTTAGCAGACCTGTTTACCAAAGCCTTGGACGAAAAGCGTTTTAAAACTCTGGTGTTCAAGCTAGATTTACACATGGCGGATCAACAACACCCGGAAGAACACATTCCTCAGGAGGAGGAAATTATAGACGACGTCGTTGATGCTGCACTGGTCGACCCTGACCATGGCATCGAGCTAGAGGCGAACAACCACTACCTCGACATCCTGATGCGCCATCCCATTCATGCAGTGCTGACTCGCACCGCTGATGTTCCTTTGCTCTATGTACTCCAAGTCTGGCTGACAGCACAAGTCCGTACGATCGGCAACACCCAAACCATCACGGCTCAGATAGACAATCAACCGTTTACACTGACGCCAGATTCGTTTCGCCGTTTACTGTCCCTGCCTGAGGCCACTGCCAACAACCATGAACGGTACGATCCTGCCGTCAACGATGCGACTCTCTGCGCCCAAATGCGTGCTCTTGGGTACAATTCTGATCTTCAACGGCCATCGGTCTTCAATCGGAAGTACTTGGCGCCAATTTGGTACACGCTCTTCACAATTCTCAATTGATGCCTTTCCGCCCGATGGAAAGGAATTGACCAATGTACCGGCGATTTTCTCCGCCTTGTTCACGCTGTGTGCTACAACCGCCACATCGACTTCGCCATGATCATCTGGCGTGAACTTGTGACCACCATCCGACATATCGGAGGCACCAAACAGAAGAAGTTTCTTCCATATCCGCGTTTCCTTTCGCTTGCCGTTCGCCAACACATGGATGCCAATCCCGCCATTCCCCGACGACTCACACATCCGGTGTGTCCCATACGCCACCTCCAATTCATGGTAATCCGTAATCCATCTGATGCGGTTCCCTCGCCCATTCCTGCCGCCCTTCTGGCCATAGCCGATCCCGCTGCACCGGGGGTAGTTGCGTATAGGGGAGAGTTAGGGAATCCCATGGTCCAGCCATAACCGGAGGGACCTGCCCAGGGACATAGACCCGAGAGACGTGAGGGTCCAAGAGTGAGAGGTGGAAGGGCCCGACAAGCAGGTGCTGTCGGGCGGGGAACGTTAGTAGTGAGAGGAAGGGGAGCGAGTGTAGGTGGTGCAGCGGAATCGCAACCCGGTTCCAGTTCAGCCCAACCCGGTCCTTCTTCGAGACCACGCCTACATCACGCCACCGAACCATATATAACCGAACCCCCTTCTCCCAGTACCCAAGTGGAAGACGTGGAATCCGACTCCACGGACTCCGATACCGACCGCATCATCCGCCTAACATAAATCCCTTGCGGTATCGGACCCAACCCTGATTTCTCCACTGGCATTCCACTTGACTCTCCACCATCTGGAACCGAACTGATCCCTAGGACGTCTGAGGGAGATATAGGTGTTGACTTAGAACATGCGAGAAGGAGAGAACTGCGTTCAAAGTTGAACCAGGAAAGATCGAGCCGTAAAGATAACGAGGCTCAAGAGCGACCCACACCGAGTGTTATCCGGGTTGCCACAACTACTATCCCGTCTCATCCGTTGGGACGGGGTATTGAAGAAGCCTCCGTGGACCCAGCGGAGCAATTGCACACCCCCCATAGCCACTCATCCGTCTCAAAACAGACGGATGTCTCAATATTACACGGGGAACAAGCACAACTTCCACCGGTCTCTCATTCGGAGAGTGCTGGTGTTGAAATAAGAGACTAGCAGCCCCCGGTCTCGACTTCTTTGTGTGCACCATCGAGTCTAGAGCCAATTGTTACTGAACATTCTTCGCCTAGGACACTTGATGCGGAACAACACCACGTCGCGACTCTTAGTGACCCGACCGGAACGTCTATAGTGTCTCTGACTGCCGGAACACGAGGATTGGACGGAAATCCTACCACAGTCATCATCACGCCAGCTGTGAACGTAGGTGGCTCTACCCCAGTGGTAGATGCCTCAACGGGTCCTCTAAGTGAGCCCGGAGTTACGTTACCCGACTTTGTGTCAAAAGGGTCTCTGGACAGCACCCTTGAGGCTGTCCGACAGGTTATGGAGCAACAAATGCAGGAACATGTAGCCGCTGAGATTGCCAAAGCGACGCATGCTTTCAAAGGAAAGAGCTCTCTCGTCAGCACTGAATCTGTCTTCGTGCACCCACCGCCTCAACCGCAACCTATCTATTCGGTGGATACTCTAAAGACGATGCTCTTAGCCCAGCTGCTCCAGGAATCCGACTCTACCGCATCTGCTGAAGCAGACCTGATCTCCGTTCTCCGATCACAGGTCACTGCTCCTTCTTCGTCCATCACATCACGCCTTGACGCCATTGACTCGACCCTCAACGCCTACAACAAAGCGCTTGCCACGCTGTCTGAGAGGGTCCGCTCACTCGAAGACACCTGTAAGAGTCAAGCCGGCGGTCTCAAACGGAAACACGATGACCAAGAGGATCCTGATCACCGTGAGGGGGAGAAGCGACAACGTCTAACCGAGACCACCTCCCTGCTCCACACTGAAGGTACATCTGCGGTTCATCAGGAACCCCCAACTGCGGCAGCTACAACAGCCGAACCAGAAGCCGAGTTGCCTCTAGCCCAGATGGTCATTGATATGGACATTTCAGATGATGAAGCCCCAACGGTTGAAAAGCCCGAGGGTACAAGACAGGAATTGGTCACTGAAGAACCATCAGACATGCCTTCGCTCACCTTGAGAGATCCAACATGTGACACCAACCCGGAAACTGAAGACGTATGGTACGAAAAAGCTGCCAGAGCCGTCAACTTCGAGGTAAATTTGGTGTTTCCTAATGATGAAGACGACAACATAGACTACGACCAATTTCTGCTTCAGAACTACTATGGTGCACCTCCCGTTCACTCGACTCCACCTGCCACGACTACAGATCAACCCGACAACTACAATGCAGAAATCCCGACATCTCCTCTACAAACGACAGCTCCTGATCTTCCTCCCTCTCCTCAGCAACAAAACCGTTGGGAGAAGATCAAGATCCTCATTCCTCATCTGGAGGAATCCCTGAAGAAGCTGTTCGTTCACCGAATTCGCCCGATCGAGCCGACCTTCTGCCTTGGCATCTACAGTCCTGAACCAGCACGTCAACTCCGATACGTAGAAGCCATGAAGCGGTGTCTTCCGAGAGATCAGGTTCGAACCAAATATAAAATTTCAGAGGTGCTAAATATTCAGTCAAACAAAATTATGAAGATCGTCTTTCCCGTTTTCACTGTTCGACGTGAAGACGGAAAAGAATGGATTTTTTCTGAGGCTGACTTTAAGCATCTCCATCCGTTCGACCTCCTGGTCCTTTTGAAAGACCTTCGCACCAGAACCATCCGACCGCTTGCTGTAACAAAGGCGCTCGAAGCGGTTCGACGATTCCTCGTCCGTTCCATTATGATGTCTTATCTTACGGACTTTCAAATGGCAATCGAGAACCGATCAAAGAAGGTAAATCTGCTCAAACCGAATCTGAAAGCTCCTGAACTGTCGATGTATCCCGAGAACGCAATGCTGCTTCAACCGGAATTTGGGATCGTCTTCCTCAACGCTCAGAAAGAAAAGAAGTTTATGAGGTTCAGTCAGGTAGATCGATTTTGCGACGGCACACTGCTCAAGGTTCAAGACGCTCTTCGGAAGATCATCAAGCACGAATCAGAAAATCCAAAGGTATCCTATGTTCCAAATCTGAATGAAAGAACTGCACAAAATGCTTTGGATATTGTTGAAGATCGTCTTGACTACCGTCGCGCCATCAGATTCTTCGAGGTTCATTTCGCTCTACGCAAACGTTACGTCTTCAACTGGCAAGAGATAGAGCGCGAATTTGAACTTCAAATCAAATGGGAGATTGTTAGGGCAAGTTTTATGTGTTGATTTAAAGTTCAAGGGTGTAATTTGTATTTCCTTAAACATAGTCCATAGTGAACGGGTTGTGGGCTTGTTACCACGGGCCCAGCATATTTAATGCACGACTAGCTTAGAAAATTAGCTAGTTGTCTCATTTAGCTTTGAGCATTGTAACGATTATTCTCTGATCAAATAGCTAAGTGGGCAGCCTTTGTGATTACTTTATTCGTTCATATCTTTATTCACATAAACACGATTATTGCACGGATCTGGATCCTACAGTGGCGTAGAAGCAACCTGAAATGGGTGGAACTCACGAAAGTCCACCGAGGCCACCTTTAATAGGAGGAGAAAGTCAAGCACAAAGAATGACTGTCGGTACTTCTAATCCGGTGACGACTGAATCTACAATGGAATCTCGCATGATGGAAAATATGATGCGAGCAATGAATGCGGCATTGACACAGCAATCAGAAATGTTTATGAAGGCGTTAAATGATAGGAGTGCTGAGTCACAACGACCTGAGATGGGAACTGGTGTTGTTACTCCGCATGTTAATACAGTGTTGAATGTTAACAGGAGAGTGGAGAGAGTTTGCTCGTATAAAACGTTTCTGAGCTGCAAGCCACCGGAGTTTGCTGGATCAGATAATCAAATAGTTTGTTTGAATTGGATTCGAGAAATGGAACAGGCTTTTAGGGCCTGTGAGTGCGACGAAGAATCAAATGTTCGGTTCAGATCTCAAATGTTAAGAGGCAACGCTTTAACTTGGTGGAATATCGTGACATCGACAGTGACGACTCCAGTCTTGGCTGCTATGACGTGGGAGTCGTTTAAGCAAAAGATTCTGGAGGAATATTGTAACGAAAATGAAATGGACCGAATAGAAGAAGAGTTCCGAACTCTTAAAAAGGGTACTTCATCTGTACGAGATTACACTCGGGTATTTTTGGAGAAGTTGAATCTAGTGTTGCACGTGGCTCCAACTGAAAAACAGAAGATCAAGGCTTACCTAAGGGGTTTGCCAGCTGACATGATGTCCAGGTCAGAAATTCTAAAGCTTTAACTCTAAGAGAAACAATTGAAGAAGCAAAAGTAATAGAGGAAGTCTATGCCAAAGACAAAGAGGAAAAGTCTCAGGGGGAGAGAAAAGAAAATTGGAAGGTCGATCTGAATCTTCTCAGAAATCTAAATCATTTGGCAAGAATGTTCGTTTTGAGTCTCGTCGGGAACCGAACTGGTGCCCAAAATGTCGAAGTAAACATTTTGGCCCATGCCGGGTGGTTTCAAGTGAATGTTTTAAATGTGGGAAGCCTGGTCATCAAGCTGCAGTTGTCCTGTTCAAGGTTTGACCTGTTTTGAGTGTAAACAACCTGGTCACTTCCGAAGAGACTGCCCAAAGCTAAAGAAGAATGAAGATCAGGGAAAGAAACCAAATGCTCCTAAGCCAACGGGTCGGGCATTTCATATGACGGTTGATGAGGCAAAGGAATCTAAAGATGTTGTTTCTGGTACATTTCTCGTTAATTCTATTCCCGCACGAATATTATTTGATTGTGGCGCCAACCTGTCTTTCGTATCAAAGTCGTTTTTATCAAAAGTTAGTTATGTCTGTCACTACCTTGGAAGATGCCTTAGTAGTCGAGATAGCTAACGGAGGTCAAGTCTTAGTTCGTGAAAGACTTGAGGGTTGTATGATTATGATAGAGGAAAAGAAATTTCCGATTGACTTAATGTTGATGGAAATTGGGGGGTTTGATTTAGTTGTGGATATGGATTGGCTGACAATCAATCAGGCAGAAATTTTATGTGCCAAGAAATTAATTAGGATTCCTATGTCTGACAATGATGATGTATTCATCTTTGGAGAAAAGAGAAAAAGGGAAGTCCCGCTAATCTCTGTCGCAAAGGCGCGTAAATGTCTGGTAAAAGGATGTTCATCCTACTTAGCATATGTTCTAGATGTTAAGGCAGAAAAGAAGCAAGTGGAAAACATAAGGGTAGTACGTGAATTCCCAGATGTATTTCCTGATGATCTTCCAGGTTTACCGCCAGAACGACAAGTAGAGTTTCGAATTGATCTTGTCGCTGGAGCAGCACCGATAGCGCGTGTGCCGTATCGTTTAGCTCCGACTGAAATGAAAGAGATGATGTCCCAACTGCCGGAGCTATTGGAAAAGGGATTTGTTAGGCCAAGTTCTTCACCTTGGGGAGCTCCGGTATTATTTGTCAAGAAAAAGGATGGCACTATGAGAATGTGCATCGACTATAGGGAGCTGAATAAGGTGACTATTAAGAATAAGTATTCGCTTCCAAGGATTGATGATTTGTTTGATCAACTCCAAGGTGCGTGTAAGATCCCACATTGGTTGGGGAGGGGAACAAAGGTTGCCTTATAATAGGAACTTGATACCTTCTCTATCAGACGTGTTTTAAAATCGTGGGTCCAAGTGTGTGGATAAAGCGGACAATATCTGGTACGGTTGGCCTGGGATGTTACAGATGGTATCAGAGCCGGGAACCGGACTGGTGTGCCAGCGAGGACGCTGGGCTCCCAAGGAGGTGGATTGTAAGATCCCACATTGGTTGGGGAGGGGAACAAAGGTTGCCTTATAATAGGAACTTGATACCTTCCCTATCAGACGCCTTTTAAAACCGTGAGTCCAAGTGCGTGGACAAAGCGGACAATATCTGGTACGGTTGGCCTGGGATGTTACAGTGCGGGATGCTTTTCCAAGATTGATCTGAGGTCGGGTTATCATCAGGTATGAGTAAGGGGGGAGGATGTTCCCAAGACAGCGTTTAGAACGAGATACGGGCATTATGAATTTCTTGTGATGCCATTTGGGTTGACAAACGCTCCAGCAGTGTTCATGGATTTGATGAACAGTGTATGTCGACCATTTTTAGACAAGTCTGTCATCGTGTTCATTGATGACATACTTGTTTATTCAAAGAATGAAACCGATCATGAATACCACCTTCGTGAAGTCTTGGAAGTTCTGAGGAAGGAGAAATTGTACGCAAAATTTTCAAAATGTGAATTTTGGTTAAAAGAAGTACAATTTCTTGGTCATGTGGTTACTTCTGAAGGAGTCAAGGTAGATCCGGCGAAGATAGAGGCAATGACGAACTGGGAAACACCAAAGAATGCATCAGAGATAAGAAGTTTCTTGGGTCTGACAGGTTATTACCGGAGGTTTATAAAAGATTTCTCAAAAATCGCTTCTGCCTTGACCATTCTAACTAGGAAGAATGTAAAGTTTGTATGGACTGAAAAGCAAGAGTCAGCTTTCAGGACATTACAAAAGAAGCTGTGTGAAGCTCCTATTCTTGCACTACCGGAAGGAACGGAAGACTTAGTCGTTTATAGTGATGCATCAAAGATGGGTTTGGGGTGTGTGTTGATGCAACGCGGCAAGGTGATTGCTTACGCATCAAGGCAACTCAAAGAACATGAAAAGAATTACCCTACCCATGATTTAGAACTTGCAGCGGTAGTGTTTGCATTGAAATTGTGGCGACATTATCTGTATGGAACGAAGTGCACTCTTTTCACTGATCATAAGAGTTTGAAGCATGTTTTTTATCAGAAAGAGTTAAATATGAGGCAAAGGCGTTGGTTAGAACTACTTAAAGACTATGATTGTGAATTGCATTACTATCCTAGTAAAGCAAATGTTGTGGCCAATGCCTTAAGTAGAAAGGAATATAATGGATGTTTGAAAATGACTAACGCCAGGATTGATGTAACATCAAGTTTGATTAAGAGAATTAAAGTGGCTCAAGCGGAAGCTCTTTTAGAAGAAAACTTGAAAGAGGAAGTCATGGTCAAACAACGACTTCAATTGACTGAAGATAGCAGTGGGGTCAAACTGTTCCAAGGCCGCGTTTGGGTTCCAAAGGTTGGAGGAAATCGAGAGTTAATCCTCGAAGACGCCCACAAGTCTAAATATTCTATACATCCTGGTAGTACTAAGATGTATAGAGATCTGAAGCTATACTATTGGTGGCCAGCTATGAAGTTAGATGTGGCACAATGTGTAGAAAAGTGTGTGACGTGCTCGTTAGTGAAGACTGAACATCAAATACTGTAACACCCTAAAATCAGAGCTAATTTAAACCTCGAATTTCACAAGTCATGATACAAGAAACTTCAACTTATAAATATATAGCAAGGTAATTAACCACCAATAGTACATTTACAATACAGGATTCTTCAAATAACCTATTAATCTAATTACATCACTACAATCAGATTAACTAAGTTATTTAAGCAATCCAACAAAATCTATTCTGGTTAATTGACACCTCTGTTATTCCAAAAACGCTCGTCCTACAACCATTTACTTTCCCGAGCTGGTACCTGGTAAGAAAACATCATATGAAACGATTAGGCCAACGCCTAGTGAGAACATTCGTTTCCATAATAACATTTGCAAAATCAATGTAAGCAAGTTATAACAAACCTGATTACCCTTTCTCTTACCATACGTGTAACTCTATTCCGTTAACACGATTTTACCCAATTCCATGAATATGCCTGACACACATTCCATCATCATATCATGTCTCAGAGCTACCCTACGAATCTGTATTGATTCTAGAGTAATGTTTCTATTCCGGAAATCGCAATATTCACATGCCCAGTTCCGTACACATCTATTCCAGAAATCGCAATATACACATGCCCATTTCTGTACATATCTAAGAAATAACAATATACACATGCCTATTTCTTAGAGAAGGAAATAGTGATTACAATATACACATGCCAATCTCTTCTTTTCCTTAGAAATCAGGAATTACGTTTATTCCATGATTTCTCACACACATCAGAATAATGATTAATCTCCATCTATTCCACGTGTACATAACCACTAGTGCCTATGGATCCATTACACTTTACTAACGTATATGCTTAACAACATATTACAGCTCATATCATATTCTCAAATCTAAGAATACTAGATAACCTATCGTATCTTCATCCTCAAATGCCCCCCCTTCGGCGACTTAGCATGGGGGTTCCGCTACCCGGTTAGCGGATGGGATCAAGGGGCAACGCCCTTGCGGGGTCTGGGGGCAGCGCCCCTAGAATTTTTTTTAGAAACTTAACCAGACAAAACATCTAGAAACTGCATCCAGCCATCAGAACCTTACATTCTTAATTTCTCCAAAGTGTCCGGATAACAGGGGTTTTCGGATACCTTAGACTATTATATTCTTTAGTTCGTTTTCAAGATCTATTACCAAAATCTGTAAACTGACTCTTTTTATCCAACTCCCGGTATCCCCAACTCCCGGTATTCAACACATGTACCGGGACTTCACCGGAACTCATAAGTACCGGGACTTCCAACTACCGGGATTTTTTATTCTACCGAGACTGCACCGGGACTCATAAGTACCGGGGCTTTCATGTACCGGGACTGCGTACAGTTTATTTCAACAAGTCCACAAATCGACTTAACTTGTAAAATCAGTTCAATCTATGTATTCCATTCAGTCCTCAATCAATTTATACAGCTATATTAAGGTTAGTACAACTTAAAAACACTGATTTGTACAACGAATCGAATGAACTCACCTTATGCTGCAAAACCGACTTCTGCACAAATAAGAACTTCAATCTTTTTGTTTATGATTCTGCAATTCAATCCAATACACAGATTCGTCCATCATCATTCATTCACAACAAGCTAATCAGAAAACATAATCAGATTTCCTTACCAATTGATGAACAAACCCTTGCTTTCTTCCTCTTTTTTCTTTTCTCTTTCTCTCTATCTTCTAAACCGACCCAGATTACAAAAATGAGGAAATATCTGATTTTTCAGCTATGTTATCATACATACTTTTCAAATTGACCCATTTACACCTTCTAGTTTCATTGTTTCCACAATTGACACCAAACATTAATCCCTTTTATTTTAACCCCAATGAATTATAAACTTACAATATAATTCAAGGTTTTAACCAAAATACAAATAAATCTCAATTCTCATTAAAATACTATTATTGATAATTCAGGATGTTACAAAGACCCTACGGAAGTCTACAATCTTTATAGATTCCGGAATGGAAATGGGATAAGATTACCATGGATTTTGTGACAAAGTTACCAAGAACGTTGAAAGGTAACGATACTATTTGGGTAATCGTGGATCGGTTAACAAAAAGTGCTCACTTTTTGGCAATGAAAGAGGCCTCATCGATTGATAAGTTAGCCAAGCTTTATATTGATGAGGTGGTATCAAGACATGGTATACCTGTGTCTATAGTTTCTGACCGTGACAGCCGATTTACTTCAAGGTTTTGGCAGTCACTATAAGAAGAATTGGGCACAAGAGTAAATTTGAGCACTGCTTACCATCCACAAACGGACGGGCAAAGTGAAAGAACTATTCAGATTTTGGAAGATATGCTCAGATCATGTGTATTTGATTTTGGAGGTAACTGGGATACGCATTTACCATTAGTGGAGTTTGCGTACAACAATAGTTATCATTCCAGTATTGGAAGAGCACCTTTCAAAGCCTTGTATGGACGGAAATGTAGAACTCCAGTGTGTTGGTTAGAAGCTGGAGAAAAACAATTTGTTGGTCCTGAAATTGTTCAACAAACGGCCGATAAAGTGAAAGAGATTCGGAAGCACATGAAGGCAGCTCAAGATCGACAAAAGAGTTACGCCGATCCGAAAAGAAGGCCGAAAGAATTCCAAGTTGGGGAGCGGGTGATGCTAAAGGTGTCCTCGTGGAAGGGTGTGATAAGGTTTGGAAAACGTGGAAAGCTGAGTCTTCGTTTTCTTGGACCTTTCACTATAACCAAGCGAGTAGGGCTTCAAGCATATCAGTTGGATCTTCCACCTGAATTGGAAGGAATCCATAATACCTTCCATGTTTGTTATCTTCGAAAATGCTTAGCCGAAGAAGAAAATGTTATACCACTTTTCTGAAGTGAGAGTGGATAAGAAGAGTCGTTGCGTGGAGGAACCGGAAGCAATTTTAGAGAGAACGACTAAGAAGTTACAACATAAGGAAGTGGTCATGGTTAAAGTACAATGGAAACATCATAGCGGTACTAATGTGACGTGGGAAGCTGAAGAGGATATAAAGAATAGATATCCTCATCTTTTACCTAACTTTGATTTCGGGGACGAAATCATTTTCAAGTTGGGGAGATTTGTAACACCTCGAATTTCCATTATGTAATGTTTTGATGTAAAGGGTTCGAAAGAGAAATTAGTCAAAAGTTATGGACTAATTACAAAATTACCAAATTGCCCTTTTGCTTAGGCACTAAGTTTTGGTAACAAAATTACCAAATTGCCCTTTTGCTTAGGCACTATGTTTTGGGAACAAAAATACCAAATTGCCCTTTTGCTTAGGCACTAAGTTTTGGTAACAAAATTACCAAATTGCCCTTTTGCTTAGTTCTTAAGTTTGGTATCAAATTACCAAAATACCCTTATGCTTAACCACTGAGTCTTGCCATTTGCTTCCTTGCTAAGACTCCTCTATCTTATAAATACCATCCTATTCCACAGTTTTTGAAGGAACACGCATATTCGGTTTTGGTGCTTCATTTGTTAGGAACATCCACAAATACTCTCCATAGTATATTTCGATATACATAGTGTATGTGAGGTCGAGAGTGTTTTGATATTCAGTGGTGTTCGTGAAGTCTTCACTTGTTGATCGTGGATCTTAAGATCTTTGTATGAAGCACTTTGTAATTCTCCTTGGTTGGATATCTCTGTGTTTGATTTAAAGTCTGGAAGATTGTCTGGATTTGGGTATCGAGTTTGATATTTAATTAGGTGAGTTCATCCTTTAAATTCTGTCTTAATAAGATTGATAAGTTGAATTGATTTGGTTTTGTGAAAGTAAGGATATCTGTATGAATGGATACAAATCAAATTTAGAGTACTGAATGAAAAATAGAAGAACTGGTAAAATTGGTGAAGTCTGGAAGATGAGTACCAGATTTGATATCGGATTCCAGATTGGTACCGAATTTGATATCGGATTCCGGATTGGTACCGGATTTGATATCGGATTCCGGATTTGTACCGGGTGGGTACCAGATTCCGGGTAAGTTTCGGATTTGATACTGGATGGTTCCGGACTTTGAGTTCGGAATACTATTTCCGGATATTATCGGATTAAATTGAGTTTTGGATTAGTTTACTGGATAGGTGTTCCGGATAACTTACTGAATGGAGTTATATGATTAAGTGTATTCTCAGTATGATAGGAAAAGTATCTTAATCATGTTACAAGCACGAATATCATTATAACTCAGTTTAGAGTACGAAATGATATGGTATGTGATTGAGTTAATATGAACATATGCTAGTAAGTGTAATGGGTCAATAGGCACTGACATTGATTGGAAACGTGGAATAAGCATAAAGTAAATTGTAATTCTCGTTGACGTGAAATGAGGAATATGCATAAAGTAAATTGTAATTCCCATTTCGTATTGTGATAAGAAACGTGGAATAGGCATAAAGTAATTTGTAATTCCCGTTGACGTAAAATAAGGAATAAGCATAAAGTAAATTGTAATTCCCATTTCATAGTGTGACGTGAAATCTTGGAATAGGCGTGAGTTAATCGTAATTTCTGATTTCTATAGGAAGATAAGAGATAGGCATAAAGTAAATTGTAATCTCCACTTCTACTCCAAGAAATAGGCATAAAGTAAATTGTAATTTCTTGGACATGAGCAATAATCTAGAATATGTGATGATTCTTAGTAGGCTCATCGAACGTGATGATATGACTTACTTAGTGTTAGTCATATTCATGGAATCGGGTATGTCCCCGTCATCGAAAGATGTTACGTACACGGTAAGAAAGGTGACGATCAGGTTTGTTTATATGCTTTGTTTACAATTGGTTTCAAAGCTTGTAAGATTTTAATTTGAAAATGGATGTTCTCACTAGGCGTAATCTTAATATTTTCAAATTAAATTTTCTTACCAGGTACGAGCTCGGGGAAGTAATAACGGGAAGAGTGACGAGTGATATCATATATTCAACTTTTGGTGATGAAATGGAGATGTTAGCATATGCGAGGATGTTTTGGTGAATGACCTAGACAACCAATATAATCTGATCTTAGTTATAAGGATTAGATTAATAGGTTGTTTTGATAATTCAAATTGTATATGTGAACCCTCATAGCTAATTCTCCATTTACGTATAAAAGTTGGGACGAAGTTATGGTTGATTTTGATAAATTTTAAGGTTTAAATTTGTCATGATTTTTAGACGTTTCACCGTGCAACAAGTTTTTGTTATGTTTTTCAGTATGTTCAACTAAGCCTATAAACGAATCGAACGAATACGGAAAAAGGATTGTTTATGTTAATTCTTTTAACTTTTAACCGAATACGGACACGAACGTACACAGACAATAAACGAACAAAATTCTCGTTCATTGAGTTCATGTTTGTTCATATCCGTTCGTGAACGTAACCAAAAATAAAAAAAATACTAATATTTTAATCTATTTTTCGGAAATGGGCCGGCCCACGATTAGCATTTTGCCATCAAATGGGCCTTGTAATCTCGTATATGTAAGAAATTTAAACCCTAGATTGACATTCTTCAGCGCCTCAAACGCCACACGCACTGTAATTGTGCTAGGATCGTGATAGCAGCAGCAGCAGCTTCTGAAAATGAGCTACAAAGTAGGTGTTCTTCATGCAAATTTCTGAAATTAATATCTCCATTTTAAGTTGAATCTTCATTTCCATTTTTATCGGTCATCGATCGTGTAAATTACGGGGTTTTCACGATTGCGATGTTGTATGCTAAGAGTTTCGAAATTAGGGTTGATTGCTTGTTTGTTGTGTTCGTTGCAGTTCCATCAGTTTCAGGTTGTAGGCAGAGCCCTACCGTCGGAGACAGATGAGCATCCGAAGATCTATCGTATGAAGCTTTGGGCCACAAATGAAGTCCGTGCTAAGAGCAAGTTCTGGTACGTATCAGTAACATCACATAACTTTTCACTCGAGATCGTGCGAACACTTGATACGCGACGCACATGGATTAATTTTTATATGATGCTGAAAATCAGGTACTTCTTGAGGAAGCTAAAGAAGGTGAAGAAGAGCAATGGTCAGATGCTTGCCATTAATGAGGTAAAGCTCGCCAATTCAAATGAATTTACGAGATCTTATATTGTATGGTATGTTGTTTTATATCTGCGTTCTGTTCTGATGCAATTCGAATGTATAATTACGTTTAGGTTCATTGGTTTGCTAATCTATGTGGATCATATCCTTTGAGGCCAATTTGTTTTAGTATAATAAAATATAGCCATGCTCTAGAATTTGATTTGATGAATATGAACATAGACATCTTATAGTTATCATTATTATAAGATGACATAAATGATAAAATGTGCTGAAATGCAACCTTTTGGTTAAAATGTATATCTTATATTTGACTATTTGAGCATCTTTATATGTGTACTTCATGTTTGAACATGCCTTGTTCATATGCTGTAAAGCATGCTCAACTCCGAAGACTAGTTGTTAATTATGTTGCAATATGTTGAAGGCAAAATGGTCGATGATTTGCATCAAAACTTGCATGCGACCTGAAAATGCAATCATGTTTGAGATATTGCCCAAGGAAAATTGTACGGACACCTTTGAGCTGTGATTCGAATAGACACTTGGGGTGTTTTTTGTTTGGTATGCAAGATAATATGGAACAAAAACATGTCGTCTCATGTTTTGATGTGACAAGACCATCTCCAACGGGAACACCAAATCTTACGCCAAATACCTAATTTGTTGCAAAATAAGTTGGTGTAGCACTATTCTTTTACACCATTTGGAAATGATGAAAGGAATATTACAAGCTTACATTTTGGTGTTACCCATTGAAGAAGATTTATTGTTTGCACCAAAATTTACCCCAGTTCTTTTATGGATTTAGTGTAAGATTTGGTTTTACCCATTGGATATGCCCTAACTAGCCAATCGATTGTTCTGTTTTTGTTTGTGATATATGATCAGCATCTAGAATGTTTGATTGCACCTTATTTATAATGTTCATTATTGAACTATTTTGACTTGTTCTCCCAAATGTATCTGATCTTAATTTGTTGTTAAATTTGTACAGATTTTTGAGAAAAACCCGACAACAATCAAGAACTACGGTATCTGGCTGAGATATCAATCGAGGACCGGGTATCACAACATGTACAAGGAGTACAGGGACACGACCTTAAACGGCGCAGTTGAGCAGATGTACACCGAGATGGCTTCTCGCCACAGGGTTCGTCACCATTGCATTCAAGTCATCAAGACAGCCACCATTCCAGCAAAGCTTTGCAAGAGAGAGTCTACAAAGCAATTCCACAACTCTAAAATCAAGTTCCCATTGGTGTTCA
Organism: Saussurea involucrata; assembly: GCA_033807775.1. Classification (NCBI taxonomy): domain Eukaryota; kingdom Viridiplantae; phylum Streptophyta; class Magnoliopsida; order Asterales; family Asteraceae; genus Saussurea; species Saussurea involucrata. The sequence continues at coordinate 200,228,070 of CM066320.1, read as the reverse complement.
AGAAGGTTAGACCTCCAACTAGAAAGCTCAAGACCACATACAAGGCTTCAAGGCCTAATCTCTTTGTCTGAGTTGACTCACTTTCATTGCTTTTTGAATTTTCATTTGAAATCACATGTTAAATGGAGATTTTTGGTGTTATTGCCTTTGAGAATTATACCAAATTTATGAGCTTCAAATATCATATTGGTTTTTGATTACATGTTCACTTACAAATGTCATTACTTTATTATTACAACGGTGGTGGTTTTCGAAGATGGTCTCTTGTTGGGTCGACTCAAATTTGGGTTGATTAAAGAGCTTGAGGTTGCATGGGTGTGGGTCGGCACGAGGGATGATGAATGGTGAAGATGGATGGTCTGTGGTTAGGGGTGTAAATGAGTCAAGTCGACTTGTAGTAATAGAAACGAGATAAAAAAATCAAAATGAAGAGATCAAAGGTATGGAAAAAGGCTAATGGTTAATATTCAAATGGCGGAGAAGAACAAAGTCACAAGACTAGTCGATAACGAATTAATGATCAACCCTTTTGGATGTAGTAGCATGGGCAGAAGGGTTGATCATTAATTCATTATCGACCAGTCTTCTGACTTTGTTCTTCTCCGCCATTTGATGTATCCTGTTGGTTGTGATATGACACTACTAGGACGACATACTTAGGGTCCGTTTACAAAACGCTTATTCAGGTAAGTGCTTACTAAGTCACATTAACTTACCGGTTGAATGTGGCAAGGACCAAGAATCTTACCCGGTAAGAGCGGAAACAAGGATCGAGAGTCTTACCCGGTAAGTGAGTGCGACGACTCTTACTACAGTTAGCGTTTACCGGCTAAATTGTTGCATACAATGTCATTTTGGTGGAGTAAAATCTTATCCGGGAAGTAAGTGATATTGTTGAATTTTACGGATAACCACTTACCCGGGTAAATGATTAGATAAACGGCCCCTTAAACAACCATCAGTGACTAGTATGAATTAATTTATCTTTTACGCTACACTAGGAACATAGAAAAAACAAGACTAACACAAAAAAGAAAGTTGAAGGTTCATACAAATAAGAAAAAAAGAAAGTTGAAGGTTCATACAAATAAAAAATTAAAATCACTGTTGGCATAGTGATAAGCTTATGAATAGAGGTAATTACAGGATGGTTTAATGTCTAATGCAATATACTAACAAAAGACTTATCAATCATATTAAATACAAAAAATAACCAGATTCATCCGATTTGGTTGAGTTCAAATGACTCAAATCCAATTCCAACCAAATATCCATTTTTTGAAGATTTTACATGTCAACTACGTATCAAATGCTTCAAGTTGGAGTTAATCAGGGTTTTATTTACCCTTTAATAGAGATTTATTTAACCCATTTTCTTCAAAATCGTATTATTAAAAAATATGGAATTAAAAATAAATTTGCCAAACAAATACAAGTTCGCATTATTATCGTACATAACAGGGACGGACCCCATGAAGGGTACGTGCTACCGTAAGAATTTTCCGTCGAAGGGTAAAAAAATTTGTTTTTGTGAAGGTGCCACCGTAGCGATTTAGGAGGTGCTACCGTATTCATTTGAAAACTACAAAGGGTGCACATAAACTGAAAAAAAGACCCAAATCTTATACCCGTTCAACTAAAAAACCCGGAAAAATCTCATGAAATCAATAAAAATACCGAAAAATCTCACGAAATTGATAAAAAAAACTAAAAAATCCTCCGAAATCAAGCAAAAAACGTTAAAAATCTCTCAAAACGCCAAAGTTTGGCTAAAAACACATCAGACGATATTGAACGTTGATAAAAAGATGAAAGACACTTCGATAAAAACCGTATGAAAAATATATGGTGCCACCGTATGAAAATTTGTCTAGGTCCGTTCCTGGTACATAACCAAGAAAAAAGTTTTACTTTTTTAGCCGCCTTCAATTTTGTTTCTCAAAAAATAGCCAAGAAACTATAAATCGACCCTACAAAGCACTTATCGTTGTATTTTCTTAAAGTTAGCAAATGAAAAGTGAGCTCACTACAAAAATAAAAAATAAATAAAAAATGAGACCTCACAAGAAAAAGTGTCTTATTGCAGTTTTTTTTTACTGTTTTATGGAAGAAAATAAAAAGGTTTAAAATGACCCACATGATTATTTACGATAATAACCCTAGAAGTTGTTCTATTTGGGTAAGGATAAGCTGCTGCCAATTTCTCCTATCCTTTTGCCTCCAAGTTTCAAGAGATGAGTTCCTCAATCTGCACAACACCCAATTCCCTTCTTTCATACACCCCTTTGAAACCCAATTCCAATTCCAATTCCAATTCCCTTGTTCCGAAACGTCCTTCAACACTTGGTTTCAGTCCCAGAGCTTCTGTTTCCATCCCCAAAGAAATCATTCTCAAGTCTTTCCAGGAACGAAGAGCACTCAAGGTCCAACTCAACTGCTTAATTAAGATTCGCCATTTTTAACAGTTTCGATTCTAATTTTAATGGGAAGAACGTTTTGGATGGTTTTGCAGATCATTTCAGGGTTGCAGAATTTCGATAACGACAACGTTGCATCTGTTGTTACTGCTGCTGATAAGGTACACCCCTCTAGATTTCTTGCAATATTATTGGAATTATAATATTATACAATATTTTGATAATATAACTATGTTATAGTCCATTGGTTTGCTCTGAGAATTTATATGGGTATAATTTTTCTAAAACAGAGAATCAAAAGTTACATTTATCTCCAACAACTTTGCTATTTTAGAGATTTTAACACAAATTATATTAATATAATATTCTCTAATTTATATTTTCAGTACACTTTAAAAGAAAAACTTAATATAAAATGATAAAAGAATTATGTTATTGGTGGATTGAATAAAATAATTATTTCTCGAATTCTCTATATTTAACGATCTTTCCCCGTTTGTGTGCTCATAGGGCGGAGCAACTCATGTCGATATAGCTTGTGATCCGGAGTTGGTCAAACTAGTCACCGGTTTGACTCGTCTCCCCGTATGTTACAACTTAAAATTCCTTCCAAATTCTAATTCTTTAAAGATTTTTTCTTAATTTGCTTCTAGATTGACTTCGTTTCACACTTTTCACTTGTTACAAGCTGAGGGTTTTTATGGAAACAACAGCTCTACTCTTTGGGATAGAGATAGAGGTCAAGTCTGCATACATCCCACCCTCCACGTCTGGGTGGAATATAGTGGGCTCATTTACATACTCTACTCTTTTCAAGAGTCATATGCTTCTATTTGTCTCCTTGTGCAGGTTTGTGTCTCGTCGGTGGATCCGTCTTCTTTTCTTGCCGCTGTTGAAGCAGGAGCTTCGATGGTTTCCCCCCCAACTTTCATTAAACCGTTTGATATTTTGATTTATTATCTTGGATTTCGACTATTACCATGGGATCATACTTGATACTGTCGTAAAATGGAAGAAAAAGGGAAAGCCCACAAATAGATTCAATACAGTAGCTTCATATTTATGGTTCATAACGAATAAATGTTAAATGCAGGTGGAGATCGGGAACTATGATTCGTTCTATGAGTCAGGCGTAGTTTTTTCACCCGAGCAGGTTTGTTCGTAGATATCGCGTTACGATATAACATTTCAAGCATTTTTTCGGATTCTGATGAGAACAACCCCTTTGTCGAATGTTTTGTGTAGATACTGAAGTTAACGGTGGAGACACGAAGAATTCTTCCATTGGTGACATTATCTGTCACCGTGCCTCACACGTTAAGCCTACCGGATCAAGTAAATAAGCCCTTAAAGATCAAAATCTGGCTTTTCTTTTATGAATAATTTAGATTCGGCTGACCATGAATATTGACTTTACAGGCTAAGCTGGCCGAGCAATTGGAACAAGAAGGCGTTGACATTATTCAGACCGAAGGAGGAAAATGCTCCAATCCTTCAAAGTCCGGTGTTCTTGGTTTGATCGAAAAGGTAGATTAGATTTCAACCCGTACACCCATAACACCAATGGGACTCACCGCTTAGTCGTAAGACCTTGTTTGTTAGCAACTTAATGAACTTAATGGGACTCACCGCTTATTCGGTCAGCTATACATGATGACTGTTTGGTAGTGGCTTAATGATATAGAAAGTGACTTATTCAGTAAGTTTCAATGTGGGAGCTTCATGCAGAAAACCAGGTTTATTTCAAACCTACCCCTCCCAATAAAAACCCAAAAAACTCTCCCAAACAAAATCTTTCCAAATCTATACAGACAGATTAATCACACAGACAACTTTATTCATACGAGACTTGATGGAAAACCACAGCCCCTAACGCCACCATATCCATCCACAAACTGAACTACATTCTATCTCAAATTTGCATGTAAAAGTTGATAACAATTACTATGGTTACTGATTAGTTATCTTTTATTATGGCAAAACTTAGGCAACTCCGACACTGGCAGCAGCATATTCGATTTCACGGGCTGTTAAGATCCCGGTCATGTGTGCATCCGGATTAAGTGCGGTTACAGCACCAATGGCCATCACGGCAGGGGCTTCAGGAGTGGTAAGTACATATCTTGAAGGTCTTTTCTATCAAATTTCGAAAACCCTCCTGTTTTCGACATCCGACCACTTTCATGCGTTTTATTATGTGTTTTTTTTGTTGCAAATAGGGTGTCGGGTCAGCCATTAACAAGCTGAACGATGTGGTTGCGATGATCGCTGAAGTCAGAAGCATCGCTGATTCATTAGGGCTGTCGATCAACATCAAAAGTGAATTAGAAAACAGAGGTTTGAGAGTGTAGAGAGTTGTTTAGCTTGTTTTGAAATAAATAGTAGTGCAAATGTTGTGCATGAAGAATATGGATCTTTGCTTTGACTTTTAAGAGTCAAGAAATGTAAAACTAACCATGAAAGCTTTAAGCTCTATCTTACCTTCCTGGTGGACCCCACCTCCTGATCGGATATATAAGTCGTTTAGGTATATAAACCTTATATGAGATTTTAGGGTTCTAGTTTGTTTATTTGAGGGTCATCCAGGTATATAACCTTTTAATTAAATAATGAGATTTTTGACGTATTAAAAAAACAATGACGGTCATGTAAACATCCATAAGTATGAGGGACCAAAACATCAATGAATTGTAAATCAAAAAGACGAAAACAACAATAAATTGCAAACTATAAGGATAAAAATTGTAGTTTTAAAAATACAGGGATGAAAAATACAATTTTCAACGAACTATAGGGACTAAAACGTAAATTACTCTTAAATGTCTAGGGCTGTTTGGCTAACTATAAGGATAAAAATTGTAGTTTTAAAAATACAGGGATGAAAAATATAATTTTGAACGAACTATAGGGACTAAAACGTAAATTACTCTTAAATGTCTAGGGCTGTTTGGTTTGGTTTAGAATAAGTGATCAGAATGAGCGAAGAATCTTTGTCTTTTAGACCTCATTTAGAAAAACGATTTTTACAGATTAAAAGGCTCTTATAAAATTATGAACAATTACCAAACAACCACATTTCATTTTGCACTATATCATAAGAACCTTTTAATAACCACATTTCATTTTGCACTATATCATAAGAGCCTTTTAATTATAAGTTATAATTAAAAGGTTCTTATGATATAGTGCAAAATGAAATGTGGTTGTTTGGTAATTGTTCATAATGAAATTAGGAGAGGCTTAAGATACAAAATTATTTGGAGGGTTTTAATAACATTAAGAGCCATTAAGAGGCATACTCTTTTCTTTTTTTACCAAACAAGATTAACCTCTTGGCTATTCAGAAGTTGCCTTAATGAAACTAAACTATTAAGGGCATCTCCAATGGATCACACTATATTTTACACTAAATATCAAAATTAGTGGTGTTAATAGTAAATCTTCTTCGATGGATAACACTATTTTTTACACCAAATCATTTTTATATTAATTTATTAAACTTTCAATAATTTCCTTATATTTATTAACTTTACAATTTATACCCATATTTTTTATTTAGATCATAACTTACTATTTTTTATTTTTTATTAATTATGAACTAAATTATTTTAATGCATAAAACAAAACTTTTTATCTATTCTACTATATTAAAAGAATAAGTGGCAGTTTTTTTCGAGAGGCAGTTTTTCTTAGCCACGTTCTTTCTCCAACGTCCCTCCTTCAGACCTAGCTTGCAATTGCAGATTTTTCGCCATTCAGTTGTGTGCACCGATTCAAATAGCATCCAACTCCTCCATGTATCTCATAATCGCTATTTTCTCTGCTCGATTTTGCAGTATCTCCAGTTTCTTTGATTTTTTTCTGGTTGCTTCAACTTCATCTCAAGTTTAGTTTTGTTCATATGGAGGATTCGATTCAAGAATTTTCTCTGCTCGATTTTGCAGTATCTCCAGTTTCTTTGATTTTTTCTGGTTGCGTCAACTTCATCTCAAGTTTAGTTTTGTTCATATGGAGGATTCGATTCAAGAAAAGGCATAGTTTTGATTTTCAATTGGGTGATGAAATCCTAGAACCTGAAGGTAATTCCATCGATGAGCATAAGCATAAGGTCGTTGATGATCAGGAAAATAAAGCTGTTGACGATCACAAAGAAGAAAAACAAAGTTTTGGTGAGTTCTGATTTATATCCCTATCGAGTTAGGCTTTATGCTTGTTTTTCTCCACATCTAATTGCAAATCGGAAGATTCCTAGCCCTGGTGACTGGTGAGTGTTTTTAAAAGCTTGAATTTTTTTAATGGTGTTCTTCAAATGGGTGTTGGAACTCATATAGTTAAACCTGATTTGGTATCTTGTTCTTTGATTTACAAAATTAGGTGTCCTACGGATCTGAATTTTGTTTTATTTTTGTTCTTCTAACTACAAAATGCATGGGTATTTCTGCTCTCTCATTTGTTCAAACCTTCTTTGTTCAGACTGATGGTAGCATTCCAAACACACTTGTGATAGTAAATTGTGAAATTGTTAAACCTAGGGTAGCATGGTTGGGCTTTTACCCTAACCAACTTCTCTAAGATGTACGCTTCCAAATTTGGAGCTGACGAGTCGAAAATGATGGAAAGGCTTTGGGGCGGGAACTTTTTCGACCCCAAAACTAAGAAGTGGACTACCAAGAACTCGGGTGCACCAACATGCAAACGTGGGTTTGTTCAGTTCTGTTACGAACCCATTAAGCAGATTATCGCCACTTGCATGAACGACCAGAAGGATCAGTTGTGGCCTATGTTGACTAAGCTTGGTGTCACCATGAAGTCTGATGAGAAAGAGCTGATGGGTAAGGCGTTGATGAAGCGTGTTATGAAGACATGGTTTCCTGCTGCCACCGCTCTACTTGAATGTAACTATTGATGTTTGTTTAGTTCAATGAAGAAGCACGATCACCCAATGTAAATAAGTTCAAATCCATCATACATCTTGGAGAGGTATTTCTCAGTGCCACTAAACCCTCATCTTTTCTTGATTATGCTATGTTATTTGTGATACTTAACAGTAATTTCTCATGTACTTTATTTGTGTTTTGTTGCATTTGGAGCAACAGTCAAGGTATGTGTCCTCTTTCCCTTTCTACTTTTTTGTTTAAGTTCTTGTTGTTCTTTGTGATACTTATAGTAGAAGTCGAAAGCATGTGGCATTTTTGCTGTAGTTTTTTTGATGTTGAAATGAATGCAACTAGGTTATATTCAGATATATTTGAAGTTTCATTACCTACAATTCTGTGTGATTTCACATGAGCCACAATATAATGCCATATGCTAACTAACTTTTTTGCTCTTTCTTGACAGGATTTTTGTAGACACGCATATTAATTACATTTTACTTCCTATGATTTCTCTTTGGTTCACTCATCAACATTTACTTTTGTTGATGTATACCAAATGACTACGTTCAAGTAGGTACCCTTTCAACTATCTTAAATACCCACAAACATATGTGACATTGCTGGGTACCTATTGAAACGGTTTACTATTAGTGATTCCGCAACCCATCTCTAACTTATTATGGCCACGTTTAAATCAGTGAGAAACTTGACTACAATTAATTAATCAAGAGAGACAATGGGAAAAAGCTAGAGCTTTCCAAGGCATGTGTCTTCACAGCACTACAGTTGTAGAAAAGCCACATTTGAGAAACTGGTAGTAGTCTTATGTTTTTTTTTGAAGTTTTCAACTTCAACATTTGAAAGTTTCAGCTCTATACTGCTCTCTTCTTATCAACACTTCTCAAGTGTATAATTTCATTCCCCCTTTTCAAGTTTGCCTAGATTTGACTAAATTCAAACCCTCGCCCGATTGAATCTCTTCTTTTTGTTGTTTTTTAGGTTTTTGTAACGACCATGACGATTCCGGATTCCGGTTCTCAAGTTCTTCCTGTTTAACGTAAGTCTTCTTTATCATTTTGAAACAATTTGTTTATTACACAAATCAAAGAAAGGGAAAATACAGATGCATATTTTGGGGTTAAAATAGCAAATTGTTCTTGTCTTATTTTGGTCTAGATACAATCTTCAATTTCAATTTTCGCTTGATTTAATTTGGGTTAAACTAGCTGTCAAATCAAGAAACTGATGACCTTTTTATATAGTTTTTTCATTAATTTATTGTTGATCATAAGATGAGTTTGTAGTTGATGGCTAGATTCATGAGTAACATACTTCTTGGACTCGATGGTAGTATGTTTTCATTTTCCTTACTCCAATTAATTTTTTTTAAGTATTTTTGATCTTTTGTGGGTTTCTAAGTTGTATTGGTGTTTCCTATACCTATCATTTTCGTATTTTAGAGTGATACAGATTTATTAGTTTAATTTTCTTTATTCTCTGAAACAAGTTCTGTCGATTTTGTAGTTAAAGGGGTGTTTGTAGAATGCTGTTTATTTTTCGAAGTTATCGATATTCTGTTATGAAATAGAATACTGTTTATTTTTCAAAGTCAGTTCGTTCATGCTGTTATTTGATCGAGATATACTTGATCTTATGTCGTTATGAGCTTATGTTCTTAAAAGTGATTATTTTTCTTCATTGTTGTGATTAATAAATGTCTGAATTGTGAATAAGCGGTGGATGAGGTTGCTTTGCTCCATTTGTAGTAAACTATGTAGATAGTGTTATAACATTTTGTGTTGTACATTTTGGAAGCGATGGACGTAGAGTGGCCATGGAGGAGGTTGATAAATTTTAGATGGTTGTGGTGGTATGGTAACATCGTTAACTGTTACTTGGATTATTTCTTCGAGTATTACGAGGATTATGTTCATTTTCTACGTACCAATTACTTGTGAAGTTATACTGAATTTATTTGTTAGGGATAGGTTGTTGCGTGCTTGTTAAGGTTTGGACCTTACACTTAGATGGTGCACCTGGAGTTGCTAATATGACACTCTATCCATTCTAAATTGAATTTTATTTCTGTTTGTTTCAACTATATTGGATCTTTTTTCTGTTCTTTTGAATATATTTTCATAATTTCTTTTGTCATCATATTCAGTTTTATCATGGTTAAAAATGTAGACATAAAGTGTAGTAGCATTGGCTTCGTCTCCTGCATCTGGTCATCCATCTCGAGCTGGATGTTTAGCAAGTAAGTTTGAACTTTTTCTGAGCCTTTTACACACACATTTCAAGTCTCTAATGTTTTAATTATTTACCTTCCTTTTATGGCGCTTTTTATTCTATATAATATCAAAATACTTGTTGTTGTTGCTGCTAAATGCCAGAGAAATTCCCATAGAGGTATATAGTGTACCTATCACCTCTTTTGGTGGTTTTCAAATTAAGGGGTTGTTTGTTTACCTTTTAATGATGTCATTAAGAAGTAAACATATGAATCTATCAGACAAAAGGCTGTTTGGCATGTATTTTGAAAATGTCTGAATGATTCACTTGTTGCCCAATTGAAGGGTTTGTCGATAGCAGGGTGTGAGACTTGTGTAATTCTCCATGCTCCGCTTTTGACAAGGAGCTGCTGGAGTTTCTTACAGATGAAAAAGAGAGGATGAAAACAGCAGCAAAAGCAACGATCTTAGGGCCTCGATTGGGGCTGTTTTGACAGCAGCAAAACCATCAATTTCAGGGCTCGAATGGGGTTGTTTTGACAGCAGCATAACCATCAATTTCAGCCCTCGATTGGGGTTGTTTACAGCAACAAAAATGTCGACAAGGCAGGTTGTTGCTGCTGATTTTCTGGAGTCGAAGCAAACATACAGGTTTTTGGCTTATTTGGTTTGCAAATGGGAAGCATGTAAGAGAACAAGTATGCAGATTGGCCTTTGGTTTTATGTATCTTATGTCAACAAAGTTGTTAATATCTCAAATCTAATATATAATAGTGGCTAACAATTGATGTTCGATGGAAGTGTACCTAATGAAGTTTTGGTCATTATATATTGTGAACATATTAAAGCATCTGAAGAGTGATTCTATCATTTAATATATGTAATAGGAAAAACTTAATTATGGTTGTGGATTTTCCATATGCAATCCTTTCAAGGTTGAGGATTTAGCATTCTGGGGACTTGGCATGGGGCATTTGTTTAGCCCTCTGTTAGTACATGTTGGATTGGTTCTCGTTTGATTGCTTGTAGCGGGATATTTTATGGGAAGATGTATCGTTGTTGACTCTTAACTAGGTGGGTTCTTCATGAAAAGAGGTTATATATATATATATATATATATATATATATATATATATATAGGGGTGGTATCGGGTACAAACCAGTTAGTTTGTACAAACTCGTACAAACCATACCTAGCTTCATGATTTTGTAAATTTGGCTTCATGAATATATACATATATATTTTGGCTTCATGAATATATAATTTGGCTTCATGAATATATCATTTGGCATTTTTAACTAATTTTTTACAAAAATACCCTAAAATACCCTTATTTTTGTAAAAAAAATTAGTTAAAAATGTCAAATGATATATTCATGAAGCCAAATTATATATTCATGAAGCCAAAATATATATGTATATATTCATGAAGCCAAATTTATAAAATCATGAAGCTAGGTATGGTTTGTACGAGTTTGTACAAACTAACTGGTTTGTACCCGATACCACCCCTATATATATATATATATATATATATAGAGAGAGAGAGAGAGAGAGAGAGGGGTTTAAAAGAGAACACTAACAATTTAAGAAAACACGAAAAAAACCGTCCATGTACAAAATCATATGTGATTTTACACTAACTGCAAAAAGCTGGACGCGGGCGACCTTGGCTGCGACTTGCAAGTCTATTAGAATCGTTACTTTTGCACATTAAACTTTATATATCGTTGTTTGAACGATTTCATCTATTCTTTTTTGTTACATCAAGATAAATTTTACCTCCCGCCGCATTGTGCGGGCATATTACTAGTTAAACAATAAAAGTTATATTAAACAATATATATATAAAATAAATCTATTTAAACTTTAACATTTTAAAAGACAAAAATAATAAATCTCAAATTTGAGGGACAAAAAACGTAATTGAAAAAGTAGTGTAAATGAATAGTGTTACATCAAATATAGTGTAATACTATTCATCACATTAAATTTAGTGTGGAAAATAGTGACCGAATTAGAGATGTGAATAATGAGATTTACACTAAATTTAGTGTTTAATGTTAGATTTAGTGTCCCGTTGGAGATGGTCTAAGAGGTAAACAAACAACCCCATCATTCGTTTGGATGGTGAACACTGAACCATGAAACCTCCCAACAAACTTTTCTTCTCTTCTCTCAAACAAGTAGAGAAGCGTTTGAAACTCGACGACGGAAATCCACCGCCACCACCAGCAACCACTCAACCGCAACCAACGAATTCCTTCAGCAGCTCCCCAATTTACCTTCACAACCAACCCACAACCGCCTCCTCAACCCTCAACGACGACTCAATCGAACAACCCCCTCAAGAATTCCTCTCTCACAACGATCTATACGATTCACCACCTCGCAAAAACCCTCCTCAATTCCACGATTCAGAAAACAATTTCCCCAAAATCAGCACCGTCGACGACATTGATTCGATGATTGGGGTTCTAGGGTTATCGGATTTCGATGGAAAACGATCGGAGGAGATGGGTGAGGTTGGAGATGATGAATTTTATGATAAGATTGTGCAGGTGAAAGGGCCCAAGTGTAAGAAGGAAGTTGAGAGATTGGATGGATGGATCAAGTACTTGTTGAATAATAATGGTAGAAAAGAGCCTTTGAGATTGGCGCATTTGCTGTTGGCCAAGGCTGCATTTGTTTCAGATGGTGACGAGCTTGAGTTTCCGTCTACCATTGACGAGTTTTTACGGAATGATCCGCCTTTGGATTAGGGTTTATATTGATCGATTTGAGTCGAGCTTGTTGATTGTTTACTGAAAGAAAGCTTTTCTGTGTAGTGATTAATGGTGGGAACTTGATTAGAAATGGCTATGAATCCTATTGGGTAGTTTGCCTGGTAAAATAGAAAAAAAAAGTAGGTTTCTGGTTGATATTTTTCTTTAACAGCATTGCTATCTTATTTGCTAAAGTAAACATCCATCTCCAACAGATTCCTCATTTTTGAGAATTCTAGTTTTGGGGTATTCTCCATATTTGGAGAAAATTTTAAGGAATCTCCTACTTTCCCCGTTTTGGGGAAAAGTTTTGGAAAAGCTGTTGGAGATTATTTTACACCCAAAATCCCCATATTCCCCATTTTCTCCAAAATGGAGAAGCTGTTGGAGATGCTCTAATGGTTCTAAAATTCTCTTAACAATTACCTAATTTCACTCTAAACAATTATCAAACAACCAAATTTCATTTTGCAATATATCATAAGAGTTTCTTAATCATTATGCACCAAACCATTCAGCAACTGCCAAACAATCCATGAATTAGCGGCAACGCTTGATACGAGATCAATCTAGTGCATCTCATCCTAATGTGCATCTAACGGTTGATAATCATTTCTCACGCTTCTAATGTTAACTCAACTTCTCACCGGAACCTAACCCTCTCTGAGGCGGCATTTGGTTTGTTGGAATCCTACAGAATTTGAATGACCAAATTTCGTTACCCGATTGGTTAATTTTTTGAGTTTTCGTAAGGAATCTGAATTCCATATATGTTGGAATGTAAATTCTTTTGATTCTAGCAAGGAATTCCAATTCCATCTCTATATTTACTATTTAGTTATGTACTCTACTCCATTTCCTCTCACCATGATGGTTGTTACCACCACCATTGTTTCCCATCGGCTTCACCCCCACTGCCACTGTTGACGGCACCATTGTCACTGTCGCCACCATGGTCATTGCCACCACCACTACCGCCTCCAACCCATAACCACTATTATATTCAATGAACCAAACATACAGATTCAAATTCATATATTTCAGTTTCTGTTAACCACACGTATAATCAAACATGATTAAATTTCATCTCCATCATCCCTAAAGTTTTCGGTCAGAGCAAGCATATGCCAATCAAATTTGGGTCAATCCCGGCAAAAACATCTCTAAACAAGGTTCGGGCACCATGCCAAATGTGTACGTGGAATCATATTGAATATTTGAAGATACATTTCGTACCTTGCGAAAAAACAGAACCAATTAAAAAAATTAACCAAATTTGCCTGATGTAGAGGCAATCAAGAAAGTCGCATAAGTAAATATATAACCTACAGAAAAGTGGGCCAATCCAACCAATCTTGTTTGTACAATGGAAAGTGTCACCGGTGAGAATGGTCGGATAACTGAGAGTCTGAGATTACAACGACCAATCTATGAATACTCAAAGTTTCATATCTTAAGCGAGTTTTCAAGAAACTGCTCGAGTTTTAGCAAAATCAGCTCTAAAGAAGCTATAGCAAGGCCTAACTGAAAATGAATCGAATTATTAACCGTCTCATAAAGGCCCTTATACCCTATACATCTATCTCTCTTCCACTCATTTACCGATGCAATTTCGAATACTTGAACGGTCGACTCCTTTTTTTTATTCCATGTCCTACAGATTCCATTACGTAAACCATAACGCCACCTAAGTAAATTTGTCTATGCTTTTTATCATGTATCAGGGTTTCTCGTTCACGGTTCAAAGGTTGGTTTTGGTTTAGTTCATGGTTCAAAGGTTGGTTTTGGCGATGCAACACAAGTTTCCAAAATTCATATTCTGAATCCAAATTACTTGAATATAATGTAATTTTTAATAAAAATTTCCAATTCTATTTCTCTTCTTTCCCACCGCCCGGTTCCCCTTCCCGTTCCGCCGCTCCTCCACCATCACCGACAATGAAGAACCCGTTTCCATTTCCAAAGAAGTTAAGGGAATGAGGCATGCCCGTTCGAGAGCATTAAAACATCTAGAAGACATTACCACATTTACAATCAAATTAAGGGGAAGCAAACTAAGAGAATCAGGCTAAGTGCCCCTCACATGAGAACACATTTGAAGAAACTGGTTTAGTTTGGTTCCATTCAAAACCCGGAAAAGTCATACTCAAATGAGCAAAACATGAAAACAAAATCAACTTCCAAGATCCTATGGCCAAAATCCCCCAAACTCCGTCCATTGTTGACACCCCAACACTCGGCAGCGGTAAGCTAAGGTGGGAGTTGCAGAAGGGAGGACGACGGTGATCACAATGGTGGTTAGAGGGTGGAGAAAGACTGTGTGAGGAGAGAGAGGTGCAGTCCCCGGTCGGAGAAGATTGGTGAGGGCAACGATGGTTTTTAGAAGTTCTTCTTCTAATGTCACAAAAAATTACTGTTTTACCCCATGTGAAAGGCAAATGGGAGAGAGTAAGGCATACCATGTTAGTAGGAAGACCAACATAAGCAATAATGTTTACCACAAGATTTTTTTTGTAATTAATAAATGGTAAAGAACCAAAACCAAGAAAATCCAAAGACCATATAGAACAAATCTGTAATTTACATCCTCAAAAACTGTAGAAATGTCAAATGGTAACCAGTGCAGCCGGTCATATTTTAGTCCCGATTTTGGCTACATCAATTGCCGATTTTGACCCACTATTACCCAAAATACGAATTCGGGCAAACTTGGTTACATTTAATGCAATAAAGAAGGCCTCTCTAACCGGTAAACACCAACAGCCATTCCGGCTCAGCTCCGATGATAATAATAACAACACCATTATACTAAGAGACACAAATAAGAAAATCAAGATTCATTTTAACCATTATAATAAAAACAATGTATTGCATTTTCTTCCAAAGGGGATTTTCATTTATCTATATAACCAGGTTTTCCTGCGAACTTGAAATTTTACTACAACTTTCCATTCTATGAACAAGTTAGCAATGGCTATAGATTGATGACAACTACATGCTTTTAACTCACCCGATCTTTTCTGCAAATGCAAGCAGCCTCACAATGGCAAGGACATGTAATAACATCTGCTGCCTGAATTGAGTAATCGTCATCTACGAGACCCCCATTAGCTGAATCTGTAACAGATTGTATCAAATTTGGATCAAATTGTGTTCTAAAACCAGAATAACAATAAATGGTGATGATTGTGAAAAGCATGTTACCATAAGCCGATCAACTTCTAAGCACAGGGGCAAAGCCTCCTTGTATGCTGATGAGATCCATCACAAGAAAGCAACGATGGTCTTCGTGTATATAAGCACGCTCCTGGATTCAAATTTGTAGGGGCATCCTCAACCACTTCGGCAGGTTGGTCAGATCCTATGCTTGCCAAACACGATCCTCTGCACTTCATATACTTCTGCATAATTTCACATTGATTTATAAGCGCGAATTTGCTCGGAACACATGATTGCCCATTTGATTTGCAGACGGAATCACACGACTCCCCTTGTTTACCAACAATAACGTTAATCCCAATCAGCCGGACTTCTATCTGCGTATCAGTGATTCCGGCAGATATGTTGGATGGCAGCGCAAAACAATGGTGGAATTCACTGTGATAAGCATTTTCATGAACCACGCTCTCGGAATTATGGCGACATCTCCCAGCACAGTAATCAAAAAGACTTGAATAGGTTCCGGAAGTTACTGGCTTGGCGATTTTCACTGTTAAAGCTTGATCCATATGTGTTCTTTCGGGATTTAGGCAGCAAGAAACACAATATTCGTAGGAATTGCAGCATTGTGAAACAAGATTGCAGCCATGGCAGCTATACTGTTCTTTTTTCACACGGCAGCAATGGGACTGAGGATCCAGTGAAAGGGCATCACAGACGTAACCGGTATAATCAGTTATTAAATATCTTCCTTGAACGGTTGTTCTGCAGATTCGTGTTTCTTGGAAACTGATATCCTTCCTAATGGCAAATCCAGTTGATGCCAACATTAAGATCAGAAGTTGCAAACATTTGAAGTTGAAATCCATGTAATACCCAAACTCAATCCCTCTCCCACCAGTATGATATTAAAAGTTAAAGTTCCAATTGATCTCCTAGATTCGCTTCCCAGTAGGAGGATGCTTCGGGTCCACTCTTTCTCTTAAAGTTCCAATGGATATCACAACATATGTCACGTGAATTTACGATCATTTCAACCCAATAATCCATCTAAAACGCATACCCATTTCCACGCAATGTTCAGCTGCCACAACGACAAGAATGAATGATACTTATAAGTAGAAACAAAAGGTTACCAACTTCAATTGGAAATTCATTCATACCATTCGTCAATACATGATTCTTAACACTTCCTATTGACATCAGAGGCATTTTGATTCAATCTTTTCTAATATCAACATCAATTTGTATTGCAAATGCCATACGTTAGTTGCTAGATTAATAGATTATCGTAGATGTTGTGAAGTAATTATCCTGAGTAATTTATCTTGAAAAGTTTAGAATTCATGTCAACTTAGGGATTAAACAACAACTCGTTTGATCCGAAGTCAAAGCGTCCTCTGATCGAAAGTAGAGATCAACAGCGTTCAACAACGGTGAATTCTTCGTAAGAAACGTAAACAATGATTCAAATTTGTGATTAAAATTCATACACACGAATCACAAGAAAATCATAAGTCGTAACGAAACCTAATCAAGAAATCAATATTCAAGTCCCGCCAATAAATCCATAAGGAAGTGACACGATTGAAAATAATATCATATTTCTCGAGCCGAAATCGTTTAGAAAATCTATATTAAAGCAATTATCATACTTGGAGTTGAAAGGAATCCACCCTTTGCATAGATCACAAGAACATCAATCAAATGAAAATGAAACCATACACCGGAAAGAGGAGATTACCTTGGATGTCAAGAACCCTAATTTCCTTGCGTCGGTGTGTTCTGATAAATCTTGAGAATGTAGGGCCAGTTCGATTTTGATTTCACAGGGTTCTATACGAAAAGCAAAATTAAGGGTTACAGTCTTACAGAGATCGATTTGGGCGATGTTGGTGCTTGAAACGGGAGCGGAAAAGTCTCCACCAGCGTCCAATTTATACGTGTAGTGTGATCACAACGTGTATCTAAACACAATAAAATGGGACGTTTTTTATTTAATACATTTGTGGTCATTTTGGGTTAGTTAGAAGGCTCGTTTACAAAATGCTTACCTGGAAAAATACTTACCAAGTCAAATTAGCTTATCGGATGAATATGGTAAAGACTAAGAATCTTACATGGTAAGAGCAGAAGCAAAGACCGAGAGTCGAAATCAAGGGCCGAGAGTCTTACCCGGTAAGTGAGTGCGACGATTCTTACCACGGTTAGCGCTTACCGGCTAAATAGTTGCATACGATGCCATTATGGTGGACTAAAATCATACTCGGGAAGTAAGTGATAGTGTTAAATTTTACCGGTAAGCACTTACCCGGGTAAGTGATTAGGTAAACGGTCCTTAAGCTTCAAAAACCACAGTTACTAGACGAACTTATAATGTATCAAAAAAATAGACGCTAATCAATGTATATCCAAATAACGAAATCGGATTCGGAGTTCAACTAGTCTCTTTTAACTTGGAATATATTGTTTGAAACAAAACTAGGAGGGTGTTTGGGATTGCGTTTTGAGGGTGCTTATCTCCTTATCGCGTCTTGTCACCGGAGAAATCACGAGGTGAGTGTTTGGTAGAAGCGAGAAGTTTCAACCGAGATATAAAGTGTTGCCGGTCTTCTTGAAGTAGAAGCGAGCTCCATAAAACCAATAACATCATCGTCATCGCCTAATAGGAAAGCACCCCCATCATACTTATACGACAACCCAAATTCACCTTCAATTTCAAATTTTTTTGCAACATAGCTAACCAACGCATCATGTGTAATGTTTTGTCGCAACATTACACCATGTTGAAAAACTTGATCAGATACATACTCCATCACATTGTTTACTTTTTTCCATCTTCCTCCACCACGGATATGCAACCTCAATTTTTCGGTTGTAGAGGCCATGGTCTTGGAATGAATGATGGGAAGACGAAATAGAGAGAATGAAGTGTTTACAACGGATATGTAACCTCAAATATGTAGAGAAATAAGTGTTTACAACGAATTATGGGAGTAAGAAATGAAATAACAATGAAGTGTTTACAATGGACATGCAACCTACATATATATATATATATACATATATATATATAGAAACTTACAAGATGAAAATAATCAAATTGTTTAGAAATTGAACTTCACGATAAGTCATACAAGGGAATTTCTCATTAAATAGCGAACTTTCTAGAAATAAGTGGTGTATGTTTTTTTCATATGATTGGTAAAAAATAATTCGTAAAAATTAAATATTTATTAATATTACATTGATTATATCATTGTGATTAAGGTTTAAATATAATAAAAGTGATATTACTTTTTTTTCTCAAAACAAGTGTATCGATTCTAGTATAGTTGTATTATTGTATACCATATTTTTTTATGATTAATTCTATATGATGCCTTTTTTTTCACTGCGTATAACCATTTATAATAATTAATTCTATGCGTAAGTTTTTTATACTTTATGCGTAACTTTATAATAATTTACATACCAATATATTTTAAGTTTTTCCAAAATACTTTTATATAATTTGTTATACGTTTATTTTTTCCAAAGACTTATTTAGTTTTAAAAAAAAAATATATGAATGACTTATTTAGTTTTCCAAAATATACCGTAAATGCAGTAAAACTGTTATATTCTTTTCTTTTTTTGTCAAAAATATACAGTAAATGCAGGAATCTGATTCCTTCTTAAAAAAAATAAAAATACAAAACTTACGCACAGAGTTCTCTGTGCGTAAGTTTTGATTTTCCTTCAAAAAAAATTAAAAAAAAAAGATTTTTCAAAACTTACGCACAAAGATCTTTGTGCGTAACTTTTCCATGGTCTGTGCGTAAGTTTTGATTTTCCTTCAAAAAAATTAAAAAAAAAGATTTTTTCAAAACTTACGCACAAAGATCTTTGTGCGTAACTTTTCCATGGTCTATGCGTAAGTTTTGATTTTCCAACGTGGAGCCTACGTGGCTATTTCGAGAAACTTACGCAGACATGTAGGATGAGGAACTTACGCACAGAGAACTCTGTGCGTAAGTTTTTTTAAAAATCATTTTTTAAATTTTTTTTGGAGGAAAATCAAACTTACGCACAGAAAACTCTGTGCGTAACTTTTGGCTATTTTGGGAATAAGGTTATCAAGGTGGCTATTTAGAGAAACCATGGGTGTGGAATGGCTATTTCAGTCAATAACCCATGAAAATGGCAACCAGTACAGTTGGGATGATGTAGTTAAGTTTTAAACTTTATAGTTTGAACGCTAGAAGTTTGAAACATCATGGTTTACCCCCAAAAATGTTAAAAAGTTTGATTTGTTAACTATCAAAGACAATCTTGAAATTTTCATTTTGCTCCTATAGTGACTAAATTATTACATTTTGGTCCTAACTAATATTTTAAACTTTGTACTCGTGCCCCAAAATGGAAATTGGTTGCAGAATGATTCAGTGTGCAAAAAATTCAAATTACATCAACATAAAATGTGGAGTAAATTATGTTTTACATACTTGTGGCTTGTTAAGAATTACGAGTTTCATCCATGTTGTTTTGAAATTACGATAATGGTTTACAATTCATTGTTATTTTAGTCTTTATGGCTAGGTACGAGGGACGAAAACAACAAATGACTGTAAAACACATGAATAGAAAAGCAATAAATTGTAAATCATAAGGATCAAAATAACAATAAATTGTAAATTATATGGACGAAAATCATAATTTCAAAAAATAAAAGATAACTACCACAAGAAGGAAAAACATAATTTAGTCTAAAATGTATTTTGAAAAACATACCTTCAAAAGTTTCATTTGAAGAAATGTATGTCTTTAATATAATTACAAAAAAGTACTATAATTTTGTTAACAAAAAAACGTGTTACAACTTTGTAAACAAATAATCATTTTCATTATTTATTTACTACACTTTCATAGTTGTAGATACAAAAGTCAAGCTTTCAAAATTAAATTCCTCAAATGTAAATATCCTAAACTTGTTTTTTCATCCTAAAAATTCATAAAAAGGCTAAATGATAGAGTAAATTACGCTTTTAGTTAATGTGTTTTGTTAAAAATTGTGATTTTTGTTCTTATCTTTAAAAATTATGGTTTTTATCCCTATGGTGTAATCCATTTCTATTTTTGTCATTATAATTTACAATTTTTTGTTTTTTCGGTCTATATAGTTTACAATTTTTTTCTGTTTTGGTTTCATGTACTCGAAAAGTGGCAATAAATTGCAACCCATAGGAACGAGAATCGTAATTTCTAAACCACAAGGACGAAAATCATAATTATTAACAAACTACAATGACGAAAATCATAATTTACTCTAAGTGGCTATTTGTTTTTTCTAAAAAAACCTTTTAATACCTCTGAAGTCTGAATCGTTAAGACAATAAGACGTTTTTACGTTTAGACTTGTTTGTTTGTTTTTCCGGATTTCAGAGACTCTTAAGTCTGAAATTCGTCTGAAATCATAGAGATAACCTAAAGTAATCTGATTATGAAATGTAATCAAAATTAAAAAAAAAAAAAACTAAAAACTTTACAAGTACTCTTCTTGTTTTGTTTGTTACAAAAACAAACAGTTTTTATTGATTCAGATTTCAGACTTCCGTACCACCTCTTATTAATCAAAAGTGAAATGAAACTTCAAACATCTTAAAACACAAACGCCATGCCAAAACCGTTTAGTTGAGTGGTTTTAATGTGAATATATTTTATGTATAGGGACTGAATCCGAAAATCCAAAATCTATAGTGGCAAAATGTATAAATTATATGGATATAGTTGAATATGTACACACTTACGTAAACGATTCTTCCCAGCATTACGATAATAGCGGTGGCATATCCTTTATATATCCATTGCTTTCTAGTGTTCATCTTCTTGTGGGGATGCTTTTTGTAATATTTTACAATTGAAGGAGCTTATGATTTTGACAAATGATCATATTATTCATACCCTTATTGTTATTCTCATCTAAGTGGTTTATTTTGATGGATCTTCTTCAAGAATTTATGCTCTTCAAAAGGTAATAAATTATATACCCCTGTTTATTGTGAACTAAACAGGGTGTTGAAGATCAAAATTTCTCTGGGAATTGAAGGAATTTGGATTTTGTGTACCTGGAACATGGATGATGGAGAGGTAGAAGTCTCGGAAAATCTCACAGGCAATTCGTCGAACACCTTCCGTGCACCATTAAAGCTTGAAGATCCACTGTTGGATGACTCCTTGAAGAAAAGAAGAACGTGTACACACACTCACCCAGATCATCATGGTTCGATGGAACCCCGCAGGCCATCGGGAAACCGAGTAGCGGTTAGGAAGTATCGAGAGAAGAAGAAAGCGCAAAACGCTTACTTAGAGGAAGAAGTTAAGAAATTAAGGGTTGTGAATCGGGGATTAATTCGGAAACTGCAGTTTCAGGCGGGTTTGGAATCAGAGGCTTTGAGACTTCGAAGCTTGTTGTTGGATTTGAAAGCTGGGATTGATAAGGAAGTGGGTGTTTCTCCGTTTTACAAGCAGGACTTTAATGGCAGCTCCGACGGTTGCAGCGGCCGTGACTGAGCTGTGACGAAAACCGTGGTGTTTCAACGTGGAAATAACACATGTTATCTTGAATCGTATTGTTTTGATTATGATTAGAAAAACTCAAAAAGTGAAGATACGTACATATGTATATATAACAAATGTGCATTCAATGACATTTTTAAATGAGAAGACGACCAACTTACGATAAATGCGAGAAAGACCAAATTAGATGTGATAAAAATGACTGGTTGCGGACGACTTTCCCCGCAAACGTCATCGAGTTGATAAGTCGTCCGTGTCCTTTTGGACGTGGTTTATCAGATGTGACTTTCCTTTATAATCAAATGTGATCGACCCTTCCATTGGCGGATGCACTTCATTGTTAGGGGGAATAGGACCCCATTAAAAAGATTTTTTTTGAAAATTTTAGCTTAAAAATATAGATTTTTCAATCTTTTATCTTAATGTCTCTCCAGTAATTTCTCGTATGGGACCCATCAACCAAAAAAATTGTTTCGAAATCAACAAAAAAACCGAAACCACTCTCGAAATCGACTAAAAAACCAAAAAAGTCATTCGAAATCGACAAAAAAACTTTAAAATCTCTTAAAATCTACCAAAAAAAACTTTAAAAGGCCCTTGTAATGTTGGATTTAGTCTAAAATATATCGGACAATTTTACGGACATTTAAGCTACCTTAAAGAGGACCCCAGTATAAAAGAATCCTAAATCCGCCACTGACCTCTTCTCGTATTTCTCGCAAATTGACCGACTTCCTCCGTTAATGCATTTATGTATATATGCATTCACGTGCACACACACACACACACACACACACACACACACACACATATATATATATATATATATATATATATATATATATATATATATATATATTTATATATATATATATATATTTATATATATATGGTTGAGTTCACGTGAGACCGACCTATTTTTGTGAGACCCGTAACCCCATAATTTTACACTTAAAACTTCACAGCAAAACACTGTAAAACCCATGAGACTACATATCCAAATGAATATTTCCTTGTTTTTATGGTTTCAATGTTGTTTTTAACTTGTTTAAACACTATCCGACTAACCCTATCAACCTGAAAGAGTTAGGCTGGGTTACACTTTTGTTTGGGTTGGGTTGGGGTGGGGTGAAAATTTTCAAATCACTAACATTAAGGTGAGTTGTTCAAATCTCTTTAACCCGATCAACCTAACTCGTGAGCATCCCTACTTATAGAAGGAATGAATCCATTATATTATATAAAATCAAATAATTTCTTTTAGAGTAAATTGCATTTTTGGTCCCGTGGTTATCTGATTTCTTTGAAAGAGGTACCTAAACTTCAATATCTCAAATAGTGGTCCATGAGTTATACGATTTTGCTCCAAATGTAGTCCCTGGTCACTAACCCCGTTAAAAAACTCAGTTAGAGCCAGGGGCATTTTCGTCCTACCAGGTTTTTGTCCTCCTTTTGCATTTTTGTTTGTATTTCCCTTATTTTTGTAAAACCTATAACATTAGAAGGACCAATTTTGTAAACTCTATGAAACCACTTCCCATCCCACCAACCCCACCCACCATTTTTTCCGGCGGTGACCTTCTACCCATGGTTCATCAAGCACAACAAACTTCGATCTTGATTGTGGATGACTGGAACCCAGAGTGGTTGAACAAGGTGGCTAGTTGTCGATGGCTATGTGATTCAATCACTACTGTTTAATTTATATACAGAGTGGAGGTATTTATGTGATTTTAAAGCATTTACTATGGATGCCCTCAATGATTTTACTTAACGAAATCAAGAACCTTTTATGATTGCATTAAAAAGTTAGCAAGATTTAGCAAGATAGTGATCCATTTGCCTTTACATTCATTGTAGTAATATTTGCTACTACAAAAGCCTTCTTTTGTGAACATAGTGGCAAGTATCTTTCATCTTTGTATCACCGCTACCCTTCAAAAACCTAAAGGGGAGGTTGTGCATCAGAGCTTCATAGTACATGTATTAAAACGTTTTGGGATGTTGATCTTATCAAGATGCCCTTTGCCTTGATTAACTTGGCTCACCGTCTGTGATAACTGATAAAGTTATTGCATCTTAGCAAACAATGCGAAAACTTAGAGTTTAGTGCTATTACTCTCAGCCTTATTACAAATGGTATCCACTAAAATCGACACCTTTGGGCTAACTTAGACACAGCTTGGATAAGAAACTCAGAGTTTAGTGCTAACACATTTAGCATCAAATATTTGGTACCCACTGGAAAATTTAATTGAACACTTGGTATGCATAAAAAAGGGTCATAAAAATCAACAAAGAAATCAACAAACAGTAGGTATGTATCAAAAAATCACACCAAACATGTTTGTTCATAGAAAAAGAAAAAACGAAACAGAAGAGGGTGTTGAGAATGAAACACAAAGAACACACAAAGAAATTGCTGGAAGGGATTGGTTTTATTAAAGCAAACTACGTTGGCATTTATAGCCAGATACAAAACAGAATGCAAAACAGAAAAAGCAACAAATCAGGAAGCACCAAAAGACTAGGAAGACTATCTAGAAAAACTAGGACCTACTGGACTATTTCAAAGAAAACAAACTTTGACCAACATTCCCTCCCTTAAGCTAAAACACATGCGTTTAGCTTATATCTACAGCTTTAGTGACACCGAGCATACAACGAAGCTTCTCGAATTGTTCCAGCTTCAGCGGCTTCGTCATAATGTCTGCAATTTGATTCTCTGACTTACAAAAGCTCAATTCCACAGCTCCATCACTCACCAGTTCTCTAAGGAAATGAAATCTCACTCCGATGTGCTTACTTTTTCCATGGAAGACAGGGTTTTTTTACAGCTGAATCGTGGAACTGTTGTCACAATAAATAACAGTTCCTTGCTTTTCTTCAATTCCAAGCTGCTCCAAAATTCTTTTAAGCCAGATGCACTGACAAGCACAAAAGGCGGCAACAATGTACTCGGCCTCAGTGGTTGACAGGCTTACTACTGGTTGCTTTTTGGAAGACCATGAAACCGCTCCAGACCCCATCATGAATACGTAGCCAGATGTGCTCCTTCCATCATTCAAGTCCCCTGCACAACCACTGTCTGTATATACCACAAGACCATTCATATCTTCTTTCTTATAGAGCACACCAAACTCAATACTCCCCTTTATGTATCTTAGTATTCTCTTAGTTGCAAGCCAATGAGATAGTTTTGGGCGTGCCATGAACCTGCTAATCAAACTTACTCCATACATTAAATCTGGTCGGGTCACGGTTAGATACATAAGACACCCGGCTACTTGCTTGAACATGGTAGCATCGACTTCATCACCGTGCTCGTCTTTTGAAAGTATCGTTCCTGGAACAATAGGATTCTTTACTGGATTGCTGTTTTCCATGCCAAACCTTGCTAGAACTTTCCGTGCATATCTCCTTTGACAGATAAAAATTCCAGCTGCACTTTGTAGGACTTCTACTCCAAGAAAATATCTCATCATTCCTAGATTAGTCATGTCAAATTCCGACATCATTGAGTTTTTAAGCTCATCACACATACTCCTATCATTCCCTGTATAGATTAGATCATCAACATAGAGACTAACTATTAGTAGTTTACCTTATTTTGACTTGGTGAAGAGAGTGTGTTCGCAACTACATTTTTGAAAGCCTTCTCGTGCAAAGTACGCCTCGATCTTACTGTACCAGGCCCTCGGGGCCTGTTTTAGGCCATACAACGCCTTCTTTAATCTATACACTTTATTTTCTTCTCCCGGTTTGACAAAACCTTCCGGTTGCTCAACGAACACTTTCTCTTTGAGCTCTCCGTGAAGGAAAGCACTCTTCACGTCAAGTTGAAACACACGCCAATCACATTTTGCTGCCAATGCAAGTATTACCCTTACAATATCCAATCTTGCCACCGGTGCAAAAACTTCCGTATAGTCTACTCCATATTGTTGTGCGTAACCTTTCGCTACCAACCGTGCCTTGAATTTTTGCACATCGCCTCTTTAATCAAGCTTGGTTTTGAAGACCCATTTGACTCCGATAGGCTTCACTCCTTCCGGTAAGATTGCTAGTTCCCACGTATCATTTTTTTCGATGGCCCTTATCTCCGTAGCCATTACTTCTCTCCATTTCTGGCTTTTATTTGCTTCCGTAAAGAGATAAGGATCACCTTCACTTTGGGCCATTAACATCATATTTAGCTCTGGTTCTTCGTCCGACAAGCCTGCTCCTGTCTCGTAATTCGTCATCCACATTGGTTCTCTTCTGGTTCTGTTTCGTGCGCCCCTCCCTTCAACGTGAGCCTCTTGATCGACGAATGGTTCACCGGTGTCACTTGGGGTGCTGCTGCCAGAAACATCAGAGCTGCCAGAAACATTATGTTGGTTCCTGTTTTGCTTAACAATGATGATTCTTTCAGTTAGTTCAGATAAGATATAATGCGGAAGCGTATTTAAAGAACTGAAAGAAATAATGAGGTAGAATGACACACAATATCAAATAAGTAATATGTAAATGACAGATTAATATCTCAAAGATTTACTTTATTTGATATTAATAAGAACACCAAGAACACCAAAGGTTTAACAAGAAATCTGCTCTTAAAGGTGTGTGTGTGTCGTGCAAAGCTTAATAGAAGAACTCAACATGAGTCTTCTATTTATACTATTCTCAAAAGGGACAAGCTCTAGACAATAAGGACAGATAGGTACTAAAACACTATTCTGGTACTGTTCATAGTACAACGTTAATTAAATGCGCCAGCTTCTACTAAGGCTATGACCTATCAGAGTTTGACATGTGGAGTTGTCAGGGCATGCCTTGTACGAAAAATCATGAAGATCTTCGTACAGCAGAAACTGTTGGAAGCACGTTTGTCCTTATATAGATCTTTTAATCTTTATACCACAGAGGCTCTGTCAAGTATGACAGAGGCTCTGTGGCCTTGTCCGTTGAGAAGAGTCTTCTGGCGATTCTTGTCTTCTCGGTGATTCTTCGGTCTTCTCGGAGACTCGGCAGAGCCTCTGTCGAAGACTGCACTTCGATCTTCTATCCGTGCCTTGCAGAACCTCTGTCAGAGTTTTCTATACTTAGCCTATTTTTCAATACTTCTATAAACAAAAAGATTGGAGCTAACAATCTCCCCCTAAGTATTGAAAAATAAAAAATTGAAAAGTGCAAGGTTTTCTAGGCTAAGTATATGACAAGAGGTATTTGACCTCTGTAGAACATTTTCTTTTCATATAAGTTTATGCCAGAGGCATTTACATTTGATTACAGTGAAGAGTAAAAGTGACAAAGATTTGTAGACTAACTCAGACGTTGGCGTTTTGGAAGTCATTGAAACTTCTATTGTCGAGTCCTACTTCTTTAAGCTCATGATAGAACCTGATGCAGAGGGTTCTGAAGTTGATTACTGAGTCGATGACCTCTATCAGTCTATCTGCGAGAGCTTGATTCATGTGCTCCGTTCCTCTATGCTCCACGAGGCTTGCTCTGAACTATGTCAAAGTATTTGTTGCATACTTCTGACAGTCCATTTCTAGGAACAATCTTGACTTACCCGCAGGATCTTGAAAGATGTACCCAACCTTTGGAGATATAATGATCGAGTTTGGTACGGCAGAGGATGGGCAGTCATCTTCCGGTGGTCGAAGACTCAACTTCCTCACTCCAAGATCTCGAGCTAGTTGGAAATCGACTAGGCTGTATAGCAGAAGTTTCTCGCGTATGGCCCCTTTTATCACTATGTATGCCCTTCGAGCTTCATCAGTTGTGTAGTTCTTTTTCGTCCATTCCAGAAGATCAGGTAGGTCATAGGGACTTAGGTTTCTGAGATCGGCATCCGAGAATTGATTCTCGGTTCTGTCCACTCTTTTGACCTTATAGATATTATAGTAGATCTTAGTGCTTCTGGTGCGAGAGAACTTATAGTATATGACCTTGTCGATTTTGGAGATTGAGTAGACTTGGTAGGTAGGCTTGGGTGTTGTTCTGTTGAAGATGTTCTCGAGCTCACCACGGAAGTTGGGATCTTGAATGGATGGTGGCAGAGGATCTCTGGCAGTTCTGTTGTACAAATATCTGTATACCACTTCTTCCATCTGTCGTGGAGGTGCACCACGTGGAGGCATTGGTCTGCGCAGGGCATCCATTTGTTTATTGATTTGGGCCACTCGATCCTCTGTGAGTTTGTCCTTTGGATCCATAACTTGTATGTTTGACAGAGGGGTAATACCAAAAGCCCAGTCTTCTTCTTCAGGCTTTGGGGTGACATAGGCGTCGAAGGTGCTTTTCATCAATTTCTCTGTTGGTTGATGCTTTGGCTTCTTCTTCTTGGGTTCCTCTGTCATGATGGACTTTCCCTTGTCCTTGGCCTTAGGCTCTTCTGCTAGTTGAGATGGGGTTGCCTCTGTAGGATTTGACTTTTGGGGTTCTGAGGGCTTTGCATGAGGTGTGGGTTTGGTTGTTTGTGCTTTTGTTGGTTTTGTGGGGGTTGCCTCTGTTGGTTTTGACACTTGTGTTTCTGAGGTCTTGGTTGGCGAGTCTTCTGTGAGTATGCTTACTGGGATTCCCATGGTTAAAGCAGCTCAGTGTGTAAAGGTGGATTCATGTCTTACATGGGCTCTGTATTTTTCTCTTTGAGCCATTTTTGCCTTCATTGTTTTCAGAATATCTCCAGCAGAGGGTTTGGTTTTGGTTGGGTACCTTCTTGGTTTGTGGGCGATGGATTTGATTCTTGGGTTGGTGGTTTTTGGTTCTTTTGCGGTGTTAGGTGTGGGAGATGGTAGGTTTTGTTTGGGTTTTGGTGTTGGGGTTGGTTGGTCTTCTTCAGAGGATGTCAATATTTGAATCTATTCACGGATTGGCACATCTTCTCCGAATACAGAGGTTGTTTCCACAGAGGTGGATGTTGCCTCTGTGGTCTGTTGTTGGGGGGTTCCTTCTTGGGTTTGAGTTGGAGGAGCTTGGGATATGGGTTCTGCAGATATGTGTGTTGGTGCAGGTAAACCTCTGGATGTTACTTTCTCCCTGGTCTTCTCCCCCTCAGGATGAACTGATGAATCATCAGAGTCATCCTGACCCTTGTCTTTAGTACCCTCTGTCCGGCATGAAGCTTCTGGCTTTTTGGGCGCTTTGGCACCTGCAGCTGTCATCTTTGCACATAGATCATCACAGAGGCCAAGAAGTGTATGGACCTCTGCTTCTGTGTTAAAGCGCATTCTGTCGACGCTCTTCTGAAAATATTTTACATAATTAGCGTTGGCAGCAGTGAAGGCTTTGATGACTTATGTCACTTGATCCAGTATCCCTTGCCCAAGCTCTGTCAGTTGAGCTCTGGTCATGTAGTCGGAGGGCTGCATGGCCTGAGTTTCTTTCGTTGTATGCTCTTAGACTTGTTCTAAGGCCTTCTTTAGGTCATCTGGTGTAAGGCCCTTAGAGGTTGAGGATTGCTCATTCTTCAGCTTGTTAAGCAGATCTTTGACAGAAGTATGGAAAACAGAGGTTTCTCGAATTCGGCAGCAGCAGAGGCGGCAGAGGTTGTAGCAGTTGACTTCATCTGGGCTAAGGCAGTTTGCACCTCTGTGGACAGGTCGTCCATTTTGGTGTTTAGATTTGTGAGAGCCCTGGATGTTGTATCTGCAAAAGATTGTCCACAGAGGTGACAAGGGTTTGGAACTCATCCCTTGATACATGTGGACTTGGGGTAACCTCTGGGTGAACACATTCGTCCCCAGAGTGAGTCCCTGTTCCTTGGACACCTTCTTTCGCCCTTGTTTTTACGTTGGGGGCGGAAGGATTTCCTTCTGATCCTTGAGTAGAGGTTTTTAAGGCCTCAGTTTCTACAGAAGTTCTGATAAGAACATTGTCTTGATCCACTCCAGAGGTGGGTACAAGAGTATCCTTATGTTGACTCGGAGACTTGTCTAGAGTCTCTCCGTCTTTGTGCACTCTAAGCTCCTCTGAAGAGCCTTTTGGACCTATAAGTATGCGCGTGTCAGAGGAAACGAATTCCTCTGTAGGGATTTCTGTTGTGATCATGGGCGATGGATCACGAACTAAGGGTAAGTCCTTTTGAGAGGACTGATAACGCCACTTTTTGGCTTTATTTCCGGTTCTCAAACCAATGAGATTGGCTTGTATTCAAGTAAAAAGGCGTGTATTTTACGGTTTATCTAGTGATTTACACAGGTTATCTAAAAGGCAGCATTCCTCGAGAAAAGAAGCTAAAAAGAGCCCAAAACGATTCCAAACGAAGCCTAACAGAAGCCCACGAGTCAAGCCCAAGACCCACGACCGAACCAGGACCCGAACCGCGAACCAGAAAACGACCCACACAGCTAATTGGACACGCGCGACTTACCACGCGACTTGCAAGTCGCGTGGCAAGTGGCGTAACCCACTGTTTCGCGTTTTTCAGCTACAAAATCCGATTTTAGGTCATTCGTTCGATATCCAACTTTCGGCAGACGACCAGGGGCGATTTTGGGGCGATTTCCGGCGACTTTTCGGAGCTTTCGGAGTCACATTAGAGGGCCGATCACGGAGACAATCATCACGGAACGTAGATACAAGCACGATTGAAGGGAGTTCATCACGTTATTTTTCATGTTTTTAATCTTTCGCGTTACCATGTTTACATACGTAGTTTCATCTTTCTCTCTTGTGTTTGAATCCACCACCGACTTGAACTAACCGGTTCGTGTTGGGGGTTGGAATGAATTCGGTTTATAAAGCATGTAACCAGATGATTTGAACTTTTCTTGGTTTTTCCTTGATTAATGAAACATGTGATTTTGTGTTTAATGCCTTTGAAAGTCTAGCTAGCTTTTAATTGATTTATTATTTCCAGTTGAGTTCGAGAGAATTAACTGTTAAATAGAACTAGGAATTGCATGCCTAAGACGATAAATCAGTGATAGAGATATACTGAATAAGTCTTAGTCCCAATTAAACCGTTAGGTTGATATCGAGAGATGAAATCTAGCCAATTTAACATAAATCGAGTACTTAATGTGTTTTGGAATCCATAGGTGAGATCGAGAGATTAAACTTATCCTTTTCAAAATAAAACCCGTTATGGCTTGAAAGAGAACAACGGTGACTTTAAAAGATTTGGGAATCATTAAGGGGATAAACTGGTAATTGTTTGAGTTGTTTGTGTGCATGTGTAGAACCGGAGGATTTCCAACCCTCAACTTTTCTCTCTATCGAAGTTCCTAAATTGTTCTTTGCTTTGTTTGCGTTTAAGTTGTGATTTGCTAGAATTTAGTTTAAAACCCATCTTCCAAATTCGACAGTCTAGTTAATAAAGCTTATAGTAATTGTGATACTTAGTTCCTAGTTCCCCGTGATTCGATACTCGTACTTCTAAAGTACTATTACTTGACTTCGACCCGTACACTTGCGGTAAGATCCTCGGGGTGTGAAAACCCCCTGTCAAGGACTCCCGTGGATTGGTTTCCCCGGATAAGATTGGCACAGAGGTAGAAAGATTTACCTCTGTTCGGTCAGTTTGGGGTGGGTTCGAGCTGTGTTGCTCTTGTTCAATATTACCTTCTGCCACTAGACTGGCGGTAATATAAGTGTGGGTTGCACTGGGAGTTGGTTGGGGATGTGTGCCTCTTCTATCTACAGCATCTTTTTGTGCTTCACCCTCTGTCACACACCCTAACCTTACTGTTTCGCTTCTGGCCTCTATCTCGTGAAAATCACCCAAATGCTCTGTGGCGTCTACTTCCTCTGGACTCTTTCGTCGAACATCATATCCAGGTTGGAGGAAGGGGTTCTGAAGTAATTCTGGGGTCTTTCCCTGAATGCTTTATGGGGTTTGGTCATCCTCATCCAAGTCAGAAGAGATCCTGAAGTTTGGTTCTTCTTCTGACTGGTTGGAGAGGGCTTCTGCGTTCCAGCCAGTAGTGTCTAGAGTATTGGCGATTTCGGGGTGTTCAATTAAAGTGTTGAAGTCACCCTGATCTTCTGCATAGTGGATGGGTGAAGGAGATTGCAGAGGCTGATCCTGGGTTTCTTCGAGCATATCAGTTTCCTCTGCAATGGTTTGCAGAGGAGTGTGAATTTTCTTGGATTTCTTCTTGCTCCTTTTTGGTTTGGGGGTACCCTCCTTAGAAGACTTATGTTTTCTCTTCTTTTTGTCTTTTGGAAGGGGGGGGGGGTGCAGAAGATCCGACTTATGTGGCATGAGGAGGGGATTGTTGGGTTTGAACAGCACTGGTAGAGGTTCCCTATGTAGCTTGCCTTTTTCTGTGGTCTTTCTTCTTCTTGGGAGTGGTGGCAGAGGTTTTGCTTTTAGGAGTAGGGGAGAGAATAGTGTTTCTCAGAGCATGAAAGTTCCCTTGTACCAGTTCATGTTTAGCAAGTGCCTCTGCCCATTCATCGTATGTCATCCTATCTACGACTAGGGTTCCTATGGGGGCTCCTAGACGCGGTGGTGTCACAGGACTCGGTTCTGGAGTCCTATGATCGCGTATGTATTCTAACTTAAGGGTCTTGTCGGTAGCATATGCCAGAAGTTTGGCTGGCAGAGGTCTGCAGAAAGGGTATTTGTCTTCGTGCTCTGTTGGGGAGTTCTTTGTCATGGGATACATCCTAGCCGTTGGACCCTCCAATGGCCATTTTTGTAGTAGGAGCAGAGGCTCAAGGAGGACACCCAAATTTTGCTGATATTGCAGAGGAGGTAGAGCTTCTTTTGATCGTCCTTTGGCTTTCTGGGAGGAGATTCTGCGGTCAATGGTGTTAACCATTTCTTGCATCATTAGGGTGGAATAGTCCAGAGGTAGATCGTAGTATACCCCATACATAATGGCCAAAATTTAGTGAGAAGATTGGTCTGGACTGCCCACTTTCCCAGTAAGGCATCTGTTGAGAATGGAGAAGAGCGTATTCCATAGAGGGGGAAGTCGATTTCTTCTGAAATCATTCCTTTTCCTTAGGGTTGTGTTGTACCCCAACATTTCAACAAATATGTAGAGGTCAGTGTCTGTAGGTTCCTCTGTGTATCCCTTTATCCCTAGAAGACCTCTTGTGGGTAGACTGAGCTCAAGTGAGAACATGGTTCTGTTGAACTTGAGTTCAAGGTGCTCGGATTTGTTTGGTTTTGAGATGTAGCCCTTTATTTGTCTATCTTCTGGGTCAAATCTGCTGCTTTGCCAGAATTGATTGAGATATCTGGCAGGGATTTTGTGGACAGTTTTGGTTAATAGGGGGTAAAGATAATGATTTTCCAGAATGTGAAGAAGGATGGCATGTGCTTCCCTAAATGAGGTTTTTGAGGGAACGAGGTAGTAGTTATTGGGTTTTAAGGGAAGAACACTTTCAAAGTGTTCATGGGCGATGAAGTTTAGAATGTGGGTAGTCGGAGCAAAATCCGCTGTGTTGCCGGAGTTATCCTGTTGTAGGTTTCCGGCCATATCTGGGTTTTGGGAGTGCTCAGAATGAGATGAGGAGTTCACCGGAGTGTTGGATGCCATTTTGATAATCTTCAGAGAAGAGTAGAATATAGAAGTTTGCAGGTGATTGCAAGGTTCGCCGGAGAAGATGAAAAGAGTAAGTTCGTAAAAGTTTAGATGAAGTGGTAAGTCGGGTTTTATACTGAAGAGATAATGGTAGTCTGAAGAGGTAAATAGGTGAAAGTGAATAATATTTGGGGTCCGCAATCGAGTACATACGGCTGGGTTCAACTTTCTAGGAGAACGTGTGACGTGTACGCCCAATCAAATTGTGCCACGTCATGCATGTCAGAGCACGATTAGATGGCGTGAGCGGCCCATTAATGCTTGGCGCGTGGGTCTTTCTACTTTCATATTACTGTTACTCGCAGTAGATAACCCGTACTGTTACAGAAACGACAGAAGCTCTGTTGTGGAATGATCTCTGTGGTTTTAAACCTGCTTTTTATATCCTCTGATGCTTGCACCTTTACCAAAAACGTTTGAAAATTTCATTGGAGAGGATCGATAAATTTTAGTGTAGAGATTACGTTCACAGAGGTTTTGGAGCTCTGTCAGAGCCAGCAAAAGCTCTATGAGTTGGAATTTCTCATAACTAAAAATTTATGAAACGTTTTGATCATCCAAGGTTTTCACTGTTTTACAAACTGTTTTTAGGACATATTTGAAAATTATTGTCCTAGAAAAACTGTTTTGGAGAAGGTTTTGTACGAGATACTCATTTTTGAGTGTCTAGGTTGGTCGACAGAGACTCTTTGATGGGGTGAGCTCTTGAAAAAAAACTTTCTTCCAGTATCTTTGTGCGTGCTAATCCTTAAGGAAGACATTGAAGTTGATCGAAAGAGTTCCCATATGAATTTTGCAGTTGTAGAGGATCCGCCTTACAGAAGCTCTGTTGAGCTCAGCAGAGGCTCTATGACCTTAAATTTCTCATAACGGAAGGCTCGAAAATCTTTTTGATCATTAATTGTTTGGAATGTCTTAAACAATGTTTCTAGGACGTATTTGGAAATTGGTGTCCTAGAAATTTGTTTTTCAGAAAGGATTTGTACGAGATACTTACCTTTTGGCTCTCCCTTGTTCGGCAAAAACCTTCACTTCTGTGAATTTGGTTGATGATATCTCTTCTTTGGCTCCCCCTTGAATGATCAACCTCTGTAGATCAGTTCAAGGTCTCCTTCTGCTCCCCCTTGACCTTTGCTTGGATCAAATAAGTAGTGCATAGAACATAGGTCATGCTTATCAGAGGTTCTGTGGAGATTGTCAGAGGCTCTGAGCAATCCCACAGAAGCTCTGTTGGTTACAGAACTTTTGATGATTAAGAATTTACATACATAAGTTTAAATATATACATATTTACAAAAGGATCAAGTCTTACTTACAGAGGATTCAACTCATGTTTATCATTCCCAACTTACCCACCAAGAAAAGGAATATTTTCTCATCAAGTGCCTTGGTGAATAAGTCTGCAAGCTGGTATTCAGTAGACACAAAGTGCATTTCGATTGTGCCATATTCAACATGATGCTTCAGAAAGTGATAACGAATATCGATATGCTTTGTTTTTGAATGCTGTACTGGATTGGCAGAGATGGCTATGGCACTTTTTGAATCATAGAAGATGGGTATCTTGAATATGTTGTGGCCATAGTCCTTTAGCTGAGTTTTCATCCACAGAACTTGGGAACAACAGCTAGCAGCAACAACGTATTCAACTTCTGTTGTAGATGTAGACACACAGTTCTGCTTCTTTGAAGTCCAGCTGACTAGTTTACCTCCCAGGAATTGACAACTCCCAGAGGTGCTTTTTCGATCAAGCTTGCATCCTCTATAATCTGAATCTGTGTATGCCTTAATACCAAAGACAGAGTTCTTCGGATACCAGAGCCTAAGATTTTTGGTTCCTTTAAGGTATCTGAAGATCCTCTTTACAGCAATATAGTGGGATTCCTTTGGGTTAGCTTGATATGTTGCACAGTGGCATGTGGCATACATTATTTCAGGCCTACTTGCGGTTAAGTATAAAAGAGACCCGATCATGCCTCTGTAGAGCTTGCACTCTACAGATTTGCCATCTGGATATGAGAATAACTTATTTCCAGTGGCCATTGGGGTCTTCATTACAGAGGCATCAGAGAGACTAAATTTTGAAAGGATGTCAGAGACATATTTAGCTTGATTTATAAAGATTCTCTCTGATGATTGTTTTACTTGGAGTCCGAGGAAGAAGGTTAATTCTCCCATCATACTCGTTTCAAACTCACTCTGCATGAGTTTTTCAAAATCTTTGCACTGTTGTGCATTTGTAGACCCAAAAATAATGTCATCCACATAAATCTGTACAAGCAGAATCTCATCACTTTTTCGTTTGTAGAACAAATTAGTGTCGGTTGTACCTCTGTCGAATTCATTATTGAGAAGAAAGGTTGAAAGTCTTTCGTAACATGCTCTTGGAGCTTGTTTCAGTCCATACAGAGCTTTGTCGAGGTAGTACACGCATTTTGGGTACTTGGAACTTTCAAACCCTGGTGGTTGCTGGATATATACTTCTTCTTGGATTTCACCATTCAGAAAAGCATATTTTACATCCATTTGAAAAACTTTGAAACCTCTATGAGCTGCGAAAGCTAAGAAGATTCTTATTGCTTCGAGCCGTGCGACAGGGGCAAAAGTTTCATCGTAATCAATGCCTTCTTCTTGGCGATATCCCTTGGCCACCAATCTCGCTTTGTTTCTAATGACCACCCCATCCTCGTCCTTCTTATTTCTGAAGACCCATTTAGTCCCTATTGCTTGTTTCCCTTTCGGCAGAGGAACAAGGGTCCAGACTTTGTTTCTCTCAAACTGTAGAAGTTCTTCTTGCATTGCATCTACCCAGTTTGGATCGTCTAGGGCTTCATAGATTCTTTTTGGCTCGATCACACTGATGAAATTTGTAAAAAACAAAAATTAGCAGTGGCTGATCTTGTTTTGACCTTTTCAGAAGGGTCGTCGATTATAAGGCTTGGAGGATGTCTTTTCGTCCACTGTATTGTTCTTGGAAGATGGTCATTTGAGTAATCCAGATGAACCTCTGTAGTTGCACACTTTGGTTCTGGTGCGGCCTCTGTTGTAGATGGTACTTCTGTGCTTGTGCTTGGTTTTTCAGCTTGTGGGACCATTGGGCTTAAAGTTGAAACTTGTTTGTAACACCCGTAATTTCGGTAAACAAATATCACCCAATTGTTTTGCATCTTGAAAATGGTGGAATTTATGTTTGGAAGACATTACGTAAAGTCTCTAAGAGTATCGGGAGTTTTGGTGTTGAAAAGTCGAGTTTCGCGGCTTGGTACGTGGATCGCGACTATGACCGGCGACTATGACCATGTCATTTTCGCGGTGGCATTGTCGCGATGGAGGGACAAAACGCGAAATCGAACAGAAAGTGGTACATGGGTCGCGACTATGCCACACGACAATGCCCTGGGCATAGTCGCGGTGTCATTGTCGCGCCGGGGTGCTGGGTTGCTGTTTCAAATCGGGTTTTAAAGGAGTTTAGCTAGCTTTTCTCTCATTTATCATCCAAGATCGATCTCTCTCTTTCTCCAGGCGATTTTCCTCTCCCTCTCACCCAAATCGATTTCCTTTCCCCAAATCAACCACAAATCCTTCCCCCTCTTCTTCATCTTCTTCACTTAAATCAAACCATTTCCACCATTGTTGAACACTTGGAGGTTTGAAGCTTTTGGGTGGCTAGGAGCTCTCTTTTTGAAGGATTCAACTGATTAAGGTAATCTCTAGCTAGATTGTTGTTATCTTTCACTTTCTTTTTCATATTGAAGTGTTTTGGGTGATGTTGATGGTAGTTGATTAAGAAAATCTCCAAATCTCATCACCTATGAAGTTAGGGTTTGGTATAGATGGGTATTTTGGTATATATTGGATGGATGATGATTTCTTGTGGTTAAACTTGAGTATTGATGGTTGGAAATTCATAAATCTAGGTTTTGGGAGTTTTGGCTAGAGGATGCAAACTTCATCAAAGGAGCTTATGTTGGAGAAATACTAGATTTAGCTTAATCTAGCAAATGTGAGTTCAAGTTACTTTGCGAAAACTTTGTACATGCCAAAATGAGTATTTTACAAATATGTGCGTGTTTTACTTGAAAATGTATGAGGTTGAGTTATTTGAATAGTTTAACTCTTTTGAAGTGTTTAGCTTCATAAATGTGTAAAACACCCGTATTTGGGGTTTTTGAATATTTGGATGGTTGAAAACCATAAATTGTCTTTAAAAGATTAATTGCTCAAAATGAGGTTTATTTGGTGGTTTAATCATATATGTGTAAATGATTTTGTAAACCATTTGGGAAATGCACTTTTAAGTGTTATGGGTCATTTTGAGAATGTTAAGGGTGTGAGTCCTTTTGGAAAACCCTTTTTGTTTAATCCATGTTGAGTTTTAGGGTTAATGACGATTTTGGGATACGTGTTTCTTAAACAATGTTTAAACGCGTTTTATGCGATGATGACCGACTTTATGGGTCTAACAAGCTTGGAGCACTTTGCTCGGTTTTGATTTTGAGATAGTCTTGGGACATTTGTCCGGTTTAAATGGCTCGATGTGGAGTCTTATTTACGGGTTGCTTTTATTGCACCGTGTTGAACATTATTGCACGTTGTTGATATTTTACATGCTCATGGTTGAGTCTAGGATGTGGTATATGCTTAATTGCATTTTCATTTGCATGATTTGACGTCAATAAATGATCATTAGATCTTTGAGTAGAGGGATCGGTTTTGGACTCAATTGAGTCTTGAGGGCATTCGCCCGGTTTTAATAAGCTCGACGTGGGCTTGGGGTTTGCATTGCATGAGTTGCATCATATTTTAGATTTACATGATTTGAATGCATTGGTTGTTCTTTTGATGTCATGTATAAATTTTAAGTTAAGTAAGCTTGTTGTGGATGGTGGGTTTGCCAAGGTAAAGACCTAGTATGGTTGAACTTGGTGGTTTTAAACGGACTAAAGACCTAGTATGGTTGATGTCTAAGAGGGGCTAAAGACCTAGTATGGTTGATGCCAAAGACGGACTAAAGACCTAGTATGGTTGATGTCTAAGATGGGCTAAAGATCTAGTATGATTGATGCTGAGGATTGACTAAAGACCTAGTATGGTTGATGTCATCTGTTTTTACACATCCAAGAAGCTTATTTGCATTTATTTTAATCGTGGTTTAATTTATGTGTTTGCCACATTCGATGAGATCGGGTCTCCCCCGTCACCGAAGGGTGTTGATTTCTGGTATTTTATCTATTCACATTGTTGAGGTTATATTACATGCATATGGATTATTTTCCATGATTGGTGGACGGATTCATGTTACATTCTTATTGGATGTTTTAACTGATGGAGTTTTATTTTATGGTATTTGGATTTTAATACATTTTACGTTTGCGTGAGTTTTGCTTCGTATTATGTTTCCAATGAAAGGTTATATTTAAATGGATGGTTTCCATGTTTTATGGGTTGAGTAGGTATTGTCAATCGTATTTGAAGGTTTTGCCTAAAACTAGATTTATTCACGTATTTGAGTGGGCTGAGATTCGTAACTCATTTTTGGAAAAACGCTTCACACTTTTGGGGAGGATTCCCATGGATTTTGGTGCGTTGGAAAATGGGTCATTTATGTCTGTTTTGAGAACTATTTGGAAATGATAACCTTTGTCGCAAACTTTCACTACAGGTTTATTGGATCATGACTAAAACTACTAATTCCCGATTTATGATTTTATATAGTCATGATAAATTGCTTGAACTCACTAAGCGTAAGCCTAACCCTTTTTATTTGTCGGCATGTGCAACAGGCTCAGGTTGGGGTAGCTCTAGCTACATTGTGAAGTGACGAGTGCTAGTAAAGTGCACGAGAGGTGACTTGTTTAGTGAAGTATTCCACATTTAATTGGGACTAGCAACTTGTGTTGTATTAAGTAACGTCCGTCCTAAGTTTTAGTTGTGGAAATTATAATGTTTAAATTCTGAGGTATTTTCAGGAATGAATTGTAGAGACGATTTCATCTCATTTTATTTTCAGGAATGAAATTGTAGAGACGATTTCATCCCTTTCGGCAGAGGAACAAGGGTCCAGACTTTGTTTCTCTCAAACTGTAGAAGTTCTTCTTGCATTGCATCTACCCAGTTTGGATCGTCTAGGGCTTCAGAGATTCTTTTTGGCTCGATCACACTGATGAAATTTGTAAAGAAACAAAAATTAGCAGTGGCTGGTCTTGTTTTGACCTTTTCAGAAGGGTCGTCGATTATAAGGCTTGGAGGATGTCTTTTCGTCCACTGTGTTGTTCTTGGAAGATGGTCATTTGAGTAATCCAGATGAACCTCTGTAGTTGCACACTTTGGTTCTGGTGCGGCCTCTGTTGTAGATGGTACTTCTGTGCTTGTGCTTGGTTTTTCAGCTTGTGGGACCATTGGGCTTAAAGTTGAAACTTGTTTGTAACACCCGTAATTTCGGTAAACAAATATCACCTAATTGTTTTGCATCTTGAAAATGGTGGAATTTATGTTTGGAAGACATTACGTAAAGTCTCTAAGAGTATCGGGAGTTTTGGTGTTGAAAAGTCGAGTTTCGCGGCTTGGTACGTGGATCGCGACTATGACCGGCGACTATGACCATGTCATTTTCGCGGTGGCATTGTCGCGATGGAGGGACAAAACGCGAAATCGAACAGAAAGTGGTACATGGGTCGCGACTATGCCACACGACAATGCCCTGGGCATAGTCGCGGTGTCATTGTCGCGCCGGGGTGCTGGGTTGCTGTTTCAAATCGGGTTTTAAAGGAGTTTAGCTAGCTTTTCTCTCATTTATCATCCAAGATCGATCTCTCTCTTTCTCCAGGCGATTTTCCTCTCCCTCTCACCCAAATCGATTTCCTTTCCCCAAATCAACCACAAATCCTTCCCCCTCTTCTTCATCTTCTTCACTTAAATCAAACCATTTCCACCATTGTTGAACACTTGGAGGTTTGAAGCTTTTGGGTGGCTAGGAGCTCTCTTTTTGAAGGATTCAACTGATTAAGGTAATCTCTAGCTAGATTGTTGTTATCTTTCACTTTCTTTTTCATATTGAAGTGTTTTGGGTGATGTTGGTGGTAGTTGATTAAGAAAATCTCCAAATCTCATCACCTATGAAGTTAGGGTTTGGTATAGATGGGTATTTTGGTATATATTGGATGGATGATGATTTCTTGTGGTTAAACTTGAGTATTGATGGTTGGAAATTCATAAATCTAGGTTTTGGGAGTTTTGGCTAGAGGATGCAAACTTCATCAAAGGAGCTTATGTTGGAGAAATACTAGATTTAGCTTAATCTAGCAAATGTGAGTTCAAGTTACTTTGCGAAAACTTTGTACATGCCAAAATGAGTATTTTACAAATATGTGCGTGTTTTACTTGAAAATGTATGAGGTTGAGTTATTTGAATAGTTTAACTCTTTTGAAGTGTTTAGCTTCATAAATGTGTAAAACACCCGTATTTGGGGTTTTTGAATATTTGGATGGTTGAAAACCATAAATTGTCTTTAAAAGATTAATTGCTCAAAATGAGGTTTATTTGGTGGTTTAATCATATATGTGTAAATGATTTTGTAAACCATTTGGGAAATGCACTTTTAAGTGTTATGGGTCATTTTGAGAATGTTAAGGGTGTGAGTCCTTTTGGAAAACCCTTTTTGTTTAATCCATGTTGAGTTTTAGGGTTAATGACGATTTTGGGATACGTGTTTCTTAAACAATGTTTAAACGCGTTTTATGCGATGATGACCGACTTTATGGGTCTAACAAGCTTGGAGCACTTTGCTCGGTTTTGATTTTGAGATAGTCTTGGGACATTTGTCCGGTTTAAATGGCTCGATGTGGAGTCTTATTTACGGGTTGCTTTTATTGCACCGTGTTGAACATTATTGCACATTGTTGATATTTTACATGCTCATGGTTGAGTCTAGGATGTGGTATATGCTTAATTGCATTTTCATTTGCATGATTTGACGTCAATAAATGATCATTAGATCTTTGAGTAGAGGGATCGGTTTTGGACTCAATTGAGTCTTGAGGGCATTCGCCCGGTTTTAATAAGCTCGACGTGGGCTTGGGGTTTGCATTGCATGAGTTGCATCATATTTTAGATTTACATGATTTGAATGCATTGGTTGTTCTTTTGATGTCATGTATAAATTTTAAGTTAAGTAAGCTTGTTGTGGATGGTGGGTTTGCCAAGGTAAAGACCTAGTATGGTTGAACTTGGTGGTTTTAAACGGACTAAAGACCTAGTATGGTTGATGTCTAAGAGGGGCTAAAGACCTAGTATGGTTGATGCCAAAGACGGACTAAAGACCTAGTATGGTTGATGTCTAAGATGGGCTAAAGATCTAGTATGATTGATGCTGAGGATTGACTAAAGACCTAGTATGGTTGATGTCATCTGTTTTTACACATCCAAGAAGCTTATTTGCATTTATTTTAATCGTGGTTTAATTTATGTGTTTGCCACATTCGATGAGATCGGGTCTCCCCCGTCACCGAAGGGTGTTGATTTCTGGTATTTTATCTATTCACATTGTTGAGGTTATATTACATGCATATGGATTATTTTCCATGATTGGTGGACGGATTCATGTTACATTCTTATTGGATGTTTTAACTGATGGAGTTTTATTTTATGGTATTTGGATTTTAATACATTTTACGTTTGCGTGAGTTTTGCTTCGTATTATGTTTCCAATGAAAGGTTATATTTAAATGGATGGTTTCCATGTTTTATGGGTTGAGTAGGTATTGTCAATCGTATTTGAAGGTTTTGCCTAAAACTAGATTTATTCACGTATTTGAGTGGGCTGAGATTCGTAACTCATTTTTGGAAAAACGCTTCACACTTTTGGGGAGGATTCCCATGGATTTTGGTGCGTTGGAAAATGGGTCATTTATGTCTGTTTTGAGAACTATTTGGAAATGATAACCTTTGTCGCAAACTTTCACTACAGGTTTATTGGATCATGACTAAAACTACTAATTCCCGAT
Organism: Saussurea involucrata; assembly: GCA_033807775.1. Lineage (NCBI taxonomy): Eukaryota > Viridiplantae > Streptophyta > Magnoliopsida > Asterales > Asteraceae > Saussurea > Saussurea involucrata. Next base: position 200,185,531 of record CM066320.1, on the reverse strand, counting down.
TTATGATTTTATATAGTCATGATAAATTGCTTGAACTCACTAAGCGTAAGCCTAACCCTTTTTATTTGTCGGCATGTGCAACAGGCTCAGGTTGGGGTAGCTCTAGCTACATTGTGAAGTGACGAGTGCTAGTAAAGTGCACGAGAGGTGACTTGTTTAGTGAAGTATTCCACATTTAATTGGGACTAGCAACTTGTGTTGTATTAAGTAACGTCCGTCCTAAGTTTTAGTTGTGGAAATTATAATGTTTAAATTCTGAGGTATTTTCAGGAATGAATTGTAGAGACGATTTCATCTCATTTTATTTTCAGGAATGAAATTGTAGAGACGATTTCATCCCTTTCGGCAGAGGAACAAGGGTCCAGACTTTGTTTCTCTCAAACTGTAGAAGTTCTTCTTGCATTGCATCTACCCAGTTTGGATCGTCTAGGGCTTCAGAGATTCTTTTTGGCTCGATCACACTGATGAAATTTGTAAAGAAACAAAAATTAGCAGTGGCTGGTCTTGTTTTGACCTTTTCAGAAGGGTCGTCGATTATAAGGCTTGGAGGATGTCTTTTCGTCCACTGTGTTGTTCTTGGAAGATGGTCATTTGAGTAATCCAGATGAACCTCTGTAGTTGCACACTTTGGTTCTGGTGCGGCCTCTGTTGTAGATGGTACTTCTGTGCTTGTGCTTGGTTTTTCAGCTTGTGGGACCATTGGGCTTAAAGTTGAAACTTGTTTGTAACACCCGTAATTTCGGTAAACAAATATCACCTAATTGTTTTGCATCTTGAAAATGGTGGAATTTATGTTTGGAAGACATTACGTAAAGTCTCTAAGAGTATCGGGAGTTTTGGTGTTGAAAAGTCGAGTTTCGCGGCTTGGTACGTGGATCGCGACTATGACCGGCGACTATGACCATGTCATTTTCGCGGTGGCATTGTCGCGATGGAGGGACAAAACGCGAAATCGAACAGAAAGTGGTACATGGGTCGCGACTATGCCACACGACAATGCCCTGGGCATAGTCGCGGTGTCATTGTCGCGCCGGGGTGCTGGGTTGCTGTTTCAAATCGGGTTTTAAAGGAGTTTAGCTAGCTTTTCTCTCATTTATCATCCAAGATCGATCTCTCTCTTTCTCCAGGCGATTTTCCTCTCCCTCTCACCCAAATCGATTTCCTTTCCCCAAATCAACCACAAATCCTTCCCCCTCTTCTTCATCTTCTTCACTTAAATCAAACCATTTCCACCATTGTTGAACACTTGGAGGTTTGAAGCTTTTGGGTGGCTAGGAGCTCTCTTTTTGAAGGATTCAACTGATTAAGGTAATCTCTAGCTAGATTGTTGTTATCTTTCACTTTCTTTTTCATATTGAAGTGTTTTGGGTGATGTTGGTGGTAGTTGATTAAGAAAATCTCCAAATCTCATCACCTATGAAGTTAGGTTTTGGTATAGATGGGTATTTTGGTATATATTGGATGGATGATGATTTCTTGTGGTTAAACTTGAGTATTGATGGTTGGAAATTCATAAATCTAGGTTTTGGGAGTTTTGGCTAGAGGATGCAAACTTCATCAAAGGAGCTTATGTTGGAGAAATACTAGATTTAGCTTAATCTAGCAAATGTGAGTTCAAGTTACTTTGCGAAAACTTTGTACATGCCAAAATGAGTATTTTACAAATATGTGCGTGTTTTACTTGAAAATGTATGAGGTTGATTTATTTGAATAGTTTAACTCTTTTGAAGTGTTTAGCTTCATAAATGTGTAAAACACCCGTATTTGGGGTTTTTGAATATTTGGATGGTTGAAAACCATAAATTGTCTTTAAAAGATTAATTGCTCAAAATGAGGTTTATTTGGTGGTTTAATCATATATGTGTAAATGATTTTGTAAACCATTTGGGAAATGCACTTTTAAGTGTTATGGGTCATTTTGAGAATGTTAAGGGTGTGAGTCCTTTTGGAAAACCCTTTTTGTTTAATCCATGTTGAGTTTTAGGGTTAATGACGATTTTGGGATACGTGTTTCTTAAACAATGTTTAAACGCGTTTTATGCGATGATGACCGACTTTATGGGTCTAACAAGCTTGGAGCACTTTGCTCGGTTTTGATTTTGAGATAGTCTTGGGACATTTGTCCGGTTTAAATGGCTCGATGTGGAGTCTTATTTACGGGTTGCTTTTATTGCACCGTGTTGAACATTATTGCACGTTGTTGATATTTTACATGCTCATGGTTGAGTCTAGGATGTGGTATATGCTTAATTGCATTTTCATTTGCATGATTTGACGTCAATAAATGATCATTAGATCTTTGAGTAGAGGGATCGGTTTTGGACTCAATTGAGTCTTGAGGGCATTCGCCCGGTTTTAATAAGCTCGACGTGGGCTTGGGGTTTGCATTGCATGAGTTGCATCATATTTTAGATTTACATGATTTGAATGCATTGGTTGTTCTTTTGATGTCATGTATAAATTTTAAGTTAAGTAAGCTTGTTGTGGATGGTGGGTTTGCCAAGGTAAAGACCTAGTATGGTTGAACTTGGTGGTTTTAAACGGACTAAAGACCTAGTATGGTTGATGTCTAAGAGGGGCTAAAGACCTAGTATGGTTGATGCCAAAGACGGACTAAAGACCTAGTATGGTTGATGTCTAAGATGGGCTAAAGATCTAGTATGATTGATGCTGAGGATTGACTAAAGACCTAGTATGGTTGATGTCATCTGTTTTTACACATCCAAGAAGCTTATTTGCATTTATTTTAATCGTGGTTTAATTTATGTGTTTGCCACATTCGATGAGATCGGGTCTCCCCCGTCACCGAAGGGTGTTGATTTCTGGTATTTTATCTATTCACATTGTTGAGGTTATATTACATGCATATGGATTATTTTCCATGATTGGTGGACGGATTCATGTTACATTCTTATTGGATGTTTTAACTGATGGAGTTTTATTTTATGGTATTTGGATTTTAATACATTTTACGTTTGCGTGAGTTTTGCTTCGTATTATGTTTCCAATGAAAGGTTATATTTAAATGGATGGTTTCCATGTTTTATGGGTTGAGTAGGTATTGTCAATCGTATTTGAAGGTTTTGCCTAAAACTAGATTTATTCACGTATTTGAGTGGGCTGAGATTCGTAACTCATTTTTGGAAAAACGCTTCACACTTTTGGGGAGGATTCCCATGGATTTTGGTGCGTTGGAAAATGGGTCATTTATGTCTGTTTTGAGAACTATTTGGAAATGATAACCTTTGTCGCAAACTTTCACTACAGGTTTATTGGATCATGACTAAAACTACTAATTCCCGATTTATGATTTTATATAGTCATGATAAATTGCTTGAACTCACTAAGCGTAAGCCTAACCCTTTTTATTTGTCGGCATGTGCAACAGGCTCAGGTTGGGGTAGCTCTAGCTACATTGTGAAGTGACGAGTGCTAGTAAAGTGCACGAGAGGTGACTTGTTTAGTGAAGTATTCCACATTTAATTGGGACTAGCAACTTGTGTTGTATTAAGTAACGTCCGTCCTAAGTTTTAGTTGTGGAAATTATAATGTTTAAATTCTGAGGTATTTTCAGGAATGAATTGTAGAGACGATTTCATCTCATTTTATTTTCAGGAATGAAATTGTAGAGACGATTTCATCCCTTTCGGCAGAGGAACAAGGGTCCAGACTTTGTTTCTCTCAAACTGTAGAAGTTCTTCTTGCATTGCATCTACCCAGTTTGGATCGTCTAGGGCTTCAGAGATTCTTTTTGGCTCGATCACACTGATGAAATTTGTAAAGAAACAAAAATTAGCAGTGGCTGATCTTGTTTTGACCTTTTCAGAAGGGTCGTCGATTATAAGGCTTGGAGGATGTCTTTTCGTCCACTGTGTTGTTCTTGGAAGATGGTCATTTGAGTAATCCAGATGAACCTCTGTAGTTGCACACTTTGGTTCTGGTGCGGCCTCTGTTGTAGATGGTACTTCTGTGCTTGTGCTTGGTTTTTCAGCTTGTGGGACCATTGGGATTGATGTTGAAACTTGTTCCTCTGAGGAAGTAGAGACTGAGTCTTCGTTTTCCTCTGGTATTGATTCCTCTGTAGTCGCTGGAGTTTCAGGAGCCTCTGTGGTTGAGTCCTTAGTTGTATCATCTTCTGTTTGCTCCCCCTCAGTACATGCATCTGTATGATTCACAGAAGAGGATGAAGTATTCAATGGACCAGTTAGAGAAATACCTGGCTCAGTCTGGTTAGTTGAAGATGGTTCTCCAGAGGTTCTGACGGCTCCAACAGAGGGATTAACATCATCATGGAACATTTCTTCGAATAGAAGATTTAAGTCTTCTTCTCTTGTTTTTGAGATGCCAGAGGATTCCTTCTTTAATCTGAGTTCTGAACTGATTTGTTCAGAAGTCATCTGAAAGGAATCGTCAAAAGACACGTTGATGCTTTCTACGATGGTTCTTGACCGCAGAAGATAAACTCTGTAGGCTTTTGAAGTGGCAGAGTATCCAATGAACTTTCCTTCATCTGCTTTTACCTCAAACTTTCCTCTAGCTTCTCTATCATTTAAGACAAAGCACTTGCATCCAAACACATGAAAGAACTTGATGTTTGGTCGCCTTTTGTTGATCAAATTATACGGTGTCTTGATAAGCCTCTTTACAATGGTTGATCGATTTTGGGTGTAGCAAGCGGTTGATATTGCTTCTGCCCAAAAAGACATTGGTAATCCAGATGCTGTCAGCATAGTTCTTGCAGCCTCCACAAGCGTGCGATTCTTTCGTTCAACCACGCCATTTTGTTGTGGGGTGCGTGCAACAGAGAAGTTCTGTGATATGCCTTCTTCTGTAAGATAAGCTTCAATGACAGAGTTTTTGAATTCTGTGCCATTGTCGCTTCTTAGTTTCTGAACCCTGCACTCATACAGAACTTGGATTCTTTTCATTAAATTTATCAGAATGTTTGGAACATCTGATTTCTTTTTGACAAATTCAACCCATGTAAATCTTGAATATTCATCGATCAAAACAAGTATATATTTCTTGCCACCTAGGCTCTGTGTAGCAATTGGACCGCAGAGGTCAACATGAAGCATGTACAGAGGCCTAGAGCAAGACACATCAGTTTTGCCTTTATGGGAAGCTCTTTTGAGTTTTCCCATTTCGCAGGCAGAGCATAAGTGATATTTATTTAACTTGACATTTGGCAGACCTTTGACTAGATCAAGTTTCACAAGTTTATTTTGAGTATGAAAGTTTAGATGGCAGAACCTGTTATGCCATAACCAGGCTTCTTCGCTTTTACTGGCTACAAGGCAGAGCTTGACTTCCTTGTTCTTGGCACAGAAGTTCATGAGGTAAAGATCACCTCTTCGTTCGGCTCGCAGAAGTTCGACTCCTGTGTTCTCACCTTGTAGAGAACAAAAAGTTCTTTTGAACATTACGTCGAAACCCGTATCGCAGAGTTGGCTAACACTGAGAAGATTGTGTTTAAGGCCATCCACATATGCAACTTTGCATACGGTTATGTTTTCCTTCTTGATGACTCCGTAGCCTTTAATGTACCCCTTTTTGTTGTCGCCAAAGGTCACAGATCCACCATCGAGTTTTTCTTTGTACGTGGATAGAAGACCTCTGTCTCCAGTCATGTGCCGCGAGCATCCGGAGTCTAGATACCAGATTGGCACATACTGCTTCTGCAAGACAATCAGAGAGTTTTAGGTACCCATATCCAAATGGGTCCAACTTTGTTAGGGGTTTTCAAGTTTGCCTTAGCATTCTTGGTCTTGGTTTTAGCTTCTGTTGAAGAACCAGTTTGTTTCTTCTTACCCTTGAATTTAGCATTCCTTTTGGGTACAGATAGGAAACAGTGTGGACTTGAGAAATGTTGGCTTAATTTATGCATGAGATCAAAGCAATGACAATAATGAATGTGTGAAGAGATTTGCTTGAACTTTTCATTAAAAACATTAAATGGGGGCACAGAGGCATTACATTCTATCCTAACATTTGACTTCCTATTACAAGAAGATCTATGTAGGCTAGATTGTTGTTTGCAAAAAATTTTGTTGAGAGTAGCCTTCTGTGGACCCCTTCTGTGGTGAACTTCTACAGGTTTCACTGTCACAGAAGAAAAAGATTTGTTATTTTCAGCCCATTTACCCTTCTGTTGCCATGTTAGTTTTTCTTTAATAGGTCTTAAGGGTTTTGAAGTCTTTGAACTTGTTGAATCTTGAGAGGACGTTTTCTTTTGTTGTTTGATTTTCTCAAGCTCAAGAGAGGTTTTGGCTTGTATACACATGTCCAAAAAGTCTGGACAGATAGGAACTCTTGTGATTTTCTCCTTGGGAGAAATAGTTCTGTTAAGAACTCCAGAGGGTAGTTTAAGATCCTCTGTGTCCCAAGGTACTATCTCTGACTTAGAGTCGGTCTCAGATTCGTCAGAGGATGAATCGTCCTCATATACAGAGGTTGAGTCACTTAGTTCTCTTTCGACAGAGGCTGGACTTTCAGAGCATGTGCCATACTCGCTTTCTTCCTTTTCTATAAGACTATTTTCCAGGTCAACAGAGGTATCTATTAAGATTTCATCAAAGAGATTTTGATCGACAGAAGCTGTATAGAAGTTTTCGTAAGAGTTATTTTTCCCGATTTCCATCAACTCTTTTTCAGAGATATCTTTAGAATTTTCTTCTGAAAAGGTATGCTTGAACTCAGGTGCCTCTGCTGGTAATTTCTTTTCAGAGTTTATCATGCAGACAAAAGCAACCTGTGTTTGAGTCTCGGGGTCACCAAACTTGAAGATTCCTATCTGATCTTGAGTTTTCAGATACTTCTTAGGTTTAGATTCTCTTTTTACAGAGATTGAAGGTGACAAATCTGTGTTTTCAAACCACACATTTATCATCTTCAGAGGTTTCCTCTGGTGAGGTTCCCCAGAGACTTTTTGCCTTTTACTTACAGAGAGTAGATTTGGAAATCCAGGTTTTTTTGTACTTCCAATATGAAATAGAGAGGACAGAGACTTGTTTCTTTTGTTTCCAGTATATGGATCTATATCACAAAAGCCAATTCCCCGTCTCCCTATTTGTGTATTAATTTTCTCGTACACCTTCTGTGCATCTTGATTTTTCTTAATTAAAAGATCTCTTCTTAGTAAATATTGACAGAGTACTTCTCTTTCCTTTTGAAAATAATGTTTAAGAGCTAGGATATTCATTCTGTCGCACTCAACATCCATAAGTTCTTTTGATTTTGCTTTTAAAGAAGAATTAAGTTCAGAAATCTTTTCATTCAAAGAAAATAGACGTTTGATCCAGTTTGTTTCAATTTCTTTCTTTTCTTGAAATATTTTAGCCTTCTCTTGAGTGAGAAGACGAGCTTCTCTCTCAAAGAAGGTGAGCCTTTTCTGAACACTTTCGCAGTTCTTTTTGAGTTCAGTAAATTCAAGGTTTAGTTTGAGCAAATTAGCTTCAGCTTGAATAGAGTTAGAGTTAGAGTTAGAAGTGGATACCTCACTATCAGAGTCCGAGCTGACTTCTGCCATGCCACGGAACAGAGCGTTCTTCTTTTCTCCTTCGTCAGAGGATGTATCTGACTGCCAGTTCTCTTGATTCACCATGAGTGACTTCTGAGCATAATATTCTGCTTTCTTTTTGTAGAATGCAGAATCCCTCTGAGGGCGGTTTGATTTGCTCCTGCACTCATTTGCGTAGTGACCTGGCTTTCCACAATTGTAGCATCCTTGGTTCTGTGGAGCGTTTCCTGCTTTGTCGTCTGACCTCTGTCGGTCACCACTTCTGTCAGTCCTGCATTCATTGGCGTAATGGCCTGGCTTACCACATTTGTAACATTCTTGGTTTTGTGGAGTGTTGCCAGTTTTGTCGACTGATCTCTGTCGGTCACCACCTCTGTCAGTTCTGTCGCTCGACCCTTCTATTCTGCGATCATCTCTTTCGTAGCGTTCATTACCAAACTTCTTCTGGTAACCTCTGCTGAATTCTCTTGTTAAGAGAGCTAATGATTTAGCTATCGAGGCCAGGTTTGTTTCCTCTTCTTCCACCACCTCCTCCTCTTCACTATCAACGATCAAGATCTTCTTCTTCTTCTCTTTCTTTTCTTCTACAGCTTTCTCCTTATTCGGCTTCTCTTTAGCTTCTGTAGCCTTACCAACCAGCGCAGGATGTGCATTGATTTGAGCTTTTGCCTGGGCAATTTGAGGTTCTTGGGCTGCCAATGTTACGTAGAGATCTGACAGAGTCCAGGAGTCTAAGTCCTGATTTGTTTGCAGAGACATAGACAACTAGAGCCATTCTTCATTGAGACTCTTTAGGAACATGACATTGTTCTCCTCAGAAGTTATGTGGATTCCGAACTTCTTGCATTTGTTGATCAGAGAGTTGAACCGATCATATGTTGACTGTAGAGATTCTGTCGGCAGAGCTTTGAATGCGTAGTACTCGTTGATGCATTGGGCTCTGCGGTTCTTCTGAGTTTTGGCCCCACCCTCCAGTTGTTTTTCCAGTTCCTTCCACAGATCGTATGCAGATTCACACGCATCTAGGGATTGGAAAAGGTCATTGGGTATGGCCATGATCAGAAGTCTCTTAGTCTTCTGAGCAACTTCATATTTTGCCCAATCAGGATCTGACCACTTGTCCTTGGTCTTTGGTTTCTCTTGCTCATGGATTTCTGGAGTGTCGTCTGTGGAAGGTACACGGGGTACTGTGATCATTGGTATGAAAGGAGGATTACGGAGATAGTATATGAGATCTTTGTCAGTTCCCTTGAAGAAGTGAATCATTCGTATCTTCCATTGAGGGTACTCGTCTCTAAGTAGAGTGGGTGGCTTGGTTAAAGAACCAGCTGTGAAGAAGTTGTTTGTGTTTGTCATTTTGAGAGAGTGAAAAATCCAGAAAATAGAGTATGAAACTGCAAGCTTTGAGAAGATGAAGTGGATTCTTCGAACAGTGTTTATAAGCTTTAAACAGTGCACTAAAATGGAGTTTTAACCAAAGAAAACAGGTTCTATAAATTTACCAGAGTCGAATGAGTCGAAAATGGCAGAAAAACAGAAGCTGTTTGAAAGATATGGAGCAGGTTAAAATCAGTCCAAGCTTCTACCAAAAATCATTGTTAGAGAGGATCAATTGATATTGAAAATCAAGGCAAGCTCTGATACCAATTGTTGGTTCCTGTTTTGCTTAACAATGATGATTCTTCCAGTTAGTTCAGATAAGATATAATGCGGAAGCGTATTTAAAGAACTGAAAGAAATAATGAGGTAGAATGACACACAATATCAAATAAGTAATATGTAAATGACAGATTAATATCTCAAAGATTTACTTTATTTGATATTAATAAGAACACCAAGAACACCAAAGGTTTAACAAGAAATCTGCTCTTAAAGGTGTGTGTGTGTCGTGCAAAGCTTAATAGAAGAACTCAACATGAGTCTTCTATTTATACTATTCTCAAAAGGGACAAGCTCTAGACAATAAGGACAGATAGGTACTAAAACACTATTCTGGTACTGTTCATAGTACAACGTTAATTAAATGCGCCGACTTCTACTAAGGCTGTGACCTATCAGAGTTTGACATGTGGAGTTGTCAGGGCATGCCTTGTACGAAAGATCATGAAGATCTTCGTACAACAGAAACTGTTGGAAGCACGTTTGTCCTGGTATAGATATTTTAATCTTTATACCACAGAGGCTCTGTCAAGTATGACAGAGGCTCTGTGGTCTTGTCCGCTGAGAAGAGTCTTCTGGCGATTCTTGTCTTCTCGGTGATTCTTCGGTCTTCTCGGAGACTCGGCAGAGCCTCTGTCGAAGACTGCACTTCGATCTTCTATCTGTGCCTTGGCAGAACCTCTGTCAGAGTTTTCTATACTTAGCCTATTTTTCAATACTTCTATAAACAAAAAAGATTGAAGCTAACACATTAGTTTCTTCATTTTGCTCGGTTTCTTCCTCCACTTCATTCTCTTTTTCATCTTCCCACATCACCCTATCAGTTTTGCTTTCTTTATCAGTTCCGTCCCAATCCCAGGCCTTTTCTTCTTCAAATACAACATCTCGGCTCACTATGATTTTATTTGTGACCGGGTCAAACAACCTGTAGGCTTTAGATTCATCGCTAACGCCCAAGAATACACACATTTTGCTTTTGTCATCGAGTTTGCTTCTCTTTTGATCCGGCACATGGGCATGGGCTACACACCCAAAGATTCGAAAGTAATCCACCGTAGGCTTCATAGAACTCCATTCTTCTTCGGGTGTTTTGTTTTCCAAAGCTGCAGTTGGACACCTGTTCTGCACATGCACACACCACTTTACCGCCTCAGGCCAGAACCTTTTCGGAACTTGTCTTTCGTTCAGCACGATCCTTACTGCGTCCATGATAGTTCTGTTCTTCTTCTCAGCTACACCGTTCTGCTGAGGTGTGAGTGCTGTAGTCAATTGCCTGTTGATGCCTTGGCTCTTACAAAATTCCCCAAATTCAGTTGAAGTGAACTCGCCACCTCTGTCTGTTCTCAAGCAAATAATTTTTGAACCACTTTCCTTTTAAACACATATCTTAAAGTTCTTAAAATTAGAGAAAGCTTCAGACTTCTCATGTAGCAGGTAAACCCAAGTTTTACGAGTAAAATCGTCAATAAAACTTAAAATGTACCTCTTGTTGCTACTTGAAGCGGGTTTGATCGGACCACAAATATCGGCATGTACTAGTTGAAGCTTCTCTGAGGCCCTTCATTGACTTCTTTGTGGTATCGATTCTCTATGTTGCTTTCCGGTTAAACACGCAACACATATCGTCTTCGGGGACTTTACCGGAGGTAAACCAATCACCACTTTCTTATACGAGAGTGTTCTAAGCCCCTTATGATTAAGGTGCCCGAAACGACAATGCCACAAATGAGCTTCTTTTTCCGACACTACTTCAGCCTTTAAACACATATTTTTCGATGCCACATTGGCAAACAAATAGAACATTCTGTTTGCACTCATGGTGGTATGCATGATTAACCCTCTCGTAGGGTGAAATACTTTGCAACTTCCATCATGGATTAAAATTGATAACCCCTTTTCTTGAAGTTGTCCGAGGCTTAGCAGATTATTTTTCAATTCAGGAACAAAATAAACATCTGATATTACCTGAATCATACCATTCACTTGCACCCTTATGTTTCCTTTTGCTTTAATCGGTATCTTCATATTATTTCTGAGTTTCACAGGTCGGAAATCTCCTTCTTCAAGCTCCGAGAACCATTTTTTATTTCCTGTCATATGGTTGCTGCATCCGGAATCGAGGAACCAGACATCTTCCGGCTTGCTTTGGTGTATCTCTGCTTCGGCCATCAACAAAACTTCCTCTTCTTCGTTCAACTCCACGTAATTTGCTTTCTCCAAGTCGGGACATTCGTACACAAAATGTCCCAACTTATGACAGTTGTAACACTCAACGAAGGATCTGTTCATAGGATGTCTTCCTCTTCCTCCTCTGAATATGCCTCTACCGCCTCTTCCTCTCGTTGGCCTGTCATCACAGGTTACTTTCAATACCTGCTCCTCAAGTGGATGCCCCTGCATCCTTTGTTCATGAACAAGCAGACTTCCATGTAGTTCGTCAATAATTATCTTACATAGATCATTAGACTCCTCTATGGAGCAAACAACATAGTTGAACTTAGGTGTTAATGATCTAAGTATCTTACTAACAATTATGCTCTGTGTTCATGTTTCACCATTCGACTTCATCTTGTTCACTATTCTTAAAGTTCTCCCCAAGAAAGTGTATACTTTTTCTCCTTCTCCCATGACCAGCAACTCGAACTCCTTCCGCAATGCTTGAAGTTGTGCCCTTTTCACCTTTGTAGATCCTTGGTACTTCTGCCGCATCGAATTCCAGATTGACCTCGACGTCCCCTTGTCAAGAATCGTTTCCATGATTTCTCTGTCAATGGCTTGAAATAAGAAATTCTTGACCTTCAAATCGTTAAGTTTGGCTTCTTCTACATTCTTTCTCTGCGCCTCACTTGCTGTTGCACTTCCGATTGCTGGTTGCGGTATCCCTTCTTCCACCAGGTTCCACATTTCTTTGCTCCGTAGAAAGTTTTCCATCATCATTGACCAATAGTCGTAATGACCGTCAAATTTCAGAATACACGGTTGCGTGAACTTATCTGAGGTTGACATTGTGATCTCTACTCAAGCTCTCACACACACTGTCAAGGCCCTTTAGAGGCTCTGATACCAATTGTTGAGAATGAAACACAAAGAACACACAAAGAAATTGCTGGAAGGGATTGGTTTTATTAAAGCAAACTACGTTGGCATTTATAGCCAGATACAAAACAGAATGCAAAACAGTAAAAGCAACAAATCAGGAAGCACCTTTTAGGAAGACTATCCAGAAAAACTAGGACCTACTGGACTATTTCAAAGAAAACAAACTTTGACCAACAGAGGGAACATTCCCAGAAGTGAATTGAAGAAGTGAAAGTCAGAAAAATCGTTCCTTAAACGTCTCTGTGTGATGAAAACCATGGAAAAACAAAAACAATGGAAACGTTAAGTTACAAAATCAGGAACATTATACATGAAGAAGATGGAGCTGGCATAACCTTCGATGTTCGTCGATTTTCGAATGTTTCCATTAACCAAAGGTTCGACATACTTCATCTTAATCTTTTACAAAGTCATGTAAGTCTATGTATGGCCAAAAGAACCCTATCGATGTTCATCATCTACATATATGTTCACACACACACGAACACAAACCAGATCTGGAAACGATGGAGATTTGAGGTTTTTATTTATGGGTTTCAATGGAGACAGAGTCTGAACAATGGTGGCCTTTGGGTTCGATGGAGATTGAGTCTCAACAACGGTGGCCATTGGCCAGTCTCACAGTTCATGATGGCCATTGTTTTGTAAAAATGGTGGAAGGGCACCGCCGAAAAAAATGGTGGGCGGGGGTGGGTGGGATGGGAAGTGGTTTCATAGAGTTTACAAAATTGATCCTTCTAATGTTATAGGTTTTACAAAAATAAGAGGAATACAAACAAAAATGCAAAAGGAAGACAAAAACCTGGTTGGACGAAAATGCCCTTGGCTCTAACTTAGTTTTTTAACGGGGTTAGTGACCAGGGACTACATTTGGAACAAAATCGTATAACTCAGGGACCACTATTTGAGATATTGAAGTTTAGGTACCTCTTTCAAAGAAATCAGATAACCAAGGACAAAAAAAATGCAATTTACTCTTTCTTTTATTATCATTTCTATTAATTAATGCTTAATACTTCTAACCAAATACCCACTAAGTTTTTATGTCAATCAAGTTCTTAAGCATAATATACTTAGTAATGCTAAGGTATTTTAGTTTTTTTGTAATCATGTTTGTTTCAATATTTTCCCATAAGTGTCGGTTTTTTAATGGAGAAAAATACTTAGGGGTTGTTTATTTATCTCTTAATGGTTCCATTTAGAGGCAACCTCTGAATCGTTTAGAGGTGAATCTTGTTTGGCAAAGAAAAAAGTTTGCCTCTTAAGGTTCCAAAACCCTCTTAATGATTTAGCATCTTGGACCACCCTTAACCATTCAGCACCCTGATTTCATTCTAAACAAATACCAAACAACCATATTTCATTTTGCACTATATCATAAAAGCCTCTTAACCATTCTGCACCAAACCATTCAGCAACTGTCAAATAGCCCCTTACTATATTAAACATGTTTTAATTAGTTTTTTAGTTCAATTATTAAACTTGTAAAATCAAGTATAAAAAATTCAAAATAGGAAATTATTACTACAAACTATAACCGATCCCATAACTAGTCTCAGACCGGGATTTTTTTTTGATGGAAAATCATAACTGAGTAAGGACCAATGGGTCTAAACCGGTCTCAAGTCGGTCTTGGTCCTAGTCCTCAGCCGGTTCCAGACCGAGCTAGGCCCATTTGGCCATCTCTACTAGTACAAACCCATTACACGTTTCACATATTGATGTGGAATTTAGTTCATACAATTTTGTTTTTACTAGAAAAAGACTTTCTTAAGAAATATTTCCTTATAACTATGGATCAACAATAATAAGAATGCTTACAAATTTATTGATGTAGAAGATGAGGTTTAGTATGAATACCATCACTTTGATCATTTTCTTTTGTGGTCTTCAAAAAGTATTCCTATTCAAAATAAAGAAAGAAACCCATAAAAAGTCTATTTGTGTCTCTTTGATTTGAGCCTTCTTTTTTGATAAGAAGCCAATATTTTTAAATAACAAAAAAGCCCACAAAGTATATGAAAACCCTATCTATAATAAAAACAAGGACATCAACTCCAAACAAGGGCAAAACAAAACAACAACCAAAAAGAGAAAGCAAAACTAAAATGACCACCAAAAAAATGATAAAAACCACAAAAAAAACGATAAAAACGCTCTTGCATTAAGAACGATCCGTCTACGAATCTCGGGTGCAACACTAACCTGTCCAAGAAGAAATAATACATTTTGATTTGATCACATTTATATCTTTTTTGAATTTTAATAAAAGGAATTCAAATAATATTTTTTATATACCAAGTGAAAGGGCAAATTTACTAATTTAGGGACTAAAAGTTAAATAACTAAAATTTAGGGACTAACAGTTAAATAACTAAATTTTAGGGACCAAACTTATAGTTCACTTTTTTGGTAAAAAAACTGAAATAGAAGAAAACAATCGACTGCAGTCAATATATTTCACAGAGTAGAGAATTTTAGGAGAAAATGGGTAAAACGCGACGGGTGGTTTCCGGCGAGGAGAAGACGGTGGCGGTGAAGGATGATGAGAGAGGAATGTGGGAGGATTTGAACCCTGAGATACTGGCATTGATCTTAGTAAGGATACCGACGGACGAGATGGTGAGGAATGTGCCATTGGTGTGTAAGCCATGGATGGAGGCGGTTGCAGGACCGTACTGCTGGCGTGATATCAATGTGGAGGAATGGTGTCGACATGGCAAGGATAGTCGTGCGGTGGACCTGGCTGTCAGCAAGCTCGTACGATGGAGCAAGTGTACGTTTCAACGTCTCTCCGCTTACCGCTTGGGAAACCCTGGCTTCGTCTTCGTCGCCAATCGGTATGTAATGTGTGTAAATGTGAAGTTGATCATACAATTGTTGCTTATATTTGTTAAGATTGTTGTTGAATCATGATGAAATTGAACATGCCAAATTGCTCGTAGTTTGTATTCGTCAATTAGGGGTTGTTTGTTTAAAAAACCCCTCTTAATACATCTGAAGTCTGAATCGTTCAGACGTTTTTACGTTCAGACCGTTTTTTTAGACTTTAGAGGCTTTTAAGTCTGAAATACGTATGAAATTAGAAGAGGTAACCTAATGTGTTATAACCTCTTATTAATCAGATGTGAAATAAGCCTTCAGACTTCAGACCTCTTAAAAAAACAAACCTCACCTACATTCGGATTTGAAGACACACAGTTGTTCACAGACTTGGATTATAATTTAGTGGGTTGACAGTTGACTGGGTGCTATATCACCATTTGCCCTTAAAATATGTTAGAATTTAGCAACCACTGCTCTTTAGGGAGTAATCTTATATATTACATTCCTAGTTATATCATATATGAAGAAGAGTGATAAACACATTATTTCATTTCCTGATATTTTTTTCTGCAGTGGAAAATGTCTGACTGTGCTGCAAATGCCGATGAGCGAGATCACTGATGATATGGTGTTGAAGCATATCACATCACTCCCGAATCTGAAAGTGCTGGATATTACCGATTGCTCCAAAATTACAGTCAAAGGTCTCGAAGCTTTCGGAAACCAATGCAAGTCTTTGGTTTGCTTGAAAAGGAACATGTCCACACTACGAATTTCTGCAGAAGATTCTCACCCACCCGACGATTCTGAAGCAAAAATCATAGCCAAAACCATGCCGAATTTGCAGCAACTTGAACTTTGTTATGGCCGTTTTGGCGATGCTGGTCTCTCTGAAATCCTTACCAATTGTAAGTCACTTACCCATCTATGTATTGATGGAAGTTTCAATGTGAAGATGGAAGGTGATCTCGAAGAGCGTGCACAAAGAATCGAGCACTTTGAGTGTGAGATTCCCTGCATCGACGATAGTGATGAGTCCTCCGGCAGTGAAGGCAGTTATGACAGTGATGATTCACTTTAGTTTTCAGGTTTGATTGGTCTTGTTTTGAGTACTTGAAAGATACTTGATTGATTTGAGATATTTTTGCTTATATTGAGGTATATTTTGTGGTTGGTTATACTTTTATCCAATTCAGAAGCTTCAGAATTATTATTTGCTGCTTGTTTCTAAGAGGGTTTTTGTTAATTTGACAAGCACAATGTTCATGATTTCATTTTACTGTATGCCATCGGTCCAGAACAGGCAAAAGTTCGGCTTTTTAGCTAAGCATACTACTTTTGAACTTAAATATTGATATGGGTCGTGGAATATTTTCTAGAAAATTATGATAATTTCATTGAAATCTATGACAAATACATTGAATAATGGATACCGTCATTTGTCTGAAGTTTAACTTGGTCTACTTGCACCTCGGAGGTGGACTCTGTGGTAACAAGTGCAGGAAAGATGGAGGGATTACCTATCACAGATGCAACTGATATATGGTTTATGTCTTACCCGTAAGATATAATATATTAAACTTTCCAACATATAATATATGGACATCAGAATTTTTGTAGCATATGATCATCTGAAGTGGCCGAGCTGATCCCAATTTGGCATTGAGACTTCTGAATTAAAGCTGAGATGTTTGGAAGCCCTGTTTGGTTTCACATGACCAGGGACCCCTTTCAGGCTTGGAGATCTTTGCGAGAATCCACCACGACCGTTAACATTCCAAACCCGACTACTGCCTGCATCGCTATTGATGGAAGATATAGGAGACAACAGCTTATGCTTATAAGGGGAATTGGTGGCAGACCAAGTATCTATGCTTAGCGGTCTTAGCCTTGGTGAGCTTAATGATCTGGCTTTTGCTCTTGCAGATTCAGTTGCAGCCATGTAAGTCGGAAACACGGGTGAACCCACCATAGAAATGGAGTTTTCTTCTCCAATGGAACGTTGTTTCCTGTGATGGGTCACTCTCGAGATATACGTTGGAGCATCCATACTTTTCATATTCCGTAGTTTGACTTTTTGACTTTCGAATACTTCTCTCTTTCCAAGATTTTGAAGATCTTCTCTTTTAGCCAATTGGGTATCCACCCAGTGTTCTAACCAGTACCTCCATTTTTCGTTTACTTTGCTTTGTTCAGATTCTGATGACATCTGAGAGAAAAAACAAACAAGAATCAGAAAGGACAGGTTTGATCCCTTAACTCTCTCCGTTAGTAATAGAGAAGTAAAGTTGACTTTTGTGTTCAAATTGATTTCTCAAAAGTAATTTGAATTTTGAATATGTACAATCTTTCTGTAAGTTTGATTTATCCATCGACCTTTATCATACAATTTTGAAGGAATTTATACCAATCTTGAAAATGAAATTTACTCTCGAAAGCCAAACCGTAATTATAAACACACGTACTCTGTGGTTAAATGCATACTCTTTGATTCTTTCTCGCTTCATAGCTGCTTCTTTCTTGCTACATAACATAGCATTCTCCTCTTCCTTTGTTAAAATGCTGTCATCCCACCTCTTCTGACTGTTCATATCGATATGTACATTCTTGCATATTCCAACCAAAACGTATTAAGAAAAGCGGAAAATCAAGTGCTAAAGGGCAAGAAGGTAAATTTAACTGTTAAAGTTGCTCTAGGGCAATGAAAATTGAGAAAGAAGCACAAGTACTCTCCATCCTAGAGTTATTCTCATGGCACGAAGCCAAACAAACCCAATATAAGAAACCAAACCAAACAATCCCAGTATGTCCCACCTGGAGGTGGGGACTGTGTACGCAGACTTGACCTCTAACCCAAAGAGTAGAGTGGCTCTTTCTGGCTTTCCACGTGTGGAAAGAAAGGATAAAGGTTGCTTAAAAATACATGGAAATAAAACATAAGAACTCGAAAATAAGAAAGATTGTTAAATTATGAAAACTAGTTAGAAAAACCCAGTATACCAAATGCTTTATGCAATCTTGGATGGAAAATGGCAATAACCAACCTTTAAATCCTTTGCTCTATTTTCTTGATAACCGTTATGAGATGGGCAGTCCACGACCTGGATTCTCTTTGCACATGCTTGTGAGTGAATATTTATGACCGACTGCAAACGCTTGAGAGTTGTGACAGCCTGGCGTCGAACTAGATGCCCGCGAATAATGGCTTGTAACCTTACTAGTCCCTTCAATGCCCTTAGAGCCTTTCTTGCCTAAAACATCAAGCAAAACACATAACTATGGTAAGAAGTTACTCTCCAAGCTAATTGAGAGGTATGCTTTGACTTTTTGGGTCAAACTCATGACATTTGAATTTAAATTTTTTATGCACTGCTTGCTAGCTTTTCTGGCTGCTTTTTACCCAAGTAGTATCTGATCCAGTTTAGGATAATTTGCTTTTAATATTTCTACAAACTTCAAAGAGTTCTTGTTAATTTAGAACTTGAAAGTTAGTGATATTGACTTTAGAAGTCAAACGTTATGTTTTGGCTGTTCTTGCTTGCATCTACCCTCTTCAATCAATTGAAAACAAAGTTATGGGCTGTTTGATGCAATTACTGACCCATTTCTTAAAAGAATATTGTTTAATGTTGACGGAAAACTGGAAATATATCAACTGGCAGGAAAAGAACATACAAGAAATCCCCGAAATGCCGTTTGAATCTTGATGGCTGCATCATTTTCCCTCTCCTCGTCATCTTGTCTTGATGACGAGGATTGAATATTACCATCCAATACCCGTCTGGGTTCATCAATTTCTCCAGCCAGTGGCAGATCTTTAGGCCCCGATGGTGGTCTCTCTATAGGTGCTGATTGGGAGGTTAACCTCTTCAGCTTATGCCTCCCTAATACCCATCTCCTCTTCTTTTCCTGAAAAGTACAAATCAAAATTTAAACCCCAACCAAACGAACACAGTATATCTCACACAGGCCGCAGAATGTACAAGTAAACAAACATGGGTGTTGGTGTTTCTGACTAAATAGATACAGCAGCCTATATATATATACCTTTGCTCTGTTTTGACAGGGTTCTGAGATGAAGAATCTCTTGAGAAAACTGAGCCATCTTCTTTTTGCCATTGTGGATTATCAGATTTTGACAACTGAGTCTACATAGCATCACAGCATCAGTAATTCCAGTAAGTACTGCAAATTTATCATCTTTAAAGAGTCTAGAATTGGGTAGATAGATTTGATCACAAATTCCCAGAATTTCTATTATAAAGCTGGTGTCTAAAAGGGTTATGGGAATTTGGGATATAGTTTGGATTCAGATGCAATATTTTTTAATGGGAGGTACACTACATCACTTGCAAGTGAAGTGGAGATGAAGAATGTTTGCCAGAAACCCATGTTGCAAGTCGAGTTATATAATATTATAATATATATATATATATATATATGTGTGTGTGTGTGTGTATATCAACTTGGTCATTGGTAAGAATACTTGTATTCGAATTCTGTATTTGAGTAGTTGTGATTGCAGCTTTTCAGGAGTGTGATCCATGTGGCGTCGAAAATATCCCCAAGTCAAGTTACTGACCAAGAATGAAGATAAAAGAGGTAATTTTGGTCTTTATTACTGGAAATTGGAAGTTGGTAATTTGTGAAAATGGAAACAAAGGTTGAAATAGAAAACGGAAAAAAGTTTAATGATTAAAAAAGAGAAAAATAAATCCTTGTAACAGGTTATTTTTCTCATAATGCTGTCACGCTAAGCAGTACTCTCTCAATCCCAAAATAACTAACTGTTCACATTTCCATTTTAGTTTGTCCAAAAATAAGTGATTACTTTTCCATTTTATCTTAATTATTAGATGAAAAAATTAATTTCTCGCTCTATTATTAAGGGTAAAGTTTGTCCTTTAGTTCATCAAAAGTATAATAATTACACTTTTCTAAAATTGTGTGTCGCTTTTATTGTGAATACTTATTTTGGGACGAATGGAGTAGTAAAATCACGTAAAGCAAGTCATTTTTTTTTTTCTTATATTGCTTTGATTTTAGGATTTTTAGAATCTTTTGTTGTGTTCTCAAGTCTTTTTTCGGAAGGAAAATGAGGGAAAGTAAAGGGGGACGAAAAAATATCATGTTCCTGAGTTATTTTGGAGTGAACGAGATGGAAAATAAAAAGGAAAGTAAAAGGGGATGAAGAAGTATCAAAATCGTGAAAAGGATTGGGCTTTAAGAACCGGTGATATTAATTACAATTTTTTAGAGGGACTGGTTAAAGAACTAGGACTGGTTAGACCATGCGCATCGGTCCCCTTGGGTTGGATGGGGTTGTAAATGAACACCAACGCAGGGGATGGGGTTGGCATGGGATGGGGTCCTCCCGGGTTGGGGAACCCGAGCTGGGTTGGGATGGATGTGGGGCCCAGCACTCTTTTTCCTTTATTTTTTGTTATTTTATTGTTATTTTATTGTTTTTAGATTAAATAAAAATAAATAAAATGGGATGGTGGTGTGGGATGGATGTGGGGGTTTGTGAGTTAGAATGGGTTGGAAGGAAAAAATGATGTGGTGCTGATGTGGCAGTGAAAAAGTGTGGGTTAGAATGGGATGGATGCGGATGGTCTTACGGCTAGAGGACCACAATCAGTTAAAGGTTCGATGAGTGAACCACTTTGTCCAACTCTATGACCCTACCCTTATCAATGCAATGTAGATTGTCACACGGAGTCTATAACGCTTTTAATGTCTTAGGCATATTAAGTCTGAATCATGAATTCATATGTGAATCACACAACATGTTTTCAAGATGCACTACGTTCATATTTTTATGTTCCAAAGATATGGTGGTATCGAAAATTTCCAATTTTCATTCGTGATTGTAACTAGTTGCTACGACTGACATAAAACGGGTCCCATACCAGTTAAAATTGTCTAGACGTGATCTGACTCGTCACTCGAAGATCAAAATCAAAATGAAACACAAGTTTGTATCTACACATGGGTTTGATGGACAAAAGCTGAAATAGCAAAAAGGAATGGTGTCGAGTGAGTATTGTGAATTATGGCTTCTTTTCCTATTTGATGGGACCAATACATGTTCATATGTTTATTCAACACCCAATATTTAACAAATTTATCCATTTTTTCTATCATTTTCTTTTTCAAATATAATAATTTAAAACGTGGATATTATATATATATATATATACACACATATACATATATATGGAGAGAGAGAGTGTGCGTGTGTTAGGGTGAGGGGAAAACGCAAAATAAATGAAAAACAAAAAAATCACGAAAAAATAGATGAAAAAGTATATCAATATATACGTCAAATTAACGAGAAAATATGATCGGCTTTTTTGGTATAATTTGTTTCGTTCGATTTTGATCATATTCCATATTTTTTTCGATTTAAAAAATAGGTGGTGGGAGATTTTTTAATTTAAAAATTAAGTTATAATCGTCCTTTAATCACACCCATTGGATCAATTAATCTAGCAATTGATTGGGTTGTTTTTCGGTTTTTCATTTATTTAGGGTTTTCTCGTAACCCCCCCTCCTTCTCTCCACACACACACACATACACATATATATATACACACATATATATATACATATATATATATATATATATATATCGTGCATACAAGTAATTTGTAACATGTACACGTGCATAATGCACATGTGCATAAAAACCAAAAAAATAACATAATTTACTTGTATGTACAAGCGCATAGTCGCATACCATCTAGATGAAATGCTATCAGGTGTTCGTCAGTTTTTCATTTTTTAAGGTTTCCCCTTGAACCTTTCTCTCTCTCTCTCTATATATATATAACAATTTTTAACAACGTTTATATAATCTATTAATTGCACCAATGAGTAAAGAGCTTTTATGTATGAAACATTCGGTGCATCTAAAATTGCAAGTTTGATCAATTCCTGTATTATAAATTTATAATTAGCCCTTACATTAGTGTTTTGAAGGTGAGTTCGGTGTAGAACCGATTAAAATTATCGGTAATTAAATAACATGTTGATCTATAATTGATACGGTGAAAAGGGTTTTGTACCATTACTTATTTTGGAATTATTTCTCCTTTACTTTAATTCATATGGATGAGATCATGGGATGGGCATGGGACACCTCTTTCTTGTTTTAGCTTTTTGATTCATGAAAGTGGCCATTTTAATAAAAGGGTTGGGGTTAAATGAATTTTCATCTATTTGCTTTTTTTTATATATATATATATATATAAATAGCAAAATGAAGCCAATGTTTTTGCATTTTTAATGTATTAATAACTTGATTTTGTTTAATAAATTGAGAATATTAGTAAATTAAATTTGAGATGTTTAAGGCTCAAACAGCCAAATGATGTTATTGAAGGAAAATACCAAGTACTGCCTCTGTGACTCCATGTGTTCATTATTGAAGTGGGGACTCTCTCTCTCTCTCTCTCTCTCACACACACACACACACACACAAATTATGACCACCATGACTAGGGAAATTGACACAAATAACCAAATCCAAAATAAGACTTGAGAAAATAGCCAAAGTCTCCCCCACATTACCAAAATAGTTACGGGCAGTGCGGACCGCACTTGCCCACTAAACGACAAAAAAACAACCATGTTCGGCCGGTACCCATTTGCCCGACCCGACCCGGTCCGCAACTGCACTGGGCTGGTCCGCAACCGCACTTGCGAGTGCGGACCGAAGCCTGGCCCACCGACTCACCTTTAGAATTATATATATATATATATGTTGGAAAATTTAGTAAAAAATATATGTTTTTACTAACTTTGGACACATTTAATTACATATATATGTACTATATATAATTAACTCTTAGTGAGTTTGTGTTCTCCTAAATGAGAGCTTCGAAACGATGCATAATGTGTCCAAAACGGAGTATGCGTGAATGAGATATCGATACTCAAAGTTGAGTACTTGGATGAAATTAGCAAAAACCAAGTGGGTGTGGGAATGTATCCCACATAGGAAGAAAGAGTAAAATCTTAATGGTTTATAACCATGAAAGTGTGAGGGGTTTACAAGCTCCTTTGAATGGTTTTACTCCAACACCCACGCGCAGGGGGTGCCGATTGAGGATTTCGTAAGCTAAAATCGCCAAACTTGTATGTGTGCGCGACCTGCGGACATGAATGCAGCTCCGAAATCTCGAGTTTAGAGTTTCGTAGGTTTTTTTGTCTTTTAGCTGGTCATTGCGGTCCGTACTGGACCGGGTCGGGTGAAACAAAAAATATTATTAAAAAGTTTTAAATTATGAACCGAATACATATGAAACAAACATATTGTAAAGCAAATATATGCCAATCAATATATTAAATTACAGATTCATCATTGTAGATTGGTTTGTACGGGGTTTGCACAAACTGACTGGTTTGCAATTGAGACTTCACCTATATATATATTGGAAGGAGGAGTGAGGTTGGGTGAAACAAAAAATATTATTAAAAAGTTTTAAATTATGAACCGAATACATATGAAACAAACATATTGTAAAGCAAATATATGCCAATCAATATATTAAATTACAGATTCATCATTGTAGATTGGTTTGTACGGGGTTTGCACAAACTGACTGGTTTGCAATTGAGACTTCACCTATATATATATATATATATATATATATATATATATATATATATATATATATTGGAAGGAGGAGTGAGGTTGGAATTCGTTTCTGCAATCAAACCCCCCGGGTAATCCCAAATACTATTTCGTATGTGAAACATTATTTTACGATAATAGTTTTCCTAGTTATCACAATATATGAGGTTCTCAAATAATAATTTTTATATATATATATATATATATATAGAGAGAGAGAGAGAGATGTTCAAACTAGAACGCTAATTATTTAAGAAAACAATAAATCATGTGCAAAATCACATGTGATTTTACATTAACTGCAAAACTTGGACGCACGCGACTTTGGCCGCCACTTAAAGTTGCGGGAAAAGTCGCGTAATCATATGATTTTGTACGTGAATCATATATTGTTTTGTACATAACGGTTGTTTTCTTAAATAGTTAGGGTTCCCGTATGAACCCACCTCTATATATGTATGTATATATATATATATATATATTATTCAACATAAATATGTTATTCATAATTAAGAGTTAAATCAAATGAGAACCACAAATATGTTACAAACGTGAGAACATATATAAAAATATTTGTTTACATGATATTTCACATCACATATATTTGTTTCATAATATGATAGTTTCACAAAGATTTGTTTCACCATGTAAATATCTTTTACGTGTATTTTTCATTTCACTAGGTGAATAAAAAAACATCTAATATTTTCACAAAGTGAACACGAACATATGTGAAACAATATCTTAAATTATAGATTTTGATGAAAAAACCATGTAAAAAATATTTTTATATTGATTTTTACGAGTTTACAATATATTTGTGATTCTCATTTAATTATCGTCTCTCTTAATTAATATGTTATATGTTTGTGTTGTGGGTAGGGTTGGCAATGGGTAAGGGTAAACCCGTTACCCGTTATGTTTCGACCTGTTGGATAAGGGTATGGATAAAAAAAATTATCCAATTATCCATTACCCGAAATTTTTGTGGGTAGGGTATGGATAAACGGTTTTTTTTCGTTATCCATTATCCGTTACCCGTTACGATATAATATATATACATATATATATAATTAAATATTAGTGTGTGTATATATACATAATTATATATTATTAATATGCTTTGTAATGTAGTCGTATATTAATATGTATTTTTTTTAATTATATTTTTCGAGTAAAATATTTCATGATAATTAAACGAGAAACAAGACGGGTTCAAGAAAATAAATACAATGAAAAGTTTACATAATAAAATGTAGTCCTATAATTTATATATATATATATATATATATATATATATATTTAGGGAATTTAATTAAAATACCCAAAGTTTGACGTTGACTTATCAAAATACCCATTTCTCTCCTAAATTTGCCAAAATACCCATTTTTCCCGCGATTTGTACCGCGATTGCGGGATTGGGTTTCTTTTGAAAATGGAATCCCGCGACCACCCCCGCTACATCCCGCGACCATACCAAAATTGTGAATTGTAATTGAAATTTACACTTTCAACCCCTATACTTATTTTACTTACTTTACTTTATACTTTTTACTTTCATAATTTTAATTTTACATTTAACACATATAATCGTTTATTAACTAAAATACGTTAAAAAAATACGTTTTAATTTTAACAAGTTACACCATTATAATCGTCTTTTCGATACGTTCGAAATGAGCCCAATATTGAATATTTTTTGATTTATTTATTTTATTATATATCATATATACTACATAAAAATATTTCTAATATTTACAATTCATACCCTATAGTTAATTATTTAATTTATGGCACATCTCTTATTTTTTTCAATTTTGTTTTACACTCCTATCGCATTAACATAATAATCATATATTAACTAATTCATTAAATCGTTTTAAATTATTATTATTTGTATGTGTTTATAGATATCGTGAATGGCAATAGTACAAGGTTTCACGAGAAAAATATGAAATGGGGTTTTGACAAGTTGATATCACTGGACTCATTTAAGAATTGTGAAAATGGGTATTTGGCGAATATGATTCATGTGTGTTTGGAGCTAAAGTATTTGCAGTTACAGAGTATGCACAAAAGAATCGATGTTTGTCCATCACAAAGCCTCCGCCAATTTTTAATACTTACACTTGGACCATCGATAATAAAATAAATAAAACGTATTTTAACTATAAGAATATCATAAATTAAATAATTAACTATAAGAATATGAATTTTAAATATAAAAATATTTTTATGTAGTGTATATGATATATATTAAAATATATAAATCCAAAAAAAATTCAAGATTAGGCTCATTTCGAACATATCGAAGAGACGATTATAATGGTGTAACTTGTTAAAATTAAAACGTGTTGGTGCAAGTGTACCACATCTCTATATATTTATATATATTTATTTTGATGATTACAAACACACCGTATTATTGTTTATCTAACAATTTAATCCAAGTGTGCAGTTGTTGAAGAACACGAAGATTTAATCTGAAGGGTTCAAAGACGGAAGTGTTTACGTCGTCATTATTGTTTATAACTAATAATGATAAACACCCTAAAATAATATACCACTTGGATATTTCTAAAAACCTTAAATAATTTATTTAAATAAGTTTTTTTTAGAAGATCAGCAAGATTTGGTTGCAGTTCTGGAAAGGTTTCTTTTCTGACGACGGTATACCGTGGGGAATACCCGGTATACCGCGGGTACACCAGGCCGGTATACCGCGGCTGTTCAGCCGGTATACCGCGGCAGGCCGTGTACAATTCCTATTGGTTGAAGTGGCTTTTCCTGACGGCGGTATACCGCGACGGTACAGCCGGTATACCGCGGGTACGTTTTTCCAGAAGTCAACTTTGCATGTAGCCGTTGTGTACCAGTGTGCTTTCTGACCGCGGTATACCGCGGTGTGCAAGGCGGTATACCGCCAGGTCATGTGACCGTTGGAGCTTCTTGGTATATATGAAGCATGCTGTTGATGAAGACTTCAGACCTTAGACAACAACACAACAGCAAACAAGCTCCATCCATTCTCAGTTCTCTCTCACTTATATTTATAATATATATTTTATAAAACATTTTTTTTTATAAAATATCCAAGTGTGAGATATTATACAAGAGTGATTACCCATTGTGAGTTATACTCCTCTTGTAAGTATTTGAATAACGGGTGTGTGATCCTGTTTATCTCATAGCAGAGGCTTGAGAAACTATTACAAATACCTTTGTACTTGGTTTGTATTTCTACCGTAAAGAATACATTTATTGGATCGTGTCGAGAAGTGTCTCGGCTGCTGGTTTATCACAGTTGGTGGTAAATCAGTAAATCTCTGTGTCAAGTATCTCTATCCCTTATCTCTTTATTTATTCCGCTGTGCTTTATTATATTTATTTATATAAACTGCTTTGCATTTATATTTATTTATATAATCTCTGTGCATTTTAATTATATCTGTTTATATAATTGTTGTATATTTATTATTTGTATACTCTGATTTATTTATACTGTTTCTGTACTGTATTTATTTGTAAAAGAATTTTTGAAAGTAAAAGATTTTAAATACAACCTCCCCCCCCCTTAGGTTGTCCAACATTTGGTATCAGAGCGGGGCTTTCAAAAATTTTCTGTTTAAATTTTTAAAGTCATTTCTTTAATTTTTTTTAAATGGCTCAACAAACTAATTTTGTGTTCTCTAAAACTCCTTTGATAGATACTGAAAAGTTTGGCATTTGGGCCGAGCTATTTGAATGTCACGTTCGTGGCAAAAGTCAAAAAATTTGGGATATTATAGAAAATGGGAATTTTAACCCTACTATTATAAAAAATAATGTTATTGTTGATAAACCTGTTAAGGACTGGACTCCCGCTGAAGAATCTCTTTTTTGTTTAAATTTTGAGGCTAAAAATATATTATATGCTGCTTTAACTTCCGATGAAATAGAAAGAGTTTATACCTGTAAAACTGCTAACCAAATCTGGCAAAGCTTGAGTGACACTCATCGTGGAAATACTCAAGTTAAAAGTTCTAAAATAAACATTTTAGTTCATGATTATGAATTATTTGAAATGTCAAAAGATGAGTCAATCGACTCAATGTTTAAACGTTTTAACCTCATCATGACTACTTTGAAGGGATTAGGTCGCACTTATCCTAACGAAGACTATGTAAGGAAAATTCTTCGAGCACTTCCTTCGGAGTGGATGGCAAAAATCACATCCTTGGAAGACTCCCGAGATCTCGCAACTATGAAGCTCGATGATCTCATCGGCAATCTTAAAGTGCACGAAATCGCACTAAAAAGAAATCAAGTCCGGGAGCAAGTCAAAAAGAAATCCATCGCTCTCAAGGTCGTTGCCTCAAAAGAAAAGGAAGAGGAGGAAGATGCAAGTTCATCCGATGATGAACCCGAAAATCTTGACGATTTAGTCAAGTTGGTTAGAAAACTTTCTAAACTTCTTTCTAACAAAAAGTTTGCCAATATTGATAGGTTTCAAGAAAATGAAGACTACCGTCGTGGTGGTAAAAACCAAAGTCGCAACGTCCACAAAAGTGAAGACAAATATGACGAATCTAGCGACGATGAAAAAGCCAATAAAAAGAAAGGCTTTTGCTATGTGTGTGGTGACAAGGATCACTATGCAAGTGTGTGTCCAAAACGAGCAAAACAAATCAACACACCAAAAGCTCTCGTTGGAGGCGCGTTGAGCGCAAGCATAGATGAAGCCAAAAATTTTTGTTTCATGGCCGACCATGATAATGAGGTATCTTCATCATATTCTTCTAAAAATAATTATGATAATAATTATAGTGATAATTACTATAGTGACGATGAAAATAATCTTGACGAATTATATAAATCATTTCATGCTATGGCCGCTCTCGCAAATAAATATAAAGATGAAATTTCTAATTTAAAAGAAACCGTATCTGTATATAAAAAGGAAATAGATGACGGTAAACAAAAATCTGCTTATGATTTAGATGTTATCACTAAATTAGAAAATAAATTAAGTGAAAAAGATATTTGTAAATCTTGTGTTATTTTAAATGATAAAATAGCATGCTTAAGTGAAAATAAAAATGAAAGTGTTGCATGTACAAAATGCGAGTCTCTTGAAAATGAAGTTGCATATTTAAATGCTAAATGTAAATCGCATGAGAAAGATAATCTGTTAGCTAATGCATTTCAAAATAGCAATGATAAAGTGCTTAAAATGCTAAATATGTCTAATCGCATAAATTGTCGTAAAGGCATTGGTTCCGATACATGTGTTGATAAATGTTCGTGTAAACCCATTAAAAGATTTTTTGCATCTCCTAAAGTTGATACAAGAAAACCCCCATATATGTCAAAAATGAAAAATGTGAATTATGGGAGGAAATCGTATGCTCGCATGTATAACGATAATTTTTCTAGACCTAATGCGAATATAAATGCTTCATTTTATGTGTATGATAAATACAGTCGCAAAATTAGAATGGTTAGAAAATGGATTCCGAAAGGAATGTTTAATGTTGACAATCCGGGTGGAATGCGTTTATGGTTTTAAGCCATTTATATGGCTTTGTATGTTTGTCGTGTTTGTTTTATGTCGACAACATATTTTTTTGCAGTTTATGTTTTATACTAACTGTTAAAAGGACCCATAAGAAAAGGGTACCACGAAATATTTTCTTTGCCTTTTTGTAGGTGTTACCTGCCGAGGTTATAATACGTGGTTACCTGCCGAGGTTATAATACGTGGTTACCTGCCGAGGTTATAATACGTGGTTACCTGCCGAGGTTATAATACGTGGTTACCTGACGAGGTCATAATACGTGGTGGTGTTTTTTTTTATCACATAAAATTAACCGAATATTGAAGCCTTAAGATCCGTTTTGGTGCAAGTGTTTCGTATTGGTTTGTATATCTTTGTCTCTATTGCTTTTTGCATTTTATTTTATCCCTCAAATTTTATAAAATCAAATTGATATCGTTATTAATTTGAGGGGGAGCGTTTTAGCTCTTTTACCCATGAGTTTATGCTACCTCAAATATATGCATATTTTGAGGGGGAGCATCTCTCGAGGGGAAGCATACCGTCTTTCTTGACTCTTTTTGTTTCGACAAACGGGGGAGAGAAACCGCTTATGCTCTTGCTTAGCGGTTGTGTTTGTCATCATCAAAAAGGGGGAGATTGTTGGTGCAAGTGTACCACATCTCTATATATTTATATATATTTATTTTGATGATTACAAACACACCGTATTATTGTTTATCTAACAATTTAATCCAAGTGTGCAGTTGTTGAAGAACACGAAGATTTAATCTGAAGGGTTCAAAGACGGAAGTGTTTACGTCGTCATTATTGTTTATAACTAATAATGATAAACACCCTAAAATAATATACCACTTGGATATTTCTAAAAACCTTAAATAATTTATTTAAATAAGTTTTTTTTAGAAGATCAGCAAGATTTGGTTGCAGTTCTGGAAAGGTTTCTTTTCTGACGACGGTATACCGTGGGGAATACCCGGTATACCGCGGGTACACCAGGCCGGTATACCGCGGCTGTTCAGCCGGTATACCGCGGCAGGCCGTGTACAATTCCTATTGGTTGAAGTGGCTTTTCCTGACGGCGGTATACCGCGACGGTACAGCCGGTATACCGCGGGTACGTTTTTCCAGAAGTCAACTTTGCATGTAGCCGTTGTGTACCAGTGTGCTTTCTGACCGCGGTATACCGCGGTGTGCAAGGCGGTATACCGCCAGGTCATGTGACCGTTGGAGCTTCTTGGTATATATGAAGCATGCTGTTGATGAAGACTTCAGACCTTAGACAACAACACAACAGCAAACAAGCTCCATCCATTCTCAGTTCTCTCTCACTTATATTTATAATATATATTTTATAAAACATTTTTTTTTATAAAATATCCAAGTGTGAGATATTATACAAGAGTGATTACCCATTGTGAGTTATACTCCTCTTGTAAGTATTTGAATAACGGGTGTGTGATCCTGTTTATCTCATAGCAGAGGCTTGAGAAACTATTACAAATACCTTTGTACTTGGTTTGTATTTCTACCGTAAAGAATACATTTATTGGATCGTGTCGAGAAGTGTCTCGGCTGCTGGTTTATCACAGTTGGTGGTAAATCAGTAAATCTCTGTGTCAAGTATCTCTATCCCTTATCTCTTTATTTATTCCGCTGTGCTTTATTATATTTATTTATATAAACTGCTTTGCATTTATATTTATTTATATAATCTCTGTGCATTTTAATTATATCTGTTTATGTAATTGTTGTATATTTATTATTTGTATACTCTGATTTATTTATACTGTTTCTGTACTGTATTTATTTGTAAAAGAATTTTTGAAAGTAAAAGATTTTAAATACAACCTCCCCCCCCCTTAGGTTGTCCAACAAAACGTATTTTTTAACGTGTTTTAGTTAATAAACGATTATATGTGTTAAATGTAAAATTAAAATTATGAAAGTAAAAAGTATAAAGTAAAGTAAGTAAATAAGTATAGGAGTTGAAAGTGTAAAATTTAATTAAAAACTCACCAAATTCATTTCTTCGCGGGACACACCTCGCGTACGCGGGATAAAATTTTTCAATTTAGAGCCTGGCCCGCGATCGCGGACCCCATCGCGGAAAAAATAGGTATTTTTGTAAAACTGAAAAAAAATGGGTATTTTGGTAAGTCAAAATCAAACTTTGGGTATTTTAATTAAATTCCCTATTTTTTTAATATTATACTATGATTATTCTTTGAAATTAATAAAATGCTTAGTATACATATTAGATATAATATAGTAACTATATTTATGAGCTTATATTTTACTTATATATATTGAGATTTAACGATATCAATTATGGTTTAAAATATAATTTTGTTTTACCATTCGTCTATTACCCGTTTCGTTACCCGGTATTTTTAATGGATAGGGTAGAATATAGATAATGGTTTTATAAGATGGATAATTACCTCATTACCCAATATTTCAAATGGATTGGATAACGGATTAACCCTTACCCTACCTATACCCGTTGCCGGCACTGTGGGTGGTTCACCATATAATCTTTTGTAAAAGTTAAAAAGTATTTATTTGTGTTACATCTTGTCAAATACCATAAATAAGAAAGAACAGGAGGAAAAGCAGACTAACAAATAACAGTGGGTTGTAAAATAAACACCAAAACCTTAGAGGAGGACAGCTGTTGAGGACCCCAAGTAGATTGTCCATTTCCCATATTACCCCCAAACCATATAATATAAACATTCTGTTAAATATCATCAATTTATGTCATATATTACCTATTTAAAGCCAACAAATATTTGTTCAAATTTGATACGAAGCAGTGGACTCAAATAAGTAATAAACTTATCCTTCAATTTCATATTATCGTTATAAAATAAATTCTTATATACCATATTTTAAACCAAATAAAATGTATTATGTATATTCTATTTAAAGTAGGATTTAGAGATAGATTATATATATATATATAGAGAGAGAGAGAGGAAGGATCATGCGGGATATGCGAGAAGTGTGATATCATATATGATAACACGACATGTGGGTGTGTTTAATCAGATATGATTAAACGTCTATGTATTGCCAATGTAACTTGTGTTTAATCATATATGATATCACACTTCTCGCATAAGGTTTAGCTTCTCGTTTGAACCTGTCCATATATATCAGATATGATTAAACGTCTATGTAACTAAAGATGCACAAGTTCTTGGTCCATGTCGGGCCTTCCAAACTCATTTTCAGTGACTTACTCCCAAAAGGCCAAAATTTCAGTCTAATTGGATTTTGAGACATGGCCCAAACTAGGTTCAAGCCCAGTAGGCCTGGGCTTTTCCAAACTGGGCTCAGGTCAGTCCTAATTACCAAGCTTACAACCTAAGTTTTTTTGTGCATTTCTAGTCACAACAATATTACTTTGATATATATAGAATTTATAATAGATAGAAAGTAATGTTATATCTGTTTATAGGACATTCAACACAGATCTATACATCACATGGCCCATTTTATAAAAATCTCATAATTCTGAAAACTGTTTTTCATAAAATTTGTTTGAGGAGATTGTTATGAATATATGCATTGCTCCATAATAAAACATATCACCCTAGTTGTATGTGTTCAACTATTTAGAGTTGTAAATGACTTGAAGGAGTATCAGCGCGTTAACTAAACCAAACAAGTTTAACGGACACAAAAATATAAACGAAGATTTTTTGGTTCATACTCGTTTATCAAAATACGTGTTTGTTTGTGTCCGTTCAGGTTCATTCGTTAAGACGGTAAACAAACATAAAAAAATGAATGCAGATAAATGAAAAACCGCCATTACTTAAAAGATTTTGAAGAAAAAAAAAAGTAAATTACAAAACCATAATATATTTTAAATTAGTTGATAATTTTATTCTCGTTTATGCAAGTTAATCATTATTTTTATTGTTAATTGTACAACATATCTGTATAAACATTCATAATCGTATTGTTCGTTCGTTTAACTAAAAACTTAGGGACTGTTTGTGTACCTCTTAATAGTTCCATTAAGAGGCATCCTCTGAATTGCTAAGAGGTGAATCTTGTTTGGCAAAAAAAAAAATCTGCCTCTTAATGGTTCTAAAACCCTCCGAATGATTTTGTATCTTGGGCTTCCCTTAACCATTAAGTGCCCTAATTTCATTATGAATAATTACCAAACAACCATATTTCATTTTGCACTATATCATATGAGTCTCTTAATCATTCTGCACCAAACCATTCAGCAACTGCCAAACAGTCTGTTGTTCATAATCGTCTATTTAATAAATAAATTAATTCACCTCTTGTTCTTCCTTGACCCAACTCATGTCGATGATTTTTACAACTGTTTGGGTTTTGTGTGTCAAATTCTGATTTGGTGTCATCAACTCAGATACTATGAAGACTGCAAATAAGGCGTTTGATGAAATGTCTTGAAGACACGTGGGGATCTTGGAATTCGCTAACTGATGAGTGCTTTAAATCGAGGAACATTCAAAGTTAGGCCATTAGTACCCCATCCCTCCTATCTGTGAAAGATTCCCTGCCACGTCAGCGTCACATCAGCTTTTCTTCCATCCCTCACCCCATCCCTCACGATCCCTAAACATCCGTACCCCATTCCCTCAAACCCCTTTGCCACCTCATTTATTTTAATTCTTTTATTTATACATTTAATTATTTAACAAAATAAAAATATTTATATATATTTTTAATAAATAAAAATAAGATAAATAATAAAAATTAAAATTCATATCATTCATTAAAAAATTAAAAATTACAAAATAAATTTAAAAATCTACTCGTCGTCATTCCAATCATGATATTTTTTAATTTGCTCTTTTCTCTTTAGCGTAGCCATCAAAGCGCGGCCCGAAAGGTGATCATGCGGGGTTATGTAAAACTGGAAGTCTGCATCAAATCGTTTTGCTCGTTCGATTTCTCGTTCGTGTTCCAACCTTTGAAGTTCGACATCGAGTTTTTTCATTTTGTATTCAATTGCACCATCAAACTTGTCGTTGAACGTCGTCAACAACTGAGTAACACTTTCGTCCGTATTCGTCCCGGACGTATGACTCGTTGATGTTTTTTTTGCCTTGTTTCTCCCGATGGGTCGTTGAATTGGCTCGTCATCGTCATCATCGGAAGTTTGGGTACGTTTTGAACCCCGCGATGAAGTTGTCGTCATCGTTGGAACGGCTCCCCATTTTGGACATTTTTTTAGGATGTCCCAAGCTTGTTCGTGAGTGAAAGCAACGTTATGGCGTGCTACATAGCGTTCGTGTGCCGTTCGGGATATATCGGCCTCACTCATCCCGCTTGATCTATTACTGAGCAAGTTGTTGTAGATGCCGCCAAACGAATTAACTCTTTTATTGACGTCGCTGAACTTGCTATTTAGTTGATGGGTTGATCTATAACCTGGTTCACGACCCATGCGAGTAAAGAACACTTGCCCGATTCGGGCCAAAAAACTTCCTACATTTATGTAAAATAAAGTATAAGAATAATAATAATAATAATAATAATAATAAGAATAAGAATAAGAATAATAATAATAATAATAATAATAATAATAATAAGAATAATAACAGTAAAAATAATTACCACCGCTTTGTGCGTTACCGACCACGGGGTCCTCCGAAACGTCAACCCACGCCGACACTAACGCGAGTTCCTCGGCTTTACTCCACGTTTGTTTGGCGGCTTTCGTTCGTCTCGGATTTGATGGTTCCGGGTTAGATTGTTGTGTCGGGATAAATTGTGGTGAGTTCGGGGTAGAAGGTTGGGTTTCCGGAACAATCTCGTCGTCGAGATTGATTGCGGGTGAAGGAAGATTGTAGTTGGCCGGAGTAAAACCTTGGTCAATCAAACCGGGACGTGTAAATTGGTAAGGAAATTGTTGCGAAAATTGTTGGTGATATTGTTGGGGAAATTGTTGCGGAAATTGTGGCGGAAATTGTTGCGGAAATTGTTGCGAGAATTGTGGCGGAAATTGTTGCGAGAATTGCGGATGATAACCTTGTTGTGTAAACGCTTGGAAACCAAGCTCTTGATCTTCTTGCGATTGTGGTGTATTCGGTCGGTTACGACGGGATGTAGGTGTTTTGTTTGGATTCATGATGAGAGAGGTGTGAAAAATAAGAGGTTGAGAGAATTTGAGAGAGTTTGAGAGGTGTGAGATTGAGAGAATTTGATAGTGTGAAAAATAAGAGGTTGAAAGATGTGAGAAATAAGAGGTTGAGAGGTGTGAGAAATAAGAGGTTGAGGGTTAAATATATAGTGGGATTAAATTTAGAATTTTTTTTTTTTTTTTTTAAGAAATAGCCGTTCAACGGTTGTTTTTTTAAAAAATTTAATTAAATTTTTTTTTTTTTTATAAAACCCTCGGGATGGCTCGGGAACCCAACCCCGCTCACCATCCCGCCCCGCTAGCCCATCCCGAGCCGTAGCGCCACCCCGCAGCCACCTCAGCCATCCCGAGCCCCTTCCCCGCTGGGGTACGGAAGGCCTTACGGATAAAGAAGCATTTCTTTTTTGGGAAGAGTGTCCTAGGCTATGCCTGGACTAATTATGACTGTAAGATATCAATCATGATTAAACCTCATTGGCCACAATTGTTGTGTATGCCTGGATTAGAACCCTGGGCAGATGGGATATCCCACCACATCTCCCAAGGCCTTAACCAGTACGCCACAACCCTTGTGGTTAGATAAAGAAGTATTTTACGTTGTTCAGCCTGTATATTCAACACATATAACAGACACCAAATCCAGACACGAATTCTACCATACAGACGACTTATTTCAGACATGAAAAAGAAAAAAAAATAACCCCTAATCACGAGTATGCGGTAGATGGCCAAAAGAATTGTGGATGACCTTTAGGATCTTAATTTGACATGGGTAGTTTAGTAATTTATCAAGCTCGTCACATCTCTCTAACTTTTGTTCCACCTATCTGAATGAGACAAAAAAAACTGCATTTCTATTCAACTCTGTCATGCCCAAATCTTATTATGATCGTCTTACCAAACATGGCACAATAAGTTTTTGTTCTGTCATTACTTGTACTGTCCCACGTACCAAACACATCCTACAGAACTACAAGATACATTCAGCACAGTGAGGTTGAGACCCTCGTAACTATAGCTCGTGCAGTTCGCAAAGCGATAAGTTAATTCTCGAGCTATTATAAAACCATACGTAACAACGAATACGTAATCTTAGTTACGACAGATGCATTACATTCCCTAGGATAATTCGAGAACGAAATCAAGAAACTTTCTGCACATTAGATTAACGTCAACAAAAGGTATACATAAGTGACTCAAAAAGACAGAAAACACACCTTTCCGTTGAGTTAAAATGCAAAACTTACTTTTACGCCAAAAGAATTAACAATTCCTCGTTACTGTCCACGTCTTGCCAAACCGAGCTAACAAAAAGAAGCACAACAGTTTGTTTGGTTCATATATGATTATGTGTTCGTTTACCTTCGATACTGATTACCTTCCCGATAATCATCCGATTGAACTCTAGCACTTTTGTAACTTGATGTATACAGCTGTGAACCTTCTCGTTTTCGGCAACCAACGTTCGACTCCCAACCACCTCCGTTATGTCTTTGATGACCAAAAAAATTATCCCTGTAACCTCCCCTTTGACCTCGAGTATGTTGGGTTCCACGAGACGTGCTGACGTTCTCGCCATGCTGCCGTCCATAACCATTTCTCTGAAAATTAGCCGAATGTTGGTTCTGATGCCATGAGTTATTCGCACCACCGCCCCATGTAACATCGTTATCCGCCAAGTTTCTTGAACCCCCACCCCGCATAGCTTCCTGGTGCCACGAGCTGCTTCCACCGCCGCCCCACGCACCATCTTTTACATCTTGAGCATTCTTTCCTCGCCCCCAAGGATCAGAATTATTATTCACAGAGTTACCGGAACAATTCCAACCGTATGTTTTATCATTTACATCACCATTTTTATTACGTTCCCAAGGATTGTCTACATTACTCGGATTCGTACCATCCAATCCTAAAATGCATCCAGGGGCAAAGTCGTCGTTTTTCTTGGCAGCCTCATAGTTCTTGACGTTTTCTGGGTCGTCGGGATTGAAATATGCTCGTTCCAAATCCTTCACTAGTTCAGGATCGATCATTGGATTCCAATCAATGTCGTTGGTATACATGTCTGGATCAGGCTGAGGTACATCAACTGGGATGCCGTTAATTTTTTCCAAAAATCGTTTCTTGGCATCACGGAACGTTTCTTCACTGGCGGAATCATTCCACTTCACCACATTGTCATAGCAGTGCATGTATTTTTTAGCATTGACAACTTTCTCCCATGGAATTCCTACTGAAATGCAGAATCTCTCTTCCCATGGTAGATCGACATTTTCCGAGGCTCCTGTTGGTGAGAATTAACATTAGATTTAGATACTTAATCTACCATTATTTTGCTAGAAAGTCCGTAATTCTGATCAAAAGTGTATTATACACATTAGAAATCTTATCGTTTAAACCCTAAGCAGTGTCATTCTGCTCACTGGGAAGCCTCTCTACAAAATCCCGATCCTTTGTACCATCAGGATTGTGGGGTAAACCTCATCAAGCGTGACGAGTCCCTGAGGGGAGATGTTTGTAACATCTTACGCAAATCCCACATCACCTCATTTTTTAATCAAAAGTCTATTGTACTCATTTTTTGTCTTAATAAATTGTCAAAATCCCACCTCTTTTATCTCCATTTGACCTCTTACTTGACGAAATAACAACTTATCGACAAAGAGAAAAGTTCACTTTCTTGATAAATGAGCGAAATTTTCCATCTTCACTGATTTTCCATATTTGAAATATTATCCAACTCTTGATCCCTTGGGATTTAATGGAGAATGTTACCATAATTTACTTCAATCAGCTCAAACAGAAATCTACTTGCGGCATAAAGAAAGAAAAACAACAAAATAAAGATTCCTTCGACTACCATCAGTTTTCTCCGAATAATTGTTCATGGTTCTTACAAAATATCACCGTATGCAATGTTTATACATTTACTTTGGTCAAAAAACACATACATGTTGGTTTTGTAGGAACTAATAATGTAAGATCCCATATTGGTTGGGGAGGGGAACAAATGTTGCCTTATAAGAGGGTCTTGATAACTCCTCTATTAGACGTGTTTTAATACCGCGAGTCCAGGTGTGTGGACAAAGCGGACAATATCTGGTACGATTGGTCTAGGATGTTACAAATAATGTTCAATCTACTCGGATTCTAATATAATTAGGTAATTTTCATTAGTGTCCATGTATTTAAGAATCAAAAGATTCCACATTTTATAGATTACTAATGATGCTTAAGCCTTTCAAATCTCTGCTTGTTCTTCAACTTTCACATCAATTTCATACCCAAAGTTCTTTACTCCATTGATCACTCAATCAACAGCATTTGAGACCTTTCTAAACTAATCTTCCACTGTGTTAATTCAAACCCTAGAAAACCTTCAAACTTGTAAATAGCCAATCAATTTATCATTTTTTTAACCACCTCATCAATTCACAATAACTCATTCTCTAAACCCTATACCCTAATTCTCGATTACGAATCTAGAGACCGAAACACAAACTCCAATTTTGATCAACACACTCACAATTAACACCAAGAAGCCTCAAAATCAAAGAACATCGTCCGAACCACAACAAATTGATCTTAATACGCATACATCCAATAACATAAGATCGAAAATTCCACTACAAATTATGCAATAAAGAAGAAAAATCAAAATATTAGGCATCAAGATCGAACTGGTGAAATCAAAGACGATTTACCTCGAAGTTTATATTCGGTTTCGTAATATGTAGGGGGAGATGGTATTCTTTGATCTCGATAATAATTCTTGGGTGTCCATCTTCTTCGATAATTCCACTTGCCCATTTTCGCAAATTGTTTTGATAAGAAAGGGGTTCGCCTGATGAACCAAAAAGGGTATAGAGAAAGAGTGCATATAGATTGTATAGAACAGTAGAGGGAAAAGAAACGAAGAGGGCCGAGGGTAAGACATATTTTCTAGGGGGTCGTTTACAAAACTCTTACTCGGGTAAATGCTTACCAAGTTATATTAGCTTACTGGATGAATATAACAAGGACCAAAAATCTCACCCGGTAAGAGCGGAAGCAAAGACCGAGAGTCGAAAGCAAGGACCGAGAGTCTTACCCAGTAAGTGAGTGCGACGACTCTTACCACGGTTAGCGCTTTCCGGCTAAATTGTAGCATACGATGCCATTTGGTGGACTAAAATCTTACCCGAGAAGTGAGTGATAGTGTTAAATTTCACCGGTAAGCACTTACCCGGGTAAGTGATTAGGTAAACGGCCCCTAAGTAATCCCTCCACAATCCATCTTTTTCACTTTATGGTCCAATAACAAAATAAATTACATTTTGGTCCTTTAATCAACTTCTACAGACTTTCGGTTCGGCCTAATTCTTAAAAAGAAAAGTCTAAAAAGGCTAAATGGACCTTTTTGTTTGGAATGATTAAGTTTTTGGACAATTTTTTAGAACAAATAAATCATTAAATTTTTTAAAACGTCTCAAATAAATCCTTGATTTTTGAAACATATTAGATACATCCTTATTGTAGCTTGTAACATGTATAGAAGGAAAATTTATAAATTAATTAAAATTAAAAAAACCCTAAACAATATTAGTCGTCGTCGTCCCCCCACCCTGGCGTCTCATTCCCGTCGCCCTACACCACCGTCGTCGTCGTCACCGCTCTCAGCCCTTCAGACCACCGTCATCACCATCTCAGGCCATTGCAAGTGACGACTTCCTCCCTCCAAACCAACAACGACAACAATCGGGTTTGCTTGTTTACCATTCGATTACTGTAAGCATGGTTCTTCCTCCTAATCTCATTATTCAAGCTAAAGTCGGAGAAGTAGCATCAGTTTATGTATCTAACAATTCACAATCAAGCCTTATTCATGCCAATTGATTTAACTTTAGATGTTGATTTTGTTGGTTGTAGCTTGTAAGACTATCTCTAATTGGGTCATTAAATCTTACACTAAACACTAAATTTGATGTAAATAACATCATTCACATCTCCAATGTGGTCTCTATTTTTCACACTGTGATTAGTGTAATGAATAGTATTACACTAGATTTGGTGCAACGCTATTCATTTACACTAATTTTTACATCACTTTTAATACTACTTTTAACTTTGGTGTAAAAAATAGTGTTACCCATTGGAGAAGATTTACTATTAATACTAAAATGTACACTACTTTTTACACTATTTTTGAAATATGGTGTAAAATATAGCGGCGGGTTGGCGGTTTGGATTGGGTTGAGTTATGCACTTATGCTAACCCAATTCAACCCTCCAAATTAACGGGTTGACGGATTGAGTTTAATTGGGTTGTTAACGGATTGAGATGGACGAGTTTCGCGGATTGACGGTTTTTTGTATAACCCTGTATAGACTTGTCTCTTAATAACCCATTCATACATATTTTATTGATGGTGTTTGTTTCTTCATATAAAATAAATTTTAATATTTGATTACAACAAAGTTGGTTTTATAGAATTCTTAATATGTCTAAGTTTTTAATAAAATATTTTATAGAACTTGAGTTTATATGATTAAACCAAAAACGTTTTATTTAAGATGTTATAATATATATATATATATAATGTTTTATTTTAACATTTTTTAGAACACTTTTAAAATCAAGTGTCACCTTATCTATTTTATATGACATCTTTGAGAAGTGTGATGCAAAACTATTTTTTATAGAACCTTTGTGTTTATAGAACGGTTTTCAAATAGTGTCGAATAAAATAACTCATGTATCACATTATTTTTAAAACGTTCTACAATAACTTGTTCTAACGCCTATAAATATCCTATAAATTCATTATAACACCTTTAGATATGACGTTTTTTAGTTTGATCTTATAAACTTAAGTCCTATAAGACATTTTATTAAGACATTTCCATATTTTATATGTCCTATAAAACCAATTTTATTATAGTACGATGTATTTATTAAGCTCCATCAAACATCATTGGAGTCAATATGTAAGGTCGTATTCATTCACCAAACTTGACGAAAACGATAATAAAAAATACGATCATATATGATGTTTAGTTCAACAACACTCATAATTCTACGTCTTCCTACAAATTGATAAACTTATCCTTTCAAATATATAATATAATATATATTATAAAATATTTAATAAATATATTTAAACATTGTAACATATGAAGCCTTATGTATTGCTTGTAAAAAAATTTACAACTTATTAGTATAAATACATAAATTCGTAGAAGTTTCACGTTTAAACTCCATTAAACAACCTGATAAACATATTGAAATATATATAACAAGGGTTGGGTTCCGGTGAAAAGTGCTAAATTTGATGAGAAGTGGTTATCAATCGTTGGATGAAAAATGGACGAATATTAGGATGAGATACAACGAGATAAGATGCACCAGATCAATTCTTTTTTAATCCGCAATTTATGGAAGGGTATTTGACTAAAAGTGATCAACGGTTTAAAAGCACTTCTCACAAAAATGACACTTATCACATGATCTCATGCCTATATAATAAATGCTAAGACTTACTAATACGATATAATACCCGATAAATTTTAGATTTTTTTTACTAAAATGTTACATTGATTTTCTATATCGATATAATACCCCATTACCTAGGGGTGCTCAAATTTCCGACCAACCCGGCCAACCCAACCCAACCCGAGGCAAAAAAAACTCAAACCGAGTCAACCCGATATATAATCGATACTATTTTTTACCAACCCGCATATATAATCGATACTATTTTTTACCAACCCGCATATATTGGGTTGATAACGGGTTAGGCCCAAAACAAACTGACCCAACCCGACAACCCATGAAAAACATTTAAATCTAATTTTAAATTCTCGTTGCTGTCATTTTTGTTATTGTCAAAGCAATCTTGTTACTATTGAACATTCATAAACAAATAATTGTTGGTCACTTGTTACTTTAATAATATTGTTATTGATTCTTGATGCCACATTTATAAACAAACAACTTATAAACAAACATTTATAAACAATCTTTTATTAGACGATTAATCTGTTGAACATTTAAATATATAGAAACATTTAGTAATTTGTTTAGATACGATAACTTAGTTAAATAGTGAAGTGATCGATAAAAGTTTCAACCCGATCAAACCGACCAACCCAACCTAACCCGAACGGTTTGGGTTGGGTTGGGTTGCACTTTTGATTGAGTTGGATTGGGTTGAGATTTTTCAAACCGTAATAATTGGATTAGGTTGTTAAAGTGCCTTCAACCCGGCCC
Source organism: Saussurea involucrata (assembly GCA_033807775.1). Classification (NCBI taxonomy): domain Eukaryota; kingdom Viridiplantae; phylum Streptophyta; class Magnoliopsida; order Asterales; family Asteraceae; genus Saussurea; species Saussurea involucrata. The sequence continues at coordinate 200,142,862 of CM066320.1, read as the reverse complement.
ACCCAACCCGTGAGCACCCCTATCCATTACAATACATTTCTTCATCCAGTTGCATTGGATGATGATGAAACTTGATCAAATAAATTATTTATTTTAAAATTTTAATATAAATTTTATATATTTTATGTCTTGTCACTTTGTGTTTGATATGTGGATTTAACTTAACAAATTATTATTTTTAGACAAAGTTTACTATCGACATGTGATAGGGACATATGTTCTCATACGACTCAAAATAAAAAGAAGAGTAAATTACATGATTGGTGGTCCGTGGTTTGTAAGGTTGGTTCCTAAAATAAAATAATTACGTATTTGGTCCCTGTGATTTATATTTTCTTACGCTTTTGATCCTTGTGTTCTAACACTGTTAAAATATTTTGTTAAGTAAAGTTTGCTTTAAGGGCCTTTTGGTCATTTTATATACTTCCTATTTTTGATAAAAAAAAATAATTTGTATATTATATTAATAATATTATTCCTCTTCACTCTCTTTTACCAGTAAGCGATCCATCTGGGTTTTGTTTTTTTTCTTTATGCTTTTAATCTTATTTAATTTGGTTTTCCTATAATCTAACCGTTAGATCAATCGTCTTCTTTCTTGGTATTTATTATTATATATATACACAAACTTTTTTTTCTCTCTCTCATCTTTTTTGATGATATATACACACAAACACTATATATATATATACACAACATATCTCTACACATTGGAGCAAAAACACCACATATAGAGAACATTAACACACACATTTACATATATATATATATATACATATATACACACCCCAATGTTTATGATTTCTTCAAGTTGGGAATTCATCAAATCTATGTTAGTTTTTTTTATACTTTATGGAGTTGGCTAAAAGTGATTTCTATAATTATGAGCAACATGGTTAGAGGGAAGAAGCTTCGATGATGGCCTATTTGATGATGCTGTAACAGAAGATTCAAATGGTGTTCAATTCCAAGATTTCTTTCTTCGATGAGCTTCCATGGGCAATCGACTGTGTTTTTGACACACCACTTGTGCTTCTCTCACGAGTGGAGTTGGTATCAATACCTTCTGCTTTTCTGTTGCAACAATTAATTTTGTGTATTGTTTTGTTGGTTATGGTGATTGTAATGGTTGTTGGTGGTGGTGAATGATGGTTATAATGGTGAATGGCGGTGGTTGATGTTAGATGATGGTGTGTGTGTGTATATATATATATGTGTGTTCTATATTTATGGGTTAGTGGGTGTATATATATATATATATATATATATATATATGTACATGTGTAGATCTAGGGTATTTATGGGTTACATTCTTGGTAGTTTTAATAGAAAACAAAAGAGACAAAATATTATGAAATGACTAAAATGCCCTTTTAAATAATCTACTTAACAAGATTGTTTTAACCGTGTTAGAGCACAGGGACTAAAGGAGTGTGAAATTGTATACCACAGGAACCAAAGGCGTGTGAAAATATAAACCACGAGGACGTTTTTCATAATTATTTCATTTTAGGGACCAACAGTGCAATTTTATGTAAACCACATGGACCAATCATGTAATTTACTCTAAAAAGAAATTAATAGATCAATTTGTACGTACAAACTTTATCATAAATCCCAATCGCAGAATCTGTTATTCTTTTATGAGTGAAGTCGTATTAAACCCATGGGCGGACCTAGTTAATGGCTATAGGTGGTATGTGGTACCGTATTGTTCGTAAAGTAAAAAAAGTTAGGTTCGTGAAGTGTGTGTTTGGTACACTGGAAATGACAGAACAGAACAGGGTCCACTGTCCCACGTTTGACAAGACTTTTATGTGGAACAAACTGGAACAAGGTGGAACAAACTGGAACAGACCTGTTCTACCCCCACCCCATGGAACAAGCTGGAACAGACTTATGTTTTACTAATATAGCCTCAAAATAAAATTTAATTTTCTTCTAAAACATCAAATAAACCTTCTATTTCATATTTTATTCATTCTTTAAAATTTAGAAAGGTAAAGTTGGTCAATGTTATCTGTTCTGTTCAAGTTTTGTCTTACCAAACGTGGAACAACTGTTCTGTCATGTTCTGTTCTGTCATATCCCACCTTGTCATGTCCTATCCTGTCTGCGTACCAAACGCACCCGAAAGGTGCAACCGTATCAATTTGTTTTGTGCTACCATATATATTTTGAAACTGCAATAAACACCCAAATTTTTATTTCACTTTAGACTCGGGTTCGAGTCTTGTTAGAGCCATTTTGTAGATTTTATCTTTTAATTTCATATTCATCATGTTTCTAAAAAAATTGCAATAGTGGGACTCAAACTCGAGACCTCCGGTTTGAAAACAAAGGGACTAACCATCAAACCAATATTGATTTTACGAAGAAAAAAAAATATTTGTATATTTGTTTCTTATGATCAAATGGTGTCATCGTTTGAAAAAATTTATAGATTCGAGGTTAAATCTAAAGAATTCAAACCACTTTTGATGATAACATCGATGAAAGTTATAAATTATAACATTTGGAACCAAATTTCAACTAGAATAGAATGGTAGGAATGACTCCCTTCGTAACTTTAACTGGAGAGTTAAAATCCTCTACTTTTATCCTACCAGAATACTGTGGAACCCACCATACTCTTATACTCTTATCAAGACTACCACTATACACCAAAAACCCATCACCAATATTACTTGGTGACACCTGTAAACATTTGATTGGTCCTTCATGACCCAACATCACACCAATTTTAGTCAACCCTTTGACTTCCTTCTTCCATACTCTAATACTCTGATCTGTTGAACCTGTACACAAAATCTCCCCTTTCATACACATGCACAAAACCGCCATTTTATGTGCTTGCACTTCACACACTTTCTTCCAACTTTCACCCAATAACCACCCAATCACGTACCCATCCGACCCACCACCGTAAACCACCGTACCATCGCCGGAAACCACCACTGAGTTTATCGATATGTCCTTATGTCCTTCAAGAATAAACTTCAAGACGTGTAAACCTTCTGGTTGTCTTTCCCATGCTTTGATTTTTCCATCTGCTGACGCGGAGAAAACGGTTCCGTTACTGGCCGTTACAGCGTTAACGGCGTCATCATGGGCTTTGATTGATTCTAAACATTTGTAATCCGATAGTCTCCAAATCTTTATGGTTCTATCCCAAGAACCTGAATAGATGAAGTTGTTATGAACCGTTAAACACGAAATGGTGTCGGTGTGTTCGATCCAAAGACGGCGGTGATGACGGCGTGTTTGGATGTAGTTGGTGTGATTCATGAAGTTTCCGATGTAATCTTTTGTGGTTGGAAGGGTTTCAACGAGTTTGAAGATGTTATTAATTTCATGGCTTCTTGAAACTTTCCAAACCCTAATCTTGGAATCTTGATGGGCTGTCAAGACTTTGTTTCCGACGGTGACGATGGATTTGACGGCCCCACGGCCGTGGCCGAACTGGGTGAAGAGGCGGAGATCGGGTTGTTGCCAAACGATGATTTCTTTAGCGTGAGATGCAGTGAGGATGAATTCTCCACATAACGCAATGCAAGAAACGGATTCTGTGTGGCCGGTGATGATGGATAGTGGGTGGTGGTAGGCGAAGGATGATGAGGGTGTTTTGGGAATTTCGTGGTGGATGAAGGGTGCCGGCGGTGGGATATCGTCGTCATTACTGGCGGTGGCTGTTGCTAGAAATGGGTTTGCAAGCAATTGGTTGGAGATGGAGGGATTCATTGTGGGTGAGGCATCCAAATAAATGGTGTTTTCTGCAAAATTTGATCAAATAGGTTGGAAATGAATGGCAGGAAAACTGCTGGTGTCAACAAAGGGCTATATATCTCTATATGTATTGGGCAAATATATTTAAAAATATATTATTAGGTAAAAATATTTAGAAATATATTATTAAAGATAATGTATAATAAAAATTAGGTGGGAGTTTAAATGAGAATGCTTTTGTTTTACAAAAATGTGATAATATTTCAGATCTCTAAGTTAATTTAACTTGTAATAAAAATTAGAAGAAAAATAAATAAGTTGGTATTTATCAACAATTTTCTATTATCTTATATTTATTTTTATCCCTTAAATGTTACTAGCATCATTGAAGACTTCCTATGCATCATCTGTTGTCGATAAGACGATAATAATGTGACAACGTTGTGAAATATGATGTGCTTTTGTTGTGATAATAATTGATAAATTGAAACCTTGTTAGATGTGATTTGATGTGATAATTTTGTGATAAATTAAAAATTAGATATTGATCACATCGAGAACCATCGATTGTGTATATTCATTACATAATTTGCTAGGTTTTTTTCTCACTTTACCCATATGACTAAAAAGGTAAATATTTATTTAATAGTTTATTGTTTCCTTAATATTTTAAAATTGTTACTTAAAATATAATGATGAGAATGTTGTGTGAGTTTAATTGTTATATTTGACGTATATAAATATCAATTACTTCAAAAAAGAAAAAAAAAACCAGACATAATGATGAGCTTACAATCTTACATTGGAGTAAGTCACGTGTGTTCTAATTTGAACTATTTCTCAATTTAGTGTATAAATATATGGCCAATGATCGTTTGAGAAATTGAGGTTGACGTGAGAAGTGTGGGAAGTGGATCTAAGCCGTGATCATTTTTAATCAAATATCCTCCCATGAATTGCAGCTTAAAAGGGAATTGATCTGGTGCATCTCATCCTAATGTTTGTCCATTCTCATCCAACGATTGATAACTACATCTCACGTTTCCCACCATATTTAACACTTCTCACCGGAACCCAACTATATATATATATATATAGATAGATAGATAAATATAGATACATAAGATACAAATCAAATAAAAACCATGTATTTGTTGCATCCCCTTACAAACCAATGTGCATATGTGAACAATGTGTGTATAATCTGAGATGCATATATGCATTATCCCATATGAATGTATGTCCATTATATGTATTTTCTTGCACGTATGCATATGCATATTGTTCACATATGCACACTGGTATGTAAGGTGTGCAACAAATGCAAGGTTTGCATTTTACGGAGCCTCGCGAGAAGTTAAACATTATGCGAGAAGACGAGAAGTGTGATATCATATATGATTACATGAAATATATATAGAGAGAGAGAGAGGGAGGGAGAGAGAAGGATCATGCGAGAAGTTAAACATTATGCAAGAAGACGAGAAGTGTGATATCATATATGATTACATGACATGTGGGTGTGTTTAATCATATATGATTAAACATCTATCTATTGCCAATGTAACCTGTGTTTAATCGTATATGATTAAGCTAATGTATCATATATGATATTATATATATAGATATATATAGATATATATAGATAGATAGATATATATAGGAGCAGATTCAAACGAGTTGACGAAATAAAAAAATTAGTTAAAGGGTAAATTTGGAATACAAAATTCTTTAAAATCCGTGAGAATTTCATTATCTTAATAATTAGCACTTGATAATTATCAAATATTAGATTTTTTCTTATTCCTATCACAAACCAGAAAAGAGTTTTGAATGAATGAATTTTATGTAGATTAAATACTTTAATATTATTACTCATACTTAAAAAGTTAAATAGTTTAGAATGATCGACTTTAATTATGATTATAAATATAGGGTTGGGTTGTGACTTGTGAGACCAACTTGTTTTCGTGAGACAGTGAGACCACAAAATAACACTAAAACTTCACAACGATTCATTGTGAAGGTTAGAAAAACAGTGAACCTTCACTGTGAAGGTTTACTTTCACCGTCTTTTGCTGTGAAGGTTTAGTGTTATTTTTTTGGTCTCACATGTCTCACGAATAGGATAGTCTCACATGATCTCAAGTCTAAACCCTAAACCCTATTAGGTTCCGGTGAGAAGTGCCAAATTTGGTGAGAAGTGGTTATCAACCGTCGGATGAGAAATGGACGAACATTAGGATAGATGCACCGAGATAAGATGCACCAAGATCTACCGGATCAATTCCCTTTTAAGTCGCAATTCATAGGAGGGTATTTGATTAAAAGCGATTAACTGTTTAGAAACACTTCTCACACTTTTCATCAAAAATAACACTTCTCACATGATCTCATGCCTATATATATACTAGGTACGTACTCGTACGCGATGCAGCTCAAAGCCTCTCCAATTTAAAATCGGGCTTTCGGTTCGGGGCTTAAACCGGGCCTTAACCAAGCCTTCAAAAAAAAACTTATTTTTTTAATATATAAATGTTATTCTAATTATCTAATACACTTAAAAATGCGTAATTGAGTCGCTCAAATATACTTAAAATACGTTTTATTATAAGCATTGTGCTTTTTTCCTCGTTTGTGATAACCACTATTAGGGGTGTTAACGAGTCGAGCTTTTAACGAGCTACTCGAGCTCGAGCTCGTTTATCTCGAGCACGAGCCTAATAGTTGTTGAACTCGAGTCGATCTCGAACACATAATAAAGCTCGTTTAAGTTAACGAGTCGAGCTCTATAACACTGATGTTCGACTCGACTCGTTCGAAAGCTCGGTTAAGCTTTACGAGTCGAGTCGAGTCGAGCCGAGCCATTCGAGCATAAGTATTTATATGTTTACAAACTATATAATTAAAATATAAAAAATATCGATCTGGACTACATAAACGAGTTAATCGATCTCGAATTCGAGCTCATAAAAGAGCATCGAGCTCGAGCTCGAACATTGAAAAAATATTGGAGCTCGCGCTCAAGCCTGACTTTGAAAAGTTAATCGAGCTCGAGTCGAGCTCGAGCGTGGTATTATTTTTTCGAGCTCGGCTCGAATAACCTGCTACTCGACTCGGCTCGGCTCGTTAACACTCCTAACCACCATATTATAAGCATTCCAAATATCGAATTTTCGTCCGTGTTTGGCAATAATTTCTCTAATTTGTTCGTTTGATGCATCACCGCTGGCCATTTTGAGCGAAAGGTGGAAGAATTGAGAGATTGAGAAGTTGCGAAAAACGAACACGACGTAGCAAGAAATCGAGAATTTTGAGCGAGAATTGCGTTTTTTGCATTTTGTAACTTGGCATGTAACCCCATACACCAACTATCCTATTTATAGTGTGAGGAGTGCTTAAAAACAAGAAAAAAACGTCTATTTTCTCAAAAAACGGCCATAATACCGTTATAAAACAGTTATTTTTTTGAAATGCAAACAAGTCGGGCCTCAATCGGGCCACCGAAACTTCCAAAATGCGGGCCTGGTCGTAACCGACGGGTTTGGGCCGGGTCTCGGGCTTCTGGCAGGTCGGGCCGGATCCGGGCCCAAATGGCCATCTCTAACACGAAGTGTTGTCAACCCAAGGCTCAATCTTTGACATTTAATATATATATATATATATATATATATATATGTAACAACCGAGACTAAAGTGGGAGGGTTTCGATGCGTTGTGTGAGTTTGAATAATAATTGGAAGTTGAGGGGCTACTAGGTAATATTGAGTCAGGGTATAAATGGGCACAAAACCCTAGAAGGAACATTCTTCTACTGATTTTGTTGGTGTTTGACGACTGAAGAAGAGAATAGAGAGAAAGAACAAGAAGGGAGAAAGAGAGAAAGGGGAAAGAAAAGGGCTAGAACAAGTGTGAAGGAAGAAATCTCAGATTCTGGGAAAGGAAAGGAAGGTGCATTTCAGCCTTGTTCAACCAGGTAATTCCCTCATTCATCTTTAATCTGAAGTTGTGGTTAGAATGTATATCTTGGTGAGTTTTGTTAAGGGTTGGGTTTGAAGCTAAATGGGTGAGTTTAGGCATTAAATCGTGTTTTGGCAAACCAGGTTTCAGTATTAGTTGAGCTTAGTGATTTATATTTGTTGCCAATCTTTAATTCGTGAGTTCTCAAGCTTATCTGAGATTTCTCGGTCCAATTAGGAGACAGGTCGGCGTCCGGAAAGTCCCTGCACGTCCGGACACTAGGATCTGTATGAGAGTTTCCGGATAAGGAAGCTGTTCGGGTATGAGTCATCCGGTAAGTGTAAGTACCCGGAGAGTAGGGAGTATCCGGTAGGTATAGTCATTCGGAAAGGGGTGTCATCCGGAAAGCAGAAGTTGACTGGAAAGGATAGCCATCCGGAAAGTAGTGGTCACCCGGAAAATAGTGGTTGTCCGGATAGTTAGAGTTTTCCGGATAGTCTGTTGATTAGCTTATGTTATGTCCTCTTATTCAGGAAAGTCTATTGGAAGTTCAGATCAGAATAGGAAGGAGAAGTAAGAATGCCAGATGAGTTTTCTAAACTAAAACGTGTGGCTTCTAATATGTTTTTCTAAAGCGGTTACATGATGAGAAATGCCATGTTTTTACTTATGCTTTTAAATGCATGAATGTTGTTTAAATATTTAAGTGGGATGTATGCATACATTGTTTTAGACGTAAACTGGCTAAGTCGGGTAGTGTGGCCCGCCAACTCGTGTCGGGAGGTGTGACCCGTTTATGCCAGGGGTAGTGTGGCCCCACAAGGCAGCATGAGACCGACTCGTCGTCACCCTAGGGTGACTTCATAGTGCCAATTTACGAGGGGCGGACCTTATTCCGTGAATGATTTTATATGAACAGTTTTATGAAAGAATTGTACTGAAAATGATAAACTGTTTAAAATGCTTTGATAACTCTTAAGAGGGACTCACTAAACCTCATGGTCTAACCCCTCGCATTTCCAAACTAAAACCTTTTCAGGAAAACATGTAACGAAAGGTGGCAAGTGAGCAGGGCGTAGCAAGGATGCTTGATAGTGTAGAGACACTATAGTTCATTTTAGATTATTTCTCAGTTGTGTAGGTTGTTCCGCCAACCAAATTTTGATTATGATGTAAGAAAGTACGAGACGTGATTTTGGGATGTTATATTTATATGAATTTCATGTTTATAATTGTTTGGATTGTTATACTTGGTATCAGAGCCTTAGTTTAAGGGATTTAGGTGACCGGATGGGCCTAGACTTAAACTTTGGGGACTAGAAATCACAACTGAGAATCAGGAATGCGTTAGGAAGACACTATTATAGAAATAGGACAAATAGGGTATCGAGGACGGTCATGTAAGGTAAGTTTGGAGTTACACCTGGCCAGTGTAATTGTGAACTTACAGGTACATGTACGCGCTTAAATTGCCTTATTGCTCTGTTGTTGTAGTACTAAATGAGTCTATAGTATTAAATGAGTTTTCCGTTGTTGTTGTGGTGTACCAGAATGCCTGCTAGAGTCCTGAGAAGTAGGTCGATGCCTATCGTGGAAGAAGCGCGAACCAAGAGTACTACACCGCATGAGGAGGCGGTGCGAAATGAGGAACTGGCGGAGGATGGACCAGTGAATTCTCCAAGAGCGGCAGCTACACGGTGAAGAGGTAGAGGCCGAGGGAGACCGAGAAAGGCCGTTACTGAGGTGGGGGCGGCAACTACCAAAGGCAAAGGTAAGAAAAAGAAAGTGCCGGTTAGGCGAAAGGCTAAGAGTGTGGAGGAACCAGATGTACAGGAAATATCGGAACAGGAGAGTACAACACCGGCAGAGAAAGCGAAAGCTAAGAAAGGGCGTAAACCTGAAAATGCGCCGGCTTTCGTGACTGAGGATAAGTTCACAGCAGAAATGGATAAACTACAAAAGACCCTACAAGCAGTGTTAGACAACCAGAACAAGACTACGTCGGGGGAAGGAACCAAGAGCAGTGCGGGGAAAAAGACTGAAGAAGATAGTACACCGCGAACTGAAATAGGGAACAACTCGGTGACAACCCCGATTGTTGTTTCTGAACCGAAAGCCGTAAGAGGGTGTTCGTTTAAAACTTTCGTTTCGTGCAAACCTCCAACGTTCAATGGAGAGCGCAATCCTGTGTTGGCACTGAAATGGGTTCGTGAGATGGAGTTAGCATTTGATACTAGCAAGTGCGCTGAGGAAGATAAGGTACTGTTTGCAATGGCAATGATGAAATCTGAGGCCATCTATTGGTGGGACATTGAGATCGGAGGTAAGGGATCGGAAGTAGCGAAGAGTATGCCGTGGGGATCTTTTGTTAAGAGGTTTCGAGCTCAGTTTTGTCCGTTGGCGGCAGTTAAAAAGTTGGAAGAAGAATTTCTGGGACTGGAGCAAGGGTCAATGTTGGTTCAGGAATACACGTCGAAGTTCATCGAGAAAGCCTGGTTTGCCGAATTGTATGTGCCTACTGAAGCAAGGCGGGTAGAGAGGTACATTTATGGTCTGAAAAGCAGTATAAGAGAGTTGGTACAGGTGAAAGATCCGTCTACTTTTCACGCTGCGGTAGATACTGCGGAACTTACTGAAAAGGATAAGACCAGGCAGATGACCGAAAGAGCCGGAGACAAGCGTAAATGGGACGGGCCGAGTAGGGACAGTAAGAGGCCGAATACAGCCAGACCCAATCTGCTGGGGGGATCTAAGCCTGTGGAGAAACCTTGTGCAAAGTGTAACAAAATGCACCGGGGAGAATGTAGGGCGGATATTGGAGGATGTTACAAGTGTGGAAAATCGGGGCATCTAACTCGAGACTGTCGCGGTCCAGGGTCTTGTAATCAGTGTGGTTTACTGGGTCATGTCAAGTAGGACTGCCCACAACTGAAGAAAGGTTATGTTGGGGGTGAAGGTGGCAGTAGCGGAGGAAGGGGTAATGAAAAGAAAGTGGAGCCGGATCGCTCCAGAGCAAGGGCTTTCCACATATCGGCTGAAGAGGCGGAGAACACGCCTGATGTGGTAACAGGTACCTTTCCTATAGACTCGAATTTTGCTAAAGTATTGTTTGATTCGGGGGCCAACCGTTCGTTTGTGTCGCCCAATTTTATTCAAAAACTGCAAGTAAAATCCAAGAGGTTGAACTTTGGGTTTGAGGTAGAAGTAGCGGATGATGTTCGAGTCTGGATAAAAGAGGTCTATGAGGGGTGTAGCATAGACATAGATGGTTACTTGTTTCCGTTGAGGTTATATCCGATGAGACTGGGAGAGTTTGATGTCGTCCTAGGGATGGACTGGTTAGTGGAGAATGACGCTAGCATAGTTTGTAATAAGAAGCTGATCCGTATTGATTTGCCCGATAAGAAAGAAGTGGTAATTTACGGAGATCAACGGAATAGGAAGTCGTGTTTGATTTCGTTGATGAAAGCTAGGCGATGTTTGGGAAAAGAGTGTCTGGGGTACTTAGCTTGCGTGTTAGATGCTAAGAAGGAGAAGAAGAGTGTGGGGGACGTTCCGATAGTGAGTGAGTATCCGGAAGTGTTTCCGGATGACTTGACGAATCTGCCTCCAGATCGTCAAGTGGAGTTCAGAATTGAACTGTTACCTGGGGCGGCACCGATTGCCCGTGCGCCCTATCGGTTAGCACCAGCGGAGATGAAAGAGATGATGACTCAGTTGCAGGAATTGCTCGACAAAGGCTTCATTCGTCCAAGCTCATCGCCTTGGGGAGCACCGGTACTTTTCGTCAAGAAGAAGGACGAATCTATGCGAATGTGCATAGATTATCGTGAGCTCAATAAAGTAACCGTGAAGAACAAGTACCCGCTTCCGAGGATCGATGACCTCTTCGATCAGCTACAAGGTGCGAGTTATTTCTCGAAGATAGACTTGAGATCGGGGTACCATCAATTGAAGGTGAGAGAAGAAGATGTGCCGAAGACGGCTTTCCGTACGAGATATGAACACTATGAATTTTTAGTCATGCCCTTCAGGTTGACTAATGCGCCAGTGGTGTTCATGGATTTGATGAACCGGGTATGCAGTTCCTTGTTGGATAAGTGCGTGATCGTCTTCATCGACGATATCTTGATCTACTCTCATACCCGAGAGGATCACGAGAGGCATCTTCGAGCAGCACTGGAATTGCTTAAGTGTGAGAAGTTATATGCGAAGTTTTTGAAGTGCGAGTTTTGGTTAAGACTGGGAGAGTTTGATGTCGTCCTAGGGATGGAATGGTTAGCGGAGAATGACGCTAGCATAGTTTGTAATAAGAAGCTGATCCGTTGCTTTGCCCGATAAGAAAGAAGTGGTAATTTACGGAGATCAACGGAATAGGAAGTCGTGTTTGATTTCGTTGATGAAAGCTAGGCGATGTTTGGGAAAAGGGTGTCTGGGGTACTTAGCTTGCGTGTTAGATGCTAAGAAGGAGAAGAAGAGTGTGGGGGACGTTCCGATAGTGAGTGAGTATCCGGAAGTGTTTCCGGATGACTTGACGAATCTGCCTCCAGATCGTCAAGTGGAGTTCAGAATTGAACTGTTACCTGGGGAGGTACCGATTGCCCGTGCGCCCTATCGGTTAGCACCAGCAGAGATGAAAGAGATGATGACTCAGTTGCAGGAATTGCTCGACAAAGGCTTCATTCGTCCAAGCTCATCGCCTTGGGGAGCACCGGTACTTTTCGTCAAGAAGAAGGACGGATCTATGCGAATGTGCATAGATTATCGTGAGCTCAATAAAGTAACCGTGAAGAACAAGTATCCGCTTCCGAGGATCGATGACCTCTTCGATCAGCTACAAGGTGCAAGTTATTTCTCGAAGATAGACTTGAGATCGGGGTACCATCAATTGAAGGTGAGAGAAGAAGATGTGCCGAAGACGGCTTTCCGTACGAGATATGGACACTATGAATTTTTAGTCATGCCCTTCGGGTTGACTAATGCGCCAGCGGTGTTCATGGATTTGATGAACCGGGTATGCAGTTCCTTGTTGGATAAGTGCGTGATCGTCTTCATCGACGATATCTTGATCTACTCTCATACCCGAGAGGATCACGAGAGGCATCTTCGAGCAGCACTGGAATTGCTTAAGTGTGAGAAGTTATATGCGAAGTTTTCGAAGTGAGAGTTTTGGTTAAGAGAAGTTCAGTTTTTGGGTCACGTGGTGTCGGCGGACGACATTAAGGTAGATCCTGCTAAGATTGAGGCCATTATAGATTGGGAGGCGCCAAGAACTCCATCGGAGGTGAGAAGTTTTCTTGGGTTAGCAGGTTATTACCGGAAGTTTATCCAGGACTTCTCTCGGATAGCTTCGCCATTGACCTCTTTGACGAGAAAAAACGTCACGTTCGTGTGGACTGAAGCGCAAGAATCTGCGTTTGAGAAGTTGAAAGAAAGCTTAAGCAGTGCTCCGATTCCGTCGTTACCTGATGGATCGGAGGGTTTTGTGATATACAGTGATGCTTCTAAGCTTGGGTTGGGGTGTGTACTGATGCAGAATGGGAAGGTAATTGCCTACGCTTCTCGTCAGTTGAAAGTTCATGAAAAGAACTACCCCACTCATGACATGGAGTTAGTGGTGGTGGTGTTCGCGCTGAAAATCTGGCGACATTACCTATATGGGGTTAAGTGCCAAATTTACACCGATGACAAAAGTCTGAAGCATCTGTTTGATCAGAAGGAGTTAAATATGAGACAGAGGAGATGGATGGAACTGTTGAACGACTATGATTGCGAGATTCTTTACCATCCAGGTAAGGCCAATGTAGTGGCCGACGCGTTGAGTCGGAAAGAGCAAGGAGAACGGATCAAAGTTGTGGCTTTCAGAGTCGAGGCAACCACAACTCTCCTCGAGGAAATCAAGAAGTTTCAGGAGGGGGCACTTCTAGAGGAGAACGTGAAGAGCGAAAGAGTCGTCGGACTTACATCGTTGTTCGGAGAAAACAGCGGTGGGTTGAAGTGCATGAAAGACCGGGTATGGGTTCCCAAGTTAGGTAACTTAAGAGTAAGCATTCTAGAAGAATCTCATAAGTCGCGGTTTTCCATGTACCCGGGAACGAATAAGATGTATCGAGATTTGAGACAGTTCTACTGGTGGCCAGGGATGAAGAAAGATATCGCTCATTTCGTGGAGCGGTGTGTGACATGTTTGAAAGTTAAGGCATAACATCAACGACCATATGGGGAACTCCAGTCTTCAGTGATACCAGTGTGGAAGTGGGATAATATCACCATGGATTTCGTCACTAAGTTACCGAGAACCCCGAAAGGTAATGATGCGATTTGGGTGATTGTAGATATACTCACCAAGTCGGCGCATTTCTTACCTATTAAGGAGTACGATTCTTTGGAGAAGTTAGCGCGAGTGTACATTAATGAGATAGTGTCTAGGCACGGAGTGCCGCGATCCATAGTGTCTGACCGTGATAGTCGGTATACGTCAGCATTTTGGAGGAGTCTACAACGAGAATTGGGCTCGCAGTTGAAGTTGAGCACGGCCTATCATCCTCAAACGGATGGTCAGAGTGAGAGAACGATTCAGACGTTAGAAGATATGCTTAGGGCGTGCGTGATTGATTTCAAAGGTTCGTGGGAAGTACACTTACCTTTGATAGAATTATCCTACAATAATAGTTATCACGCTAGCATCCAAGCGGCACCCTTTGAAGCTTTGTATGGGCGAAAGTGTCGTACGCCGTTGTGTTGGAATGAGGTAGGAGAAAGACAGTTGACCAGACCAGAAATCGTACAACTAACGGCGGGTAAGATTGAAGTAATCCGTGAAAGAATGAGAATCGCGCAGGATCGTCAAAGGAAATATGCTAATAGGAGAAGGAAACCTATTGAATTTCAAGTGGGAGACAAGGTTATGCTAAAGGTCTCACCTTGGAAGGTAGTGGTGTGCTTTGGGAAGAAAGGGAAATTGAGGCCGAGATATGTTGGGCCTTTCGTTATCATCGAGCGTGTTGGCGCGGTAGCTTACAAGCTAGAATTGCCAGAAGAGTTGAGAAGAATACATCCGACCTTTCATGTGTCAAACCTGAAGAAGTGTTTGGCCGAGACCGATGTGGCTATTCCGTTAGAAGATGTCAGCATTGATGAGAAATTGACGTACGAGGAAGAGCCAATCGAGATCGTGGACAGTAAAGTTCGAAAGACGAGAAACAAGGAGGTTCGGTTGGTGAAAGTTCAGTGGAGGTATCACAAGGGACGAGAAGCAAAGTGGGAAGTAGAATCTGATATGAAATCCAGGTACCCTCATCTTTTTGAAAACGGAATTCCGGGGACGGAATTCTTTTGAGGGGGGGAGTGTTGTAACAACCGAGACTAAAGTGGGAGGGTTTCGATGCGTTATGTGAGTTTGAATAATAATTGGAAGTTGAGGGGCTACTGGGTAATATTGAGTCAGGGTATAAATGGGCACAAAACCCTATAAGGAACATTCTTCTACTGATTTTGTTGGTGTTTGACGGCTGAAGAAGAGAATAGAGAGAAAGAACAAGAAGGGAGAAAGAGAGAAAGGGGAAAGAAAAGGGCTAGAACAAGTGTGAAGGAAGAAATCTCAGATTCTGGGAAAGGAAAGGAAGGTGCATTTCAGTCTTGTTCAACCAGGTAATTCCCTCATTCATCTTTAATCTGAAGTTGTGGTTAGAATGTATATCTTGGTGAGTTTTGTTAAGGGTTGGGTTTGAAGCTAAATGGGTGAGTTTAGGCATTAAATCGTGTTTTGGCAAACCAGGTTTCAGTATTAGTTGAGCTTAGTGATTTATATTTGTTGCCAATCTTTAATTCGTGAGTTCTCAAGCTTATCTGAGATTTCTCGGTCCAATTAGGAGACAGGTTGGCGTCCGAAAAGTCCTTGGACGTCCGGACACTAGGATCTGTATGAGAGTTTCCGAATAAGGAAGTTGTTCGGGTATGAGTCGTCCGGTAAGACTTAATTTATAGAACAAAAAAATAAAATGCTCTATATAGTTGTGTTATAATAAGTTTATAGAACATTTTTGGGCGTTGTAATAAGTTTCTTAGGACATTTTTTTAAAAACCGTCATATTAGCTATTTTATAGGACACCGAGAAAGTTTCTTATAAAAACAATTGCCCTATCAAAAGATGGGCTTTTATAGGGCACTTTCTCAAAATCATCCTATAATGTAACGCTTTGTATTACAGGTGTCATAAGAAACTTGTTAAGACATCCAAAATCGTCCTACAAACTTGTAAAACGCCTTTGTTAGGAGTAATCAATCATATAATTGATTTTGTATATAAACAACAAAGAAATGGGTAGAAATTTGTATAGAACAAATCTTTTACAATCACAATTCCAATACCAAAACGACAATAAACGTAAACCTTACTTGAATTCGTAGATTATCGAAGATAACGTGTCGATTGAGGCCTGCACGGAAGCAGTGTCCTAAGATAAAAATTCGCCGGTGGTATTGGCGTTTGTCCCGAGGATACAACAATCGTATTCAAGTATCTCACTTGAATCTAGCGAATCGTCATATGTTTGGTGAAGAACGAGAATGAGAGAAAACCCAGAAAATCCGTCCAAAATCGTATCAGAAGTCTGTCAAACGAAAGGGAAGAAGTGTGTTTATATACGTATGCCACAATAACCAACATAAACTGTCAGGAAGTCCGCGCGACTAGCGGCGCGGGTAAACTCGCGCGGAGATGCGCGCCGCGTACTGCCCATCGAACCCAACAGAGGCCCGCGCGCCTTGTGGCGCGGTCCTGGTCGCGCCGTAGTGCGCGCCAATCACTGGTTCCACGATTTTCCAGCGTCTCGCGCAACTCTTCCCGCGGCTCAGGTTGTGCCGTGATCCGCGCCAGATTCCGCACACATATTCACACTCGTTCTTCAATCGTTGAATCTCGACCCCATCGAGACCCCAAGGTCCAAGGCCCTATCTTTGACATTAAATATGTATAATTATGTCAAAGAGAGCCCACCAAAAACACCACACTCCAAGCCCAAGCAATTAAATGATTCATTTAATGCTCACTGGTTTGAGTTTATTAAGTGTTCTAACCTTTGCCTTGGCTCCTATGTGGGACAAGGTTTCTCACATCTCAACGAAGTTCCAACAATACCCCACATTTTCTATTCAAACCCAAATAATACCCCACATTTGAATAGAAAATAAGCAATATTATGGAACTTATGTTTCTATCACCAAGCTAGTTATAATATGCATCGGAAAAGGTGTCTTTTGGACTTGAACCGTTCCTAGTGAATACCTATCGGATCTACTTCGTGGATAGTGAACTAAAGTCTTGAACTAGCCACTTTTTGTAGTAAATCGAGACAATAGGCATCACACATATTATAACTACATAATTTAATTCTTACCGTTGTGTTTATTTCGGTCGTGAACATATCCTTTCTTCATGAGAGTTTTAGAAGACGTAGCCATATCCGTCCTCAAAGATGCGACCCCACATCAGTCTCACATAGGTAATGCTGATCAGGAATAATCCGTTGTATTCCACTATAATAGCTATCAACATTATTAAGAATGTAACATTCAACCCTATATCATCAACAGAAAAACAAAGGAAAACATCATAGGAATAGGCATACCTTTGTTTAATTGCTTCTTGAGTTGTCCCCGACTAGTTTTCCTATTGAACCTAGACCATGGGATCTCCAATTCCGCTAGGTTAGGTTGCCGCCGAGGAAACTCATTGTATTGGCTTTAAGCCCATTCCCCTCGATGTGAAGGATACTTGCTCTCTACTTAGGCCCTTTGTCAAATGATCGGCAATATTCTCTTTTGACTTTACGTAGTCAATGAAAATAATTCCATTTTTCAGCAAGTCCTTTATAGTGTTGTGGCGCCTTCGTATGTGACGGGACTTTCCATTGTATATTTGATTCTTCGCTCTAGTGAGAGCGGCCATACTATCACAATGGATACCAATAGCAGTCACCGGTTTAGGCCACAACGGAATACCCTCTAGGAAGCTTTTTAGCCATTCGGCTTCTTCAGCGGCTTTGTCTAATGCGACAAATTCTGCTTCCATAGTTGATCTGGTATTCACGGTTTGTTTGGAAGATTTCCAAGATATCGCTGCACCACCAAGTGTGAATACATATCCACTTGTGGACTTACTCTCCGAATGGTTGGAAATCCAATTAGCATCACAATACCCTTCTAGAACGGGAGGGTATTTCGTATAATGTAACCCATAACCCATTGTGTATTTCAAATGTCGAAGCACCCTTACTAGTGCATACCAATGGTCTTTTCCCGGGTTATGTGAGTACCGACTAAGTCTACTCACACTATACGCTATATCCGGTCGTGTACAGTTCATGATATACATCAAGCTTCCAAGAACTTGAGTGTATTCCAACTGAGCAACACTATCTCCTAGATTCTTCTTCAATTGACTTGAAGGATCGAATGGAGTCACAACCGGTTTGTCATCATAATGACCAAACTTTCGCAACACCTTCTCAACGTAGTGAGATTGGGTAAGGATGTAACCATTTGTATTCCTTTGAATCTTTATACCAAGGATAACATCAGCTATTCCCAAATCTTTCATATCAAATGCGGAGTTTAACATCTTCTTGGTTTGGTTTATCACATCCAAGTTTGATCCCATGATGAGCATATCATCAACATATAGACATATGATAACATAAGCATCTTTATATTGTTTCATATAGACACACTTATCACATTCATTTATGTGATAACCATTTGACAACATGGTGTTATCAAACTTTTCATGCCACTGCTTTGGCACTTGTTTAAGTCCATAAAGAGACTTAATCAACTTACAGACTTTGTTCTCTTGGCCTTTTACAACAAAACCTTCCGGTTGTTGCATATATATCTCTTCTTCTAATTCACCATTCAAGAACGCGGTTTTCACATCCATTTGATGTATTTCCAAGTTATGTATAGCCGTTATTGCAATCAACGTCCTTATAGATGTGATCCTAGTAACCGGTGAATATGTATCGAAGAAGTCTTGACCTTCCTTTTGACGGTACCCCTTGGCAACTAGTCGAGCTTTGTACTTCTCTATAGTGCCATCGGGTCTCAATTTCTGTTTGAAGATCCATTTGTGGCCAATCACTTTATGACCCGGAGGCAAATCAACCAATTTCCATGTGTTGTTTTGCACAATGGAGTCAATTTCGCTGTGGATGGCCTCTTCCCAATAAGGTGCCTCGGATGATTCCATGGCGGCCTTATAAGAGAGAGGTTCTCATTCAACATTGAAAGCCATAAAGTCCGGTCCAAAGTCTTTAGCGATTCTTCCCCTTTTGCTTCTTCTAGGTTCCACTTCTTCTTGAACCTTAGAGGTTTCATCATTCCCCGATTGATCACTCTTAGTTGAATCAATGTTCACATGGGAGTGTGTATCATCAATCGGTCGTTTACCTCTATTAGAGGTATTTCCCTATTTTTCTTTGTATGGGAAGATCGTCTCAAAGAACTCCGCCTCAGCAGATTCTATAATTGTATTATTGCTTATGTCATCCACATTCGATTTATAGACTAAAAATCTAGATGCAGCACTATTAAGGGCAGGTCCAATATATACACAATCAACTGTTTTAGATCCAAGTTTAGTCCTTTTTGGTAAAGGGACTTGAACCTTAGCAAGGCAACCCCACACTTTCATCCTTTTGTAGGACAGTAATCTCCCTTTCCAAAGTTCATAAGGAGACTTATCACTTTTCTTGTGGGGGATCCGATTTAGGATCATATTTGCAGTAAGACACGTCTCACCCCATAAATGATGTGGAGCTCCGGACGTGATCAACATTGAATTCGTCATGTTCTTCAATGTTCTATTCTTCCGCTCGGCCACTCCATTTTGTTGAGGAGTGTATGGAGCGGTTGTTTGATGCACAATGCCATGTGTAGCACAAAATTCTGCAAAGTCACGGGATTCGTATTCTCCTCCCCGATCCGACCTTAGAATTTTGATTTTCTTGTCGAGTTGATTCTCGACTTCGGCCTTATAAGTTTTAAACATGTTCAAGGCCTCATCCTTTGTATGGATTAGATACACATAGCAATACTTACTGCAATCGTCAATGAAAGAAATATAATAGTTCTTTCCTCCTCTTGTAGGAGTTGCCTTGAAATCACACAAATCACTGTGAATCAATCCAAGAACCTCATTTGATTTTTCAACCGATTTATGTGGATGGTTTGTGTATTTTGCTTCTACACATACCTCACACTTAGATAAATTATCAAAGGAACACTTGGGCAACATGTCGAGTTTGATCATTCTTTGTAATGACTTAAAGTTGACATGTCCCAATCTCGAATGCCAAAGGTAAGAAGGATCAACAATATACACAGAACTAGCAGAGCTAGTACTCGCCTTATTATTATCTACAATGGCGGCATCGATGTCAGTTACAACACTTAATTTAAAGAGCCCCTCGTTGAGGTAACCCTTACCCACATACACACCACCCTTGGTGATGACAAACTTGTCCGATTCAAATACAACTTTGAACCCTTTCTTACTGAGAATAGGGCCATAGATCAATTTTTTAGTTAAAGAGGGTACATGTAACACATCCGTCAACATCAAATCCTTCCCGGAAGTCAGCTTTAATATGACCTTCCCTTTACCTTCAATCTCGGCAATCGAAGCGTTTCCCATGAACATCGGTTCTTTATCATCCACCTTTTGATAGCTTGCAAACAGGCTCCTCGAATTGCATATGTGCCTTGTAGCCCCGGTGTTGACCCACCAATCAATAGTATTTGAGACCATGTGAATCTCAATTACACCAACAAATTGGTTTGGAGATTGAGTGAGGTTGGCGTGGCTACTTGTGCTCACATCGGCCCTTTCATTCATCTTGTTGTCCTCCTCCACACGTATCTTGAGGAGTAATTGTTCGAGAGTGATTTCCTTCGTTAAATGCTTCAAGTATAACTTGAAGTTCTTCCACGAGGAAGGAATATTTTCGATCATCGAACCGACAACAAAGTTGATATTTAAGCCCATGCCTTCCATATCAAGTTCATGGACAAGCACTTGCAATTCCTCAACCTGTTTCAACACAGATTTATTATCAGTCATCCGGTAAATCAGAATTTTCCCTACCGCAAACCTCTTGGAACACGCCACTTGCGTTTTATATTTTGTGTCCAAGGAATCCCATATCTCCCTTGCCGTTCGGAACGAGGAGTATATGCCATATAGGGAATCGTCGAGAGCGTTAAGAATATAGTTTCGACAACTATATTCGTTAGACCTCCAATTCTCGACCGATTTCTGATGCGCGGAGACTTGTATCTGCGTTGGCGCAGCCCCGTCCGCTCCTACCGGTGGATTTTCCGGTGGTTCTTCTTCCGTGAGTACGTTGGCAACCCGCAAAGTTGTCAAATAGGACAACATCTTTTGTTGCCAACGACGGAAGTCCGAACCCTTGAATTTCTCGGGTTTCTCCACATGATTTTCCAACAATGATTGATCCATCGCTCCTTAACAAATTTTTGTCTTAGATTGTTAGGAGTAATCAATCATATAATTGATTTTGTATATAAACAACAAAGAAATGGGTAGAAATTTGTATAGAACAAATCTTTTACAATCACAATTCCAATACCAAAACGACAATAAACGTAAACCTTACTTGAATTCGTAGATAATCGAAGATAACGTGTCGATTGAGGCCTGCACGAAAGCAGTGTCCTAAGACAAAAATTCGCCGGTGGTATTGGCGTTTGTCCTGAGGATACAACAATCGTATTCAAGTATCTCACTTGAATCTAGCGAATCGTCATATGTTTGGTGAAGAACGAGAATGAGAGAAAACCCAGAAAATCCGTCCAAAATCGTATCAGAAGTCTGTCAAACGAAAGGGAAGAAGTGTGTTTATATACGTATGCCACAGTAACCGACATAAACTGTCAGGAAGTCCGCGCGACTAGCGGCGCGGGTAAACTCGCGCAGAGATGCGCGCCGCGTACTGCCCATCGAACCCAACAGAGGCCCGCACACATATTCACACTCGTTCTTCAATCGTTGAATCTCGACCCCAAGAGCCCCAAGGCCCAAGGCCCTATCTTTTACATTAAATATGTATAATTATGTCAAAGAGAGCCCACCAAGAACACCACACTCCAAGCCCAAGCAATTAAATGATTTATTTAATGCTCACTGGTTTGAGTTTATTAAGTGTTCTAACCTTTGCCTTGGCTCCTATGTGGGACAAGGTTTCTCACATCTCAACTAAGTTCCAACATAAAAATTGTCATATTAGCTATTTTATAGGACACCGAGAAAGTTTCTTATAAAACAATTGCCCTATCAAAAGATGGGCTTTTATAGGGAACTTTCTCAAAATCATCCTATAATGTAACACTTTGTATTACAGGTGTCATAAGAAACTTGTTAAGACATCCAAAATCGTCCTACAAACTTGTAAAACGCCTTTAGATAATACCATGTAAATTAGGGCTTGTTTGTTAGCAGCTTAATGAGCTTAATGGGACTTATAGCTTATTCGGTCAGTTATACATGATTGTTTGGTTGTGGCATAATGATATAGAAAGCGGCTTATTCACTAAGCTTTTAGGAGGGAGCTTTATGCAGAAAGCCAAGTTTTGTCCAAACCCGTATTTCCCAATTAAAAAACATGCTCATTCCATCTACGAAATAGAAAACCAACCAAACAGCCCCTAAGTCTTATAAAACAGTTATTATAGCACTTATAAATTGGTGATGTCCTATAAATTCAATTTTATTGTTGAAGTGGTTCACTTCTTTTTTGTTATGATATTTTTTAAAATACTATAATTTAAATGGGCCTAGTAAAGAAACCATTACTTGTAATGAGAAGGCGAAACTCCTTGGAAGAATACGGTTGTTTTTTGTGTATCTACATCTGAATCCACCCAACTCCCTCAAGTCTTCAAAGCCTCACCAACAGCAGCCATCCTATCCATGTCCTTCAGTAATTTCCCACCTATTTGGATATAATCCCATCTGCACCAAACCGTACAACTTTTAGAACATGTTTGTTACCAGTTTAATAAGCTTAATGAGACTCACAACTTATTCAGACAGTTATACATGACTGTTTGGTATTGACTTCATCTAGACAGACAATGTATCCATACAAGATTTTATGAAAAACCAACCAAACAGACACTTAAACTATTGTCATAAAAACTATAATCGATCACTTGAATAAAAAACAGTACTTACGCTTGTTTCTCTCCTCGAACATACCACCAAAGCCAAGTATTAAAGATCAAAACATCGTTATCTTTCCATGTGTTAGAATTGGAGAGTCGATTGATAGATTGGGAGACACAGTTGAGATGGCTGAATCGGCCGGTTTTCATATAATGAGAGAGAGTTACAAATAAAGTGTCTAACCTAATAACAAACCCTAAGAGATCTATTTATACAAGGGAAGTTACACATAATTACAGAAAGGACCCTGAACTATACATATTAACAATAATACTCTAACACCCCCCCCCCCTCAAACTCAAGTAGGGGAAGAATGAGCCAAGTTGAGTTTGGAAACAAGGGCCCGAAAACGCCATGGAAGATGAGCTTTGGTGAAGATTTCTGCAGTCTGATCAATGGTTGAGATTGGGAGAAGTCGAACTGTCTTGCGAAGAACATGTTGTCGAGTGAAATGACAGTCAATCTCGATGTGCTTTATGCGCTCATGAAAGACATCATTGTGAGCGATCTGAATAGCATTGTTGTTATCACACCACAATGGTGTTGGGGAAATTTGATGAGCACCCATATTAGATAGTAACCAACGTAGCCATACAAGTTCTTGGGTAGTGTCAGCCAAGGCTCGATATTCGGCTTCAGTGCTAGATCGAGTTGTCAAAGATTGTTTCTTGCTGCGCCAGGAAATAAGATAGTCTCCAAGAAAAAAACAATATCCGGTGGTAGAGCGACGATCAGTTATGTCTCCATCCCAGTCAGCATCGGAAAAGGCTCGAAGAGTTAAGGACGATGTGGACGAGAAGTGAAGTCCATGAAACATTGTCCCTTTAAGGTATCGAAGGATACGAAGAACTGCGGCATAGTGATCGGAGCATGGGCAACCATGAACTGGCTGACTATATGAACTGCATATGCAAGATCCGGGCGAGTAACAGTCAGGTAGACCAGAGAATCAACTAGTTGACGGTACCGTGTAGGGTCTTTCAGCGGGGTTCCGGCATTCGGAGCAAGGTGCAGATTTTGCTCAATGGGTGTAGATGCAACTTTGTTGTCCGTGATCCCAACTTTGGACAACAGATCTAAAATGTACTTGGCTTGACAGAGATAGATGCCGGAAGAGTCTGACAGAACTTCAAGGCCAAGAAAGTAGTGTAGTTTGCCAAGATCTTTCATCTCAAAGCATGAGCTGAGAGACTTTTTGAGATGGATGATACCTGTACAGTCACTACCGGTAATGATCATATCATCAACATACAACAGAAGTAAGATAGTACATGCAGCAGTAGTCCGAGTAAACAAGCCAGAATCATAATTACTCGGAGAGAACCCCAATGAGATGACAGTATTGTTGAATTTTTCAAACCAAGCACGAGGAGCTTGTTTGAGGCCATAGAGGGCTTTTCGAAGTTGACAGACATTACCCTGACGGGAGGTCACACCTGGAGGGAGTCTCATGTAGACTCCCTCTTCGAGATCGCCATTTAGAAAGGCATTCTTGACATCCATTTGATAGAGTGGCCATTTCTTGGTGGCAGCGATGGCTAGAAGACTACGAACCGAGGTAACCCGAGCCACGGGAGCAAACGTTTCCTCGTAGTCAATGCCATATTCTTGATTGAAGCCTTTTGCCACAAGACGTGCTTTGTAACGGTCAATAGATCCATCAGACTTCGTTTTGATTTTGAAGACCCATTTGCAACCAATGGGTGACTTGCCCGGTGGGAGAGGTACAAACTCCCATGTATTGGCTTTATCAAGAGCCTGGAGTTCCTCAGTCATAGCTTCCTTCCAAACAGGGTTAGAGGCAGCTTCCTTGTAGGAAGTAGGTTCATGGTTGGACAGCAATGTAGCATAACAATGATAATCACGAAGGTGTGAAGGAACTTGTCTTACCCGGTCTGAGCGTCGTGCTCCATCTTGTGATTGAGAAGAGCTAGGATCCATAGACTCAGCAGATGGCTCAGAAGTAGTCCTTGGAGGTGGTGCAGATGAGTGATCATGATCAGATGGCACAGATGGCATAGAT
The DNA here is from genome assembly GCA_033807775.1 of Saussurea involucrata. Classification (NCBI taxonomy): domain Eukaryota; kingdom Viridiplantae; phylum Streptophyta; class Magnoliopsida; order Asterales; family Asteraceae; genus Saussurea; species Saussurea involucrata. The sequence continues at coordinate 200,117,908 of CM066320.1, read as the reverse complement.
GAAGGCTCAGGTTGAGACGAGACGAAAGGAGGTGGAACAGATGGCACAGAATAAGACTCATATGGAGGTGAGATGGAAGGAGGTGGTCAGACGGAGAGGTGAGTATGGGATCTAATTGGAGTGAGTCCAAAGAGATAGAGTTATCAGTGAAGAAGGAAGTGGAAGGATTGGGTATGTCTTGAAATTTAGACACTGTTGAGAAGGGAAGATGTTCCCAGAATGTGACATGACGGGATATACGTAGTCTCTTAGAGACTAGATCCCAACAACGATAACCCTTGTGTTCAATATCATAGCCAAGAAAGCAGCATAATCGAGAACGAGGTTCGAGTTTGGTGTGTTCATGAGGTTGCAACTGAACAAAGCAGGCACAACCCCATACTTTTAGGAGTTCATATGCAGGGGAGACCCCATGGAGCACTTCATAAGGAGACTTTTGATTTAGGATGGGGGTCGGGGTTCGGTTGATGGTGTAGACAGCCGTGAAGGCAGCTTCCCCCAAAAAACGTTCTGGGCAGTTGGCTGAGATTAAAAGAGTACGAACAGTATCGAGGATGTGACGATGTTTACGTTCTGCACGTCCATTTTGCGGAGAGGTTCCTGGACAGGAGTACTGAGAAAGAGTACCTTGAGATTGAAGAAAAGAGAGGAGAGAAGATTCCTTGTATTCCATAGCATTATCTGCTCGAAGAATCTTTATGGGCTTGGAAAACTGGGTCAGAATCATACGAGCTAAGGTGATATATATTTGAGGTAGTTCGGAGCGATGTTTCATGAGATATATCCATGTGAAGCGTGTGTGATCATCGATAAAGATAACAAAGTATCGATAACCACCCATGGATGGATGTGGTGCTGGCCCCCAAACATCAGAGTGAATGAGGTCAAAAGGGGAAGCAAATTTAAATTCATTTAGTTGAAACGGTAAGGCATGGTGTTTGCCAAGTTGACAGGATAAGCAAGAAACGTTTTCAGAAGAGGTGTTTCCTAACAGTCCTGAACTAGCTAACAGTTTTATCCTAGCTAGAGATAAATGCCCTAGACGTTTATGCCATAATTCAAAGGAAGGGGTACTGGAAACAGAAGCAACAAGATTTGAGGATTGTAAGGGGAGACAGAGGTAGACCACTTCAATCATCCGACCAACTTTACGGCCTACTCCAAGGATCTGCTTGGTCTTTGGATCCTGCACAACACAACCAGAAGGATGAAACAAAACAATTAGGCCGGATTCTATAAGTTGAGTGATAGAAATCAGACTCAGAGATAAGTTTGGAATATGGAGCACATCAGGTAATTGAATGTTGGTGGTAGATACAGTTCTACTGAAAGATACTGGTAAGCGAGTGTTATCCGCAGTACAGACTGATGAGAACATGCTGGAGGTTTGCTTAGAGATAAACCCGTCAGCCTTAGGTGTCATGTGGTTACAACAACCAGAATCAAATAGCCAAGGATTACCTGGTGCTGAGATATTGCACTGAGAATTCATACCCATATAACCTGTCATGAGTCGCTCTATAAGCTCTTGGTTTTGGCGCAGGAGTTCCATAAGGTCAGGCGATGAGTTGTTGCTCTGCGGTGCCTGAATTGCCGGTGTAGAGGAGTCTTGAGTGATTGATCCAGCAAGTGACTGAGTGCGATGTTGCTTTTGCTTAGCTGAATTCCGTGGATGCTTTAGATAGTCAGACCCATACTGTCGTGGCTATGTGATCCCACACCAGCGACATTTTCGAATTGGGCAGTTGAGAAGAAGATGAGAGGTAGAGTGACAAAACGTGCAATCGTTGTATTGAGACTGGCTATTGAGAGCCATCTGACTGGCTATTAGAAAAACTGATTGAGTACTGGAACTGAAGACTGGTAACTGATGTCGCAAAAGAGAGTTGCGATAGAAAGGCTTGTCGCAATAGAGAGTTGCGATAGTAAGGGTTGTCGCAATAGAGAGTTGCGATAGTAAGGGTTGTCGCAATAGAGGGTTGCGATAGAAAGGCTTGTCGCAATAGGGAGTTGAGATAGTAAGGCTTGTCGCAATAGAGAGTTACGATAGTAAGGGTTGTCGCAAGTGATAGTTGCGACAGAAGCTCTTGTCACAATAGAGGGTTGCGATAGTAAGGGTTGTCGCAAGAGAGAGTTGCGATAGAGGCTCTGTCGCAAGAGATGGTTGCGATAGTTGTTTGGGAAAAATTTCACCAGTCTCGACCACGACCAAGGTAAGGAAAACACTTATTCCCTCTTTCCGTAACGAAGGTAAAATCATAGTACTTTCTCTCATGATTAAAGATAAAATCGAAAATCTTTTACCTCACGGCACTCGACCTCGACGTCGCCTAGTTCACACGATCGTCGCATAAAACCATGCGACCTCGACCGACTAACGCGCTATACGACTGTTATGTTTTTTCAGTGTTTAATGCAGGAGTCAACACCATTAATGGACAACGGCTATAACCGACGAAGTCAGTTAAGAACATCTAATCCCGCATTAAAGACGGTGACCGTTACGGCAGTTATCAAAGTCCTTAATGATCCAATTAAAGTGCCCGAAGACTATAAATATCAAAGGGAATCATCATTTCAAGGGACGGAACACAGATACAACATAAAACCACAGACACAGCACTCGAACTCTGAAGAACACTTGAAGCACAGAAATCGCTCGCAGAAGAATCGCTCTCGACGCACGACAATCACACACGACGCACACTGTTTTACATTAGAAAACACTTGTTACTTTACATTTTCGAAGTCTTTCCATCATTTGTATTGTAATTTTTGTACGATCGACACCAGAAACACAAGGACATCGCCCCTGATTGGCGACCATAGTGCAGCGACGACTTCCACTGTCGTCCGTGGGTTTTTTCCTCGTTGAGGTTTTTCCCGCGTCACCAAAATATCTGTCTCATTTATGTTTCTGTCTTAAACGCACGCTTTTGTCGAACGATTCCTTTCTTTAGTTGTTAAAGTCCACATCGACCTTAAGTTGTACTTTGGTGCAATTTTTGGCATTAACAGTTTGGCGTCATTCGTGGGACCTCATCTAGAGAAAATCTTCGACGAACGTACGTCTTACTAACGGTTTCTTGGAGTTTCCTTTGTTCTCTATTTCAGAAAAATGGCAGCCCCTGGAATCAGCAGCATGTCATCGCCCAGATGTACCAGGAGCTTGAAGTCGCTCGAAATCAAATCAACGCCATGGCAGAGCAGAGTCGCAGAACAACTGAGGAGATCGCACAGTTAAGGAATTCCTCTGGACCACAGAATGGTCCTAGGCCATTCGTTCAGAATCCAGGCCAAGGATCGTTCGGTCAGACTGGTCCTAGGCCATTCGCGCATAATCCAGTTCCAGGATCAGGTCCGTTCGCTCAGAATCAGCATCCAGGTCCGTTCATGCAGAACCAGAAGACGGGACCGTTCAACCCAAATCCCCAGTTCGGGACGGTTCCTCCTCAGCATATAAGGCCACCACCCATGCAGAATGGATCGCAGCCATTTCCGAATGGATCGCAGCCATTTTAGAATGGGTCGTGTTAATGCCAAAAATCGCACCAAAGGGACAACTTAAGGTCGATGTGGACTTAATCAACTAAAGAAAGAATATTTCGACGAGACGTGCGATGCGGGAAAAAATAAACAAGACAAAGGATTTGATGACGCGGGAAAAACCTCAATCGAGGAAAAAACCTGCGGACGACAGTGGGTGTTGTCGCTGCACTATGGTCGCCAATCAGGGGCGACGTCCTTGGTACTGGCGTCGGTCGTACGATGATTACAATACAAATGAAGGAAATACTTCGAAATGTAAAGTACAAGTGTTTGTTGTGTGAATACAAAGTGTAAATAACTGTTGGTCGAAAGCTGCTGCCGTGCGTCAAGAGCGATAACTTGAGCTTTCCTTCGAGTGTTCTTGAGTTCGCTGTAAGGTTCTGGCTTTCAGTACTTGATCTCCAGAGTTCGAATGTTATTTTCTATGAGTTTTGATGATTTTCTCTGCTGTTTGGTGATGTTCGCTGATGTATACTGGATGTTAACTGATGTCCCTTGAAATGAGGCTTTAGCTTATCTTTTATAGTCATCGCGTCATTAATTAGCTCCATTAATGATTGGATCAACGGCTACAACGGCTGGAAACGGTCGCCGGAGTGATTATCCATAATGCTCTTCGTCCGTTACGGCTGCTTGCTGTTAATGGCTTTGACTCCTGCATTAAATACTTAACAATCGTAACAGTCAAGGTTAACGTTAGCTTTGGTCGAAGGTGCAATGATCTTACGCGATGGTCGTACGTGACGGGCGATGTTATGGTCGAGCGTCATGGGAGACGTACGACTTACCTTTTACGGGAGACGACGAATGTTTTCTGGGTTCTTGTCGAGACCTTATCTTAATACAAGATTCGGATTATAACGTGCGTCTTACCTGCTCTGGTCGTGGTCGTACGACGTGATTTTTTGCCCAAACAGTTTGCCCCCAAAATTTGAAAATTGAATGTCAAATTTAAGTTTTAAATTTTGTCAATCAGACGCATAGGAAATAAAACAAGAGTTAGAAATTTCTTCAATCGCCTTGGAGCTAGACTGATACGTTTCTAACTGAACGAGAAGTTGAAAAGGGAACGAGGTCGTGACATCATACTGACACACGATGATGCTTACCAGCTGTCGAGGGCAGGTGTCGAAGACCCGGGAGGATATACGAAAGGACACGGACGCGGGGAAATCATCCAGGGGTTCGACTTGATGCGATCGTTTGTATAAATAAAGATCACGACAGATCTTTTCTTGCCATACTTTTGAAGTGTTTATTTGGGAAGAGATTTCGCCTTGATTCCTTTCCATTCTTCGTCCGAACTTACTCGAATCGTTGCAAATCTTCAAACCGTAGTTGAGAGAGTTTATATAAGACCTTGTTCTGTCCTTTGATTCATAATGTCGACGGAGCCTGCTAGTCTTATCATGAATCACATAGACTTAGATGCTTTTAGGAGTTTAGCAAAAATTCTTGCAAATGTAGCGTTGCGGTGTCCGGGGATTGTTCGTTCTAAGGATTGCCCTGAGGGATATCTCGTTTTGTACGAGTATCCTTTTAAGATAGGGTTTCAATGGCCGTTTTCTGGTCTATCCAAGTCGTTCATGCAGGATTTCGATGTGTCGCCGGGACAATTGATGCCCCAACTTTGGCGAGTTTTGCTGGTTATTGAGCGAGCGTCCGCGAAATGGGAGTCTCCTATGATCATGAATGATTTCTTGGCGGCGTACCAAGTTAAAAAGGATAAGAACTGGCGTTACAGTCCTTATTCCAAGTTCAAGGGTGATCGTGCCTTGGTTTTGGGAACTGGCGTCAATGATCGAGGGTGGAAGTCGAGGTATGTATTTGTTCTTACCGAGTCATTGGATTCCAGCAGCAATTGGATGCGGTCAGACTGGAATAAGACAGGTATGCTTCGTTTGTTTCTGAGTTTTATTTATCTTTATGACTTTTACTTATCATTTTCCTCTTGTCGCCTTCAGAGATTCAGCTTGACGAAGTGAAACCGACTGTGGATTCCCAGGCTAAGATCCACAAGTTCTTGAGTCTTAGCGTTGATGACCGATCTGTCGTTTCGTGGCAATCGGCGGTCGAGGACGAGGATGAGGACGTGATAGAAGAAGGAGATGAGGACATGCAGGAAGAGGCTACTGGTAAGTGTACCATAGTTTATTTTATTTCGTTTACTCTATCTGTCTGACGCTTCATGTATTTCCTGATCAGTGTCGACCGAGAGGAAATCGGTCTCTAGGGCGAGAGGAAAGCAGGTTATGCGTGCCCTTCGGGGTGAAAATGTTTTGACAGCTGGGTCGAGCGAGAAGAGAACCAAGAGGACAGTCCTGAGGGAACCGCCGTCGAGGGTTGATAACTCACCGGGAGTTGTTCTGCCTAAGAAGGCGAGGGCGTCATCTGGTCGTCCTGGCGTGATGGACGCGACACCAGCAAGTTCTGCGCCTCTGGCGACGGTGACGAAACCGGTGTCTCAAGTGTCGATCCCAATGTCTGCCGACAGGGGCGAGGGATCATCGGCCGAAGTTATGACGGTCAATTTTACATTGCCGTCCGACTTTATAGCGGATGGTGTCCTAGACGGGATGACGTGGTTTCCTCATCTGGGGAAGTATTTGCTCCCGTCTTTCGGGGAACGTTTTCACGGAGTTCCGGCCGGAGAGATGAGATCTCGGGTTACCAGTCTGGCGTTCACGGTGAGCGTCAATCTTTCATGACTTGTGTAATCTTTGTCGAATGTTCTTGAATGCACCTTTTATTTTTCACAGACGTTCCAATCATCCTTGGAGTTACATGCTGAGACGTCAAGAGTTGAAGATCTGGTGGCGTCTGCTCTTGAGAGGGAAGTTGCAACGTTGGAAAGGGAGAGAGCGGCTTTAGATAGGGAGAAGTTGGCCATGGCGCGTGCCGATGAGCTGGCCGTCCAACTTTTCGATGCTCAATATGAACTGCAGGAGATTCGTGCGGTAGGAGTGGCAGATGGAGGCCCTCAGGTCGGGACTTCGAGCGGGGATATGACCAATGTTCCTCCTGTCGTCTAGAATTTTTTCTTTCCTTGTTGTTTTTGCCACTTGACCTATCGGGGTTGAGTATGTATATGATGGTTTACTCAACGAATATATCTTTTGCTTTGAATCTTATGGTTTATTCACATCATATTGATTATGAAGTCGAACATAAAATGCATATGAAATCATGCGACTAAGGCATTCATTGTAATATGATGACAAGAACGTAAAACAAATATAAAAACACGCGATTAAACCATCCATTCAAGGTATGAAAGTTAAGAAACTTAGGGGTAAGGTCGTTTAGACTCTGCGATCGTACGACCAAATTGTACAGTGAGTTTGTATCGTACGTCCTTATGGAGGGATGATCAAGTCACAGACCTGATCATGTATGTCGTGCGTCCCTGCGAATTTAAAGTCATATAGTAGACTTAGTGATTATTGTCGTGCGATCCTGCGATAAAATGATGTCGAGGGTTGGTCGTTGGCTCACCAACGACCCTCCGATGCTTAAGTCAGTAAACGCTTTGTGAGAAAAAAATCGTATGAGAAAGAGCTAGAACGTACCATTTCAGACTCTCTCTATTTGCCCCCTGTCATTTATTACCGTATCCTTTTTGGTAGGAAAAGATAGGTTATAAATGACAGAATAACACGGAGAAATATTGTCCTGCGGTCGGCTATGTTGTCGTGCGACGAGGCACCATAGTAGATTTATCTCTGTGAAAAAGAAATTAATTTAGGGATAGAAGAAACGAACCTGTCGAGAGCCTGATCTTGTGACTTTAGTTTATTTTCGCGGCTTCAAGGTAGACCTGTAGCACTCACGAGCGACTCCTGGATTCCCCATGGCGTAGGGAACTTCAATTGACAACTTTTGTATGCTCGGGAGTCGACGGTCGATGGCCATTAGCTGGAACAGCGACATCGTCGATGATATCCTTGAGATTTCCTTTCGGGAAATGATATGCTAGTTCCTTCTTCAATGCGATACAGTCGTCTGTCGCATGACCATGATCGGCATGGAAGTCGCACCACTTTGATTTGTCTTTCTTAGCATCTTCCAGGTCGGACTTCTTTGGCCATCAAATGGTCGCTTGGGAACCTTTCAGAGCTTCGACTAATTCCTTAGCAGATCCTTTGAATCCGTAAGATGATATCTTGGGGTACTGAGTGAACTTAGTCGCGGTCTTGGCCTCTGCTTTCGTCTTGAAACGAACATTTGAAATTTGGCGCGCTGGCTCTATTCTGGAGACAGCCTTTGTCTTGAACTCTGGCTTTCTGACGCTTAACGACTTCTTGTCGTCAGTGTGCTTGCGACGAAAGGCGACATCATCTTCTACTCTCATATATGCTAAGGTTCGAGCTCGGACGTCTTCGAAATTCTCCTGGGGATATTTGGTCAGGTCGGTGTATAGACTCGAACTATCGTCCAGACCACGCTTATAGGCTTCGATCGCGGTTTTGACGTCGCAATTGCGGATGCTGATCATTTCGGCATTGAATCTATTGAAATAACTTCGAATAGACTCATTAGGTTTCTGCGCGATGTATTATAAGTCGCTGGCATGCTTCTCCATCTTACGACTGTTGGCGAATTGCTGGGAGAACTGGTTAACCAACTCAGCAAACGACCCGATGGACTTGGGTTTGAGATTGATTAACCATTGGAGAGCTGGACCAGTGAGAGTTGCTCCGAAACTCTTACACATGCATACTTCCTGGTATATAAATGGGATCGAGATTGTCCACATGAGCTGCTTGTACTGCGCGATGTGCTCAGTCGGATCAGTCACACCAGAATATTTGGGAGTGAAGGCAGGAATGTTATACTTCTTTGGGACCTCGACGGTGGCGATCTCGTCGATGAAGGGCGACGCCTGATACCCCGAGCGAGGCTCGACGTCGACAGGCACGGCTGCCCCAGGCAACTTGGCGAGCAAGGACAAGACGCGCTCATTTTGGTATTCTAATATCTTCAAATGCTGGGCGACGGGATCGTTAAGATCAGGATTTGCCCCTGTCGAGGGATTGGTCCCTGGACTAGTGCCATTACCATGCGATGAATCATTGGTGCCCCCGTTGAACGGGACGAAATATGGCTGCGACTCATAGTGGAATTGCTGCGGTCCATTCTGAAACGGCTGCGATCCTTGCTGAAAAGGCTGCGATCCATCGTGGAGTGGCTGAAATTCACCTTGAGGTCCATTCTGAAATGGCTGCTGAAATGGTTGCGACCCCTGCTGGAAAGGCTGAGACCCATTGTTCATGGGTGGTGGCCTTATATGCTGAGGAGAAACTGTCCCAAACTGAGGATTTGGGTTGAACGGCCCTGGCTGTTGATTCTGCACGGTTGAACCTGGATTCGGGACAAATGGTCTGGGGCCATTCTGGTCAAACGATCTTGGAATTGGGTTCTGCATGAACGGCCTAGGACCATTTTGAGGCCCAAGAGGATTTCTTAACCGCGCGATCTCCTCAGCTGCTCTGCGATTCTGCTATGCCATTGCATTGAGCTGATTCCTGGCGACTTCGAGCTCCTGATACATCTGAGCAACAGCTTGCTGCGGATTTCCAGGGGCTGCCATTGTTCCTGTAATAGAGAGCAGAAAAAACTCCAAAAAACTGTTAGTAGGGTGCACGTTCGTCGAGGATTTTCTCTAGATATAGTCCCACGGATGGCGCCAAACTGTTAATGCCAAAAATCGCACCAAAGGGACAACTTAAGGTCGATGTGGACTTAATCAACTAAAGAAAGGATCTTTCGACGAGACGTGTGATGAGGGAAAAAATAAACAAGACAAGGGAATTGATGACGCAGGAAAAACCTAAATCGAGGAAAAAATCTGCGGACGACAGTGGGTGTCGTCGCTGCACTATGGTTGCCAATCAGGGGCGACGTCCTTGGTACTGGCGTCGGTCGTACGATGATTACAATACAAATGAAGGAAATACTTCGAAATGTAAAGAACAAGTGTTTGTTGTGTGAATACAAAGTGTAAATAACTGTTGGTCGAAAGCTGCTGTCGTGCGTCGAGAGCGATAACTTGAGCTTTCCTTCGAGTGTTCTTGAGTTCGCTGTAAGGTTCTGGCTTTCAGTACTTGATCTCCAGAGTTCGAATGTTCTTTGCTATGAGTTTTGATGATTTTCTCTGCTGTTTGGTGATGTTCGCTGATGTATACTGGATGTTAACTGATGTCCCTTGAAATGAGGCTTAAGCTTATCTTTTATAGTCATCGTGTCATTAATTAGCTCCATTGATGATTGGATCAATGGCTACAACGGCTGGAAACGGTCACCGGAGTGATTATCCATAATGCTCTTCGTCCGTTACGGCTGCTTGCTGTTAATGGCTTTGACTCCTGCATTAAATACTTAACAATCGTAACAGTCAAGGTTAACGTTAGCTTTGGTCGAAGGTGCAATGATCCTACGCGATGGTCGTACGGGACGGGCGATGCTATGGTCGAGCGTCATGGGAGACGTACGACTTACCTTTTACGGGAGACGACGGATGTTTTCTGGGTTCTTGTCGAGACCTTATCTTAATACAAGATTTGGATTATAACGTGCGTCTTACCTGCTCTGGTCGTGGTCGTACGACGTGATTTTTTGCCCAAACAGGTCGCAGCCGTTTCAGAATGGGCCGCAACCATATTTTGTTCCTTTCAACGGGGACGCCAATGGATCGTCGCATGGCAATGGCACCAGTTCAGGAGTCAATCCGCAAACAGGGGCAAATCTCGATCCTAATGACCTGTTTGGGCATAATTTCACAGGTCTCGACCACGACCAGAAAAGGTAAGACACATGTTATGAGCTATATCTTGTATTAAGATAAGGTCCCGACAAAAACCTAAAAAACCTCTGTCGTCCCTCCTAAAAGGTAAGTCGAGAGTTCCTCACGACACTCGACCTCGACGTCGCCTAATTCGCACGACCGTCGCGTAGAATTATGCGACCTCGGCCGACTAACGCGTTATACGACTGTTATATTTGTTCAGTGATTAATGCAGGAGTCAAAGTCATTAATGGACAACGGCTATAACCGACGAAATCAGTTATGAGCATCTAATCCCACATTGAAGACGACGACCGTTACAACAATCATCAAAGATCTTAATGATTCAATTAAAATCATCCGAAGACTATAAATCCCAAGTTCAATCCTCAGTTTCAGGGGATCGAATAATACAGGAAGAGAGATAGAACCCTGAACGATCGAACATCGAACTACAGAATCAAATGCAAACACTCGAAGAATATTCATTCGAAGCAAAGGGATCATTCATAGAAGATCGCTCTCGACGCAAGACTTTCACTCTCGACCAACAGTTTACACATTGTTTTCACACACGACGCACATTGTTTTTACATTTCAAACACTTGTACTTTACATTTCGAAGTCTTTCCCTTCATTTGTATTGTAATCTCTATACGATCGACACCCGGAACACCAAGGACATCGCCCCTGATTGGCGACCATAGTGCAGCGACGACATCCATTGTCGTCCGCAGGTTTTTTCCTCATTGAGGTTTTTCCTGCGTCATCAAATCCTCTGTCTCATTTACATTTTTGTCTTTGTCGCACGCCTTTGTCGAATGATTCCTTTCTTTAGTTGTTAAAGTCCACATCGACCTTAAGTTGTCCCTTTGGTGTGATTTTTGGCATTAACAGTTTGGCGCCATCCGTGGGACCCCATCTAGAGAAAATCTTCGACAAACGTGCGTTTTACTAACGGTTCCTTGGAGTTTTCTTTGTTCTCTGTTTCAGGAAAATGGCAGCCCCTGGAAATCAGCAGCATGTCATTGCCCAGATGTACCAGGAGCTTGAAGTCGCTCGAAATCAAATCAACGCCATGGCAGAGCAAAGTCGCAGAGCAGCTGAGGAGATCGCACGACTAAAGAATCCCTTTGGACCTCAGAATGGTCCTAGGCCATTCGTTCAGAATCCAGGCCAAGGATCGTTCGGTCAGAATGGTCCTCGACCATTCGCGCATAATCCAGGCCCAAGATCAGTTCCGTTCACTCAGAATCAGCATCCAAGTCCGTTCATGCAGAACCAACAGCCGGGACCGTTCAATCCAAATCCCAGTTAGGGACGGTTCCTCCTCAGCACATAAGGCCACCACCCATGCAAAATGGGTCGCAGCCGTTTCAGAATGGATCGCAGCCGTTTCAGAATGGGTCGCAGCCGTTTCAGAATGGGTCGCAGCCGTATTTTGTTCCTTTCAATGGAGACGCCAATGGCTCATCACATGGCAATGGCACCAGTTCAGGAATCAATCCGCAAGCAGGGGCAAATCTCGACCCCAATGACCCCGTCGCCCAGCGATTGAAAATGCTAGAAGATCAGAACGAGCGCGTCCTATCTTTGCTCGCCAAGCTACCTGGGGAAGCCGTGCCCGTTGATGTCGAACCTCGATCAGGATTTCAGGCGTCACCCTTCATCGATGAGATCGCGACTGTCGAGGTCCCGAAGAAGTACAACGTCCCCGCCTTTACGCCCAAGTATTCGAGAGTGACCGATCCAACAGAGCACGTCGCGCAGTATAAGCAGCTCATGTGGTCGATCTCGATCTCACACATGTATCAGGAGGTCTGTATGTGCAAAAGCTTCGGTGCGACTCTCACCGGTCCTGCTCTCCAATGGTTGATCAATCTCAAACCCAAGTCCATTGGGTCGTTCGCTGAATTGGTCAACCAATTCTCCCAGCAATTCGCCAGCAGTCGCAAGATGGAGAAGCAGACCAGTGACCTGTATTACGTCGTGCAGAAGACCAGTGAGTCTATCTGCAGTTATTTCAATCGATTCAATGCGAAGATGATCGGCATTCGCAATTGTGACGTCAAGACTGCAATTGAAGCTTATAAGCGTGGTCTGGACGGCAGCTTAGGTTTATACATTGACCTGACCAAGTATCCTCCGGAGAATTTTGAAGACGTCCGAGCTCGAACTCTAGCGTACATGAGAGTAGAGGACGACGTTGCCTTTCGTCGCAAGCATACCGACGACAAAAGGTCGTTAGGTGTGAAAAAGCCCGAGTTCAAGAGGAAAGCAATTTCCAAAATAGAGCCCGCACGCCAGATCTCGAACGTCCGATTCAAGACGAAAGCGGAGGCTAAGACTGCGACCAAATTTCCTCAGTACCCCAAGATATTCTCTTATGGATTTAAAGGATCCACTAAAGATTTGGTCGAAGCTATGAAGACCACCCATGTGACTATTCGATGGCCAAAGAAGTCCGATCAGAACAACGCTAAGAAAGATAAATCTAAATGGTGCGACTTTCATGTCGACCATGGTCACGCGACAGATGATTGCATAGCTCTCAAAAAGGAGTTGGCATATCACGTCCCGAAGGGAAATTTAAAAGACATCATCGACGACGTTGTTACCCCAGCTAACGACGTTCGACCGTCAACCCCCGAGCATGCGAAAGTCGTCAATTGTATCACCGGTGGTTCCGACGTATGTGGTCTGACGTACTCCGCGGCCAAACATCACGCCAGTCAAGCGCCTGACGATCGGCCTATTCCGCTTTCATCAAGGCCTAAAGGAGATCTGGAGTTGGAAGCTATGAAGATTGTATTCGACCAAGACAACCTCGGCGAATCGTACCAGAAACATCATGACGGGTTGATCATTCAACTCACGGTTGGTAATTGTTTAACTCGACGAGTCTTGGTCGATGGGGGCAGTTCAGCGAACGTCATTTTCTTTGACACCATCAAGGCCATGGGAATCGATCGTTCGGAAATCATCCGACGTTCGACAACTTTGGTCGGTTTCAATGGAGAAGCGACGAGCACCTAAGGAGATATCATCTTGCCAGTCTATGCCGGAGGAATCAACAAGCAGACTAAGTTCAGCGTCATCGACTGTGCGTCGGCCTATAACATCATCTTAGGCCGACCATGGATCCATGAGATAAAGGCCGTTCCCTCGACGTATCATCAGACTCTGAAGTTCCCTACGCCGTGGGGAATCTAGGAGATAAAAAGTGAGCCGAAAGTCGCTCGTGATTGCTATAAAACCACTCTGAAGCCGCGAAAATAGACTTTCTATTGTGGCGACTCACGACGACATTTAGTGTATCGTCTTAGAATCGCCACAAGGGGGCAAGATGGTAGCAATAATCAAGACGTCCCACGTAGTTGGGCACGACGCGTCAGAAAAGGTACGACTTCTAAACCCTTTTCTATTTTTTCATACGATTTTTTAACAACGACGGTTACTGACTTAAGCATCGAAGGGTCGTTGGTTAGCCAACGACCAACCTATGACATTGTGTATTCCGCAGAATCGCACGACAATAATCAAACGACTCTAATTTCGCAAGGTCGCAAGACATAAACGATCAGGTCTATGACTTGATCATCCTTCTACAATGGCACACGATTCAAATTAATCGCACGACTTAGTCGTACAATCGCGAAGTCTAACGACCTCGTGATCTAAGTTTCTTAACTTAGAAAAATTTCACACTCCGAATGTATGCTTTAGTCGCATGTGCTTATGTTTATATATACGATTTAAAAGTCTTATGGCTTACGTTCTAGTTATTGTGTTACAATAGATGCCTAAGTCGCATGATTCCTTGTATTTTATGAATTTGACAGTCGATGTGATATTTTATAAAACGCAAGTTCAAAAGAAGCCCGAACTTCATTCATCGAATAAACTGTCATTTACAAAAGCTCGACCACCAACGGTCGAGCAACAAAGAAACAGAAATAAACGAAGATATCTTCCTAAGGTTGGGGAGGGACGTCGGTCGCATCTTTGCCCGACGCGTCACCCTGGAAACCCTCCTCCTCCTCCTCGACCTCCTTCTCATCATTCGAGTCGAGCTCCCTGTCGGTCCCGACCTCCTTGAAGAACAGATCCAACTCGTCCGACGCTGAGGCCACAGGATTCTTGCCTAGCAAGTGATTTCGCATGATAGCCACTCGAGCAGTGAGTCGAGCGAAGGAAAAGATGGACTTATTCTCATCCCTCAACTTTTCTAACTCCTTCTCTAAATCCACGGCTTTGGATTGAGAATCCTCAACTTCTTTCTCCTTCATAACCAGGGATTCCTTCATCCCCTCCAGTTTCTCCCTTTGATTGTGCATCACAGACAGGGACTCCTTTAGACGCGAGTTCATATCATCCCTCGCGTGGTCGAGAGACTCCAGCTCGTTCAAGGCATCGTCGAGTTTCACCGATGCCGCCTCTTCGCGTTCTAAAGTGGACCTTTCCCTTTCTAACGCCGCATCTTCTTTCTCGATGGCAGAAGCCACTAAGCCTTCTACCTTTGTCGATTTAGCGTACAACGCCAAAGATGACTGAAACATCTGAAAACATATGAAAACACATTAGCAAAGAATACGACGTCGACAACAGATAAACAAAAGTCTTGAAAGATAGACTTACCATGAACGCTAGTCCAGCAACATGGGCCTCAGTATCCTCGAGAGAAACTCCGTCAAAACACTCTCTGAAAGAAGGGAGCTGATACTTTCCCAAATGAGGGAACAGTTTCGTCCCGTCTAGGACATTATCATCCAAAAAATCCGACGGCAACGTAAAGTTCACTATCGTTTCAGAGCCCGTTTTCGCGCCCTTGCCCTTGTTGGCGAAAGAAGGGCCTGACGCGGCAAGAGAAGACATCGTCGCCGGTCGCGCCGTATCAACGGACCTTGTGTCAGAAACCTTCTCGATAAACACGGTCGATACCTTAGCCCTCTCAGGCGGGACGACTCTCGACGAACCACCCGTCCTTGACGATGGTTCACTCAAAACGGACATTCTCGTCCTCTTGTGGAGACCCGACCCAGATGTCGGGACTTATTTTCTCTTTAAGACCCCCGACCCAGCTGTCGAGGTATCCTTCCCCTGTCTACACTCGCCTTGCGAGTTAGCTCGACTTGAGCCATTTTCTCAACGGCTGCAGGCGCCCAAGATTCTCCTGTATGGTAAAAGAAAGAATTAGACGATTGAGAACAAAGATAGATTAGGACGAGCAGAAGCAAATAGATACTTACCAGTTATCTCTACTTCCTCCTCCTCTCTCTCCTCGGTCGCCTCAGAATCCTCTCTCTCATCTTCTTCTTTCTCCTCTCGACCCATCCTCACTCTGTCGCTCAAGAAAACGGTGTCATCATCCTCGTCTACCAAATAACGCGTGACGTACGACCGGTATTCAGTACTAAACTCCAAGAACTTTTCGACCTTAGCCCGGGAAGCATCATCCGGCTCTACCTTGTCGAAATCAATATCTACACATAAAAAAGAAGATTAGTCGAAAAAACAACCGAGCAACAGAATAACATAAAAACATACAATTAAAGGCTCACCCGTCATATTCCAACCCTCCCTAATCCAGTCACTATCAATGTCCAGTGTCGACACCCGCACGAATACATACATCTTCTTCCACCCGCGATCGTTGACCGCAGTATTTAAAACCAAGGTACGATCACCCTTGTGCCTTGAAAACAAACTATAGCGACGGTACCGATCACTTTTGACCTTATACGCCGTCAGTAGGTCCCTCACATTCATCGGTGGATTCCAGTTGGAGGTAAGTCGTTCGATGATCAGGATAACTCGCCAGAACTGGGGCATCAGTTGCCCCGGTGAAAGATCGAATTCACACATGAACTCTTTGACCAGAGGCGAATATGGCCAATGAAAGCCTATCTTGAACGGGTATTCGTATATAACGACGTACCCCTCGGGGCACATTTCCGGTCGAACCTTGCCAACCTTGCTTACGGTGATCCCCATGGGAATCCTCGCTAGACTTCTAAAGTCGTCGAGGTCTTCTTCGTTTTTAATGGTGCTTCTAGGCTCTGTCGACATTGCTAACCCCGTTAAATTGATTTGCAATTCTGAAAGGCCCCAGATATCCCAGTTTTTCCTAGGCTTTCTAGCAATAGACTTGCGACGCATACGCAAACTGGAGGGTCGTATCTTATATGATCTCAGAAAATCCTAATTAGGTCAAAGATTCTTGCAGGTTTAGAAATAATCGAATGAAAATCGACAAGAAAACACTTAAAGAAATCTTTGCTTAAAACCCTCTGAAATCGTAAACAAGAATCCATAGTAATCTTTATTTATGCAGTCGATCATGTCAGGTCGAGTCCTTTGATGATCACCGCGTGCCCTCGTCCCTTCGTATGACCACACGGATCGTCGACACCCGTCAAAGACAGCTGGTAAGCACAATCGTGCGTTAGTATGATGTCACGACTTCGTTTTCTCTTCGACTTCTCGTTCAGTTAAAATTGAACCAATCCGGTTCCGAGACAACCAAGGTATTTTCCAACACAAGATCCTGAACACCCGACAGGCAAAATTTAAAATTCGAATTTGCCATCCTACTTTCAAATTTTGGGGGCAAATTGTTTGGGCATAATTTCACAGGTCTCGACCACGACCAGAAAAGGTAAGACACATGTTATGAGCTATATCTTGTATTAAGATAAGGTCCCGACAAAGACCTAAAAAACCTCCGTCGTCCCTCCTAAAAGGTAAGTCGAGAGTTCCTCACGACACTCGACCTCGACGTCGCCTACTTCGCACGACCGTCGCGTAGAATTATGCGACCTCGGCCGACTAACGCGTTATACGACTGTTATATTTGTTCAGTGATTAATGCAGGAGTCAAAGTCATTAATGGACAACGGCTATAACCGACGAAATCAGTTATGAGCATCTAATCCCACATTGAAGACGACGACCGTTACAACAATCATCAAAGATCTTAATGATTCAATTAAAATCATCCGAAGACTATAAATCCCAAGTTCAATCCTCAGTTTCAGGGGATCGAATAATACCAAGAAGAGAGATAGAACACTGAACGATCGAACATCGAACAACAGAAGCAAACACAAACACTCGAAGAATATTCATTTGAAGCAAAAGGATCATTCATAGAAGATCGCTCTCGACGCAAGACTTTCACTCTCGACCAACAGTTTACACATTGTTTTCACACACGACGCACACTGTTTTTACATTTCAAACACTTGTACTTTACATTTCGAAGTCTTTCCCTTCATTTGTATTGTAATCTCTGTAGGATCGACACCCGGAACACCAAGGACATCGCCCCTGATTGGCGACCATAGTGCATCGACGACATCCATTGTTGTCCGCAGGTTTTTTCCTCATTGAGGTTTTTCCTGCGTCATCAAATCCTCTGTCTCATTTACATTTTTGTCTTTGTCGCACGCCTTTGTCGAATGATTCCTTTCTTTAGTTGTTAAAGTCCACATCGACCTTAAGTTGTCCCTTTGGTGCGATTTTTGGCATTAACATGACCCCGTCGCCCAGCGATTGCAAATGCTAGAAGATCAGAACGAGCGCGTCCTATCTTTGCTCGCCAAGCTACCTGGGGCAGCCGTGCCCGTCGATGTCGAGCCTCGATCAGGGTTTTAGGCGTCGCATTTCATCGATGAGATCGCGAGCGTCGAGGTCCCGAAGAAGTACAACGTCCCTGCCTTCACGCCCAAGTATTCAGGAGTGACTGATCCGACAGAACACGTCGCGCAATACAAGCAGCTCACGTGGACGATCTCGATCCCACACATGTATCAGGAGGTTTGTATGTGAAAGAGCTTCGGTGTGACTCTCACTGGTCCTGCTCTCCAATGGTTGATCAATCTCAAACCCAAGTCCATCGGGTTGTTCGCTGAATTGGTCAACCAATTCTCTCAGCAGTTCGCCAGCAGTCGCAAGATGGAGAAGCAGACCAGTGACCTGTATTATGTCGTGCAGAAGACCAATGAGTCTATTCGGAGTTATTTAAATAGATTCAATGCGGAGATGATCAGTATTCGCAATTGCGACGTCAAGACCGCAATCGAAGCTTATAAGCGTGGTCTGGACGACAGTTCGGGGTTGTATACTGATCTAACCAAATATCCTCCAGAGAATTTTGAGGACGTCCGAGCTCGAACCCTAGCATATATGAGGGTAGAGGACGACGCTGCCTTTCGTCGCAAGCATACCGACGACAAGAGGTCGCTAGGTGTGAAGAAGCCAGAGTTCAAAACGAAAGCAATTTCCAAAATAGAGCCCGCGCGCCAGATCTCGAACGTCCGATTCAAAACAAAAGCAGAGGCCAAGACCGCGACCAAATTTTCTCAGTACCCCAAGATATCCTCTTACGGGTTCAAAGGGTCCACTAAGGATTTGGTCGAAGCTCTGAAGACCGCCCAGGCGACCATCCGGTGGCCCAAGAAGTCCGATCAGTACGACGCTAAGAAAGATAAATCTAAGTGGTGCGACTTTCATGTCGACCATGGTCATGCGACAGATGATTGCATAGCTCTCAAAAAGGAACTAGCATATCACGTCCCGAAGGGCAATCTCAAAAATATCATCGATGACGTCGTTACTTCAACTAGCGACCATCGACCGTCAACCCCCGAGCATGTAAAGGTCGTCAATTGCATCACCGGTGGTTCGGACTTGTGTTGTCTGACATATTCCGCAGCCAAGCGTCACGCCAGTCAAGCACCCGACGATCGGCCTATCCCACGTTCATCGAGGCCAAAAGGAGATCTGGAGTTGGAAGCTATGAAGATTGTGTTCGACCAAGACGACCTCGGTGACTCATATCAGAAGCACCATGACGGGTTGATCATTCAACTTACGATTGGTAATTGTTTAACCCGACGAGTCTTGATCGATGGGGGCAGCTCATCGAACGTCATTTTCCTTGACACCATCAAGGCCATGGGGATCGAGCGCTCGGAAATCACCCGACGTTCGACAACTTTGGTCGGTTTCAATGGAAAAGCGACGAGCACCTATGGAGATATCATCTTGCCAGTCTACGCCGGAGGGATCAACAAGCAGACCAAGTTCAACGTCATCGATTGCGCGTCAGCCTATAACATCATTCTAGGTCGACCATGGATCCATGAAATGAAAGTCGTTCCCTCGACGTATCATCAGACCCTGAAGTTCCCTACGCCGTGGGGAGTCTAAGAAATCAAAAGTGAGCCGAAAGTCGCCCGTGACTGCTATAAGACCACTCTGAAGTCGCGAAAGTAAGCCGTCTAGCAGTCACGACCCGACCGAAAGGTCTCGACAGGTTTGTCCTTCTACTTCTAACCTTAAAGATAAACTCATGCCTTTCTTACAGGAATAAAACGGCTATCTTGCCCTGTCGCGCGAAAATACGGTCGACGCAGACATAGATGATATTTCCCAAGATCTATGTGTCGATTCGTCATTTAAAACCTATTTTCTCCTGAAAGGAATAGGATAATAAATGACGGGGGGCAAATACCCCATTCAAATTCAAAAAAAGGAAAATCTGAGAAGGTACGTTCCCTAATTTCTTTTCTCTCCCTTCATACGATTTCTCATCGCGAACGGTTACTGACTTAAGCATCGGAGGGTCGTTGGTTAGCCAACGACCAACCTCTAACATTGTTTTTCCGCAGAATCGCATGACATTAATCTTACGGCTCTAGTTTCGCAAGGTCGCACGACAAAAACGATCAAGTCTATGACTTGATCATCCTTCTACAGGGACACACGATTCAAGTTCATCGCACGACTTAGTCGTACGATCGCAAAGTCTAGCGATCTCGTGATCTAAGTTTCTTAACTTAGAAAAATGTCATACTCTGAATGTATGCTCTAGTCGTGTGTGCTTTTGTTTATATACGCGATTTAAAAGTCTTATGGCTTACGTTCCAGTTATTGTGTTGCAATAATGCTTAAGTTGCGTGATTTCTTGGTTATTCTTTACTTAGTGAATCTTACAATTAACGTTGTATTTATTCATAGTATGAATTCAAAAGAAGCCCACGTTTCATTCAGCGAATAAACTGTCGATTTACAATCAAAAGGAAAGTGGTTCGACCACTAATAGTCAACAAAAACAAGGAAAGATTAAAAGTTTCCTAAGGCTTAGGAGAATCGCCCGCCTCCTTCGCACGACTAGCGGCCTTTAGCTCGTGCAAAGCGTCATAAAGCTGAATGGCCAACTCGTCGGCACGCGCCAAGGCCAACTTCTCCCTGTCCAAAGCCGTCATCTCCCTTTCTAGCGCATCATCTTCTCTTTCAAGAGCAGACGCCACCAGATCTTCGATTCTCGACATCTCGGCGTATAACGCCAGGGAAAACTGGAATGTCTATAAAATGTATGAAGTTCATTAGAAAATATTCGACAAAATTTGCAAAATAAACAAGTCATGAAAGATTGACACTCACTGTGAACGCCAGACCGGCAACCTGAGATCCCGTCTCTCTGGTCGGAACTCTGTGAAAACGCTCCCTGAAAGACGGGAGCAAATATTTCCCCAAATGAGGAAACAACGTCGTCCCGTCTAGGACACCATCCGCCATAAAGTCAGACGACAACGTAAAGTTAACCATCGTGACTTCGGCCGATGACCCCCCGCCCTTGTCGGCAGACGTTGGGGTCAACACTTTGGACACCGGTTTCGTCACTGTCGCCGGAGGCGCCGAACTTGCCGGTGTCGCGTTCATCGCGCCATAATAGGTGGATGACGCCCTCTCCTCCTTAGGCGTGACAACTTTCGACGAATCGTCAGCCCTTGAAGACGGTTCCCTCAGGACTACCGTCCTTGTCTTCTTTGAGATTCCCGACCCAGCTGTCGGGGCATCCTTTCTTCTTTCCCTGCCTCGAAGGGTAAGCGCAACTTGCGTCGCCTTTTTTTCCGGATACCGACTTCTTCACAGTCGGCACTACTGAAGAAACGCACAAAGCGTCAGACAGACAAAATAAACGGCGAAAATAAAAACTACGGTACGCTTACCAATCGCCTCTTCCTGCCCATCATCCCCTTCTTCATCTTCTTCTTCAGAGTCTCCCGTATACACCACCACGTCCTCGTCCACGGCCGCCGGTTGCCACACGACGAAAGATCGATCATCAATGCTATGACTCAGGAATCTGTCGATCTTGGCTTGGGAATCTTCGTTATGCTTCACGGCATCGAACTGGATCTCTGAAGACGACAAAAGAAGAAGAATAAATAAAAAGCATAAAAAATAAACTAAACAATGGCGTATATTAAAGAACATACCCGTCATATTCCAATCAGGACGAATCCAGTCGCTGTTGAAATCAAGTGAATCAATACGTATGAATACGTACCTAGACTTCCACCCACGATCGTTGACCCCGGTTTTCAAAACCAGGGTGCGGTCGCCCTTGTACTTGGAATAAGGGCTATAACGCCAGTTCTTGTCTCTCTTGACTTGATAAGCCAACAAGAAATCATTCATGATCATAGGCGACTCCCACTTTGCGGACAATCGCTCAATAACTAGGAAAACTCGCTAGAGTTGGGGCATTAACTGCCCTGGCGACAGACCGAAATCTCGCATGAAAGCCTTGGATAAGGCCGAATACGGCCATTCAAACCATATTTTGAAGGGATACTCGTATATTACAAAGTATCCTTCAGGACAACTCCCAGGACGTGTACTCCCTGGACATATCAGCTCTATCCCCGCAGGGATTTTTGCTAAACACCTAAAGGTATTTAAGTCTTCCTGACTCATGATAGAACTCTCCGGTTCGGTCGACATTGTTTATCAGAGAAAAGAGAAGAGCAATGAAGACGAAGGTGGGAAGATAACACCTTATATAGGCACTCTAAGCCTCGAATCGCTATAATCTCTCGTAAATTTGGAAGGAGAACGGTAAGTGAATCACGAAATTTCTCTTGAAAAAACTTTCCGAAAACTTAAAAATGAAATATCCACCGAAGTCTTCTATTCATGCAAAAGATCGCGTCAGGTCGAGTCCAACGATGATCGCCAAGTGTCCCTAACAGATCAAAATACTCGGCAGATCGACGACACCTGGCACGAACAGCTGGTAAGCACCATCGTGCGTCAGTATGACGTCACGATCCCGTTTTTCGACTTCCCATTTCAGTTAGAATCAAACCGATTCAATTCCAAAGCAACTGAATAGTTATTACACGTGTCACGATCCCGAGCACCCGACAAGCAAAATTAAAAATTCGAATTTGCCATCATACTTTCAAATTTTGGGGGCAAACTGTTTGGGCAAAATTTCACCAGTCTCGACCACGACCAAGGTAAGGAAAACACTTATTCCCTTTTTCCGTAACGAAGGTAAAATCATAGTACTTTCTCTCATGATTAAAGATAAAATCGAAAATCTTTTACCTCACGACACTCGACCTCGACGTCGCCTAGTTCACACGACCGTCGCATAAAACCATGCGACCTCGACCGACAAACGCGCTATACGACTGTTATGTTTTTTCAGTGTTTAATGCAGGAGTCAACACCATTAATGGACAACGGCTATAACCGACGAAGTCAGTTAAGAACATCTAATCCCGCATTAAAGACGGCGACCGTTACGGCAGTTATCAAAGTCCTTAATGATCCAATTAAAGTGCCCGAAGACTATAAATATCAAAGGGAATCATCATTTCAAGGGACGGAACACAGATACAACATAAAACCACAGACACAAGCACTCGAACTCCGAAGAACACTTGAAGCACAGAAATCGCTCGCAGAAGAATCGCTCTCGACGCACGACAATCACACACGACGCACACTGTTTTACATTAGAAAACACTTGTTACTTTACATTTTCGAAGTCTTTCGATCATTTGTATTGTAATCTCTGTACGATCGACACCAGAAACACAAGGACATCGCCCCTGATTGGCGACCATAGTGCAGCGACGACTTCCACTGTCGTCCGCGGGTTTTTTCCTCGTTAAGGTTTTTCCCGCGTCACCAAAATCTCTGTCTCATTTATATTTCTGTCTTAAACGCACGCTTTTGTCGAACGATTCCTTTCTTTAGTTGTTAAAGTCCACATCGACCTTAAGTTGTACTTTGGTGCGATTTTTGGCATTAACAATAGTTATGAGTCTGAGGGTTGCGATAGTTATGATTATGTAGGTTGCGATAGTTATGAGTCTGAGGGTTGCGATAGTTATGAGATTCAAAATGTTCTTGAGTCGAATCTTCAAAACTGATCGGTTTTGGTTGAAAATTGGTACGTAGGTTCGTGACAATATTCTGAGCAACTTTAATGCTTGGTGTTTGGTCCGAAAACCAACAGAAGGTAGTTTTTCGGAGCAAAAATAAGAGCAACAAAATAAATGAATAGACTCAGAAAATAAAAGATGGAATACAGATCTGGAAGGTATGTGTTGTATCTGAGTGAGTGAGGATACTTACCTACAGCTCTGATACCATGTTAGAATTGGAGAGTCGATTGATAGATTGGGAGACACACTTGAGATGGCTGAATCGACCGGTTTTCATATAATGAGAGAGAGTTACAAATAAAGTGTCTAACCTAATAACAAACCCTAAGAGATCTATTTATACAAGGAAAGTTACACATAATTACAGAAAGGACCCTAAACTATACATATTAACAATAATACTCTAACACCATGTATCCCCGTCTGTAATGGAATCAAGTTTCAAAACCCGTCCAAACTTCTCTTCAACAACGTCTACCAAATAATGAAACGTGAAAAGTGAAACCGAAATCCCGTAATCCTACAAATGCATATCATGATATGATCATTAGAAACTTCTTTAAAATGTAATTACATTAAAAGAAAATTAATGTTTGACAACAACTGACAACCTGATACGTGACGGTTATAGCCGAGTTGATACTTTCTTCAGTAATATTGGATTGAGGTGGCAAGGTAGCGTGAAGAAGGCAAACCATCGATTGCCACTGATTTAGGCTCAATGAATCGCCAACGTACAATATTTTTTTCCCACTCGTTTTTCTTAAGAATTCTTCGGCATCAAATCTATGGTGCAAGTCAGAAGGATTGAAATGTATAAACATATTGGGTCAAATCGACATAAACATATATTATACACCACCGTTTAAAAATAACAATAGAAAACCAAACACATATAACATGTATATGTACAAAGGTTCAAAACTTCAAATAATAATAAGGGTGCGTTTGGTACACTGGACATGACATAACAGAACAAAACAGAGATCACTGTCCCATATTTGGCAGGACTTTTATGTGGAACAGACAGGAACATAGTGGAACAAGCTGGAACAGGCATGTTCCACCCCCACCCCATGGAACAAACTGGAACAAGGTGGAACAGACTTATGTTTTACCAATATAACCTCAAAATAAAATCTAATTCTCTTCTAAAACATCAAATACACGTTCTATTTTATATTTTATTCATTCTTTAAAATTTATTTATTTTATTTTATCTAATGTTAGATATGTTCTGTCTACCAAACGTTGAACAACCGTTCTGTTCTGTCATGTCCCGTCTTGTCCTGTTCTATCATGTCTGCGTACCAAACGCACCCTAAGAGAACACAATAACATCTATATCAAATGTGTTTTAGGAGCGGTGAAACCTCCAAGGTTGTTGGGCCAAGCGTGCACGCCCATAGGTTGACCATTTGTGATTTTTAGTATAAAATAACAACATATAATATAGGCGTTTTCGTGTTCTCTTACCAGATGGTACCTGGGTAATGGGCAATTGGTGGGTTGCCATCTGAATTTGAGGTAGCTGAGATCGGGGCGGCCGTACTTGAGGCAATCGTACTCCTTTCGGATATGTGGACACTTTGATGAATCATACATAGGATACGACTCATCGTACACCCAACTCCCTTCGTATAAATACAATTGGAGTCACACGTTGTTGCCAACACAAGTGCACTCAATATCACAATTGCACACCAACCTCTTCTAATCTTATCACCCATATATAACTAATCCCTACACACCCACAAAACACAACAAATATTATATAACGATGTGTTTTTGAATCTCTTTTATAAAAGGAAAAAGATGGAAAGGGGAGTAAATGATTCGAATTTTTAACGACCTACTCAAGTTCGAGCTTAATAATTCTCGAGCTTTATTCGACCTCGAACACAAAGAAAACCTCATTTAAACTAACGAGCCAAACTTCATAACACCAATGTTCGGCTCGACTCGTTTGGAATCTCGCTAAAAATTTCTAATACAATCGAGCTAAGCGGAACCATTTCAAGCCTATATATACTTTTTCGAGCCAAACATGTTCATATGTTCATAACTCACACAAGAAAAAAAATGTTTTCGAGCTCAACCAACAAATGAGTTAATCGATCATGAGTTCAATCCCTTAAAACGAGCATCGAGCTCGATAATCCAAAAAATAGTTAAGCTATAGCCCCTACTTTGAAAAGTTATTCGAGCTCGAGTCGAGTTTGATTCTGGTGTTCTTTTTTCAAGCCGAGCTAAAATAACCTAATAGTCAACTCAGATAGACTCGTTTACACCCCTTACTGGTGGGGTTATTCTTTTTTTTTGTTGCTATTTATACTTTATGTACTTTTATTATGTAATATCAAGACACTTGTACATACGCTTGTGAATCTTGAACATCCAAATTTTTAAATAAAGAACATGTAAAATGATTAAAATGTCCAACACTAAAAGATTTTATAGTTAGGATAAAGGACCAGTTTCAGACTCGAATGTCAAAAGTAGGGATCATTTTTCTACTTATTGAATAATACGGACGATTTTCAGATTTTCAATATAACAAGGACCAAAAATGAAAGTTTCTCTCAAACAATTTCTTTTGTCAAATACTAAATTTATGATCTCGTATCGAAATTAAACAGAAAATAATTTAAATATCCTTTTTCTATTCCAAAATTTAATTTTGGGGATTTTATTCATTTCTCTTCAAATGAATAGAATATTAAACCTTTCAAAATCTTTATATTTTTATTTTAAAGATTATTGAAGATGCTTTTTGTTTTATACTTATAAAATTTTATTTTAGAGATTTAAATTAGTATAAATTGTAGAATTTAATATTATTCAGAAGATTGTGAATCGAAAATTTATTTTACAAGCGTATTTAATTTAGAAAATTGAAATAGATCAGCTAACTTTTTTATACTGGTTACTGGGTTCTAGAATAATTGAACAGACTTGAGATCATGTGAGACCAAGTCATTTTCGTGAGACATGTGAGACCAAAAAAATAACACTAAACTTTCACAGTGTTTTTGCTGTGAAAGTTCGTTGTTTTGCTTACCTTCACAGTGAATCGTTGTGAAGTTTTAGTGTTATTTTGTGGTCTCACAAAAACAGGTTGGTCTCACGTGAACCAACCCTAATTGAACACTTTAAATCAAGATTTCTTAAATATAAAAGATTTTGATTCATGAATTTGTCTGACAAAAAATTGGTTTCAACTCACTTTTTTAAAAATATCTAAGATATTCTTGAACAAACATATTTTTTTTTCAATAGCGTTAAGTAATTTAATTAATTAATCATAAAGGCTTTTAAATGTGTTTGATTTTTTCTTTATGGGGTTATTATAAGGGAAATTAATTAAAATGCCAAAAGTTTGACCAACAGTTACCAAAATGCCACAAAAATTTCTTAGTTTACCAAAATACCCTAAATACCCGCGATGGAGCCCGCGATCGCGGGATAGGGCTGACGTGGCACGTACTTTGGCCAAAAATGCCCCGCGGAGCCCCTCAACTTTGGCCGCGATGCACATTTGGCCCCTGCCCGCGATGGACCAAAATTTTTCATTTTTGGTCCCTGAAAATTTACACTTTTGGTCCCTGTACTTAGACGAATCTTGCATGCTTTTACTGTTTTTTTCCACAATTATTGTACTTTGAAGACCGATTTGTGGTTGAAATTCATTTGCATGTTTGAGATTTCATCCATAAATATCAGTAATATGCAATTCACAATTCACACTTGTTTATTGCTTTCTTTCTTGATTTCTCTCTTGCTTTCTTTCTTTGAATTGTTTTCTCTCTTGATTTCTCTTCTCTCATTTCATCCACAAATGGCATCGTCATCAAACCCTAAGTCTACTCCTGAAAAAATGCCACCTCAAATCGAGGTCGCCATAGCAAAAAAGGAAAAGGAGATAGATGAACTAACAGAAGAGTGGAAAAAAATTATGGACAGGTAGGCAGTCCATTTGAGAAAGATCGAAGAGGAAGACAGTGAGATCAAAAGGATGAAAGGGGATATAAAAGCTCGGGAGGCTCGTGTTCGTCGAGAACAAGAAGCAATTCACCATATTCTGCAAGACTTCGCAATTATTCAAGCGAAGGTAAACGAGAAGCAAGCTTGGGTTGATGAAACTAAATCAATTTTTAAGTAGGTGGTGGTTGTTTTAGTTGTTTTGTATTTTTTTTGTTGTTTTGTATTTTTTTTACTGTGTTGTTGTTTGTATTTTTTTTTACTGTGTTGTTGTTTTGTATTTTTTTTGTTGTTGTTAATTTCTCTGAAAAATAGTTTTTAAGCCGCTGAACCACGGTTAGGTTGGATACATCATGCAAGGTCAAGTCAGAGGTTACCTCATTCGGATAAACAAACATGGGGTTTTGTTTGTTAATGATGCTAGATTTTGGTAGCCGTACTCTATCCACGTGGGCCTACTCCTCTTGTAGAATATATGACAACCCTCAACTCATTTGCTAAAGTGTGTCCGGGTTGTGGTACACAATGGCCATACGTGGTTGCAAAAGCAGAAGTCGTTGAAGAAGGGTCAGAAAGATTGAAGATGAAGAGCATGTTGGATGGAATACAAACTAGTTGTGTTATCAATGTTCATTTAAAAGCATATGTATGTGTGTATATATAATATGAATATATATATCATTTACAAACTAGTTGTGTTATCAATGTTCATTTAGAAGCATATGTATGTGTGTATATATATAATATGAATATATATATCATTTACAAACTAGCTGTGTTATCAATGTTCATTTAAAAGCATATGTATGTGTGTATATATAATATGAATATATATATATATATATATATATATATATATTTTACAAATCAGCGTTCAGATCAACAGTATCATATGTGATTGTTCCATATGGTTCAAGCTGTGACGGGCCCGGGGTGTGACTGGCTGAATGTCTCCTTGGCACGGTTGAAGGGGCGGGATTTGGACACTCTCCACGAGTGTGTCCTACGCATTGGCACCGAGTACATCTTCGTTGTATCAAACTTTCACCACGTGATGGACGTCGGTCGTTCTTTCTCGGTCTCCCGACTCTGTTCTTATCCATTAAAGGTGGATAGCATGGCGGAAGCGGGTCGGGTGGATACACCCATGCTGCAGGGGGTCCAGCTGGGTTTATTACCTCCACGTATGTTTTCCGGTAATATTCGGACGTGAAGAAAGGTACATCCAAGTCGCTGCAATCTGTACGACCCATATATCTTGCTGCAGCGATGGCATGGCCGCACGGTAACCCAGATTTATCCCATTCGCGACACGAACAAAAGTGGTCTTCCATATTCACAATCGCGTGAATATAGTCATCATGCACCTCGTACTTCCCATACCCGATTGCTCTTACCGGCCATGTCGCCGCACGACGCGCCCTGTACTGAACGATATTCTCCGCCGTTGGTGTGGGTGCATTTTGCATCTCAACTTCTTTTAGGCGTCGAATTTGGTACCACTCTTGTTGAAAGGCCCGAAAGTAGTCCATAAGATTAACAATCGGACATCTACGCGCAAAACGGGAGAGTGCATTCACAGACTCTGCACTATTCGAGGTCAGAATGTCATACCGTTGTCCAGGAAAATGGGCTGCGGACCACCTCTCCGGTCCAGCATCGTCAAAGACTTTGGCTGCTTCGTCGACACTATATCGTAGCATATTCATGTACTTGTTAAACTCCCGATCCGTATATGCTCTGCATGCCGCCCAATATACATTCTTGTAGGTGGTAATACGTTTGTCCTTGGATTTGGCGTTTATCTCCAAATGTCGACAGCATATGGCGTGAGGGGCGTTTGGGTACATGGCAGAGATTGCGGCGCTTATGGAAGGAGCCCTGTCAGACATAAACACCAACCCTTGCGGGTCTCCGATAGCTTGTCTCAACATGGACATAAACCAAGTCCACTCGTCCCCGGTTTCAGACTTGCCTACGCCGAAAGCTACTGGAACGATGGAGTTATCCCCGTCCATGGCAACCTCCAGGAACATCATACCCAAGTAACGGCCCTTTAAATGGGTTGCGTCTATTATCAGGACACGACGTAGATTTGCCAGAAATGTGCGGATCTGCAAAAACATAGGTGGTTTTCCTTTGTAAATGTTATAGTTTATAATGTGTAAACATATGACGTGTTAAAATACGTACCGCGGGTCCAAGGGCCACGAAGCACATCTCAAACCGTCGACGTGAATCGGTCCGTAGCTGCGTGACAGTTGCAGGGTTCTGCAGCTGCAAATTATATAAATATGTCGGGAGTCGTTCATACGACTCCTCGAACGTGCCTCTCACCATAAACAGTGCATGGCATCGCGCACGCCAAGCTTGGTGGTAATCAATCGTGACGCCGAACTGCTGGTGAACATCGTGGACGATGTCCTTTGGACGCAATGACCTGCTAACATCAAGAAATTTGTTTTTCAGCATCGCACCCAAAGTCTTTTTGTCGGCTTGTTTGTGGTGAGGATTAAGTTGCGTCCCCGTACAAGTGTGTACGTCGTGCAACTTTTTAATCATTATCGCCCCTCCTTTGGGACCCGTGTGAATCGCGTACAACCTCCACTCACACTTTTCTCTGGCACATTCAACTACGTATCTGCTTTTGTCAGATTTCCGCGCGTGACTTTGGAAACCCTCTTCCAAGAACTTGAGTCCGATCTGACTTGCCAAGAGATCCTTCGAATCGAATATTTGACCTGCTTTTAACCTTTCACTGCGAATATAAGGTGTAGGTTCGTAGGTTTGTGTCTGGGTATGGGAGTCTGGAAGAATAGGGGGCATATCAAAAAAGT
Organism: Saussurea involucrata; assembly: GCA_033807775.1. Taxonomy (NCBI): domain Eukaryota; kingdom Viridiplantae; phylum Streptophyta; class Magnoliopsida; order Asterales; family Asteraceae; genus Saussurea; species Saussurea involucrata. Next base: position 200,087,504 of record CM066320.1, on the reverse strand, counting down.
CATTTATCTGACTACATGATTTTCTACTAGGGGTATATTCTTCGTGATCATCACTATCGGTGTCTGATCTGTCTATTTCAGAATTACCCGTTCTGAAAACGTGGGTTTCGTCATCAGCAACTCCAGCAGTACGCCCTTCGTGTGGTTGTGGTGGTTGTTGTTGTTGCGTCTCCGGAATACAGTCGTTAAGACCATATGAATGATCTAAATGAACCGTTGGGGCGTCGGACGCCTGAAATTGAGAATCAGGCTGCTCTATTTGGAGGTCTTCGTCGTCACCGTCGTCGTCGTTTTCGTCGGATACGGCGGGATACACAAAAAGTAATGGGGGGCTTTCTGAATCGAGTGCAAAGTGCAGAAAATTAGAGATATCCCCATCGTTGGATAAATCCACAAATGACCCATCGCCATTTTTAAACACTAACTTGCAAACAGCTGAAGGGTTGATTCCACATTTTTGCATGGCGTATGCAAGAAATTTCTGATAAGTATAGTTTACTGGCAATTTTACACCATGCTTAGATTTATAAGCAAAATTCCACTCATTGTTATCTTGCTCCCATTCACCATTAAAACAGAAATATAGCTTAGCTTTTGCAACAGGTGAACTCATTTTTTCAGTAGTATCTCAAACACAAAATATTGCAGAAAGAAATATGAAATCGGTGTGTGGATTATGGATTGCATTTTACATCTATTTATCAATGAAACAACCAACATTGATGACAACCAATCTCTCATTTCATCCACAAACTGGTATTCCAAAAACACTGATTTAACATTGATTCAAACATGCAAATGAATTTCAACCACAAATCGGTCTTCAAAGTACAATAATTGTGGAAAAAAACAGTAAAAGCATGCAAGATTCGTCTAAGTACAGGGACCAAAAGTGTAAATTTTCAGGGACCAAAACTGAAAATTTTTGGTCCATCGCGGGTTGCGATCGCGGGCAGGGGCCAAATGTGCACCGCGGCCAAAGTTGAGGGGCTCCGCGGGGCATTTTTGGCCAAAGTACGTGCCACGTCAGCCCTATCCCGCGATCGCAGGCTCCATCGCGGGTATTTAGGGCATTTTGGTAAACTGAGAAATTTTTGTGGCATTTTGGTAACTCAATGTTTGACTTTTGGCTTTTTAATTAATTTCCCTTATTATAAACCAGGTTTCCATATTTCCTTTTTCAAATTTATATGACTTAATCTTTATCTTTTTTCCCTAATAAATGCATTAATTACCATTAAAAATAATAAATGTTAAAGAATTATATGTCTCTCATCCCTACATACTAATACTTTTAACGAATCTACATCAGGTGCATTCCAAGATTAACAAATAGACTCGTAAAGTACAAGTAAAATTAGGGGTGTTACAACATAAAAGAGTTGAAGCAATCTTTTTAAGAACCAACAAATTTTAATCTAACGAATTTTAGTTCTCAAACGATTAATCCCCTTATAAATAAAAACATTCAAGACAATTTTCTATGAAAGAGTCGTAACAACTTTATAAATTCAATTATATATCTTTCGATCTATAAATGAAATAATGTAAGAAACTTGATATACAAAGCATTAAAAAATGGGTTTCAAACAAGAGCAACAGATAAAAGTTGGTTCCATGTATCTGGAACCCCAGCTACACACCAATGTGTACAATCCATTCCTTTAATGGCATTGAAACTACTTGGATGTCCATCTTTTCTCAATTGAGACAATCTTGTTATGTTCAGCAATGACACTGGTTTTCTAATACCATTTAATACCTCCTCCACCACCATCTCCGCCATCGGTGTGCCACCTGGGTACGTTGATCCGTTGATCGGAACCTCTTCTTTTGCACAATTTGTCACCTCCTTCTCGTTCCAATCCACCCCACTGTACAAATAAAAAAAAAATAGAGATTTTTTTTTGATAGAAATTGGTTTTAATATGATCAGTTATTCTTAGCCATTCAAAATCAGATATTTCGTTGGCTTTTTTAAACTAATAATCATAAGCTTGTTTTGGATGAGTGAGAATGTGTTATTAATTGTCTTTTAAATTATTTTATAAATTAATTTGTTAATACATTCAACCTTTTACTGTCATAATCAATTATATTCAAAAACTGTTGAACGTAATTATTTTAAAGCTTTGACAAAAAGTTATAAAGAAAATCTCTTATTAATATTTAATATACTAAAAACATTTCTAACATTTATATTAAAATATAAGAGTATCTCCAACAGATTCTCTATAATTTTTTTAAAATAGAGGCTTAAAAGTTAAAATCTCTAAAATAAATTATATTTAGCTCCAACAGATTCTCTATTTTAGATAACTCAACATCCATTATATTATTAAATATTATTTAAAATTTTCATTCAAATACATTTTTTAAAAAGAATTTATAGAAAATAATGATAACTCAATTCTATTGGTGGGAATGAAAAAATAATAATTTCTCTCTCTATCTAGCAAGTTTTGGAAAATTCTCTAAAGTTGGAGCTTTATCTAGTTTTCTCTTTTTTAGAGAACAATATAGAGAAGCTGGAGCAATATAGAGAACAAAAATTCAATTTTCTCTATTTTAAATAAGTTGTCAGAGATGCTCTAACTTTTGATGGTTTTAAAGGTTGTTTTGTTCGAAGTTCAAAACAAGATATGTTATATATGCTCAATTAGAGAAGACAAAAAGAATGCCAAAATCTCAACTTTAAAGTATAAGGCCATCCGTACCCGGTGCGGGATGGGCTCGGGATGGCCAGCGGGGTCATGCGGGGTGGGCTACGGGGCGAGCGGGATGAGCGGGAAGGGATGGAATCCGGGGATGGGATCCCGATCCATCCCGAAGGGTTTTTAAAAAAAATTAATTAAATTTTTAAAAATAATGTCGTTCAACGGCTCTTTTACTAAAAAAAATTATTTTTCTCAATTTAATCCCACTATATATTTAACCCTCAACCTCTTATTTCTCACACCTCTCAACCTCTTATTTCTCACACCTCTCAACCTCTTATTTTTCACACCTCTCAAATTCTCTCAACCTCTTATTTCTCACACCTCTCAAACTCTCTCAAACACTCTTCCATTCTCTATATTTTAAACAATATGGATTCGCCACAACCCGGTTCACCAACCGCATCATCATCATCCGTAGACACCGACGAGTTGTTGAATCTACAAAGGAAAATTTTTCGACATACTGCACAATCGCTGTATGGTAGCACCGCCTCATCGTCAACAAGAGAGAGGGCCGCAAACATTGAAAGAGGTCGAGTAACTGCAAACGAGCGGCTTATGCGGGACTACTTTGGCGTCAACCCGATTTATACACCGGATATGTTTAGGCGGCGGTTCAGGATGAGCAGACAACTATTCGAACGAATAGTTGAAGATTTAGAAGTAGGGTATCCGTATTTTAGACTTCGGTTTGACGGGTTAGGCAAACAAGGTTTTTCTCCGATACAAAAGTGTACTTCCGCTATTCGGCAATTGGCGTATGGAGTAGCTGCTGACGCACTTGACGAGTACATCCGTATGGGAGAGAAAACGTCACGAGATTGTCTGTACAAATTCTGCACAAGTATTATTGAACTGTATGGTCAAAAATATTTACGCAAGCCTACTTTTATTGATATTCAGAAGTTGTACGCCGCGCATGAAGCTAAACACGGATTTACCGGCATGCTCGGCAGCATAGACTGTACTCATTGGGCGTGGGCAAATTGTCCGAATGCATGGCGAGGTCAATTCATGAGAGGTGATCATGAGCACCCGACAATCATGCTAGAAGCAGTGGCCTCTCAAGATCTATGGATCTGGCACGCATACTTTGGTGTTGCCGGTTCCAACAACGACATCAATGTTCTCAATCAGTCGCCCATCTTCAACGATGTATATGATGGAAAAGCACCCGAGTGCCCTTTTGAGGTGAATGGAGCCACCTACAAGCACGAATATTATCTAACGGATGGGATATATCCGGAATGGGCTACTTTCGTAAAATCATTTACGTGCCCACAAGACCTTAAACGACAAAAGTTCAAGTCCGCGCAAGAATCCGCACGTAAAGATGTTGAACGAGTTTTTGGCGTGCTTAAACAACGTTGGCATATACTTCATAACCCGGCACGCGGATGGGAACCGGTAATATTGAGAAACATTATGTACGCTTGTGTCATATTACACAATATGATACTCGAAGACGAAAACCATGCTATTTGTGGTGACGTGGAAAACGACTTTTTCACGAATGATATCGAAAGCCAAATCAGTGAGACACAACGCGCGACAAATGTTCAATAAGTCATAAACCGGGACACTCATAATAACCTTCGGTCGGATTTGGTCGAACATATTTGGCGTATCCAAGTTCCCAACAATGACGACGAGTAGATTTTTAAATTTATTTTGTAATTTTTATTTTTAATGAATGATATGAATTTTAATTTTTATTATTTATCTTATTTTTATTTATTAAAAAATATATAAATATTTTTATTTTGTTAAATAATTAAATGTATAAATAAAAGAATTAAAATAATTGAGGTGGCAAAAGGGTTTGAGGGAATGGGGTACGGGTGTTTAGGGATCGTTAGGGATCGAGTGAGGGATGGAAGAAAAGCTGATGTGGCGCTGATGTGGAGTGGAATATTTGAAAGATTCCCTCCATGGAGTACTGATGGCCTAAGAGAGAAATCATATTTTTATTTTTCTTACCAATAATAATACATTGAAATTAAATGTTTAAAAAAAGTGAAACAATATTTATTAAAAGTATTTAAATTTTTAATGATATTTTCAATGTTAGTGTCTTTAAAATAGAGTACTATTGGGATTAAATTTAACTTTTTTAAAAATGTTAAATTTTAATACTCAATTTTAGAAAAATATAATATATAAGCTCTAAGATTTGACCAAAAGTGGGATTTCCCGAGGGAATCGACCAAAATAGCCGATTCCTCCGACCAACTTCATTTTTAGCCACTTTTGTGACAAAATTCTCATTCCACTTTTGTGACAAAAAATCTCATTCCAAACAAAAATAGTAATGTAGACAATTATTTTGGGACGAAGGGAGTAACATTTAGTAAAGAAATCATTACTTGTAATGCGATGGCGAAACTCCTTGGAAAAACACAGTCGTTTTTTGTGTGTCTACATCTGAATCCACCCAATTCCCCCAAGTCTTCAAAGCCTCACCAAAAGCAACCATCCTATCCATGTCCTTCACTATTTTATCATCTATTTCCATATAATCCCATCTGCATCAAACCATTCAACATTTAAACAACTATTCATCAATTCACTATATATATATATATATATATAATCATCGAAATAAAAATCGTACTTACGGTTGTTTATCTCTACGATACCACCAAAGCCAAGTATTAAAGATCAAAACATCGTTCTCCTTCCATATATCTCCGTCTGTAATGGAATCAAGTTTCATAACCCGTCCAATTTTCTCCTCAACAATGTCTACCAAGTAATGAGACAAGAAAATTGAAATCGAAACTCCGTAATCCTTCAAAATTCACATCATAATATGACCGTTAAGTATTTCTTTAAAACGTGTTGCATGAAATAAAAAATAATGCATAATAACAATTGATGTATAACATAACCTGATACGTGACGGTTCTAGTTGAGTTGATAGTTTCATCGGTTATGTTGGATTCAGGTGGCAAGGCAGCATGAAGAAGGCAAACCATCGATTGCCACTGATTTACGCTTACTGAATCGCCAACGTACATTATCTTTTTTCCACTCATTTTTGTCAAGAATTCTTCGCCATCAAATCTATGTTTTGAGACAGAGAATATATCGATCAAATTCATATTTTTGACACATAACCATCACACATGAATTGTGACATTCAAAAAGAGACGTATCAGAAAAATAAGGATCGATACGTACAAACAAATTACATCTCAAGCTTGCACACACACGTACACAATATATATATATATATAATTATATATTATCAATTATTCGAGCAAATGTTCTTAAAACATGTTAGGTACTTTTACAAAAACACGGGTTTGAGGGTTTTGATATTATCAATCCTACAACAGGTCACTGCCACTTTCACAAAGAAATAAAAAAACTGGTATTAGACCAACATGCTACAAAACAACAGTTGTCCGTCAGTCAATATATATATATATATATATATATATATATATATATATAGAGAGAGAGAGAGAGAGAGAGAGATTTGACCAACGAACATAATTCCAAAAGAGATGATAACATATGGATTGAAATCTAAACTTTAGTAAAGCAAGTGTCAATTCTTGAACACACATACATCCGTACACACATATATATATATATATATATATATGGATATATAGATATAGAGATAGAGATAGATATAGATGGTACCTGGGCAATGGGCAATTGGTGGGTTGCCATCTGAATTTGAGGTAGGTGAGATTGGGGCGGCCATACTTGATGCAATCATATTCCTTTCGGATGTGTGGACATTTTGATGAATCATACATAGGATTCGATTCATCGTACACCCAACTCCCCTCGTACAAATCACACTTACAATCACACGTTGTTGCTAACAAATGTGCACTCAATATCACAATTGCACACCAACCTCTTCCAATCTCACCACCCATCACTAATCCCTACACACCCACCACAGAACACAAATATATATATATATATAGAGAGAGAGAGAGAGAGAATATATATATATATATAGAGAGAGAGAGAGAGAGAGAGAGGAAAAGGTTGGTTTTGTTTAAAGAGGGAAGGAGGAAGTGATATGGACCACCACGCTTGGTCTCAACATTAGACTTCTACAAAGGTAAATTCACATTTGATGTTATGGTAAAATGATAGGGGTTAAATCAAATCAGAATAAAAAATATGTTATAAATTCATGAGAACTGATATAAAAATATTTTTTATATGATATTTTTTCATTAAATGCTAGGATTTAAGATATTTCGATTCACATACATTTGTTTCATAATATGATAGTTTCACATAGATTTGTTTCACCATGTGAATATTTTTTACGTGTACTTTTCGTTTCACATGGTGAACCAAAATTCTTTTTTCACATGTAATTTTTTCACAAGGTGAATATGAACATATGTGAAACAATATCTTAAATCATAGGTTTTGATGAAAAATTTATGTAATTTCTGTTTTGTATTGATTCAAACGGGTTTGTAACATATTTGTGTTTCAAACGGCTAAATTCTTGTATACCATGCCATTTTGGTGGACTAAAATCTTACCCGGAAAGTAAAGGATAGTGTTGGATTTTACCGGTAAGCACTTATCCGGGTAAGTGATTAGGTAAACGGCCCCTAATTATAAATCAAAACTACCTACATTTCATAATTTGCAAAGAAACTACAATGAAAGTAAAACAAAATCTTCTCAATTTTTATTGGAAGAAAATGAAAGAAAAAAAATATTTTTTTATGTTTTTGACCGAAAAGAAGAAGATATTTTTATAAATATATTCTTTTATTTTGTCCAAGAGCTTGTATTTGAGGAATAATTTTGTAATTTTAATAATCTTTTTGAAAAATTTAACCATAAATGCTTTTTCTTTCCTTTTAGAGTTTATAAAGTAAGTTACCATATTTCATTATCAAAACTTTATGAGTTAACTTTTTAAATAGTTATAATTGCATTGATTGCAAAGGGAAGTGCAAAGATTCAATGCCAAAATAATAAGAGAGCCATTAAATTTCTTCCAAAAAAAGAGCCATTAAAAGCATATTTTAAGAGCATATAAAAAAACGAATAATTAGAGCATCTCACTATTTTGAAATAGAGCCTTTGGATATTTATGAGATATTTTTTCCTGAAATTTTTAATAGAATATATGTTAGAGCATCTCCAACAGCATTGCTAAAATAGAAAAAATTGGGTTTTTGTTTGCTATTCTTCTCCAACAGCATTGCTATCTTGATTGCTAAAATAGAGATTCTTGGAGAAATCTCTAAATATAGAGAATTCTCTATAATTCTCTATATAAACGAGAGAAATAATTATTTAATTCAATTCACCAATGACATAATTCTTTTATCATTTTATATTAAGTTTTTCTTTTAAAGTGCATTGGAAATATAAATTAAAGAATATTATATTAATATAATTTGTGTTAAAATCTCTAAAATAGCAAAGTTGTTGGAGATGAATGTAACATTTTTTAGAGATTTAAACTTTTGATTCTCTATTTTGAAAAAAATTATAGCAAAGTTGTTGGAGATGCTCTTAACATGGTAAAAACAAGAAAGAGGTAACGGAAATCTATAAATTAAAGAAACTAGAATTCTATTTGTGCATTTGCATCTGGATTTTAATGTTTCGTTTTTTTGTCGATTTTATAATAGATTTAGGTTCAATACTATATTGTTTATTTTAGGTTTAATAATGTAATATTTTTTTATAAACTAAATAACTAACTATTATGTTAGAATTCAATGATTATCCTAATTATATTTTAGAATAATTATATTTAAATTTAAATATTTATATTATATTTGATTATGTTTATCAGTTAGTTATAAATTCAAACATACAACTGCATATGCATCGCGATGAAGCTCCCTCATTTCAATGAATCCCCACAACAAACTCGGGTGATAAGAGGTCATGAATCTTGGTTTTGGATTTTGATTTTGATTGATATGATTTTCTTTATTTGAAATCAATTTTGGTTGCTAGGTTCAGTAACGATTCTTTGAGCAAACCGGTTTTGATTTTGTTATTGTGTTTCATCTTCAATAATGGTTCATGGAACAAATTAATTTTGACGATGGTGCATTGTTTATGGTTGTTCTTAGTTTTGATTTGGATTTTGGATATGGATTTTAGATGGATTTTGGATAATGAATTTTTTTAACAAAAATTAGGAACACAAATCATTATAAAAATATAACCATACAAACATAACCCATTGGATTTTCATGAAAGGAACAAGTACCATTAGGGTGCGTTTGGTACGCAGACAAGATAGGACAGGACAAAGTGGGACAAGACAGAACAGGAAATGACATAACAACTGTTCCACGTTTGGTAAGGGAGAACGGAACATATAACATTGATCAATTTACCCTTACTAAATTTAAAAAATGAATAAGATATGAAATAGAAGGTTTATTTGATGTTTTAGAAGATAATTAGATTTTATTTTGAGGTTATATTGGTAAAACATAAGTCAGTTCCAGCTTGTTCCATGGGGTGGGGGTGGAACAGGCCTGTTCCAGTTTGTTCCACCTTGTTCCAGTCTGTTCCACATAAAAGTCCTACCAAACATGGGACAGTGGACCATGTTATGTTCTGTCATGTCCAATGTACCAAGCGCACCCTTAGAGTGCGTTTGGTACGCAGACGGGACATGACAGGTGTTCAGCGTTTGATAGGACATAACATGACTTGGGGGTTGTTCGTTAGGGGCTCTATGAGCTGTATAGGTTGTATGGCTGATTCGGTCAGCCATACAAATCTGTTCGGTTGCAGCTTAATGATTCAAATGAGGGCTTATTCGGTCAGCCACAAAAGATTAGTCATATACACTCAGCCAAGAGTTTTCCATGGTATACCCTTGGAAAAATCTCGTCTCTTCCACAAGAAAAATCTCCAGAAGCAAGTTCTGGTAACTCCCGAAGCCAGTCTTGCCCTCCTCCCTCGTTGCCGATCTGCTTTCCCCTTCATCGATGGAGGTATGTTATTCATCGATCTGCTTTCCTCTCCATCGATCTGCTCAAGAAATGAAGCTCAAATGCTAGAATGAAGCTCTTGATTTTCTCAAGGAATCCACTACTTGTATGAAGCTTTCGTTCGAGGTATACTCCAGATATCTCCTTCTCCTTACCTTCTCCTTACCCTGCGCTGGCTAGATACAAGATGAACAGATGTCTGGTTTTGAAGCCAATATGAGAAAGATGGGAACTTTGGATTATTGGGTTTTTTTATTCAAATGTATTTAGGTTTCATCGATTGGGTTTTTTATGCTTTCTTCTTTGAATTGGGGTTCATTGGATTAAGCAGTTGGTTTCATTTTATCATTAAAAAATTCATTTATTCAGTTTTTATTAAACTGTTGTTTTTTTAGGATAAAAATATAGACTGAGGGGTAAAATCGTCATTTATGACATTCAGACCATTTATTCAGCAAAACAACCGAACAACAACTTATCTGTTAACAGTCAGACAACCATATCCACTCAGGCAGTCATATGGATTCAGGTCTTAATAGAAAATGAACCGAACAACACCTTGGACAGAACAGGACAAGACTGGTTAAATAACCAATTTACCCTTCATTTACTACTTAGTGTTTTTTAATTAAATAATCAATCTAATTACCATTACCATTACTAGGTATCAAAGAAGGGATCTTCAATGGTGAATAACCCTCATGAATCGTAGTTTTCGTTTGCATCAGAAAGAGACCAATCTTCAACCCCAGGTGGACCAAGCCTTAACTCAAGTTTCTTTTCATCTGAAACACCATGTCCATGGCTGCTTCTTGATTCATCTTCTCTCTTTACAAACCAGTTTCTCTCTTTTGGAATCAAATCTAGCAGTTGTGGATGAATCTCTTCATCCATCTTTGAATACCCACCTTCCATTTCCACCTTTTTCTTTCCAGAAAGTTTTCAAGAATCTCTTTTTACTCCAAACCCAGATGGGAAATCTCTTTTTACTCCAAACCCATATGGGAAATCACAAAAAAAGTCTCACTTTTTGTGTTCTTTAGATCACAAGCATGGATAGCAAACCCGATGAATCGATTGTACATAATCAATCTAAATCACCATTACAATTACAATTACCATTAGAATTAAAAATACATCATCATTCATGAATTAAATAATCAATCAAAATTGCCATTATAATTACCCTTGTTGGAGCATGTTGAAAGCACAGAAATCGGTTATACATAAATTGATGGAGAAGTCGAGAAGAAGAAAAACCCCATGGAACGAATCTGGAAGAAGAAGAAGTCGAGAAGAAGAAAAACCCTATCGAACAAACCTGGAAGAAGAAGAAGAAGTCGAGAAGAAGAAAACCCCCATGGAACAAACCTGGAAGAAGAAGAAATCGAGAAGAAGAAGAAACCCATGGAGAAGAAGAAGAAACTTGTGCAGATGGGTTGGAGGAGGCGTGAAGAAGACGACTTGATGGAGAAGATGGGATGGAGGAGGCGTGAGAAATCTGATTAGGTTTCAATTCAAGGGTATTTTTGTAAAAACAAGTCTTGTTCCATCTTGTTCTAGGGGGGAGGTGGACACGGCTGTCCCAACTTAGTTCTAGCTAGTCCCACATTTAGACACACCAAACATGGTACAACCTTGTTTTGTCCAGTCCTGTCCCGCCATGTCCGGTGTACCAAACGCCCCTTTAAAGACTTATAACCTAGAACAAGACATGTAATTTACTCTAAAATAAATAAATAAAGCTCAAAACTTTTATTTTGGTGATTTCATTAAAAATTTATGGTGTATAGTCAAAGATCATGGGAGGAAAGGTTCACATGTGGCATAGACATTGGGAGACATGTGAAAGACCAAAAGGACCTTTTATTATTCTTTATTCTTTTTTGTTGGTTGCTTTAATATATTTTATATTTGACATATCACATTAAAATAAATACTAACAATAGTAAAGACTTTTTCCAGTCCTTTAAGCTTAATAGACATTTCTTTATATTTTATAGTATATTTGCAATATTATCATGAATTTCTTAAATCTTATGGCACAACTATCGCATGTTAAAAAATATAACGAATGAACTGAATTTCAATGAGAATGAAGGTTATGGTGAAGGGGTTAGAGGTTGTTGACGGTTATTATGGTTTAGTGTAAAATGTTTAAGTGGTCAAAATGATTAAGAAACTCTTATGATATAGTGCAAAATGAAATATGGTTGTTTGGTCATTATTCAGAATGAAATTAGGGCGTTGAATGGTTAAGAGAGATTAAATATACAAAATCATTCGGATGGTTTTAGAACCATTAAGAGACAAACCTTTTTTTTGTAGATAAGATTTACCTCTTAACGATTCAGATGTTGCCTCTTGATGAAACTATTAAGAGGTCAACAAACACCCTATAAAAAAATCTCTCACCCATGGATGCACACTATGACGATATGCACTCAGATGATATGCACCAAATCAACCTCGTATCAAGTTCGATTCATGAATGAATTTGGGATTAAAATTAATCAAGGGTCCAGATCTTCCTTATATTGTCACCTTAACTATTTTTCTCACATGATCATGTGTCTATAACGAATTTTGCAAAATTATCAATCAATGTAACCAAATATGAATTTTAAAAAGTTCGTCATATTAATTGATGATTCTGAATAACTGTTACAAATAATAATAATAAAGTTTGTTAAATTAAGAAGATTACTGATAATTAAATATTTAATTAAATTTATTTTATTAATAATTTTAAAATACTAATTAATAATTTTATAATTTTTCCAAAAATGTATTAATTAATAATCAATCATTTTATTAATTTCTCTGAGATGAAAATATATTAATTAATAATTAAATACATTATGATATATAGAAGGGCTTAATTAAATGGAATCCTAGAATTTATGAAATCTGTAAAATCTAACTTTACTCTTTGCATAATTATATCAGGTAATTTTTATTTTTATTTATTTAATTTAAGGAAGTTGAAGTTTTATACTTCTACACATGCATTTTATAACCACTAGAATTGTACTTGGTACAACGCAATGCGATACATCTCGATTTTAATGTTTGGTTTTTTTGTCAATTGTGTAATACGGTTTTGTGTGGTTTTGAGAGAACGCTAACGTCTTTTATTTATAAATTTGTTTCATTAATTTTTATTGCATTTAATAATTAAATATATATTTAATAATTAATTTAATTTTTTTAATTTTAGTTTAATTTAGGTGTAACAATGATGTAATTTATTTAGATATACTAATATAATTTTGAGTAAATTACAAATTTCATCCCTGTAGTTTGGTGAAATTTTGGATTGGGTTCTTTGAATGAAATAATTACGGGGATGGTCATTGTGGTTTTATTTTTGTTATGGATTAGGTCCCTCATGTTAACAGCCGTTTATAAATTCCGTTAAATTAAAAACATTTTTTGTTGTATGATGGAATTTATAATTATTTCAAGAATCTGTTTTGCCAATTTCTAAAACTCAATAGTAATGATAATAATAATAATAATAATAATAATAATAATAATAATAATAATAAAGAACAAATTTTTATTTCAAAAAAAAAAATAAAGAACAATTTTCCCACCCCATTAAGGCATTGTTTGGCAAAAAAAAACTAGCTTATAAGCTAGTTTTTTTTTGAGGTACATGTTTGGATAACCATAAGCAAACTGTAACAACCCAAACAAAAATAAAGCATGCAAAACATATTAACTGAAACAATCCCAAAAACGGGTCCCAAAATTTCTTACATAAGTCTCAAAATTCAGGTTGGCGGAATCAACCTATTACACAACTGAGAAATACTAGAACTAATAGATAATAGTGTCACTGGTTCTACTGCTTCTATCTTCTAACTGCTCTGTTCACCTGCTAGAGCCTTTCGCTACCTGCTTTGCTCTCCTGAAAAGGGTTTTAATTTGAAAAGAGCGAGGGTTAGACCGTGAGGTCTAGTGAGTCCCTCCTGACAGTTCTCAAAATCATTTAAAACTTTTCATAACTTTCAAATGTATACAAGACTTTCAATAGTAAACTTTCACATAGCTGAACAGTAAAATCTTTCACGGATAAATCCGCTCCCGTAAATGGCACCCTGAAGTCACCCGAGGGTGACAACGAGTCAGTATCACGCTGCCTTACTGGGACTCATTCCCATGGCATAAACGGAACCTCCCCCCGACGTGAGTACTGGCGGAACCTCCCCCCGACTTAGCCAATTTACGTCTACACAATGTATGCATACATCTCACATAAAACTTTAAACAACTTTCATGCAATAAAAGCATAAGAACAAAACATGACATTTCTCATCATGTATTCACTTTAGAAAAACACGTTAAAAGGCACGTATTTTAGTTAGAAAACTCACCTGATTGCCAATTCTTTCCTGACTTCAGTCTCGTACTGACCGTACACCTATTACATATCATAATAACTTAAATTAGTGTCTACTGGATTACACTCTAGGCTTTCCTTTCAAACCGACCTTACGTAATTAATACAAAAGTTAACTACGTACTAGGCCCTAAAATAACTAAGCCCAAGGTAACTCTAAATCCAAAAGATAATTAAGAATCTCTCAGTCCAACCTAACTTTCGTCCCACAACTAATCAGTTCAGATGTTTACGCCAGGCAAGGTTTGCGCCAAACAGCCTTTGCGCCAAACTCCTTTCTTCTTCTTTTCCAAGCCCGCACTTGCAGGTATCGACCAGGTACACATCTTAATTTTCTTCTTAAAAGTTTGTTTTCTAACATTTCAGTTAATTTAAGCTTTAACACATAATTTTACATAAACCAGCTTCTAACTACTCCTTAACCCAACAAACTCCCATTAAGCCAATTGATTCAAACCTAAAACAACTCAACAAGATTAAGCTTGCAAACCCCAAATCTCATTTCTAATCACAATAAACCGCAGCTAAGGAGAAAAGAGTTAGATTACTTACTTGAAATTGGATTGCAAAACAATTTCCTTCCTTCTCCAAAAGAAATCGCCACCAAGAACTCCTCTCTCCCTCTCCCTGCGTTTTCACAGCCGCCACCCACCAAAAATAGTATTAGAATGTTTCTCCTAGGGTTGAGACCCCACCTCAGCCACCACTTCCGGCGACCACCTCCGGCAGCCGACCGCCGGTGTTCCTTCTTTATCGCCGGCGACCTGCAATTACCCTCTAGATCGCCGTCGTCGAACCCCAGCCACTATCTCCTTCTTCGTGTCGATTTAACTCGTGTCCAACACCAAGAACCACCAAAACCATCGACCTCTTTTCTGCCGAAAACCAACTCCGTCCATCTCGCTTTCTCGCTGCCTCCTCCTCTCGTCGCCCTCTCCCTCGTCGTCGCTCTCTCTCTCTCACTGTCTCCCCCCGGCGCACACACACAGGTCACACACACAAGACCCTTATTTCTCTCTCTCTGTTTCCCTTTCTCGATACGCAGTCACACACACAGACACACACACTTACAAAACCCTAAAATGTTTATTATCTCATTCACAAAAGCAGCGCACAAAAAGGGAAATTAATTTCCCACTTTTCAATATTTACCCTCAAACTTTTCATAAATAACAAATATGCCCCTTAACTTCCATTTAATCTACAACATTCAATTTGGGGTTATTACAATCTCCCCTCCTTAAAAGAATTTCGTCCCGGAATTCACTCCAAAGATAACCGGCGACAAAAGATTATCAAAGTTTAAATCTCTAACTCTCAGAATAGATCTTTCTAATACCAAAACAATAACAACCTACTATCACGCCTTTGATGCGCAACTCTGATTAGACTCACGATCTCTATTTATAACCATAACATGCAATCATCTTATTATTCATTTTCCAGCCGGATCTATTACTTTCGGAACACCACGATACTAGGGTCCTATAATTCTTTCGATCACCCACCACAACCATGAGATCAGATAGACACGCATAAAGTCATCCCGGCTTCCTTACTTAGATTTACCTTAAATAATTCCTTAACGGTCATGGTGTTAATCTCAATAACACTTTCTCACGAACTCTCGTGATCCATCCTATAAATCATGACATGTGAACACAGGTTGCAAGCATCTCATTACCTACCACTCCCTAATTATTCTTATCTGATTCATGACCACATAAACAGTTTCCGAACTCAACTGCCCTTTTCGGTCAGTGCAATATAACCACTGATCCTTATCTCACAAAACAATTCAATTCTTCTCTTTATCACAAGCAACTTTAACTTGACCAACCCATTCCCATTATAATTATCAACTTGTTTCAAAAGATAAACTCCAATTGAGACGCGATTCATATCTTTCTATCCTCCTTAAATTATCATTTATAATAACTTAGCATCAACACCTCGTTATGCTGGTATTCACAAAATCCATCAGTCAAAACTGATTTCTTAACTAACACTCTACTGAGTAACCCAACCATTCACAATTTTACCAAATAATTTGAAATTTACATATTCCATCATACTACCATCAACTTCTCACTTTAACCTATCGATTTTCCCTGAACAATTCTTAGTAAGAATTTCGGTAGAATTGAAACACATCCTGTAATAACAAATAAATGTCATTACTTAACAAATCCATAAAAGTTTAATTAACCCATCCAAGGCTTGTACATCTATCATGACGTTTCAAATCAACTAATGGTCATACTACCGCTCCGACTCATAATCATCATCATTCTTTATACATAACCAAATTTCCAACTATCTCCCTCTAGGGTCATTCCCCCCTCACATAAGAAACAATTCACGTTCTGCAAATATCTAGCATTTACTATAACACATTTGGCTAATCCACTCTTCATCCTCTTGAAACTTTCAATGATTCCAACATATACCTACTTAGCGACTCTTACAACCAAAAACACTTGGTTTCTCTGCTGGGTAATCTCACATCACTACTCCGTCCTTCGATCCCGAATACAATCACACCATAAAGTCAACTTACACACTATGTGCTCCAATAATCTGGTTAATAGGTCGAACATCTCATCTGAAAACCCCAAAGCTTCTAACTGATGCTTTCTTTCTTTCTAACATCACCTCACTACGATACTAGCTGGTACATTTAACCTGGCAATTAATGCCATTACATAACTGTACATTCCTCACCCTTAACATCACACTGCAGACCAAGTCTCTCATGGCCATTCTTACACAATTCATACTTGCCTTCACATTTTCTCGCACACACAATCGAGTCTATCTCGCTATTTGTCCTTTCTCACTCTAGTTGAACTATAACTTCCTAGTTCCCAATTAGCTCGAAAGTAAACGTTCTTGCTCGCTCCTTACGATCTGAGCCCTTACATAAGCTGGACACAGTCCCTCACTGGACGATAAAATCTACACACTCGCTTCGCTCGAGTTACATACCTCATCATCTAAGAACCCTCCATACCTCTTAAATAGAACGCTTAATCAAAACGATAACTTCTCATTCTCTTAGCACCCCTACGAGGTGTTCTATCAACTCTAAACTTCCTGGTTCAAGTCTTCGGCCTCGGCCTTCGTACACCACTGTCTACTTCTACATCAACTGACAACCTGTACCTACTTTCTTAACTTATTCTTTAACAAGGATTCCTTACGGAACCTAATTCTTCCAACATACTCTAATCACCTTCATGATAGGTCTCCCTCTTTTCGAAACCTACTCATGTAACGACAACATTACAAGTTTACCTCGAAATCATATTCCCACGCCAAAGACATTTCATTCTTCCTCACCACACTACTCATAACGAGTTGCTAAAACCATCACCTTGAAGGCTTCATGTCCTTCCTCTGGTCACAACCGTCCCTTGACAACTGCACTTCCATATACCGAACAAGGGTGCAAACCCTCATTCAACCGTGACTATAATCCACTTCTGACTCTACCACTGATCACCTTTCCTCTTGAACACACTTACTAGAGCTACAGCATTCTTTCCTAAAATGTCCGGCACCTTTCCACTCTTGAAGTTCTTCCTTAGCTTAACATATAATATCCTACGACCTAGTGAGTTCATAGCCTTCATGCATGACAACGAAGTAGATAAATCAATTCGTACCTTTTATCATTTTAAATAATTAACACTTGAAAACAACTTGGGTACACATGCCCCATCACTCTTATAACCTCAACATCCTGCGCAACGATTCGAGAATCGTTTGCATGCTTCCTTTCGTGAACCTTAATCTTACTCAAACCGAACAATGTTATTACGACAGTAATATATTTCATGAAAATTTTCTCATATGTCGCAGTTAAGAAAGAATTACCGACACAAAATAAACCAGTCGGTTCTCACACTCATTTGTATGGTATCAATAGGTCAATAAACATTTTGGTTATAAATGATTTGCAGGTAAGCATTTTCTTGACCTTTTGTAACAATTTCGACTTATCGTGAAAAAGTAGGATATTTTGCAAATCGTTAAGCTCAAAATTTCGATGTGCAATGTGAATGAAATCTCCCTTTTCTTTAAACATGCGCGTGCACATTTGACTCATTTTCGATCAAAATTTATATTTACGCATTTAACTTAAACCGTGAAAATGTCATGTTACATATAAGAACGTCATGCATGAGACTCTACTTGTAAATGAAGGCTACTCACTCTAACAAGGTCAACCGCTTTACCCACGCAGCTCATCCTTGACGCTTTAACTACGATAAAAGGTTGCCCTCTCGGTCACGCAATAACTTGCCGAACACGCTTTCCACATCTCACTTACTCAACCATTTCCTACTACTTTCGTTCTGATCAGCTATCTCGTTTTCTACTTCTACATGCTTTCATTTCACTATAGGTATCTTATTTCATTTACCCTGCCATTGAAAGGCTCGACTAAGAAGTCAGGGCTATATTGGTACACTCAAGATTTCAACACTGCTATTCCTTACCATACTAACTGATCTTATCCCACGAACCCTAAAATTGGGACTTTCTAGAATCAGGAGTCTTACTCAAAATCAATCATTTTATCTCTTCGAATCCACGAAGATCTATCTCTAGACGACTCATAATATTCTAAACAACATCTCGTCTCTACGATATATAAATTCTTCACATAAAAAATGATCTCTCAAGAAACTTCCCCAATAAAGGGTCTCAGTCTACCCCTCAGGGATCTTGCTGACCTTCTAGATTACTAGAGCACGACACATGACTAGCTTCAGATTACAACTTCGGAATAATAAGGCAGGTTAAGCACATACATGTACCTGTAAGTTCGTAATTACACTGGCCAGATGGAATTTCAAACTTACCTTACATGACAGTCCTCAGTACCCCATTAGTCCTATTTCCACTATAGTGTCCTCTTAACGCATTTCTTATATCAACAATAGTGCCTTCCTAACGCATTTCCTGATTCTCAGTTGTGATTTCTACTCCCAAAGTTTAAGTTTAGGCCCGTCCGGTCACCTAAATCCCTTAAACTATGGCTCTGATACCAATTGTAACAACCCAAACAAAAATAAAGCATGCAAAACATATTAACCGAAACAATCCCAAAAACGGGTCCCAAAATTTATTACATAAGTCTCAAAATTCAGGTTGGCGGAATCAACCTATTACACAACTGAGAAATACTAGAACTAATAGATAATAGTGTCACTGGTTCTACTGCTTCTATCTTCTAACTGCTCTGTTCACCTGCTAGAGCCTTTCGCTACTTGCTTTGCTCTCCTGAAAAGGGTTTTAATTTGAAATGAGCGAGGGTTAGACCGTGAGGTCTAGTGAGTCCCTCCTGACTGTTCTCAAAATCATTTAAAATGTGCGGATCTGCAAAAACGTAGGTGGTTTACCTTTGTAAATGTTATAGTTTATAATGTGTAAACATATGACGTGTTAAAATACGTACCGCAGGTCCAAGGGCCACAAAGCACATCTCAAACCGTCCATGTGAATCGGTCCTTAGCTGGGTGACAGTACCTGGATTCTGCAGCTGTAAATTATATAAATATGCTGGGAGTCGTTCATACGACTCCTCGAACGTGCCTCTCACCAATAGCAGTGCCCTGCATCGCGCACGCCAAGCGTGGTGGTAACCAATCGTGACGTCGAACTGCTGGTGTACATCGTCCATGATGTCCTTTGGACGCAATGACCTGCTAGCATCAAGAAATTTGCCTTTCAGTATCGCACCCAAAGTCCTTTTGGTGGCTTGTTTGTGGCGGGGATTCAGTTCCGTCCTCGAACAAGTGTGTACATCGTTCATTTTTCTAATAAGTAACGCCCTTCCTTTCTCTCCCGCGTGAGTCGCGTACATCCTCCACTTACAGTTTTCTCTCGCACATTCAACTTCGTATCGGGTTTTGTCGGATCTCGGCGTGTGACTTTCGAAACCCTCTTCCATGAACTTAAGTCCGACCTGACTTGCCAAGTGATCCTTCGAATCAAATATCTGACCTACTTTTAACCTTAAACTGCGATTATAAGGTGTAGGTTCGTAGGTTTGTGTATGGGTATTCTGGTCTGGAATAATAGGGGGCATATCAAAATAGTCATTTAACTGACTAAATGATTTATTACTAGTGTTGGGTCATCAAGATTTGAAGATTACCTCATGATCTCCTTTTATACTTTGAAAAACATTTTATACTTAGAGAAATTTTGGATGCATGGTTCTTTGTAATGGCTTGTACAAGATATCAAATGTTTGGTGAAGTCAAAGATCAACCAAAGTCAAGATTAAAGATTCTCTCATTGTGGAAGTGAAAGATCTTTTCTCAAACATACAAGTCATTGTTCACCGAAATTGTTCTCACAATTTCGGTGGTATCTCCACCGAAACTTCTCTCTATTTCGGCCAAGTCTCAAAGAAGCTTTTCCCAAAGATGATGTCATATATCTCAAAGATGATGTCACATATCTCAAAGATGTGTCACATATCCCAAATGACATTTCGGTGGGACCTCAAAGAAGCTTCAAAGATGTTTTCTCCAAAGATGTGTCACATATCCCAAGTTTCCATCGGTGGTGCTTTTCTTGAAAGAAAATCTGAGAAGCAAAAGGAGACAAAAGTGAGAGACATAATAAGACAAAATGAGAAGCAAATTCATTTTGTCTTGGAAGAAATCTTACAACCTTTCTTCGGTGGTGCATTTGTTGAAAGAGATTTTGAGAAGCAAAAGAAGACAAAAATGAGAGACATAAGAAGACAAATTGAGAAGATATTTTCTACATGGATAAAGTGACCTTCTGTCTTATTATCCATTTCCATGCAAAGCTCTTTTCTCATGCATGAGCTCTTCTGACTGTACCTTGTAAAAGGTGACAAGGACTTCACAACTTTCCAGAAGTCAACATCCTCAGCAAGTGTGAAGATGACAAGTGTCCCAAGCATTCAATGCTTGCACACTCCTTGTCACTATAAAAGGAAGAGCTCTCCATACAGAAATATACACATCTTGAGAGACTTTGAAGATTACTGTGAGCTCTTGATATTCTACGCAAACTGGAAGAATTCTCTAAGTGCAAGAATTTCCAGTTTGCTTGAAAAACTTTATAGCTTTGTTCTAAGTGTTCTTAGTTATTTTGTTGTATACTTTGTGTAAGATTGTTAGAATAGTTTATCTGTTCTTTTCCGCAACAGTCTTAAGTTTTCTATGTGTAATTCTTGTTGAAAGATTTTCAATATAAAGAATTAAAATGGTGAAAATTTTGAGTATTGTATTCAACCCCCCCCCCCCCCTTCTACAATACTTGTTATAGCCATCTGGGACTAACAAGTGGTATCAGAGCAGAAAGTTTAATTCCATAAACTTGATCTGCGATGGCTGCCTCTTCTTCTTCTACTGTTGAAAACTCTTTTCAAAATAACTTTTCTGAAAATGGCTCCATTTCAAAACCTCCTAAGTTCAATCCCAACAACTTCTCTTTGTGGAAAAGCCGCATGATGTTGTTCATGGAAGGAGTGGATACTAGATATCCAACCATTCTCCAAGAGGGACCCATTATCCCCAGAGTTTGGGCTCGCTATGAAACGCAGAGGCCGGGTAAAGAAACCATGGAAAAAGGTGATTCTGATGATTCGTCTGATGAAGAAAAATCTGCTGCTACTGGTCGTTACATTCTTAAAAATCCTAAGAAATATACTGATGAGGAAAAACGACTTGTGTCTCTTGATTCTAAAGTTAGAACTATCATTGCTCTCTCTCTTCCTGATGAAGTGTACCACTCTCTGGTAAATCTCTCTACTGCCAAAGAGATGTGGTCCACTCTGTGTGTTTTGTACGAAGGTACAAATGAAGTTAAAAAGAGCAGAAAAATTGGTTTTGTTAGAAAATATGAACTCTTTTCTTATGAGAAAGGAGAATCTCTCTCCAACTACTATAATCGCTTTAACAGTCTTCTTAATGACTTAAAGCTGTTAGGTAGAGTGTATGACAATGAGGAAGTCCTGTGCAAATTTATGGACTGTCTTCCCGATTTTTGGGAAAATATCTGTACTTGTATAAAGACAACCAAGGATCTTGATCATATGCCTCTTACTGTTCTTTATGGTACTCTTTTCAACTATGAGCAGACGAAACTGCAAAAGTTTATAAAGAACTCTTCTCTAGCTCTCCTGAGTGACTCTTCCAAAAAGACTAAGTGTTTTCCAAAAATCACCTACCCATCTGACTCTGACCATAATAGTCAAGAAGATCCCAATGATCATTCAGAAGCATATCTTAGTGATGCTAAGGATGAATGTGAGGAAACTTCAGCTGATAAATTATCTGATGAAATGGCCATGTTGGATGGGCACTCTAAATCCAAATCTCATCTCTCTTCTGGAAAATCTAAGTTCGATAGAAATTCATCCTCTTCTCTCTCCAAACACTCTCCTTTGGATAAATCTAATGAGGAATGTTTTAACTGTGGTAAAAAGGGTCATTTTGCTTCTGAGTGTAAAAGTAGAAACCTTGAAAGACTTAGAAGTGCTTCCCACCGATTTTCCAAAAATTTCAGCCAATCTTCCTCTTCTGCAAATTTTAACCGGGCTGAAAGATACAAGGAGAAATACAAGAGAGAAAAGGAAAGAAATGAAAGACTTGTCAGAAGAGGAAAGGGTCTGCCTGCTAAATCTTATGATTTGGCAGATGAACCCACATCTGAAAGCGAATGACTCCTCAACTGCTCTTGTATCAGCTAAGTGCTTCTTCTACTCTTCACTGGTACATACTATGTGTTTTATCTATCTTTTATGAATTCTCTTATTTCAAACTCTTTTGCTATGTGTTCATAATTTCTGCCATCACATCTGAAAACATAAATTTTGGAAATTTTATTTGGCTAGTCTCTGGGTGTTGTTTCTGTCTTAAAAGGAAATCCTCCAAAATTTTTCCAAAAATAACTTTATGACTTCTCATACCGATTTTCTTCTTAAATCTGTGAGTTTCAAAATGTCCAATTCAAAAGAAAGGATTTATGTACTCCCAATTTTTGAAATATGAATTCTATGTGATGCACCCCCATTCTTTGTTATCTCTTCAAAATCTTTGAGCAAAAGTTAGGAAAAATGTCAAGTTTCTATAAGGAACTCTCTTTATAGAAAATGCTATATCTGTGGTGATATTTCTCATTTTGCCAAAGACTGTGTGAAATAAAGAATTATTCTGAGTGATATAAATTCTTTTCATTCTTTTTTCTTCTAACCCAAAAGGACCCACCTTCAAAATGGGTACCTGGAAATTAAATTCTTTGTGATTGCAGATTTTGAGCTGGGCAGATGGATCTATGTGAACAAGTGAGAAAGTTGACAAAACCTTAGAATTCTTTACTCTCATGACATCATAAGCATGTTGATGTCATTCTCATGACATCACCATCTCCAATCTCTTAAAATTCCATTTCTTTTCTAAACCTCACCACCGAAATTTTCCTTAACCACCAAACCAAAACCATATCCCACCATACTTTACTTCCCATCATATGTTTTGCCTCCTCGATCGGTGGTACCCCTCAAATTCGGTGGAACCCTTCAAATTCGGTGGTGAAACCCTTCTAAATTCGGTACAATCCTTCAAACTCCTCGGTGGAATCCTCACACCGATCCACCACCGAGTCTACACCGACCCACACCGATTCCACACCGAATCTCCACCGATCCACCACCTCAAATCCCTCCACCGATCCACCACCTCAAATCCCTCCACCAATCCACCCACTACAAACTCTTCTACAGATGTCACCCCAAATCCTCAAACTCAATCTTTTTGGGTCATCAAATTGGAAGATGAAATTCCAATCTTTTCTTCACTTTGAAGATTTTCTCCATAATGTCTTAGAAGTTTTACTACTGATTTTCCACCGAAAATCCTACCGAAAATAGCCAATTTTCGGTGGATTCTCCTTCATTTTCGGTGGAAAAGCAAAAAAAAAAAAAAAAAAAAAATCCTACCGATTTTCCACCGAAAATCCTACCGAAAATAGCCTATTTTCGGTGGATTTTCCTCAATTTTCGGTGGAAAGGTAAAGGTAAAAAAAAAAAAAAAATATATATCCTACCGATTTTCCATCGAAAATCCTACCGAAAATAGCCTATTTTCGGTGGATTTTGCTCAATTTTCGGTGGAAAGGTAAAAAAAAAAAAAAAAAAAAAAATCCTACCGATTTTCCACCGAAAATCCTACCGAAAATAGCCTATTTTCGGTGGATTTTCCTCAATTTTCGGTGGAAAGGTAAAAAAAAAAAAAAAAAAATCCTACCGATTTTCCACCGAAAATCCTACCGAAAATAGCCAATTTTCGGTGGATTTTCCTCAATTTTCGGTGGAAAGTCAAAAAAAAAAAAAAAAAAAAAAAAAAAAATTGTCTTGGTTCTGGCCGATCTTTTCATTTTCTCTTGGTGTTTTTCCTACGCCGGCCGCTGAGGGGGAGAATTCATCTGAGGAGGAGCAACATAAACCCTCAGTACTCATATACAGCGACCAACTTGAAAAAATGAGGAAATCAACGGACCGGTCAAGGGGGAGCACTTCAGTCCGGGCGGATCTAACTGAGGGGGAGAAACACAAAGACCGTCTGATCTAACTGAGGGGGAGCAAAACAAAGACAAAGGATGCTGATGCTAAACATGAAAAGATGCCAAGATGCAACAGTTGGGCAGAAGTATCCTAAGGCTGCTGATCAAAATGAAGAATCCTCAAGCCAGACACAAGTTTCAACTCGCCCCTCCAAAGATGCAAGTAATATTCATTCTGTTTATACTGTTTATACTTCTTTCCTTTTCCTTTCGATTATTTGTACAGCTATACCTCTTTATTTTTTCTTATATGTAAATATCATATATACATACACACACAAAAAAAAAATGGACTGTGTGAAAAAGAACCCAAAAGAGTAAAGAAGGGTCAACTTGCATTATTCACTGTCTTACTCATGTTTTTCTAAGTATGGATGTCATCATCAAATAGGGGGAGATTGTTGGGTCATCAAGATTTGAAGATGACCTCATGATCTCCTTTTATACTTTGAAAAACATTTTATACTTAGAGAAATTTTGGATGCATGGTTCTTTGTAATGGCTTGTACAAGATATCAAATGTTTGGTGAAGTCAAAGATCAACCAAAGTCAAGATTAAAGATTCTCTCATTGTGGAAGTGAAAGATCTTTTCTCAAACATACAAGTCATTGTTCACCGAAATTGTTCTCACAATTTCGGTGGTATCTCCACCGAAACTTCTCTCTATTTCGGCCAAGTCTCAAAGAAGCTTTTCCCAAAGATGATGTCATATATCTCAAAGATGATGTCACATATCTCAAAGATGTGTCACATATCCCAAATGACATTTCGGTGGGACCTCAAAGAAGCTTCAAAGATGTTTTCTCCAAAGATGTGTCACATATCCCAAGTTTCCATCGGTGGTGCTTTTCTTGAAAGAAAATCTGAGAAGCAAAAGGAGACAAAAGTGAGAGACATAATAAGACAAAATGAGAAGCAAATTCATTTTGTCTTGGAAGAAATCTTACAACCTTTCTTCGGTGGTGCATTTGTTGAAAGAGATTTTGAGAAGCAAAAGAAGACAAAAATGAGAGACATAAGAAGACAAATTGAGAAGATATTTTCTACATGGATAAAGTGACCTTCTGTCTTATTATCCATTTCCATGCAAAGCTCTTTTCTCATGCATGAGCTCTTCTGACTGTACCTTGTAAAAGGTGACAAGGACTTCACAACTTTCCAGAAGTCAACATCCTCAGCAAGTGTGAAGATGACAAGTGTCCCAAGCATTCAATGCTTGCACACTCCTTGTCACTATAAAAGGAAGAGCTCTCCATACAGAAATATACACATCTTGAGAGACTTTGAAGATTACTGTGAGCTCTTGATATTCTACGCAAACTGGAAGAATTCTCTAAGTGCAAGAATTTCCAGTTTGCTTGAAAAACTTTATAGCTTTGTTCTAAGTGTTCTTAGTTATTTTGTTGTATACTTTGTGTAAGATTGTTAGAATAGTTTATCTGTTCTTTTCCGCAACAGTCTTAAGTTTTCTATGTGTAATTCTTGTTGAAAGATTTTCAATAAAAGAATTAAAATTGTGAAAATTTTGAGTATTGTATTCAACCCCCCCCCCCTTCTACAATACTTGTTATAGCCATCTGGGACTAACAACTAGGGGTATATTCTTCGTGATCATCACTATCGGTATCTGATCTGTCTATATCAGCATTACCCGTTTTGAAAACATAGGTTTCGTCATCAGCAACTCCAACACAACGTCCTTCTTGTGGTTGTTGTTGGTGCGTCTCCGGAACATAATCAGGAATACAGTCGTTAACACCATATGCATGATCCAAATGAACTGTTGGGCCGTGGGACGGCTGAAATTGAGAATCAGACTGCTCCATTTGGAGGTCTTCGTCATCAGTGTCGTCATCACCTTCGTCGTCACCGTCGTCATCGTCTTCATCGCACACCGTAGATTCGGCATACACAAAAAGTAATGGCGGTCTTTCTGATTCGGCTGCAAACTGCAGAAAACCAGAGATATCCCCATCGTTGGATAACTCCACAAATGACTCATCACCATTCTTAAACACTAACTTGCAAACAGCAGAAGGGTTGATTCCACATTTTTGCATGGCGTATGCAACAAACTTCTGATAAGTATAGTTTACTGACAATTTTACACCATGCTTAGATTTATAAGCAAAATTCCACTCATTGTTGTCTTGCACCCATTCACCATCGAAACAGAAAAATAGCTTAGCTTTTGCAACAGATGAACTCATTTTTTCAGTAGTATCTCAAAAACAAAATACTGAAGAAAGAAAGCAAGAAAGAAGTATGGAATTGGTGTGAATTATGGATTGCATTTTACTGATATTTATGGATGAAACAACCAACATTGATGAAACAACCAACATAAATTGCAACCACAAATTGGTATTCCAAGTACAATGATTCAACATTGATGAAACAAGCTAGTGAATTTGAACCACAAATTGGTCTTCAAAGTACAATAATTGTGGAAAAAAACAGTAAAAGCATGCAAAGATTCGTGCAAAAAAGGACCAAAAATGATTTTTTTTTGCAAAAAAGGACCAAAAGTGAAAAATTTTATGCCCGTCGCGGGCAACCTCTGCGGGGAGGGACCAAAAGTGTCACCGCAGCCATAGTTGGGGGGCTCCGCAGGGACACTTTGGCCAAACATGGGGTGCCACGTAGGTCCTAGCCCGCGATCGCGGGGCCCACCGCGAAAAAATTGGGTATTTTGATAAAGTGTCCGAGATTTTGGATATTTTGGTAAGTTAAAGTCAAACTTTGGGTATTTTAATTAAATTCCCTCGACAAAAACCCAAGATCCTCAAAAGGGGCTGCATCAGGTCAGGCTCCTGCTCAAGAAGTTGACTTTGCGTGTTTGACTACGTCTATCTTCATTTTGAAAGCTCCTTTTGTCAAATTGAATATGTGAGCTGCACGAATTTGCTCTCATCTCCAATCCAACGACGATTCTGACCTCCGATTTTCAGGTAATTTGGATCCCTAACCATTATCTTTCACTTCCCACATCTCGTTGATTTGATGCTTTAACTCGATTGTAGTTTCTTTTTAGTTCTTAATTACAACAATGATGCTACATTGCTCTTTGTTCTAATTATATGTAACCGTATAGTAATTATCGTTCTTGGTGATGCGTTTATGGATCTGTTTGACAATTTAGGTTAAACATCAAGCATGTTACGTACTAGCTTTTGTTCCAAATTTAGAGATGTGATCTGACTTCTATGGTCGAAGGGATCAATTTTCATTTTAAGCTTGTTCTTATCAAATGAGAAACCGTGATTTTTGATTACTTGGTTGCGATTTACCATAGATTTTCTAAATTTGCAGTACTTGTTGTTAAGTTCGATTTTGTTGCTTAATTTAGAAAGAAAAGTTCATAACTAAATACTCGTATCATTTTCTAAGTTAAAAGTAAATTATGAAAAGAGAATCAACATCTCTTCTCGAAATGCCCAGCAATCACACTAGTGCTTGGTTTTGCTCCTATCATCCTACTAGTTGTGCATATATCACATTTGTCCCCAAAATTGTTCGCTTTGCACTAGTATTTAAATGACTTGATAAGAACAGCTATGAATGCCACCGATTTGATCTTTTTTTTCTAATTTTTTAAATTAAATGTACCTTGTTCATCTGCCTAGTTAAATGGACCAAGTGTTTTTATGCATCATCAATAATAACTGGGCTAACACTCTTCAGCTTCTATTGAACAGCTATGCATCTTAAGCTTTGAATTGAATAAAGAATAGCCGATTCGGTCTATTTTCATGTATTGTCCTTACCTTTCTATCACTAATGTAAATCTTGAAATATGATAGAACTCCCTCCTAGCTGTAAGCAGCATAACTATGCATAGTTAGATGATACTCATGATAGTCATTGATAGATGAACTGATTAATTGATCAGCATAGCCGATATAACATAATGATGTTATGTTGTTGTCATATAATCCTAACGTTTGATACTTCTAGTCTATACCAAAATACAATCATTTGACCTCATTTGGTCGAGTAATCAAACTTGTTTGCTCAAGTGCTACTCAGCTTTGTCATTCTTTAGCAACCATCATTATTATAAATCACTTTTTCACATATTATTTGATCATTATTAGACCTCACTTTTTCGTATTGTTGTTTCCTGCAAGTTTAAATGTCCAATTTAATCCCTTTCTTTTTCTCTTCTCAATATATCCTTGCAGGTGCATCTAATGTCCTGTGGCTTGACAAGGTTTTGGTAATGAAACGAGTATAGATCATAGTAATAGATGAAATTATATTAACGAAGTGGAGCAGACAGTACTTGTGTTCTGTTCCAAACTAGAGGAATGGGCATGGCAACAATTCCAACTCGCTATTTGATTGTCATTTTAACGTTCATCTGTACCGCTGTATGTTACATTGAACGTGTGGGCTTTTCAATTGCATATACAGTTGCTGCTGATGCTGAAGGAGTAAGTCAGTCGAGCAAAGGCACTATACTTTCAACATTTTATTATGGATATGCTTGTTCACAGGTCCCTGGTGGATGGGCAGCTCAAAAAATAGGCGGAAGGCGTGTACTTCTTTTCTCATTTATACTATGGTCGCTAACTTGTGCTTTGGTACCACTTGATCCAAACCGAGTGATAACCTTAATTGTAGCTCGATTACTGGTTGGAGTAGCACAAGGATTCATTTTTCCGTCCATCCACACTGTTTTAGCTCAGTGGGTACCACCACATGAAAGGTCAAGGTCTGTTTCTCTAACAACATCAGGAATGTACTTGGGGGCAGCCATGGGCATGCTTCTGCTTCCTAGTCTTGTGAAGTTTAGGGGCCCACAATCTGTATTTCTTGCTGAAGCAGCTTTAGGTGGCATGTGGTCTCTTCTTTGGTTCAAATGTGCCAGTGATCCACCTCGCTCACAGCATCCAAAAGCAGCTGCCTCTGGTTTTGGTGAATCATTGCTGCCAGTCAAAGAGGGTCATAATGAAAGGACTAAAAACGATAGAAATAGTCATATCCCATGGCGGAGAATCTTCCTCAGCTTACCCGTGTGGGCTATTGTTGCGAATAATTTCACCTTTCATTATGCTCTATATGTGCTTATGAATTGGCTACCAACCTACTTTGAGCTAGGTCTCAAGTCCAGTCTCCAGGAAATGGGCTCTTCAAAAATGATGCCGTATTTGAACATGTTCTTATTCTCGAATATCGGTGGGGTGATTGCTGACCATGTGATAACTAGAAAAATCATGTCTGTGACAAAAACAAGAAAGGTTTTGAATACCGTAGGATTTGCAGTGGCATCTTTTGCATTGATTGCAATTCCCCATTTCAGAACACCGGATGGTGTAGTTCTCTGTTCTTCTTTGGCTCTCGGTTTCTTGGCACTAGGAAGGGCAGGGTTTGCAGTGAATCATATGGATATTGCTCCTCGGTATGCTGGCATCGTGATGGGAGTCTCTAATACAGCTGGAACTTTAGCGGGTATTATCGGGGTTGGGCTAACTGGTCAACTTCTTGAAGCTGCTAAAATTACAGATTCAGATCTTTCGAGTCCTGATAGCTGGAGAGCAGTATTTTTCATCCCGGGATTGCTCTGCATTCTAAGTTCGTTTGTCTTTTTGTTATTTTCAACCGGGGAGAGGATATTTGACTGAGGTAAGTCTGTTTTCTTAGCTGATA
Source organism: Saussurea involucrata (assembly GCA_033807775.1). Classification (NCBI taxonomy): domain Eukaryota; kingdom Viridiplantae; phylum Streptophyta; class Magnoliopsida; order Asterales; family Asteraceae; genus Saussurea; species Saussurea involucrata. The sequence goes on along the minus strand of CM066320.1, from coordinate 200,057,138 downwards.
CCATGCTAAAATCATTATAGTTAATAGATTATATGATACACCTATCACTTCTTTTCCAGCATTACAATTTTTCAATAGAGATATGTTCAGCTTTACAGTACTGCCTAAAAACACCTGTTCCACAAATAGTCAACATTCATTTCTGTTGGAAGTTGGGATTACAAAATAGGGTAAATGGTAATCAAGAATCTGGATTGCTTGAGAATCTTGTAAGTTCACTTTCCGAATTTGTGGGAAAAGAAAAAGAAAAAGAGAAACCCATTCGGTCCAGTTCAGTCTCATCCGCGTACCAAACACACCCTAAAAGAGACATTAATCTCTAATTTGTGGGAAAAGAGAAGGAAAAAGATCCCAGAATTGGAGGACCTTCAGGTTTGGTGTCTCTGTACTTACAGAGTTACAGTTCATTTCACATGTCAATATGATACATCTGTAGCTTCACATTATAGAGTTCTCTACTTGAGCAGAAAGGATGCATCTTTTTAAACATTCGAAAATAGACACGCCATAACCACTAGTTCAAGAGACTCGCTTAGTAGTATAAGTTGGGGTAATGGCCATCGGCTATAAAAGATGCAACTAGTCACCACCGATCGCAGCTACAATGGATAGTTGCTGATCACACTGGATGGAGAGTTTGCTCAATCAATCGGGGGCGGATTTGAGGGAGGGTGTGTCATGCTACCGCTCTATCATGCCCACGTAGTGGAAACTGTTTTAGGAGTCTTAAAGGTGCATCCACTTTAATTTGATGTGTGCTCTCTTGAGTTAATAAAAAGTGGCTACAGCCTACTGATTACCAGTAGCACTATAGGTTGCAAGTTTGAATCTCTTTGACTCTCTTTTGATATTTTAGTAACAAGTAACAACAGAAAAGAAGGGAAAAAAAACATTTTTAATGAAACCGTACTTTTTATTTTGTTTTATTTCATATTATGCTAACTATTTTGTGCACCCATTTGGAAATTTTTCTAGATCCGCCTATGCGATTGGTGTAATGTGTTTAGGGTTTTGAGTTTTGGAGTTTGTTCGTTGTTCTTTTTCCTTTTCACTATTAGCCATCCATATACCAACTATATGCTTGACTCTTTCTTATCATCACCACACGATGCTGTCTGTTTCATTCCGTCTAGCATTTAAGTTCATATGTTCGTAGATGTAGTTTTGCATAACAAGTTTTAGTATTTCTTCTAGAATTAACGATGCCGTTTTTCTCTTTGTTTTGGTGATTCATATCATCCTTAAAGTAGAGTTAAAAAGTTCTAGTAACTGTTCCCTTCATGGATTGATGGTTAATAGCTTTAATTCATAATGGAAATGGTGGTGAAACTGAAAGCACAAGGTGGAAATGTGTTGTCAATGATATCCATCTCATTGCAAAAGAAAAAATAAAAAGTGATGGCCAATTTGTGACAATCTTGATTGTGAGCTATTTGGAGCATTTTTCAAATTCTCTAAAATAAAGTATCATGATTTAAATTTTAAAAAAAATTACATTTAACTACATATTTTTTTATTGGTGGGAATACAATAGAAAATTATCTCTCATGTGGTGACTTCTCTAAGTTTGAAAAATCTGTTGGAGAAATTATGGAGAATCTGTTGGAGATGCTCTCGTACTTTTTTCGTTTTGGAGAAAGTTTTAGATAACCTGATAAAGCAAAAGTTTGTCCAAAATCTCAGTTTTCTTCATTTGAAAAATCTGCTCTCAGTAAATTCTAATTGTCCAGATCGCTCAACCCTCATCCTTTAGCCTTAAATTGACAACTATTTTTTGTTGGTTAATTTATTAAAATTGAATAAAAACAATATAATTATGATGCTTAAGTATCTTGAACGATCTACAGCCATCTTTTTATCATAATAATCAGTCAGCATTGCAACATCAAACCATATCCCTGTGTTTACAATTTACCACTTCTTATAATCATCATTTATCATAAATCGTAATCGTCGTAAATTACTGACTAACGATGTTTAACAAACTTCCAAATGAAAAGGAGGTTAACTCTTCTTTCCTCAGTTGCATAACTGACTGGTACCTGAAATGCATGTTAGCTGGTAAGTTGAATAACTTTTAAAATATATATGTTTGAAACAAACTTATTCGATAAAACATCAACAGCAACAAAATATCAACAGGGTTATTCACAAAAACAGCTACATCTGAAAGACAGATATCACAAAATAACCAACTACTTGCAAACTACCATTGCCTTGGAAAGCAGAATGAGCATTTTTTAACCCGAACGGATTACTTTCCACTCGAAATGATGATCTGGTATGCAAAAACACATGTTTTCTCTCTTCTTCTCTCGTTCTTAGTTTCTTGCCTTTCTTCTTAAGTTATTAATCTTCAAGTCTCTTCGTGTGTTAGCCGAGTGTTCTTAGGGACCGTTTACCTAACGCTTACCCGGTAATAATCAACACTTCACTTAACTTTTCTGGTAAGATTTTAACCCATTAAAACAGCATGTATGCAACATTTGTATCCGGTAAGCGCTTACCCGTATGAGTTGTCACTCTCACTTACCGGGTAAGACTCTTGTTCCTTGTCTATCGCTCTTACCGGTAAGATTCTCATTCTTTGCCATGTTCATCTAATAAGGTAAAGTGAGCTGGTAAGCATTTACCGGGTAAGTGTTCTTCTTCAATGATTCTTCTTCTACCCCTAACAGTCTTCAACTACCCCAACTAGACTTCCAACTAACAATGTGTGCAAATGTTTAAAATAAGAATGAAATAATGATGTAACAATGACGTAAACTGGTTTAGGGGCTGTTTGGTTGGTTTTCCATTAAGTCCTATATGGATAAAGCTGTCTATTGGGATTAATCTGTATAGATTGGGAACTTTTTTGTTTGGGATGGTTATTTCATAGATGGAAGGAGCGTGTTTCTTAACTGGGAGAGTTAGGTTTGAAAAAAAAACTTTGACTTTCTGCAAAAGCTTCCCTCTAAAAGCTTACTCAATAAGCCACTACCAAAACACTGACCGAATAAGCTGTAAGTCCCATTCAGCTCATAAAGCTGCTAACATGCAAACCCTTAGTTTGGATTTTGATTCATTGTGACAACTGCATCTAACAAGCAACTATATTGGTGAATAGCTAAGAAAGTATGAACATAAAATAAGAAAATCATAATTCATACCAGTAAGGCAGTAACTGAAAGCAGAATCACACACCAGCAAGAGATGCAATGAACTGAAAGTTGCCAAATTTCTTAGGTACAAAATCAGGAGGGCGAGTCGATGCCAAATCACAGATCATACGAAAAGTCTTTAAGACGATATGATATTGTATAAGCTTCCCAAATACTTCCATCACAACAAACGAATCCTCTTCTCTTTCTCCCACCACAACACACCGTACAAGGAAACGAAACCGCTTGGCAGAGATCCTCCAAGTTTTGGGCAATAGCTTCCCAATGTCATTAAGATCAACCACGTACTTAACCAACCAACCAGAATACCCATTCCTCATCTCGTAAACATTCAACTGTCGACAATTCAGAACCGCATATACTAAAAGCAAACTACCACAAGATTCAAACAACTTGTAATCATAATGCAACTTCCTATCCACAGTTCCAGGAGTTTCTAAGCTTGTTAACAATGGATACTCTGTATCTAACCTAAAATGCAAACCTCCATTCACAATATCCAGCCAATGAATGGCATTATTCCAATATATCCCATGGTAAAACCCTGTGAAACATTGGAGAGGAAATCGATCACTAGAAACACTCCAATTGCCTGTTTCTGAAGAGTAAATCTGTATTTGAATGCAAGAACCAATAACATCATATATATCTTCAGCACACACGACTTTGTAGTGAGGTGATTTGATAGGATCAAAAGCAAGTTTCATGCCGCCAACAAGACCAGTCAAATTCGTAGATTGGCGTTGTGGTTGTGGAAGCATTTTAGACAGATTAATTGATGGATTGTATACGTAGAACTTATCAGGCAAGATACAACAGAGAAGCAAACCATTGCAGGACTGTAAGATCTCAATATTACCTGTGTCAGGGCCGAAAGCTAAGGAAGTGTTGATTGGAGATCTGTTGGCCGGAATTCTGATATCGAATGGCGCGAAATCGTATCCAAGTGAAGATTTAGGTCGCTGGATGAAAAGGCCGGAAGGAGGATCGATGTTAGTGGTTCGGCGCCGGCGAAGAGTGAAATTAGGATCTGTGATGAGAGATAACCAGCGTTTGGATACAGATTTGAAGAGATGAATGGAGATCGCCGGTAATCGGAGTAAGATTTCAATCAAAAGGTCGTCGGAAAGGACTGCATGTGCAGATGAAGGGAGTACCTTGTCTCCGGTATTTGTGATCTGCTTTTTGGATGCTCTGCCTTCACCTATCATCGGCTCTAACCGCAACGGAAGTTCCGCCGAACCTCCGGCAATCGTCTCCATGGAAAAGGTAAAATCAAAACCCTACGATGTGGGGGAGTTTGATCAATATAGATATAGGGTCAAGATCAAAGAACCATGAAAAGCAAAGAAAAAAATGGGATAATTATGAATAAAACTGTTAAAAATATATTAGATTAGATTAGATGTGAAGTCAAAGATAAGAGTAAACTCCAATTTTGGTCCTTGAGGTTTAGTGAAACGTTTGAAAGTGGGACCTGAACTTTGATAAGTGTATAAAGCATTCTTATGGTTCTCATTTTGCTTTGAAAATGGTCCCTAGTCACTAATATCTGTTAGAGTGAAGGGTATTTTAGTCTTTTTCTTTTAAAATTTTGAAAAAATATATTATTTTCTTTTAAAAGTGGGACATCGACCATGAATCTCAACTATGGGAACTCCACCACCATCGTATATTTGTCTTCCTCCTGCCTAGTTTCTGGTTTCTACCGTCCGGGGCTTCTTTCATGCACCGGAAACCTCCCTCCGCCGGTCATCATCTTATTTCTCCCACAACCAGAAATCCAAAACCTCTAACCACAGTAGACGAATGTTTACCATCATCTTCTAGTATTCTCCTACAAACCCACCACCAATCTCGTCCCTGTGAGATTTTGTTTCTTTAATGGTCTGCTTTTCATTATATGAACAAACCACAGTGACAAAGTTAACCACAAAGACAAATCACAATGACCACTAACCACATGGACAAATCGTCGCCGCTGATGAAGGAATCTCAAAGACAAATAAAATAGCTTGGAACAAATCACAGGGTGTTGCAGGTCGCCGGAGGGGGATCGATCGAGAAGAGGAAGGTAAGGCCGTGCGTACCACCTTCGGGTACCACGGCGGGTAGGGCGCGGGTAGACGGTACGGGTAGGGTGGGTTCGGGAACCCGCCTAATTTTTTTTTTTTTTAAATATAACCGTTGCTAAACGGCTATTTTTTATTTTATTTTTCAAATTATTAACACTATATATATTAACCTCTGCCACCTTCATTTTTTCACACCAAAAAATATCTCAAATTCAATACTTTCTTCCATTTCTTTCAAATTCAATACTTTCTTCCATCATGAATTCAAACACCACACCTACATCCCGTCGTAACGTGTTTTGCCGGCATCTACAACAACTTCGTCAATAATAGATCAAGCGGAATGAGTGAAGCCGATATTTTACAAACGGCACACTACCGGTACCGAGAGGATAATGGGGTTCCTTTCATCCATGAACAAGCTTGGGAGGTCCTCAAAAAATCTCCAAAATGGAATCCGGTTCCAACGATGTCGACAAATACATCCCGGGTTTCAAAACGTAGCAAAACTTCCGATGATGACGATGAAGATGTTCGGGTCGACGAGATAGAGCAACTTCAACGACCCATCAGGAGAAACAAGGCAAAAAGGGCATCAACGAGTAATACGACCGGGTCGAATCCGGACGAAAGCGTTACTCAGTTGTTGAGTCAAATAAGCTCGTTCAACCATCGGGCTGACAATACAATGGATTACAAAATAAAAAAACTTGAACTCGAAGAAAAACAGTTGCAACTCGAGTTAGAAAAACGATTTGATAAAGACTTCGAGTTTTTCATAGCCCCGCATGATCACCTTACGGGAGATATTTTGAGGGCTACTTTGGCGAAAGAAAGAGAGAATTAGAAAATTGCATAATTTTTAATATTAGTTTTTAGTGTTTTGTATTTTGTAATTTTGTAATTTTTAATGAATGTTATGAATTTTTATTTTTATTATTTATCTTATTTTTATTTATTAAAAATATATGATATTTTTATTTTGTTAAATAATTAAATGTATAAATAAAAGAATTAAAAAGTTGATGTGGCGCTGAGGTGGCATCAGGGTTCAGAGGGTATGATGGGAAGCGGTACTCCACTTTAGGGTAAGGAGGGTAGGAAAGAGGAAAGCTGATGTGGCGCTGATGTGGCATCAGGGTTCAGAGGGTATGATAGGAAGCGGTACTCATGGTCTAACGGCGAGGAGTCTTCAAACACGGAGGAGACCAAAACTGATGTTTGCCCTAATATTATATATATATATATATATATATATATATATATAATAGTGATTTTTAAAGAGAATTGAAGAAAATGGGTAAAAGACTAAACTGATGGGTAAAAGACTAAACTGCCCTTACACTAACGAAAATAATAATAAGGACCAATTTCAGAGCAAAATGAGAACTATAGGGATGGTTTATAGATTTATCAAAGTTCAGGTCCCACTTTCAAACTTTTCACAAAACCTCAAGTACCAAAATTAGAGTTTACTCTAAAGATAATAAAATAATTGATTTTTTTGATATAATTTCTTTTGTTTCAATTTTTATTATAGAGTAAATTACAGAAATGGTCCCTCGAGTATGCCTCGATTTCAGTGCTGGTCCCTTCAAAGTTGAAACTACACTTACAGTCCCTAAAACACAGTTTCGAATCCCTAATTGGTCCCTCTCTCTAACACCGTTAGTAAGACTCCATTAAGTTGGTCATGTGCCCCTCACGTGAGGGGCATTTTAGTCTTTTTAAGCCTTCTTCATCCTCACCTTCATCCACCACCACCACCACCAACCACCTTCATCCCAAACCTCCACCCACCACCACCATCACCAACCACCTTCATCCCAAACCCCCACCCACCACCACCATCTTCTTTCTTCTTTCTTTCTTCTTCACTTTGGTGGGTTTTAATGGAGTCCATTTCTCAGATCTGTTCTCTCTCTTCTCTCGATCTCTATCTCTAATCTCTGTTCTTTCGGTCACTGGTGGCATTTTCTCCAAGAAAAGGGGTGGGTTAGGAAGAGGCAGCCATTGAAGGTGGAAAACATCTGGGTTTTATCTTAGGTTTTTAATTTTGGTTAGATTTTTAAATCTGTTTGATGTAGCTTTTGTATTTTTCAAATCATTTTCTGGGTTTGATTCTCTTGGGTTTGATGTTCAGAAATTTTTTCAAAATATATTTAAATATTGGTTCATATAACAAATTAGGGTTCTTGGTTGTGGAAGATGAAGCTTGAATTGAAAAGACCAAGGTGGGAAATTTTTAGGCTTTTGATTTACAATTTGTTGTTGTTGATGTTTTTGAGACACTAATTTAAACATTTGATTCTAATGAAGCCTGTTTTGATTTGGGTATGAATCTTTTTGCACATGATGTTCTTGATTTGAGTATGAATGTTCTTGGGATGAATGTGAGGTTGAAGAAGATAGGTAGAAAGACTAAAATGGCCCTCACGTGAGGGGCACATGACCAACTTAACGGAGTCTTACTAACGGTGTTAGGGAGAGGGACCAGTTTGGGATTCGAAACTGTGTTTTAGGGACTGTAAGTGTAGTTTCAGCTTTGGAGGGACCAGCACTGAAATCGAGGCATACTCGATGGACCATTTCTATAATTTACTCTTTATTATATTTTATGAAAAGTAAATTATGGATTTGGTCCCTGTGGCTTCAAATGATGTGGATTTGGTCTCTACAATTTGTTTATTACAAGATAGACCTTATAGTTCACATTTTCGTAGCACATTGGTCCCTGTCACTAACGACCGTTAAAAGATCCATTAACTTAAGGGTATTATGGTCATTTTCTTCTTTTTTGTCTTTCTCTTTTTTTTTTCTTTTAAAAAACCATTATAATTCTTGATTATATAATATATAAATATAGAGGAGTAATCATTTGCAAACTTTCTAAAGGGTACAAATTGTACAAACCCATCTACGCCATCCGATTTTTTGATAAACGGTTGAGGAAACTTTCAAATTTAAAATTATTACAAAAATAATAAAATGATGGTTTGGAATAGGTTTTAAATATTTTAAATTTAATTTTAATAATTAATTTGAATTATCTATTTTTTGTTATAATTGAATCCATATAACTAATCGATAAACACAAGGAAAAAGAAACCACTTGACTATATTGTTTATCAATGTTTCCACATTAGGTTACATAATTTTCACAGGTATGCATATTTCTGGATGTGTTCAAACTTGACCAAGGTTTGATAAAAGTGTTGTTCAGCAAAACCAATTTACTATATTTATGTAATACAATACAAAACAGAAGTGGAACTAAGCATCCTTTTGAAGACTAGTATGCAGCTCCATCTACAAATGGTTATAACTCATACTAGCCTTTTCTGTACAACAATTACCAGTATCATTAGAATGGGGGAAACAAGAAAGATCACATACGGTAGAGCTTCAAGTGATGCATCTTCCTCAATTTCGGTTTCATTTAAAGAAGGGTTGTTCTTATTTTCGATAAATGCATCAAAGAAGTTTTGGTACCCGGTCCTACGTTGAGAGTTGCTTGAGCTCATAACCTTCAACATCTCCATTGCCTGCAATCAACCGAGTAGTCTTGTTCTTTATAACTCAAAAGCTTAATGCAACAAAAGTGATACCCCAAAGCAATAGGTTGGCCCAATAACTTCTAGTCCAACTTAAAACCATGATGGAAGTTATTGGTAACCCACAACTTGAGGCTTACAAGGAGCTCACAAATCTCAATTTCTATCCATGTGGGACGATTTGTTACAAAAAAGTAATAAACGAAACCAAACTAAACTAGCTCAATATATGCCACCCGGAGGTGGGGCCTAGGGGTGGGTAAGATGTATGCAGACCTGACCTCTACTATTGTTTTGTTTCCATGATGACCCTCGGTTAGTGAAATGTGTGTGAAAGGGAGAAAAATAGATATGCTAAAACATGAAAAGCTAGATAAGAGTGAGCAACAACAATAAAACTAGAATGAGTGAAAGACAAATATGCTAAAATGTGAGAAACTAGATAAAAGTAAGGTGGCGTTTGGTTCACATAATGTTTTTGGATGGAATGGAATTTGTCAAAGGAATTTGACTTTGAAGGAATTGAAATGGAATGACCACTTGTTTAGTTGGCAAGACATTGGAATGGAATATGTTAAGGAATTGGAATCTGTTTGTTTGTTCACAGAATGTAGCTTTGGTTTAAAATGAAATATTGGTAAATGACCAAAATGCCCTTTTTTGAAAATTTTAAATTTTTTAAAACTAATTTGACTTTGGAGAATCGAAATTATGCAAAATGTAATACTGCTCCCACGGCCATCATGGGGAGGTAAATTGCATGTACCAAGGGCAGGTGGGTCATGGTTGGTGCTTAGAGTCGAACCCCAAACCTCCCCCACTCATTCTTGAGGGATGCCCACCACTTTACCAACTAGGCTAAAGCCGTGGCTGACTTAGAGAAAAAAATTTAGTACTTTCGAAATTCAATTTAGCAAAGTTTCTTTTACGATTGTTATCTCCATGATGTTTCTATTGTGAGACCATATTATATAGTTGAATCTACTTGCCAAATTTTTCTTTGAAAAACTAATATTTGCTAATTTTCAACTCAAAAACCGACTAATTTGACACTCAAAATCGGTTATAGTTTTGGTTTTGGGACAGAGGCCGTAACATGCAAGTTTTGTCCATCAGATTTGTAATAAATTATATGATAGCATGTAATACACGAAGTTTTTTATGAAGTGATTTACCTGGAAACTGAACACAAACTGCCTTGCTTTCTTGCTCACTCTAACATTTGGGTGAGACTGCAGCTTCTCGTACATAACACGAGCTTCATCGGATCTGTCAAGCAGAGGAAACAATTTACTAGCTACTTCCGACAAAAACCCACGAAAAATTGCAACAATTTTCATTTGAGATTTCCGTCATTTACAATTTCACCTCTTTTTTAACAAACCTTCAAACTAAATTTACTCATTCATCCACATCATAACAACTATTCACCACCACCACCATCACCATCGCCTACCCCTCAACCCTGTTGTTGATCTTTTCAAGATTCATAAGCAACAGAAGCATGAACTTTCTGAAACCTGGTATATTTGATGTACAAAATAGTATTAGCAATAAATACAAACCTGTTGAGGGAGTCTTTGCAAATAGACCACTGCAATGCAGCTAAGCCATGGAGTTCACTCTGCAGAAACCACAAATCATGATTATAAATAAGGTTCGTAAATTTTGTAGCATCAATTAATTTCAAACGACCTAAACAAACTAGAAAGCATTTCGTTAATACTTGATAATAGCATTACCTGATATACCAACTTATCCATAACTTTTTCGTAAAAGGGTATTGCGTCCTTGAGCTTTCCAATCTCCATCAACGAGTCTCCATCCTTCAAATCCTATATAGGTTGAAAGAATTGCTAAGAAGACTTTGTGCAATGTCTATACCAAATTTCAAACAACAAAATGGAAGTTGCATGTGAAAATGGTACCATTGAGTTTGAAGCACACCTTCTCACATTCAGATTTCAACTTTGGATCGATATTTAAACCAATTTGGCGCTTATAGGCATCAATCATTTGTCTTGTTCGTGCTTCTTTTGCAGCCTTGGATTCTGCTGTCTCGAGCACATCTCCGGGACGAATGGTTTTCCCACCCCCGTACTATACCAATATGACAGAGGTAAGTTCATACAACGTTAGAACATAATTGATTACAAGGTTGTGTACTCTTGTATTGAAAAGATCTGCAAGACACGTGGAACCCCTTTTAGATTACTATTTTTGCGTTTGGTAGGCAGGGACCGGACAAGCGAGAGTGAGGTAGACGGGTGAAAGAATTGTGCAAAGTTTTAAGTTTTTAACTTGACATGGGTAGTTTGGTAATTTACCAGTCTTGTCATATGTCCCTGATTTAAGTTTTCAAAGTAAAATACAAATAAGAGTTATGGCATTCAATCTCATATTGTGAGAAATCCAAGAATTTATGGGGGCACTAGCACAAGCAGGTAGACAGTTTCTATGGGGCGTAGGCCTCCCAAAAGGTAACGGAGGCGTGCATAAGAATCTACAACGCACTAGAACGCCCTTGTTGACGATCCTTTACGAAAAGGGCATTTTGGTCATTTATCAATATTTCATTCAAATTCCAAAGCTACATACATTCTGTGAACCAAACAAACATATTTCAATTCCTTAATAGATTTCATTCCAATGTCTGCCAACCAAACAGGTGGTCAAACCTAACAACATTTCATTTCAATTCCTTCAAAGTCATATTCATTTGACAGATTCCATTTCATTCAAAAACATTTTGCGAACCAAACGCCACATTAGTTTTGTCTGATCCTAGTCTTAATGAACGTGAGAAAAGTTTTTGTCATGTCCTGTATCCCACACATACCAAACACACCTTAAAAGAGATGTTGTAGAAAGAAGAGAAGTTCAAACATATATAGAGGTTAAAAGGGATCGTGTCTAGCAGATGTGGCTCCAACTGACCCCCTAATGGAGGCTAGATGGAAATAACGACTCTTATAACATATAAGATATGAAGAACCCCTTAAGATTAATCTCTAAACAAGCTCTTGAATGTATAAGGAGGTTTCAAGAGGTGAAATACACCGTATCTAGCTGATGTAAGACTCCAACAATATAGAATAATGGATAAATGCTTAGACATATTCATATCAAGACCTTAAAATCAAAATGGAATATGAAGAACATCTTACTGTTTTGGAAATGTTGTTGGGTCTAGGAAAAACTCCCCATGTAGAGACTTTGGGCTTATAAAGCTCTGAATCTTCTTCCACAGTTGCATCAGACTCTGAGGTTTCTTCATTTCCAAACCTGCTTGTATCTCCGACGATGATTTCCACATCCGGCAAATCCCCTGCCGGAAAAGGATCACTTATCGGAATCAAGCCCGCTGGCAATTCCCTGCCTTCCTTCTTATCAGCAAATCCTAGCCCCACAAAGTTAATTGCTGAAATTCTGGGTTCTTCCTTCTTATCGATTCTCTCCTCAACAGCTTCAATCATTCAAAAATCTCATAAAAACCCGGATAAAATGTATAAATTTAGAAACAGTCATATGCTAAAATCGCTATAAACTTTATATCATGCTCCGTCAATGTGATGTCTTGATCTAGAATTTAACATATCTCCGGAATTCTACCTTCTACCCCTAACTGCATAAAAGGCATGACACATGTGAGAAGTGCCATTTTTGGTGAGAAGTGCTAGAAATACTTTTAAACCATCGATCTAGTTTAATCAAATACCCTCACATGAATTGCAGCTTAAAAGAGAATTGATTCGATGCATCTTCTTCTCACGCTCTCGATATAGTCAATAGCATTCAAGGTTTTTGCCTCTTAATTGTAGCACATACCTCTATTTTTCTTTGAATACTCCCTTGCTCCCTCCATAGCAACTCTGGAGCGTGACTCATCTTTGTTCCCGCCAAATTCTGAAATCTCTGAATCAGGGCGTTGATTTTGAGCAATTTTGGGAACTGGATTTGACTGGATTGATTTCTTATATGCTTTGGCTCTAGCAAGAGCGAGCTTCACAGGATCTGGTTGCTGAGATTCCGAAGACGACGATGATGAATCCTTGAGGGCCTTGATTAGAGATAGCTTTCTTCTGGGAGTTGTTGAATGACCAACTTCTATGGAGGATTTGATTGATGAAGAGAAAAAAGGATATTGGGCGACAGAAGACGCCATGGTCTGTGCAAGTTATGTGGAAGAGCTTTTGCTCCCATGGAATATGGATTGCCCTTTTCCACGTGTCGTTTTCCAACCCTTCTGGGAGTGCTTATATTTTTGAATTATTTGCTTATAGCTTCTCCCCACCGCAAATAAGCAGTTTGGAGTGCTTGAATAGAAAAAATCAAAAGTGCTTATTTGCTTCTCCTCACCACAAATAAGTTGTTTTTGATAAGTTAATCCATACCTACTTATTTATTTCTTCTTATTTCCTTATCTATCCAAATTACCTTTTTACCCTCAATTTTTAACAAACACTTTTTAAAAACTGTTTTTCCTCACCACATAAACAAATAAGCATAAGTTGTTAAAAATATAAGCACTCCCAAACACCCCCTTAAAACAGTTACTTGTAGAACTATTTTTTTATTAATTTATTTAAAATAAACTTCAATTGTGGTTCCATGGATATAGTGAAATCTTTGAAAGTTAAGCTTACCACTTAGGCCATCCGTAACGTAAGCGGGCTCGGGCTAGGGAGCGGGTAGGGCGGGCTCCAGCGGGTTACGCTATGGGGGGAGCGGGCTCGGGCTCGGGTTCTAGCCCCGGGTTCCAAAACCCGTTCAACCCGATGCTTCTCTTCTTCTTTTTTAATTTTTTTTAAATAATTTGAAAATAAAGACGTTGGCAACGTCTATTTTTAAAAAAAAATCAATTTAATCACACTATATATATAATCATAAAACTCATTTTATTTTTCACACAAAACAACTCTCTCATTCGCTCATTCTCTTTCATTCTCTATATTTTTCACACCAAAATCTTTCAAATTCTCTCAAACTCTCTCAAATTCTCTCAAACTCTCTCAAATTTCATCATGAATCCAAACAAAACACCTACATCCCGTCGTAACCGACCGGATACACCGCAACCGCAAGAAGACCCGGAGCTTGGTTTCCAAGCGTTTTCACAACAAGATTATCATCCGCAATTTTCGCAACAATTTCCGCCACAATTTCCGCAACAATTTTTCCAACAATTTCCCCAACAATTTCCTTACCAATTTACACATCCCGGTTTGATTCAACAAGGTTTTACTCCGGCCAACTACAATCTTCCTTCACCCGCAATCGATCTCGACGACGACATTGTTCCGGAAACCCAACATTCTAGCCCGCACACACCACAATTCATCTACACACAACAATCTATCCCGGAACCATCAAACCCGACACCAACGAGAAAAGGAAAAAACAGACAATATGAAAATAGAGCCGCCAAACAGATGTGGAGTAAAGACGAGGAACTCGCGTTAGTGTCGGCGTGGGTTGACGTTTCGGAGGACCCCGTTGTCGGTAACGCACAAACCGGTGGTAATATTTTTATTGTTATTATTGTTAGTCCCAGATGGCTAACCAAGTATTGTAGAAGGGGGGGGGGGGGGGTTGAATACAATACTCAAAATTTTCACAATTTTAATTCTTTATATTGAAAATCTTTCAACAAGAATTACACATAGAAAACTTAAGACTGTTGCGGAAAAGAACAGATAAACTATTCTAACAATCTTACACAAAGTATGCTAACAAAATAACTAAGAACACTTAGAACAAAGCTATAAAGTTTTTCAAGCAAACTGGAAATTCTTGCACTTAGAGAAATCTTCCAGTTTGCGTAGAATATCAAGAGCACACAGTAATCTTCAAGGTCTCTCAAGATGTCTGTAGTTTCTGCATGGAGAGGTCTTCCTTTTATAGTGACAATGAGTGTGCAAGCATTGAATGCTTGGGACACTTGTCATCTTCACACTTGCTGAGGATGTTGACTACTGGAGAGTTGTGAAGTCCTTGTCACCTTTTACAAGGTACAGTCAGAAGAGCCCATGCATGAGAAAATAGCTTTGCATGGAAATGGATAATAAGACAAAATGTCACTTTATCCATGTAGAAAATATCTTCTCAATTTGTCTTCTAAAGATTGCACCACCGAAGGAAGCTTGGGATATGTGACACATGGGGTTGAATACAATACTCAAAATTTTCACAATTTTAATTCTTTATATTGAAAATCTTTCAACAAGAATTACACATAGAAAACTTAAGACTGTTGCGGAAAAGAACAGATAAACTATTCTAACAATCTTACACAAAGTATGCTAACAAAATAACTAAGAACACTTAGAACAAAGCTATAAAGTTTTTCAAGCAAACTGGAAATTCTTGCACTTAGAGAAATCTTCCAGTTTGCGTAGAATATCAAGAGCACACAGTAATCTTCAAGGTCTCTCAAGATGTCTGTAGTTTCTGCATGGAGAGGTCTTCCTTTTATAGTGACAAGGAGTGTGCAAGCATTGAATGCTTGGGACACTTGTCATCTTCACACTTGCTGAGGATGTTGACTACTGGAGAGTTGTGAAGTCCTTGTCACCTTTTACAAGGTACAGTCAGAAGAGCCCATGCATGAGAAAATAGCTTTGCATGGAAATGGATAATAAGACAAAATGTCACTTTATCCATGTAGAAAATATCTTCTCAATTTGTCTTCTAAAGATTGCACCACCGAAGGAAGCTTGGGATATGTGACACATCTTTGGAGAAAGCATCTTTGAAACTTCTTTGAGATCCCACCGATGATAGCCTTGTGATATGTGACACATCTTTGAGATATGTGACATCATCTTTGGGATATGTGACATCATCTTTGGAGGAAAAACATCTTTGAGACTTCTTTGAGATCCCACCGAAATTGGACTTCCATCGGTGGGATTCTTTGGCCGAAACAGAGAGTAATTTCGGTGGAGATGTGTCCACCGATGTGTGAGAACACCATCGGTGGACAATGACTTGTATGTGTTGAGAAAGGATCTTTCACTTCCACAATGAGAGAATCTTTAATCTTGACTTTGGTTGATCTTTGACTTCACCAAACATTTGCTATCTTGTACAAGCCATTACAAAGAACCATGCATCCAAAATTTCTCTAAATATAAAATGTTTTTCAAAGTATAAAAGGAGATCATGAGGTCATCTTCAAATCTTGATGACCCAACAATTATTATTATTGTTATTATTATTATTATTATTATTATTATTATTATTATTATTATTATTATTATTATTATTATTATTATTATTAATATTATTATTAGGGAAATTAATTAAAATACCCTAAGTTTGAAGTTGACTTACCAAAATACCCCAAAAAATGAAAAGTTTACCCAAATGCCCCAAATTTCCGCGGTGGAGTCCCGCGATCGCGGGCAGGGACCATTTTTGAAATTTTATGTGCTTCATATTTACACTTTCAGTCCCTACCCGCGGTGGAGTCCCGCGATCGCGGCCCGCGGTGGTCCCGCGATGGGGACTGAAAGTGTAAATAATCTTGCAAAAAATTTCACAATTGGTCCCTGCCCGCTATAGAGGGGCCCCTCCGCGGAAATTTGGGGCATTTGGGTAAACTTTTCATTTTTTGGGGTATTTTGGTAAGTCAACTTCAAACTTGGGGTATTTTAATTAATTTCCCTTATTATTATTCTTGTTAATATTCTTATACTTGAATTTACATAAATGTAGAAAGTTTTTGGACCCGAATCGGGCAAGTGTTCTTTAGTTTTATGGGTCGCGGAAATTATAGAACAACTCATCAACTCAACACCAAGTTCAACGACCTCAATAAAAGAATAAATTCTTTTGGCGGCATCTACAACAACTTGGTCACTAATAGATCAAGCAGAATGAGTGAGGCCGACATTTCACGAACGGCACACGAACGGTACCGAACACAACTTGGGTTTGCTTTCACTCACGAACAAGCTTGGGAAGTCCTAAAAAAATGTCCAAAATGGGGAGCCGTTCCAACGATGACGACAACTTCATCGCGGGGTTCAAAACGTACCAAACCTTCTGATGATGACGATGAAGACGTCAACGAGGTCGAGCAACTTCAACGACCCATCGGGAGAAACAAGGCAAAAAAACATCAACGAGTAATACGAGCGGGTCGAATACGAACGAAAGTGTTACTCAGTTGTTGACGAAGTTCAACGAGAATATTGATGATACAATGGAGTACAAAATGAAAAAACTCGAACTCGAACGAAATAAGTTGGAACTCGAACGAGAAAAACGATTTGATAAAGACTTCGAGTTTTTCATAACCCCGCATGATCACCTTACGGGAGATATTTTGAGGGCTACTTTGGCGAAGAAAGAGAGAATTAGAAAATTACATAATTTTGGGTAATTTTGTATTTTGTAATTTTTATTTTTAATGAATGATATGAATTTTTATTTTTATTATTTATCTTATTTTTATTTATTAAAAAATATATAAATATTTTTATTTTGTTAAATAATTAAATGTATAAATAAAAGAATTAAAAAAATGAGGTGGCAAGAGGGCTTGAGGGTTGCGCTACGCCACTTTAGGGCTTGAGGGTTTGAGGAGAGGGTTAGGAGAAAAGCTGATGTGGCGCTTGAGGGCTTGAGGGTTGCGCTATGGATGGCCTTCGAGGATCTCCAACATCTTCTCCATTTTGGAGAAAATGGAGAATAGGGAGATTTTAGGTTGTTTTTTTTCTCCAACAACTTCCTTAAAACTATCTCTAAAATGGAGAAAGTAGGAGAGAATGAATTTTTCTTCAAATATGGAGTTAACCCTAAAAATGATTACTTAGTGAGAGCATCAATAGAAATCTTTTAAAATTAATATTTAGAGATAAAAATAATATTTTAATAGATAGATACAATATTTTAATATTATAATCATTGTTTTTTCTCCAAAATGGAGAATCTGTTGGAGATGAATGTAATTTTTTAGGAATTTTGACTTTTGGTTCTCCATTTTGGAGAAATTATGGGGAAGCTGTTGGAGATGCTCTAATATCGTTAAAAAAGTTTCTTACAGACAGGGGTAAAATCGACTAACCATGTTTTTCTTTTTCTTATTTTTGTAAAAATCATCAAATTATAGGGACCAACTACGTAATTAACTCTAATTAACACACACACACACACACACATATATATATATATAGAGAGAGAGAGAAAAAAAAAGGTTCAAACGAGGAGCGTAACAATTTACGAGAAACGCGAGGAGCACCCCCCATTTACTGAATCACATGTGATTCACTACTGCCGAATCACATGTGTTTCACAACTGATCGGGGGGCTTCCGCTCATGTAGTGGATCACATGTGATTCACAACTAAAATCACATGTGATTAAAATTCGGACACGTGCGGTTTGTCCCGCGGTTTGCAAAAGCGCGCGGTTTGTCCCGCGGTTTGTGTAGTGAATCACATGTGATTCAGTACATGGGCGGTGCTCCTCGCGTTTTCTTAAATTGGTACGCTCCTCGTTTGAACCCGCCTCTCTCTCTCTCTCTCTCTCTCTCTATATATATATATATATATATATATATATATATATATATGTTTTACAAAACGCGTATGCATTCTTTTTTAACTGTTCTTGTAAAGCAACTTCTTTACATCTTTCCTCTAATATTCCAAATGTATATGTTATTCTAGGTCCTATGCCTAAATTCTTCTGTTCACCATATGTTTGTTTCCATGTTTCGTGTATATTTTTTCCTAGATCTCCTGGTAATTTTATAAAATATTTATCGCATAGATTATCCTCCATGGCTTGTCCTGTTTGAGATAATAATCTTGAGAAATCTATTGTGAATTCATTTATATAGAAAGAAGAACTGCTCTCCATCCTTCTTTACAACCATCAACCTCTATGACTATATAATCAGTAACTAATGGTAATTCCAAAGGTTTAATATCTTTTACCTTTTCTTTAATTGTTTTGACAAGCTTCATGTCTTCTAGGTTAAAATGTCTTTGACCATTTTTTGTTGTTTTACTGTATAAATGTCCTATTAATTTTGAAAGATTTGGGATAAATTTTCGAGCATAATTTATCAGACCTAAAAAGGCTTGTATTTGTTTAAGACCTTCGATTTTTTCTGGAAAAACTAATATTTTTGTGGAAATATGTGATTGTAATTCTATCTTTCCATTGCCAATTTCTAGGCCAAGAAAAGATATTTTCTTTTGAATAAATCCATCTTTCTTTTGGATACTACAAGACCACAATTCACGAGAACCCGCTAAGGTGAAAATCCAGGGATCATATTATGCAAAGATATAAATATAAAGGATATGATGAATTTAAGGGTCAAGATAAACCTCAGTATATTTGTTTATTTAAAACATTGTTTATTGTTTATTTAAAGTTTTAATGGGATATATGAATATATTATGATAAGGAGTAAGAAATCTGGATAGATACTAAGGGATAGGTTTTTCTCAAAATCATTGATTCAAATACTTCGACCGCAATAATAAAACGTTTTGATAAACTAACGGAGAATTTAGGATATATTAAAGAACAAAACAACCAAATTCTAGAAGAATTAAGAGAAAATAGAAAAGTGATTATATATATATATACACACGCTAATTATCGTGTGAGAAGTGGATCTCAACCGGTGATCACTTTTAATCAAATGTTCTTCTATTAATTGCGGCTTAGAAGAGAATTGATCCAGTGAATCTTGGTCATCTCATCATAATGTGCATTTATTTCTTATCTAACGGTTGATGATCATTTCTCACGACTTTCATGTTAACGTCCACAACGGTACTAACATCTTCACTGTTTCTACCAACCACCATCCTCTTTCAAAACCTACTTTTTCACTCATCACCGTCTGAGGTTAGGGTCATTTGATTTAGATTGGCACTTTTGATGAATACCCCCCTCCAATCGTGAAACCATCAAGAAAAAGGTCATTGAGAAGCCATCAACCTTTCCTACCCTACCCAACGACTACCATAATAGGACGCCTTCATCTCTTCCATCAGACCAAAAGATAGATTGATGAACATTCCAATCAGAGCACACATATAAATACTTAGGGGTTGTTTGGCGGTTGCTGAATGGTTTGGTGCAGAATGATTAAGTGATAAGAATGATTAAGAGGCTTTTATGATATAATGCAAAATGAAATATGGTTGGTTGGTAATTGTTTAGAATGAAATCAGATACTCAATGGTTAAGGGAGACTCATGATGCTAAATCATTCGGAGGGTTTTAGAACCATTAACAGATAGACATTTTTTTGTCAAACATGATTTGCCTCTTAATGGAAGTATTAAGAGGTAAACAAACAGCCCTGATGAAGATCAAAACAAACCCTTGTTCTCAATTTATCTCTGGAGTCGAACCTTCCCTAGTTTTTAGGGTTTGATTTAATTTTGTAAATTTTGATCTCAAGGTTTGATTTTTGATTTGTGTGGTTATCTTCATATACGAGTTAATGGATTTATGTGATTTATCTTCCATCATGCTCATCTACAAGATTCTGGATTTTGGGTGGGAGTTGCAGGAAAAAATGGTCATCGACGGGAGTGGGTTCACAGTGGAGGCGGGAAGTTGTTAGAGAAGTTGTGGGTGAGACACGTATCACTCTTTGAGTGGATGAATATATTAGACTAAACTACAATTTTGGTCCATGTGGTTTGTATAAATTACTTGAGTTTATTTTTTAAAGCAAATAGTATAAAAATAAGGGAAATTAATTAAAATACCCTAAGTCAAACCAAGTGTTACCAAAATGCCCTAAATCTCTCTCAGTTTGTCAAAATGCCTTTTTTCCCGCGATGGGAGCCTGCGATCGCGGGCTCAGGGACCATTTCTGACACTTTTTTAAACTTGCAAGGACCATTTTTGAAAAATTCAATCCCGCGATGGCGAAGGAATCCCGCAGTGGTTTTATTTTTGTGACTTTTCAATTGCAAGAGACCATTTTTGAAAAATTCCAGGGACGATTTTTAAAATTTTGAATCGCGGTCGACCAAATTTTATTTTTAAATTAAAATGTTACACTTTCAACCCCTATACTTATTTACTAAATTTACTTTATACCTTTTACTTTCATAATTTAATTTTACATTTAACACATATAATCGTTTATTAACTAAAATACATTTAAAAAATACGTTTTAATTTTAACAAGTTACACCATTGTAATCGTCTATTCGATACGTTCGAAATGAGCTCAATCTTGAATTTTTTTGGATTTATATATTTTAATATATATCATATACACTACATAAAAAAGTATTTTTTATATTTAAAATTCATACTCTTATTGTTAATTATTTAATTTATGGTACATCTCTTTTTTTTTTCAATTTTGTTTTACACTCCTATCGCATTAACATAATAATTATATATTAACTAATTCATTAAATCGTTTTAAATTATTATTATTTGAATGTGTTTATATATATTGTGAAAATGGGTATTTGGCGAATGATGATTCATGTGTGTTTGGAGCTGAAGTATTTGCAGTTACAGAGTATGCACAAAAGGATCGATGTATTTCCAACGTAACTTAGATTAAAATTATCTCCTCCAGTTCAGTCCCGTCCCGTCCCATCCAGTTCAGTCCCGTCCAGTTTCGTCCCGTCACATCTAGTATGCGTATCAAACGCTACCTAAGAGTACCATAAATTAAATAATTAACTATAAGCGTATGAATTTTAAATATAAAAAATATTTTTTATGTAGTGTATATGATATATATTAAAATATATAAATTCAAAAAAGTTCAAGATTGGGCTCATTTCGAACGTATCGAAGAGACGATTATAATTGTGTAACTTGTTAAAATTAAAATGTATTTTTTTAACGTATTTTTGTTGATAAACGATTATATGTGTTAAATATAAAATTTAAATTATGAAAGTAAAAGGTATAAAGTAAAATAAGTAAATAAGTATAGGGATTGAAAGTGTAAATTTCAATTCGAAATTGTGATTTTGATTTGATATTTACACTTTCAACACCTATACTTATTTACTAACTTTACTTTATACATTTTACTTTCATAATTTAATTTTACATTTAACACATATAATCGTTTATTAACTAAAATACGTTAAAAAAATACGTTTTAATTTTAACAAGTTACACCATTATAATCGTCTTTTCGATACGTTCGAAATGAGCACAATCTTGAATTTTTTTGATTTATATATTTTAATATATATCATATATAGTACATCAAAATATTTTTAATATTTACAATTTATACATTTATAGTTAATTATTTAATTTATGGTACTCTTATAGTTAATGCGATAGGAGTGTAAAACAAAATTGAGAATACGTTAAAAAAAATGAATTTTCGCAGGTAAAAAATATTTTTATGTAGTGTATATGATATATATTAAAATATATAAATCCAAAAAAATTCAAGATTGGGATCATTTCGAACGTATCGAAGAGACGATTATAATGATGTAACTTGTTAAAATTAAAACGTATTTTTTTAACGTGTTTTAGTTAATAAACGATTATATGTGTTAAATGTAAAATTAAATTTATGAAAGTAAAAGGTATAAAGTAAATTTAGTAAATAAGTATAGGGGGGTGAAAGTGTAAAATTTCAATTTAAAATCACAAAATCGTATGAAATTGGTCCACCGCGGGCTCCTCTCCCCGTGATCGCGGGTAATTAAATTACCAAAATGCCACTGCCTGCGATCGCGGGCTCCCATCGTGGAAAAAAGGGCATTTTGGCAAACTGAGAGAGATTTAGGGCATTTTGGTAACACTTGGTCAAACTTAGGGTATTTTAATTAATTTCCCTAAAAATAAATCTTAAAAAGACGAAAACACGATTTAACGGAATTGGTTAGGGAATTTAATTAAAATACCTAAAGTTTGACTTTAACTTACCAAAATACCCATTTTCTCGTCCAATTTGCTGAAATACCCATTTTTCCCGCGACTGATCCTGCGATCGCGAGATAGGGCACACGTGGCCCGCTATTATGGCCAAAAAGTCCCACGACACCCCCAACTTTCCCCGCGTTTACAGTTTCAGTCCCTCCCCGCGACCATCCCGCGACCGGCCAAAAAAATGTCATTTTTGGTCCTTTTTGCACGAATCTTTGTATGTTTTTTACTGTTTTTTTCCACAATTATTGTACTTTGAAGACCAATTTGTGGTTCAAATTCACTGGCATGTTTCATCAATGTTGAATTATTGTACTTGAAAGACCAATTTGTGGTTGCAATTCATCTTCCTCAATGAGATTTCATCAATAAATATCAGTAGAATGCAATCCATAACTCACACCCATTCCATCTTTATTTGTTGCTTTCTTGCTTTCTTTCTTCAGTATTTTGTTTTTGAGATACCATTGAAAAAATGAGTTCATCTGTTGCAAAAGCTAGGCTATATTTCTGTTACGATGGTGAATGGGTGAAAGAAAACAATGAGTGGAATTTTGCTTATAAATCTAAGCATGGTGTAAAATTGCCAGTAAACTTTTCTTATCAGAAGTTTGTTGCATACGCCATGCAAAAATGTGAAATCGACCCTTCTGCGTTTTGCAAGTTAGCGTTCAAGAATGGTGATGGGTCATTTGTGGAGTTATGCAACGATGGGGATATCTCTGGTTTTATGCACTTTGCAGCCAAATCAGAAAGACCTCCATTAATTTATGTGTATGTTGAATCCTCTGTGTGCAACGAAGACGATGACGAAGGTGGCGACGAAGGTGATGACGATGTTGATGACGACTGTATTCCTGATTATGTTCCGGAGACGCAACCACAAGAAGGACGCTGTGCTGGAGTTGTTGATGACGAAACCTATGTTTTCAAAACGGGTAATGCTGATATAGACATATTAGATACCGATAGTGATGATCACGAAGAATATACCCTAGTAATAAATCATTTAGTCGGTTAAATGACTATTTTGATATGCCCCCTATTCTTCCAGACCAGAATACCCATACACAAACCTACGAACCTGTACCTTATAATCGCAGTTTAAGGTTAGAAGAAGGTCAGATATTTGATTCGAAGGATCACTTGGCAAGTCAGGTAGGACTTAAGTTCATGGAAGAGGGTTTCGAAAGTGTCACGCCGAGATCCGACAAAGACAGATACGTAGTTCAATGTGCGAGAGAAAACTGTAATTGGAGGATGTACGCGAGGCCCGCGGGAGAGAAAGGAGGGCATTACTTATTAAAAAGTTGCACGACGTACACACTTGTACGAGGATTTCCCTTGATTGGGACGATAAATATTGTATGTTTAGTGCGCTTGTTTTGATATATAAAATGATTTTATCTACTTTATCGGCCCGTTGTAATTTATCAAACATAACTTACGTACGTTGATCTGAACATTGATTTCCCTTGATTGGGACCAGTTATTTTTTTAAAGGTATTTGAAACAGAACATGGGATGATGATCATAATGGTAGTAGTCTAAATGAAGAGAATAGTAATGGTAGTAGTCTAAATGGAGATAATAGTAATGGTTATATAGAAAGACAGGGACCTAAGTTGTGTTAGAGCAAAGACAGGGACCTAAGTTGTGTTAGAGCAAAGACAGGGACCTAAGTGCAGTAAAAGCATCCACATTTGCCTATAAATAACCCACGCTAGATTAGTCGTAAAACACATATACGAGAACATATTATTCGTTAACGTATTCTTACATGGCATCCCCAAACCTTCATGTTTGGTGCTTTAGGCGTTTATCTGAATCGCTTTCAGACACTGGTAAAGAGTTATATGGTTAGTATGCATGTTTCATTGAGTTTTGCTTGTTACTACCGTTGTTCTACGAACTAACTATATTAATTAATGTTCATCAACAGATGCATATCCACAGTTGTTCACCATGAAAGTCCACCATGGTGGGTACTTCACGGAACCACCCAAAAGACATTATTTTCGTGGTCTAGAAATTTATGTTGACATGTTAGATGTGGAGGATATTTCTATGCAAATGCTTTAACGGATCATGAAAGAGTTGGACTATGAAGAACCAAAATATAATAGGTTGTATTTTAAGAGGCCGAATGCAGACTTCTTGACTGGACTGGTAGAATTGAGTACCGACGAAGATGTAGCCAACATACGCCAGTATGTTGACGGCCATACTGTGATTGAAGTGTACATCGAGAAAGTGGAGCTTAACACTTTGAGACTCGTCTCGCCAGAGCATGTAAGAAGTCGACCCGGATTGTCAAAAACCAAACCATCGTCTAGCCGTAGCCTTAAATTTGGATAATTTTGTACTATATTTATTAGTATGTGTTTGTTATGAAATAATCTTGTATAACGTCTATGAGTTGTATTTTTAATATGAACCACTTTTCAGAAAAAATTCAGACTACTTAAACACTACTTTTCAGACAAATTAAAGACCTTTATGCATGAGCAACAATGTACAAAACAACAACAACAAAGTACTAAAGCAACACCCGTACCACCACCTACTGAAAATTTGCTTTAGTTTGATCAATCCAACTTTGCTTGTCGGTTACCTTCGCTTGAAGAATTGCGAAGTCTTGCATAATATGGTGAATTTCTTCTTTTTCTCGACGAATACGAGCCTCCCTATCTTTTATATCCCCTTTCATCCTTTTGATCTCTTTTTCTTCCACTTCGATCCTTGTCAAGTGGACATTCTTCCTGGCGATCATCTGTTTCCACTCTTCTGTCAGTTCGTCTATCTCCTTTTCCTTTGCTGCTATCGCCTTCTGGAGTTTAGGTGGCATTCTTTCAGGTGTAGACGATGGGTTAGATGACGATGCCATTTGTTTGCTGAAGAAAGAAAACAAGAAAGAAAGCAAGTGAAAGAAAGCAAGAAAGAAGGATGGAATGGTGTGAACCACAAGGGTTGTGCCGTTGTGGCGTACTGGTTAAGGCCCTGGGGATGTGGTGGAATATCCCATTTGTCCAGGGTTCTAATCCAGGCGTACACAACAATTGTGGCCACTGAGGTTTAATCAGGGCTGATGTCTTACAGTCATAATTTGCCAAGGGATTAGTCTAGGCATAGCCTAGGACACCCTTCCCAAAAAAAAGGATGGAATGGTGTGAATTATGAATTGCATTGTACTGATATTTATGGATGAAATCTCAAACATGCCAGTGAATTTGAACCACAAATTGGTCTTCAAAGTACAATAATTGTGGGAAAAAACAGTAAAAAACATGCAAAGATTCGTGCAAAAAGGACCAAAAATGACATTTTTTTGGCCGGTCGCGGGATGGTCACGGGGTTAGTCGCGGGGAGGGACTGAAACTGTAAACGCGGGAAAAGTTGGGGGTGTAGCGGGACTTTTTGGCCACAATAGCGGGCCACGTGTGCCCTATCCAGCGATCGCGGGATCAGTCGCGAAAAAAATGGGTATTTCGGCAAATTGGACGAGAAAATGAGTATTTTGGTAAATCAAAGTCAAACTTTGGGTATTTTAGAGTAAATTACATAAATCGTCCCTGATGTTTGGTCACTTTTTGGATATAGTCCCTATTTCCAAAAAATTACACTGAGCGTCCCTAAGGTTTGACAAACCGCACGGAATTGGTCCCTCCCTTTAACCCCGTTTCTTTTTCAGCCGTTAAGTTGATCACGTGAGTGGCATGCGAGGGGTAAAATAGTCATTTTACTGTTCATCATCTCCTAAAAGTGACCACCACCACCATCATCATCAACCCATCACCACCACCACCATCACCCCATCACCACCACCATCATCAACCCATCACCACCACCACCACAACCACCACCACCATCATCAACCCATCACCACCACCACCACGAACATCATCAACCCATCACCACCACCACCACCACCACCACCACCACCACCACCATCATCATTTTTCGGCTAAACTCGTTTTTCCGGCGAGCTCTTCCAACACACCGTACTTAATAAAATATTGATGGAAATCCATTATGGATGTTGCTTCTCGATCAAAATATCAAAATAAATCAATTTGAGATGAAATTTATGCAGAAATCCGGTGAAGATGTTGATTTCCGACGAAGTCCGGTTTTCCGGCGAGTGCTCCGGCGATGCTGAAACATGCAGATTTCTCAACCAAAATCGAAACTGAAAATTTCTTTCTTTTCCAAATGCAAAAACAAGAAGGTTTGGAATGGTTTTATGAATTAAAACACATCCAAATGTTAAAACCCATTAAACTTTTCTTTCTGTCTGTGTGTATGTATATGTATGTATATATATATATATATATATATATCTTTCTGTGTGTATGTATATGTATGTATATATATATATATATATATATATTGTATCTGTGTGTGTATATATAAAGAAAGAGAGAAGAAAGAAATATGATGGTTGTGGGTTGACGATGGTGGTGGTGGGTTGATGGTGGTGGTGGTGGGTTGATGATGGTGGTGGTGATGGGTTGATGATGGTGGTGGTGGTGATGGGTTGATGATGATGGTGGTGGTGGTCACTTTTAGGAGATGATGAACAGTAAAATGACTATTTTACCCCTCACATGCCACTCACGTGATCAACTTAACGGCTGAAAAAGAAACGGCGTTAGAGGGAGGGACCAATTCCGTGCGGTTTGTCAAACCTTAGGGACGCTCAATGTAATTTTTTGGAAATAGGGACTATATCCAAAAAGTGACCAAACATCAGGGACGATTTATGTAATTTACTCGGTATTTTAATTAAATTCCCAATTGGTTAACGCCCGTTAGGGCATCTCCAATGTATTTCTCTATTTTACTCTCTATGTTAAATCTTCTCTAATGTATTACTTTATTTTACTCTCTAAAAGAGAATATTTCAAGTGTATTCTCTTTTATTTTGATTACATATATTTTCAATAAAATACCCTTATATTTATTAACTTTATAAATTGCATCCTTATATTTTTTTTTTCACAATACCCTTATATTTATTAACTTTATCATATTATTTTAACAACGTTATAATTCATATTTAATTTCGCATTAATTATACAAAACCAAATTTCATTAAATAAAAATGTTACATTTTCAACACACATCTAAAATTAAAATACATAACAACTAACGCATTTAATCGGAATTATAAAATATTTCCCATAAATGATCAATTAACGCATCCCGAAGTGCAAAGTGAGCTTCTTTATCCTTAATTTGTCTATATCGAGCAATATATTGTTGGAATGCATCATTATCATTTGTCATCATTTCGACTTTTATTGGTGGTACTTCTCTCATAACTTCAATCGGCATCATATGTATTTTTATCTTTATCATTTGTAATGCTTTTATGTTAAAATATGTGTTAATGGCGTGTTTTAATTAAATATGTTATGTTGTAAATTGTTAGTTTATTAGTTTTTAAAATTAGTTGGATAAATTTAAATTAATTTAAAACTTAAAGATAAATATAATTCTAGTTTATTAAAATTGGTATTAGACAACAAATAAAATAAAAATACAAGAATCTAAAAAATAGAAGGATCATTTTGTAATTATCAAAAGTTAGAAAAAAAATAGAGTAGTGAATAGTAACTCTCTATATATGGAGAGTTACTATTCATTTCTCTACTTTAGAGAGTAAAATAGAGAGTTCATTAGAGAGTACGTATAGAGTAAAATAGAGGGTTCATTGGAGATGGTCTTAGAGACATGGACCAAGTCTTGTCATTTTTGAATACCACAATGACGAAGTTGTAATTTGAAAACTATAGAGACCAAAAGTATTATAAACAAGAAACCACATGGACCAAATTTGTAGTTTACTCTAAATTTTTATTGTCTAGACTTAATTATTGTTTTGGTCCCGTGAGAAAGACAAAAGAAAAAGAGTAATTCTTCCGTGTGGTTTAGTGATTTTAACTGTTTTCGTCCATGTGGTTTAAAAACTGCTTTCATCGTCCCTGATTTTCTATTTTCTTTTATTTTCGTCCCTCTGACCAACGGCGTTACTGAAGAGCCGTTAAAAGCTCTCATGTGCCCCTCACGTGAGGGGCAATTGTGTCTTTTCATTCTCTTTACCTTCTCTCCTTCTCATTATATCGACCCCTCATCCATTTTTAACCTAACCCGGTTCCCAAACCATTTACCCGATTAGAAAAGCTATCCCTACCCCTTGTTGTGTTATTTCCCTCTCAGATTACATTTTGCATCTAGGTCAAAGATTGAAGCTTTCATTCGATGGTGATATGCGGTTGTGGAGCTAACCCAGTGATTTTGACTTCATGGACAAGGGCAAATCTTGGGCGCCGTTTTCATGCTTGCTCAAGAAGTTGTTGATCTATCGATTGGGTTGACAAACCTATGTGTCCACGGTCTATGGAAATCATACCAGGCTTACTGAGGTCGAAAAGTTCTCTTGAAGCCATTATAAGAGCCAAGACAGTTGAAGTTCGTATCTGGAAAATGATTTCATTGATTATGTAACACCCTCAAAATTGGAACGAGCAACTAACTTCAATTTCGATAAAATGACTAAAAGAAGATAAAATCATTCCTACATATCAACCTTAAAAATACCTCAAAGTTTAAACATCACGAATTAAACAACTAACATCTTAAGGCGGGTGTTACTTAACCCAATTACAAGTTGCTAATCCCAACAAGTGCGGAAGACTTCGCTAAGCATCTCACTCCTCGTGCACTCTACTAGCACTCCTCACTTCACAGTGTAGCTAAAGCTATTCCCAGTCTGAACCTGTTGCACATGCCGGTAAATAAAAAGGTTAGGCTAACGCCTAGTGAGTTCAAGAGTTTACATCATGAGCAAATCATTTAATGGACCAAAAGATTCAACTTAATATAAGATTTTCAAAAAGGGTTTGTATAAAAGACATCGACAACCCAAATTCCAACGCACACAATTCTTGTGAGGAACGCTTCCAATGAAAACCGTTTCTCTGCAATAGACTCAAATCCAAAACTCACATCAAGAGTTAATTAAATAATAATTTCACAATTAATCGCCAATGAAAATAATACACAAATAGTTAAAACATCCAAACAAGGATGAAACATAAAACTCGTCCATCAATCATGGAAAATAATCCAAACGCGTATAATATGACGTCAATAATGCGGATAAGCGAAACACCCGAATTCAACACCCTTCGGTGACGGGGGAGACCCGATTTCATCGAATGTGACAAACACACAAATTAAACCACCATTAATGAATACAAGTAAGCTTCTTGGATGTGGAAAGCGTATGACATCAACCATACTAGGTCTTTAGTCAAATCTTAGACATCAACCATACTAGGTCTTTAGTTCATCTTCGGCATCAACCATACTAGGTATTTAGCCCGTCTTAGACATCAACCATACTAGGTCTTTAGTCCATTTTCGGCATCAACCATACTAGGTATTTAGCCCGTCCTAAACATCAACCATACTAGGTCTTTAGTCCAAGCCCTCAAGTTCAATCCTACTGGATCTTTACCTTGGGAAACCCACCATCCAAAACAAGCTTACTCGACTTAATATAAATACATGAGCCCAAAAGAATAACTAACGCATTCAAATCATGTAAATCTCAAATATAATGCAACTCATGCAATGCAAACCCCAAGCCCATGTCGAGCTTATTAAAACCGGGCGAATGCCCTCAAGACTCAACCGAGTCCAAAACCGAGCCCTCTGCTCAAAGATCTAATGATCATTTATCAACCTCAATTCATGCAAATGAAATGCATCTAGCCCACAACATGCAAACATATGCTCCGAGGTATGATAATCTCACAACCCCTTCATTGCCACCTTCCCAATTAAGTCAAATCATGTATGCATCTATATGTATACGTATATGCAACTCTTTCATAACCTAACAATGCATATAACTCACCAAGGTTCATTAGTTCGAAAGGTACTAAGAATACAAAATCATCAAACGATCTTCACACACAAGACCAACACTTAAACCGGCACATATTCAAATAAAATGCAATTAAGCATATAACACACCCAAGACTCCACCTCGAGTCACCAAAACCGGCAAACACTCAAAAGACTCATTTGAGTAAAAATCAAGCATTTAAAGGCCAAAATAAACGTTTGGTTAAATACGTGTCACTCACACGGTTACGTAAACCAAAATGCATCGTTACCCAAAATCTTTACCTTTTAATTTCTTAATTGGCCATCGGCCCCAAAATAAAGGTTTACGACTCTCAAAACATTCACATGGTCGGATTGACCAAAATCCCAACTTACACGTTCACGCTTTAAAATATGCACATCATAGTTATCACATAATCACAAAACACTAAAAGTGTATTTTGACCAAATCCTCTTCACTTATGAAATAAATTAATAAAACCTCTTATACTCGTGATTTATTCACCAATCACTCAAAATCCCCAAATGTGGGTGTTTTACAAGATTTGTAAAGCTTAACACTTTGATTCAATCAAAACCCATTAAACCACTCAACAAGGGATAATTTCATATAAAGCATACAAATACTTTAAAATAAACATTTTGGCATGTACAAAGTTTTCACAAAGCAACTTGAACTCACCTTGCTAGATTTAGGCTAAATCTAGAATTTCTCCAAACATAAGCTCCTTTGAAGAAGTTTGCATCCTCAAGCCAAAACCTCCAAAAACCTAAATTCATAACTTCCAACCATGAGTATTCATATTCAACCACTTTAAAACCATTCCCCAAACATCTTATATCGAAATCTCCATTTTGACCAAAACCCCAATATTAACCTAACTTCTCCAAAATCATCCAAACCGAAATTGGAGAAACAAAACACTAGGAGATCATCAATGGAACGTTTATAACTCATATGAAAGTATAGAAGCTAGGAGGATGAATTCACCACTTAGGTTTTGATGAAAACCTAGAAAACCTCAAAAATCTCTAGTGTTGTGGATGAAGCTTGCTCTTGCATCAATGAATGAAACCACTAGCATAAAATGGAGAAGGAACACGTTAATCTGCATGAAAAAGCCCCAAAATCGGTTAGGGTTCGTGAGGGAGGAAGGGAAAATGATTTGGTAGAGAAAGGGAAGAGGTTGAAGTGAGAAATGAGAAAGAAGACTGAAAATTCGTATTTGACAGCACCCAGTACCCTTGGCGTGACAATGACACGCGACATTGACATGGTCATAGTCACTGGTCATAGTCGCACAAGGTGTACCGAACCCTGTACCCTTGGCGCGACATTGACACGCGACAATGACACGGTCATAGTCGCTGGTCATAGTGGCTTGACCCGTACCAAGCCCCGAAACTCGACTTTTCGACGCCAAAACTCCTGATACTCTTAGAGACTTTAGGTAATGTCTTCCAACCATAAATCCCACCATTTTCAAGATGCAAAACATTTGGGTGATATTTACTTACCGAAATTACGGGTGTTACAATCCTCTCAACCTTAGAATGATTTCGTCCTCGAAATCTAAAATCCTTTACAACCCAAGGCTAACTGACTCAATGCCGACTATGGTTTATCAGTTCCTAACTGGAATCTAAATTCCCCCACACAGTCTAAAAAGACAAATCCTCGAACAATTTCTTACCAGCAAACCCCTTTCAAGTACACTGTACTTATGTCCAGGTGACACTCCATTTACTGGGCTAACGCCCTACCAACTACCTTGGTTATCTCCCAACCTTAGGTGTTTCGTACTCCCCTAACGGCCGATTCAACTCCCAAACAATCCTCGTCCACATGCTCTTAAACTTTCTCTCCAAACCATCCCAAGGTTTGGTCAGTGCCGAAATCAACAAAATCTTCAAATTCAATTGTTCCCGCTGCTGAACTGGCACATAATCCTAATGAGTTCCATTAGACTCCAACACCGACGGTCTTCATCAACCCATCGATTGTACAACCCCAAGGATACGCCCAATTACCAATCATCCATTCGATAGATTCTTTTACCATTCAAGGAGAAGTCATCCCGCTAAATCTATCTTCCACAATCGAACTTCTTAAGATCGTCACAGTCGATACCACAATTTAAAAGAATTGGTCACACCTTCCAGTTACACTACTGGTTATTGACCTCGAACCTCAAAAGTTGACACCTAGTCACACCACTAAACTTGACCTATCACAGGGTTCCACACACGAGCTTCATCCTCAAACATCCCCATCAATCCATGGTCATTCCCCACGGTCTAAAGAGTCCTACACAACCTTCATACAAACCGATAACCCGCAACAAAGTTGCCGACGTGAACGGTTACCAACAGCACTAACAAGAGACACCGCAAGCCCCACCCTTCAGTTATTAATACGAAATAAGTCGGCCCCGCGAGTGACACCATACAACTCACGATAATACATGCGTTAGAAACCCCATCTTTCACTGAAAGGTTCTACACGCCCTCACCCCTAACTGGGGTTGCTCAACCCCACCGAGCCTAATGAGTTCAAAGTTTTTCGAGTGACAGACTCAACAAATATGCTAACAAAGTTTTCACTAGATTTTCAACACAAAGATTTTTATATCAATATAACATACGCATAAAAATCTACTACTACCTTTCCGGTAGATGCGCAAACATGGACACATTCGTCCCACCTACGAAAAATCATTTTGAAAACTAATTCATCCCAACCCAGGTTACTAACGAAACGCAAAAACGTATTCAACAACCTTTAAAATGAATCGCTGGGATCCCATCACGGATTTACTTATGCCAAACACGCAAAGTAATTTCCTGCCTTAAATTAGCATTCAACAGCCTGTTTGTACAAACTTCAAAAGAAGGATTTACCCGACATCAATTCCCCAAAATTCTCTTTTTAACCATAAAACGTCACAACTGAAATTCGTTAGCAAACTACGCATGTGTCAGTTTATTCACAGTGAAGCAATTCATATACACCTAGGTTAAAACACGACAAGATTTGGGTCATCATCCCTGTTTTAAATCGAATAACAAGGTACTTCATCACTTGGAAATATCGGTTTAAACATCGAAAAGGAATTTCAAATCGAAGTTATGCATGCCGCTTTGTAACACTTTCTTAGTAGTTACTCTGAAATAGTATAGCACATACCAGCTAGTCAATACTAAATTTCCATGTAGAGATTCACTAAA
This sequence comes from Saussurea involucrata, assembly GCA_033807775.1. Classification (NCBI taxonomy): domain Eukaryota; kingdom Viridiplantae; phylum Streptophyta; class Magnoliopsida; order Asterales; family Asteraceae; genus Saussurea; species Saussurea involucrata. The sequence continues at coordinate 200,023,289 of CM066320.1, read as the reverse complement.
TCAAATTTTCAAAATTTCCCCTTCAGTCATATAATGACAAGGAAACAACATCTTTTGACCAGGCTTGCACACCTCAATGTATTTTTCTCAAAGCTTCGAAAAACAATACGTGCACATAATTTGATTGACACATAAAATGATTCAAATCAACTTCAAACCGTAAATCGCACAAGCGATGCGCATTAACGCCCCAAAATAGTGGTTACAAAACTATTCATGTCAATAAATCAATATAGTGCATTTGCGAGTAAGAACATAAAAAATGCCAGTAAATGAGAGTGCATAAAACAGAACATTAGAGATGTACTATCATGATGCTTCTATATGCATTACTCATGCCACGTATAAATCATTTCGCACACTTAGAAAGTTGTAACAAATATGCTACCACGATTCTCGAAGGAGAAGCCATGTGGCGTTAAAACTCCAAAACCACTCCTTTTGATGCAATACGACATAAAGCACATTTTTCAACAAAATTCGCATGAGACGCAATGCTCACTCAACCTATATATTAACGCACGCAATCATTCAAGTATGCACATGACAAAGTGTCACCCATGCACCGCAAAATGTCGTAAAACGAAACTCCATCGTACTCCACAAAACTTCCATCAAACTCGATGAAACTCAACAACACCCAACCAATTAAATGGTGTCAAAGTTTTAGTTTTCAATAGTCAAATCGCGTAAAACAATATGATCAAATCATCAAAATTCCAAAATCTCCTTCTTACAAGATAAAACAACACCTCTTCATCAAGGCTCGCAAAATTCAAATTTCCATTAAAGGTTAACACCGAATCAAGGGAAGGTAACTCTTCGTCCGAACCTTAACACATGTGGAGGAGATCCAATGTTAAGGTCGCAAGTCGCGGTTACTTATCCAAAACCATAAACGACATTAAAACATGGATATCACAATATCCTAAAGTAGTAGTGGAGGACCACAAGAAATAAAATAAATCCCGACCAGGTTCATAACCACCTGTCGTAAAATAATTTCATGCATGTTTCAAAATCATGGTTTAAAAATCCTGTGTATGTCAAACTTTTTCCAAGATTTAGCAGTACCATCCATCCGGCGACTTGAAACACAAGAAATAATCGATGCAATTTATTTTAAAAGCAAAATAAATTTCGTGCATGCATTTTGTCGGCACTCAACGTCCAGGTCACATTCCTTCAATTACTCCGATCACACTATTGTCATCCAGATACTCACATATCTTAACGCAAAATGGAAAGTCACATCGACTAACCCCACATTTCTCCTTGAATCAAGGTCAATTCAATAAGCCTATGGCTCCAATCCAACTATCAATTTCGACCTGAACGGTCCACTTAATGCAATCAACATGCTTACCGCCACTTCAATTGGCAAATGCTACAGTCGTTAACCTCTTCTAACGACTACTCGCTTAGAACTCCTTCACTACCCCAACGGTCATCACGCTAGAGTCGTCCAAGTACTCTCATGTAACCGGTAGGTTCACCATAACACTGGCCAGGTGCAATTATGAACGTACCGTACATGATCATCCTTGCTACTCTTGACGTGACTCCTCGCTTCTAGTGACCCCAACAACTTCCGAATATCCTATCTTAGAGTGCCTAATGGTGCAATCTCGCTCTCAGTTACTTAAAACAACGCTAGTTTGAGTCTAGGTATCTAACAATCAACACCTAATTCTATCAAACTTATGCTCTGATACTGTAATACCCCGGGTAAGTTCGTTAGTTAAAATTTCTTTTCCGTTAAGTTTAGTTAACTTTAAAGTTAGATGTTTAGGGTAAGATTGTGTAAATTTATAAGTTTAAGGGTGTTTGGGTCATTATTGAGAAGTTCAAGGTTTAAAATGAAAATTAGGTTGATATTATCCCTTAGACTCCAGATATTTTTCATAACCCAGCAACATTCAGTGTGTGTTTTGAGACCAAAAGGAGAAGAAGAAAGAAAGAAAGGTTAAGGCTTCTATTGATGTGCTTGGAAGTGAATTAAGGTATGTTTCCTTTATGTTTTATGTTGGTAATTGCTAGTAGATAGTTCCTATCGGAGTAGAATAAACGATTTCAGATCTGGGGTTGATTCAGTCGGTTTCTGGGCTGAAAATGTGCAAACCGACAGAGTTGTCCGGATAAAACGAATGTGTCCAGGTACTTTTGTTGATAGTGCCCGGATGATGTTTTAAAGGTGTCCGGACAAGTCTAATATCCGGGTAAGTCTCTTTTTCTATAGTTTTCGGATGAGTAAGGATGCCGGATGCTGTCCGGATTACTTTGGTGTCCGGATGACGTCCGGATTGTATAGGTTGTCCGGAAAAGTCAAGCTGTCCGGAAAAGTGGTGTTGTCCGGATAACTTATGGTATCCGGATACTTTTGTTGTTTGGCCAATATTTAGAGTTTAGATGTTGTCGAGTATCCAGTAACCTGTATTTTGTTAACCATTAGATAGGGAATGAATGAGAACTGACTATTTTGTGGTCTTGACTTGAGTACGGGTTTGGGGGCAACATTTGAGGATTTGAGTTCTTTAGAGTTCTTAGCCTTAGTAAGACTTATGTGTTTTATGTGGTAAAGAGATATCTGTATCTATTTGTTACAGATCCTGTGAATTCGGGGTAAAAGATTGAACCTGTTTAGAAGACTTGGAAACGTGTTGATAAGCAATCAGGTGAGTTTTTCTTCAAAATGTTTTTAAACTGGAATACATATACGTGTAAATTGAGAAGGTGATAGATAATGTGATTAGATGTTCATAAATGACAATATGATATATTGAGATATATATTGTATTTATATGTGCATTACACTACACGAGTATACGTTAGCCGAAACTATAGTCGACGGTGTTTGCTGTAGTTGTTGTACAGCGGTGTTAGCTGTAGTTGTTGTACAGTGGATTAGTTGGCTCACAACCAACTAACATGGCCAGGAGAAATGAGAATGAGAAAGAGGATGCGTTGAACACAGTGCACGAGTCTTGATTGGTATTTAATTATGTGTGATAAATGTATGTTTGTATAAAGGATTTTATATAAATGGGTTTTATAATGATTGTGAAATGACAGGGATTTTCTCACTTAGACCGCTAGGTTTAACCCTCATTTTGTTTTAAAAATATGTATTCCAGGTTGTGGATCAAGTAAGGGCAAATAAGAAGGATAGTCGTTGCTTAGCTTTTGGGAAGACTTGTGTCATGAAGATCATGAAGTGTTTTTGTACTTATGGCTTTGTTGTTAGTCATAATATAAATTATTTAGTCAAAAAGTTTGTACTGAATTACTTATTATGTTTAGTAAGACTATGCGACCGAATATGAAATATGATGTATCTTTTTGATGAAATTATGTTGTGAAATGTATGTTATTTGTATATATGGAAACCGGGATGTTACAGATGGTATCAGAGCCCTAGTTTAAGGGATTTAGGTATTAGTATTTGTACCTAGACTTAAACTGCATGTGAAGTAGGATGTCCCTATTATTGTAGAACCTTGGAATGTTAAATATAAAAAGGTAGAAGGAACATCATGTAAGGTAATTTCATTATTACACCTGGCCAGTGTAATTGTGATCTTACAGGTACATGTTTGAACTGGAATACCTTGTTATATGGGGTATGTGCTTATGTGTATATTAACCTTGTCTGAATCAACAGAATGGCAAGTGGTACTAGACAAACGAATCGGGAAGGAGGAGGAAACCCGAATAGAACCAATCCAACAGCCGGAGGAAGGGGAAGAGGGGGAGAAAGAGGCAGAGGCAGAACAGGGGGCAGAGTTCAGGGGTGTGGTACGGAGTTTGTTACGAGAGACGACTTAGCGGCCGAAATGGGAAGATTACATGCAAATATCCAGGCTATGTTTAACCAGACTCATAATACTGAAACAGAAAGACCAGATCCTTCACAAGAGGAAGAGATGCCTATTACTCCTACTGTTGTACCAGTAATGAAAAAGTGTGATTATAAAATGTTTCTCAGTTGTAAGCCTCTGACCTATTCAGGAGACCGGGATCCAGTGAAAGCTATGCGATGGCTGAAGGAAATAGAAGCTATCTTCAATACTAGTAAGTGCGCGGAAGAGGATAGGGTACTTTATGGAGTCGCAATGTTGAAAGGTGACGTTTTATACTGGTGGGAAGCTCATATTTCTTCGGGAGGTTCTGACATATATTCTACCTTCTCGTGGGAAGAATTTGTTATAGCTTTTAGGAAGCAGTTCTGTCCTCATGCAGCGGTTAAACAACTAGAGGGTGAGTTTATGAACTTGCAACAAGGAAATTTATCTGTTCGGGACTACACTGCTCGTTTTCTGGAAAAATCTCGTTTTGCAGAATATTATGTTGCCACGGAGGCCATGAAGATTGAAAGGTTTATCTTCGGGTTGAATGCAGAATTCAGGAGTTTGGTAATTGCTAAAGGACCCGAAACTTTCTCCGCCGCAGTAGATGCCGCAGAAACCGTGGAACAGGATAAAGGAAGAAATACTGGTGACAAAGGTACAGGAAAAAGGAAGTGGGAAGGACCACAACACGATCCAAAGAAGTTCAGGTTTCAGAGATACGATAACCGTCCACCTTTCCGACCAACGGAAAGACCTTGTCTGAAATGCAACCGTGTCCACCAAGGGAATTGTCAGGTTGACTCGCGGGTTTGTTATAGATGTGGGAAGACTGGGCATGTTGTTAAGGATTGTCGTGTAACGCGGTTCTGTTTTTCATGTAATTCTCCGGATCACATACAGTCTGATTGTCCGAGGGGAAGAATACAACAAGGGGGTACGTCAGGGAAACCAGCTGTTGTCAGACCAGTAGTACCGAGACTAGAACTAGTAAGAACAAGAGGTCGTTCATTTCAGATGACAGCAAAAGAAGCGGAGGAAGCCCCAGACGTGGTTACAGGTACATTCTTAATAAACTCTACACGTGCTAAAGTGTTATTTGACTCTGGTGCAAAACGATCGTTTGTGTCTCCTTCATTTCCTGCTTATATGCATTTAAAGCCCAAAGTGTTAGATCATGCTTTAATGGTAGATACTGCAAATGATAATCAAGTGTCGGTTAAAGAAGTCTTTGATAGATGTGTGATAAATATAGAAGGATGTGGAGTACCGATACAATTATTTCCTATAGCTTTGATCGAATTCGATGTGGTAGTGGGGATGGATTGGTTAGCTGAGAATCAAGCTAACATAGTTTGTGATAAGAAGCTAATAAATGTTGTCTTACCTGAGAAGGGGCCGATAGTGATTTATGGTGATCGTAGAAATCATCAGTCTTGCCTTATATCTATGATAAAAGCCCGTAAGTGTGTTAATAAAGGTTGCCCGAGTTACTTAGCTTATGTTATAGATACTAAGCTAGAGAAGAGTAAGTTGGAAGATATTCCAATTGTTAGTGAATTTCCAGAAGTTTTCCCCGAAGACTTGAATAGTCTTCCGCCCGTTAGACAAGTAGAGTTTGGTATAGATCTGATTCCTGGAGCCGCTCCTGTAGCTCGTGCACCTTATCGTCTGGAACCTCCAGAGATGAAGGAAATGATGGCACAACTGCAAGACCTATCCGATAAAGGTTTCATCAGAACAAGTTCTTCGCCGTGGGGGGCACCAGCTTTGTTTGTGAAAAAGAAGGATGGTTCGATGAGAATGTGTATCGACTACCGGGAACTGAATAAGCGTACGATCAAGAACAAGTATCCGCTACCCAGAATTGATGACCTCTTCGATCAGTTAGTTGGAGCTTGTTATTTCTCCAAGATTGATCTAAGATCCAGTTATCACCAGTTGAAGGTTAAAGAAGAAGACGTTCTGAAAACTGCTTTTCGCACAAGGTATGGTCATTATGAATTCTTAGTGATGCCGTTTGGTTTGACGAATGCTCCAGCTGCCTTTATGGATTTGATGAATCGGGTATGTAAGCCGTATCTCGATAAATTTGTAATTGTATTTATCGATGATATACTTATCTATTCTCGATCCAAGGAAGAGCACGCTCAACATCTTCGTTTGATTCTGGAGCTACTGAAGAAGGAAAAGTTGTACGCTAAATTTTCGAAATGTGAATTCTGGCTAAGAGAAGTTCAGTTTTTGGGGCATGTAGTTTCCGAGAAAGGCATTCAAGTTGATCCAATGAAAGTAGCAGCAGTTGAAAAGTGGGAACCGCCGAGAACGCCAACCGAGGTACGAAGTTTTCTGGGTCTAGCCGGCTACTATCGAAAGTTTATAAAAGACTTCTCTCGTATCGCGACGCCTTTGACTAAGCTGACTCGAAAGAATCTGAAGTTTGAATGGAAAGCAGAATAGGATGAAGCATTCCGAATATTGAAAGAGAAACTTTGCAGCGCGCCGATTTTGTTATTACCCGAAGGTTCTGAAGACTTTGTCGTTTACAGTGATGCTTCCAAACTGGGGTTGGGTTGTGTACTTATGCAGCGTGGAAAGGTTATTGCTTATGCTTCTCGTCAGTTAAAAGATCATGAAAGACAGCATCCTACGCACGACATGGAACTGGCAGCAGTTGTTTTTGCGTTAAAGATTTGGAGACACTATCTCTATGGTTCTAAATGTCAAATTTTCACTGATCATAAGAGTCTTCAACATCTTTTTGATCACCGGGAATTAAATATGAGGCAAAGAAGGTGGCTAGATTTGGTGAATGATTACGACTGTGAGATTTTTTATCATCCGGGAAAGGCGAATGTGGTAGCTGATGCACTAAGTCGTCAAGAAAGGAGTGGAACGATAAAAGCCATTGCACTAAGAGCTGAACTCCTACCTAACATATTCGATGAACTGAAGAAGTGCCAAGAGGAAGCTTTTCAAGAAGAACATTTGAAATCAGAACGGTTAGTGGGGTTATCAGCATTGCTAGTGAAAGATGATCGTGGGTTATTGTGTCTGGGGAACAGAATTTGGGTGCCTTGTTTGGGGGGTTTACGTGATCGGGTACTACAAGAAGCTCATCAATCTCATTTCTCTATTCATCCAGGTACGAACAAGATATACAAAGATCTGAAACAATTTTATTGGTGGCCGGGAATAAAAAGGAATATTGCTTAGTATGTGGAAGGTTGTATTACTTGTAAGAAGGTGAAGATTGAACATCAGAAGCCGTTTGGGCAATTACAGCGTTTAGAAATACCGATTTGGAAATAGGATCAAATTACTACAGATTTCATCACGAAGTTACCAAGGACTCCAAAATGGTTTGATGCTATTTGGGTGATCGTTGACAGGTTGACCAAGTCTGCTCACTTCCTACCAATAAAGGAAACCTATTCATTGGAAAGATTAGCCAAACTGTATATCAACGAAATAGTAGCACGACATGGAGTTCCAATTTCGATTATCTCTGATCGTGACAGTCGTTTTACCTCAAGATTCTGGAGATGTTTTCAAAAGGAAATGGGAACGCAGATAAAGTTAAGTACAGCATATCATCCTCAAACTGATGGTCAAAGTGAACGGACGATTTAGACTTTAGAAGACATGCTTCGGGCTTACATTGTTGATTTTGGAGGATCATGGGATAAGCATTTACCGTTGATCAAATTTGCCTACAACAACAGTTACCATTCCAGCATACAAGTGGCACCGTTTGAAGTTCTGTATGGTAGAAAATGCCGAACGCCTCTGTGTTGGAACGAAGTGGGAGAAAAACAGTTAGCAGGGCCAAATATTGTAACATCCCCAGTCCACCGTACACGATATTGTTCGCTTTGCGGATACCCTCTGCATAACAGCATGCCGGCACCGCTCACGGTTTTGTTCCTGCCCGCACAGGCATACGCGGGACGCACCCAGACCGCACCCAGTGACAGGCAAAAGGCCTCATACAAGGAAGGTATCCATCCACCCTTATAAGGAGGACTTCGTTCCCCCTCCTAGCCGATGTGGGATCTCACAGATATAGTCCAGTTGACTGCGGATAAGATTTCTCAGATTCGGGAACGTTTGAAAGTAGCTCAAGACAGACAAAAAAGTTACGCTGACCGACGCCGAAAGCCGTTAGAATTCCAAGTTGGAGATTTTGTAATGTTAAAAGTCTCGCCTTGGAAAGGGGTCATCCGATTTGGGAAACAAGGTAAACTGAGCCCGAGGTACATTGGACCGTTTGCAATTATGGAGAGGATCGGTTAAGTAGCATACAGGTTGGATCTTCCGCCAGAGTTAAGCAGGATTCATAACGCGTTTCGTGTTTCAAATTTTCGAAAGTGTTTGGTTACGCCAGATCAGGCCGTCTCTCTACCAGATATACAAGTGGATGAAAAGCTAAATTATGTGGAGGAACCGGAAGCCATAGTTGACCACAAAGTTAAAGTGTTGTGGAATAAAGAGATCAGACAAGTGAAAGTTCAATGGAGACATCATAAGGGTCAGGATGCTACTTAGGAATCAGAATCAGAAATGAGATCTAAGTACCCATATCTTTTTGCTTAAACCGAATTCCGGGACGGAATTCTTTTAAGGGGGAGATGATGTAATACCCCGGGTAAGTTCGTTAGTTAAAATTTCTTTTCCGTTAAGTTTAGTTAACTTTAAAGTTAGATGTTTAGGGTAAGATTGGGTAAATTTATAAGTTTAAGGGTGTTTGGGTCATTATTGAGAAGTTCAAGGTTTAAAATGAAAATTAGGTTGATATTATCCCTTAGACTCCAGATATTTTTCATAACCCAGCAACATTCAGTGTGTGTAGTGTGTGTGTTTTGAGATCAAAAGGAGAAGAAGAAAGAAAGAAAGGTTAAGGCTTCTATTGATGTGCTTGGAAGTGAATTAAGGTATGTTTCTTTTATGTTTTATGTTGGTAATTGCTAGTAGATAGTTCCTATCTGTAATACCCCGGGTAAGTTCGTTAGTTAAAAATATCGTTCCGTTAAATAAAGTTAACTATATAATTAATGTTTAGGATAAGTTGGGTTAATTTATAAGTTAAAGGCATTTTGTGTCATTATTGAGAAGTTCAAGGACCAAAGTGGAAAATATGGATTGATATTATCCCTTAAGGTTTCCAGATATTTTCATTCAACAAATATCCAACAAAGTCAGTTTAGTGTGTGTGTGTGTGTGTGTTTTGAGAGAGCAAGAAGGAGAAAAGAAGAAAAGCTAGGCTAGGGATTCAATTTGGTGCAATTGGAAGTGAAATTAAGGTATGTGGCTTTGTAACTTATGTTTGTAATTGCTATTCAATGGTTCCTATCGGATTAGAATAGTTGAATTCACTGCTGGTATTGAATCAGTCGATTTCTGGGTAGAAAACACATGAACAGACGAAGGTTTCCGGATACAATGAATGTGTCCGGGTAGATTTTTGGGTGGTGTCCGGTAGTTCCTTTTGTTAGTGTCCGGACGATTCATTTGATGGTTTCCGGATGATTTAGATACCGGATGGCATCCGGATTCCTTTGGTGTCCGGATTCCTTATGTTGTCCGGATAAATTGTGTTGTCCGGATTCTTTTATGCTGTCCGGAAAGTTCATGATTGTCCGGGTAGTTTGAGGTGTTCGGATACTTTAGCTGTTTGGTCATTTTTTAGGATAAGAGTTATATAGATGTATCTAGAGTCCTTAGTCTGCTAGTAAGTCTTATACATTTTGGTAAGGAGGTGCTTGTGTCTATTTGTTCCAGATTCGGTAAACTTTGAATGAAGGATTGGATTTCTCGAGAAAAGCTTAGAAGGAAATTTGATAAGCGATCGAGGTGAGTTTTACTTTTAAAACGTTTTCAACTGGGATACATACATATGTGATATATATATATATATATATATGAGATGGATATGTACGGATTGAGATTATGATACATGATGTGATTATGTGTTTATATTGAGACGTATATGTGGTTGGAATGTGGTAACGTTTTTATAAAAGAAAATGTGATATATATATATAGTTGGAATGTGATGAAAGGTTTTATAAATGACAATATGATATATTGGTACATATATATTGTATTTATATGTGCATTACACTACACGAGAGCACTTGCCGAACTATGTCGACGGATGTTTGTTGTAGTTGTTGTACAGCGGTGCTGTAGTTGTTGTACATCAGTGTTGTTGGCTCGCAACCAACTAATATGGCCATGGGGAATGAGGATGAGGAGTTGTGCACGATATACGAGTCTTATTTGGTATTTATTATTTGTGGTATATGTGTATTTTATAAAAAGGATTTCTAAACTGACAGGGATTATCTCACTAGACCGTTTGGTCTAACCCTCATTTTCCTTTTAAAAATATGTATTCCAGGTCAAGGATCTTTTGTTAGAAAAGGGAAGAATAAAGCTTAGGAGGCGATTGCTAGCTGACGAAGATTAGGATATGTTTACATTTCTGTATTGTATAGTTTTGAGACTTTGGGACCGAATGTGAATTATCAAGTATTTTGTTATGAAAGTAACGACGTTGTGTATGAAATGTTAATTGTTATATATTATGTATGTTATGGGATACCGGGTCGTTACACTATCGGAGTAGAATAAACGATTTCAGATCTGGGGTTGATTCAGTCGGTTTCTGGGCTGAAAATGTGCAAACCGACAGAGTTGTCCGGATAAAACGAATGTGTCCGGGTACTTTTGTTGATAGTGCCCGGATGATGTTTTAAAGGTGTCCGGACAAGTCTAATATCCGGGTAAGTCTCTTTTTCTATAGTTTCCAGATGAGTAAGGATGTCAGATGCTGTCCGGATTACTTTGGTGTCCGGATGACGTCCATATTGTATAGGTTGTCTGGAAAAGTCATGCTGTCCGGAAAAGTGGTGTTGTCCGGATAACTTATGGTATCCGGATACTTTTGCTGTTTGGCCAATATTGAGAGTTTAGATGCTGTCGAGTATCCAGTAACCTGTATTTTGTTAACCATTAGATAGGGAATGAATGAGAACTGACTATTCTGTGGTCTTGACTTGAGTACGGGTTTGGGGGCAACATTTGAGGATTTGAGTTCTTTAGAGTTCTTAGCCTTAGTAAGACTTATGTGTTTTATGTGGTAAAGAGATATTTGTATCTATTTGTTACAGATCCTGTGAATTCGGGGTAAAAGACTGAACCTGTTTAGAAGGCTTGGAAACGTGTTGATAAGCAATCAGGTGAGTTTTTCTTCAAAATGTTTTTAAACTGGAATACATATACGTGTAGATTGAAAAGGTGATAGATAATGTGATTAGATGTTCATAAATGACAATATGATATATTGAGATATATATTGTATTTATATGTGCATTACACTACACGAGTATACGTTAGCCGAAACTATAGTCGGCGGTGTTTGTTGTAGTTGTTGTACAGCGGTGTTGCTGTAGTTGTTGTACAGCGGTGTTAGCTGTAGTTGTTGTACAGTGGATTAGTTGGCTCGCAACCAACTAACATGGCCAGGAGAAATGAGAATGAGAATGAGAAAGAGGATGAGTTGAACACAGTGCACGAGTCTTGATTGGTATTTAATTACGTGTGATATATGTGTGTTTATATAAAGGATTTTATATAAATGGGTTTTATAATGATTGTAAAATGACAGGGATTTTCTCACTTAGACCACTAGGTCTAACCCTCATTTTGTTTTAAAAATATGTATTCCAGGTCGTGGATCAAGTAAGGGCAAATAAGAAGGATAGTCGTTGCTTAGCTTTTGGGAAGACTTGTGTAATGAAGATCATGAAGTGTTTTTGTACTTATGGCTTTGTTGTTAGTCATAATGTAAATTATTTAGTCAAAAAGTTTGTACTGAATTACTTATTATGTTTAGTAAGACTATGGGACCGAATATGAAATATGATGTACCTTTTTGATGAAATTATGTTGTGAAATGTATGTTATTTGTATATATGGAAACCGGGATGTTACAGATACCAACTTGTAACACCCTCAAAATTGGAACGAGCAACTAACTTCAATTTCGATAAAATGACTAAAAGATGATAAAATCATTCCTACATATCATCCTTAAAAATACCTCAAAGTTTAAACATCACGAATTAAACAACTAACATCTCAAGGTGGGTGTTACTTAACCCAATTACAAGTTGCTAATCCCAACAAGTGCGGAAGACTTCGCTAAGCATCTCACTCCTCGTGCACTTTACTAGCACTCCTCACTTCACAGTGTAGCTAAAGCTATTCCCAGCCTGAACCTGTTGCACATGCCGACAAATAAAAAGGTTAGGCTAACGCCTAGTGAGTTCAAGAGTTTACATCATGAGCAAATCATTTAATGGACCAAAAGATTCCACTTAATATATGATTTTCAAAAAGGGTTTGTATAAAAGACATCGACAACCCAAATTCCAACGCACACAATTCTTGTGAGGAACGCTTCCAATGAAAACCGTTTCTCTACAATGGACTCAAATCCAAAACTCACATCAAGAGTTAATTAAATAATAATTTCACAATTAATAGCCAATGCAAATAATACTCAAATAGTTAAAACATCCAAACAAGGATGAAACATAAAACCCGTCCATCAATCATGGAAAATAATCCACACGTGTAACATCTCGATTTTTGTATAAAGTGTTAAGATGAGTTTTATTGATAAATTATGATTTATTATGTGATAGATTAATTTTAGAGTTTAACCCCGAATAAGTTACATTATGTTGTTTTACGGAGTTATAAGTTAAGGGGTAAACTTTAATTTTAATTTATAAGTATGAGGGTGAAAGTTGTCATTTGAGGAAAGTAGGGGGTTGGTTTGGTTATGTGATGACATATGTGTCACCACCACCGTCCCTTTGAGGAGAAAAGAAAACAAAGTGAGATACCTCCTCACTTTTACTTTTGTGTCATAGTGTGTGTGTGTGTGTGTGTGTTTTCATACGGCAAGAGAGAAAGAGAGAGAGAACCGAGAAGGGAGAAAGAAGAGGAAGAAGAAAACTAATTCAGCAGAAATTAAGAGTTACAAACTGGTGTTAACAAAGGTCTCTGTAAAGTCAATGACGGAAATTCCTACGATTTTGAGAAAGGAAAAGTAGCTCTACTACTATCAGGTGAGTTCATTCTTACCTTACCTTTTTATAAATGTTTAAATTATGGTAAGGTGTATTTTATAAATGAACTGATTGGATGACTTTTGGAAGAATAATTTTATGAAGTAAAATTATATCAATATTCGTAAGTGTTAATTGATGGTTAGACTTATAGAATGAGGAATTGAAGTATTAAAATATGATCGGTTTATATTAAATGATATAAGAGATCTACAAAGGAGGTTTTGATTTTACTGAATGATATGAGGAATTTGTGTGATAAATATGTGATTGGCTTATACTGAATATTATGAGTAAGAGGAACGGATTCATAAACATTAGTTTTATTTTGATAATGTAGGATAGGCAAAGTATAATTGCTATTCCTGTTTATTTTGGAAGGAAATGAATAGACAAAGTAGAATTGTTATTCATGTGAATGATTGAATAGACAAAGTAGAATTGTTATTCATGTGTATGATTGAATAGACAAAGTAGAATTGTTATTCAGGTGTATGATTGAACAGACAAAGTAGAATTGTTATTCAGGTGTATGATTGAATAGACAAAGTAGAATTGTTATTCATGTGTATGATTGAATAGACAAAGTAGAATTGTTATTCATGTGGAATGTTTGAATAGGCATAGTATAATTGCTATTCAGGTTGAATGAGTTAATAGGCAAAGAAGAGTTGCTATTTATATTTGAGACGTGGAAGTATGATCTAGACGAAGTGAAAGTGTTGTTTCCTGGGTTTTCGATGGATAAAAAAATAGGCAATATATAAGTGTTGTTTATGTATCCATTTCAAGAAGAAGGTATGACGTTTGAATGTAAGTCTGTAGGATTGATTGATAAACTAGAATCCATGATGATTCGTAGTAGACTATTGAGTATGGTGATGTGACTTTATGACTGATAGTTATATTCATGGGATTGAGTATGATTCAGTTATTATGAGATGAGTATGAGTATGGTAAGAATGAGTGTAAGTCAAGTTTGATAAACCTTGTTTACATTGATTTTAAAAGTATTATTTTAAAACTGAATGTATTCACTAGGCGTTAGCCTAATCGTTTCAAATTATATTTTCTTACCAGGTATGAGCAGGGAAGTAATGGGATGAGTGAAGAGTTTATAAAGACGACAAGTTTGATGTAAATTGACTGTAGTTGCTATTTTCTCTTATTAAGAATGTTGGTTATGGATAATAGTGATGTAAACCCTTTTTAATTCAGGTTTAAATTTGCCCTGATTTTTAGGGTGTTACAAAACGCGTATAATATGACGTCAATAATGCGGATAAGCGAAATACCCGAATTCAACACCCTTCGGTGACGGGGGAGACCCGATTTCATCGAATGTGACAAACACACAAATTAAACCACCATTAATGAATACAAGTAAGCTTCTTGGATGTGGAAAGCGTATGACATCAACCATACTAGGTCTTTAGTCAAATCTTAGACATCAACCATACTAGGTCTTTAGTCCATCTTCGGCATCAACCATACTAGGTCTTTAGCCCGTCTTAGACATCAACGATACTAGGTCTTTAGTCCATCTTCGGCATCAACCATACTAGGTCTTTAGCCCATCCTAGACATCAACCATACTAGGTCTTTAGTCCAAGTCCTCAAGTTCAATCCTACTGGATCTTTACCTTGGGAAACCCACCATCCGAAACAAGCTTACTCGACTTAATATAAATACATGACCCCAAAAGAATAACTAACGCATTCAAATCATGTAAATCTCAAATATAATGCAACTCATGCAATGCAAACCCCAAGCCCACGTCGAGCTTATTAAAACCGGGCGAATGCCCTCAAGACTCAACCGAGTCCAAAACCGAGCCCTCTGCTCAAAGATCTAATGATCATTTATCAACCTCAATTCATGCAAATGAAATGCATCTAGCCCACATCATGCACACATATGCTCCGAGGTATGATAATCTCACAACCCCTTCATTACCACATTTCCAATTAAGTCAAATCATGTATGCATCTATATGTATACTGATAACTCTCATTTTGAGCGTTATTTGCATTCCGTTTGTGTGTGTTTTTCTTCCATTTTAGTAGTGTTTCCTTTTTATCTGTTTGTGTTTCTTCCTTTTATTATTTTATTTTCATTTGGAGTTGTTGAAGATATTTTTAGGTTAAACACATCATTTTGGGTTGTTGGTCCCGAAGGCCTATACAAGTTTGTAGAAGGGGGGGGGGGGGTGAATACAAACACACAGATTTTACTTTTCTAAATTGTTTATTGATAAATCATTAACAATTTACAGCTTGTTGCGGAAACAAGATTAAGGATAAACCTAAATCTAAACAAGTTGGAACACTAAGGTTTCTTGCACTAAGAGAGATAAGGAAATTACTAATAATAACCTATCTGAGATAAGAGATTTGAACTTGTCCAGAGTTAGCAAGTTACTTCAAAAGAAGTGAGTTCATCTCTTTATATACTGCATGCATTTAATGCAAATCAGTATATACTTTACACGTGTCATCAGCTGGTTGGTTGCATGTCATTGACTTTTGATGACAACCTTAGTAGCCGTAAGGATGAACAGTGTAGTATCAGAGTGGTTGTACGATTTCAGATTTTCGGAGGTTCTTTTCTGACATTTCGTACGGAGGCGTGCAAGGGTGGTTAAGACAAAAGTACTTTGTACGGAGGACTTCATGATCAGCTTTCGTTGATTCAGCGATTATCATTTTCTATTCAGCGAATGATAAAGTTCAGCGATAGCTGAAGTCTTGTACTTGATACTTCACGTTGAGTGGACAAATCTGAGTCTTCGTTGATCCGCATCAGTTCATTAGGAGACTTGTCGCTGGTTCTTGAGCTTGATCTTCGACTTCAGCGTAGAACCTTTGTTGATGTGAAACTTGTCTTCAGAGATCATAAGTAAACAACTAACTTATCAGCGATCATCATAATGACTGAACAGACTCAGAGCATTAATGATGAACAGTTTCGCTGAATGTTTAACTTAAAGAGCGAGAGTTCCTATCAGCGGTACTGGAAGATCTTAGTACTTATCAGCGATAGTGAAACTCTGATACATATTGTTTACTTACAATTTTCACTAAGTATAAGAGGGTCATTATCAAATCACTGAGGGTTTGGATCAACAATCTCCCCCTATTTGATTATGACATAGCAACAAAGAAAATTGCTATTTAATGAAAACATAAGGATAAAAAGAACTCATAAAATATTTGTCCCTTTTACTGTTTTCTGGGATCTTTTCAGTACTGATAGAGTAAAGTACATTCGCTGAAATCTTTCTTTAAAACTTTGAATAAGGTTACAAAGAGAAATGGAAAGATTACAAGTACGAGCGAAATAAATTACAAGTACAAAAGGATAACTGATAAAATAGATGAAAGAGGCGATTTTATCAGCTTACAGAGGTTCTTCCTTAATGAGAAGTTCATCAAGGGTCTTTTCAGTGGGGATCATCCAGTCAGGAACCGTTACGCCTCGTTTTCTTTTGTTCAGCGCTTCTTCAAAGATCAAGGGTTTTAGGTGTCGTGCCTGAATGTCTTTTCTGAAGTCACACCAGTAGATGAGATCTCTGAGCTGTTCGATTGGAGTGATTGGAAGCTCAGCGATCCGTTGAAAACATTTACGTCCGTCGTAGTCGAGAAAGAATATTCCATAAGGATTACTGATGACTTTACCAGGGACGAAAAGTTCACATGGTGGCAAAGAAATGTCAAGGGCAGATAGATCAGGGTCAGGACCAAGCACTTCAGCGCGAGAGAAACCAATTCCAGTTTCATTTCATATGACAGGACCTGAGTTTGAATCTTGACGTTTCTTCTTTGGAGAGGCCCTTTTTCTTTTCAGCTTAAGATCAGGAAGAGGAGGAATGTCCACACAAGAAGATATCAAGTCGATCTGTCTGTTTATCAGCTTTTCGAAATGATCCTTGTACTTAGATTGTGACGAATGGATAGCTAACCTCATCTCCAGCCATTCAGAGAGACCATACATTTTTACACTGTCAGCGCGAAAGGCTTCAGATTGGCCATCTTCTCTGAAAAGTTTGATGTCAACAATAGGTACTCCGATAGAGGTTCTTCCAGAGATGAATACCTTGTTGATCTTCGCTGGACGATATCTGAAGTGAATTTTCTCTTTACACCAGATCAGGGTGGTCTGAGAAACTTCAGTTTTCTTTTCCACGATCTTCTGGGCTTCTTCCCAAAGCTTTCGTTGGATTTGAATGGGAACACGTTTCAGCTTGGGGTCTTTGACAGATTCTTGAGTAAGCTTGATGGCGTATTCTCTGTCTTTTTCTTCAGCTTCCTTTCTTTCAGCGATTAGGCGTTCAGCTCTGAGGTGTTCCTTGTATTCAGCTTTTGAGATTCTGAACTTTGGAGGAACTGAAGGAAGTTGATCACGCCTCAGAATGATTCGCTGATCCTCGATTCGCTTTATTATTTCCTCTCTTTTCTTTTGTTCCTCTTCACTTAGCTTTTGAGGAGCTAAGGAAGGTCTGCGTTTGTGAGAGAGAGTCTGTTCCTCAGGTTCATCAGTCTCAGAGATCAAATCCAAGACTGGGATTATTTCTTCAGCGGCAGCTGGTATTTTTGGTGAAGTCGCAGTTGTGGAGCCTTCAGCGATATCCTCAAACAGGGGAGAGGACTAGCTGAAACACAGCGATCTTACAAGTAAGAACTTGGGTAGAAACAGATAGAGAGAATTGGTTTAAGTGTATAGGCTTGGGTAGAGGAACTGATAGTGTATGATAGAGGAGGGATGGAGTAAGAGATGTTTAGTGTACCTGACAAACCGGCTTTTCAAGCAAGATCGTCAGATTGTCATCTTCAGCGACGCTTTTGCCTTTGCCTTTCTCAGCTCCAGAGGCTGAGGGATTTGTCTTTGTCCGCTCCCCTGAAGGTTCATTTATCGAGATCCCCTTAAGAGCTTTGATCCTTGGGGCATGTTTGACGATAAAGAAATCATCGTCATCTTCGTCATCATCATCATCATTCTTCTTTGGAGAAGAAGATGGTTCATCATCAGGGATGTCGACGGCTTCATCATCTTCTGCTTCGGATTCTTCAGCGTCTTCTTCGAGTTGCTCCCCCTCAGATACAGAGGCGAGCTTCTCGGTTCCCTCAGGGTTTTCATCTCCCTGAGGTCCAGCGGCAGCTTCAGTTTCAATAGTCTTCTCACCCTCTTCAGCGAAGGTGAGGTCTTCGTTCTTCTCTCCCTTGATAGATTCATCATGGGAAAGGTCTTCAGCGCTCTTCTCCCTGGGATGTTCAGCGCTCTTCTCCCTGGGATGTTCAGCGCTCTTCTCCCCCTCTTTTTCATGATGACTGGGGGAGGAATGGGTAGAATCTTCAGCTGTGGGAGGCTCTCTGTCTTCTTGGCCAGAGATACCCACACAGCTTTCAATCTTTGCTAATCTGACTTCTAGGCCAGTTATAGCAGGATTGATCATTTCCAGCTCTTTGCGATCCGTCGCTGTGAAAGTTTCCAATGCAGGGACAGGGGCAGGTTCAGGAGCAGGAGTTCTCGCCTTGTTGAGCAGCTCTTCAATCATTGTTTTCATCGAACCAACGTCAGTCTTTACAGAGCCTAAGTCAGTCGTCAGAGTTTGAACATTTGTCTTCACAGCAGACATATCACCCTCTAGTGCTCCAACTGATGTCTTCAGCGTTGTTACTTCGCCGGACATGGAGGAAACTGATTGTTTGAGTGAGGTGTAGTCTGTGTAGATATCAGCGAGCACCTTAGCGAAATCGCTGAGAGTCTTATCAACTTGCTTCAAGTCATCTGCGGAAGCCGTCTTCTCCACCACCGTTGTCAGCTTTGTCAAATTTTCTCCAGCGGTGGTTACAGCTGCAGAGTTGTCGGAGAGTGTGGTGGTGAGATCTGTCAGCTTTGTTTCTACGGACTTCAGAGAAGCGTTGATGTCTCCCAAATTAGGACCTGTAACACATAAGTACTTGTGAACAAAGGAAAGCTCAGAAGTTTCAGGTTTAGTTACAGTGTATATGGGTTGATTTGTACTTGCAGGAGGATCGATGAACTCGTCAAAGTTGCGGATCCCTGAAAAATGTTCCATATCTTCCTCAAAAGTTCGGTGAGGAGTGGTGATCTCTGCAGGTCATGTCTTCATCATTCTTTGAGAAGCGTCAGCGGAGGCTTCTGGAATGATGGCATCTCCAGTATTCTTTGGAGGAGAGTCCAAGTGAGTAGAGGGAGAAGCGAAGGATAAGAATTGGGTTCGGGTACTGAGTTCAGCGTTGGATTCGCTGAAAATCGCTTCATCAGTCTTTGGAGAGACTGAAGGAGGTTGGGTAGGTTCCAAGTTTCTAACCTCAGCGTTTAGAGACGCTGAAGCCGGGATTGAAGGGATGGTTTGAATGGGTGTGGCAGAGCGTACCACAGAACTTTCCTTCAGCTCTGCAGAATGAGCTGAGGAGTCTTCAGCAGGAGATTGCTGGGGCTGCTCCTTGGTTTTCTTGATCCTTTTGGAACCAAATGGGATTGAAGAGTGTTTCCTTTTCTTAGAAGAAGAGGAATGTGTGGCCGGGGTATCAGCGATGGGTATTGTCGCTGAAGGAGCCACAGAAGTTGAAGAAGTTGGGTTGAGAAGAGTGAGAAGGGTAGAAAGACGTACCTCATTTTCGACAGGTTTGAAGTCGAGCACCTTAGGGCCAACCTGAGAGAGTTTCAGGTCACCCTCTTTCGGGTAGCTGTCCTTCAGGCCATATTGAAAGATGGCGCTGATGAATCGGGGGTAGGGAACCCATGCAGGTCTGTCAACGGCAGAATCCACGCGTTGCACTAAGTCATCATAGATAATAGATGCCCAGTCGATGTGTAGACCTTTCAGCAGAGCGTATCCCATTGCTTGCTGAGGTTGAGCGGCTTGATCAGAGGAGCCGGTTTTCGCAGTCATGCAGCTGCTCAGATGGGCGAAGATGAAATTCATCTCGCTTGGCATTTTTGACTTCTTTATCAGCGTCAGCTTCTTCTCAGGCTTCTTGTCTCTGCCAATTTCCCATACATAGCCCATTGCATCAAAAAATGCAATAAGAGCTTCTTTGTCAGCGTGCTTTTTATGGTCAGGGAATGGAACGAAAGGCTTTTCTTTGGTAGCATTGGGAAAGTTTAGAGCTTTGCGAATGATTGCGGGGGTTATCTTTATTGTGCCATACTCAGTATCGCTGAGTATGCAGTCAATAGTTTTGGAGGGATCTTTGGCGGATGGTAGCTGAGAGTGTCTGGCAGAGTACCAGAACTGGGATAGCAATAGCTGACTTGCAGGAGGTGTGATTGTCAGGGCTGTTGAAATGCATCTATTCTTAAGGAAATTTACAGCATCATCCAGATGTGTAACTTGCTTTCGAGGAGGAAACTCGAAAAGCGCAGAGAGGTTGTTTATCTTGGTCCAGTCAAGTTGATCCATAGAAAACTTAACCTGTGGAGCCATTATGATATCCACTTCTTCAGAGTCAGTGGAGAAGTTCTCAGCGGTGGCATGAATCTTGGAAGTTGCCATTTCTCTGTATTATCAGTTCAACCAAAGATGTTAACAAATAAGAATTATCTTAATGTGGAAATAAATTTCCATTAAGATGAGTCGAATTTTATCCATTTCATTCAGACAAAAATGTCTTAATGAAGATTAGGGTTTTTCTTGATTTTTTTGACAGAAAAGTAAAACCCATTGAATCTTGTTATCCAGTTTTCTATGAAGAAATTAGATTCTGGAAACGAATGAAGAACAAGTTTAAGATTTTTGCATTTAAACTTGAAGAACAACCATGAAATGGTTGTGTTCATAAAACCATGAAAGAAATGATTTCATTTTACAAAGTTCTTTTGTTTGATCTTGTTAAAACAAAGAGAAGATCGGAAACAAGTTATACGCATTTGGTAATAAATAAGAACATATTAACCTTGATGTTTGATAAAGAAGATGATGAACAGTTCTTGAGGTTTTTGAGAGCACAAATGCAACAGGGGATTCTTTCTTGCGGAGGAAGATTTGATCGCGTAAAAGATAAAATATAAACCAAGAGTTGTTTATATAGAGATTTTAGAGAGAGAAAACCTTGAGCGGGAAAAGGTTTTCATCATGACACGAACACGTGTTTGCATTTGATTGGCGAAAGAACGAAACGTGCAAACGTGTGTCAGAAAGAAGAACGTGTCGGGGTTTATCCGTTGCAATGACGTCACAACTGTCCTTTCATATTCTTGGTTGTCTCTGAGGTTTTGAAAAACTCAGGGACTCTTTGAAAACATGAAGCACTGAATAGAAATATCAGTGAAGGTTTTAAGAAATTTCAAAAAGTCGCTGTTAAGGAAGAGATATTCAGCGATGCAATTTATTTTAAAATCTTGCATTTACATGCGATATGTCAGAGAGAGTAAACATACCTTGATATCAGCGAATCAAGTTTATTCAGAGAGAGAATGATAGAATGGGTTATACAAGTTGATTTTATCCTATCGCTGATCAATGTGAACCGCTGAAGGTTTTATCCTTCAAAGTTCAGCATTCCAAGCTCGCTGATGAGAAAGTTGAATCTTGTCTCATCAAGAGGTTTGGTAAATAGATCAGCTAACTGATAATCAGTTGGAATAAAATGAAGTTCTATATCACCATTCATCATATGATCTCTGATAAAATGATATCTGATTTCGATGTGTTTTGTCTTTGAGTGTAGCACTGGGTTGTTGGCTATAGCGATGGCACTTGTGCTATCGCAATAGATTGGAATTTTTGAGAGCCGAAGATCATAGTCTAGTAGCTGATTTCTCATCCACAAGACCTGAGAACAGCAGCTTCCAGCGGCTACATACTCAGCTTCAGCTGTGGAAGTGGATACTGAGTTTTGCTTCTTACTTGTCCAACTTACCAGCTTTCCACCCAGGAGCTGACATCCTCCTGTGGTGCTTTTTCTATCCATTTTACAACCTGCAAAATCACTATCTGAATATGCAGTTAGATCGAATCCTGAGTCTTTGGGATACCAAAGACCTAGATTCGTTGTACCCTTAAGATATCGAAAGATTCGCTTTACAGCTTTCATATGAGATATCTTAGGTTCAGCTTGATATCGTGCACACAAGCATGTTGCAAACATAATATCGGGTCGGCTAGCTGTAAGATACAATAGTGAGCCGATCATCCCACGGTACAACGTAACATTGACAGGAACACCCTTTGTGTCCTTATCAAGTGTCAGCGGTGGTGCCATAGGGGTTTTCATAGCTGAACTTTCAGTTAAGTCGAATTTCTTCAGCATATCTTTAACATATTTTCCCTGATTTATAAAAGTTCCTTTTTCAGTTAGCTTAATCTGAAGACCAAGGAAATATGTTAGTTCACCCATCATGCTCATTTTATACTCATCTTTCATTCTATCAGCGAAACGAGTACAAAGCTCAGGGTTAGTAGAACCAAATATAATGTCATCAACATATATTTGAACTAGAATGATATGACCTTTCACTTTTCTAAAAAATAGAGTTTTGTCAATCTTACCTCACTTAAATTTTTCAATATGGAGATAAGTGGAAAGAGTGTCATACCATGCACGTGGAGCTTGCTTTAAGCCATAAAGTGCCTTGTCCAGTTTATAAACATAATCTGGATGCTTAGGATCTGAGAATCCTGGAGGTTGTTCCACATAGACTTCTTCATTCAGCTTTCCATTTAGAAACGCTGACTTAACATCCATCTGATGTACTTTGAAGTTTTTGTGTACAGCATATGCTAAGAATAGACGAATAGATTCAAGTCTTGCTACAAGAGCAAATGTTTCGTCATAATCCATGCCTTCCTCTTGTCTGTATCCCTGAGCAACAAGACGAGCTTTGTTGCGGGTTACAGTACCATGTTCGTCCAACTTGTTTCGATAGACCCATTTAGTGCCTATCACAGTTTTGTCAGTTGGTCTTCGAACAAGTTTCCAAACTTTGTTTCTTTCAAATTCAGTCAGCTCTTCTTGCATGGCGCTGACCCAGTTTGGATCTTTGAGGGCATCATCTACCTTCTTTGGTTCAGTTAGTGAAATAAAATTTACAAATAAACAAATATTACCTGCACTTCGTCGAGTCTGAATCCCAGCGTTTGGATCACCAAGAATTTGATCGATTGGGTGATTTATAGTCCATCGCTGAGCCGGAGCGTGAGACGCTGACTCAACTTGATCTTGTGAAGATGAAGCTTCAGCGACGTCGGGAGTATCAGCCAAGAGAGGAATGGATGCAGTTGTCATTATATTCACTGATTGCTGAGAGGTAGATGGAATGTCTGATATATTTGGATCAACTGCAGGTATAGTGTTTATAGGAACAGCTGAGACCCATGATGTTTCAGCTTCACTATTCTGCATGTTTGGAATGATAGTGGGACTATCATCTTCTACTGGATGAGCATGAGGAGTGGGAATATCTTCTGAATCACCAAGATGAGAAAACATCCATTGATTCAGTTCTTCTGTATCAGCGTTCGGTTTAGAGTTCGCTGAACGGGATTCGTCAAACGTGACGTGAATAGTTTCTTCTACAGTTTGTCTTCTTCGATTGAAGACTCTGAAGGCTTTGGAAACTGAGGAGTATCCAAGAAAGATTCCATCATCAGCCTTAGGATCAAACTTTCCAAGAGCATCTCTATTGTTCAGTATAAAACACTGACAACCAAAGATGTGAAGAAAGCTGATCGAGGGCTTTTTCCCATGAAAAAGTTCATAGGCTGTTTTATTGAATCTTTTGACTATCAGCGACCTGTTTTGCGTAAAACAAGCAGTGTTGACAGCTTCTGCCCAAAACTGAGTAGGCAGGTGAGAATCGCTGAGCATTGAACGTGCAGCTTCAATAATTGTTCTATTTCTTCTTTCAGCGACTCCATTTTGTTGCGGTGTTCTCACTGACGAAAAGTTGTGAGAAATACCCTTACTCTCAAAGAAGGAATCAAGAGAACTATTTTTGAATTCAGTCCCATGATCACTCCTTATTGAGCGAACGGTCAGATTGTTCAGGGTTTCCATCTTCCGAACAAAGGTGATGAGTTCTTCAGGGGTGTCACTCTTAGAACGGAGAAACATTACCCAAGTGAAGCGTGAGAATTCATCAACTATGACCAGCGTATATTTCTTTCCAGCGATGGATTGTTTGTTAACATGGCCAAACAAATCCATATGGAGTAGTTGTAGAGGAGATGACACTGAAGAAACTTGTTTTGATCTAAAGCTTGCTTTGGTCTGCTTCCCTTTTTCACACGCTGAACATAAGGACTCTTTGGCGTATGAATGCTGAGGTAGACCAGTGACTAACTCTTTTGACGAAAGAGTGTTCAGTGTCTTGAAATTTAGATGAGAGAGCCTCTTATGCCATAGCCAGTTGACATCAGATGAGGCCTTTGAGAAGAAACAGGAGTTCTCAGTGGTTGTTGAGTCCATATTTATTACATAAACATTTTCCAAACGATAACCGCTGAGAGCTATCTTCTCCTTTTTGTCAGAGACAAAGCAGGATTCCTTAGTAAAAATTACTTTGTTATCCATGTCGCAAAGCTGACTGATGCTTAGAAGATTATGCTTCAGCCCTTCAACATATGCGACTCTTCTGAAGGAGGTTGTACCATTTGAAAGTACACCATACCCTCGGGTATGTCCTTTTCCATTTCCACCGAAAGTCACAGAGGGACCTTTCTCTTCTTTGTATTCAGCGAGCAGGCTTTTCTTACAAGTCATGTGTCTAGAGCATCCGCTATCGAGATACCAGATACCCTTCTTAACCTGCAATACAAAGGAAAATTAGTTTTTCTTAGGTACCCACTTAACCATGTATATACGTTTGTCAGTGGAAGTGGTTGGAATGGAAGGTTCAGCAGTCTTCGCAGCATTTGAAGATTCAGCTTTGTCTTTCTTCACTTTGGTTAATTTCTTAACCTCAGTGGTAGAATTCACCTTGACCTGATTTTCACC
The DNA here is from genome assembly GCA_033807775.1 of Saussurea involucrata. Classification (NCBI taxonomy): domain Eukaryota; kingdom Viridiplantae; phylum Streptophyta; class Magnoliopsida; order Asterales; family Asteraceae; genus Saussurea; species Saussurea involucrata. The sequence goes on along the minus strand of CM066320.1, from coordinate 199,998,337 downwards.
AGGGTTGGTCTTCTTTGCCTTGGGGGCAATCTTCACCTTAGCTATCTTTTCAGCTTTGGTGGCTGTGGGGCACTTACTAGCAATATGATCAGTGAGTCCACAGTGATAACATTTCCTATAGCTAAAAGTAGTTCTAGGACCATTTGAATGCTGAGCTTTTAATTTTGAATTAGAAGTGCCAGCACCAAGTAAACTATTGGCTTTAGAAATGGAACGAACATTCAGTTCTTCAGATTTCTTACCAAGGATATCCACTCTGAGTCTAGGAGTAGATCTCTGAATAGATCTAAAGATCAGCTTCTTTGATCCAGAGGGATGGGTCACTGAAGCTTTAGAAACATTCAACTTTGGTACTAAAGTACCCTTCTGAGGATTTTGATAAATAACAATTCCTTTACCTTTGTCTTTAGAGACAGAGGTAGATTTTGAATAAACCATTTTCTCCTTTCCTTTTGAGGAGGTAGGAGTTTCCTCAGGGATTGGTGTAATGGACGATGAGCACTGAGAAGATGAAGTATCAGCGACTGAGGATACGAACGTTCCAAATTTAAGCATTGAACGCTCAGTGGTTGGTTTTGAAGTTTCATATTTGTAACCCAAACCACGTTTATCACTCAGTGGAATTTGAGACTTTATTATCTTAGTGATCTTTGTTGAGGAATTACACCATCCTTCAACAGTAGCTTTTTCAGCTTTTAATGCAGCGATAGCTTCTGCTCGTTCGATTTTGACTAGTTGATTTAAATATACCTGATCTTTAAAATCTTCTTCAATTTTAGAAAGCTTTTCTATTTGAAGATGACAGTTTTTAAGCTTTTCAGCGAGATCAAGGTTTTGGTTTTCAACCACAGTTTTGCCGTTCATGGCTTCGTATAAACTTTTAGTCAAGAGATCGATCTTACGGAGACTATCAGCTTCATCAATATTTGCAATATTGGTAAAGAAAGAAGGTGATACCTGAATAGCAGAGGTTGAAGTGGAGGGAATGTCTGAACTTTCTTCCTCTTCTTCAATCTTGGCCATGAGACATTGATTTGCTTCATCATCTTCAGAATCAGATGATGATGCTTCTTCATCAGAAGCAGCCCAATCATAGTCAGCCATCAGGCCTTTGCCTTTCTTCTTAAAGCTTTTCAGCTTCACATATTTTTCTTTCAGCTTTGAGTATTTGTCATCTTTATTCCTTGGAACAAAGGATTTCTTTGTAAAAGCTGAGGGTCTAGAAACTTTCTTAGACCTGCACTCGTTAGCAAAATGTCCTATCTTTTCGCAGTTAAAACAAGTAGCAGTAGCCTTATCAACAAAAACTGATGATTTAGGCTTGTCAGCTATGGAAAGAGGTTTGTTCTTTCTAAACATTTTCTTCTTGGCAAATCTCCTGAACTTTTTGGTTAGGAGAGCCAATGATTCATCATCTGAAAAATCAGAATCTGATGAACTTTCAGAGTTACTCTCTAACTCAGTGATAGTGACCGAGGGTCGCTGAGTAGAAGGTTCCTCTGAGATTAAAGCAACATGGGTGCTTTTGGAATCTTTTACAAGATTCTTCTTAAGATGGCTTGATTGCTCATGATTCAGCAACGTGCCATATAAGGTAGCAAGGGTCATTGATCTTAGATCCTTTGACAGCTTGAGACACATGGAATAATTGTCCCAGCTTTCAGGTAAACATTCTAGAAACTTTGTCAGCACTTCAAAGTTAGAATATTCCTTACCAACAGTTTTCAGATCTATAATTAAACAATTAAAACGTTGGTGAACTTCAGAGAGAGTTTCATTCTTACCAGAAATGAAGCTTTCGTATTGTCTTACCAGGTTGATCTTTCTTGAGTCCTGGACTTCAGACGTTCCTTCATACTGAACACATATTGTGTCCCACATTGTTGGGTCACCAAGGATTTGAAATTGACTCACCGATGTTTTCCCTAAAACTCCTACTTAGAATATTTTAGTTCAGTTCTTTGAATGACTTGTACAAGATATCAAATGTTCGGTGAAGTCGAAGATCAACCGAAACCAAGCTTGAAGACTCTCTACTTGTGGAAAATAGAAGACTCTCGGCAACATTCAAACAAGTCATCACCACCGAAATTCCTTGACATTTCGGTGGCCTTCTCTCCACCGAATTTATAGGACAATTTCGGTGGCCTTCTTCCACCGAAGTGCATGGACAAATTCGGTGGCCCCATCCACCACCGATGACTCTTTCGGTGCTCCTCTCACCACCGAAATATACTTGTAATTTCGGTGGTCCTCTCACCACCGAAACATGCTTGCAATTTCGGTGGACTAGTCTTCTTTCCACCGAAGATTTCTCAATCTCGGTGGAAACCACTTCGGTGCTAAAAGCTCAAGACAGAAGATCATTTATTATGGGACAATATCCTCCAGCAGAGAAAAGTGACAGTTTGTCTCTTTATCCACTTTCAGTTAAGGTCCCTTTTATCTGCTCAAGCTACTCTGTCTGCACCTAGTGAAAAGTGACAAGGACTTCACAGTTCTCCTGAAGTCAACATTATCAACATATGTGAAGATGACAAGTGTCCCAAGCATTTAATGCTTGGGCACTCCTTGGCACTATAAAAGGAGAAGTGCTCTTCATGCAATTCTCACGCTTTCAAGAAATTATCTCAGTGCAAGAAACCTTCTTTTAAGCCTTAAAACTCAATAGCTTTGTTCTAAGTGTTCTTAGTTATTTTGTTAGTATACTTTGTGTAAGATTGTTAGAATAGTTTATCTGTTCTTTTCCGCAACAGTCTTAAGTTTTCTATGTGTAATTCTTGTTGAAAGATTTTCAATAATAGAATTAAAATTGTGAAAATTTTGAGTATTGTATTCAACCCCCCCTTCTACAATACTTGGTTAGCCATCTGGGACTAACAAGTGGTATCAGAGCAGGAAGTTTAATTCCATAAACTTGATCTGCGATGGCTGCCTCTTCTTCTTCTACTGTTGAAAACTCTTTTCAAAATAACATGGATGATTCAGAAGGCCACACCTCCTCAACTGCTCTTATATCAGCTAAGTGTCTTCCCACCTCATCACAGGTACATCCATTTCTATCTCTCTCTGATGCTGAAAAGATTGAAGCATTTATTTCCTTATCTATTGTCTTTAGATGATGCATCCTTCTCTTCCAACTCATGCAAAATATTTTCTATCTCTGAAAAAGGAAAGTATCTGGGTGCCAATTTCTTTATTAAAAGGAAATCCTCTAATTTTTTTTTTGCCTATGTGACCTCTCCTACCGTTTTTCTTCACAGATCTGTGTGTCTCAAAATGTCCTTTTCAAAGGAAAAGTTTTTGGTCCTCCCAAAATTTGAAAAATGTATTGTAGGTGCTGCACCCCAAATCTTTATGTCCTCATCAAATTCCTTGAGGACATTTTTTAAAAGCAAAAATAAAGAAAAATATCACAATTCTAAAAAGATCCTTCTTTATAGAAACTGCTATATCTGTGGTGATACTTCTCATTTTGCCAACGACTGACCGAAAGAAAGATTTGATCTAAGTGACACCAATTCTTTTTCTTCTAACCCAAAAGGACCCACCACCAAATGGGTACCTAGAAAATGAATTCTTTGTGATTGCAGATTTTGAGCTGGACAGATGGATCTATGTGGACAAGTGAGAAAGTTGACAAAATCTTCAAGATCATCATGCAAAATTGGAGTGCTAAATGATGAATTCTTAGATCTCCTGTGTTGAAAAACCTTCCCATTGGCACACTCACTTGTGTCAATCTCTTCTCTACCGACATATTTCTTCCACCATCAATCTCCATATATCCTACTACTCACCATCTATATCATCCACCAAACCATTTTTCTCATCTCATCCTCAAAGTTGTCCTACCCAATGCTCTACCCACCGAAACCACATCAATGAGTCTACATCGGTGGAATTTAGTATTATTATTATTATTATTATTATTATTATCATTCTTGTTGTTATTATTATTATTATTATTATTATATATATATAATAATGATAAGAATAATATATATATACTAATAATAATGAAAATAATAATAATATTAATAATACAAATTTTTTTTTCACGTATGCATCCTTAAACATTGCATGCATTTCTCTCCTTAAACCCATAATGATGCAGAGTCTTCTCCCTTCTCGTTCTTGACTCCAGATTTTGGCAGCAAGAAATCCCAATCCACCACTGATAGCTCTGCATGCTACCTGCTGCCACCGAAATGCTGCCCACCGACATCTCCTCTTCTAACACACATCGGCAGCTGGTTTGCCTTCTATTTTCCTGCCGAAGAACTTGACCGAACAACCCTCCTTTCGGCGCTGCTTTCCACCGAGCTGTTCGCCACCGATAACTTCACCCAATCATCCACGTCGGGTGTCTTCTTGGCTGCCGAAAGACCCATCTCCAAACAGCTATAACCCATCTCCTAATTTATTTTTGTTCCGAAACCAAGGCCTACCGATCCCAGCTGCGATCAACTCTCCCTTAAGCCGAGGCTTGCTACCGACAAGCACACCCAAAACAGCCGATTCACTTTTGTGTCCATTCCTTTTTTTTCAGCCGAAAGAAACTCCTACCCCACTACCGAAAGCTGCTCCCTCCTCAAATAACCATATAAACCAATATCCATGCAAACCCATGCAATCTAGCCAAACTACACTTTCGGTCATCACCACGAACACCATATATCGGTGTTGCCAATTCCTACTTGTTGAACTTGTGTTGCCATATACAACTATTTTGCTGAAGTTCTTACGTACGGCAATCCCCTTAGCCTCACACGATCAGCAAACCCTTTGCCGATTCGTCTTATTGCCGACACTTTTCCCATCTCCATCACCAAAGCCACCACCAAATCAAAGAGAATCTCCACCGAAGATCTCTCTCTCTCCTTCCCACTGAATCTCTCTCCCACTCCACCAAAGCCACCACCAAATCAAAGAGAATTTTATACTGATAGTCTCTATGTGAATTTTCTCTCTCCTTTTGAACCCAAGAAGACTAATGAAGCTCTTGCAGATCCCTGTTGGATCACTGCCATGCAAGAAGAGCTTTCTCAATTTGAGAGAAACAAAGTTTGGAGATTGGTTCCCAGACTCCGAAAGAATCTTTATGGCTCATGCTGCCTACCGAAATTTCAGAGTCTTTCAAATGAATGTCAAAAGTGCCTTCCTCAATGGGGGAACTTGCAGAGGAAGTCTATGTGAAACAACCTCCTGGTTTTGAAGACCCAACTCATCCAAACTATGTGTACAGACTTGATAAGGCTCTTTATGGTCTCAAGCAAGATCCATATGTTGGATTTTGCAGGCTCTCAGGTTGATAGAAAAAGTACTACAGGAAGCTGCCAACTTCTTGGTGGCAAATTGGTAAGTTGGTCCAGCAAGAAACAAAACTCTGTGTCAACCTCTACTGCTGAGGCTGAATATGTAGCTGCTGGCGGCTGTTGTGCTCAGATCCTATGGATGAGAAACCAACTCAGGGACTACAATCAATTCTTTTCTAAAATCCCAATTCTGTGTGATAATTCCAGTGCAATAGCTATTGCAAACAATCCAGTTCTTCATTCCAGATCAAAGCACATAGATATCAGATATCATTATCAGATATCATTTCATCAGGGACCACATCTCCAAAGGTGACTTTGAGCTACACTTCATTCCTACAGATCTTCAGCTTGCCGACTTATTCACCAAATCTCTAGATGAAACCAGGTTTAATTTCCTCATAAATGAACTTGGCATGTGTAATCTTCAATAACTATGTGTCCTAAGATTCCACCGAATTCTCATTGGTGGACACTATTCTTCTCTCACAAATCTCCTTTCCTATCTAGAAACATAGGAAAGAACCCCTCCATATGATGCCATCCCATGCATGGTAGACACCTTTTTTCTTTTAATGATGTCATCACCATGATCTCTTCTCACCAAAGTTGTAGACCTCTACCATTTCCTCTACCGATTCTCTCCCCACCAATTTTATCTAGCTTCTCATATACTATTCCTCTCACCTAACCCAACTTCCTATGTGTCATCTCCTCATCCCATCCCTTTTCCATCTCTTTCACTCTTGGTTTGCAACCCATCTCTCCTTTCATAAAATCCACCCACTACAAACTCTTCTACAGATGTCACCCCAAATCCTCAAACTCAATCTTTTTGGGTCATCAAAATTGGAAGATGAAATTCCAATCTTTTCTTCACTTTGAAGATTTTCTCCATAATGCCTTAGAAGACTTTCTCCACACTCTGCTGAAGATGTCTTAGAAGTTTTCCGTCAACCTCTTCAAGAAATTACACCGAATTTTTGTCTAACTCTTGCAAATTTTCGGTGGGAATGATTTTTTTTCAAAAAAAAAAAAAAAAAAAAAACCTACCGATTTTCCACCGAAAATCCTACCGAAAATAGCCAATTTTCGGTGGATACTCCTTCATTTTCGGTTGAAAAGCAAAAAAAAAAAAAAACTACCGATTTTCCACCGAAAATCCTACCGAAAATAGCCAATTTTCGGTGGATACTCCTTCATTTTCGGTGGAAAAGCAAAAAAAAAAAAAAAAAAATCTCTCCAGATTTTCCTACCGAAAATTGCCAATTTTTGGCCGATTTTTTCATTTACTCTTGGTGTTTTTCCTGCGTCGGCCGCTGAGGGGGAGAATTCATCTGAGGGGGAGCAACATCAACCCTCAGTACTCATATCCAGCGACCAACTTGAAAAAATGAGGAAATCGACGGACCGGTCAAGGGGGAGCACATCAGTCCGGGCGGATCTAACTGAGGGGGAGTAACACAAAGACCGACTGATCTAACTGAGGGGGAGCAAATAAAAGACAAGTTGATGATGCTAAACAGGAAAAGATGCCAAGATGCAACAGATGGGCAGATGCATCCTGAGGCTGATTCACTCAAACTCAACCCTCCTCAAAGTTTGTCACTATAATGGGTTGTCTCCTATCAAAACCCACAGATTCTCTTGGCTGAAATCTTTTGGAGTAAGTGAATGACTTGAAGATTTGAAACATCTGAAGAAAAGCAAAAGTGCCTGAAAGATAAAATTCTTCAACACATCAACAGGCTGCTGATCAAAATGAAGAATCCTCAAGCCAGACACAAGTTTCAACTCGCCCCTCCAAAGATGCAAGTAATATTCATTCTGTACATACTTTATCTTTCGTTACCTGTAAATACTGTACATAGTATACATACGCATACAAAAGAAAAAGATCAAAAAGAACAAAAAGAATGGTCTATGTGAAAAGAACCCAAAAGAGTAAAAAGGGTCAAAAACGCACTTACTTTTATTTACTCTTTGAATATTCTAAGATAAGGAGCTCAAATTCAAATAGGGGGAGATTGTTGGGTCACCAAGGATTTGAAATTGACTCACCGATGTTTTCCCTAAAACTCCTACTTAGAATATTTTAGTTCAGTTCTTTGAATGACTTGTACAAGATATCAAATGTTCGGTGAAGTCGAAGATCAACCGAAACCAAGCTTGAAGACTCTCTACTTGTGGAAAATAGAAGACTCTCGGCAACATTCAAACAAGTCATCACCACCGAAATTCCTTGACATTTCGGTGGCCTTCTCTCCACCGAATTTATAGGACAATTTCGGTGGCCTTCTTCCACCGAAGTGCATGGACAAATTCGATGGCCCCATCCACCACCGATGACTCTTTCGGTGCTCCTCTCACCACCGAAATATACTTGTAATTTCGGTGGTCCTCTCACCACCGAAACATGCTTGCAATTTCGGTGGACTAGTCTTCTTTCCACCGAAGATTTCTCAATCTCGGTGGAAACCACTTCGGTGCTAAAAGCTCAAGACAGAAGATCATTTATTATGGGACAATATCCTCCAGCAGAGAAAAGTGACAGTTTGTCTCTTTATCCACTTTCAGTTAAGGTCCCTTTTATCTGCTCAAGCTACTCTGTCTGCACCTAGTGAAAAGTGACAAGGACTTCACAGTTCTCCTGAAGTCAACATTATCAGCATATGTGAAGATGACAAGTGTCCCAAGCATTTAATGCTTGGGCACTCCTTGGCACTATAAAAGGAGAAGTGCTCTTCATGCAATTCTCACGCTTTCAAGAAATTCTCTCAGTGCAAGAAACCTTCTTTTAAGCCTTAAAACTCAATAGCTTTGTTCTAAGTGTTCTTAGTTATTTTGTTAGTATACTTTGTGTAAGATTGTTAGAATAGTTTATCTGTTCTTTTCCGCCACAGTCTTAAGTTTTCTATGTGTAATTCTTGTTGAAAGATTTTCAATAATAGAATTAAAATTGTGAAAATTTTGAGTATTGTATTCAACCCCCCTTCTACAATACTTGGTTAGCCATCTGGGACTAACACACATGGCTTTTGATGTTTTCAGATTCATGACGGAATGGTAGACTTCGTCAGGAAGAGCCATGGATAGTATGGATCTGGCTTTTGTATCTATAGCCACTTTCTTCTTATCTTCGTCAGTCCATTGATGGATTTATTTAGGTACCAGCCTTTCTGGGATAGCAGGTCTATTCTCAGTGCCTGGAACTGCAGCATCAAATCTTACAGGGATGAATGGACCATTCTCAAGATAGTAAGGCATAGTAGGGTCTACACCTTCTAAGAAGAGTGTCATCCTATTTTTCCATAAGTTGAAGTTATCTCTGGAAAATCTAGGGGGTTTTGCAAGAGAACCATTGTCTATATAATTTGTGTTTGTATTGGTGGCCATTTTCAGATAATAGCAAGGAAGAGAAATATCTTAGATTAGATCTTGTTTATGAGATTAAACAAATCCGCTCTGATACCACTTGTTGGTCCCGAAGGCCTATACAAGTTTGTAGAAGGGGGGTTGAATACAAACACACATATTTTACTTTTCTAAATTGTTTATTGATAAATCATTAACAATTTACAGCTTGTTGCGGAAACAAGATTAAGGATAAACCTAAATCTAAACAAGTTGGAACACTAAGGTTTCTTGCACTAAGAGAGATAAGGAAATTACTAATAATAACCTATCTGAGATAAGAGATTTGAACTTGTCCAGAGTTAGCAAGTTACTTCAAAAGAAGTGAGTTCATCTCTTTATATACTGCATGCATTTAATGCAAATCAGTATATACTTTACACGTGTCATCAGCTGGTTGGTTGCATGCCATTGACTTTTGATGACAACCTTAGTAGCCGTAAGGATGAACAGTGTAGTATCAGAGTGGTTGTACGATTTCAGATTTTCGGAGGTTCTTTTCTGACATTTCGTACGGAGGCGTGCAAGGGTGGTTAAGACAAAAGTACTTTGTACGGAGGACTTCATGATCAGCTTTCGTTGATTCATCGATTATCATTTTCTATTCAGCGAATGATAAAGTTCAGCGATAGCTGAAGTCTTGTACTTGATACTTCACGTTGAGTGGACAAATCTGAGTCTTCGCTAATCCGCATCAGTTCATTAGGAGAATTGTCGCTGGTTCTTGAGCTTGATCTTCAACTTCAGCGTAGAACCTTTGTTGACGTGAAACTTGTCTTCAGAGATCATAAGTAAACAACTAACTTATCAGCGATCATCATAATGACTGAACAGACTCAGAGCATTAATGATGAACAGTTTCGCTGAATGTTTAACTTAAAGAGCGAGAGTTCCTATCAGCGGTACTGGAAGATCTTAGTACTTATCAGCGATAGTGAAACTCTGATACATATTGTTTACTTACAATTTTCACTAAGTATAAGAGGGTCATTATCAAATCACTGAGGGTTTGGATCAACATGGGTTATTAATATTACTGCTGGACTCTGTGGGCATGGAGTGCCCACTGAGGACACGTTCTAAAAAACCATCGCCCAAGGTAGCTGCAACTTGTGCAAGTGGATGTTAGGTGTAAGGAGGGCCACTCATTTTCTGCAGCCCCACGTGATGTGATGATTGTTTGAAGCCCTTATAAGTAGAAGATGAAGAGAAAGATCAAGAAAAACACATCAATCCATATTTCTCTTCTTAGAAGTTTCATTTCCTAGATTTTACTTTCAATAAAACACCTAAAGCCTAATGCTTGAGGTGTAGTAGTTTAATTATGTATTTTAATTCCGTATTTCATTTCTCATATTTAACTTTATGAAATTAGTTACTTCGTATTTCCTTCCTTTTATCATGTCTTTTACTTTTATTTTGAGCTAACCACCCCTTTGGGTGTGGGTGTGAGTCGAACTTGAGACTAGTAGGCGACACTTGGGTGTTGCCATCGTTGCTAGCTCTTAAGCTTGGTCACTTGAGTCGGGACTTAAACTCAACGCAGATAAGCTGATCACCTAGAAGTGTTAATATTAGATCTTAGACCTCGAGAGGGGCGGATCCGAAATACGGCTTAAGTGATGCACAAAGATTTGAGAAAGTCTTTGATAACCACGTAGAGATGCGGGTTCTGCATGATTTACTAAGGTTCGAACTTCGGTCGAGATTTATATCACAAAGAGATTTGGGTGTAAATCTCCATACTGATTGAACTTTGATTTTTGAGTCATACTTAGTTAAATCGGCAAGATTAAGAGTCGGCAATAATGGTGACTTTATGATCATTTTGTAGGACCAGTCTATAAAAATCCACTTTCGAGAGATCAGGCTTTTTATAGACATTCCGTACTACAAAGTGCCTAACCATTTCGTCACTACAAGCATCTCAAGGAAAACTTACACCCATACCCACCTTATTTACGTATTTAGTTTATGTTATTACAAACCCATAACTCACCCACAAAAAAACATTTTCTTCTTCTCTCATTGAAATCAGTGTATTCTCGACTTAGGACTTGGAACTTTGAATCCCAATCCCTGTGGATACGATACTCGGTACTTTTACCACTTTATTACTTGTAGCGATCCCAGTGTTGGTGTATACTTGCGCCCCCACTGTGGGAACATTTGTGCTCACATTTCTGGGTACACGTTTTCCAGCTACCATATACATATATGTAACTCTTTCATAACCCAACAATGCATATAACTCACCAAGGTTCATTAGTCCGAAAGGTACTAAGAATACAAAATCATCAAACGGTCTTCACACACAAGACCAACACTTAAACCGGAACATATTCAAATAAAATGCAATTAAGCATATAACACACCCAAGACTCCACCTCGAGTCACCAAAACCGGCAAACACTCAAAAGACTCATTTGAGTAAAAATCAAGCATTTAAAGGCCAAAATAAACGTTTGGTTAAATACGCGTCACTCACACGGTTACGTAAACCAAAATGCATCGTTACCCAAAATCTTTACCTTTTAATTCTTTAATTGGCCATCGGCCCCAAATAAAGGTTTACGACTCTCAAAACATTCACATGGTCGGATTGACCAAAATCCCCAACTTACACGTTCACGCTTTAAAATATGCCACATCATAGTTATCACATAATCACAAAACACTAAAAGTGTATTTTGACCAAATCCTCTTCACTTATGAAATAAATTAACAAAACCTCTTATACTCGTGATTTATTCATCAATCACTCAAAATCCCCAAATGTGGGTGTTTTACAAGATTTGTAAAGCTTAACACTTTGATTCAATCAAAACCCATTAAACCACTCAACAAGGGATAATTTCATATAAAGCATACAAATACTTTAAAATAAACATTTTGGCATGTACAAAGTTTTCACAAAGCAACTTGAACTCACCTTGCTAGATTTAGGCTAAATCTAGAATTTCTCCAAACGTAAGCTCCTTTGAAGAAGTTTGCATCCCCAAGCCAAAACCTCCAAAAACCTAAATTCATAACTTCCAACCATGAGTATTCATATTCAACCACTTTAAAACCATTCCCCAAACATCTTATATCGAAATCTCCATTTTGACCAAAACCCCAATATTAACCTAACTTCTCCAAAATCATCCAAACCGAAATTAGAGAAACAAAACACTAGGAGATCATCAATAGAACATTTATAACTCATATGAAAGTATAGAAGCTAGGAGGATGAACTCACCACTTAGGTTTTGATGAAAACCTAAAACCTAGAAAACCATAAAAATCTCTAGTGTTGTGGATGAAGCTTGCTCTTGCATCAATGAATGAAACCACTAGCATAAAATGGAGAAGGAACACATTAATCTCTATGAAAAAGCCCCAAAATCGGTTAAGGTTCGTGAGGGAGGAAGAGAAAACGATTTGGGAGAGAAAGGGAAGAGGTTGGAAGTGAGAAATGAGAAAGAAGGCTGAAAATTCGTATTTGACAGCACCCAGTACCCTTGGCGCGACAATGACACGCGACATTGACATGGTCATAGTCGCTGGTCATAGTCGCACAAGGTGTACCGAACCCTGTACCTTTGGCGCGACATTGACACGCGACAATGACACCGTCATAGTCGCTGGTCATAGTGGCTTGACCCGTACCAAGCCCCGAAACTCGACTTTTCGACGCCAAAACTCCCGATACTCTTAGAGACTTTACATAATGTCTTCCAACCATAAATCCCACCATTTTCAAGATGCAAAACATTTGGGTGATATTTACTTACCGAAATTACGGGTGTTACAGATTAGTTGGATTGCATTAGCAATGTTTTACTGGTATCAGTAAATTATTGGGCAAATGTATAATTGGGTATGCAAATGTGTTGTTGGGTTGTATGTAGCACCCAAATTTTGTATCAAAGCTAGTAGCTTTAGTAATGTATTCGGTCTCCTTGTTTAATGAATATAATGTTTATTGGGCAAATGTGTAGTTATGTTTCATGTTTAAAACAGTATGGAAAGATTTTAGCAACCATAAACATACTTACATTAAACAGGTTGGAAACAAAAACCAAAACATGTTCAAAACAGTATGGAAAGAGTTATGTCAGTATGGAAAGACTTAACCAAAAACCAAAAGAGGCTGCAAACAGATAACAAGAACCATAAACATACTTCCATTAACCTGAGAAAGAGTTAACCAACCATCTCCTACAAGCATTTGGTACAAAAATTGTTAACCAACTAAAACATAATCCCATGAACCAAAAAAGAGTTAACCAACCATTGTTTTAAGCATTTGATACAAAAATGGCTAACCACCAAAATACCATACAAACATAATCTACACTTGTCCTTTGCAGGTCCTTGCATTGTGGCCTTTCTTTTTGCATTTGATACACGTCACAGTTTTTCCAGTCCTTGAAAGTTTACCTCCCTTGACTATCAGTTGACTTAACACGTCAACGCTTTTCTTCCGCTTCTTCTTTGGCCTCCCTATCTGCTTGTGATGTATCGGCGGGGTCAATGTTGTTGGGCAGCCTGATTTTGGCCACATATCCATGCCAGTGATTGGAATAATCTTAAATTCATAGAATGCCCTCCATGTATCAAGCCAATAGCATGGATGCACCCACATCTCAGGCAAGCCTACATTTCCTCCATTTGCTGCCATGTACCAGATTGTGGCCACACCATGTTTACAAGGAATCCCCGTCAACTCCCATTTCCTACAAGTGCAATTCTGGTTCTGAGCATCTACAACATGTTGTTCCATCCAAGCCCCACTTACCTGATACTTATGGCCTCCATTCCACTTGGCAGTTTGTTGGGAAGCTTCAGTTTGAATGGCATTGAATAGCTTTGTAGTAGTGGGTGTCAATGCTCCCTCAGACTTGGCAATCATCTTACCAACATTTGTTATACGCTTCATCAAGTATTCCCGAATGTATTCCAAAGTCGTGATGATTTGTTGGTCCCTTGCATCAATAAGTTGTCGGTTGAACACCTCGCATATGTTGTTCAACAACACATCACAGGGACACCTTCCTGTGGAAATAAACAAGTAGTTATTGAGAATTTGTACAAAATAAATAAATCATGAAAAGGTTATATGAGTATGTGCAAATACACTGAAATGAGACCTAGACCAATGTTGAGGTGGGATATCTTTGAGCCATTTCCATGGTTTATCATTGAATGCCTTAACGTCTTCCATTAACTTATCAAATAAGGGGACATTAGTAGTTGTTGCGCACTTCCATAAATGATCCTTAAATGCTTTACCCTTCCATTGTTGTTTCATGTTTTCATGGATATGACATAAACAGTACCTATGTTCAGCATTTGGAAACATTGTTGCAACAACCGATAATACCCCCTACATTATACATTAAACATTATACAATATACATTAAACATTATACAATATACATTAGACATTAAAAAATAAACATTAACAAAGGGATAACTTTTGTCGATCACTGATAAATGTGAAATTTGATCTTGATACCAACTCAAGATCATCCCCAAGGTATTCCAGAAACCAGGTCCAAGAGTCTCTTGTCTCAGCTTCAACCACAACATAAGCTACGGGATATATGCCATTGTTGGGGTCAACTCCAACTACAGTTAATAGTTGTCCTGGAAAGGGGCCTTTCATGAAGGTACCATCAAGTCCTAATATGTCCCTCATACCTACCTTGAACCCTCTCTTCAAAGCCCCTAAGCATATGTAAATCCTCTTGAATTGCCTTGTTGGACTAGCAGGATTGACTTCACTAACCACATCAAGCTTCACAGTTGTGTCTTCATTAGTTCTTTGGAGCTCCATAACATGGTCCCTTAACTTCCCGTATTGTTGCTCATAGTCACCCCTAACTTGAATCTCTGCCATTTGTTTTTCCCTAAAACATTTCATAGGTGAAAATTTTTGTTGGAACCTCTTTTCAAAATAGTCTTGCACTGCCTTAACTGGAATTATTGGGTTTGGCTTAATCATTTCAACTACTTCTTGTGCCAAGAAACTCACAGTGCATTACTTTATTTTTCTTGGTTGAATACATTTGTGGATATCAACTAATGTCTTCACAACCCATGAGTCATCTTTTTTGGTAGTGGATATGTGCAATGCCTAAGGACAACTAGTTTGTTGGCTTGACCCACATAACTGTTTCCCTCCACTTGTAGTATCAGTATTAAATGTAGGAATTTGGCCCTTACAAACTGCCCTCACCCTTGTATGATCATTCTTAACAACTGCCAAGTCCTTCCTTGTTTCTATGGCATGCAATCTTATCATTTGCTTCACTTGATCCTTGTTACTAAATGGTTGTCCAACAAAAAACTGTACCTTGGTATTGGAAGATCTTTTCATTACCTTCCGCAGTCGTTTGTTCATTATGAGACCAATATCATCATCATCTGAACAACTGTCTTCATCAAAAAAATCTAATGCAGGTTCATCTGCATCCATATTCACTTCCACATCCATATTCACTTCCACATCTGCATCCTTTTCTGGAACATAATCGATGTCCTCTGAATCATCATCAATGATGCACTCGTCTTCATCAATATCATAACCACTGTCATGATCCACATCGTCCTATCATCAAAATCTTGGTCATGATCCAGTACTGCCTCATGATCACCATCTGCCTCATGATCACCATCTGCATTATGAACCACATTTTGTGTAAATGCATCAAAATCTTCATCACCCCAAAATGGATCAAAATCGCAATTTGATCTAGTGTAAATGCACCTAAACCACTGCCTTGAGCTATGTTACTGCCATGATCCATACCATCATGATCCAAGCCACTGCCTTGAGCTATGTTACTGCCATGACCCATACCATTGTGTTGATCTATGTTACCATCATGACCCAAGCCATTGTCGTGAGCCATGTTACTGCCATGGCTCATACCATTGTGTTGATCTATGCTACCATCATGATCCAAGGCACCGCCTTGATATATGTTACTGCCATGATCCACATTTTCTATCCTACTTTCAAATGCTTCACCATCTGCATTGTCTTGATCAACCCATTTGTAACATCTCGAATTTCCGTTGTATTAATTTTGTGACTTATAATTATAAAATGTTGGTGATTTTAGTCAAATCATCGGTCTTTCTTGTGTAATTGTATTCACAAAGGTAATAATGGGGTTGTTAGCTAAGCTATAACTTGAGTTAGGGGTGTGGAGTGCACACTCGTGTAAGCTAACTAGAACCCGGGATGGTTGGACGGATGAAATTGGCGTGTTACAAAGTGGTTTTTAAAGCTGGGAGTTGGGGCCAGTACCCGCGCTACTTAAGTAGCGCCAGAAGTGGCGCCAAGCACTGGATTGTGCCTTTGGCGCTCATTTTCGCGCTAGTTGGGTCACGCCAAAAGTGGCACCGAGTTATTGAACAGAAGGTGGCGCGCCTTTTGGCGCCAGTTAAGTGGCGACGTATGTAGTGCCGGTGTCAGGGATATTTTTACACTTTATACTTTCAAATTGAAGTCGGTCATTTTAGTTTTATCAGAGAAAGAGAGAGAGAAAGAGAGAACGAGAAGAAGAAGAAGAAAGAAAGAAATTGGCTTGAAATTTTGGTAAGGGTTCTATTGATTAGTATGGTGATTCCTTCTATTGATTAGTATCTAAACCTAATTTTCTGTTTAGAACAGTTTTGGGAAACTTATTTTGAAGTTTTTGGAAGAACCCTATGTGCAGAAACTTACAAGGTGAGTTTATTCATTTCACTCTAAAATTAGCCATTGAAATTGATATAGGTATGTTTTAAACTATGTCTAAATGCTTGGGTATGAATCAATTGAAAGATAGTAGGCTCAATAACTTGATTTTGTGAACTGGCTAAATGAAGAAGATGAATGAATAGTGCTTGAGCAATTCTCACTCTGTTATAACACTGATTCTTATAATTTGTCGATAGTTGTAAGGACTTGTCTTAATCAGTAAAGAGTCCAAATAGATGACTATGAGTTATGCTATGTTGATCGCCGTGCTAAATTGCAAAGAGGGGATAATTGAGAAGTAGAGGTGTTGAAATTACTAATATTCTTTATAACTGTATATATAGAATATGTTTTGAGACGTATTATATTGTATGTTAAGCACATACGATAGTAAGAGTTGTAATACTTATGTATTATGTTATGGTTGCTAGAAATAGGCATACGGTCATCGGGGGCACCTTAGTACGGTCTAATGGGAACCAATTACTAGCCATTGACCAAAGGGATGTAATTTCTAGTAATGAGTATACCTTGAATCATCGGGGGTCCCGGTTGTGTATCGCGATATAATAATCCCATTGGGGCCATTGATTCTGAGGTGAGGAGGACGGGAAATGTGGAATAGGCAGATTTTGATTTGTAATTCCCATTTCGAATGGAAGATCGTAGATTTCCATTTTATAGGGAAGATTGGAGATTTCCCAATTGTGAAAGGAAGACTAGAGATAGGCATAAAGTAATTTGTAATCTCTACTTCCGGATTAAGAAATAGGCAGGTTTTGACTTGTAATTTCTTGAATAAGAGTATTAACATTGAATATGGGATTATTCGTGGTAAACTCTTGGTAGTGATATTATGGCTAGATGAATTAGTCATAAGTATGGGAGTGGGGTAGATTCCCAGTAGTGAAAGGAGTTGTTGTACGGTAAGATGGGTGGAAACAGGTTTGATTTATCTGTTGATATTTTTAATTGTTAATTTTAATTTGATTTGATTACTCTCACTAGGCGAAAGCCTAATGTTTCAAGTTGAATTTTCTTATCAGGTACAAGCTCCGGGAAGTAAGCGGTAATGTGTGATGAGGACTTTTGAAAAGATTCAAACTTGGAGATGACAGAGGATCTAGATATTCTTTTGATATTTTGGGACAAATGTTTAGATAACTTAGTTAATCTGATTGCGATGTTACGATTAGATTAATAAGTTATTTAAGTTGATGTTATATGTACATAGAAACCTTACAGTTGATCCTCTTGTTATATAAGTTTGAAGTTGTATGATCATAACTTGTGAAATTTTTAAGGTTTTATTTATCCCTGTTTTTAGGGTGTTACACCATTCTAGTAATAGTTGGTTCTTACAACTACTATCAACATTTGTAGCTTCTGTTAAAGTATCATCAGGTAGTTCCTCAATTATAACTTTAGACTTTGTCAGGGGTAACATGAGATAAGTTTTTAAGTTGGTGATTGTAACACCTCGAAAGTTCCATTGTCTTTGTAATCTTATTTTGAAAGATTAAAGTTTGAAATTAAAGGATCAAATGTGTAATTGGTCATAGATGGAGACTTAGAGTTAAATTCTGATTCGTGATAAGTTGAGGGTCAAAATTGAAATTATGAATTTGATATTTAAATAAGGAGTCGGTTATGTATTGAGAAATATCTCAATTTGGGTTTCTCCTGAAGTCGGTCTAACAAGCAGAGGAATAAAGAGTTTTGGAATCTTGAATTTGCTTCGGTAAGAGTTCGATTTGGTATGTAATTAAACCTCTTAGAAGTTGATAATCAGATTAACCTGATTTTGTTTAGGTTCTGATTATTGGAGTAAAAGTTGAACGGGGATTGATTCGAATGTGCAGTCTGCGTTCAATTTCTTAAACCCATGTGAGTTCATCTCCTTTCTAATTAATTGATGCGGAAATTGAATGAAATATGTGATGACAAATGGTTTAAGTGTTTTAGTAAATGTATACCGATATGAAGTTGATGTAAATTGAACTGAGATGAGTTTTTTTAGAGTAAAATCGATGTCCAATACAAAGAGTCCGGAAGATGAATTTTAGAAATTTCCGGAATACGGATGTTTTCCGGATTGGGTTCCGGATACCGGATTTTACCGGATTCCAAATGGGTGTCCGAAAGGTACCGGATCCGGATAGTGTCCGGATGATGTTTAGTGGATTCCGAATGGGTCTGGAATTGAGGTTCCGGAATTGGGACTTCCAGATTGTGATACCGGATACCGGATGGTTCCGGATTAGGGAGTCCGAAATGCTTTTCCGGATTGAATTCCGGATGTGTTATCGGGTCAAGTTTTTCTTTAAAAAATCTTGGGGCGCTGCCCCTTGACCCCATCCGCTAACCGGGTAGCGGAACCCCCGTCCTAAGTCGCCGAAGGGGGACAATTGAGGATAAGGATATGATATGTTATCTATGATTCTTAGCGTTGAGAATATGATATGAGATGTTGCGTGTTTATGTTGTTATGCATATATGCTAGTAAGTGTAATGGATCCATATGCACTGGCATTAATTGAAACGTGGAATAGGCATAAAGTAAATTGTAATTCCCGTTGACCTGAAATGAGGAATAGGCATAAAGTAAATTGTAATTCCCATTTCGAAAGGTGATGAGAAACGTGAAATAGGCATAAAGTAAATTGTAATTCCCGTTTATATTTTATTAATGTGGAATGGGCAAGAGACGATTGCTATTCCCATTATGTTTGATAAATGTGGAATGGGCAAGGGATGATTGTTATTCCCGTTTATATTTGATTAATGTGGAATGGACAAGGGATGATTGTTATTCCCATTATGTTTGATAAATGTGGAATGGGCAAGGGATGATTGCTATTCCCGTTTATATTTGATTAATGTGGAATGGGCAAGGGATGATTGCTATTCCCGTTTATATTTAATTAATGTGGAATGGGCAAGGGATGATTGCTATTCCCATTATGTTTGATAAATGTGGAATGGGCAATGGATGATTGCTATTCCCGTTTATATTTGATTAATGTGGAATGGGCAAGGGATGATTGATATTCCCATTATATTTGAGAAATGTGGAATGAGCAAGGATGATTGCTATTCCCGTTTGTATTGTGACGTGAAAATGTGAAATAGGCAAGATATAATTGCTATTTCTGCTTTCTATTAGGAAATGAGGAATAGACAAGATATAACTGCTATTTCTATTTCCACTCCAAGAAATAGGCATGGACTAGTTGTAATTTCTTGGACTAGTTGCTATTCCCATTCGTAGTGGGCTCTTGAATATGATGTTATGACTTACTCATTGTTGGTCATACTCATGGAATCGGGTATGATTCCCGTCATCGAAAGATGTTATGTGTACGGTAAGAAAGATTGCGAGCAGGTTAAATTATATGTTTTGTTTACAGTTTTGGTTTTTAAAGCCTATAAAGTTTTAATTTGAAAACTGGATGTTCTCACTAGGCGTAAGCCTAATCTTTCAAATTAAATTTTCTTACCAGGTACTAGCTCGGGAAGGGATAAGCAGGGATGAGTGTCGAGAAGTCCTAGAGTTATGCTTTTGGAGCTATGTTGGAGAATTTAGTAGAACAAGGATTAATTTGGAGATATTAGAGACAACCCATAAAATATGATGTTATTGGTTATGAATTAGATTAGTCGGTTGTTTATGATATTTCAATTGTAATTAGACCTTGTACTAACTCTCCGTTTATAAATGAAACTTTTGGAAGAATGTTGTAAATTATCATGATAATTCAAGGTTTAAATTTACTGTGGTTTTAGGGCGTTTCAGTGATGCCATGTTCACTATAAAAATCTATTTCTTTACAGGAACAAACATATTTCAACAAAAGAAGAACATCTTGATCACTACCTAGTGCTTTAAACCAAAATCCAAATCTGTGTTTGGTATCATAAAATGGTAAAACAGTGGCTGACCATCATCACCATACCCAACTTATGCATCATTGCATCTATGTCATTAACTGAAAGTTCATCGCCATCAATAAGGTCAACATGACTTACCTTCCCATTAAGATATCTCCTTCCAGGAAACTTTGAAAAAAACCCACCATGATTAATCTTCATGGAAAACAAGGTAGGATGATTTTCCGCAGTAAACAAACAAAAAGAAGGTGTGTCAAAGGGTGGACCACTACACTATAACGAACTATTAGTATTAAATGCTTACCGTAGACTTTGTCAGGGTGGACCACTTCATAACGGAGTCGAAGTTGCCACACGAGGAACCACGTACAGGGAAGTGTGTGATACGTATGATCATCCGAGCGTGGGCAAGGAGAAACGAGAAACCCTAATTTTTTACAGAGGGTGAAAGTGAAAGGTTTTGGTGCGTGAAAGGGTTTGTGAAGGGTTTACTTAGTTGAAATGGAAACAAATGAAGGTAACAATCATAGTCAGGGGAAATGGAAAGACACAATTGCCCCTCACGTGAGGGGCACATGGGAGCTTTTAACGGCTATTCAGTAACGTCGTTGGTCAGAGGGACGAAAAGAGAAGAAAATAGAAAAGTAGGGACGATGAAAGCAGTTTTTAAACCACAGGGACGAAAACAGTTAAAACCACTAAACCACAGGGACGAAAAAAGTAGTTTACTCAAAGAAAATAAAAGGACAAAAATCTCTCAAAAGATAACAAAGGAATTAAATGGTCCTTGGAGTCAGGGATCAACTCGTTACAAATAATCTTCTATAATAAACCAAGTTTAGAGACCAATTTCGTGAAAGTCACAAAACCACATGTACCAAATCCAAAATAAACTCTAAAAATAAATTACGCTGGCTTGCCCATTTGAAAAGGCTGGCATGGCGAGTTATTGAATAAAAGGGAAGAAGAAATAGAGTAAACAAAAACCCTGAAAACCCTAGCCCTCCATCTTCTATGCTTCTCTCCCTACAAGAATCTTGGTAAGCTGGAATTGATCATTCAGGGTATATGCGAAGGTTGAAAAGGGTGCAATAAGGGCAGTCTTCTTCTTTGATTGTATACTTTGAGCAGTATCGTTCTCTGCATAAACTGGATTGAAGATTTAAAGGAAACAGGGTGAGCCATGGGAGAACCTTTGAAGGGAACGGTGACACCACTGTCTTCAGTATTTGCACCAGAGGAAGCCCAGAAGGCGTCAGTACGTGTTCAAGAAACAATATCCGAACGTCGGAAAGAGGTGGATCAGCTGCAAGCCTTCCTCAATGATAACAACAGCCTTGTCAATCTCGTTAAGAAGCTTCCTGATCAATTGCACCACGATATAATGGCAAGTCTGCTGCAGCCACAGTTGTTAGTCATTTCATTGATCGAGATTCGAGAAGTTGAACTTCGATTCCCCCCTTTCTTATTGCCTACCTTTTTTTTTCCAATTTAGTGGTGTTCTGTTGTTGTGCCGTATCTATATACTTCATCCTCCATCAAAATGCAACAACTTTGATATTGTGTTAGAATGTTAACTATTGGCCAATATTCTAGCTAAGAGTTCCATTTTTTTTTCTCATTGTGATTTTTTACCTTTGGTCCACATTTTACCTATTTTGAAATCATTTGAACTTTATTTTAGACATTTGATTGATAGGTCAAAATTGTTTTAGAATAAACATGTTTGTAGCTCTCATGGGATGGAGGGAATACACAGTTTAAGCTTGGTGTATTTTGTAAAGTTGTGATCAAGAGCTTCTTTGTGGTGCATATTTTGCAGGTTCCTTTTGGGAAGGCAGCTTTCTTTCCTGGCAGATTGATACATACCAACGAATTCCTGGTAATTTTATCATTTGGGTGTTCACCTATTTTTTCTGTTTAGAGTTCACACTCATTATAAAGCAGTCAGATTGGCCACTTCCCTTGGTCGTAGTGAGTAAAACAGTGCCTTTTTCTTGCTATAAAGTTTCATTGGGTGGAATATTTGAGGTAGATAATTATTTTTCTTGTAAACAAAATAGTTTTGTGATCAAGCATGCAGAACCACCTATTACAACTAGATCAGGCACAAAGTATATTCCAGTTCAAGTGTAAAGCCTGAAGATTTAATGGATTTGGACTTGGTTTTCCTGTAGAGTAAAGCATGCGTCATTCAGGGGAAAACCTTAAAAAACGGAAAACTGAGGAACACCTTTAACGGAACACGTGCATAAAAACCAAAAAACAACTTAATTTACTTGTATGCACAAATGCATACCATCCAGATGAAGGGCTACTAGGGTGTTCCTTAGTTTTCCATTTTTTGAGGTTTTCTCTTGAACCTTCCTCTAGCATCAATAATATTATAATATCATTTGTCAGCTGCCAATTAATGCACAATTTCTACCCAAATCCTACATGATACTGTTGTATTATATGAAGAACTGTGTTTACAATTGATGGCTTGTGAAGTAAATGCCTAATATATCTTTTATTTTTCTCCCAGTTCCTTATTTGTTTTCGTTATTTCAAAAGACTATTAAGCTTGGAAAACAAAATCAACTGGATATTTATTCTCTTACCACACGTTAAAATGTTAATGCGTTGTTAGATGTTCTCAGTATCAAGTTTCCCTTATTTTGCCAGTAGTCGATTCTTTGAGATATCAGTTGGGTTAAGGCATGAAAGCAAACTGCTATAACAAATGTTTAGACCTCATGAGTCATATCAAGATTACTTACAGGTTCTATTAGGAGAAGGTTACTACGCTGAGAGAACATCCAAACAAACAATCGAGATTCTGAAAAGAAGAGGAAAGGATCTGGAGTCACAGATTGAAACCCTTAATGCCGTAATAAAGGATCTCAAGTTTGAAGCCTCCTTTTTTGATGAAACAGCCGTTGAGGCCGCAGTAAGTCCCTTCCCTCTAAAGAAATGTCAATTAGATTTACGTCATCTGCTATGGACATTTCAACTTTTCTCTTTTCTACAAGTATTCATTTCCTATAGTATAGATCTACCAATTTTTATGGAATATCATTATATGAGTTGTTATTCTCTATGATTGTTCTAAAAAATCTGGATACAGCCATTAATATCTTCACGTGATTGATTGAACAGGAGGGTATTGTAGAAATAAGAGAAGACTATGTTGATGAAGCTTTCAATGAAGATGAACCCACAAAAGGCATGTTCCTATCTCTTATCATTTGGTGTCTTGGTTTGAACTTATTCAGTTGGTAAATCACTTGAGTATGTGGAGATATATAACTTTTCAAGGGTGTATGTCAAATTAAATCCACACATTGAGCCATACAATATATCCAGAATGTGTAAGGATCTTCCTTGGAAGAAATTGCATATTAACAAAGAACGACATACAAAACAGTATGCTTTGTAGACATTACAAATCTAAGATAATAAGATAAAAAATTATAATACTTATCATACCCATTACCCACTATTTTTTTTGATGCACCACCAGTAACAATTTGAATAATGTGATGGTCTGCCCTTCTAATTTGACATGGGCAGTTTATTAATTTACCAATCTTGTCCCATCTTCCTGATATTTGTTCCACCTATTTTGGTGGGACAGAAAAATTGCATCTTTTATTTCACTCATGTTCTGTCCCAGTCTAATGTCGACCAAACGTGAGATAACAAGTATTTGTATTGTACTGTTCTATCATGTCCAGTGTACCAAACACATCCGTATAGAGGTTATTTAATGTATTTTTTTAATAATTTTCTGAGTATGAATAGTAACTATATTAATATTCCGAACATTTTGAATTAAATTTTGTTGTGACTGACCGAGGATCTTGAGTTTGATATGAATTTCAGGTGAAGATGATTTTGCTCGTATCTTATCGCGGATTGACGAACTTGAAAAGGAAGAACTTGAATCTGAAATTGCTGAGGAACATGAAGAGGAAAACAAAGCCGATTTAAGTCACCTTAAAAGTCTGACTTCTCTTGAACCTGAGGGTAGAAGTTCAGAGGTTAGCTCTTGAGTATTAAATGATAAGCACATCCATTTACCTAATTATTGCTATTTTTTTCTTATAGATGCTTTTAATTAATTGGCAGGAACATACGGAGAATGAACACTCGATGAGCAAAATATCTCTGCAAAGTCACCCTCAACAAGACATGTCCAAGCCGTTTAAGTTGAGCAGCTAACCTTCCTTATTTACTTATATATATGATGTTGAATGATTTTTACCAGCTACTGAAAGTTGAACTAAAAGATGTCATCTTAAATAATATCAATTATTTAGATTATTAAATAGTATGTTTACTTGAAACTTGCAGCCCAAAGACTCACCGGCTCTTCCTGTATCCAAAGGTGATTTTAGCATGTTATATTTAACAATCATTGTTTATATAATCTGGTACTCAATATTTGTTCGTTCTCTATTGCCTAGATTCAGATTTATCTTCACATGTAAAAGTTCCCACATCGAGTGGATCAATTCTTCCTCCGAGTCTCGTAGAGCATAATAAAATGAAGGAGAGTTTGTCCCACACACCAGTGTCAAAGAACGAGGTATAACATCGTATTCTTTCCGTCTCAAAATAAATGTCTATGATTAAAAAGGTACACATTTTTAGACGTGTGTAATTATACTTAATGGTTATCTAAATGACTATTTTACCCATAATAATAGAGTAACGAAAACTTCCATCTCATAGTTAAGGGTAGAATTGGAAAGTAGGCACTTTAAAAATATGGACTTTTATTGTGAGACAAAGTAAAATAGATACGGGGACACTTATTTTTGGGACGGAGGGAGTATTTTTTTGGCGTTCCATAATAAATTTCATGAGAATGCTAATGACCACCGACGTATCTTTATAAGGTTTCCACCTTGGCATCGAACTCGAGCAATCACAGTAGCAGGGCAAGTGTTATTGCACCTGTGTCAAAGGAGGTAAAATGTTGTATTCGTGTGGGCCTTTTTTCGACCTTTGATTTGTTTGCGTGATGGTAACGACAACCTGTTTTACACATTTTGCAGGTTTCCAGTTTTGATTCGAGCATAGGCACTGATAGAAGCAAGGCAAGTGTTTATTGCATTCTAAGCACATTCAGGCTCCAAAAATGGCATAAGTTTGTTAATAATGAATATATATATATATATATATATTGTTTGCAGGCCTTTACGGGTTCCATTGTCGAGCACACCCATAATAACGACAACAATCGAAAGGGTCAAACGCAGGCGCCTGCATCGAAACCGGTATCTAGATTCAAGCTACAAAGAAAGTAGCCAAAGGATGGTTTAAGGTAAAAGAAAACTCATGAGTACACACTTGTTTCTGAATCTTTATGGGAAAGCTTTGTCTATGTCACACGCTTTTCACAAGCTGGTGGTTTTCACTGAAACAATCGTTCTACTCTTTGGGGTGGTGGATATATCTGTGTACATCCCACCTTCCGGACCCCCACCTTTGGGTGGGATCTATCGAGTTTGTTTGGTTTTACAACTCATGAGTCGAAGTGTGTAGATTAGGTACCAAGCACTTGGTGCTACAACGGAATGTATTTGGTTATCAAAATATATTGTGAAGTTGTGTAGGGGAGTTTTGGAACCACCTACGTAGCGAATGAGTTTTCTAAGGATCGTTTGAATGATTTCTTTTATCGAGTAACTATTGTACTTGTGAAAATACTTCGAAGTACACTGTAGAAAGTGATTATAATCATCATAATTGTGGTATTTTATCGCCAAGAGTTTGCAAATGATCTAATTTTTTTATTATGTTAATTGTGGGTGTTTGTGTCAATTTGTATGCACCTCGACTAATTTCATGGGAATGAGGAAAATCCCATAGGCTGGGGAATAGCTAGGAATCACCAAGGAACTATCTAAATTTGATCACTTTTGGTATGTTCTTTTTGCATTTTAACGAGTGTGAGAGCATCTCCAACAGGAACGCTATATTTCCAAATTTTGAGATTTCTTCTTCTCTCTCTCTCATTAGAGCAGAGTTTAACATAGCTGATGGAGCAAACTTTTTCCAAATCCCTAAAATTTCTAAAATAGCATAGTTGTTAGAGATGCTTTAAGTATGTGTTGTATGGAGGTGAGACCGATGTGTGCTAAAATGATCTTTTAACCAAAGAGTGTGTAAAGCACTAAAGTGTGTTTTTCACATGAAGAGAATGAATTTCTTCTTCGTCCTTGGGGGTGTTTGCGAGTCAAGCATTTAGTAAGCTTTTTGAGCTCGAAAACAATATTAATCAATGGATTCATGAACCGAGCTTCACTAAACTAATGTTTAGCTTAACTTGCTCAAAGTCTTGTTTAATTATTGGAACCCAAACTAATCAAATTAGGGCTAAGGACTTGTTTTAAAACCTAATGTAAAATATAGTAACCACTTCATTATGTTTAAAACACGAGTATACTCGTACAATATTTACAACTTATTATCATATACGTGTATTTTGTTAATACGCTTGAATTTTATAAAATTAACTTTTAAACAATTGATAAATATATTCAAATACATGGACAAATGCTCTATAAAAATGTAACCAACAAAAGACTTTCTCTTTAGCTAAAATAAAATCTGGGCATGTTTGTTAGCAGCTTAATGAGCTTAATGGGACTCATAGCTTATTTAGTAAGCTATACATGACTGTTTGGTAGTGGCTTAATGATATAGAAAGTGACTTATTTATTAAGCTTTTAGGATGGAGCTTTATGCAGAAAGCCAAGTTTTGTTCAAACCAGTCTCTCCCAATTAAAAAACATGGTCTTTCCATCATTGAAAACACCCTCCCAAACAAAAATCTTTCTAATATATACAGACAGATTAATCCACACAAACAACTTTATTCATACAGGGCTTAATGGAAAATCAACCAAACATCCCCTAAAAATAGAGATGTATTACATCTCCATAAAATATGTGTTCCATGGTGGTAAGGCGTAGAGACTCTCCTTAGGTCCCGTTTGGTTTACAAGATTTGGAGTGATTTGAAGTTTAATTCAATTTCAATCTTATGCTTGGTTTGAAGAACTGGTTATATTTGAAATCCTAGGATTTCTAAATCCTATGGAGCAGTTGGTATTTCTTGGGATTTTGTTGGATTTGTTGGTGATAATGTTTTGAAATATGTTAAAACATTTGATTTGTGATAATTAAATAATAAAAAGGTAATTTGATTGTTTTTATAATTTTTTATTCAAATTATTTATAAAGAATGAAATTCAATTCTGTTTTGGATCTTACAAATTAAACATACCAAAGATTTCAATTTCTTCCACAAAACCAAATCACTCAAAAACATTCCATCAAACCAAACTCCCGCTTATTTTCTCGTCACTGAACAAAATCCGTAGTATAATCTTGCCTATGTTTTTTCCAATTTGTAAGTCGGTTTTTCTGGTTCAATAATAACTCAAATTCTAAAACCTGAACAATCTTTTAGGATTAGGTTTTTCTTAGTATTTATTTAATCTGGAAGGGTGGTGGTATCCAAGGAGAGAATGAGAGGCATGCCAAATACTATATACTAACGTGAGATTTGGAACAATGCCTCCAAAAAATTTGGGGCCCAATTATATATATATATATACTAGTAGGGTACCCGTGCAATGCACCGGGCGAGAAAGGTGTGAAAATTTTATCGAAAAATGAAAAATGAAAAGCTCTCAAGTTTGACAAAGGGGTTGAGTGACTTTTTTCTCAAATACACAATGCAACGGGGTGTAAAATTTTGATGTAAACCAATATGCAAAATTAATACAACTCGTCTTTCAAAAGAAGTATCCACAACCAAGATAAACAAACAAAGAATTACCAGGAAGATGGGTTTTTATGCACAAACTGCCCGATTTATTCAAACTCCAATTTCACTTATAAGGGTCGTTTACCATACATTTACCTGGGTAAGCAAGTCACGTTACTTTACTGGATGATTATGATAATAATCAAGAACATTACCCGACAAGAGCGAGGCAAGGACCAACAATCTTACTCGGTAAGTGAAGACGACAACTCTTACCATGGTTAGTGTTTACCAGGTAAATTGTTGCATACGACGCTGTTTTGTTGAACTAAAATCTTACCCGTAGGTAATGATAGTGTTGAATCTTACCTTTAAGCATTACCGGGCAAGTGTTTGGTAAACGGCCCCTAAGTTTCAATCAAAAGATCATATTGGATACTTCCCATCAACTGCAATACACAAAGCTGATGGTGGTTCGAGATATCAATTTACATGCCAAAAGATCATATGAATTGCATGATGGTAGTTTCAATTTGTTCTCTAATACATTAAATAGAAATTATTAAGTAGGCAAACTATCACCAAAGTGCATGTTTGATATAAAGCATAGAATAAAACATATCAATGCTTTAGAAACATCATAAGTGACCGTTTACCCAAACGCTTTCTCGTAAGCACTTATCAGAATGAGTCAACAATCTCACTTACTTTATATGGTAAGATTATAGTCCACAAAAATAGTATTGTATGCAAAAATTTACCCGATAAGTGCTAACTGGGTAAGGGTTGTCACTCTCACTTACCGAGTAAGATTATCGGACATTGCTATTGCTCTTACCGGGTAAGATTCTAAGTCCTTGTCATGTTTATCCGGTAAGTAAGTGACCCAATAAGCGCTTACCGGATAAGCGTTTGGTAATCGGCCTAAGTATCTCTTCAACATAAATGTTTCAACTTGGAAGAGATTTCAAGAATTAGGGGGACTGGTAACAGAAAAAAGTCTTTAACGCCAAGTAATTCAAATTAAGAAATTTGGATAATTACTTATAACATACAACAAAATTACACGTGGATGCATGGTATTCAATCTTAAAATCGTGCACAAGAAAAAAACATGCATGTCTTGTGTTGGATGTCACTTGGGACAATATCTTTAATGCTATTTATTACCAAGCATAATAGTCACTATCTATATGTTGTTGTACTTGGCCAGCAACAACAGACATGAATAGAATTCACAAGGCACAAGACCCAAACCAACAGATCACCAAAAAAAACCTTGAAATGCCAAATGAATAATTAAATCGACAATACACAAAAGCAAAATCTAATAAATCGACAATCTTTTAGAA
This sequence comes from Saussurea involucrata, assembly GCA_033807775.1. Classification (NCBI taxonomy): domain Eukaryota; kingdom Viridiplantae; phylum Streptophyta; class Magnoliopsida; order Asterales; family Asteraceae; genus Saussurea; species Saussurea involucrata. The sequence continues at coordinate 199,968,856 of CM066320.1, read as the reverse complement.
CAAACAAATACCCAACAACCAAATTACTCAAGACAATTCAATAAATCAACAATCTTTTGAACTACGAATAAATCAACAATCTTTTGAACTACAAATGAACTATGCCACTCGGGTTATTATCGTTTTGGACTTTCCAAGTATAATGGTTGCAATAACAATATGTCATTATTCCATTGGCAGAAAATGATCAAGAAGCCGCAACCTCCAAAAGAATAAGAAATCAGCAGCCCACTGTACAATAGGCAAACCCAGATGAAACCAGAAACCAACCATACTTTGATCTGAGCATTAAATAACAAGTCAGGGCCAACATCAATACAGATCAATATGGAAATTTGCAAAAATGGACAGAGGCCATTGAAAAATATGCTATCCAAGGCTTTGTTAGAAACTAAAACTCACTCTAATCTTCTTGTCCAGATTAATTTTTCAAAATGTCCCAATCTAATGCATTTTTACGTAAGCTTTTTTTCTTCCTTGTTCTTTTGAAATAAATTTATTAAAACATGACTAAAAGTTTTAAAGAATGCGAGTGTGCATTAAAGGGAAACAAAATAGTATTGTGAGATTGTAATATTTTTTTTATCAAGCTCAAAAAAGAATTAAAAAACCAAAATTATTTGATATTGAAATCATCATACCAAACCAATCGAGTCGAATGACATTAGATTTCCAGTTGGTTTAACACAAACCCATTACAAGAACTTTACCTACAACACCATGATCAGCAAGAACAAGTTCAAGATCTTAGTTCAGAAACCCAATTGTTGTCACTAATTCTTACACAATTATTCTTGAAAGTGATTGTGTGTGATATTAGATTATAACCAAGCATTTATACTTAATAATGCATTTCGAAAAGTTGGTCAACTATTGAAATCCGATGGAGCATAGCACCGAAGAATTCATGTTTAAAAACGGTAGCCAACAAAGGAAAAAACAAAAATGGTGCACAAAAAAGATAAACAAAACAATACAGCAACACATTCCTAGTTGGAATGTAAAAGACTTTTTTTACCGGCAAGAAGTGACTTCTCAAAGCCCAACTCTCATCTTGGCGTGTCATATTACTACCAAGATTTTGTTGCCCGTAGTCAAAAGAATCATAATGCTCCAATATTTTAATCTTGATGGGTACCATCTTGGTTAATTTTCCAAAATCCTACACCTCAATACCATAGAATATCAAGAATCAACACAAGAAATGCAAGAATCAATTGGATATCTATGCAGGCATATATACTTTGGCACAAAAAAGATAGCTATAAAGCAAGAGTGGGGATAACAAATAATCCTATTTTTAAATATAGGTCCAACTTTGGATTTCATTCTTGATATGGGTTTTATGTATGCATTTAAAAATTGCAGGTTAGAGTAGAAGTCAAAATTAGAAAGATGTAGACATAATTGAAGTAAAAACCAGCCTTGCAAACATTTAGAAAGAGGAGATGATGAAGAAGAAGATATAGTAGCCTACCCTCCACCAGAAGAATTAAAAGTCAAGAAAGGATGGGGAATTGGGGATGTGAATGGGGTCTAAGCGAATCTCCACCTCTTGATACACTTACAGAAGAATAAAAACTCTTCCGATAGCAAGGATTCAACAAAACTAAAAATAGAGAAAACTAAAAGCAATTAAAGCCATGGAACATGGAGCAACTAAAACTAAAAGTAGAGAAAACCAAGAATCGTTACCTTGATGGAAGAGCAAAAGGATGGATAAAAACCACCGGTGGAACAGACTTCGAATCGAGATTGTGTGCTTGCATCAAAACCAAAAATAAAACTTATGAAATAAAAATAGAGAGCAAAATTGTTACCTCTGTTGAAGATCGATAGCAGAAAGCAGAAGAAAGTAGATCATTACCTCAGTCGTTACCGTAGCATCTTTCTTCTCCGTTGCTACTCTAGCAAGAACATCATCTGAACAAAAACCGATTTAATCTTCATTAAAATCATAAAGATTCTAGAAAATCAAACCATTTTTTAATTACAATTAGATCGCTTAAATCACCTCTGTTGATAAAACCCTCTTTAGGTTTCTCATCACAAACTTCTTCTGGCTTTGTCATTTTATCAAACAGTTAGAGGGCATAACCTTGATAAACCCAATTCAAGTATTCAAGTATTCACCCAAGCTTTTTATCCTAAAATTTTGATCTGAAAATTGAAAACCATTACTTACTTTCAAGGGGTCGAGGAAAGGGGTCGTGGAAAACCAATTTTGATCTGAAAATTAATACTTGAATGCGTCGATTTCTTGAATAAGGATCGAAGGGGTCGAGGAAAGGGGATTGACAAATGGATATATACTGGAATCAGTTGGAGAGCTTCAAGCGTCATCTTGAAGGAATCACCGGAGGTTCAAGGGTCGCATTGGATAACTCAATTTGGGGACCCGGTAGGAGTGTATGGGAAACCTAAATTCTGAATAGTCAGTTTGCTTTTCTAAGATGCGATACGGATTTTAAATGATTACCAACTTCTCACTCTAAAATTTAAGTAAACATGCTTTAAAAGCTTGTATCATGTGCTTTAAGACTTGTCTTTAAGAGTTTGGGGGTTAAATGTATTATAAGATAGTATAGATATGGTCAGGTTCAAGGGAAAACCTCAAAAAATCGAAAACTGAAGAACATCCTAGGAGCTCTTCATCTGGACGGTATGCACTTGTGCATACAGGTTATTTGTAACATGCATTTGTGCATATATGCACAAATGCATAATGCACTTGTGCATAAAACCAAAAAGTCAACTATTTACCTGTATGCACAAGTGCATACCGTCCAGATGAAGGGTTCCTAAGGTGTTCTTCAGTTTTCCGTTTTTTTAGGTTTTCCCTTGAACCTCTCTCTCTCTCTCTCTCTATATATATATATATATATATATATATATATTTGCAATCCCTACTCTTTAAGTCTTTAATTTGACAAATGACCTCTCTTAGTCAACTAGTCTCTCATTTTAATTTTCCCTATAGCTAATTTTATGATTGAAGCACGAAACACGACTTTGTTTAATAATCGCTCTCTTTCTCCCTTTCTTGTTTGACGAACACCTCCCATGCAATTTTGTTGACTTCATTCATGGTGATATTCATTTCGTTGTTTGTAGCATTATAGTCCTTCAGAAACATGCATAAACGTTGAGAATCGAGGGAGAATTTGGCTCTAGAATCGAGCTAGGGTTTTTCGAGAACTTGAGGTAACAACAATATGTAACTCCTATATGCTAATCCTTTCAATTTAACGACTTTGTGGAGAAAGTTGATTATGAAATAACCGATTAAGGATTTTGTTTCGAAAATGATTCTATTTAAGTGAAATTTGTATGGAAAATGATTCTATTTAAATGAAACTTGTATAGTTGTGTGTATCTTTGTTATACTTTTAATATAGTATATGAGATGGACTTTTATAATTTGTTTTATTCATTACTCATCCAATTGATCTACAATATATATAGTCTTGATACAAGTGTAACAGGGTCCAAGAAAATACTCGATCGACCCTGATGGTCACAGTATTATCATGCCATTTTATTAACCGAGAGTCTACCTAGGTAAGGGAACGCGATGACTTTTACGATTTTACCTAATTAATTATTATCAAACAAGCGATATCTATAACTATATCGAGTGACCGAAAAATTTAACATGTAAGACTTTGTTTGTAAATAAAACAATTTTATATCGGTATGATTATTCATTTATTCCAAATATGCTATATGGAAGAAAAAACCCCCCAAAATCACCATATTAATACCAAGGTTCTAAATGGCGTGAGGCGTGACGTGGCGGCGAGGCCAACCCTTAAGCCTTAGGAGCCACGGTGAAGCCATGACGTTTTCAAGACGTGGAGTCAAATTTATAATTCGTATATAATATTATATATAGAAACATAAGTTTTGTAATGTTACTCAGTGAGACAGTAATAGTAAGCAAGATAAATTAGACTATATACTAAAAGTTTGCAAATAAGACATTAAAACGTAAAGAAAAATCAAATATCGTATTACGAAAACTGTGTATTAGGCCTTGGCGTGCCACTGACTTAACACAACGTGAGACACAAGTCTTGGTGACATGTCGCGCCATGACGGCGGTGTGGCGAGTTATTTAGAATAGTGATTAATACGATGATAATCATTATTCTTCGAATATAACTTACAATAATCAAATTTACACACATCCAATTCCAAACGCTCCCTTGGATTCGAGCGTTTACCGCCTTCTGACAGCCCCATGCTAGCAAGGGGTGACTAGGGTTTACATTTTTCATTGCAGCAAGAAGAACTCATTTGAAACCCCGAATTTATCTTCAAAATCATCCAACTTGAAGTCCTTCTATACCCTAACAGGAGCTTTTGCTTATTTCTTATGTGAGATCGACAACACCATCTCAATTCGTCAGAACAGAAAATCCGAAACCCCAGGACAATGACGAAAGTCTACGGAACTGGAGTGTTCGACTTCCGGCGCCACCGTGTTGCTGAATACCCCGTCACCGTTGGCGGTTCCGACCAACCAGTTCCGGAGAGGCCGCCGGAATCACAACCCGGCACCAATTTGCCAAGCTCGATAACCCTTGTTGAAATCCAGCGTGACCGGCTCACTAAGATTGCTGATGCGAACTGGTCGAAAACGGCAACAAACAACGAGAAACCTCCGTTTAGTGCGGAGCTGGTGAAGGAGATTTATGAGACTGAGTTGTTGGTGAAGGAGGAGGGCGGGAAGATGAGGAGAACAGTGCCGTTGCAGAGAGTTATGATTCTTGAAGTCAGTCAGTACTTGGAGAATTATCTTTGGCCGAATTTTGATCCTGAGACTTCTTCGTTTGAGCATGTCATGTCCATGATTCTCATGATTAACGAGAAGGTATCGATGTTCGTAAATATATATGCAGTTTTACTTTCGTGTATCTTCTTGATTATGTGAGATTTTATTTATAATCATGATGTAAAAACAATTTAATTTAGTTGAGAAGTAAACGCACATTTGTATGCATAACAATGTGAAGGAGGTCGTATAAGCAAATTCTACTGTACTATGAACTAGGCTAATAATGCTGACTGTAAAACAGATGGGAATCTGGTAGCATGATGTGATATAGGGTTCTATGCTTAAAAATTAAAATGGCTTTCTTTTAAAGGAGTGCAAAAAAGGGAATTGGTTCTGTCTACAGGGCTGTGGGAGTAATATATCTTTAAAGTATATACTCACTAAGTCACTATGCTGATTCCAAGTGAGAAAGAGGCCTCATTTTACTTGAAGATCGAAGCATGTGTACACTATTCCTTACAAAGTAAAAATGAAAACCGGCTAGCGGAATCTGGTGTAAATGAGGTTTATATAAATTGGAAACCTAGCTTGATTGTAGTTCAGTGATGGTTGGTAGCAGGTTAGTTCGCCGTCCCATGAACTAAAAGTTGAAAGTATATTCTCTATAATGAACTAAAAGTTGAAGGCAATGATCAATGACTTGAATGTTATGTTAATCCATTGGAATTTGCAGTTTCGGGAGAATGTTGCTGCCTGGATATGCTTTTATGATAGAAAAGATATGTTTAAGGAATTTCTTGAGAGGGTTCTCTGCTTGAAGGAGGTACGTGATTTGCTTTCTAGGAAGCTATTAACATTGGTCAAAAGTAATGGATGCCATTAATTTTTTTTGATACAGGGAAGAAGCCTGAGTATCGCAGAGAAGACAAATTACCTACTTTTCATGATTAATGCTTTCCAGGTAAAAATTTGTATATCATGTTGCTTGTTATTTCACAATGTATGGTTAATTGATCATTGATGTTGAATCTCCCCATACCTTGATGATGCCTTTTATTATTAGTGTAAATGTGTAATGAGCTTATAATGTTTTTAATCATTATGTATACTTCATGATCATGGTTATTAAATTATGATTATTTCCCAGTTATCTACTACTTTTAAGGTTGCATCATTCCAGTTATCATGATTTCGTTATGTTTTATGTAGCTAATTAGTTGTGTTTGACATGCACACTGGGTCTTGAATATGAAAATAGGAATGCATGCATTCTGTTAAGTTTATTTGCCAAACACCCTTAATAATCAGACACTCCCATAACAATTCAGATTGCATCCAACATCAGGTACTTAACACTAAAAAAAGGATTCTATCCCTGAGGACTCTGGATTTTTAAGACAAAAAGTTCAGGTTGAATGGATTTAACTTATCCTCAAATTAAGATAATTGTGATTTGTAACGTCCCAAAAAACATAACATGCAATAACATAGATTAAACATTCAAATTACATGATAATACTTGTCTTTAATCATTCATAAATCCAAACTAGACAAAATTTGACAGCGGAAGCTTTTAATCCACAGCCGAGAACTTCTATCCATAGTTATCTTAGCCAAAATCTTGGAGTCGCTCTAAGCTCCAATTCCTTCTTGTGCCACCTCCTAGTTCTTACTAGAAGAACCAATGCTACACTTACCTGAAAATGGTTTAGTTTTTGAAAAGCGAGGGTTAGACCAAAAGGTCTAGTGAATTCCCTCCATAAAGCATATACTACAGTATGAATTCATTTTATTAAAAACCATTCACATCCTTCACATAAACATCATTCAAGGTTCAACACAGGGTTCAAGGATCGCATAAGCTACCACGATCGGGGCCTAACGGACACCCTCTCGGCTACATCGAAGTCCAAGTGGACCCCCTTCTATCCGAGTAGGAAGGAAATGGATTCCATCCTACAAGCTCACCACATATGCCCAAGGGATTATCGAATCCCAAGGTACCCTGATCCCACCGTGTAAATCGACTCCACATAGCATACACATAACGTACCGTAATCACATGCATGAAAACTTTAAACATCATTTCATTTGCTAAATAAACCTTTTTAAATAAAACATGCAGTTCATGGAGAGCATGCGTGACAGTTATAAAACAGTTCATGCTCGTAAATGAAACCATAACCAGTAAACATAGTACGTCGTGAAAAAGGGTTTAGGGAACTCACCTGATACTAGTGTTGAATGTACTCTTGTTATACTTCCGAGCTAAACGAACCGGACACCTAAGGATATTAGAATTGCATCATATTAGACTGTCCGATCCTACTGTCCGGTTACTGCACTTTCCGGACACTCACAAGTCACAACTTTCCGGACATACTAGCCTTTCCGGACCCCAACCTTTCCGGACACTAACCCTTTCCGGACACAAATATCCGGATAATTGTCCGGACACTTCCTACGGGTACCACACTTTCCGGACGTCTCATCCGGAAACTAGAACTTACCGGTAAGGCACAACACACCCGGAAACCCCCTGTCGCCCGGACACTACGAACAACATCCGGAAACCCCCACTGTCCGGACACTACTTTCCGGACGGGGCGACGTCCGGAAACTACGGACTGGGGGAAAACTCATTCCCCAAAAATGCTTACAAACCGATTTTCTGTCATTCCCTCGATTAGACAACTACTGGGGTTCATTCCCCAACCAGAAACTTCCATTTAAACTTACTTATTACCTCTAAATCGGTTTATAAAGCCAAAAACCCCAAAAATACACTTTAAAGACATTTAGGTGAAGAACACATTGATTCTAAATGTTTTCTCACCTAAATCCTTAGACTAAACAGAAGGAATACAATAAGTAGCAAGGAGAAGGATTTGTATGAGGTTACCTTCACTGATTCTTCTTCTATTTGATTTCTCTTCTAAAGCTTCTTCTCCTTCCTTTCTCTTCTCTCAGCCGCCAACACCAAATGAACAATGAAAATAATTAGCTAACCTAGGGATTTGAACCAATATATACCTTCCCACAATTTACCATTTTGACCCTCCACTTAAACTTGCATTCTTTTAACATTAGCCACTAAACTTTCACATTTGCTAGAAATTGGGTTGTTACATGATTAATCTTGAACAATCCTTTTGATGCGATTGTAGGGTGTAGGGGAAAACTTATCTAATTTGAAAAAGCAAGGCATTAAACATAGCTTGTAATGATTTGATTCATGTATCTAATGGCCAATAATGTTTTAAAGTTCAGTTTAGAATTCATGTATTATAAGAGACATGAAAACTAGATATTACCAAAGGGCCTTTGGCCTAGCGGTATCCAAGTTACTGGTAGACCGTAGAGGCCAGCCTCCGAGGAGGTCAGGGGTTCAAAGCTCAAACCTCACCAAAGTTGAGGAGAGTGTGTGGGTTCATTTGCCGTATATAAATATTATATACTTAAAAGAAAAGATAGTCACCTATTCTCCTCGTCTTTCTTGTGACAGAGCCTGGAGGATGATATAGTAAGCAAGAAATTCATGAGGTTGGCTAGTCTTCATTGCTGGCATAGTCTATCGTTTGGTCGTTTTCAGGTAAATTTATACACTCTTGTCTATTATTTCTCAAACTTGATTTTGTCATATGTGTAATTTGCTTTTGCTTTGCTTTTTAGATGGAGCTTTGTCTTAATCCAGATTTGATTAAAAAATGGAAAAGAATTGCGAAAAAAGCGAAGGAGGCGAAGAAACGAGGGGAATCTTTTGATATCTCAATGATGCTAGAAGTGAAGTTCTTGAGGAATCTCATTGAAGAATTTTTGGAGGTGATTTTTTTTAAACCATATATTTTATTCATTGTTGGATTACCATCATGTTAGCTGACGTGAGACACTTGTTCTTGTATTTTTATTGAACAGGTACTCGATTCCAAGGTATTTTACTATGATGATGGCAACGGTGGGTCCGACGTTCATGGATATGAACAAATCAATGAAGCTTCGATCTTGTATTGCGAGAGGTTTATGGAATTCTTAATTGATCTTTTGAGCCAGCTTCCGACCAGAAGGTATTGTTTTTAAAGTTGCCTAATCTTAGCTTTTGCGAGTTCAGTATAGCCTTGACAAAGTGGACCACAACATAATTGTGAAGAACCAAGTTGATCTGAAATATATATTTGGACCCTGTTGTTATTGACTTATTGTCAACTTTGAAAGTCAAAAGTTGGGGAAGAATAAAAAAGGATAGATAGACAAGAGAATTGCAAATGCACAATTAGGGAGCAAATATGCTTGGTTATCTTCAATACAAACTTAGCAAATAACCTCTTGATAGTCCTCCAGCTTCATCATCTTTAATTATTTGATTCTCATCCTTATGTGACTTTTGTTCTTATTTTATACTATTTGTACGCTGTACCTCTAGCTTCTCATATTGGTTCTCTACTTCTCCCTTGATTAATATATACCTGTTTAAGTTCTTTATATTCTTACAACCACACGAGGTTTGTTTCATCCTCCTACACAATCTTTTGTTCCTCATTATTCCACCACCAATGTGTCTTGGGTGAGATATCTAATTTTCTATACTTGATCATATGCTTATTAGGCAGTGTTTGATGTTACATGATCTGAACCCTCATGTGAAGATTTCTGAAGTTGCATTACGTGCTATATCTTTTAGATTGGCTGATATTATTAAAACCCTTGGATCTTAATTTTTGAATCCACCAACTCTAGATTGTGTTAATATCTCTCATGGCTCATCAATTAGTACTATAACATAATGAAAACAAATTAGGTGGTATTTCTTCTAGTGAGTTGGTTCTTTCGGAGCTCCATCTTTAACAACTTGGTATTAGTACTTTACATAATTTTAATTTTTTAATGAAGGAAAGTTATTTTCCGATGGTACATGTTGTGCAAATATATTTACTTGGCACTTGAAAAAACCTTGTATGGATGGTCTTCATTGAGATGGCTGTTTTAGTAGCTCTTTCTGTTACCTTTTTCTTGTTTGGAGGTGGAGGATAAAGAAATGAGCATAATGCTTTTATTGCAATTGGCATGATCTATTCGGTGATCTGCATTTGTGATGGATACATATTTCTTAAGTCCATTTGGATGTTTTCTCATGTTCTGAAGTTAGTAATGTAATTTGTTGTTATTTATCATTGTCCCACAGATACTTTAAACCTCTTGTTGCTGATGTTGCCGTGGTTGCGAAATGTCATTTGAGCGTTCTATATAGACATGAAAAAGGCAAGCTTTTCGCCCAGCTGGTTGACTTGCTACAGTACTATGAAGGTTTCGAGATTGATGATAATTTGGGGAGACAAATGACTGATGATGAGGTGCTTCAAGCCCATTATGAACGCTTTCAAGCTTTTCAGCTTCTTTCATTTAAAAAGATACCGAAGGTGTGTTCTCCTCTTATGTGTGTGAAGTATGCAATTTCATTTATACCTAATTCATTTATCTAAATGGTTGTTATTTTTTCGTTCTCTTTCTGGTTGTTGTAGTTGAAAGAACTTGCACTTGCTAACATCGGAGCGATTCATAAGCGTATTGATCTTTCAAAGAAATTATCTGTACTTTCTCCTGATGAATTGAGGGACTTAGTCTGCAGTAAGGTCAGTAGAGGAACCATATTGCACATGCATTTCTAATTTTCTATATGCTTCCGGAAGCTGCGTACTTGATAGTGTTCACATCTTATTGCAGCTTAAATTGGTTTCAAAGAATGATCCATGGACTGAAAGGGTTGACTTTCTTATCGAAGTCATGGTCTCCTTTTTTGAGAAGCAGCAGTCTCAAAAAGAAGCCATAAATGCTCTGCCACTGTATCCAAACGAACAGATTATGTGGGATGAAAGCCTCGTGCCTAGCATCAACTACTCCGGGGAGGGCTGCCTGGCACTTCCAAAGCTGAATTTGCAATTTTTAACCCTTCATGATTATCTTCTTAGAAATTTTAACCTTTTCCGACTTGAATCCACTTATGAGATCCGTGAGGATATTCAGGAAGCTGTTCCACATCTTCTTGCTTATACTAATAACGAAGGGGAACCTGCTTTCCGTGGTTGGTCAAGAATGGCTGTACCTATTAAAGAATTTAAGATTACTGAAGTGAAACAGCCAAATATTGGAGAAGTAAAGCCGTCGTCTGTTACTGCAAAGGTTACTTTTAGCATTTCCAGTTACAGAGCACAGATAAGGTCTGAATGGAATGCCTTAAAGGAGCATGATGTACTCTTTTTGCTTTGTATTCGTCCATCGTTTGAACCGCTAAGTGCTGACGAGGCAGCAAATGCATCTGTTCCACAAAGACTTGGCCTTCAATTTGTGCGAGGATGTGAAATTATCGAGATGTGTGATGAGGATGGAACGCTAATGAATGATTTCACGGGAAGAATTAAGCGGGACGAGTGGAAACCTCCGAAAGGTGAATTAAGAACTGTGACAGTTGCTCTTGATACTGCACAATATCATATGGATGTTAGTGATATTGCTGAGAAAGGTGCAGAAGATGTTTATGGTACTTTTAATATCTTGATGAGGAGGAAACCAAAGGAAAACAATTTTAAAGCAATCTTGGAGTCTATAAGAGATCTTATGAATGAAACTTGTATTGTTCCCGACTGGTTACATGACATTTTTTTGGGATATGGAAATCCTTCTGCGGCCCAGTGGACCAATATGCCTGATCTCCTTGAGACCGTAGATTTTAAAGATACTTTTCTTGATGCTGATCATGTTAGAGAATGTTTTTCAGCTTATCAGGTTTGTCTCTGATATTTGGACTATGTGAGCATTTTAGTGTCTTGTGCAGCATGTTCTTGGATTTCCAACCAAGCGTTCCTTGTTTTCAGGTATCGTTTACAAATTCAGATGGCACCGAAAACCTGAATCCGGGGCCTCCGTTTCGGATCAACGTACCGAGAAATCTGAAAGGACATGCTCATGCTCTCCCTGGAAACAACAAGTCCACCACAAGTTCAGGTGATGTTACCACAAAGGACATAGCTGATTTGGAGAAAGAAAAACTTATTGTTGAGGCTTATATGCCTCCTGACCCTGGTCCATATCCTCAAGATCAGCCAAAGCAGAACTCTGTTAGATTTACCCCCACACAGGTATGCCTTGTTTTTTTTCCCTTCAGTATTTACGTATATTAAAATGCACCAAAAATTAACAATAACACAGTGAACATAATGGATTTTAAAGGATCGTATTTTTGTTTCTGTTATGCAACTAAATTTTTTACCTAAATGCATACTCTAAGATATGTTATTCTTGTCTAAATAAGTTTGAAACTTGTTTTAATATTTCAGTAAATCTCCATTTTTCTTAATGTTTTGCCTTGCAAGCTGAAAAACGAGTGGTATTGATGACTTCTTTTTTCTTTTTTTGGAAGAAATTGATGTTCAAATTCAGGACCTATGCCTGTAAACTTTGAATTTAAGGCTTCTACATAAAATAGATTTTCAACACTGCGGATCTTCCCCCTGATTTGACGGTTATGTTTATTTTCCATCCGTTCTGCTTACGTGGCACTGATTTTGTATGAAAAGAATAAACCACAGAAAAATTAGAAGTTGTTGAACTAATGTTGTTAATGCGACATTGGCCATAAGGTGTCCAAAAAGGTTAAACAAAAGAGAGGTGGATGGTTGATGGCCCTCTCTTGTTTCCTTCCATTTTCTACTCTCTTATATCTTAAGGACCAGATTCTATCACTGTCGAGTTTGCAATTGTGAGTGCATCATTTTTAGTACATCGTTAACGTGAGTAGTTGATGGCAATTGTTTTACCCATGACAAAGAACGAGATTCACTAAATTCTGTGTGTGGTCTATCTTCTGAATTTCTGATATGGTTGCCATTATATTGCTTTGTATGCAGGTTGGAGCGATAATCTCAGGGATACAACCAGGATTGACAATGGTCGTGGGTCCACCTGGTACTGGAAAGACCGATACCGCAGTCCAGATATTGAATGTGCTTTATCACAATTGCCCTTCTCAAAGGACATTGATAATTACCCACTCAAATCAGGCTTTAAACGACCTCTTTGAAAAAATAATGGAGGTATGTGATTCACATGGATACAATACACTACTATGGACTTTTTCACTTAAAAGGAAAAAAAAAGGATTTTGGACATTTAAATTCAAGTGTATATCTACATGGTCTGAATTTGTTAATTGTGACAGAGGGATGTGCCAGCTCGTTATCTTCTCCGGCTTGGTCAAGGTGAGCAAGAACTAGCAACTGATCTCGACTTCAGTCGTCAAGGCCGTGTCAATGCAATGCTTGTGCGACGTTTGGAGTTGCTTAGTGAAGTGGAGAGGCTTGCAAGATCTTTGCAATTGCCTGAGGATGTGGGCTATACTTGTGAAACTGCCGGATACTTTTGGTTGCTTCACGTTTACTCACGCTGGGAACAGTTTCTAGCTGCGTGTGCCGAGAATCAACATAAACCCGCGTTTGTCAGGGATAAGTTTCCGTTCACCGAGTTTTTCTCCAACACCTTACAACCCGTTTTCAGTGGGAAATCCTTTGAAGAAGACATGCATGCTGCTAAAGGGTGTTTTCGTCATCTTAAGACTGTCTTCCAGGAGCTCGAAGAATGCAGAGCGTTTGAATTGCTGAAGTCAACGGTTGACCGAGCAAATCACCTTATGACAAAGCAGGCAAAGATTGTGGCAATGACTTGCACTCATGCAGCTTTAAAAAGAAAGGACTTTCTCCAGTTGGGATTCAAGTATGATAACTTATTGATGGAAGAAAGTGCACAAATATTAGAGATCGAGACTTTCATCCCGATGTTACTCCAGAGACAAGAAGATGGTTACGCTAGACTTAAACGCTGCATTTTGATTGGTGATCATCATCAGCTGCCTCCTGTAGTTAAGAATATGGCTTTTCAGAAGTATAGCCACATGGATCAAAGCTTATTTACAAGGTTTGTTAGGTTGGGAATTCCTTATATTGAGCTGAATGCCCAGGGTAGAGCGAGGCCAAGTTTAGCTAAGCTTTATAATTGGAGATATAGGGATCTAGGTGATCTTCCTTATGTTAAGGAGAATCCTTTTTTTCATAGAGCAAATGCAGGATTTTCTTATGATTATCAGTTGGTGGATGTGCCTGATTACCATGGGAAAGGTGAAACAGCTCCTTCTCCTTGGTTCTATCAGAATGAAGGGGAGGCGGAATATCTCGTTAGCGTTTATATCTATATGCGGTTATTAGGGTTTCCGGCAAATAAAATATCCATCCTCACAACTTATAATGGCCAGAAACTTCTAATACGTGATGTTCTTAATAGAAGATGCGCTCCCTATGATTTTATTGGCCTTCCACACAAGGTTAGCGATTATGAGCGCAATAAAATTGTGAATTTGCTTGATATATGTTTTATGTGTCTAATACTTGTTTGGATGTTTTATATACAGGTTGCAACAGTTGACAAGTTTCAAGGTCAGCAGAATGATTTTATATTATTGTCTCTTGTGAGGACTCGATTTGTGGGACACCTTCGTGATGTTAGAAGATTGATAGTGGCAATGTCACGTGCCCGATTGGGACTTTATGTATTTTGTCGGCGCTCGCTGTTTGAGCAATGTTATGAACTGCAACCCACGTTTCAGCTTCTACTCCAAAGGCCTGACCTCCTTGGCCTCAATCTGCATGAGATTGCACCATCTACTAATCGTCTTGTTGGAGACACGGGACCCATCCACCTTGTCAGTGGCGTTGACGAAATAGCTGGGATTGTCAACTTTAGAATGCATCAAGTGTATCAGGTATTGTTTTTCTTGCTTTTGCACTACTTGTTTTTGGCATGAAATAGCTTAAGGGCATATTAGTCATTATGCTTGTCGCTCACTTCAAATTGAAGATTATAGTTACTGCTCTTGTACATATATTTAGTGGAACCATTTATTGGAGGGCAACTAGGTTGATGAAGATAGGATCGGTTTTTTGGCTTTTTCATATGAATTGTGTTGAAGTATTGTCTTGAAATGTAACAAACCTTTTTGCGATTTTATCAGGCAAGAATGATCAGCCACCAGTTTTCAGATTATTCCGGGGAAACAGGAAGAACGACTGAGCAAAATGGCCATGATTTACCATCCAAACATGATGAGATGGGAACCGATTTACAGGATTTGCCAAGTGGGGATCAAATGGCCACCGAAACACCAAATGTTGATGATCACGCCAGTGAGGATATGCAGGTTGATGGCAAGCCAAACGAAGCAATTCGACTTGAAACCCCTCCAGAAGGTGAGAATATGCCTCCGGAGAGCGGTTCAAATGTGGAAGAAATTGTGGTAGACAAAAATGAATCTGTTCAAGAGGACGATTCAAACGTATAAAGATGAAGTAGTAATGTCGTGAAGAGCGTTTCACTAGATGGCTTTATGAACTGGGGACTTTTCGCAACTGTTTATCGCTCAGGAATGGTTCTGTTGAAGAAATGAATCTGGCTGATATCTGTGAAGGGAAATGCTGACACTATTTCCGGAAACATGACCACTTTTTACATGATGATATCGATAGGCCCAATCGGGAAACAAACGCTCGTAGTTTTTCGTTGTGTTTTTTTTATATATCTAATTCTGATCAAGTTCAAGTGCGATGGTTTGAGCTGTAACGAAGAAGAGAGTATTCTTTTGTCTTTTACACCTAGTAGTTTCACACAATTTCTATTTGAATCTTTCTACTACAATGTACTGAAAATTTTGTAAAATTGGTTGTAGATTATATAATAATCTGCTTCCCAGGATGCAATTATGGTTGAAGTAGCGTCTTATATATCAACTAGACATAGATATGCACAAAAATTCCCAAAGTTCGCCCTAGCCCTAGCCCTGGCCTGATCCTGGACCGGAAAGTGGGCCTCCTGGGCCTAGTGAAATCGGAGCTAGGTTCGGCCTTTCAAAAAGCCTGATGGTCAAAATTTTGGGGGAGGGCCTAGGTCAAGGTTTTAAATGGCGTAAGGCGTGACGTGACGGCAAAACCAAACCTCAAGCCTTAGGAGCCACGGCGTTTATCAAGGCGTGACTTATGGCGGCAAATCTCTAAATCATATATACTATTATATACAAGAACATATGTTTTGTACTATTAATCGATGAATCAATGACAATAAACAAGTTAAATTAGGTTATATATTAAAAACTAATAAATAAGACATTAAAAACGTAAATAAAAATCAAATATCGCGTTATAAAAGACCGCACATTAACGTGGCGTGAGACACAAGTCTTGAGCCACGGCGTGCCATGGCGGTTGTCGCGACGAGTCATTTAGAACAGTGGTCTAGGTTCGGCCTTTTAAAAAGCCTGACTTGAAATTGATTTATTAGGCCGAAATTTTGAGGGCGGGTCTAGGTTTGGCCTGAAAAAATAATATTTTTTTGTCTCGATAGCTTCGAAAGTAACAAGATGATCTTCGTGGTTTGTAAAAATATATGGATTTTGTTCCTTTCTTTAATGATAGCTAATTTCTTTTTTGTCAAGTAATGGGCATTTTCCTTCTTTTATCGATTTTGTTTTTTACAAAAACAAAATCCACATAGGCCAAAATCATAACGATCGATTTTAATTGCATAAAAGACAAAAAAAAATCAATAAAATGATAAAAGTATCCCTCATTTAACAGAGTATTTTAATGGTCGTTAGAGGAAAGGATCAAATCCAAACATTTTTACAAACCAAGATAAACTCCAATAGCTTTGCTAAAATAGAAGAAATTGGGTTTTTGTTTTGTATACTTCTCCAGCAACTTTGCTATCTTGTTCTCTATAATATAGAAAAGTTGAAAAATTTCTATGTTTAGTCTCTAAAACTTGATGGTACAAGAGATAAATGATTATTTTATTCAACCCAACCAATGAGAATGAACTTTTATCATTTTATATTATTTATTTAAAAGTGTATTGTGAAGATAAATTAAAGAAAATGTATTTTTTTTAAATTTTAACTTTTAATTCTTTTATTTTAGAAAAATTATTGAAATCTTGTTGGGATGTTACCAAATTTGTAGTTTACTCTAAACATTATTTTATTTAAATATATAATAAAAAAAACCAAAAGCACGAAGACGTGTGGATCCGCCAACGAGAATAATCATAAAGGTCGCAAGCCGGTAATTTCCCCTCTCTTTCACCCACCCTCTGTTCTTCCAATACCGCCATTCAAAGTTTTTCACATTCCGAATCTTTTTCGTATCTCCAGTTTCATTCCGGCAGCTTATATGGACGTCGGCGTTGAGGTGACGGAGAACGGCAATCGCGAGCAGCCTCATTCAGCATTGATCTTTCTAGGTACTGGATGTTCGAGTGCTGTTCCCAACGCAATGTGCCTGATCCAGCCCTCTGATCCACCGTGTAAAGTCTGCTTCCAGTCATTATCGACTCCACCTGAACGTAACCCTAATTACAGGTATTCAGTTGGTATGATTTATAAATATTAGGGTTATAGTTGCATTTCCCCCCTCCAATGCATCATCGTAGATCTATGACCTCTAGATTTGTAGATTTGCCTCCATAGAGATCAATGCTTGAAATGGATTAGTTTGTATGTTCAAAATCGTTGTGGATTTTGCATTTTTGGGAAAACTTTTGATGACTACATTAACATCATAAGTAGTGGTCATTAGTCATTTTCATTCCTTCCCAAAATAGAGTTAATTTTTTACTCTTAGACAGAAGTATATTGATTTTAGCTTCTAAATCGGTAAGAATGTTTTGGTTAAACATAACTTTTTCTTGACTGTAACTCTATGAGAAAAATATTGCTCCCTCCACCTTAGACCATCTCCAACCTTGGCACCAAATTTAACACCAAAAACACCAAATTTGGTGGGCCAATCAACAAAAAAAAAAACTCAATTCCAACCACACTCTAAAAAAAACACCAAATTTATAGACTCCACATTAAAATAACATATTTTATTTACTATTAATTAATTTTAATAACAATAATTATAATTTATAAATATATTAACTTCTTAATATTAATATAAAAAGATATTCTTTTAAAAAAGTAAGGCAAAGTGGGCCAAAAAAATTTAAGATGGCGTGTAAATTTGGTGGCCTGCAAAAAAAAGACACTGCATATTTGCCGTGTAAATGTGATGGCCTGCAAAAAAAAATGAAGATGGCGTGTGATCGGAGTCAAATAAACGGCAAAAAAATGAAGATGGTGTACGGTTGGAGATGCTCTTAGTCGTGAACTTCAAACTTGAAAAGAATCCTTTGCGATATAAAGTAAAGCTGATATCCACATTGAACTAAAAAAATACTTCACAAATAGAATAGATTAGTTATGGACGTAATGTAGAACAAAATATTTTTTCAACTTTGAATGAATATTAGAAGTATAATTTTTGAATTTCAGAAATCAAACATTGACGCTTTCTTTTTCTAGGCTGAGGTAGTACAATAGAAGACCTTTTGATAAGTAAAAACTAAAATCATCAATGTAAGAGTGAATTAATATTTCAACAATAATATGTATAGTTTAATTGCAAAATGACCATTAAAGTACGTCTGGATAGTGGTTAAAATATTATACATTTAGTTTTGTAACATTTGTTTCAAGACCATTGGAAGTTGTCCAACGTCGCTTGCTCTTGCATACTTTGTTCTTGCATTTTAGCAAGTGCAATGAATAGTTTGCAACGAAACTACAAATACGATGGTTTGTAAACCTTTTTATTAATTTTACGACATGATAGTTTTTGAAATTTAACAAGGTTGGACTCTAATTACCTGAGAGAGGGAGCATTAAAAACTGAAACATGGTGGTTAATTAGTGGCATATTCTGTACATTTTTTAAGTGAAATGTTCTAAAATTCATTTAGAGTTAAGTGACTAGTGTGGACTTTGTCTTTTATTCGTCATCAGAAAGTATGCTTCCAAATTGACCTTTCCTTGTTCAGCTATATTTGGCTTTGGACGGATATGAACCTTATAAGCATTTTTTGGAAATTCTGATAAATACCTTGAAATTTTATGATAAATACTACAATTACAAAAGTTTGTGGCAGAATTATAACAAAGTTCATTATCCTCTGAAAGTGAAAGTTTTGATTTCAAAAGTCAATCTGTGCCTCCTTTTACGAATAGAGGGAGTATATGCTAATAAAGCCCTTATTAAAACTGATTGAAAAGATCTCATTTGATAGTGTGACTGGGAAAAGCTTACGTGGAGAAAACAATATTAAGCCTGAGATTATGTCGCTAGATATGTTTCCATTGAGCTTATTTTGATGTTAATGTGGTTCATAAGAATTATGATTAATATACTCTGTAGGTGCAATACATCTCTTCTGATTGATTATAGTCCAAGTGCTGGGGAGCATAAGTACATACTAATTGATGTTGGGAAGACATTTAGGGAGCAAGTACTCCGGTGGTTTTCTTTGTATAAGATCCCTCAAGTTGATTCTGTGAGTTTCTTCTCCCTGAAATTTTTAGTTGTATGAAGGAATCCCCTATTTTTGTTTCTTCATTGGATACTCTTTTGCTACTTGTTGTGAAACTCCTTTACGAAAAGATGTTAATTTGAAACTTTCTTGGGAGGAGAATTATATGCTTGTTGGATCAAATCTATTAATTGAAAGACAACTGGGAACATGCCATTCTGACAATAATGCCAAAATCAAGGTTTTTGTTCTCTGAAGGATTCAGGTGTGTTGAAAAAGAACTAGAAGACCAATTTTCAATTAAAAAGTGGTTCTTAAACTTTACATATCCTGGATGAAGTTATCAATAAGCAGCACAACTGGCATTACAGAAGGATTGATACTTGTTTTGCACTAAATTTTCACACTCCTAATGTATAAAAAAAATTCTGCTGGGAGGTGTTTCTGTACACCACTTGTTGGGAGGTAAACTATACATGGAAAATATGTTCTCCTTTATGTTCTTTTGTTGTACTCACTGATTTTTGAAAACCTTTTTCTTCCACTTGCTAATTAACATCCAGATAAATATCTGATGCTTGTCATAAATGCAGATTGTTTTGACTCATGAACATGCGGATGCAGTTCTCGGTCTTGATGACATCCGTGCAGTGCAGCCATTCAGTCCAATAAATGACATTGAACCTACACCTATTTTCCTCAATCAGCATGCAATGGAGAGGTACTCAACTTCTTGGGTTTGTTTCAGCTTTTGACATTGCAATGATGAACTTACATTTTAGCCCCTTCCCACTACTTGTACTATATTTATTCTTCAGCTACCAACTGATATTACACTCTCCCCAAGATTACCTCTTCTTCGAGAAACCCATGCATTTTTCTGTTTGCCGTATTGCATAGCACAACCATATCGTATCCTGCGAAGTTCATGGTATAATGCTGCTTTACCAAGATTGCATGATTTGTCTAAATATGCTCACTGGTTCCTTGGGTGTTAAACAGCTTAAAAGTGAAATTTCCTTACTTGGTTCAAAGGAAGCTCAAGGCTGGCCAGGAAGTTAGACGTGTAGCACAACTTGATTGGAAAATAATTGAGAATGATTGCAAGAGTCCATTTGTTGCATCCGGACTAGAAATTGCACCCTTGCCGGTTAATGTTCTCAACCTTTTCATTTTCTGCTTGAAATAATAAGGGCACATTGCATCGAAATGGAAAGTACAGAGTTCCGGTTCCTTATTTTAGGTAACCAACTTTCACAAGCTCCATTTTGGTGTCACGAAGGATTTTTGTTTACAAAGTTACAATACAATTCCTTTTTGTTTACAAAGTTATAGTATGTTCCCTTAATTGCATCAAAAACATAGTACAACGGCATAGTAAGTTCCCGAAATGGGGACCAAATTTTGAAAGTAGGCTCCCTAAAATAGGATCCAAAACAAAGTACGTCCTATTTAGATGCAATTTGCCCAAATAATAAATACAAGCTACAATTATAATCATTGTTATCCAGGTTTCTGACTGTTGTTTACATTGATTTAGGTGATGCATGGGGAGGATTATATCTGTTTAGGTTTCTCATTTGGAAAAAATAGCAAAGTGGCTTATATATCTGATATTTCACGCTTTATTGAAGAGACAGAACTCTGTGAGTGTTTCTCATCCCTCTTCGATTTGAGATGAATTTTATATGACACACTTGAAACATGCTTTAGTTAATGCAATTATTATATATTCCTTCTCTCATCCCCGTGAACATGAAACCTGGGGATGTATATGGGAGGAAGTGAAGAACTCTTAAAGATGTTGCAGTTTATTCTTGTTTCTTTTAATGTGCAGTTATTTCTAAAAGAGGAGGTCAACAGCTGGATCTTCTTATAATCGATACACTTTATAAGGTCTGCATATTGTTTCTTTCTTTTTTTTGAATGTATTTGAAGCCCTGTTTCATACAAACCTATTATAGCACATCTAGGGAGAATTAATATGTTTTTCGGTCCATAAATTTGTATAATGTGCATCAGTTTTAAGAATGCATTAGACGTCTATATCACATCCATTGGTCAATGGGTGTGCGCGTGCAAACATGTACTGTTTTCTTGTTACTGAATTCCTTCAATAGGAGCAACAAGTAAAAGAAGTAGGAAGAGAAGGTTGTACGAAATATTCATTTAGTATTTCCATGTGTTAGTAAAGGAATATATATATATATATATATATATATATATATGAATTATAGAGGGAGGTTTAGGGGAAAACCTCAAAAAAGGAAGACTGAAGAACACCCTGGTGGCCTTTCATCTGGACGGTATGCACTTGTGCATACAGGTAAATTATGTTGTTTTTTTGGTTTTTATGCACAAGAGCATTATGCTGCATATGCACGTGTGCATGTTACAAATTACTTGTATGCACAAGTGCATACCGTCCAGATGAAGGGCTACCAGGGTGTTCTTCAGTTTTCCGTTTTTTTTGAGGTTTTCCCCTGAACCTGAACCTGACCCTATGATTATATTACTGAAACAATTGTGAGTTTGCGACTGCTATAAAAGGATGACAAATGTCTCTAAATAACTTCATAAAAACATAGAATGCGTTTTTCTTATATTGTTTTTAGCACTTTAGAGGTGGACTTTTATTCTGTTTTAGGTTAATTACTATCTGCCATGCAATTCGTTGATGTGTTTTTTCATGAATTTTTCTTTTTGCAGAATGGATCACATAATACCCACTTTTGCTTCTCCCAGGTTAGTCAATAGGTTCCTTTATCGTGATCTCACTCACTTTAAATTACTTCAGTCTTCATCCTTGTATCTTAATTTACATATGTGTTAACAGACACTTGAAGCCATTAAACGATTGCAACCAAAGAGAGCATTTTTAATCGGAATGACCCATGAATTTGATCACCACAAAGATAATGAATTTCTTCAGGATTGGTCTAAAAGGTAACTCTAGTTGAGATTGCTTGCACTCCATCTATGGTAATTCATACTCATATCAAACAATCAACTCACTTTTTTAATTCTTCATGTGTTGCTTGTTACAGAGAAGGAATTCCGGTTCAGCTTGCACATGATGGTTTAAGGATACCTATACATCTCTAACGGTAATAACCCTAGTTCCAGCAAACGTGTTTATGTCTGTTTCTGCATATTAGCCTCGTAGAGTGTTAAATAATTTAACGTTCACTGTTCATCCGTTTTTTGTCTAGATTTGCAGATTTCTACTCGGAGTCATAAGTATACACAGTTGCATATCTTTCTTTCTTTCCATACTAATGAAGGTATACCATACAGTCGTAGACTATTCTTGGACCCAAGACACAAAGAAATCGGTAGAAATTGGCCAAGAGTTGTACCCTTTTATCAGCTGAAAGCTGCATATTCTGTTATGTGTTGTAACTAATGGAGTATTCCAAAGTTTTGTGATATATCAAACTGTTCTCTTGAACGACTTTGAAGTTTGTCGTTTTAGTGTGGTGTTAACGTTGTCCATACCAGTTATTACATCGAATTGGATTGTGTCAACTTAATCGGCAAATTTATTGTCGATTAAACATGGTTTGGGAGTGGACACAAAAATTTCATTCAGTATGCGCCTAAAAATATATGAATGATTTATCGGTTTTGTGTCCCTGCTTTCGAGTTTTCAAGATTATAGGATTCTGTGTGTTAAACGCTAGTTTTTCATGGTGATGTTAATCTGAGTTCAAGAAGGCGTTGTAATGGGGAAGATATTTGAATACCTTTTGTAATTCGTATTCGGGTATGAAGCTAAATCCAAATTTGATGAATTCAGCTATATCTAGAATTGAATTCGTATATGAATAATATTTGATTAAATGTCAATTTAAGCTTGAATTTATCATTTAGATGATTTATGCATCATCATAGTACATAATTTCAATCCATTTGTACGTAAAAGAATAATAAAGTGAACATGTTAATTTAATAATATTATAAATACATATTTGTTAAAGGGAAAGCTAAATAGAACACAATAGAATGGAGAGAATGAATCGTAATTCTCATTAATCATAAGCCCTTTATATATGGATGAGTTACAAGTAGACAACTACAAGATATTTCAATTCTAATCTATCTCTATCGTCATATTCTTTGGACGATGACACATTTATCCTACAACACTCCCCCTTGTGCCGAGTCAAAGGAGTGAAGGTGCACAATTGTTGCCTCGTTAAAACCTTACGCCAAAATAAAAACCCAGTGGGAAAAAATAAAAATATGACGAAGGAAAGAGTACAACGCACTAGCTTATTTCCAATACATAGACTTTTCCTTTAGTCTAGTTTTCTCTTAGATTCGTACATTAATCATGAGAGTTAAGAAAACATGATGGTATATAAACTGTTGCCTCACTAAAACCTTACACCAAAGAACAAAATCCAATGGGAAAAATAAAACCATGGTTGAAGGAAAGAGCACAACATACCAATATTACATATATAGTAGACTCCCCCTTTTGTCTACTACTCCCCCTGATTTGTGCATTAATCAAAGGAGGTTTAAAACATTTCCATTTTAATACTTTCTACACGTTTCCCAAATATGGTTTTACGTATTGATTTAGTAAACAAACATGTCACATTTTCCTCGCATCTTATTTAGTTCACTTGAATCTTGAGGATAATTGATTATATGAAAACTTAAGCAAAGTATGCTTTGTGTTATAACCCTTGATATATCTTACTTTCATTTCTTCGATACATGATGCATTATTTTCATACATGCAAGTTGTATAGTGGTTAAACTCAAAATTACTAGCTCATCTTATATGTGCAATGATAGTCCTTAACCATATACACTCTTGAATAGTCTCATGGAGAGTAAGATTGTTGATAATATAAGAAGATAGCTATTAAGGGTTTGCTTAGTTTACTTCCAAGCAATCGGCATGTTCCATATGATAATTTCTTATCCAGTTTGGGAACAACCTTTATATGAGTCAAACATATACCTAATATCATCAAATATATACCAAGGCATTGTTTGGTGTTTTTCTATAAGAGCCAGTACTTTTGCCGCTCACAATCTAAGTAGGTATTGAAGTTTCATTATCAATCCATTTTTCTCCGTAAGGAAATTACAAGCCCACGTCAATGGTGCCAAAAGATTAATTTGAAATCATTCCAATGACGTTGCGTTGGCGCTGAGCTAAATCTAGCTGACAAGTGAGAAGTACAATATACGGTCAAGTGTATTATGTTGAGTACAATAATGCGCCTATTGTACTTAGGTATGGAATTCCAACTACAAACACCTCTTCGTCCTCATCCTTTAGACGAAATGGATCTTTCCTTATATCCAACACTTTGACCGATCATGGGAGTGCTAACCGGATGCGCTATGTCCATATTAGGTCGCCTGATCATATTCTAGACATATGCGGATCAGTGGATCAGTAATCCACAAACTCGGTGTCGTAGCTCAAGTATCAAGATAAAACCAAGTTTTCCCAAGATCTTTTATCTCGAATTCAGATTTCAAATAGCTTGTGTTTTCTCTTATTTCATCAAGAGTGTCTATTATGTTCATAACATCGACATACAGAGCTACTATGAAAATCTAGAACTTTTTTCCTAAACAAATACGCAAGGGCACAGTTCATCGTTCTTATTTATCGTTTCCCAATCAAGTATTCACTCAGGCGGGTATACCACATCCGCATAGATTGCTTTAATCTATAAAGTGAGTGTTTCATATTTATTGTAATCACATTTCATAGTTTAAAGTTACTTGATATTGGTATAATGCCATCATGCACTTTTATATCTCTGAATTTAGATCCCCATAGAGATATGTAGTAACTACATCGTTGAGCTGCAATTTCCAGTCCTTCAGAAACTACTTGGCTAATTTAATTAGCAGAACGTTGTTCATCACGAGAGAGCAAGTCTTATTGTGGTCAATCTAGTGCGTTGTGAGAAACCTTGCGCCAAAGGAGAGCCTTATATATTATGACTTAATTATTCTCATTACGCTTCCCTGACAAATGATTTATCTATGTCCTACAGGCTTTACACTTGGTCGGTTAGCACTACCGAACCAAATACCTGTTCATTTGTCAAATAATTATCTTGGATTGCTTCTTTTCATTTAGGCCAATTTGCTCTTTGTTGACATTCTTCAACTGAACATGGTTCGATGACATCGTGCTCTGTTATCTCATAAGCAACGGTATATGCAAATATATCATCATTGAGTATGTATGACCTGTCCATCGACTCATATTCATTTGAGATTTCTTTGATCTCTGGAATCAGTATTAACTTCGGAGCGTCATCCAGTAATGATTCATAGACATAGATTTAATCAGAGATAATCTCATGTATTGATGATAAATAGTTGTGCCTTACTCTTCTCTTCCTTTAGATGAGTATCTATCGAACCAAGTAGCTTCCCCCATTTCTTTTTGGGAGCTACGACCTCAACCACACCTCCACCATGTGTGATTGCAACGTACTTCCAGCGACGTTGTGCCCTTGTTTGGGGACTTTTGACCTTGCGAGTATATTTGCAGCTCGTATATGTGATATTGTCAATCTAGATAATGTTAAACGTATCAGGTATCGAGTCTGATTCGTTTGACTTCAACTTTACGTTGTGAAGTTTTGGGGATCAAAATAAGACACAACTGAAATATTCAATGGCACTTCCTGTCGTTTCCATGGAAAATCCTTTTTCCTATCTCCCCCTAACGACAGAAAGGTTGTCTCATTAAAGTGACAACCCGCAATCTAGCGGTAAAGGGATCACTTGTCAAGGGTTCTAATTAGCGGATAATTGTTGGGGATTCATATCCAACATTTGATGACTCGTCTTTAAGACCCATTTTGGTACGTTGTGGGGGCGTAATTGGCACATATACAACACAACCAAACATACGTAAATGTAAAACATCAGGCTTATATCCAGTTATCAACTGGTACGCACAAGATTGGTTGGCTGGTTGTGGGTCTAAACACGAATAAGTAAAGTTGCATGTAATATTGCATTACCACATGCAGATGTGGATAAATTGGTGCGCATAACCAATGCCCTAGCTACCATCTATATTCTTTTGATGACAACTTTTATCATTTTACGAGACCATTTTATATATACACATGCGGTACAAATGCAATAATCATCAAATCCTTATGATGTAAATTCTCCAGCATTCTAAGTCATGTAGACTTGATGAGAAAAAATCAGGGTGGTGAGTCCTTAATGTATGAGTGCAACATTTCATGTGGACTATAATACGACACGTGTTCATCGTGTCAAAACCAGAACCATAAAGTACTTTAATGGCCTGCATTTTGGATGTTTATGTCCATAAATATCACCTTGTATTCGTTGTAAGAATGAAATATTTTTATATTATGTCCTTAGCTTTAGGATGGTCTCATTCCTGATTTGGCTAAGGATCAGGGTATATAAAAGTTCTAGGTATTAGAGAGGGCATGTTATGATGGTGGTGTTGCTTCTTGTGTAGTAGAAGTCAACAGTTACAATCTGGTTAATTCCCTCGTTTTATCTTTCACTCGAAAGAGAATGTATCTAAGTGTATTTTGCAATACATAGATCACTATGTCATGACCATGGTGTCCCACGTGGTCATGCCGAAACATATATGTGTCATTGTTCCAAAGTTCTTTATTAGTGACAAAATATGATTTACTAACATAGATAATCCATTAATTTGATACATTAATTTCTCTAATATATTTTGCTTTCATATCATTAGAGTTGATGTACATATACCCATTTCTATTCTTATAATATGATTGGTACGAATATTTTAACAAGGTTCATATTGATATAGTGCTCTAACAACAAGTGACAGTCCATCGTCTAAGTGTTTAGAGGGATTAAAATAATTAATTAAATGAAAATAATCTATTTCTTAGGATTGTATGAGATGCCACAAAAACAATCAAGTTCTCCTCGATACATTCCTACATGGAACGAGGAACGTTGAGAGTTTTGCATTTGTTTTTGATGTGATCATTTACATCTCTAATGGTTATAAACTCAGGTGTATATATACATACATGTAATTAATTTGATAGTTAAATTATATTTAAATAAACTTATACTTAACCAATCTTAGATATGACATAACTCATTTATAACTTGTTCCATTTTCTATTGGGAGTTCGTTCCCGATTCTTTCCATGAATTTAACCCTTTCCACAACCTTGTCCATATGGTATATAATTAGCATATGTGTGTGGATTAATATGTTCAACTCACTATCCTTTGGAGTTCTTTTCACCTCCAACGCTTGTGTTATTAACATCAAGAATTTTCTTTATCCGGGTATGTCTAACGTTGTTAAAAAATTGTTACAACTCTTAGCCACTTGCATTAAGTTAATGAGTTTGTTAACGGTTATATTGCAATTTATACTGTTTCATTAGTATGATTGGTGATATAGGAAAGATGAAAAGATGTTATGATTCGCATAATCTTTTGTGAGTTCCTTGCGACAAAGATTGAGATGCATTTTGAGACATGACATTTCTTTGTCAAAATAAGTTACCTTCTTGTAATCAAGTAAGTAGGTTTCATTCCACTGAATGATTAATTTGAGAAATATATGGTACTGAATATTCCCGAATTTCTTTTTTGGGACTACACACAGTTCTTGGGGGTTTCTAGTTATTCTCTCTGAAAGTTATGACTGATGTATCGTCTCAAAAAATTTAAAGTATTTAATTGTATCTTAACATCTAGTGTTTTTTTCTTTAGGGTCAAAATGGTTCGATGACTTTTGCGTATTTTCTTGTGTTTTTTCGAACCTATCTTATGGTAATCAAGTACTTTTGATTCAAAGATGTCGTAGGAAATTGATAACATATTATTTTCTAAAATAGTGAATTATGGTTTATACTTATTATGTTATGCATGAAATTTCATTATCATAATAGTATTGGATTTTTGTATTCTTACATTTTATTGATAATACTTCATCAATATTTCAATTTGCGAATAAAAATCACTCAATCTATTGGATCTCCATATAGTAGGGGAATCACATGGATTTCTTAAGTCCTTATAAACCTTAGGGCTATTTACACCCGTTCGACAAAATCCAAATCGATATCTTGCGATTTAATTAATTTGAATATAACATTGTTAATTATAAAGCTTTTGGCATGAGGCCAAAATAAATATAAGTTTGGCATGTGAAGCCAATTTCAATATTTTAATATCTTAAAAGATTTTGCCATTAGACAAATAAATATTAGTTTTGACATAAAGTCAGATTCAAACTTTTAACAATCTTAATAGTATTTTGGGAGCTTTTGGTAAAAGATCAAATATATGGGGGGGGGGGGGGGGGGGTTGGAAGTGTAACTTCCAAAATTATTAGTAAGATTGAAATTAACGAGTAGGAACTCATAAGCAAGATAAACATTTGATTTATAACAAATATGAATTAAGATAAGCATTTGAATAAAATAAACATTTATATAAGATAAGCATTTAAGCATTATATGGTAAAATCAATCAAAGAGTACATACATTATTAAACGATAATTGATCTAAAAAATTAATAAAAGCATCAAAACAATTAAGTTAAATAAATTTATTGCTTATTTAAATAATAATTGATTATCATATCTCACAATAATATATTGGTAAATTTAAATGATCCAAATCAAATTAGTTATTTAAATAAGTAAGTAGTATTAACATAATTCAATTAATCAATAAGCATGTCAATATTGTATTTAATTGAGAATGTAAAAAAAAATCACATGTCAAAAACATTAAAAGTTATACTAACTGAATTAAATTTAAATGAGTTGAAGCTAAAATTAAATTAATTAATAATCTAATTCTTTATTTTTAACCAGCCTAAATACGTTTAATAGATCAATTAAATAAAATTAATATAATAAATCATTAAATAAAAAACCAATGATAAGAGATAGAGAAAACAAATTAAATCTTTATTTAACTGATAAAAGAAATTCCATAAACTTAGACATGGATCGCGTCTAAATTTAATTTAATTTTAGAACAAAAAAAATATTAAAATCATATAAATACTTAATTTGAATAACTATATTAAAATCACGGTAAATCTCATATAAATTCAATATCTTTTTTTTAATGTGATTTTTTAAGTCACCGTCAATATCCATTTTTATTTATTTAATTATTTTTATCAAAATCAATCAAAGAGTACATACATTATTAAACGATATAGGAACTCATAAGCAAGATAAACATTTGATTTATAACAAATATGAATTAAGATAAGCATTTGAATAAAATAAACATTTATATAAGATAAACATTTAAGCATTATGTGGTAAAATCAATCAAAGAGTACATACATTATTAAATGATAATTGATCTAAAAAATTAATAAAAGCATCAAAACAATTAAGTTAAATAAATTTATTGCTTATTTAAATAATAATTGATTATCATATCTCACAATAATATATTGGTAAATTTAAATGATCCAAATCAAATTAGTTATTTAAATAAGTAAGTAGTATTAGCATAATTCAATTAATCAATAAGCATGTCAATATTGTATTTAATTGAGAATGTCAAAAAAAATCACATGTCAAAAACATTAAAAGTTATACTAACTGAATTAAATTTAAATGAGTTGAAGCTAAAATTAAATTAACCAATAATCTAATTCTTTATTTTTAACCGGCCTAAATACGTTTAATAGATCAATTAAATAAAATTAATATAATAAATCATTAAATAAAAAACCAATGATAAGAGATAGAGAAAACAAATTAAATCTTTATTTAATTGATAAAAGAAATTCCATAAACTTAGACATGGATCCCGTCTAAATTTAATTTAATTTTAGAACAAAAAAAATATTAAAATCATATAAATACTTAATTTGAATAACTATATTAAAATCACGGTAAATCTCATATAAACTCAATATCTTTTTTTTAATGTGATTTTTTAAGTCATCGTCAATATCCATTTTTATTTATTTAATTAGTTTTATCAAAAATTAAATTATATATTATAAATACAATTTGAATATAGAAAAATTTCATGTCTATTTTATCAACATTAAAAAAATATAACGAAAGTATATGTCGATCAAATCATAGTTGATGCATATAATAATCTAAAAATACTCAAATATAAATAAATAACGTAAGACATTCATAAATATAAGAGTAAATTGCAATTTTGGTCCCTGTGGTATGTTGTTTTTCTTACCTTTGGTCGTTAGAAAATTTTTATTGCAAAAAAAACCTTGTGGTATGCAAAAGTGCTCGATTTTGGTCCCTTAGGCATAACACCGTTAGATTGACTCTGTTAAAACCCCCCATGTGACTTGCACATGAGGGCAATTTGGTCATTTTACTTTATTTTTCTGTTTTTCACTAAAGACAAAAACCACAGGGACCAAATTGCAATTACTATATACTATATTATATTTAATATTATAATATATTAATTATATATGTATATATTTATATAGTGTATATATATAGAGAGAGTAACAAAAAGAGACCCAGATGTCGCAAACCACAGGGACGCCGACCTCTCCCCCTCCGGCGAGTTCCCCAGCCGGAGAAGACGTCGGAAAATCGTACAAGGACAATCCGGCGAAGCACAGGGACGATCTCTATCTCCTCTCGATCTCTATCTCCTCTCAGATCTCCTCTCGATCTCTATCTCCTCTCAGATCTCCGGCAAAGCACAGGGACGATCCGGCGAAGCACATACCGTCGTCTGGTGGTTGTGGTGGTCTAGAACACGCCTCTCGATCTCTTCTCTCGATTCTCAGATCTCTCTCTCTACTCTTTTTTTCTATCTCTCTCTCTCTCTTTTAGTTGTTTTTTTTTTATGAACCAACTTAGCTGATATTAAAAAAAGCAGAAGTTTGGTTTTCATCTGGGTTTCTGAAAAGCATTTGGTATTAGAAGTGGTTTCTAGGTTTCTTTTTAAACTGCAAAACTAAAAAGAAGTCTTGATATTAAAAAAAGCATCTGGGTTTCTGAAATCAAAAGCATCGAGGCATCTGTGTTCCATCTGGGTTTCTGAAGTCATTTTTCCGACGGATCCAGGGAAGTAATTTCTGGAATTAATGTTACCCTCACAGTGGTGGTGGAACGTGACCCTACACCGAGGCCAAAGCTATCGAAACCCCAAATTAGGGGTGTGGAAGCTTGAACCCAAGTGTAATAATTGGGTGTTTAGTGGATCTGCATCATCTTAGGGTTTTGATTTAGTTTAGATTGAGTTTGATTGAGTTTAGATTTAGGTTGGACTGCAAAACTTTTGTCGATTGAGGTTTGTTAATGGAGGTCAATTGGAACAAGGTAAAAAACGATGGGTTTGAAGAAGACGATGGGTTCAT
Organism: Saussurea involucrata; assembly: GCA_033807775.1. NCBI lineage: Eukaryota > Viridiplantae > Streptophyta > Magnoliopsida > Asterales > Asteraceae > Saussurea > Saussurea involucrata. Next base: position 199,937,267 of record CM066320.1, on the reverse strand, counting down.
GTGGGGTGTTGGTGGAGAAGACGATACATACACACACACACACACACACACACACACATATATATATATATATATATAATATTTGTTAAATTATTAATTGGAAATTAAGTAAAATGACATAGCAATTTTGGTCCCTATGGTTTTTGTCTTTAGTGAAAAATGTAACACCCTAAAAATCAGAGTAAATTTAAACCTGAAATATAAGGGTTTACTTAAACAAAATCCATAACATAAACTTTCTTAACATAAACAAACAATAACAAGAGTTAATTTTCATCAACATGTTGTCACCATAAACTCTCCTCTCATCCCATTATTTCCCTGAGCTCATACCTGGTAAGAAAATATAATTTGAAACAATTAGGCGAAAGCCTAGTGAGAACATTCAATTTCAAATTTAAGACATTTAACAGTTGAACATAACCAAGATATAACAAACCTGTTCTTCCGCCACTCTTACCGTACACGTACATATCTCAAAGTCGAGAACATACCCGATCCCATGAATATGACTAACATTCAGTAAGTCATATCACTGCATCCCATCCTACGATCTTACAATCCAAACCTCATACTTTCTTCTTGACATGGATACAAAATAGCATTTATATATTGCCTCTTCAATCATTTCCATGTGAATAGTAAATCTGTATTACCTATTCAATCGTTCCATATAAATAGTAATTATACTTTACCTATTTCCCCACTTCTACATAAATACAGTTTTACTTTGCCTAGTCATTCATACACCTGAATAACAATTATATTTTTGTCTTATTCAATTATTCAAGGATACACGGGAATAACAATTATACTTTGTCTATTCCTCCTTTTTGATTATAAATAACAATTCCACTTTGTCTATTTATCAATACGAATAGCAATTTTACTTTGCCTATTCGTTGCTTTCCAATTTAAATAAGAATAGCAATTATACCTTGCCTATCCTATGTTATCAAATAAACCAATGTTTATGAATTCGTTCTTTTTACTCATACTCATACAGGATAATGCTTATATATATTTCTCATATTATTTCATATGAGTCAATCACATAATTATCACACCAATTTCTCATATCATTTGGTAAAATCAAACCTCCGTTATATATATATATATATATATATATATATATATATATATCATATATCTTTTAATATAAACCGATCATATTTTAATACGTCAATTCCTCATCCTATGATTTTAATCATCAATATTAACACTTCTGATTCTTGATATAATTTTACTTCATAAAATTATTCTTCCCAACGTCATCAAATCAATTCATTTATATAATACACCTTATCACAATTTAAAACATTATAAAAAGGTAAGGTAAGAATGAACTCACCTGATCAAGAGTTAATCTGCTTTCTCAAAGATGTCAAGACAAACTCCCAAGTCTTCACAATAATCCGTCAAATACCTAATGAAAACATAGGGTATTAACCTTCTGTTTGGGATATATTTTAAATGCCACATTCCTAACATCTTATTTCTATCGCAACCCAATTGGATCGCAGCCAACATGTGGCCTCGCAACCCAATTGCCTCGCAACCCGAATGTCTCGAAATCCTAAAATCCCTCGCAAGCATGACTTGCGAGCCAAAGCCTCGCAGTCCAAGGCTTTGCGAGCCAAGGCCTCGCAGCCTTCTATTGCGAGCCCAAGAACTCCCCCTCGCAACCAACAATTGCGAGCCAAAAACTTTCCCTCGCAACCAACTGTTGCGATGCGTATGAACACCATAAAAACACCCAGTTCGCTGTTTATCTAAAATTCATATATTTATAGATTTAACCGATGAATCTTTATGAAATTTTGCAGATAAGTTCACTAATACTATTAGAACATTACCCCATAAACAAAATTCTCAAATCATCATAACATCCAAATCCATTTCTTAAACCCTAAAGCACAACTTTACCCAAATGCATAAGAATTTATATAAGAGGTTACCTAGATTTGCTTTTCACCGATTCTTGTTCTTCTTCTTCTTCTTATGATCGGAGGTAAACCACCAAGAATCAAGCACACACCCTTTCTCTTTTTCTCCCCTTCTTTTCTCCTTTTTCCTTCCGGGTGATCCGTATGTAACACAACCCCTTTTTTTTTATCAAAGTCAGGACACCCTCCATACTTCACCCCATACTTAGATATGGTGACTCATACTCCATATTTACCAACTAACCCATACCTTTAACTAAATGTCATAAAACACCCTCAATTTAACATTTCTATTAAATTATACTCTAGACCAAATATAAAATAACCCTTATGGTTAATATTATATTCATAACCAATTTAACGGAAATTCGAGATGTTACAAAAAACAAAAGAAATAAAGTGAAAGGACTAAAATACCCTCATGTGCAAGTCACACGAGGGGCTTTAACAGAGGTAACCTAACGGTGTTAGTCCTCAGGGACCAAAATCGAGCACTTTTGCATACCACGGTGTTTTTCTTGCAATAAAAAATTTTTGGGGACCAAAGGTGAGAAAAACAACATACCACAGGGACCAAAATTGCAGTTTACTCTAAATATAAAGAAGAGGACATTCAAATGCTTACTTGATGAAGTAACAGAAGCAAGTCATTCACTAGTGTCGAGCAATAGACAGAAAAACCATTCACCGATGATGATTAATGAATACCGAGCTTACGTGCTGATAACGTGTTAAAGAGAAAGCAAAATAGAACACAATAGAATGGAGAGAATGAATCGTAATTCTCATTAATCATAAGCCATTTATATAGGGATGAGTTACAAGTAGATAACTACAAGATATTTCAATTTTAATCTATCTCTATCCTTTAGACGATGACACATTTATCCTACAACAATATTAAGATTTTTCAAGAATTACAAATTTATATTTACGGTTATTTTTGAATTTTTAAAAATTACAAAACTTGTACACGTTCAACATGATAATTAAAAATATATAAAATCTGATTCTTTATTGGGTTTATGTTTCATTAAATATGTCTCAAATAAAATTACTGAAGGCAACAACAAACATATAATGTTTTCCTCAATTTAAAAATTACTAAAAAATTAAACATGATTTTTTTTATTCCAACATTTGAAGTTTTGGACAAATTATTTAAGTTGTAAATAACCATAACTCCTAAATAACGATTATGGAATAAAGTGTTACCGATGATTGCAGCCATGGTTTGACTCCAGATATTTGTTTGTTGTTACCTACCACGACTTAAATGCTCCGGCCGCGGAAGAATCACCCGCCGGCCGTCCCCATGCGTCCATTTTAGCATCAAGTCGTTTGATTGGATGCAATAAAAAGTGGGATCAGTTTAGAGGTTTGTTGTTTCCCATTTGGAAGTTTCTCTTTCTCTCATTCTTTCTTTATATTTTTTCCTTTCATCTTCAACGCAACAAGTTGGAAAATGAACCCCGAAGACGAAGTCAACCTTCACTCATCTTGTATTATCTTCCTTCAATTCTTTGTCAAACAACCAAACTTTGTATTTCACGTCACGAAGAAGCGACAAACACCAAGAAATCAACACTTATTAAGCTGGGTTTCAACAACTATTCCAATTATTCGTTTTGCTCACCAACTGTTTGCTGAATTGTGTCAAAGAACTGGGAACGGTTTTCTTGATTCCAATCTTAGTTTGTTCTTGAGTAAGATTGCTTAAAACAAATTATGCATGATCTTGGGCCATAATTCCAATCCCAGCTGTTCTGTTCTCTCTCTGTTTATTACCGTATTTACCTTCTATTAAAATTGCTATTTTGTCATCTGGGGTTGTCAAGAAATGGAGGATAAAAACCCTTCTGTTTTTGTTTCTGATGCTGATGAGGCAACTTGTAGTGTAACAAAAGATTCAGAAACTTACTCGGAATTCTCTCACTCTACGCGTAAATTAAGTGTAATTCTTAGTGAATTTAAGGAAAATAAGATTATGGAGGCTTCTCCCATTAGAAAAGCTGTCGAATCTCTTGAAACGGAGTTGGAAAGAGCCAAGACTTTGGTTGCAAGTCCCCGTTATGCGTCTTCACCAAACAAGAGAATTGAGGAGATGACAGAAAATCTTGGTAGGTCTATAGGCCTTGTGTTGTTTGCTAGTCATGATGTATCGATGACAGGTAAAGAGAAACTCGAGGCTTTAAGGAGAGAAATGATGAGTGTTGCACAGTTTAGTGCTGCAAGTTCTGATAGTAAATCAGACTTTCTTGATGATGCTGAGATTGAGGAGGAGGCGGATATTGTTGGGGAGATAGTTGAAGTGGAAGAGGATGATGTATCGAGTTTCAGTGAAGAAGATGTTGTTTTGCATCTCAAGTGTGGAAATGATGAAAAATTAAAACTTGCACTTTTTGCCTTAAACACTTTGGTTAGAGATAATAAGGCTACTAGTGAATGGATTGATGCCGAGGGGATTATCCCAATTCTGTTCAATCGGTTGAGTTCAACGAAATCACATAACCGGTTGAGTATCATTCAGAATCTTAGAGGCCTCGTTGCACAAAATGATGGAATTAAGGTATGTTCAGATACATAAATTAAGTTTTTAGGTCATTTAGGGGCTGTTCGGTTCATTTTCCATTAAGACCTGTATATATAAAGCTGTCTGTATGATATAACATAAATTATTGTTTGGTTCTTGTGCTTAATAAACAGTCTGAATATCATAAATGGTTTTATGATCTGTTGATTGGGAATGAAGATGAATGGGGTGAAGGGTAAAAGGGGAATAAAAAGGTAAATAAATAGCTGAATACAAAGGACTCTATTTCTCTGGCTGACTGAATAAGTCAACGGCTGAGCGATTAAGCCACAACCGAACAACTATTTATGGCTGAGCGAATAAGCCATATAGGCTATACAGCCCATTAAGCCACAACCGAACAGCCCCTTAGCTAAATAAGCCCACAAATCCTGCTTGTGTGTATGTGTTTTACTTAGCCAAGTAATGTGCAGAGCAAGATGGCAGAGGTAGAGTATTTGTCGGCACTGGTCAAATCTTTGACTCGAGATGAGGACGAACAGAGGGAGGCGGTAGGCTTGTTATCGAGTCTATCAGATGTTTCTGCCGTGAGGAGAAGGATTGGACGAATTCAAGGATGTATAGTTATGTTGGTTGCTATTTTTAACGGTGAAGATCAAACGGCTTCTCATAATGCTCGGAAGTTGTTGGCTGCTTTATCGAGCAATACTCAGAATGCTCTTCATATGGCAGAAGCTGGTTATTTCAAGCCACTAATAAAGTATTTAACAGAAGGTAACTTAATTTAAGCTTTTGGTATAACGTCATACTTTTTTCATGGTTTATTCCACAAAAAAGTGTCCATTTCTATTTTCTGTTTGTCCCAAGGTTTAACTCAGATAGAAAAGAGAGAGGTACAGGAGTATAGAAGGGTTATTTGGCTAAATCACCTTCCGACAAGTGTTTTTTAAATCCATGACCTTCTGACAGGTTTATAAATCGGACAAAAGGTTATTGACCTAAAAGAAAAACATGTCAGAAGTTCATTTAACCAAAGGATCCAATATTGAATATGGGTAGTTTATATATACACACACACACACACATATATATAGGGTCGGGTTCAGGGGAAAACCTCAAAAAGATGAAAAACTGAGGAACACCCTGGTAATCATTCATCTGCATACAAGTAATTTGTAACACGCACACGTGTATATTCACATGTGCATAATGTACACGTGCATAAAAAAAACAACTTCAATTACTTGTATACACATGTGCATACCGTCTAGATGACAGTTAACAGGGTGTTCCTTAGTTTTTCATTTATTTGAGGTTTTCCCTGAACCTCCCTCTCTCTATATATGTGAACCTCCCTCTCTCTCTATATATGTTCTATTCATCATATTTATTTATCTTGGGATGGGAGAAGATTCTTAGTTTAGCACTCGTAAACTTCGTTGTTATGTGATTTCAGGATCCGACATGAGTAAAATTCTCATGGCAACAGCGATTTCAAGAATGGAACTTAGAGACGAAACCAGGGCTTCCATTGGAGAAGATGGCGCAATTCCACCCCTAGTTAAAATGTTTAAAGAGGGAAAACTGGAAGCCAAGTTATCATCTCTGAGTGCACTACAAAACTTATCTACCTCAAAAGAAAACATCCGACAGTTGATCAATTCAGGAATCGTACCCTCACTGCTTCAACTCCTCTTTTCTGTCACATCTGTTCTCATGACTCTCCGTGAACCAGCGTCAGCCATTCTTGCAAGAATCGCCAAATCAGATGCTATGCTCGTTAACCGTGATATTGCTCTTCAAATGTTCTCGATTCTTAATCTATCCAGCCCTGTTATTCAGCACCACTTATTAGAAGCACTAAATAGCATTGCTTCTCATTCTAGTGCTTCGAAAGTTAGAAGAAAAATGAAGGAAAATGGATCAATTCAACTTCTCCTACCATTCCTTACTGAAACCAATACAAAAACCAGAATCGGTGCCTTCAACTTGATTTACACATTATCTAAGGAGTTATCAGATGAACTTACGGAGCAACTCGGAGAAACCCATCTTATTATCATCGTAAATATTCTCTCATCTTCGACGTCTGAATGTGAAAAGGCTACGGCTGCTGGTATTCTGAGCAACCTTCCTGTTAATGATAAGAAAGCTACAGATATACTCAAGAAGGCAAACTTATTACCTGTTCTTATATCCATAATGACTTCAAAACAAGCGAGTTTGAGTTCAATGACCCCTTTATCATTAGAATTGGTTGAGAATATTTCAGGTGTATTAATGAGATTTACGATCACATCTAATATGAAACTTCAGCTTTACTCAGCTGAAAATAGGGTAATACCTGTTCTAGTAAAGTTGCTGTCAGATGGGTCGATAATTGCTAAATGCAGAGCTGCAACCTCTCTAGCTCAATTATCACAAAACTCTTTAAACCTTGGAAAGTCGAAAACACCAAGATGGTTCTGTCTTTCTCCCTCTTCAGAAGCCTTTTGTGAAGTTCATAATGGTTATTGCTTTGTGAAAAGCACTTTTTGCTTAGTGAAAGCTGATGCTGTTTCTCCATTGATACGGATATTGGAAGGTGACGAAAGGGAAGCGGATGAAGCTGCCCTTTCTGCCATTGCAACGCTTTTGGAAGATGAGATTTGGGAAAGTGGATGTGTTTTTATTGAGAAATTGGGTGGGATTGAAGCTATGATAAAGGTGATGGAATCGGGGAGTATAAAGAGTCGAGAAAAAGTGGTTTGGATATTGGAGAGGGTTTTTAGAGTTGAGGATTATAGAGTGAAGTATGGAGAATCGGCACAGGTGGTGCTGATTGATCTTGCGCAGAATGGTGACACGCAGTTGAAACCAACGGTGGCGAAATTATTGGCACAACTTGAACTATTGCAGGTTCAATCTAGTTACTTTTGATGTTTATAAATCATACAAGTTGGACATATGTTGAATTTCTATTCAACATTTTGCCCATCTCACATTCCTTTTTTGAATTTTTGGTTTTCTGTAAAAGGCGTGCATTACTAGATTGTTATATGCAAATACACAAAAGTGAGAAGCTATATTGATTACAGAGTTTGTTTAAAGAAAAATATTGCATTTTTGGAGCTTTCTTGGTGCAACCTTAGCTGGTTTAATCGAGGTTTTAAAAAGCCGAATTGTGCCTCAAGGCGTTTTCCCTTAACGAGGCGAGGCGTAAGCCTCACTACTTTCGTGCTAAAATTAACTGCTCATATAAGTAGGTTCGATCTCAACTTTATAACATAGAAAAAACAACATAATCTGTGGTTTCACTCTCGAATTTTTCAAATTTGGATTATCCCAAAGTTAGGGGCCGTTTACAAAACGCTTACCCGGATAAGTGCTTACCAAGTCACATTAGCTTACCGGATGAATATGACAATACCTAAGAATCTTACCCGGTAAGAGCGTAAGCAAGGACCGAGAGTCTTATCCGGTAAGTGAGTGCGACGGCTCTTACCACGGTTAGCTCTTATCGGCTAAATTGATGCATACGATGCCATTTTGGTGGACTAAAATCTTACCCGGGAAGTAAGTGATAGTGTTGAATTTTACCGATAAGCACTTACCCGGGAAAGTGATTAGGTAAACGGCCCCTTAATTTCATGATACCCAGGGTTGTGCAAGGGGTCGAAATATTCGGAAACTGTTCTATGCTCGAGTGTTAAAGCCACAAAGCTTGTAGATTATGCAAATAAACAATTGCAACCGAAGAAGAATGAATATTTTCTGTATAGTTTATATATGTATGTATATATTGAGAAAAAGACTATTCAATTTCTTGGAGCCCATTGTTATACTTATACTTATACATACATATGTATATGAATAGCAGGCCATGGTTCCTCTTCATCACTATGTGTTGAGTTATACAAGACCTAAGGGCCCATTTGGTTTTCAATCTAGATTTTGGTTTAAAAGAAAGTCTGGAATTGAAATCCCGGGATTTCAATAGATTCAGAAATTCTACGAGGGTAGTTGGTATTTTCACGAGAATTCAAAGGATTTGTTAGTAATAATATTTTAAAATTTGTTAAAAGACGTTCATTTTATAATACAATCAATTAATAAATCTTTTCAATTTCAAATCATTCCACGAAATCCAAGTCTTTAAAAAACATTTTATCAAACCAAACGGTCCCTAAAAGAGAATTAACTTCCAAATAGAGGCTAGCCCTCGAGGCTCCTCCCCATAGGTCGTTAGTCTCCTCAAGGCCACCGGGGATTTCCTATTTGTTATCTTCAGGGTCCCATGGGCTTTGTTATTTCTCAAATCTAATGTCTTATTTCTTTCTAAAAGAGATTACAATATATATATATATATAACACTAACAAACCTAAAAGAGGAAATACTAACACTACTACTAGGAAAGGAAAACTAAACTTTGCTATATTTAACACTCATCAAGTTGGGGCGAAAATGTTAATCATGCCCAACTTGCTACAAACAAAGTCTATTTGAGCTTTCCGCAATGGCTTCGTGAGAATGTCTGCAAGCTGGTGTTCAGTTTTGATGTTAATTTGAATTACTTTGTTGACATTTTAGGGTAAATACAGCTGGCTAAACAAACATAGGAATTGAAATATACCATAAAGTAAAGAACAAAACATAAAAAAGAAACAAATGGGCATCTTTAAGCCTTGCTTATATGTGTTTTAAGTATGCTTTTTTACCCAAATAGCACCAAAGAAGCATGGTGGGTGTATTATTCTTCATCATAGTCTTCGTCTTCCTCTTCCAATCTTGAGTTGATTTGCGCCAGATTATGGGTATCAATCGCCATTCTGTCCATTTCCGAAAGTGATAACCCGAGATAATCTTCTTGCTTAAGTTCAACAGGTTCTGCTGATGACGAACATCCAGGAACTGGCTGTGGTGGTGGCGGTGTTGGTGGTTGTAGGGCGGCTCCTCCGTCTACGGCATCAGAAACTTTATCCGTACTCTCATCAAGGCCAGCATTCAAATCAAAGTCCCGACCACCTGCGGTAGCACCATCACCGACAGCTAATTCACCTTTTATGGACTTATTTGACTCTAAATTGTTGTCGGTCTCCCCCTGTAGGTTCAGACCCTGCTTACTGCTCTTCTGATGAATCAATGATGTGCGGGATTCTGGTTCTACTTCAATCTGGGGAGGCTCTCTTTCTGCTGATCCTCTGCCACGGCCCCGCCCCCTTGGTCTACCACGCCCCCTGCCCCTACCATTGCTGCTTGTTTGCTTTACTTCATTCTACACCAAAAATATGTGTTTTCAGTTACATCTAAGCAAAGATGCAAAAATTAATCCACGCTGACATCATGTATATAAACAACTATACCAAAAACAAATGAAAGATACTTTGAATAAATAAATATCTAAAAAAGGATTTTTACCATTCTGTTTCTCTTCAACTCTTCATCACTTTCATTCATTTCACCGGCAGCAGCTTTCCTGGAAGAAGAGAATGCATTGCATTTATATTTATTAGTTTAGTAATTCCACTATAATAACCTCAACGAAAAAACAATTTATGAACCCACTTGGTACGAGATGCAGAGAATGGGAGAGAATTCTTACTTCCTTTTTATCATGGTACGATCATCAAGACCAGCATCCGAATGACCATAGTCAGGGACCTTGCTGACAACTTCCCTCAGAAAATCAAATACATTGTAGCTTTGCACACAGTGCTTTCTGAATTAAACAGATAAAACTCTAAATATCTCAAAATACATCTCCCATATCACCAACAACACAATGTAATGGATAATATTGCCAAAAATGCTTTTTGCAAACCCCTAAATCCCCAGGATTCAGTTTCAGAAATGTGGGTTAAGAAATGGTATGAAGCAGGACTTACAAATGCAGTGAGTTAACAGTCTTCGCACCTCGGCGGAGAGTTATATCATATGTACGATCACAAAGGTCTTGCAAAAACAATTCCAAAGCTTTGGCTGCATGATATTACAAAAGAGTAAGAATACCACATGGTTAATATTAAGACCAAACAGGTATTAAGAACTTACAAACTAAAACCGGTACGGCCATGGCGATTTTCCCGACATCTTCATCAGCTTGCATTATCTTTTTTATCCGAGACTGCAAACAATTACTCTAAAATATTAGGAGGAACGATATACTACATCATTCTTCAATAATTTTTTACTTCTTTATGCATAGTGTGTATTTGAATTATCAGTATCCATGTATAAGATGTGGGAGAAAGTAGTGAAGAGAGATGTTCTAGAATGGTGTATGCCAAAGGAGTTGGCCATGGACAGAGGCATAAAAATAAGCCATTCATGTCCTGAAAACCCTAAAGCTATCACCTATTTATGTTTGCTTTTGGGTATCGTTTTACAGTTTCTTTCAGCTTATTTAGCCTTCCTGAACTAGTTTGGGATAAAAGTCGTGTTATGGTTGTTGTTGTGATTGCTCAGCTTATGTGCATAACAGTATGTGTGCATTGTGAAGCAAACCCTAATCTAGACATGGAGAACATACATATCAAGTGGAGTTATTAAACTTCATATCACAAAAAGGAGTATCCAACTGTGAACACATTTATAAATTACCAAAACAGTCTTAACATCTAACAGAATACTTAGTATTAACCAGTGACCCTAAATATCAAGTTATTAATAGAAACCTCTTAGAAAAAAGATCTACCTACCTAAGAACTAAATAAGAATTCAATCCACACTAATCTTATGGGCTTTATCAATCTATTTATCATCTTAATTATGTGCCACTCTATGATTACAAAGATCATGGCAAGTTGCATGATCTAAGCAAAAGAAATGTTCACTCGTCCAATTTTCTGGTATTCCCAAGCCCCTATGTAAATCAACTGATTTTGATCACCAACTCGACTCGACTTGACTAGCATGTTGACTCGAGTAAGTATACCAAGTTGGGATGATAGTTACTATGATCTATAGTGGAACTAAGAAAATTTCGACAGGAAGTACTATATTCACAAGGGACTTTTAAGGGCACTCTAGAATAAAGAAAACTTACGAGAATCGACTTTCCTATATTAGTACAAAAGGATTCGCAACATAAACTTAACATTCGGGGTTATCACAAGGGATACCAGACACTCCTAATCTGGTATTGATCACAAAGGATATTAGACACTCCTAATCCACTAGGAAAGAAACAAACCTTGATTAGCTTACGGGTAAGGATGAAGAAGTCTTAAAAGATCACTACCCTAACTGAAAGTAAAGCCCCACCAATTCTCTTGCTCAAGTTTCCTTCTCTATCCTTCTTTTATCAAAATTCCATGCTCTAGTAGTTTTCTTTTTTGCAAAGAGCTCAAAACCAGAGATATACATGTGCATCATGAGAGCTACATAACCAATAAAAAAGAGACTTCTCTTACAATCCCTTTGTGTGTGCTTTATAGGCATGGAAAAGCCGCAAGCCAATGATCAAGAGTAGATTAGGAAGAGGAGGAACTTTTTTTGTACTATACGCTAAAATCATGCTCCATCTTGAAAAAAGAGTGAACTTTAAAACCTTTTAAATCCTGATAAATACATAGAAATGGATCGTTTTAGTCTGTGGCGGGTCAGGGAACACAAAGTACATCTTAGCACTTGGTTCACCAAGCTTTTGTTTCAGGGTGTTGCCTTTAAGATTTCTCTTGGAACATCAATATTTTATTATCATAGAGAAAAACTAAAAAAATTATCCTAAAAGTTTTCTTATCAGAGATAATTACAGAATTACATAAGTACCAAGTATCAAGACTATGAGTGATAGGTCTGCAACTAGAGGTCACAATCTAGGAATTGCATGCATTCAGTAAATCTATTGTCACAAAGAAACCTTTTTACCAAGCCCGCCAATGATGAGATAATGCAGTTCACTATATTAATAATGTGGTGTGATGGTCATGGCTCATAGCAAAACTTGTTGAGGATATCCCTTGGAGGATTGACACAAATCATGGAGTCATGGATGGGATTAAGATTAACAAATAAAGGACTAATACAAATAAGAGACAGTCTATACAACTACCAAAACACAATTAACAACGACAAATGCAAAGTACCAAACTTGAACCTTGTACCCTGCAGAAACATTACAATTATCCTAATAGTTCTGATCAAAACCCAAGCTATTGGTGTGAGCCATATAGGGAATATCTATTAGAGATATGCACTACCGTACTAACAAATTAAACTAGATACAGCTTCTACGATAAAAAATAAAACAAATCCAAACACAATGTATGTATATGCTTTAGTCACCAAGCCGAACCTAGTCCCATACCCACGATGGAACCTTACTGTTCAATCATACTCCAAGCCTCCAACCATTCAAATTAACAGCTACACCATCATAACTAATTCAGATGCAAATTTGGTACGGATCTTTTAATATATATATATATATATATATATATATTTTAAACCAAAAATAATCTCTTTATTCTCTTTGCGCTGGGCCATTTTCGTAGAAAGGTTCTAAAAAAGGTAAAACTCACATCAATTTTGAAATTAAGAACATGTCAAAAGCAAAACTTATGACTTATGATCCCCGTATCAGCAATCTCAAAAGCGAAGTACACATCTTCCCTAGGCATAATCTACGATAAATGGATAATAGCATGTTCAGAACAACATATAAAACAAAATCGGCCACTTCAAGAGTACGAAAAGTGTACTGATTATGTATAATGGCATATAAACCTGGAAAGAACAAAACCGAAGGAGGAAAATTACTTACAGCAGGGAAACGCGTATCGAGCTTCTTCTTCATGGCGTTAATACGAAAATCAGAACAACTAATTTAAGAGAAAAACTGATAAAGGAGAGCGTCAGAGGGGATATGATATCTAACAGTCACAGTGGCGAAGAGATCTCCCCGTTTCAGATCTGATTCGTCGTATGGATCTGATTCGAATCACGACATCCGATAATTTCATAGATCCGCATCAGTTGACTGTGTTGCAATTCACAAACATACGTGTGGTTAGCAAATAAACATTGCTGGGTTGCTCTTGCACCCATTCCCAAACGCCATTGATCTTTACGTCTTTAAGAAGCCACTGTCTTTATTATTAAAAGAAAAAATTACTTTGTTAAAAGTTGCGGATTTCGTCCTTGTGGTTTCAAAACTTCGATTTTAGTCCCTATGGTTTGCAATTTATATCTATTTTCGTCCCTGAAACCAAAACACTAGTTTTAAGTACGAAGAACTAAAATAGAAATGAATTGTAAACCATAGGGATGAAAAAAGCAATTAGGTTTTAATCATAAGGACGAAAAAAGTAATGAATTATAAACCATAAGGATTAAAATCACAATTTCAAAACCATAAGGATTGCTTATTTAAAACAGTTTATGCTTTTTTACAAAAGCGTTTATCAACTTATTACATGTCAAATTGGAGTTTTATATAAAAAGTAAATTAGGTTTCAAAGTTAATAAGTCAAAAAGCCCTTAAAATAAGCAATCCCAAACACCCCCTAAAAACGTAATTTACTCTTATTAAAAATTATGGTTTTCATCTTTACTGTTTATTTTTGTTTAGAAAAACTGTTATTCTTGTTTTTTTTTTTGAAATAAACTGTTATTCTTGTTTTTATGATTTACAATTTATTTTTGTTTTAGTCCTTGTAATTTACAATTTTTCTAGTGATTGAATTATTTATACTTAAAAGTTAGTCCAAGGATGCAATAAATTACAAAGGGATAAAAATCACAAATTTTAAACCACATAGAAAAACGAAATTATTAACAAACCATATGGACGGAAATCTTAATTTACTCTAAAATCTAACAAAAATTTTCGTTAATGCATGGGATTACGTGTGAAGTGCTATTTTTGGTGAGAAGAGTTCTTATTAAGTAGGTCACTTTTAATCAAATACCATCCCATGAATTGCGCTTAAAAATCTCATTCTAGTGTTCGTCCAATTAGGAACTCGACAAATTAGGCCCATAACTTCGGAAGTTGCCTCCTTACAAAGGGGGCCGCAATGACTAGACCCAGGCGATTGTTTACCAAAAACAAAACTCGCAAGACCATGTATAGCCTATGGACTACGGTAAGGTCAAGAAAGTTGATGACCTGATGAGGGGAGCCAGCGACGGATCACCGAAGCCCCGGTGAGCCGACGGTTGTAGCTATAACAGTCCTTAGGTTGTGAGTTCAAGTCTTTTCTAACGAGTTTTTGCAAGTTACCAAACCAGGCAAATCAACTATATCCCACCAGAGGTCGGGTCTAGGGACGATGAGATGTAAGCAAACCTCCTCACCTCAAATGAGTTTTTGAACTTTTTTTGTAGAAATTAAAGTGCCGCCTAATCTTCACGAACAAAGGCATGAACCAGCCGCCCGTCGGCTTAAACATAAATACGAACCCAAAAGCTCCGAAACAACATCAAACAAAGTGGCTTTACCATATACACTATTTACAACGATATGATCATCAAACGTCTATCTTGCATGGTCCACGTAAAAAACACCTTGGTATAAAGGCGTAACGGTTCATATATTGCCCTCTGCAGTTGCCACAAGAGATTCTCGATCGCTATATTTGGGCAAAAATACCAGACCATGACGTCATCAGACCAGACCAAGAACCAAGTTCATGAGGTGAGATTCAGAAGTATATGATAGTTACCAAGGATCAGTGTTGTTATATAAAGAACTTGCGATGGATGAAGGTCTAGTGTTATCGTCTTCCATCAAGATGAGGTTAAGCCGAATTATTAACTTTTCTACAGCATCTTCCTCCAGTTTTCTCAAGGAATCTTGTAATTGCTTCATGGTGGTAGATTTCTGCAACAAACTTTCTTATTGCGGTTAAAATATATGATGAAAGATTGATTTTAGTTGGCGATTGGTGAATGGGGTAGCATACTGTACCTCTGTATCTTGATATAACTTGAGGTATTGCAATGATTCTTTGTAAAATCCACAGTGATAAAGAAGAACGCCATAATCTCTTAGTTCAGTGGAATCGGCATCTAGAATAATGAGTCGCTCGCATGCTATCCAAGGAAAAAAGAAACATGCCAATGAAAAATATATCAGATCAGGTATTTTTTTCCCTTTTGTTTCAAAGGTTGAACTGGAGAATTCAAAAGGTATATATAGATGAAACATTATAATATGTGACCCCCTTTAAGAGATATTTAGGCATTTAACATTAAATTGGACTTTAATTAAATCCATGACCTTCAGATGAGTATGGAGCCATTTTTTCTTTAATAGGTCAGGAGGCCATGGATTTAGTTAAAATATAATTTAAGGTTATATACCTAAACGACCCCTTTAAGGTACTACCACCGAATTTTTAGCAATAAATCATTCTAATTTGAATACACAGGAAAACTGGACTGTGGACAAATGTACCAAATGGATAGCAAGTAGTGATGCACCAACTTTGGCTATTCAAACCCACATCTAAGTAAATGTCAATGCAAAACCGACATTTATATTTAAAAACAGATGGGCAGGTTCATTTCAGAACCGTGGGAACCAAATATTCATGATGAATATCGTGATAGATATTGATGATGAATATCATGAACAACGAAAATGCATGATTCATGAAGAATAATATTCATGAGTATTTAGGTATAATCATCATAAAGAGCTGGTTCTCACAGTTCCAAACTATAATCATGTTCAGATTTTACATCAATTCTTCAGTGGTAGGAGAAAATAGAAACTACATACCAGAAAGTGCACGCCTTATATCCCCAAAGCGAACACTGGTCCAAACTCCACGTTCTAGCCTATGCCTAGCAGCCTTTGCAGATGCAAGCTGCAAGCCACTGTAGTAGACAAAACACAGGGTTGATGAGTTTAGAAAAGGAGATGTGGAGAAGCCATATTATGATGAAACCTTAAATCCATATCTAAGATGGGTTATTTAGGAGGAATGGAGGATAACCTTTTAGCAGATTTTTATTAAATGCATGGCCTTTTGGTATATATTAAATCATTCTTGCGTTAGGAAGAGACACGAATGCCTTAAAATCTATAAGAAGGTCATGCATTTAAAAGAAATAATTGTCAGAAGGTTATTCTCCTAAATAACGCAAGAGTCTGAGATAGAGTAGAGGCAGCATAGAAACAAGTTAAGGACCTTTTGTCAACATCAGCTGATCTATCAGAGCAGTAAGCAGCCTCTGCTGCTCTTAGAAATGGACTTCTACTTTGATCAAGTTGAAATGGCCAGAAAGCATTCTTCAAATCTCTCAAGATCTACACACAAAGTTAAACATTATATATATATATATATATATGTGTGTGTGTGTGTGTGTGTGTGTGTGTTGATAGGCTTCTTCCTATTCTCAAGTGTGGCATGGTAGGACAAAGCCATGGCCCAACCCCGACTTTTTGTTGACCCAAAATTGGAAAAGGATAAGTAAAATATATTACAAAGAATCAAACAAAAATGGAACTGCTAAAGTACGCTCCACATCAGAGATAAACCCTGGAGTTTCTCAAACACACTGTTCGAATGTTGGAAAAGTCTGTCAATTACAGTGCTCCATTGCATCACAAGAGGTCAATGGACCTTCAGCCACGCACCATCTGATACTAAGTATCGCACCTATGAAAACCATTTGACTGAATTTACATATCTATCCTATTATCTCCAACTTCACTTATTTTATGTACTTAATACTAATACTTTCGTTGAAAGATATCGACTCGTTTGCCCATAACAACTGCAGTCAAAGGAAAAGGGGGCACAACCTGACATTTAATCAAACACTTGTAATCCATCATCATTATAGGAGTAGCTCTTTGTCATATTCCAATAAAGATTTGTTAGGATATGTGAAACCCCTTTGAATCTCTCTCTAAAAATCCCTTATAGAGAGAGGGAAGATTCCAAATATATACATGTTTTGATGGTCCACTTCTAGCCAATGTGGGACTCCAACACGCCCCCTCAAATGGAGGCTAGACAGAGACAAAAGAGTGCATCGAGTCCCTAGGTGGTGCTAGATCTTTGCCAATCTCTCTTTAAGCATTTACATCACAAAAATTGCCTAATAACATGTGATGCTTCAAACATTGAAAGATTACCTAACATATGACAACATCATTCACTAATTGTATCATTGGCATACTTGGTTGAATGTGCAGAATTAACAAAATAAAACAAAAATTAGTAGATGAACCTGCAGGTGAATATCTCAACAAAAAAGACAGGAGCCACCTTCAGTAACAGGGATTCAGTCGTCACGATATGTTGCTGATCAGACTCCGTAGCTTTCTGCTTGATATAGCCTCTAGGAGAACAATAAGAGTCATTATGGGAAGAAATTTCAACATCAAAATTGAGGAGACCCCACAAACGTAGCGTTTTCAGGATCTCAGAATATATCAGTGAAAGCATAGACATTGAGCCTACACGATGAGTCAAAACCTGAAAAGAAAATGATCATGTAATAATGCTTTAGTGTTTTTTTTTGTAAAAATACATGGTAAAAATTTTCAAAGAAAGAAGTTCTCCTACTGAATGAAGATAAACTGCTCGTTGCTCCAACTGATTGCTTGAGTTGGTCCTTCGAAAGCCCTAAATAAATTAAACAATAAAAGAAATATGTCAAATCTTCTTGACATGGAAACAAAGCACATGATAACCTTTAATGTCAACTACACATTTTAAATTTCATGATGTTTCTAAACACCTTGTGCAAGAAAAAGCTAACTTCTTCCGTTATGAATCAAAGACAACTTTTAAAACAGCATAGTTATATGAACATTAAACAATGCCTTGCCCTTTAAATAATTTGAATATGGGTCATATGTATCTTAGCAAATATTTAGTTTTTATAGATTGATATACCTTGTCAACATATATGTATCTCTCTAGGCACTCAAGAAAGTTATCAGGAGATGATCTAAATGATGAATGGTAGCGTGTGCAGTAACCCCTGGAAAGATCATCCAATCTCTGCATAAAAGCATCCACAGGAAGTGGTACAGAAGAGTGAGAAATGAGTGAATCATCCTCTGCTGCAATGTGAAGGGCTGTTTTCCCTAAGTCAACATCTCTGTTGATGATTATGCTTGTTTCCCTCTCTATATTAGACAACTTTCGGATTTGTGAGCAGAACCCCTCCCTTGCTTTCTGTTGGCAGTACAACACATTCACACAGATTAACCAATCAGTGAAACCAGAGAAAGGGATTATTTAGTTCATTGCTCTTCTCAATACCCAGGGTCATTGGTTGGATACAAAATCCCAAGTTTATATATTCTGAATATATAGTAGCCTGGTTTTCATATGATCAAAAGTTGCTTTCGTAATGGTTTTCCTTAAGAGTGAAATCCACATCCATGTTAATCAGTAAGCCAGTGATTAAGGTATGATTCTCAATCTAAAATGTAAACCATAAAGATAAAAACGCATAGATCAGAGAATGCATCAGATGAACAATCTAACAAGCACAAGCGTTCCTCTGACTAACCAAACGAATGTAATATATATCTCATTAACACTAATGGCATGGGATCACGTGAGAAGTGTCATTTTTTGTGCGAAGTGTGAAAAGTACTTTTAAACCGTTGATCACTTTTAATCAAATACCCTCCCATGAATTGCGGCTTAAAAGGGAATTGATCCGGTGCATCTTATCTCGATGCATCTCATCCTAATGTCCGTCCATTTCTCATCCAACGGTTGATAACCACTTCTCACGCTTCTCGCCAAATTTGGCACTTCTAACCGGAACCCAACCCTAACACTAATTACATAAAAAAAACATATGTTTCAATTCGAACTCTTGAAAATCGAGCCTAGAACTTCCTTAATACACATGAACTTAGTTACAACATTTATCAGCAATCTTTCATAATCGCACTACTTGTCATGTTCACCATATATGGATCCCTTGAGAACTGTTAATGAAAAACAAATCTCGTATGAAGTACGAACAGATTTCTCAAACAAAATATAATATTTTTATAAAGAAGTGAAAAGCAAGTGAAATTAAGCTTTATAATATGATAAACCTGGAAAGAACAAAACCGAAGAATCCAGAAGAATCGAATTGATACAAACGAAATACCATAATCGAATTGATACAAACGAAATACCCTAGCATAGGTGGTGTTGAATCCAGAAGAATCGAGTGCATCATGGAGTACAAATTTGAGGTCTTTTGGTGGTCTGAACTGAGATCGACACACCGCACCACCACCTCCACAAGTAGCCGGTGACGTTGAGAATTCCATACCAAGTGACGATGAAGACGATGAAAGAAGAAAAGTACCCACAATCCATGGAGAAGCTACTCCTCCACTCATTTCTTTTACTTGGCTATTGCTTATGAAACTGAGGGGTGTTTGGGAGTGCTTATATTTTTAAATTATGCTTATTTGCTTACATGCGGAGGAAAAGCAGTTTAAAAAAAGTGTTTGATAAAAATTGAGGGTAAAAAGGTAATTTGGATAGATAAGAAAATAAGGAGAAGTAAATAAGTAGGTATGAAATGACTTATCAAAAACTACTTATTTGTGGTGAGAAGAAGCAAATAAGCACTTTTGATTTTTTCTATCCAAACACTCCAAATAGCTTACTTGCGGTGGGGATAAGCTATAAGCAAATAAGTCAAAAATATAAGCACTCCCGAACACCCCCTGAATGACGAAATATTGTCGTGGTTGGTCGTTTCCGAAGTATTTCCTCCTTCAGGTGATAAATACCACTTGGATGACGAAATAAAATGGTTAACCCACGAAATAGCAATAGATTTTTTTTAGGGTAATTCATTGAAATGCCTCAAGTTGGATTCCTCACTTACAAAAATGTCTACTCTCTCTCCAATTTAACCAAAATATTCAAAAAATCTACGAAAACACCACATGATCATGGACTCCTTTCAATTTCATGAAAAAACCAATCAAACAAGGGTGGAATCCTTCCTATCGCGGACATTGCATAATCCATCCTCTATAGAGGACTAATCCATCCAACATTCCTTCCTATCGCGGACATCTGCTTTGGTTTCCTCTCTCATAATCCATCCTCTATAGAGGACTAATCCATCCTCTATAGAGGACTAAGCCATCCAACATTCCTTCCTATCGCGGACATCTGATTTGGTTTCCTCTCTATTGCGGACAAAATTCAAGGTGGAATCCAACTTTTTAAGGAGTCCGCGATCACGGGTTATTTTCGCGGATTTTTTTGGGTATTTTGGTTAAATTGGGGAGCGTTTGGACATTTAAGTAAGTCAAAGTCAAATTTAGGGCATTTTAAATTAACTTCTCATTTTTTATGGGAAATTAATTAAAATGCCACAAGTTTGACCCAAACTTACCAAAATGCCACAAATCTCGCCCATCTTACCGAAATGCCACAAAAATCCGCGGTGGGCCCCGCGATCGCGGGCCCTTGCCCGCGTTGGTCCCTCAAGAATGCCTGCGGCCCACCTTTCCCCCCTCAAGAATGCCCGTGTTGGCAGTTTTGGTCCCTGCCCGCGTCGGGATCCCGCGATCGCGGGCTAACCCGCCACGCGTCGGCACAAGGTTTACCCTAAAAAAATTTGAAGACCAAAACCCTATTTTTATCTCTTCGGCCGCACTATATAAAGGGTGGGGGGGACCAAAAACCGCCACTCTCAATATTTTATACACTCTCAAATTTTTTAATCAACTCTCTCTCAATTCTTTCCCACTCTCTCAATTTTGTCGTGTGGAACACGTGTTCGAGTTTTGTGAAGATGTCTCGTATTACCTCTGTGGTATGTTTTCCTTATGTTTTTTGTTATTTTTTGTATGTTATTTTAAGTTAAGATATATGATATGTATGTTGTTAGAGTGTTTATAACTTTTGTTATATAATTCTTAAAAGTGTGCTTTTATAAAAAAAATGTTAACAATGTGTTTTTTTATAAAAAAATTGTTAAGAGTGTGTTTTTATAAAAAAATTGTTAAGAATGTGTTTTTATAAAAAAAATGTTAAAAATGTGCTTTTTTATAAAAATAATTCTTAAAAGTGTGCTTTTATAAAAAAATGTTAACAATGTGTTTTTTTATAAAAAAAATTGTTAAGAGTGTGTTTTTATAAAAAAATTTTGTTAAGAATGTGTTTTTATAAAAAAATGTTTAAAATGTGTTTTTTTATAAAAATAATTTTTAAAAGTGTGCTTTTATAAAAAAATGTTAACAATGTGTTTTTTTATAAAAAAATTTTTATTAAGAGTTTGTTTTTATAAAAAAATTGTTAAGAATGTGTTTTTATAAAAAATTGTTAAAAATGTGTTTTTTTATAAAAATAATTTTTAAAAGTGTGCTTTTATAAAAAAATGTTAACAATGTGTTTTTTTATAAAAAAAATTGTTAAGAGTGTGTTTTTATAAAAAAATTGTTAAGAATGTGTTTTTATAAAAAATTATTAAAAATGTGTTTTTTTATAAAAATAATTCTTAAAAGTGTGCTTTTATAAAAAATTGTTAACAATGTGTTTTTTTATAAAAAAAATTGTTAAGAGTGTGTTTTTATAAAAAATTGTTAAGAATGTGTTTTTATAAAAAATTGTTAAAAATGTATTTTTTTATAAAAACAATTCTTAAAAGTGTGCTTTTATAAAAAAATGTTAACAATGTGTTTTTTTTATAAAAAAATTGTTAAGAGTGTGTTTTTATAAAAAAAAATTGTTAAGAATGTGTTTTTATAAAAAATTGTTAAAAATGTGTTTTTTATAAAAATAATTCTTAAAAGTGTGCTTTTATAAAAAAATGTTAAAAATGTGTTTTTTATAAAAATAATTCTTAAAAGTGTGCTTTTATAAAAAAATGTTAACAATGTGTTTTTTTATAAAAAAAAAATTGTTAAGAGTGGGTTTTTATAAAAAAATTGTTAATAGTGTGTTTTTATAAAAAATTGTTAAAAATGTGTTTTTTTATAAAAATAATTCTTAAAAGTGTGCTTTTATAAAAAATTGTTAAAAATGTGTTTTTTATAAAAATAATTCTTAAAAGTGTGCTTTTATAAAAAAATGTTAACAATGTGTTTTTTTATAAAAATTAAGAGTGTGTTTTTATAAAAAAATTGTTAAGAATGTGTTTTTATAAAAAAATGTTAAAAATGTGTTTTTTTATAAAAATAATTCTTAAAAGTGTGCTTTTATAAAAAAATGTTAACAATGTGTTTTTTTATAAAAAAATTTGTTAAGAGTGTGTTTTTATAAAAAAAATTGTTAACAATGTGTTTTTATAAAAAAATTGTTAAGAATGTGTTTTTATAAAAAATTGTTAAAAATGTGTTTTTTTATAAAAATAATTCTTAAAAGTGTGCTTTTATAAAAAAATGTTAACAATGTGTTTTTTATAAAAAAAATTGTTAAGAGTGTGTTTTTATAAAAAAAATTGTTAACAATGTGTTTTTATAAAAAAATTGTTAAGAATGACAACTTAGGTCCCTACGGTTTTAAGAATGACAACTTAGGTCCCTACGATTTTAAGAATGACAACTTAGGTCCCTAAACTTTTAAGAATGCCAATTAGGTCCCTACGGTTTTAAGAATGACGACTTAGGTCCCTAAACTTTTAAGAATGCCAATTAGGTCCCTAAACTTTTAAGAATGACAATTTAGGTCCCTAAACTTTTAAGAATGTCAATTAGGTCCCTAAACTTTTAAGAATGACAACTAGGGTCCCTAAACTTTTAAGAATGCCAATTAGGTCCCTAAACTTCACATGCCACACTTAAATTCATTTTAAGAATCGCAACATCTATATATAACAATATTATACGTTGAAATAAAATAAACCGCAACATCTATATATAACAATATTATACGTTGAAATAAAATAAACCGCACTTTATCTATTTATAACACTATTATATGTTGAAATAAAATAAACCGCAACATATCTATTTGGATTTTGTCAAACAGGTGTAAATAGCCCTAAGGTATGTCGGGATTTAAGCAATCCTTGTGATTCCCCTGCTACCTGGAAGTCCAATAGATTGAGTGGTTTCTTTTCTAAAACTAAAACAAACGAATAATTATCAACACAATAAACCAAACAAGCAAAAGCATCTATATATAACACTAACTATAACATTTGTGAATGACTATGTAGAGGGATTTCTTTTACATCGACTTGACGCTAAAGTACAAAGTTTCCTACATCGAGGGGTTAGGAGCGTGCTTTAGGGGATTAGGTGGTCGCGCGGATACCCTTGAGGCCATATTTAGAGGGACATCGTTCGGGCCATGGATGGATGTGTCTTACTCTGCTGGCGACCCTACGCTAGTACACATGTTTCTACAGTTGGAGGTCGAGGACGCCAACGCTGAGCCTAGGGTTTCGGCATTTCAGCATCTCGTTTGAAGCTGAAGGCAGCCCGTGACATGATGAAAGAGGGCCTTAGTGCCCTAAGCGACGCCGATGCTGTCCGTGTATGCTTAGTGGTGATCGTGGATATGGGCTTCATGGGCCGTGAGTATAGCCAGTATGCTTCCTCGACGGTCCTTAGGGCCGTCGAGGACCTTGAGCTGTTTAACAGCTACCCGTGGGGTAGCCATATCTGGACACATTGCTACTCAATCTTGCACCGAGCCATAACCAGACGCGACTCCGATCGACATGGAAAGATGAACCTTTGTGGTTTTACATACGCCTTCAAGGTTAGATACGTAGAATAACAATTGTTAATAATACATACAAACTGTTTGGCTTTTCTTTTTACGTACTTGCTCTTCTTGTCTAATTCCATATATGGATCTTGGAGATGTTTCCCGCATCAATCCGATATTTCGTCAAGCGCGACGACCGAGTACTTAGGGGAACCCATTGGGACAAGCGTGTTACCCTAAGTAGGTCGCTTTGGGTTCAGTTCTTCAATGAATCTAGAAATGTAAGTTCTTTTACTATGTTTACAATTTGCATACGTTAGTCCCGCTTATTAATTTTTTTTATGTTTTATCATATATTTAGTTGCCACTCTTGCCTTTCGCTCGCCTTGAGCCTACTGCCGACGAGATGGACACGGCTTGGTACAGAGACAGCGTGGCCTTTATTGATGCAGAGGCGGCAAGGGCTCGACGTCCCTCTCCTTCCACATTTGACGAAAATGAGGAAGACGACGACATGCCCCCTTCCGGTGGATATCAGCAGCCCCTTTCCTCCTCCTATCTGCCGCCCCCTTCCTCCTCCTATCTGCCGCCCCCTTACAATCCATATCAGGCAGGCCCTTCCTACGGGCCACATCGTGGCTGTCATGAGTACATGTGGGACTACGTCCACGGGCCGCTAGAGTCACGTGTAGAGTTTCTAGAGGGAGTCTACAGACAGTTTGGCGCTGTCCATGTTAGTGTTTAACTTAATTTGTTGGCCACATTTATTTAGTTTGTATATTAATATTACGTTCTAAATTTGTTTTAGCTGTCGAGTACAACACCGATCCCCGCTCCGTTCGGACAGGGGGCACAAGCGACGTTTGGCACCACATCATTTCCGTCATTCCCGGAGAGTGTAAGTCACACTTATTTATGGCATTATACTTATATGTTAGTTATAGTTATATGTTAGTTCCTAAGTTTCTAACTATTTTAATGATCAATGTCACGCAGGCCGCGATGTCGGGGGCATACACCTCCAAGATGCCGTCGTTTGGCACGACATTCTATTCTACTATCCCGGAGAGTGTAAGTCACACTGAGTAACCATTATAGTTATATGTTAGTTCCTAATTTTGTAACTCTTTTAATGATCAATGTCACGCAGGCCGCGATGTCGGGGGCCGGGATGTCGGGGGCATACACCTCCCAGATGCCGCCGTTTGGCACGACATCCTATTCTACTATCCCGGAGAGTGTAAGTCACACTGAGTAACCATTATAGTTATATGTTAGTTCCTAATTTTGTAACTCTTATAATGATCAATGTCACACAGGCCGGGATGTCGGGGGCATTCACGGACATCTTTGGCGCTCCGGCCGGAGAGTATTACCGGCCGGAAATGTCGGGGCCGTCGTCGTACCTCACACCGCCAGTGTACAGGCATACTGTAAGTTATTTTGGTTTAATTGTGAACATTTCCTAAATTGTACTTAAAACATCTAATAACTTAATTTTCAGCTGATGGAGTCTTCTATTGTCGAGGAGCACTTCTCGGAGCCGGATCTGAAAGATGACCCGATGGATGTTGTAGATCCACCACAGGTGACCCCGCTCCCTCAAAAGCGGCCGCACTTCATTTCTCAATTTCTTCGTTTCCCGTTTGGGCAACAAAGATCTACGACATCACCGGCCGCTAAAAAGCAAGCAAAGAAAGCGGGGGGAAAGAAGGGACGAAAGAACATCAAGGGAAACGAGCCTTCACCGGAGCCTCTTGAGGGACCAGAAATATTGAGGATGTGCAAGACTGGTCGCCTCCCCAAGTTGACATTCACCCCTTACGGGGGCTTAGAAATCAACCCCTCGTTTTTCGAAACATTGCTTGCGGATGACCCTGTGAACTCTGACTTAGACGATACGGTTAGTATGAAGTTAAATTATAGTCATATAATCAAATATATTTATATTACATGTCTAACCATCTATTTTTTATGCATAACACGTCGATTCTTGGGTTAGCCTGTTGCAAAAACATCGTGGCGTAGACACGAGGTGGACCATCATGCACACTATGTTCTTTCAGTGCATACTGATGGACCATCAAGGTCCCGCCTCCGTGATCGAAATATGCAATGGCTCGGAAGGGACCTCTTGGACTCTCCTCGATAGGATATGTAAATCGTTTTACTGTTATTTTATTTAATAACATATATGACATATATTGTAATATTTCAGGTGTACATCCCCATATGCTTGCATCCCAGACATTGGCTGCTTGGAGTGTTTGAACTAGACACTATGGTCATGACCCTATATGACAGCGAAAAGGACGGTCTCTGCAAACAACAATTGACAGAGCAGATGCAATCGTTTAAAACAAAACTATATACGTTTTTTCATTGATAGGGGATCATAGACGTCGCGAAGTGTCAAGTATCTTTCGCACAAAGATGGCCGGCCAAGTACCCCAGCAGACCGGGTTATATGCGGATTGCGGTGTATGGGTATGCCGTAATGTCCAAAAGTTGATAAATAACGAGGAGATATGGGTACCCCCTAACGAAACCGACGATGAGGCAATGAATTTCCGCCGACATATGGCGGAGTCAATTTATGCGCATTGTCTAATTAGTTAGGTTGTTTATGTAACATTAAATAATTGTTATTTTTACTATTAACTTATTTTGTTAAAGTATTGTGATTGACTTACTGTTTACTTCATTTGGTTTATGCTAATTTCATCCAATTAATCAACTTTGAGTATCGATATCTCTTTCACACATACTCCAATTTGGACGCATTATGTATCGTTTCGAAGCTCTCATATAGGAGAACATAAACCTACTAAAAGTCAGTTATATATAACACGTATATATATATATATATATATATTTAAAAGCGTCCAAAGTTTAGTAAAACCCATATTTTTACCAAATTTTTCCAACACCTAGTAAGTAGGTTTATGAAACTTGCGATGATCCTAATACAGAGATTATTGGATGCAAAAATTAATGCCTAATGAAAGACCTTTATTCAAGAGTAGACGAATATTGCAGTTACTTTTTCAGTCGAATCTTACAGGCTCTTTTCAAACGAATCTTGCAGTGAACTATTCAGACGAATCATGCACTTTTTCAGACGAAATCTTTGACCATATCTGATGAAGAACATACATTTTCACGGCTATAAGTAGATGGCATGATGAAGTAGTAATTCACAACTTCCTATCTATCTTTTAGACATTCTCCTCACCGTTTACAAACACACTCTCGCTTTTCTTAACACCATGGCTGGAGGTTCAAGATCAAGGGGGAACAGGTCGGCGAATGTGGCTGGAACTTCACGTTCGGGAGCCTACCAACCACTGAACGATGGAGCTCGCCGGAGTACCTGGAAGGTACCGGAAACAGACGAGGAGTGGAGAAACTGTGGGCGAACTGCGGCCGATTTTCCATTACGTCTAAGGAGGAAGCAGACTGGGAGATGGCATCCGACAATTACTACTTCGATAATGTAACGACCCGGACCAATTTGGAAAGTTTTACGCTTTTCGTCAAGTTTTGTTAATAAGTGAAAGTTGAGGGGCTAGTTGGTATTTTTGGGTTGGAGTATAAAAAGGGCTCAAAACCCTAAGAACATTCTCATTTCACTGATTTTAGTGTGTGTGTCGGCTGATTTTGTGAGGGAAAGAAGAGGAGAAGTTCTTGAAGGTTTTTGGTGCATTTGGAAGAAAGGAGCCATCAAACCTTGGGATTTGAAGAAGAAATAGCATTTGGATTTCGTTTATCGTAAGCAATCAACCAGGTAACACTCTCTTGTTTCATCGATTTATCTTTGATTAGGGAGCAGAATGGTTAGTCTTAGGGTTTTTGTTCAAAAGTGAAGTTTGAAGCTAAAATGATAGAAATCGGGTCTTATAGTGTGTTTCGATTTCTAAGAACTCAGTAATTGTTAAGTTTAGTGATGTTGTTGCTATTGCTAATCTTTACTTCGAGAGAATCGAGCTAACCAGTAGATTTCAGCCTAAAAAAGGATCTAGGTCGTCGTCCGGAAACCGCCCTGGACGTCCGGAAACCTTCTTGGGCGTCCGGACTCCTTGCTTGGGAGAGGGTCCCCGGACGAGGAAGTTGTCCGGATAGGTTGGGTTTTCCGGGTATGAGTTGTATCCGGTAAGTTCGGTACCCGGAAAGGAGTATCGTCCGGAGAGTAGTAGTTACCCGGATAAGGGTGTTGTCCGGACTAGGTTGTTGTCCGGTTAGATGGGTGTCCGGACTCTTTAGCGTCCGGAAAAGTAGGGTTGTCCGGAAAACTGAGCTGTCCGGATACTTTTGTTGAGTTGTTGTTTTATGCCCGTGTATTCAGGGAAGTCAATTTGGAAGTTTGGAACTGTTTAGGAACGAGAAGTAAGAACCTCAGGTGAGTTTTCTAAACTAAAATGTGTGGCTTTTAAAGTGTTTTCAAAATGTGTTATGAATGTTGAGAATTGCCATGCTTTATTATTATGCTTTAATTGCATGAAAGTGGTTTAAAGTTTTATGTAAAATGTATGCATACATCATGGAGACGTAAACTGGCAAAGACGGGAGAGTAGTTCCGCCAGCTCTCGTGCGGGAAGGGAGGTCCCTATATGCCAGGAGCGAGGCTCCACAAGGCAGCATGAGGCTGACTCGTTGTCACCTTCGGGTGGCTTCAGGGTGTCAGATTATGAGGAGGCGGACTTTAGTCCGTATACGATTTTGACGTGTTGAGTATGAATGTTTAAAGCTGAAAAGATAAACTGTTTTTAAATGCTTTGATAACTGTTAGGAGGGACTCACTAGACCTCATGGTCTAACCCTTGCATTTTCAAATTAAAACCTTTTCAGGTAAGCAGGTTTCCAGGAGCTCGGGCAAATAGGCTGAGCTTAGCATGAATAGTCAAGAAGTGTAGGGACACTCTAGCGTTTAGTTTTTCTCAGTTGTGTAGGTTGTTTCCGCAAACCTTTTTAGTATTTGTAATGAAATTTTGAGACCGTGATTTTGGGATGTTATGAATTTGATGTTTTGCATGTTAAGTTTGGATGGGTCTTTACAGTTGGTATCAGTGCCATAGTTTAAGGGATTTAGGTGACCGAAAGGGAGCCTAGACTTAAACTGTGAGAAGTAGAGTCACAACTGAGAAACAGGAATGCGTTAGGAAAGCACTACTTTAAGGTAGGATTTATAGGGTACTGAGGACGGTCATGTAAGGTAAGTTTGGAGTTACATCTGGCCAGTGTAACTGTGAACTTACAGGTACATGTATGTGCTTAAACTACCTTGTTATCCTGTGTCGTGGCGCTAGGGAGTCTTCTATGCGTTGTTAGGCCTTTGTTAGTAAGTAAACTTTCCGTTGTTTTGCTGCTACATCAGAATGTCTGCGAGATCATTGAGAAGTAGGTCCATACCAGCGGCGGTAGACACATGAACCAAGAGTACTACACTGCGTGAGGAAGCAGTGAGAATCGAGGAAGAACCAGTGAATCAACCAAGAGCAGTAGCCACTCGGGGACGAGGGAGGGGTCCTGGAAGGCCTAAGGGAGCGGTGCCGAGAAAAGCGGCGACTGAAGCGGGGGCAACAACCGCCAAGGAAAAGAGTAAGAAGAAGAAGGCAACCATCAAGCGTACGACTAAGAGTATGGCAGAACCCGAAGTGCAGGTTATCTCTGAACAGGAAAGTTCCGCGCCTGTAACAAAGACCAAAGCAAAGAAAAGGCGTAAGTCCGAGGCCACGCAGGCTTTTATAACTGAGGAGAAGTTCACATCCGAGATGGGGAAAATACAGGAGACTCTGAAGGCAGTTTTAGAAAATCAGAACAAGACGGCATCTGGGGAACCGAGCAAAAGTAGTACTGGGAAGAAGACAGTGGAAGGTAGCGAACCGCGAACCGAGATGGGCACCAACTCGATGATCACTCCGTTTGTCGATGAACCAAAGACAACGAAGGGGTGCACATTTAAGGCTTTCAACTCATGCAAACCACCGACCTACAACGAGGAGCGTGACCCCGTTAAGGCGATTCAGTGGGTTCGTGAGATGGAACTGGTCTTTGATACTAGTAAATGCGCGGAGGAAGATAAAGTTCTGTTTGCAAGGTCATCGTTAAAGGAAGAAGCGATCTTCTGGGATGTTGAAACCGGGGGAAAGGGGTCAGAGGTGGCAAGGAGCATGTCGTGGGAGACATTTGTGAGAAGGTTCAAGGCTCAATACTGCCCTCTGGCGGCAGTTAAGAAGTTAGAGGAAGAGTTTCTGAGCTTGGAGCATGGGTCAATGACAGTTCAGGAGTATACGCTGAAATTTATCGAGAAGTCCAGATTTGCTGAGTTATATGTACCAACTGAAGAGAGGCGGATTGAGCGGTACATCTTTGGGTTGAAAGGCAGTATCAGGGAGTTGGTGCAAGCAAAGGAACCAACCACGTTTCGGGAAGCAGTTGACAAAGCAGAATTGACAGAGAAAGATAAGATCAGGCAGATGAATGAGAGAGTTGGGGATAAACGTAAATGGGAAGGACCGACCCGAGTCAGTAAGAAGCCAAACACGAACAGAGTTGAACCGCGGGCAGGCTTCCGGTCAGCCGAAAGGCCTTGTAGTAAATGTAACCGAGCGCACCAAGGTGAATGTTTGGCTGATAAGGAGGGATGCTATAACTATGGGAAGACGGGGCATTTGGCCCGAGATTGCCGTAGGCAGAGGTCTTGTTTTCATTGCGGGTTATCGGGTCACGTTAAATGGGATTGTCCGCAACTAAAGAAGGGTAAGGCAGGGGGTGAAGGTGGCAGCAATGGAGGTAAGGGCATTGAGAGGAGGGTGGAGCCGGCTCGTGCTAGAGCGAGGGCATTCCACATGACAGCTGAGGAGGCGGAGAGCGCGCCGGATGTAGTGACAGGTACCTTTCCTATAGACTCGATATTTGCTAAAGTGATGTTTGATACGGGGGCAAATCGTTCTTTTGTGTCGCCCGTTTTTGCTCAAAGATTACGGGTGAAACCCAAGAGGTTGAACTTTGGGTTTGAAGTAGATATAGCGGGTGATTGTCGAGTCTGGGTAAGGGATGTCTATGAGGGTTGCAATATAGACATAGATGGTCACTCTTTTCCATTGGAACTTTATCCTATGGGAATGGGGGAATTTGATGTAGTCCTAGGAATGGACTGGCTAGCGGGGAATGATGCAAGCATTGTGTGTAATAAGAAGCTAATTCGTATACCTCTAGCTGATAAGGAAGAGGTGGTAATATACGGGGATCAACGAAGTAGGAAGTCGTGTCTAATTTCGTTGATGAAAGCTAGGCGATGTTTGGGGAAGGGATGTGCGGGGTATCTAGCGTATGTACTAGATGCCAAGAAAGAGAAGAAAGGTGTGGGAGATGTGCCCGTAGTAAATGAGTACCCTGAGGTATTTCCCGATGACTTGACGAACCTACCTCCGGACCGTCAAGTGGAGTTCAGAATTGACCCCGTGCCGGGGGCGGCACCGATTGCTCGTGCGCCCTATCGGTTAGCTCCAGCGGAGATGAAAGAGATGATGACCCAATTGCAGGAGTTACTCGACAAAGGTTTCATACGTCCGAGTTCATCACCTTGGGGAGCACCTGTACTTTTCGTTAAGAAGAAGGATGGATCGATGCGAATGTGCATAGATTATCGCGAGCTTAATAAAGTAACCGTGAAGAACAAGTACCCGCTCCCGAGAATCGATGATCTCTTCGACCAGCTGCAAGGCGCGAGCTACTTCTCAAAGATAGACTTGAGGTAGGGTTATCACCAGTTGAAGGTGAGAGAAGAAGACGTACCGAAAATGGCATTCCGTACGAGATATGGGCATTACGAGTTCCTAGTCATGCCCTTCGGGTTGACTAACGCGCCCGCAGTATTCATGGATATGATGAACCGGGTATGTAACTCGTTGTTGGATAAGTGCGTGATCGTCTTTATTGGCGATATCTTAATCTATTCTCGTACGCGGGAGGATCACGAGCGTCACCTTCGGACAGCGTTGGAGTTGCTAAAGCGCGAAAGGTTGTATGCAAAGTTTTCGAAATGCGAGTTCTGGCTCAGAGAAGTACAGTTTTTGGGGCACGTAGTATCTGCGGATGGAATCAAGGTAGATCCTGCAAAGATCGAAGCCATCAAAGACTGGGAGGCGCCTAGAAATCCTTCAGAGGTGAGAAGTTTCCTTGGTCTAGCCGGATACTACCGTAAGTTTATTCAAGACTTTTCTCGAATAGCTTCGCCATTGACCTTGTTGACAAGGAAGAACGTCAAATTCGTATGGGAGGAAACTCAGAAGGCCGCGTTTGAGAAATTGAAGGAAAGTTTGTGCAGTGCTCCAATCCTATCGTTACCGAATGGATCGGAAGGGTTTGTAGTGTACAGCGACGCTTCCAAGCTCGGGTTGGGATGCGTGTTGATGCAGAATGGGAAGGTGATTGCCTACGCTTCGCGTCAGTTGAAAGATCACAAAAAGAATTATCCCACCCATGACATGGAATTAGCGGCCGTTGTCTTTGCGTTGAAAATCTGGCGACATTACCTCTATGGGGTGAAGTGTCATATTTACACCGACCACAAGAGCATGAAGCATCTGTTTGATCAAAAAGAGCTGAACATGAGACAGGGGAGGTGGATGGAACTGTTGAACGATTACGATTGCGAAGTCCTTTACCACCCGGGTAAAGCCAATGTGGTGGCAGGCGCGTTGAGCCGGAAAGAACGTGGAGAGCAGACCAAAATCGTGGCTTTCCGAATGGAAGCAACCTCAAATCTGCTTGAAGAGATTAAGAAGTTTTAGAAAGAAGCAGTGTTAGAAGGAAATGTGAAGAGCGAACGAGTTGTCGGGATTGCGACATTGTTTGATGTCAACAATAGCGGGTTGAAAGGCATGAAAGGCCGAGTGTGGGTGCCAAGGATCGGTGACTTAAGAGTAAAGATCCTCGAAGAGACGCATAAGTCACGATTGTTCGTGCACCCGGGCACAAACAAGATGTACAGGGATTTGAGGCAGTTCTACTGGTGGCCGGGGATGAAGAAGGATATCGCTCATTTCGTGGAGCGGTGTGTGACTTGCTTGAAGGTTAAGGCAGAACACCAGCGACCTTATGGTGAGTTGCAGTCCATGGTGATACCAGTGTGGAAGTGGGACAACATCACGATGGATTTTGTCACGAAATTGCCGAAAACCCCTAAGGGCAACGATACGATCTGGGTGATAGTGGATATTCTCACCAAGTCGGCTCATTTCTTGCCTATGAGGGAGTCGGATTCGTTGGAAAAGTTGGCACGGTTGTACATCACCGAGATTGGGTCTAGGCATGGAGTGCCAAAGTCCATTGTGTCTGATCGGGATAGTCGATTCACATCAAAGTTTTGGAGGAGCCTCCAGCGTGAATTGGGGTCTCAAGTGAAGCTGAGCACGGCATATCATCCGCAGACGGATGGTCAGAGCGAAAGGACTATCCAAACGCTGGAAGATATGTTGAGAGCTTGTATAATGGAATTCAAGGGATCGTGGGAGACGCACTTGCCGTTGATAGAGTTCTCTTATAACAACAGTTATCACGCAAGTATTCAAGCGGCACCATTTGAGGCGTTGTACGGGCGAAAATGCCGTACGCCGTTGTGCTGGAATGAAGTGGGAGAAAGACAGTTGACGGGTCCAGAAATTGTGCAGCTGACGTCAGAAAAGATAGAAGTGATTTGAGAGAGAATGAAAGTTGCCCAAGATCGACAGAAAAAGTATGCCGATAGACGAAGGAAGCCGATTGAGTTCCAAGTGGGGGACAGAGGGATGCTCAAGGTGTCACCTTGGAAAGGCGTGATTCATTTTGGAAAGAAAGGGAAGTTGAGACCGAGGTATGTCGGTCTGTTTGCGATAGTGGAAAGAGTAGGCCCCGTGGCCTACAAGTTAAAGTTACCAGAAGAACTAGAGCGAGTCCATCCGACTTTCCACGTGTCAAATCTGAAGAAATGCTTGGCCGAGGCTGATGTGGCCATTCCTTTGGAGGATATAAGCGTCGACGAGAAATTGACATTCGAGGAAGAGCCAATCGAGATCGTAGACAGTAAAGTGCGGAAAACGAGGAACAAGGAAGTCCGTTTAGTGAAAGTTCATTGGAGATACCACAAAGGACGAGAAGCTACGTGGGAGGTAGAATCGGATATGAAGTCTAGGTACCCTCACCTTTTCGAAAATGGAATTCCGGGGACGGAATTCTTTTGAGGGGGGAGTGTTGTAACGACCCGAACCAATTTGGAAAGTTTTACGCTTTTCGTCAAGTTTTGTTAATAAGTGAAAGTTGAGGGGCTAGTTGGTATTTTTGGGTTGGAGTATAAAAAGGGCTCAAAACCCTAGGAACATTCTCATTTCACTGATTTTAGTGTGTGTGTCGGCTGATTTTGTGAGGGAAAGAAGAGGAGAAGTTCTTGAAGGTTTTTGGTGCATTTGGAAGAAAGGAGCCATCAAACCTTGGGATTTGAAGAAGAAATAGCATTTGAATTTCGTTTATCGCAAGCAATCAACCAGGTAACACTCTCTTGTTTCATCGATTTATCTTTGATTAGAGAGCAGAATGGTTAGTCTTAGGGTTTTTGTTCAAAAGTGAAGTTTGAAGCTAAAATGAGAGAAATCGGGTCTTATAGTGTGTTTCGATTTCTAAGAACTCGGTAATTGTTAAGTTTAGTGATGTTGTTGCTATTGCTAATCTTTACTTCGAGAGAATCGAGCTAACCAGTAGATTTCAGCCTAAAAAAGGATCCAGGTCGTCGTCCGGAAACCGCCCTGGAAGTCCGGAAACCTTCTTGGGCGTCCGGACTCCTTGCTTGGGAGAGGGTCCCCGGACGAGGAAGTTGTCCGGATAGGTTGGGTTTTCCGGGTATGAGTTGTGTCCGGTAAGTTCGGTACCCGGAAAGGAGTATCGTCCGGAGAGTAGTAGTTACCCGGATAAGGGTGTTGTCCGGACTAGGTTGTTGTCCGGTTAGATGGGTGTCCGGACTCTTTAGCGTCCGGAAAAGTAGGGTTGTCCGGAAAACTGAGCTGTCCGGATACTTTTGCTGAGTTGTTGTTTTATGCCCGTGTATTCAGGGAAGTCGATTTGGAAGTTTGGAACTGTTTAGGAACGAGAAGTAAGAACCTCAGGTGAGTTTTCTAAACTAAAATGTGTAGCTTTTAAAGTGTTTTCAAAATGTGTTATGAATGTTGAGAATTGCCATGCTTTATTATTATGCTTTAATTGCATGAAAGTTGTTTAAAGTTTTATGTAAAATGTATGCATACATCATGGAGACGTAAACTGGCAAAGACGGGAGAGTAGTTCCGCCAGCTCTCGTGCGGGAAGGGAGGTCCCTATATGCCAGGAGCGAGGCTCCACAAGGCAGCATGAGGCTGACTCGTTGTCACCTTCGGGTGGCTTCAGGGTGTCAGATTACGAGGAGGCGGACTTTAGTCCGTATACGATTTTGACGTGTTGAGTATGAATGTTTAAAGCTGAAAAGATAAACTGTTTTTAAATGCTTTGATAACTGTTAGGAGGGACTCACTAGACCTCATGGTCTAACCCTCGCATTTTCAAATTAAAACCTTTTCAGGTAAGCAGGTTTCCAGGAGCTCGGGCAAATAGGCTGAGCTTAGCGTGAAGAGTCAAGAAGTGTAGGGACACTCTAGCATTTAGTTTTTCTCAGTTGTGTAGGTTGTTTTCGCAAACCTTTTTAGTATTTGTAATGAAATTTTGAGACCGTGATTTTGGGATGTTATGAATTTGATGTTTTGCATGTTAAGTTTGGATGGGTCTTTACAGATAATGGCATGAGAACCCCACCAATGTATGATTTTATGCCGACGGGTCTTCGACAAAGTCAACAAATTACTCCCGCAGTGCAAAAAGCCATTCATGGGGCGAACGCCGATATCGAAAAGGTAAAGGGTATGTGGAACCATAACAGGGGGATTCAGCAGGGGAAAATGGAATATCTAGCGGGGAAGAAACGAGAACTGGCCATGGCTAGGGCTCACGTTCGACAACTGCAACGAGAGATTAAGGAAGCTGAAGAGGAACTAGAAGAACTCGAATCGGACTACATGGGAATGGAGGACGTGATCAAGGAAAAGGTTAACTTGATCACAGGACTCCATGACGCCTTCCAGTAATAGATTTCTTTGTTTACATGCACTGTATCCGTTTCGGTTGGGAAGATGATTTGCAATAATTTTTATATGATGTTGTTAATTAATTTCCTTGTTAAATAACTTAAGTGAATTTCTATATTAAAAACATTAAATTGGAAAGGAAACAATACATTAAAAACCACATAAAATGATAACCTAAAAACTATAGGGACCATTAATGTTTTTTTAAATTTGCAACAAACTTCAGGGACCAAACAGTAAATTCGAAAAGTAGCGGGTTAGCCCGCGATCGCGGGCTTCCAACGCGGGCAGGGACCAAAACTGTAAACACGAGAATTCTTGAGGGGCAAAGCTGGACCACGGGCATTCTTGAGGGACCAACGCGGGCAAAGTGGGCAAACTTGGGTGACACGTGGGCCTGGGGCCCACGATCACCGCGGATTTTTGTGGCATTTCGGTAAGATGCGCGAGATTTGTGGCATTTTGATAAGTTTTGGTCAAACTTGTGGCATTTTAATTAATTTCCCATTTTTTATTGGAGAAGTTGCTTTAAAATAAAACAAAAAGTACGAGTAAATTCTTCTTAAACGTACTATTATATTCGGACAAATAAATGAAAATAAAAATGAGAGGAATGAAAAATAAGAATGAATTTTTATTTTTTTTAATTTAATCTAGGATGAATATTTGAGTTTCATAGGGAATAGACAATTATATTCGACTAAAATAGTTTTATATTCCATCCCATTAATAACCGGGGGGAAATATCACTTCATTAGCCATATATAAAGAGAGATTTGGGATACTAGTGAGAATAACTATTATGAGGAAATAGTTTTAATCATTTAGATGAAGATTATTATAAACGATCAACCACATCAACCTATGATGAATATTATTATAAATTATCAACGTAAATAGTAATTATTCAAAACAGCAACACACCACATCAATAAAATCAATGTTCATGGAAAATATATGAACCAAATTAGAGAAATATCGCTGAAATTAAAAAGAAAATGAAAACATGCAAGCAAGCAATACCACTCATATAATCCACGAGGTTAAGTAATAAACCATATGTAACACAATATCTCATCGCCAACGTTCATTTCCTCACTTTCATCTATAGCTTCTTGTGCTCTTCGTTTCCCTACACGATCTTCCAGTTGCAGTTTGCTTTGTTCATGCTCAATAATAATCTTTTTAAGCTGATCATTTGCAAAAGAATATATAGGAAAAGAGAACAACTAGATACATCATTAGAAGATATCAATGAATTGATAGAGAAATCACTTAACATGGTGTGATGTTTAAGCTCGGAAATCAAATTCCAATTAAAAATGAAAGTCAAAGTCAAAATCTTACCTTCTCAATGGGAGATGTAGGGTTCATCATGGTTGGATTTGAAAATCAAATGAATGTTTGAGGATGAATTTAAACTCATAGAGACATGTGAGACATTTCAAATTCAAATTCACAGTGGTTTGTTTAGAGTGTTTGAATGGACATTTGAGACATGTTGAGAGCTGAAAATCTAAAATAGGGAGAAATAAAAGTTGGATTAAAGAAAACATAGTTTGAATATACCAAATTTGTTGGAGTTTAAATATTATTAGAGGAAAAAAAATCCCATAATGGAATGGGAAGAATTTGGATCAAAAAGAAAGTGAAAGAGAAAATGAAGCAGAAATGTAATACCTCAGGTAAGTTCTTTAGTTAATTTACCATTCAGTTATATTTATTTAATTTTATGTTTAGAAGTTTAGAGAGAATTATGTTAGTTTATAAGTATAAGGGTGTATCTGTCGTTTTAGAATAGTTCAAGCCTAAATTGCAATTTGCGTATTTATATAAATAGGAAGCATCTCCTATTTTATCTTCAGAAGTCGATTTTGAGTTGGCGTGTGTGTGTGTGTGTATCGAGGGTTCAGAGAGAGAGTAGAGGTTTCAATCGACTAGGGCCAAGAAAGGAGTTCGGGTGATTCAATTTTGAGGTAAATTCCTTCATGTTTTGTGTTTATAATCGATAGTACTAGATTCCTACCGGTTTAGAATTGTCAATTTCATGATCTTTACCAGTTTCGATCTAGTCTGGGTTTTTATTAGTTGTCCGGAATTAGAAGAGTTCGGATTCGTGTTTCCCGGATAGGTTTCCAGATGTATATTCCGGATATGTTTTCCGGATTGGTACCGGATTTGATACCGGATTCCGGATGGTGTCCGGATAGAATACCAGATCCGTTTACCGGATGGTTCCGGACTTTGAGTCCGGAATACTTTTCCGGATAGTTCCGGATTTGGGTTCCGGATTAGAGCAGATGAAACGATAAATGATGATTTGCTTGTTTGGAAGCCTTGTGTTTTGGAGTTTCATGAAGTATTTAGTATCGTTAGTTGTAATGTAAATTATTAGCGAAAAGTTTGTATTGATATATGTATTGTAAACTTTTGGGACTAAGAGACCTATGTGATATATTATGTATTTCATTATCTTATGATGAGATGTATGTTTGAGTTGGGTCGTTACAAGAAACGAGTTTGAATCAATTTTAAAATTTGAATTGCTTCATATCACAAATGGAAAAGGCATACATAGAGACAAAAGGAAGTTTGTATTTACTCAATTATGTAGTGTTGGTGGTTGCACTAAAGGTTGTACATTGTGCATATAGAGTTGTAATTCATAGTTTTTTTCACTTTTATGCATAAAATGGTAGTATAATACGCATATTGACTTGTGTTTAAGAGTTTTTGTTTAAATGCATTATAAGGTAGTATAGATGAATTTAAACTCATAGAGACATGTGAGACATTTAAAATTCAAATTCACGGTGTTTTGTTTAGGGTGTTTGGATAGACATTTGAGACATGTTGAAAGCTGAAACATGGAGAAATAAAAGTTGGATTAAAAGCATAGTTTGAAGATACTAAATGTGTTGGAGTTTAAATATTATTAGAGAGAAACAAAAGGCCAAAATAGAATGGAAAGTACTTGGAGTGAAAGAGAGAAGGAAGGAGTTTGAATAAAATTGAATTGCTTGATATCACAAATGGAAAAGTCATACATGGAGATGGAAAAAGAAGTATGTATTTACCCAATTAGGTAGTGTTGGTGGTTGCACTAAAAGGTTGTACATTGTGCATATGGAGTTGGAATTCATAGTTTTTTTTTTTCATTTTTAAGAATAAAATGGTAGTATCATGTGCATATTAACTTTTGTTTAAGAGTTTTTGTTTAAATGTATTATAAAGTAGTATATATATATATTATGACATATTTGTTTATTTTTTATTAAACTTTAAGGAAACAGTAAAAAGACCAGAATTCCCCCGGTCGTAACGGATCTATTTAACAGAAGTGAGTGACCAAAAGGAAAACAAAATGGCAAATATAGTGACTAAAATAAAATTAACCCAAAAGAGGGAAAAAGGTTGACATTACATGACAAACATAAGGACCAAAAGTGTAATTTAATCTAGTATCTATATCTATACTTGTATACAAGTTTAAAAGCTCCACATAACCTCACACCAGGTACATGATATCCAAAAAAAATTATTTTTTGTTTTTACATTCTATACTCTTATAATCATTTATCTTATTACTTTAAACTCTTATGGTGCGTTTGGTTTGACGGATTCCGACAGAATTGAGCGGAATTGGAATGGTCAATTTCATTGACCAAATTCCATTATGATGTTTGGTTCTTCATGGAATGGAATTGAATTTCATGAATTCCCCAAATCAGGAATTCATCATTCCTTACCAAATGTGATGGAATTGAAATTCATTCCACCCAAACTTACAAAAATGACAAAAGTACCCTCATCTCATTCTAACCCTAGCCACTATTGTTTCATTTTTCACGATTGAAGAAGCTGCATATTGCTTATGTGCTTCACTGCCATCGCAAGAGAGCTTCAAATCGATTTCTTCATCTGAAACTTATTTGACAGTTGATTTCGACACCCTGGTTCTCTCGATTTTGCTTAAAATCGACACCCTGGTTTCTCTCGATTTTACTTCAGTCTCTCATCAGACTTTGGGTCCTCGTTTTTCGATCTGTTATTCTGTCGATTTTGGGTTCTTGTTTTTCGATCTGCAGGGATGAAGCAGGGTAGTGTATGGCGGCTGGAAATGGTGATGCGTTGGGGAAGAAGAAGGGAAAAGAGAAGAGGGAAGAAGAAGGGATGAAGCAGGGTAGTGTTTTTCAATCTGAGGGTAATTTATGGCGGCTGGAAATGGTGATGTGTTGGGGAAGAAGAAGGGAAAAGAGAGGAGGGAAGAAGAAGGGATGAAGCAGGTAGGGGTGTACAGAAAACCGTCAACCCGCGAAACCCGACCAACCCAACCCGCTAACAACCCAATTAAACCCAACCCGTCGGACCGCCGAACCGCCAACCCGTCAAACCGCTAATTATAAGGGTTGAAATTGGGTTAGGAAAACTCAACCAAACCCAACCCGCCAACCCGCCGCTAATATTATTATTTTAATAAAATTATATTTATATATAATATATAACTATATATAATATGTGCAACCCAAAAAACAAATTAATATTAGTCCTAATAATCTAATATTAAGGAAGGCCAAAAAACATTCAGATAAATCATAGCCCAAAGTCCCAAACTACTTGACTTAACAACGTCAAACTACTTGACATCATGTGAGGCCGTGTGTTGTGAGCAACAAACTAGGACTCCAAGTCGCTGTTTGAGATTGCACACTCCAAAAAGTCAGAAACCCTTCTCTCTCGATCTACGGTAGCATCCGAATCCACCTTTAGTACTAGCGGTCGTAATAACTAATATTTTTGTTGGGAATATTTTAGTTTTATTTGTCGTAATTTAGTCATGAATTTTATGTATACAACCAAACCGCTCAACCCGCCCAACCCGTCACAACCCGCAAGGGTTGGGTTGGGTTGGGTTATACTTTTAAATGAGTTGAGTTGGGTTGAAAATTTTCAAACCGCCATAATTGGGTTGAGTTGTAAAATTGTCAAAAACCGCCCAACACAACTCGCGTACACCCCTAGAAGCAGGGTAGCGTTTTTCGATCTGTAGGGATGATTTTGGGTTCTTGTTTTTCCTTAATAATTCAATTACCAAACTTGAAAATAAATTGATAGAAATAAAAATAAATTCATTAAATATTAATTTTATAATTATTTATAATTAAAAAAATAAAAATAAAAATCAAGTAAAGGGCATTTTTGTCATTTTTAAGTATTCCATTCCAATTCTTTTACAAACCAAACAGACAGATTCCAATTCATTTGACAAACTACATTCCATTTCCTGTCAACCAAACACTTGGTCAAACCTGATAACATTCCATTTCAATTCCTTCCAGATTTCAATTTCTTTCACAGATTTCATTCCTTCAGAAATCATTCTGCGAACCAAACGCACCCTTAAATTTTTGTTCTTCTTTTATATATTCTTATCATATTAACATACATAATCGTATATAAACAAAAATATATTAAATGAATATATTTTTTAAACAAATTATACCATTATAATCATCTCACCAACGCCTTTAAATGAGTCAAATATTGATTTAATAACATAAATACACAGTGAATTGTTTTTTAAAACTTACATATTATCTTATGGTTATTTATTTAATTTGTTTTTTGGTCACGACTTTTATTTTTCATTTTAAACTCGTATATTAATTAAAATACATTACAAATATGTAATTTTATAAATTAATTATTATAATCGTTTCATAATATCTTTAAAACGAGTTTAATATTAAATATTTATGGATTTTATAATATTATAATATTATAAAATATTAGTTTTGTTTATTTCTTTTAGTTTAAAATAACATTTAACTTGAGTTTCTATTTTAACTTTAAAATAATTACTTTTGTAAACTCAATTGTATTTTACTTGTAACTTTTGGAGTTTATAGTAAGTATAAACCTCACTCTTAACTTACAATTTTTTTTTTCTGTCCTGCGATATTATATGGATACCCAAACTAGTAAAAATAGGTGGTTAAAGCTATGTGAATATTTTACTCTTTCATTATTCTTCGTAACTCTTATCCATAAAATTTTATAAATAATCAGGTTACACATGTAGAGGTGGATTCATACGAGAACGCTAACTATTTAAAAAAACAAGAAAACAGTCGCTATGTACAAAATCATATATGATTATGCAACCTTTTCCGCCACTTTAAGTTGCGACCCGCATGTGTCCAGTTTTTGCAGTTAATTTAAAATCACATTTTGCACATGATTTGTTGTTTTTTAAATAGTTACCGGTTCTCGGTAACATTCATTTACACACATATATATATATATATATATATATATATATATATATATATATATATATATATATATATATATATATATATATATATAAACATAATTTCAGCCACATGTTCTCCCTTGATTATAGGGCCCGTGGTTAAATAAAAGTCCAAGGGTATCAAGGTAATTGTTTATCCATATTCTAAAATCTTTAAAGTTTTTATATTGTAACATTCTTTATTCGTATGTGAATGAATATTTGATTCATATGCAATTGAATTGTTATGGATTAGCATAAAAATGTTGAAATTTAAGTTTTCAAAATTACTAACAATAATCGATTCATATGAATGATAATGAATCAGATTTTTTTTATAAGGTATACACACTTGATTTTTTTAAATATAATAATATAAATGTCAAATTAATAGAATAAATGTTAGTTTTTAAATATTTTGAATTTAAAAAAGAATTGGATGAAAATTTTCATTAAATTTAAAATTTTAGTGTTGCATCTCTTCCATATGAACGTGAATAGATCTCTAAGGTTTATAATTTACCATCATATCACCTTATCATTTCATCATTGGTTGATTGAATTTTAACATTTAAGGTTTATGATTTTCAATATATAGATCATTTAAAAATTAAATACGTGAAAATACAATAAAAACTTTATTTTACCAGTTTTTTGGAATATCTATACTATATTATAAAATATTTATAG
This sequence comes from Saussurea involucrata, assembly GCA_033807775.1. Taxonomy (NCBI): domain Eukaryota; kingdom Viridiplantae; phylum Streptophyta; class Magnoliopsida; order Asterales; family Asteraceae; genus Saussurea; species Saussurea involucrata. The sequence goes on along the minus strand of CM066320.1, from coordinate 199,894,073 downwards.
ATTTTTTTTAAAAACAACCCCTAAAGCTTCATGTACCCGCTATTTAATGTTAATTACTTAAAATCTCTTAAAAACAACTAATGAAGTTTTATGTACCGCTTTTAATGCTAATTACTTGATTAATACTTATCTCTAACAACCTTTAAAACCTTAAATCGTGGACTTTTATTAATTAATCCTTATCTATAACCACTTTCAAATACTCAAATAATGAACTCCTTAAAAAACTTTATTTTTTAAACAAATTAATAAAAAACATGATCATTTTCTCAAAATCATACATTAAAACATTAAAATCTCGCGACGAATAAACTTCTAATTAATCTTAAATGAATAATCGATAATAGCTTGAAAATTTGTTTGGTTTTAATAATAAAAGATATTTATTCATTTTGACCATGTAAATTATTATTTTTTTAACAGATAGAGATAATAAAAGATATAATAATCAAAGTTGTTTTTACCATTTATTTAGAAAGAAAAAAACCTTATTTACATGGACCCAGAAGTACATATACGTATATAAACATAGGGGCATTGCCGCCCCTTAAGCTTCAATAGATGCGCCTCTCTTCCTCCATCTTTCTCCAATCCTTTCTCTCTGCCCCCTGTTTCTTTACCCTACCCTACCCTACCCTACCTGCAACCAAATCTCCAAAGGCCACATCACAAAATAATTTACACTCGACTTCAAACAGGTATTTGATTAGATTTCCTCCCCCTTCTTTTTTATTCAATCATTTCAACTATATAATAACCTTTATACGGAACCCTATCTATTTCCCATATTGCTTGCCTACCCTCGATCGTTAAAACTCGACTAAATTCCAGATTTCCTCCAACACTGTTTGATTTTTGTTTTTGTTTTTGAGATTTGTTGGATTTCGACTGTTACTCGTTTGGGGTTTTTGATATTACTATTATTATTCGGTCGTTGTCTGTTTGATAATTGTTAATTCGTGAATATGGCATGAAAGTTTCAAGCTCCAATTCGTTGGTGGGGTTTCACCTGTTACGTAGTTTGTTTTGTTTATGGGATTTCGATACAAATTGTTTTAATTTGACTTCTGAATCAGGTTTAGATTGGATTTGTTATGGTTACAGAGATGGCAGCAATTGTGCCATCGAAGAAGATGATAGCCATTTGTCAATACGGAGGCGAATTCGAAACGAATGAAGAGGGGTTGATGTCATATATTGGTGGGGAGGCCTATGCTGTTGATCTTGATGAAAATATGCAGTTAAGTGGTTTCAAGCAGGAAATAGCCGAAACTATTGATTCGACTGTGGATGGGATGTTAGTGAAGTATTTCTTGCCGGCGAATAAGAAGAATCTGATTACTGTTTCTAAAGATAAGGATTTTAATCGAATGGTGAGCTACTACAAAGAGTTTGATCAGCTAGAGGTCTTTATAATGAAAGAAGCTGCACCAGGTAAATCTCCCAAGAAGAAGCAGCCTGCTCGTAGGTAATTTTATGATCCGAATCTTTGAAAATTTTCATAACTATATGACAAAGTGTAGTACATTTTGACAATCAATCTGGGTGCTTTTGATACGTATGCTCGTTTATGAGCTCGAATTCGAGATCAATTAACTTTTTTTATTTACTTAAGCTTGATAATTTTTATATTTTGATTATTAGATTGTATTATTTGTAAGACTATATAAAAGTTTGTCTTGAATTGACTCGTGAAGTTTAATCGAGTTTTTGAACGAGTCAAGTCGAGTCGAGTCGAACATTGGTATTATGGAGCTCGGATCGTTAAGTTAATCGAGCTTTATTTTGAGTTCGAGATTGACTTGGGCTCAATAATTATTAAGCTCGAGCTCAAGTAGCTCGCTAAAAGCTCAACTATACGTGTACCAAAAGCACCCTGGATGAGTCTATTGGAGTCATTTAGGTATATAACCTTAAACGAGATTTAAATCACATCCGTGACCTCCTGACTTGTTAAAAGAAAAATGGTTTCATATTCCGATATTCATCAGAAGGTCATGAATTTAATTAAAATCTCATTTAACGTTATATATCTAAATATCTCGACTCTCTATAGTCCTAAATTTTGAATGCCCATTTACATGTTTACGATAGTGAAAGAGGGAAAACGAGTGTTCGCTGAAATTTCATGAAAGGAGTTAAATGTAAGCATTTGTGACCATTCTAATGACTCTTTATTATTACATAAACGTAGACCGCAGAAGAGACCGGCCGAGCCAGAAGTGGCAGCGGTTGTACCAGTCGTTGATCTTGGCCCGACCAATGTAATCCCTCTTAATGAAATTATCGACATAGAAACAACCAATGAAATCGTGCCAATTGTCTCTCCAATCTCCATCGATCCTTTCCCTATGTCTGTGATCAATAACGAGCAGCCCATAGCTGCAAAACAATGGGAGAATCTTATAACGGGCGTTGGCCAAAGATTCCATTCGTTAGCTGAATTCCGAGAGGCTTTAAGGAAGTATTCAATCGCTCATGGGTTCAATTACGTGTACAAAAAGAACGAAAATCAGCGTGTGACTGTGAAATGCAAATCCGAAGGTTGTCCATGGCGGATTCATGCATCACGGCTATCAACCACCCAATTAGTTTGTATTAAGACCATGAGACCCACCCATAGTTGTCAAGGAGGTTCAATAAAACCTGCATTTCGAGCTACAAGAAGTTGGGTTGGAAATCTGATAAAAGAAAAGGTGAAAGATTCTCCGAAGATTAAGCCGAAGGATATTGCGAATGATCTTAAACGAGAATATGGAATCGAGCTGAATTATTCGCAAGCTAGGCGTGCGAAAGAATACGCAAGAGAGCAGCTTTTAGGATCGTATAAAGACGCGTACAGCGAGTTGCCGTTTTTTTGTGAGAAAATAATGGAAACGAATCCGGGGAGTCTTGCTATATTTAATACGAAAGAGGATTCGAGTTTTCATCGCCTTTTTGTTTCTTTCCACGCCTCGATATCTGGTTTCGTACACGGTTGCCGCCCGCTCATTTTCCTTAGCAGCACGCCTCTGAACTCGAGATACCAAGGGATGTTGCTGGTGGCAACGGCGGCAGATGGGGACGACGGGGCTTTTCCGGTGGCGTTTGCGGTGGTGGACGAGGAAACTGATGATAACTGGCGGTGGTTTTTAAGCGAACTCAAACTCGCTATATCGGTCGTTGGACAAATTACGTTTGTTGCGGATTTTCAAAAAGGTTTGCGTGAGTCTTTGCCGGAAATATTTGGTCCCGAGTGTTATCACGCTTATTGTCTTGGTTATTTAGCTGAAAAACTTAATAAAGATTTAACGGGTCACTTTTCACACGATGCTAGACGACTTATGGTCGAAGATCTTTACGCTGCGGCCCATGCACCAAAACTCGAGGGTTTTGAGAAATGTACAGAAGACATAAAATCCATTTCTCTGGAAGCTTACAATTGGATCATTCGGAGTGAACCCGAGCATTGGGCTAATGCATTTTTTGGCGGGTTGAGGTATAACCATATGACATCGAATTTCGGCCATCTTTTCTACGCATGGGTTTCAGAGGCAAATGAGTTGCCAATAACTCAAATGATTGACGAATTAAGAGGCAAAATGATGCAGCTGATATACACACGAAGAGTTGAATCGAGCCAGTGGATTACTCGGTTAACGCCATCTATGGAGGAAAAGCTAAAGAATGAGATCTTGAAAGCGCATTCGGTTCAAGTTTTAAGGTCACACGGGAGTAAATTTGAGGTGCGATTTGGTGAAATGATTGATATTGTTGATATTGAGAACTGGGATTGTAGTTGCAAAGGATGGTTGGTTACTGGTTTGCCGTGTTGCCATGCGATTGCTGTTCTTGAATCTTATGGCAGGAGCCCGTATGATCATTGTTCGAGATATTTTCATGTTGAGACGTACCAATTGGCGTATGCGGATTCGATTCACCCAATACCTAACGTTGAAAGATTAATGGATATTGAATTAGATGATGGTTCGATTGTTGTTACTCCTCCGCCCACGATTCGAACACCGGGTAGGACTAAGATACGGAAGGTTGCGGTGGGTCAGGTTGGACCAGCGGACTTTCTTAAACGCCAACTTCAGTGTGGCAAATGTAAAGGGCTCGGTCATAATAAGAGATCATGCAAGTAGGTCTCTCTTTCTTTCTTTCGAAAACCCTTTTTTTTTTTTGATAATATAGACCACATTAATATAAATACAATTACTGAGGATTGTTTACTACCTGCTTACCGTCTCTTACTTTACGGTAAGAGGCGCTTACCCAGTCAGAGATGTTTGTTTTTTTAGCAAGCCTCTCTTACTGGTCCTTGATGCTGACCTGGTAATCTGAGGGAGGGATTTTTATTCGATCAGTGCTGACCCGAACCCACTTCTGCCCGGTTAGCGCCTACCCAATTGGGTAAGAGCTAATTGAGGAAGATTGCGGTCTGGGTAAGCGCCGACTAAAAATGGTTATTTACCAAGTATCTGGGTGAGCACTGACCGAGTCAGATAGCAACACCTTACCGGGTCAGCATCTTAGGGGCCGTTTACCAAGTGCTTACCCGCTCACTTTACCTTACCTTATCGAATGAACATGACAATGATTGAGAATTTTACCGGGTAAGAGCGATGACAAGAACCAAGAGTCTTGCCCGGTAAGTGAGAGTGACGACTCTTACCCGGTAAGCGCTTACCGGATAAAAATGTTGCATACGATGCCGTTTTAATGGACTAAAATCTTACCGGATAAGTTAAGTGAAAGTGTCGACTATTACCAGTAGGCACTTACCGAGTAAGTGGTTGGTAAACGGCTATTTTGTGGACCAACGAGTGTTTGGCAAACAACATCCCTTCTGACCGGTTAAGCACCTCTTACCTGGTAAGATGCCGTTAGCTGGTGGTAAACAACACCTAAGTAGGAAACAATAGCCGGAAGACAATGTCGTACATGGTGCAACAAGTTGCCTATATTCATGGTCATTGCTAGCGTTATTCTTATGTCTCGAGAATTCAGTATTACAGTATTACTACATGAACTCAAATAGTCGGGTTTTCTAGTATTTGGCAAAACTGAGTATGATTATGATTTTATGGTTTTTAGGGCCAAAATAATCAGATTTAGATAAACACGAGTATTCGACACTTCAATTATGTGATTTTGATCTTTGAATTCACAATAGTCACCTCGAACCGGAAATTTATTACCAATTTATTTGTGGTTAATGGATCGGTTTTTGTTTCAGGGAGGATAATCATGAATAGGACACAACTTCTCGAAGGGGACAGGGTGCTCGGAAACGATGATTTTGGTAATTAGATTGGGGTTTTTAGCAGAGTCGTAATGTGCTTGCTAAAACTCACGGCAAGCCGGTGGATCGAAATGGGTGAGAATTTATAGCATCCTTTTGATTTTGCTGTGAAGTAAATGTACATGTCGATAATAATTTCACAGGCAGCCTGGTTTTTTGAGGTTAAGTTTTAGGGTAGGATTAGTTTAGGGTTGGTTATTCATGGTATTAGATAAAGAGGTTTTTTTGTCAAGGAAGCAATAGCATTTTGCACACTTGGTAGCCAAGGTATACTTTTACATCTTTAAAGGGTATTCTTTTTAATCTTTTGTTTTAGTAATTCTTTTTAGAATAATATGAAAATTGTAACATTTTCTATTCGACATCTTTCTGTTTTTTCGATAAATTTCAAGTTAAATCGAATATACTAATCGTGGTTATGGCTAGTTATTTGAGCAATTGGTTTAATCGTTGTTATCGAAGGATATTTTAAAATGAATGTTTGACCTAAAGATGCATAAAAAAGCCCAAGCCTTCCGGATTTAGGCTTGGTCTCAAAGCTTGTCCAGGCCAAAATTTTGGGGCAGACCCAGGTCTAGGCCTGACCCGAAAAAATCCAACTTTAATAAACCTTGGAAAATCCGGTTAATCTCATAAAAGCCTGATCTGAAAACGTCTGATTGGGCCCTTTTCAACCCCCAAAGCCTAGTTTGGTCCTAAAAAGCTGAGCACTCTTTTTAGCTCATTGAAAATGGGCTTGGACGGCTTGGGTTCATGCCCAAAATTTGTGTATCTCTAGTTTGACCTATGGAGATCAGGTGGGGATTCCCTGCTTGTTGGGGGGCGGGGTATACGCGCAACATGTTTAGGTTGGGGGCGGGATGATACCACCTTATCCGACCATAAACGTTATTTATTACAAATTAACCTTTGTAGTATGCTTTTTGTATTGGTTATGGTTCTCATTTTAACGACAGTTAATAATTGACTTTACGTGTATGACTTGTCTTGCATACAAGGACAATTTGGACGTTTTCTTTGTGATGTTGCATGTTACCTCGTTATTCCTTCCCCGCCTCTTCTCAGAGGCGGACTCAGGAATTTTTTCTTACGGTGACACCTTTGACGAACCTAAAAAAAATTCACATCGCCCGATGTTGTTTTAGCCTAATTCCACTGCTTTGAGATTTTTTTTTAAATTTTTTTCTCGATTTCGAGGAACTTTTAAAAAAATCAATTTCGAGAGAACTTTTCGGGGTTTTTGGTTGATTTTAAGAGTTTTTTTGGAAATTTTGGTTGATTTTAAGAGTTTTTTTGATACGGTTGCACCATTTAAAACGATACAGTTGCACCCTCCAAAATAATACGGTTGCACTCTTCATACCGCTACAAAATTTTACCCTTCGCCGGACAAACGATACGGTGGCACGTGCCACGGTATGCACTACTCTAGGTCCGCCATTGCCTCTTCTCCAACTCAATAAACCCTAAACTTCTTAGATAAATTCTCCAACTCCCGCTACTTTATGATTTTGTTCCTTTCGTCTTTTGTTGTGTTTCCTCTTTTCATGCCGTTTTTGTTGTTGTTAGGTCATTTCTGGTTCAGTTTGATTTCGTTTTTTTTCCAGGTACTTATATGCTTGACGATCTGCCCTTCACAAATTCCTTTGATTTGTCTGATTTGTTTCTGTTTTAATATATATATGCTTAAAAAGAGAGTGCATTGATTTGTTTCTTTTTGGAATAATCTTATTTAATATTTGTATAAAAAAGTGAAACAAATAATAATCATATTTTATAATTACTAATTTACACATTTTATGTAAACTTTAGTTTACACGTCTTAAACAAAAAGTTGAGTTTCTATAGAAATACGTAATCTAACAGTAGTTACTATGTAAGTTTATACAACCTTAAAAATAATATAGTTGGAAAAATTGTAACTTTTTATTAGGTTAAGTTCTAGGATAGGATTAGCTTAGGGTTGGTTATTTATGGTTTTTGAAGTAGGTGATATAAAGGGTTTTTGCCAAGGAAGCAATAGACATGTGATTTTGTTTTCAATTACCTCTCCCCCAATTTATTAATAAAATACTTAAATAAAAAAATAAATAATAAGAGTAAGAGTAAATTACGTTTTTAAAATTGCTATTTTCGTCTGTATGGTTTAAAAGTTAGGGTTTCATTCCTACGGTTTATAATTTATCGTTATTTTCATTCATATGATTTACAATTTGTTATTACTTTGGTCATTATGGTTTACAACTTTTTTACTGTTTTAGTCGCTTAGGTAGGAATTAATTCAGGGACAAAAATAACAATAAATGGCAAACCGTAAATGCGAAAATTGTAGTTTTAATTTCAAACCACGGGATGAAATTAGAAATGATTTACAAACCGCAGAGACAAAAATTGTCACGTAGTTTACTCTAATAATCATAATTATCACTAATTATGATAATAAATATTTATTATTAGTATTATTATAAATGCGAGCTTTATCATAGGGATTGTTTATATGTATAACAGTTATAATTTATCGGAGTAACGAGCAAGGTAGGGTAAGGATTAGGGGGGGTCGCAAAGCAAGGTTGGTCCGTGTGAATCTCCCACCCTAAACTTTGATGTGCTTCCATAGCAACATCCTCTAATGCAGTGTTCCTTACTTTGTTTGACTGTGTTTCCTTATTTTGTTGTATCAAAATCCTAAAACAATCGATCTAAACAGAGGAGGTGGGAAACGCTGCTGCTTTCTTGGCATCACCACTGGCTTCAGCCATCACAGGGACGGTTTTGTACGTTGACAATGGTCTCAATGCAATGGCAGTTGCAGTTGATATGGGCATCATCCCAAAACACAACAAATAAGATTTCGATCCTTGTCATGCACACTCCACTCGTTAAGGTAAGTGACACATCACACATGTAAACGCTTACCCGATAAGCGTTTCATAAACGGCCCCTTAATTAGTAAATAAGAATTTCGTTAAAAAAACAGATGAGTTCAAAAGACTTCATAAATCATAAGTTTACCGTGTCTTGTTTTTTGTTTATAAAGAATCCTGTTTGTATTCGTTGACGTATATTAATATTATAAAACTGCTGAAAATATGATGATCTTTTATTCAATTCGTTTGATATCCGGTATGAATTAATAATCCAGGGACGAAAATAATAATAAATTGCAAATCATAGGAACCAAATTCGCAATTTTTAAACCACAAAGATGAAAATAGAAATGATCAACGAACATAAAGACAAAAAAAACTTAATTTACTCTAATATTAATTATTATCGCTAATTATGATAACTAAATTATTATCACAATTATTATTATTATTATTATTATTATTATTATTATAATAAATATGAGCTTTAATATCATAGGGATTGTTTATATGTATAGTAATTATAATTTATCGGAGTAACGAGCATGGTATGGTAGGGTAGGGATTAGGGAGGGGCGTAAATAGTAGCCTATTTCATTGATATGTAAATAACAAGTCGTCGGTTTAGACTAAAAATAACATTTGAATTACTTTTCGACTTATTTTGACTAAATTCAAGTTAGTTCTCATCCAAACCTATAACCATCTCTTATATATACATAGAGAAATTCACATATATGCACACTCAAGAACTCGACAACATTGTTCTGAATTTTCTTAGATCACGAAGGTAACTCACACTCAATTGATCTCTAATTGTTACATTCATCAATTTACCTCTAATTTGTCGTGTTTTTTTTTTAATTCTTACTGCATTGATATTAGTTGTTTGGTTCATTTTTTTGTGGATTGCATTATTATTACATTCTTTAAGGTTGTTTATATTATATAAAATCAAACAAATTCTTTTATTTTCAATTTTATTAATTACTGTTTAATACCTTCGACCAGAAAACTTAGAATTTCCTTGATGCAAAGTAAGTTCTATACACAAATATGCTATGGTAAACCCACACCTTATTTGATAAGAATATGATTTTATTCATTGTATTAACTTTTTTGTGTTTCATGGTGATAAAAGTTCATTTTTAACTCATGAGTATTTATTTATGTGTTTATAAATTGGATTTCATTGCCTCCTCGCGGTTGATTCAAAGGGAAGTCTGGAATTGAAATTCCAGAATTCCAATGAAATCCTACAAATATGGAATTAGTCGATATTTTATGGAATTTCATATTTCAAAATATGTTAAAAATAATTGTTTCATGATAATTAATTAATAAAAAGTAATTTAATTATTTTAATAATTTGTTTTTATAAATTATTTAGAGAGAATAAAACTCAAGTACGTTCCAAATCCTACAGAGCAAACACACAGTTATTGATAATCAAATTACCTTTTATAATAACTAATTAATAAAGGAATAAATGTTTTACTACATATAAATCCTAAGAAATGTTGTGAAATACCAACCACTCCCGTGGAATTTCAAAATCCTACGTTTATGGGATTTCAAAATCCTATGGGATTTCAAATCCATATGATCTTTTAAACCAAACATGGGATTGGAGGGATTTCGAACTCAATTCCACTCCAATCTCATGTTCGGTTTAATAGGATTTTCTGAATCTAAAATCTCAGGGTTTCACTGAAAATCCCACAAACATGTGATTTTTGAAATCCTGTGTGGGTGATTGGTGTGTCACGAGATTTCATTGGATTTATATTTGATAACGTTTTAAAATACATTAAAACCATTTCTTTTATAATAATCAATTAATAAAAACGTAATTAATTATTTTTGTAACTATTTATATAGAACTGAATCCGATTCCATTTCAAATCCCACAAATCAAACATTCCAAATCCATGCATGAAATCGAAATCCCTCAATACCATTCCATCGAACCACCTGTTACCTTAAACATCCCGTCGGTCAAACTAAGGAGTGATTCTTGCATGATTTGCAGTGAGACGTAATGAATGTTGAGGGTTCTAAAGATTCATGCTGATTATGTTATGATTTGCAGGTTTTAATTTGTTGAAATGATGACAACTACTCCTACCATGCAAATTGGTTCTTTTCGTCAAGTTTCGAAATCGAATTCTGCAATTTTCAGTAGCAATGTTAGAGGGGCATCATGTCACATATCTTCTTCACCATTATCATCATCTCAAAGGATCAACACTTGTACCTCCACTTCCACTCCTTTGAGATTTGAAAGAATTACCACAAAAGCCATGTCTGATTCCAGTCACATAAAACCCCTTCCACTTCCAGGGCTACCTGTTGATCTAAGAGGTCACTTTTCTCCTCAAATTCATTTATGCAAATGCACAAAATCATCATCATCATCATCATCTGAAGACTGAAGGCACAAAATGCTTGCAGGAAAGAGAGCATTCATTGCTGGTATAGCTGATGATAATGGATATGGTTGGGCCATAGCTAAATCTCTAGCTGCTGCTGGTGCTCAGATTCTTGTTGCCACATGGGTCCCGGTACTTCCCGAGCCTAATCCTAATGCCGATTATTTAGACCATGAGATTTTAATCAAATCCACGAGTATAGAGTCATTTTAAAAATCTCATTTAAGGTTATATACCTATAACACCCCCTTCTTGGGTATGGAGCCATTTTCTCTTTAGTAGGTCAGGAGGTTATGGATTTAATAAAAATCTCATTAAGGTTATATACTTGAATGACCCGAGATCCTTGGCCTATTTACAATGATGCCAACTGTTCTACTTATTAGGATAGAGGTAAGATCACGTCCCACCCTTTTCGGGTAGGACATATTGGGTTTGTTTGGTTTGGTCCGTTGTTGCTGACTATTCACCTCTATAGGCACTTAATATATTCGAGACTAGTCTTCGGAAGGGGAAGTTTGACGAATCACGTGTGTAAGTGTGTATATTCTACCATTTGTTTTCTGTTATTTTTAATTAATATGGTGATTAATTTGCTCAACCAAATTTTGTTGTTTTAGGTTGCCAGATGGGTCTTCGATGAATATAACTAAAGTATACCCCTTAGATGCAGTTTACGATACTCCTGAAGATGTTCCGGAAGATGTAAGTTCAAAGAATTTCTGCAGTTTATGTTAGAAATCAAGAGTTCCTTGATCATATGACTGGATTAATCATTTGGATCAATATGACTGGCTTATGGGAGCATGAAGTCACTAATACATCAAATAACTAATATGTTGAATTATGCAGGTAAAATCAAACAGGCGCTATGCAGGGTCATCAAAGTGGACTGTTAAGGTATGAATTACTATAACAGCTTGTTTTTCAGCTAACGGTTAGCTTATCAGTTAATTCAATACTTATGATTTGTAGGAAGTAGCTGAATCTGTGAAAGAGGACTTTGGCAGCATTGACATCCTTGTGCATTCATTAGCCAATGGACCTGAGGTAGGAATGCTTATGGTGTTTAATCCTTATTAAGGGATGATAGTTATAAGCTGTTTTAGCACATATCATCCTCACCAGTTGCTTGATATATGTAAATTTCATAGTCCATATTAAAATACTGATCGAGGTACCTGAGTTAGCGGTGGATTCCCACCTTCTAGAGGTCGAGGGTTGTGTGAGTTTTGCCGGTATATAAAATATTATATAGTTAAAAACAAAAGATACTTATCGAGCATGGTATGTAGGTTACCAAACCGCTCATAGAAACATCAAGGTATGGGTATCTTGCAGCCGTCTCTGCATCAAGCTATTCTTTTGTATCTTTGCTCAAGCATTTTGTCCCACTAATGAACCCAGGTATGATTCTCATCTCAATGTTCATTTAAAAGCAGTAAATATTTTGAGAACCATGAAAACCAACGATTGAAGAATGATTCATATGATATTCATAATGAATATTTGATTGTGATGTTGCAGGTGGTGCTTCAATTTCTCTGACTTACATTGCTGCTGAAAGGGTCATACCAGGGTAATTTCTTCATTTGGAGCATGGTTTAATCTTAGGGTCAAAAATCCTTTTTATATCTTTTTTTTTTATTGCAGATATGGTGGAGGTATGAGTTCAGCCAAGGCTGCTTTGGAAAGTGACACAAAGGTCTTGGCATTTGAAGCTGGAAGAAAATATAGAATCAGAGTGAATACCATATCTGCAGGTGCTGCAACAATTGTTCAAGCTCTACTTCCAGTTTTATTGAAATTTTAAAGCACATCCAATCCCACTCCACACCCACTCTTCCGTGAATCTTTCCTTAACTCAAATATTTTTTAAATATATAAGTTACATTTAATCAATCTTTATAATTAGTTATTTAGTATAGTTTTAATCCCTTATTTTTTCATTTTAGACTCTTATCATATTAATATAAAATAATCGTATATGAACTAAAATTCATTAAAAAATACGTTTTTACAAAAAAAATCAATTGTAATCATTTCGTCAATACTTCGAAATGAGCATAGTATTGAATATTTTTGGATTTAATTATATTATAAATATCATGAATATATACAAAATTAATTTGTTTCAATTTACACCTTTATCATATTAAAGATACACAATCATAAATTAACTAAAATACATTATAAAATACATTTCTTTTTCTTTTACAAATTATACCATTATAATCTCTCGTCAATATTTTCAAAATAAGTTCATTATTGAATATTATTTAATTTTATAATATTGTAAAATATCATAAATACGTATCATGATTTTTCAAGAATGATGTATCGAGATTTTTTTAAACTTGTATTTTTACGCTCTTATATATATTTATCTAATAATACTCTTTTAAAAATAATTATATTATGGTTATTCTTGACATTGTGTGTGGAGAATAAAACTAAACATGAAACAAGATTATTCTTTCGAGTTCTCAGCTTTAGATTCGAGATGTTTTGCGCCGCATCACGCACGGGTACGTCTAGGTTCAAGGAAACCGCAAAAAAAAAAACTGGACGTGCGTTCATCTGAACGGTATGCACAACTAATTTTTTGGTATGCACATGTGTATAACATGCACACGTGCATAAAAACCAAAACACAACTTCAGCATGTGCAAATCGTCCGGATGATGAATGTGGTATTTTCATGAAACAGTATGAAACATTATGCATTCCATGACATTTAGTGAAATATTACGCATTGCATGTAAGATTATTGCATGAAACCAATAATTATTGATGCAATCAAGTAATCAATCAATGTCTACATAATGAATGGGTTAAATGAATGGTTTAGGCGAGGGTTACACGGGTTGTAACCTTTTAGTGGGTTGCAAAATAAACCACCACTATATATAAACTACTATGTTGGAAATTCTCTTTGGTTATGTACTAATGCATCATAAGGATGTAACAGGACCACTAAGAAGTCGTGCTGCCAAGGCGATTGGTGGTGATGTTGATATGATGATTGATTATTCATTAATGAATGCACCGCTGCAGAAAGAATTATCAGCAGGTCTGTGTGAATCTCCCACCCTAAACTTTGATGTGCTTCCATAGCAACATCCTCATATGCAGTGTTCCTTACTTTGTGTGACTGTGTTTCCTTCTTATGTTGTATCAAAATCTTAAAACAATCCATGTAAACAGAGGAGGTGGGAAACGTTGCTGCTTTCTTGGCATCACCACTGGCTTCAGCCATCACGGGGACGGTCTTGTATGTAGACAATGGTCTGAATGCAATGGGAGTTGGGCTTGACAGCCCTGCTTTTAAGGAAACCAGTATCCCAAAAGACAACAAATAAGATTTCAGTCCTTATCATGAGCACTCGTTAAGGTAATTGACACCCGTAAACGCTTACCAGGTAAACGTGTGGTAAACAACCCCTTACTAAATACAAATTTCTTTAAAAAAATTAGATGGGTTCAAAAGACTTCATAAGTTTACCGTGTCTTGTTTTTTGTTTACAAAGAATCCTATTTGTATTCGTTGACGTATATTAATATTATAAAACTGCTGAAAATATGTGATCGTTTATTCAATTTGTTTGATATCTGGTATGAAAAATAGCACCTACAGGTACCTATTTGGCCTTTATCAAACAGTAAACATACCAAAAAAAATTAAAGCATAACATTCATAATAATAAAAATTATCTCAAAATCTGTCTCAAAATTTCCATTACAAGTGTCATCAAAACTAGGTTGGCGGAAACAACCTATTCACAACTGAGAATAACATAAAATCTATAAGTAAGGCAAAACTCTATCTCTAGAAGCATCCGTACTCTAAGCCTGCTCTTTTCCCTTACCGGAGCTTCCTACAACCTGCTTACCTGAAAAGGTTTAGTTTGGAAAATACGAGGGTTAGACCATGAGGTCTAGTGAGCTCCCTCAACAGTTTGATAACATGCATATAAAACAGTTTGTAACTTTCAAACATAACATCTTTAATACAAAACTTTCAGATAACTCAACTCATGTAAATGGCACACTGAAGTCACTCGGAAGTGACAACGTGTCAGTCTCACACTGCCTTACTGGGTCATTCCTCCCATGGCATAAACGGGACACCCCCCGGTACGAGCACTAGCGGGCCACACCCCCTGACTTAGCTGATTTACATCTAACAACAATGTATGCATACATCTCAATTACTTTCATACAATCAAAATCATGCGATAAAAATCATGCGATAAAACATAGCATTTCTTCACATTTACTTACTTCAGAAAAACACGTTTTAAAACATGTATTTTTAGTTAGAAAAACTCACCTGGTGCTCTTAACAATTCTTCTTGTTTTACTTTTGACCTTCAAATTGAATACCTGAATAAAGGATAAAATATAAGCCGACTAACCAACTTTCCGGACACTAACTTTCCGAACAACAGCTATCCGGACACCAACTGTCCGGACGCCACTCACCGGACACCGCACTGTCCGGATACTACCTACCGGACAACACAACTTACCGGACAACTAAGCTTTTCGGACATCTTTCCTATCCGGGCAACTATGCTTTCTAGACGTCTTTCTAATCCGGGCAACTATGCTTTCCAACCGGCTATCCTATCCGGACAGCCATCTCATCCGGGCACTTATCCTATCCGGACACCTGCCCGGACTTACCGGACGACGGCTGTGATGCCTTTTGGAAATTGAAATCTGCTGACAAGCTCTTAATCCAACGATTTTGAGCTAAAAACAACATCATAACTTACTTAGTTCATTTCTTACCAAGCCCTTAGCTATTTAAACACAAAGATGATGCCTAATCCTCCTCTTAGAACATCTTTTTCAACTTTTAACCAAAGACTCCCAAATAATCCAAATCCAGTGACAAATCTAAACCAAGGGTTGAGAGAAGAGATTACCTGCTATGAATCAATGTAGAATCAAACTCCAATTCCACTTCCTCTTCCAATTTGTAGATTGATGCTTCCTCCTTTAATTTGCAATTGAAACCAATTCTCTCCTTCTCAGCTCTCACTCAAGCCGCCAATAATAGAAATCAAATGATCATCTAGGGTTTTGTGCCCAAATTGGGGTTTTTATACCCTCCTCCCAAATTTTCAAAACAGCCCCTAAACTTAAAACTATGCAACTTTCTCCACAAAAAAGTTATTCTGCTCAATTAAAGATCTCGGTTATTACAACACCCCCCCCCCCTCAAAAGAATTCCGTCCCCGGAATTCCATTATCGAAAAGACGAGGGTACTTGGATCTCATGTCCGCTTCTACTTCCCAAGTTGCCTCTTGTCCTCTATGAAACCAGCACTGAACCTTTACTAACCTGATCTCCCAGTTCCTCGATTTTCGTACCTTACTATCTACGATTTCTACTGGTTCCTCTACGTAGGTCAACTTCTCATCAACGCTGATATCCTCCAAAGGAACAGTCACATCTGCTTCTGCCAAACACTTCTTTAAGTTCAAGACATAAAACGTTGGATGAACTCCCTTTATATCCTCTGGCAAGTCTAACTTGTATGCCACTGCTCCAACTCGCTCAATAATGACTAAAGGCCCCAAATATCTCCGTCTCAACTTCCCTTTCTTCCTGAAACGTACTACTCCCTTCTAAGGCGAGACCTTCAGCATTACTTTGTCACCCACTTGAAATTCGATAGGCTTCGTTCTTCTGTTTGAGTACTTTCTTTGCCTAGGTCTATCTTATCCGCCGTTAGTTGCACAATTTCTGGACCTGCTAACTGTCTTTCTCCCACTTCGTTCCAACACAACGGCATCCGACACTTCCGTCCGTACAAGGCTTCGAACGGTGTTGCTTGGATGCTCGTGTGGTAACTGTTGTTATACGAGAACTCTATCAAAGGTAGGTGTACTTCCCAAGAACCCTTGAAATCAATTACACAGGCTCGGAGCATATCCTCTAACGTCTGAATAGTCCTTTCGCTCTGGCCATCCGTTTGGAGATAATAAGCTGAACTTCACTCACGAACCCAACTCTCGCTGAAGACTTCTCCAAAACGATGACGTAAAGCGGCTATCCCGATCGAACACGATCGACCGCGGCACCCCGTACCTTGATACGATCTCATTAATGTACAACCGAGCTAACTTCTCCAATGGATCCGACTCCCTGATTGGTAGTAAATGCGCAGACTTGGTGATACTATCCACAATCACCCAAATCGCATCGTTACCCTTCGGAGTCCTTGGTAACTTCGTAACGAAATCCATAGTGATGTTATCCCACTTCCATACTGGTATCTACGTAGACCATAGTTCTCCATACAGTCTTTAATGTTCTGCTTTAACTTTCAAACACGTCACACATCGCTCCACAAAGTGAGCGATGTCCTTCTTCATCCCTGGCCACCAATAAAACTGTCTCAGGTCTCGATACATCTTATTCGTCCCCGGGTGCATAGAATATCGTGACTTATGTGCTTCTTCCAGAATGCTTACTCTCAAGTTCCCCAACTTGGGAACCCACACCCGGTCCTTCATACACCTTAACTGTAACACCCAAAAAATTTGGAAAACAGAAATTGGGGCTCACGGACGTCCGCATGGCACAAGGCCGGACGTCCGCGATGTGCGGAAGTCCGCGGATCATCCGCGAAAGCAACAGAGAAAAAAGGGATTTTTGGCCAATGCAAGCTGGACGTCCGCGAGACGTCTGATGAGATATTTTTGTGTTTTAAGCCCTTTTCCCTCTCTCTTTTCCCTCATTTTCATCTTCAACCCCAAAATCAATTTCCTCTCTCCCTCTAACCCGATTTTCTCCCAACAAACCCTAAGTCCTTCACCTTCTTCCGCAAATCCAACCCCTCACCATTGTTGGAAACCTTAACCCTTCAAGAAACCTTTCACTTCATCTCCTTCATCAAGTTTCTAGGGTTTCACCCAACCCATTTCACTCCACTTTGAAGATTGGGAGTTTGTGGTTCATCTTGGTGGTTCTAGAGATATTTTGGTTGGTGGATTCAAGTATAGTTAAGGTAATTTTCTCTTCTCTTCATTTTTAAAGTTAGGGTTTTTATATAAGTGGGTATTTTGGTATAAAATGGTTGGAGGATGATTCTACATGGTTAGATCTAATTATTTATGGTTGGAAAATTATGGATCTAGGTTTTTGGAGGATTTGGCTTAAATATGCAAGTTTCTTCAAATGAGCTTACGTTTGGGGAAAATCTAGATTTAGCCTAAATCTAGCAAGGTGAGTTCAAGTTGATTTGTGAAAACTTTGTAAATGCCAAATGTTATTTTTCCAAATGCTTGCGTGTTTTACTTGAAATTATCAATTGTTGAGTTATTTGATTAGTTTAACTCTTTTAAAGTATTTATGTTCATAAATGTTGTAAAACACCCATATTTGGGATTTTGGATATTTGATGTGTAGAAATCATAAATATATCCTTAAAAGATTTATTGCTCAAATGAAGTTTATTTGATGGTTTAATCATATTAGTGTAAATGATTTTATAAACCATTTGGGAGAATGCACATCTTAGTGTCAATAGTCATTTTGAGGATTATAAGGGTATGAGTCCTTTTGGGGAAACCCTTTTGTTTAACCCGTGTCGAGTTTTGGGTTAATAATGATTTTGTGGTACTTGTTTACCTAATCGATATTTAAATGCATTTTTATACTATGATGACCGTTATTTATGGGTCTAATAAGTTTTGAGCATTTTTCTCGGTTTTGACTTTGAGAAAGTCTTGGGGACATTTTGTCCGGTTTTGATGACTCAATGTGGGGTCTTAATTATGGTTTTCATTTATTGCATCATATCGCATTTATTGCGCATTAATAATATTTACATGCCCGGGTGCATTAGTCATTCCAGGATGGGCTTATTATTATAGACTGTGTTGCATTGGATCCATAGGCACGTAAGTCAGTCTTTATTTGATGGTCTACTGGGTGTTGCGGGACTTGACCGAACCCCATGTTTGATGACCTTTACCTTCAAGGGTACACTAGGAGGGCTGAGTCCGGTTGAGCTGTCAGGTTGATTGACAGGCGTTTTATTGAACTTCGCCATGTCGGACAATGCCACGGTTGTATCCCCGCTTGTGCCGAGCCTTTGGTGGTATTCTTATTGATACTTCACTAAGGTCCGCTGTCTCTTTGGGTGTGACTTGTAAGGCGTCATATGGGACCCTTGGGCTTTTATGCAGTGAAGTGTCGTACGATTAACATTGTATGGTGACGTACTTTTGTGTTCATCCACTCTCAATGATAATGGTCTCCCCCGTCGTTGGCCAACCTACTTGGGATTTTATATTGTCCCTGTTTTATTATTATTGTTGGTCTTATACATTTGACTGCGATTGGATGACTTTAATATTGGATTCCCCTCCATGTATATTAAGGTCTAAATGAGGCAGGTCATTTCCATATTTATGGTATTTGGACTTCATTACATTTTACGTTCGCGTGAGTATTGGTTCATATCATGTTTTCGATGAAGTGTTATATTTAAATGGATGGTTCTTCCATGATTTACGGGTTGAGTATTTTGTCGTCAACCGTATTTGAAGGTTTGCATAATATAGATTTATTCACGTATTGAGTGAGTTTTGGATTGGAATTCATTTTGGAAAACGCTTTATACCTTTTGGGAACTTTTCTCACAGAATTTGGGTGCGTTGGAAAATGAGTCATTTATATCCTTTTTGTAAACTCTTTTGGAAATCATAATCTATGTCGCAAACTTTCCTTTAAATAATTATTTAAATCATGCTATAAACTCTTGAACTCACTAGGCGTTAGCCTAACCCTTTTTATTTGTCGGCATGTGCAACAGGTTCAGGTTGGGAGTAGTTCTAGTGACACGTGTGAAAGGGTGTGTGCTAGAAATGTGCTTGAGAGGTGAATTGATTAAGTGATGTCTTCCGCATTTACCCTTAGGAAATAACATTTCGTATTCGGGTTAGGTAATACCCGAAGTGAATGTAGTCTTTGCAATAAGATTTGAATTATATATTGTTGAGATTGATTATATATTCTAATTTGAGGTATTTTACCTATTGGGTCATAGGAAGAAATCCTATTATTTCAGATGTATTATCGAAAATTTTAATTAGTTGCTCTTTCCCAATTCGAGGGTGTTACAAACCCACCGCTGTTGACACTGAGAAATGATGTAATCCCAACGAACCTCTCACTCTTTAGATTCTTTTCTAACAACGCCTCCTCTTGAGACTTCTTGACCTCGTCCAGGAGACTCGAAGTCGCCTCGACCCTGAAGGCCACCACTTTTGTCAATTCTCCTCGCTCTTTCCGACTCAAAGTGTCAGCTACCACGTTCGGTTTACCCGGGTGGTAAAGGATTTTGCAGTCGTAGTCGTTCAACAGTTCCATCCATCTCCTCTGTCTCATATTCAATTCCTTCTGATTGAAAAGGTGCTTAAGACTCTTATGATCGGTGAAGATCTGGCACTTCACTCCATACAAGTAGTGTCGCCATAATTTCAAAGCGAACACCATCGCCGCTAGCTCCATGTCGTGTGTAGGGTAGTTCTTCTCATGATCTTTTAACTGCCGAGATGCGTACGCAATCACCTTCCCGTTCTGCATTAGTACACACCCTAACCCCAGCTTAGAAGCATCGCTGTAAATCACAAACCCTTCTGATCCCTCAGGTAATGACAAAATTAGGGCGCTGCTCAAACTTTCTTTCTATTTCTCAAATGCGGCCTCTTGAGCTTCGGTCCAAACGAACTTGACGTTCTTCCTTGTTAATGCGGTCAACGGTGTGGCTATATGAGAGAAGTCCTTAATGAACTTCCGGTAGTAGCCCGCTAACCCAAGAAAACTTCTCACTTCCGATGGTGACTCCCAATCTTTAATAGCTTCGATCTTAGCGGGGTCCACTTTGATACCGTCTGCCGATACCACGTGACCTAGAAACTGTACTTCTCTTAACCAGAACTCGCACTTCGAGAACTTGGCGTACAACATCTCGCGTTTCAGCTATTCCAACGCTGCACGAAGATGCTCCTCGTGGTCCTTACGGTTATGGGAGTAGATCAGGATATCATCGATGAAGACGATCACACACATGTCTAGCAACGGACTACATACTCTGTTCATCAAATCCATGAACACTGCTGGGGCATTAGTCAAGCCAAAGGGCATGACTAAGAACTCGTATGAGAGGATCGATTCTTAACAAGAATTAAACTTCTTAGAAACAGAATTTAGAGAATCTTGCGGAATAGAACTCTAAATCAATTAATGAACAATCAATAGAAATTCAATACACTGTATATATCAAACTGTATTACTCACAAGTTTTACACCAAACCTCAATCTTGTTGAACAGGCTCAACAAGACGATTTCTACTTCTCTAGAAATAGGATCTATGATCTTGAGGTTAATTCACTCTTGAATGAATATCGAATTCTGTATACTATCTATCTTCTGTTTTCGTATATATTCGTATATCTTCTAATAGCTATCTATCAATACTATTTATACAAAAGTAATTACAAGATAACTATCAAAAGTAAATTGATCTTCTGAATCTTCGTTAAACATATCTTGATCAATTCCTTCTTTGTCTCCAACAGTATCGCATCCCAAACTTATCAAGTCAGCAGTATTAACAATGATTTGTCTCAGCAGCATTAACGACCTTCAGCAGTATTAACCTTCACAGTCTTCAAGCAGTAGTAACTCAGCTCAGCAGTACTAACCATGTCTAGCAGTAGTAATTTGGTCTAGCAGCACTAACTTCGTCTAGCAGTAGTAATCTTGGTCTAGCAGTACTAACTTCATCTAGCAGTACTAACTTCGTCTAGCAGCAGTAACCTTGCCCAGCAGTAGTAACGAAGAACTGGCAGTAGTAATGTAGACTTAGCAGTACTAACCATACTTAGCATATCTTCAGTTCCCAACAATCTCCCCCTAACTTGACTTTTAGGAAAAGAAGTCAAGTTCTTCAGATGATGCTTACAAAACTTAGTCATCATGTACACACAGATTAGGACTTAAGCCTAGACTCTGATTGAGAATCCTTTTTACCAAGAATCTACCCATTGCTGAATCCTTGTTGCAGGTCAGCTTGGTATGTAACATTCCTTGCAGCCTCTTCATGCTGTGATGGTATATTTCATCCACCAGATAGTATTCTTGAGTTGCAGAGTCAAGGGAGATGACATATACTCCACAGTTTTCATAGAGCATCCAGTTGGTAATGGCTTGAAACTGTGTGTTTAACCTATGCTGAACTGCTTCAGGTTTGAACATTTGGCACAAGAATTCAAGTACCATTTTAGAAATTGACATCCCTTGCTCAGTCAGCATGTTTTCATATATCTTCATCCCAACTTTGAACATCTCTTCTAAGTCTGATCTTGAGCAAGTTCTGACAATTTTTCCCCAAGTAGAAAAGACTTCAAATTTTCCATCTGCTCTTTTTATCCTAATGAACTCCTTTCTACCATCTTTCAAAGTGTCCCAAAAGATGATTTCAGGAGCCTTAGATGATATTGGTTCAGCCTGAAGTGGAATTGGGTTAGAGTCAACACTAGTAATGTACAAATCACATTGGGCATCCGTTTGTGATTTCACATTGCCTGATTGCCCTGATGGAGTTGCCACTTCTTCTTCAGCAACTTTTCCATCAGATTTTTCTTTCACTGTTTCCTCCTGGGCCTCTTCTGCAGATGACTCCACCCTTGGCTTCTTTTCATTTTTCTTCTTTGAAGTTATGGGCTGGGTTCTTGGTCTTTTCTTTGACATCATCTTGGTTCTTTTAAGAGTTTTAACAGCTTCAGGAGTTGGTTCAGCTGCTTTAAGTTTTTCAGCAGCAATAACCATTTCTGCTGCTATGGCTGTTACTGCTTCTCTTAGAACATGTAATGATGCTGCTTCAATGCTGTTCTTCACAATCCAGTATATTTCTTCATCTATTTCAGCTTGAGTTGTAGTTACTGCTTCCTGCTCAGTTTCTGCTGCTTTGACTGTTTGGCCTTCAGCAGCATTAACTGTTTCTGCTGCTTGTTCAAACTCAGCAGCATTAACAGTTTCTGCTGCTGTGGTTTCTGCTGCTGTGGTTTTTGCTGCTTTAACACACTCTTCCCCCTTTTCTGTCTCACTGGACTCCCCCTTAAACTGTGCATAATCCATTTCCATCTCAGTTTTCATGTGAACAGTCTCCCCCTCAATTTGTGGACCCTTCATTTTCATATTTGCTTCTGACTCTGACTCCCCCTTTTTGGGAGCATCATCAGTTGAAGTTCTTCTTCTCAGCACAAATTGAGCCTTTTTCTTTTTGTGCAGCAGCTTGGTGACCATCTTTTTGAGCTTCTCAATTTGAGACTGTTGGTAGGTGACCACAGTCTTGAGTTGCTCAATCTCTTTCTTTTGTGCCATTACATCCAAGTTAATATTCCCTATGGTTTCCATCAATTCCTCATAGTTATATCTATCCTCACCTTGTTTAGAAGTATTTACCTTCTTTAAAGGATCCTTGGAAGTTTCAGCAGAAGCCTTCTGCCTAGCAGAAGCACTACCTGCCCCCTTGGTTTCTTGGCACCTGGGTCCTCCTAATGATTTCTCATTTAGAGTTGCCATGGGGAAGGTCTTATTTATGTTACCACTGTCCTTCTCTGTGCTAGCAGAAGTAGTGGCAGCCTTAGCACCCATATGGTCATCCTTCTCCTTAGAGACCACCTTCTTGGGGTTGGGAGACACCCCTGTGGTTTCCCTGTTGATATTCTCAATTGGAGAGTGCTCCAACTGAGGGCTTAAAGGCTTAGGGCTTTGAGTAGGTACATCAAGGGAAGGAGCCTTGTGCACCTTTCTTCTTTGAAACCTTTTGGTGATTGTGGGAGTGGGCTGTTCAAGAATGGACTGAGGGATGTCTTTTGAGATGGAAGGTTGGGTTTGGTCATCAGTGGGTTGATCTAATGAGGGCCTTGATCCTGATGCCATACCTTCAGAGGGGTGGGACACAACCATCATTGTAGAGAACAATGGTGTGTCAACTCCTTCCGAGTCCCTAGGAAGTCTTTTCATATTTGAAAAAACCTTCCCTTTAGGGGATTTGGGTACATATACCTCAGTAAACTGAGGTAAGTCCATCAATTCCTTGTTAAGAACTTCTTGCACAAACCTTGGATACATGAAAAAGGTCTTTTTGGATTCCAAGTTTGATACAAGATCATTAAAGATCATTGCTGAAAAATTGTACTTTCTGGCAGTGGATAAGCAGACCAAGGCATATGCAATGGGACTGCTGAACTCACTCCATCCAGTAGTTTTCTTGGAAATACAGTGCATCAGGGTATGAACAAGAAATCTCCATTGGTTGAAAAATTTTGACTTGTAGAATTTAAAAACACCAATGGGACCTTCATACCCCATTCTTTGTAAAGTAGAAAAGAGTTCTTCATTAGGAATAGAAGATATACCTGAAGCATCATTCAACTGAAGAGAGATGCGAATAACCTCTTCAGTGACTTTCAAGGGTTTATCACAGACCCTTGTTCGAATGGTTTTCTGCCCTTCTTCGACACTAACAGTGGCATTCTCCCAAAATTGTGTCTGATGTTCGATATAGATTGTTGGGCTCACCGTTAGGGCATAGGAGATGTGCGAGGATTTGAGAAATTCGACTATATCGTGAAATCCCGCAGCTTGTTTCGGCTTCTGAAGCATGGCTATTTCATTGTGCTCATCCACAAACTCCATGATTCCTGAGGATTCTTGAAAGAAAAGCACAGAGATTCTGGGAGACTAGGTTAGAAAGAGAGAGAAGAAGTAAATGCGAAGAGTCGTTATGAACTTGGGCGGGCAAACAGGGGTATTTATATGCCCTAGATTATCAGAAGCAGTATTAACTACCTCGCAGTATTAACTACCGAGCAGTATTAACTGCACTAGCAGTATTAACTACTGAGCAGTATTAACTACTGAGCAGTATTAACTACTGAGCAGTATTAACTACCAAGCAGTATTAACTACCTAGCAGTATTAACTACCTAGCAGTATTAACTGCACTAGCAGTATTAACTGCATTAGCAGTATTAACTGCTGAGCAGTATTAACTACTGAGCAGTAGTAACTGCACAAGCAGTATTAACTACTAGAACACAGGCAGTAGTAACTTCTGTACTGGCAGCAGTAACGCTGCACAGGCAGTAGTAACCACACTTACACTTTTCTTCACTTGGTAATCTGAGGGAAACAGAGGATCCTGAGAAAGAAAGTTAGTAGCACCAAATATATGAAGAAATACAGGTATAAAAACAGAAAGTCATAAATTTATTCTAGGTTGATCATGCCCACACTTGTTACCAAAAAGGTGAATAGATCAGCAAACTGGTCATTTGTATGAACTTTAGCAACCTGAATTAATTTCTTTTCATTGCAATCTCTTATAAAGTGATACCTTATCTCTATATGCTTTGTTTTTGAGTGTTTGACTGGATTATTAACAATGCTAATAGCACTGTTGTTATCAATGAAGATTGGTGTGTGAATAAATGTTACCCCATAGTCCAACATCTGATTCTGAATCCATAGAACCTGAGAGCAGCAGCTTGCAGCAGCTATGTACTCAGCTTCTGTGGTAGATAAGGACAATGTGGTTTGTTTCTTACACTGCCAAGATACTAGTCTTGTACCCAAAAACTGACATCCACCTGAAGTAGACTTCCTATCCATGTTGGCTCCTCCCAAATCACTATCTGAATATGCAAGCAAGTCAAAAGAGGATTCATGAGGATACTAGAGACCTAATCTAGGTTGCCCTTTTAAGTATCTGAATATTCTCTTGACAGCATGAAGGTGTGATTGCTTAGGAGAAACCTGAAATCTGGCACAAACACAGACTGAAAACATAATGTCAGGTCTAGAGGCTGTGAGATACATGAGAGATCCAATCATTGATCTGTAATGATGGACATCCACATCCTCCCCCTCAAGATCTGCAGTGATCTGTTTATGTGTTTCCATTGGAGTGCTTGCTGGCTTTGAGTCTGATAAACCAAACTTGTCCAGGATGTCTTTCACATACTTGGATTGGCTAATAAAAATCCCATCTTTCCTCTGTTTTACCTGAAGCCCAAGAAAGAATGTAAGTTCTCCCATGGAACTCATCTTGAAGCTTTTGTGCATCAATTCTTCAAACTCTTTACACATTTGATCATTTGTGGATCCAAAGATGATGTCATCCACATAGATCTGAACAAGTAAAGTACCTCTCTTTCTCCTCTTGATAAACAGGGTCTTGTCAATTACTCCTCTTTCAAAGTCATTTTTCAAGAGATAGGTAGACAGAGTGTCATACCATGCTCTTGGGGCTTGATGCAAACCATAGAGAGCCTTCTTCAGCTTGTATACTCTGTCAGGGTGCAATGGATTCTCAAATCCAGGGGGTTGACAGACATATACTTCTTCCTCAATACTTCCATACAGAAATGCACTCTTGACATCCATTTGGTACACTTTGAACTTCATGTAGGAGGCATAGGCTAGAAATAACCTGATTGCTTCAATCCTTGCCACAGGAGCAAAGACTTCCTCATAATCTATTCCTTCTTCCTGAGTGTACCCTTGTGCAACCAGTCTAGCTTTGTTTCTGATTACAATCCCTCTGTCATCTTTCTTGTTCCTGAAAATCCACTTGGTGCCAATTGCTCTATGACCTTTTGGAAGGTCTACCAAGTCCCAAACATCCTGTAATTTGAACTGTAGCAGCTCCTCTTGCATTGCCTCTATCCAGCTTGGGTCTTTCATGGCATCATAAGCCTTTTTGGGCTCAATCTGGGACAGAAAGCAAGTAAGAACAGTGTTAACTGTATTTTGCTGCTCTTGCAACTCTTGGATTCTGCTTTGCTTTCTAGTCATCATGGGAGATGCAATATCTCCAATCACCAACTCAGGAGGATGATTTTTCTGAGTTCTTGTTGGATGACCAGCTTCCTCTTGTAAGTCCTCATCCAGATTAGACTCATTTAATTCTGGATTTGTTTCTGCTTCTTCAGTCACCTCAGATTCTCTGGAATTTGAACCTGAAGACTGATTTTCCTCTGCTCTCCTCTCTTCTTCATTCTGAATAGGTTCAGTCTCCTCATGGTGTTCACAGAATTCAACAGGATCAATGGAAGGGATTGGAAATATCATAGATTGAATTCTGTGTTCTGATGTTGGTGTATCCCTTTGTCCTGCATATACATCACCACTGAAACCCAAGGAATTAGTGAGTGAATCAATGTCAAATAGCCAATTAGGACCTGAACCAATAGGATTTGGTGTGTTCTCATTGCATTTGACATTGTCACTTTCTTCAATTATTCTAGAAGAGGTATTAAAAACTCTGTAGGCCTTACTTTGAGATGAATACCCAACAAGAAAACCATCATCAGCTTTGCTATCAAACTTGCCTAAGTGAGATTTGGTATTGAGAATAGTACAAGGACATCCAAATGGCTTGAAAAATCCAATATATGGTTTCCTTTTATGGAAAAGCTCATAAGGTGTCTTGTTTTTAGGCTTTACAACTAAAACTCTGTTTTGAACATAGCAGGCAGTATTAACTGCTTCTGCCCAAAAAGTAATTGGTAACTTTGAGTCAGCTAACAGAGATCTAGCAGCCTCAATCAGTGTCCTATTCCTTCTCTCAGCAACACCATTTTGTTGTGGAGTCCTAGGAGCACTGTATTGTCTCTCAATTCCTTTTTCTTCACAAAAGGTGTTTAGATCAAAATTTTTAAACTCAGTTCCATTATCTGATCTAATGACTTTCACTCTTTGATTTGATTGGTTTTCAATTTTGAGAATAAAAGATTTGATCAGTCCACTTGTCTCATCTTTAGTTCTCAGAAAATATACCCAAGTAAATCTAGAATAATCATCAACAATAACTAAGCAGTATGATTTCTTGCCAATACTCATCACATTGGTAGGACCAAACAGATCCATATGTAACAGTTGAAGAGGATTTGATATAGTGTTTATCTCTTTGGACTTATGAGAAGTTTTGTGTTGTTTGCCTTTGAGACAAGCAACACAATGATCATCACATGAATATACTTGGGATGGCAAACCCCTTACAAGGTTATTCTTAACAAGTTTATTTATTGTTTTAAAGTTCATGTGACACATCCTTCTGTGCCAAAGTGATGATTCATCTAAAGAAGCTTTTGAAACTAAACAATTTAGAGATGAATCAGATGAAACACTTTCCAAATCTAAACAATAAACATTATCCTTCCTAGGAGTTCTTAGAAGTATCATGTTTTCATCAACCACTTTGTATCCAGGAGCAAGGATAATACATTCAGAATCAGTAAACAATATACTATGCTTCTTGTCACAAACCTGTGATACACTTAACAGGTTGTATCTCAATTGTTCAACATAGTATACATCTTCAAAGGTCATCTTACCCTTTGAAACATCACCCTTACCACTTATCTTTCCACCAGCAGGATTATCCCCAAATGCAACATGTCCTCCATCAATCTTTTTGAAATTTTTGAGGCAGGCCATGTTACCTGTCATGTGCCTGGAGCAACCACTATCAACATGCCAAATGCTCTTCCCCTTGAGCTGTTGGTTGCCCTGCACATCAAGATAAATCAGTTAGTTTTATTTGGAACCCAAGCCGAAGTGGTCTTGGGTCTCCCTTGCTCATCAAAATACTTACACTTGGTTTTGATGAGATTTTGAAATTTGGGTACTGCTGTGCTGGAGTACTTTGTCAAAATTATTGGTGTAGCAGCACTAGCAGCAGTACTAACAGTGCTAGCAGTACTAATACTGGGAGCAGCAGTATTGTTAGCAGCAGTATTGTTAGCAGCAGTATTAACCTCAGAAGTACTAACAGAGGTAGCAGTATTAACAGAGTTAACACTGCTAGAAGCAGTATTAACAGAGTTAATACTGCTAGCAGCAGTACTATCTGAAGAAGAAGCACTAAAAGTATTAGCAGCACTAACATTGGACTGATTACTAGCAGTATTAACACTGCTAGCAGCACTAACTTTGGAATGATTACTAGCAGTATTAATACTGCTAGCAGCACTAGCATTTGAAGCAGTACTAACAGTGTTAGCAGTACTAACACTGCTAGCAGCAGTATTGTTTTTAGTGCTTTTTGGAACCCACATAGTATCACATTCCTTTTCAGTTGTTTTCTTTATGTGGCCTTTGGGTTTATCTTGTTTCTTTGCCACATTTTTCTTTGCAGACTTTTTATATCCACCATTCTTTCTGTAACCACCAGGTTTTTGAAAAGATCTTTGAGCATTAAACCTTTGGTTAACAGGATTGAAATAACAGTGTTTGGCTAAGTGATTTAGCTTACCACAGATGAAACAAGGTTTTGGCCTGTTGATTCTGTTCAGGTCAACTCCTTGTCTCATAGCCCACTGGTTATTCCAGTTCCTTTGATTTCCCCTCTGATTATCATGTTTTTGGGGCTTGTTCTCTTTAAATTTCCTGCAGGAACACTGTTTACAAGTATTAGAGTTCACAACTTTAGGCTGTGTGTAATGAACTTCCTTTTTCTCTTCAGTCCTTTTGATCTCTGTGTTCTTGACACATGGACTCTCACATTCCTCATCAGAGTCTACTTTGTCAGTCTCATCCTCAACAACTATTTCTTTTTCACAAGGATCTATTTTAATCTTTAATTCAGGTTCCTTTCTATCCTTGGTCTCTAACAAATCAGACTTAGGAGGTATGTAGTTGTTATTGTAGGGTGGAGGTGTGGTATTGTATCCTATCCCTACTTTCATCTTGTCATGGATTTGTGCTTTAATGATGGTGTCCATGGTTTTAGAAGCACAGGTAAACTTTTCAACATCAAGTTTAACCTTTTTAAGCTCTTCTTTTAACTTCTCATTCTCCTCCCCAGACACTTTCAGCTTAATCTCATACTCATTCTTCTCCCACTTCCAATAGTTAGTATCATAGTGGTGTTGAAGTTCATTAGCTTGAAAAGCTCTAATCTGTTCCTCAAACCTTTCTACAATCCTAACATAATCTTTCACATCTTTCTCTAGCCTCTTAAGGTCATCACACATACCCTGATTGTGATCCCTATATCTTTTAACAGCATCAATGCAAGCTTGAGAACATAGTTTAGATTGTACCTCAGTGGGAATATCTGATACTTCTGCCATAAGAGCTTGATTCTGACAGGCTTCCTCAGCTTGATCACTCCAATCAAATCCCATTCCTTGTTGAGAAACAAGGGCTTGAGAGGAGCTTCTGTTTTGGTTTCCATTTGGAGCCTGTTGATTTGATCCTCCACTTCTGCATTCTCTGGCAAAGTGTCCCATCTTGTGACACTTATAACATTCAACCTTGGACTTGTCAAAGCCTGCACCATCTTCTCTTCTTTGGGAAAAGTTGTTTCTCCCAGTCCTTTTGATGAATTTCTTCACCCTCATTGATAGCATAGCCATCTGCCATTTGATGTCCATCTCTTCCAGATCATCAGCATTAATCTGCTCTAAATCATCATTGATTAGAGAAGAGTGAACATGACTAGAGAAGAATGCTTCTAGTACAGAGTCTGTAGTCCTCTCTTGATTGGTTCCACCAGCAGCATTAACAGAACCTGCAGTATTAACAGAATCAGGATTAGCAGCATTATCAGAGGATGAAGATAATAAAGCAGCATTATAAACAAATCCTGATGGCCTTTTCTTGGCTTCAACTTCAGCCTCAAATACTCTCAGATCATTGTAGAGGTCATCTAGCTCTTTGTCCTCCAATTGGTCATTCTGTCTGAATGAGACTGTGTACATGGTCCATTCTTCTCCCAATGATCTAAGGAACTTTCTATTGACATCATCAGCATCCATGTGTACACCCACAGTTGCTAATTCTCCAATTAACTTGTTAAATCTGTCAAAAGTTTGAGTCATAGACTCATTCTTTGCAGACATAAAGTTTTCATATTGTTGCCTGAGAATAGCCTTTTGATTTCTCTTTGTGCTCTTTGTGCCAGTAAATCTTTTCTCCAGAGCATTCCACAACATCTGTGCATCTGTGCAGTGTTGGAATTGATGTTGGTACTCATTAGGAATAGCCAAAAGCAGAGTGCTTAAGGCCTTCATCTCTGTTTGTCTTACTTTCTTTTCAGCATCTGTCTTGGGAGGAGGTCTCTTTCCATCTGCTCCAATCTTTCCTTCATTACATGGGCCATTTTCTATGATGTCCCATATTGCATAATCAGTAAGAAGAATGTACTGCTTGATTCTTAGTTTCCACATGTCAAATTCATTGGGTTTGAGCATGGGAACCTTTGAAACAAGAGTACTGTGAGAATCCATTGAATTGTCCATAGCTTCTAAGATACCAAGGCTCTGATACCACTTGACAGGATCGATTCTTAACAAGAATTAAACTTCTTAGAAACAGAATTTAGAGAATCTTGCGGAATAGAACTCTAAATCAATTAATGAACAATCAATAGAAATTCAATACACTGTATATATCAAACTGTATTACTCACAAGTTTTACACCAAACCTCAATCTTGTTGAACAGGCTCAACAAGACGATTTCTACTTCTCTAGAAATAGGATCTATGATCTTGAGGTTAATTCACTCTTGAATGAATATCGAATTCTGTATACTATCTATCTTCTGTTTTCGTATATATTCGTATATCTTCTAATAGCTATCTATCAATACTATTTATACAAAAGTAATTACAAGATAACTATCAAAAGTAAATTGATCTTCTGAATCTTCGTTAAACATATCTTGATCAATTCCTTGTCTCCAACAGTATCGCATCCCAAACTTATCAAGTCAGCAGTATTAACAATGATTTGTCTCAGCAGCATTAACGACCTTCAGCAGTATTAACCTTCACAGTCTTCAAGCAGTAGTAACTCAGCTCAGCAGTACTAACCATGTCTAGCAGTAGTAATTTGGTCTAGCAGCACTAACTTCGTCTAGCAGTAGTAATCTTGGTCTAGCAGTACTAACTTCATCTAGCAGTACTAACTTCGTCTAGCAGCAGTAACCTTGCCCAGCAGTAGTAACGAAGAACTGGCAGTAGTAATGTAGACTTAGCAGTACTAACCATACTTAGCATATCTTCAGTTCCCAACATCGTAGTGTCCGTATCTTGTACGAAAGGCTGTCTTCGGCACGTCTTCCTCTCTCACATTTAGCTGATGGTACCCTGACCTTAAATCTATATTCGAAAAGTAGCTCGCACCTTGCAACTTGTCGAAGAGGTCATCAATCCTCGGAAGCGGGTACTTGTTCTTCACTGTTACCTTGTTGAGCTCACGGTAATCTATACACATCCGCATAGATCTGTCCTTCTTCTTCACAAAAAGTATCAGCGCTCCCCAAGGCGATGAGCTCGAACGAATGAAACCTTTGTCTAGTAGCTCTTGCAGCTGCGTCATCATCTCCTTCATTTCTGCTGGTGCCAGACGATAGGGCGCACGTACGATCGGTGCCGCCCCAGGCATCAAATCTATTCTGAACTCTACTTGACGATCTCGGGGCAGACTCATCAAGTCATCCGGAAACACTTCCGGGTACTCGTTGACTATAGGCACATCCCCTACTTCTTTCTTCTCTTTCTTAGCATCTAGCACATAAGCTAAATACCCCATACATCCCTTCCCCAGACATCGCCTAGCTTTCAACATAGAAATCATACATGACTTCCTATCCCGACGATCCCCATAAATTACTACTTCCTTCTTATCAGGCAAGGCGGTACGAATCAACTTCTTATTACACACTATGCTAGTGTCGTTCTCCGCTAACCAATCCATTCCTAGAACCACATCAAACTCCCCCATTCCCATAGGGTACAAACGCAAAGGAAACGAGTGACCGTCTACGACTATGCTACACCCCTCATATACCTCTTTCACCCAGACTCGACTATCATCCGCCACTTCTACCTCAAACCCAAAGTTCAACCTCTTGGGTTTCACTTGCAATTTTCGAATAAAATTAGGCGACACAAATGAACGATTGGCGCCCGAATCAAACAATACTTTAGCAAAAGTCGACTCAATAGGGAAAGTACCTGTCACCACATCAGGCGTATTCACCGCCTCCTCTGCTGACATATGGAAAGCCCTCGCCTTCGTGCGAGTCGGCTCCCCCTTTCTATCTCCATCTCTTCCTCCACTATTCCCGCCGTAACCCCCAGCATATCCCTTTCTTAACTGCGGACATTCCGTCTTGACATGAACTGGAGAACCACACTGATAACATAACCTCGAACTATGGCAGTCTCGAGCCATGTGCCATGTTTTCCCGCACTTGAAACATCCGTCCTTATCTGCCAAACACTCCCCCTTATGCATTCGGTTACACTTGCCACACGGTCTCTATCCTGATCTGAACCCCACCCGCAGCTCGGGTTTAGGCACACTCGGTGATAAGCGCGTTTTCTTTATATATTTTTACGTCAAATATCCCCTAAAATTAGCGTCAATAAGATACTAAGATACCCCTATTAACTTATGTTTTATTATTTAGTTATGTGTAAATAAAAAGTGAAAAGAAAATTAAAAAATTAAAAAAAATAATATGTATATATATAGTAACTTATATTATTAAATTGTGTGTTCATTATAATTAAAAAGAAAAAAAAAGGAGTTTAATCTTGGTCCTTGTGGTCACGTGGTCCAGCAGAAAGAAAAAAAAAGGGTTTTTAAATTTTGGTCCATGTGTTTTGTTTAGTCCATAGCAGCAAAAAGAAAAGAGAAATGAGGCCCACGACCCAGACTGATGCGTGCAGCTCAAAAACATGAATAGAACACAGTCGGCGTTCCCTTCCTCTTCGACGACGAGCATCAACGACATCAAAATCGGGCAGAGACCTGCGCGGCTTCTCCCGCGGCTTCAAGCCGCGCCCCAAACCGCCGGACCCTTTGTTTGCTTCGAGACTCAGACGACCCCGCGGCCTATTGCGCGGCCTTCAACCCGCGTACCATACCGCGCGTCCCATAAATCAGTGCGTGTGTGTGTGTTTTGGCGGTTTCATTCGATGGGGGTTAAAACACTGAAGGAACCGTCGATTTGAAGGGAGAAAACACTTGGAAGAACACGATTTTGAAGGAGAAAAAGCAAGGAGATCGATTGGGGAGCAATTTCTCAACCATTTCTTGTTAATTTCTTAGGTATTTCTTGAACTTTTCAATTTGGTAACCTAAATAAGCCATGTGTGGTTAATTTCTCTTAGAATTTGACTTTGGGTTGTTTAACATTTGCAATTTCCAATTCATAGGGTTGTTTGAGATGGTGTAATCCAACTTTACTTTGATTATTCATCCAATTTCTGAGATTATTGGTTTATAAAATTAGTTTTCATGCTTTTTGATCAATTGTGTGGAAATTGATTGTAGTTAATTTGTTTCCTAAATCCGTAATTGTTTAGTTAACAATTGTTAGTAACAAGCAACAATTTGGGTTTTGTCAAAGATTTCCATTTTTGTTGTGAAAGTGGGTGAAACGGTAGAAATGTATTAACCGAGCTTATGTGTTAATATATCCGGACTCGGGTTCCTTAAGCTTTTCATGCTAGTATGAATTAAGCCTTCAAGAGCTTGTTTGAGGCTAGTTACATACTAAGGTTTGATAGGAGAGCTTATTCCTCTCAAATGCTTTATATGGTGGAATTGGTTGTTAGAGCTTGTTAACAATTATAACTGGGTTAATCAAAGTAGTCGCGATAATCTAGTACATCACCAATGATACAACTATTGAATGAAATTGCATTAGTATTTGCTACCCAAAGTTTAATTCGTTTCCGTTATTATTGTTTTTAAATTCGTTTTAATTTCGTTATGTTAAATTTTGCACAAACAAAACCCCCCTTTTCGTAGTTATTATTAATATTTCGTTCTTGTACTTGGATTGATTGGAAATAAATGGTTAAAACCGAGTTTCTGTGGATTCGACCCGACTTACCACTATTACAATTTTGGTTGTAATTAGTCAATAGTTGGAACTAATTATTTGGTGGACTCGGCATCCGTCAATTTTTTGGCGCTGTTGCCGGGACTCGGTATTTCTAACGGTTTATGCCTAGATCTTTACGTACAGGTACACCTATTCCAATAAATTCTGAAATCGAACGGACTGCTAAACGATTGAGGAAACAAGCCAAGCTTCGGAAGAAGTTAGGTGAGGGACCTTCGTCACCAGGGGTAAATATCTGGAAAGATATTACCCTGTCAAGCGATTTGGGCGAAGAAAAAGAAGAAAACCCAAAAATAGTAGTTGAAGAGCCGACAACGGAATCTGAAGAAGAAGAGGAGAAAGAGCTGAAGGTGAACATGGGTGATGCGGAGCAAACACTACGTCAACTAGCAACCCAAGATGTTGCTTAGACTCCTATTTGTATCAGGTATCCGACAGGTAATCAAAATTTCGTTCTTAAGACTGGCTTGGTCCATCTCTTACCCACCTATCACGGGTTAGAGAACGAGGACCCAAATAAGCACTTAAAGCAATTTCACATAGTTTGCCTTAGCATGAAACCGAGTGAGGTTACGGAGGACCTTATAAAGTTAAAGGCATTCCCTTTTTCTTTAAAGGACCGTGCGACGGATTGGTTATACTTGTTACCCCCCGATTCGGTAACGATGTGGAACCAAATGGCGAGGCTATTTTTAGATAAAAATTTTCCCACCTCCCGAGCCGCTAACCTCCGTAGAGAGATATGTAGCATTAGGCAAAGAGATGTTGAGACTCTCCATGAATATTGGGAGAGATTTAAACATCTTTGTGTGAGTTGTCCACAACACGGAATCTCGGAGCAATTGCTTTTGCAATATTTCTATGAGGGTCTTTTGCCTATGGATAGAAAAATGGTCGACGCCGCAAGTGGCGGTGCCATGTTTAACAAGACCCCGACCGAGGTTAGAGCACTAATCACTACCATGGCCGAAAATTCCCAACATTTTAGTGTGAGGAGTGATATGAGGAGAGAGCCACAAAAAGCCAATGAGGTAAATGTTGCAAGCATTGAGAGTCGTTTATTTGATCTTACTAATTTGGTTAAACAGCTTGTGGTTAGCAAAGAACAGGTAAAAGCTTGTGGGATATGTTTGGCGACCGGCCATCCAACCGACGCATGCCCACAACTTCAAGAAGATGTGTTGGTGACGGCCGAGGACGTGAACGCCATAGGAGGTTTTCAAGGTTAGCCACAACAACAACAAAGGTATTTTAATAACAATTTCGGCAACCAAAGACCTCCTCAATTCCAGAATTTTGTGCAAAGGCCGTCACAACAACAATTCCAGCAAAGAGCATCCTTCAATCCAAATCAAGCTACTTCAAGTAGCTCAGGGATGTCTCTTGAGGACATTGTTAAAAACTTGGCCACTAACACTCTTCAATTCCAACAGAAAACGGAGGCAAGTATTCAAAACTTGGGAGCTCAAATGACACAACTTGCCACTTCCGTGAGCCGATTGGAGTCTCAAGGAAAGCTACCCTCCCAAACGGAGACGAACCCAAAGCAAAATGTGAGTGCAATAGTTTTGAGGAGCGGAAAAGAGATCGAAGAGCCAAAGTTAGTGAAGAATAAAGAAGTGGAGAAAGAGAAAGAGGTGACTCCAAAGCCGGTGCAAAGCGAGAAACAACCTGAACCCACTGTTGAGGTAAGTGAGAAAACAAAGGTAATTCCGCCTCCCTTTCCTACACGCTTTCAAATGTCTAACAAAGCTAAAGAGGAAAAAGAGATTTTAGAGACTTTTAGGAAGGTTGAGGTGAATATACCTCTTTTAGATGCAAGCAAGCAAGTCCCTCGTTACGCTAAGTTTTTGAAAGAATTGTGCACTAATAAACGAAAACTTAGGGGTAACGAGACGATTAACATGAGTGAAAATGTGTCCGCCGTGCTTCAAAATAAGTTACCCCCAAAGTGCAAAGACCCCGGTGTTTTCACCATTCCTTGCAAATTGGGGAATGTGACGGTCAATAGGGCTATGCTTGATTTGGGTGCATCTGTCAATGTGATGCCATATTCTATCTTTGAGACTTTAAATGTAGGTCCCTTACAAGAAACCGGGGTGGTCATTCAATTGGCCGATAGGTCCATAGTACACCCAAAAGGTGTATTAGAGGATTTATTGGTTCAAGTGAATGAACTTGTCTTCCCCGCGGATTTTTATGTCATTGATATGGAGGAGGATTCTCATCCGAAATCCACATCTATTTTGTTAGGGAGGCCGTTTTTGAAAACTTCGAAAACAAAGATAGATGTCCATAATGGCACACTTTCCATGGAATTCGATGGTAACATCATTCATTTTAATATCTATGAAGCCATGCGTTTTCCAAGTGATGTATCATCTCTTTGTGCCATAGATATTATTGAACCTATCTCTCAAGAGTTGTTTGAACTAACCCATTTTGATGTTTTAGATACAACTTTGAGTAGGTCTTTAGATGAAGCGGGAGTGACTAAACTCATGAAGAGGATTGAGCTCGGACCCGAGTTTCACGAGCTAGTAGCTTCCATGGATCAAAAGAAAACAGCGAGGTATGATATTGCTAAAATTTCTCTACCACCGTCTAACACAAAGCTACTCCCTTCTATTTTGCAGGCACACGAATTGGAGCTAAAGCAACTTCCCGATCATCTCAAGTATGCCTATCTAGAAGAAGGAGAGAAGCTACCGGTGATCATTTCGAGTAGCCTAGACACATCTGAGGAGAAGAAGCTCATAGACGTGCTCAAAAGATACAAAGAAGCCATCAGGTGGACGATAGCCGACATAAAAGGCTTGAGCCCATCCACTTGCATGCATAAGATTTTGATGGAGGACGATTTCAAGCCGTTTCGTGAGGCTCAAAGGAGGTTGAATCCACCTATGATGGATGTTGTGAAGAAGGAGATTCAAAAGCTACTCGATGCGGATATGATTTTTGCTATTTCCGATAGCAAATGGGTGAGTCCGGTACAAGTTGTCCCAAAGAAGGCCGGAGTGACGGTAGTGGAGAATTCTGATGGTGTTATGGTCCCGACAAGAGTGCAAAGTGGTTGGAGGGTATGCATCGATTACCGGCGGTTGAACGCGTCAACCCGAAAAGATCACTTCCCTCTACCGTTTATCGATCAGATGCTCGAGAGATTGGCAGGTAAGTCCCATTATTGTTGTTTAGATGGTTTTTCTGGTTTTCACCAAATCCCGGTTGCACCGGAAGATCAAGAGAAAACCACGTTTACATGTCCTTTCGGCACTTTTGCCTATCGCCGAATGCCTTTTGGCCTATGCAATGCACCTGCTACTTTTCAGCGGTGTATGATGAGTATTTTCTCTGAATTTGTTGAAAACATCATTGAAGTTTTCATGGACGATTTTACCGTCTATGGAAACTCCTTTGATGAGTGTTTAGAAAATCTCACCAAAATTCTTCAAAGATGCATAGAGACCAATTTGGTTTTAAACTATGAAAAGTGTCATTTTATGGTAAACCACATGCTGATTTTAGGACATATAATTTCAAGTAAGGGTATTGAAGTAGACAAGGCTAAAATAGATGTTATAAAAAGCTTACCCTACCCCACTTCGGTGAGGGAAGTCCGGTCATTTTTGGGTCATGCAGGTTTCTATAGGCGCTTCATCAAGGATTTCTCGCGCATTACCCGACCGATGTGCAGTCTACTTCAAAAGGATGTGGAGTTCAAGTTCGATGAGAAATGCAAGGAAGCTTTTGATAAGCTTAAGGATATGCTCACATCCGCCTCGATCATGAAACCACCTAATTGGGACCTTCCCTTCGAGATTATGTGTGATGCGAGCAACTACGCTATTGGAGCGGTACTCGGGCAAAGGGTTGGAAGGGACCCACATGTTATTTATTATGCCTCGAGGACCCTAGATAGCGCACAAGCAAACTACTCCACTACGGAGAAGGAATTGCTTGCGGTTGTCTTTGCTTTGGAAAATTTTCGTCAATATCTCTTAGGTACTAAAGTTATTGTTTTTACAGATCATGCGGCGTTGCGGTATTTGATGACGAAGAAGGACGCCAAGACAAGGCTCATCCGATGGATCTTGTTGCTCCAAGAGTTCAACTTGGAGATTAGAGACAAAAGTGGAGCACAAAATCTAGTGGCGGATCACTTGAGCCGGATCGTCTCCAACAAAACGCCACTACCGCTAGAAGACAAGTTCCCGGATGAGCATCTTTTCGAGGTGAAGACCGCGGTTCCTTGGTACGCCGACATCGTCAACTATTTAGTTACCGGGACCACACCAAAGGAGCTACCGAGAGCAAAGATACACACGATAAAGAGTGACTCCAAGTACTACATGTGGGATGACCCCTATTTGTGGAAGCAAGGATCCGATCAAATCATCCGGCGATGTGTAAGTGACAATGAGGTAACCTCTATCTTAGAATTTTGTCATTCGTATGCATGTGGTGGCCATTTTGGCCCGACAAGGACAGCTCGTAAGGTTCTCGAGAGTGGCCTCTTTTGGCCACATATTCATCGAGACACATACATGTTTTGTAAAGCTTGTCCTCGTTGCCAACACACCGAAAATCTTAGCCGTAGAGATCAAATGCCATTGACTCCCATTCATGCTTGTGAGATTTTTGATATTTGGGGCATTGATTTCATGGGCCCATTTTCGTGTTCTTTTGGGTTTTATTACATCTTACTTGCGGTCGATTACGTCTCTAAGTGGGTAGAGGCGAAAGCGACAAGGACTGACAGTGCTAAAGATGTTTCAGATTTTGTGAAGGAAAATATTTTCTGTAGGTTTGGAGTTCCCAAGGTGGTGATAAGCGATAGGGGCACCCATTTTGTTAGTGGAGTGATGGCGGCATTGTTCAAGAAGTATGATGTAAAGCACCAGGTATCCACCGCCTACCATCCTCAAACAAATGGGCAAGCGGAAGTGTCAAATCGGGAGATCAAGCAGATTTTAGAAAAGACGGTGAACCCGAGTAGGAAAGATTGGAGCTTAAGGCTCAATGATGCATTATGGGCCTACCGGACCGCCTACAAATCCCCGATAGGTATGTCCCCTTTTCGATTAGTTTACGGGAAAGCTTGTCATCTTCCCGTTGAGTTGGAACACAAGGCCTTTTGGGCCGTGAAAAATGTCAATTTTGACATTGATAAAGCCGGTATTCACCGAAAGCTCCAACTCCAAGAACTGGAAGAGATACGCAATGATGCGTACGAGAGTAGCTATTTATATAAAGAAAAGACCAAAGCTTTTCACGACAAAATGTCTTCTCGTAAGACATTTGTTTTAGGTCAAAAGGTCTTACTTTTTCACTCTCATCTTAAATTATTTCCTGGCAAGCTTAGGTCCCGATGGGTAGGACCATTTGTTGTTACTAACGTTTTCAGTTATGGTGTGATAGAGATCAAAAGTGAGAAAACGGGTAAAGTGTTCAAGGTTAATGGTCACCGTTTAAAGCCGTTTTATGAAGGTTTCAAACCTCTTGATGTGGAGGTTTTCAAGATGGAGGTGCCGGGAGGAGGAGCACCTTAGACATAAAGGCGTCTAGCCAAAGACGTTAAGGAAAGGAGCTGCATGGGAGGCAACCCATGGATTCCCGTTTATTTATCTTTCATTGTCTTTTATTTTTTTGTCTTGGTTTTGTGAGATTCTTCACTTTCACTCTTGTGCTTCCCGTGGTTATTTTCAGGTTTCACCCCGGAGATTGGAGCTACATGGATGCATCCACCTTCACGGATCCGTACATTCGAGGACTATTCACCAAATCAGGGGAGTTTACTGTTTCCCCTCATTCTTTAATTGTTTTGAATGTCCTTTGCTTTATATGAACACATTGAGGACAATGTATGGTCTAAGTGTGGGGGTGGGGTGTATTTCAATTTTGAGTTGAGTTTGCATGAATTGGGCTTGGTTTGGGTTTGTGCTTGTTTTAGGGGTATTTTAGGGGTAAATTTTTGCAAATGTTTTGCGAAATTTTGTGCTTAAATGTGGATCTTTGTTCGTTTTGGGTGATGTGTTAGCATGTTTGTATGACCTTAATTGATGATAATGAGTGTGGATACATGTATAGCATGATTGAATTTGATTGATAGCGTCTAGCGTCGATTAGTGGTAGTATATCGGTTAAAGTTAGACTTTTGCTAATCTTGAGAACTAACTTTAACACCGTGAGACTTTGAGCCTACTAGACTAAACATTTAAATTAGTCTCAAATTCATTTCTTGTGTGATTACGTCATGCCTAGATGTGTACCTCTAGAACTTGAATTGTCTCTCCTTAAGATTACATGATATTTACATGCTAATAAATATCATAAAGGCCATCATTTGATAATTTTTTATTTTAGCCAATTAGCCTTAAGCCTACCCTTTTATGTTATAATTACCCTTTTGCACACCAATTTGAGTCGTAGCCTATGTTCTTTGCTACCCACATCTTAAACCAAACAGACACGACTCACCCGACCAACCACTAATGGAGTGTCTCGATATCCCGTATGCTTGATAGTACAACACATATATTGGGAAAGAAAAAGAAAAAAATATGAAAAGAAAAAAAAATGAGAAAAACCATAAAGAAAAGTCAATGAAAAAAAAAGAGAAAAAAAAAATTGTGTCGTCAATAAAGAAATAAAGTGAGACGACGAAAATAATGATATAGTTGATTATAAGCATTCAATCTTTATCCCTTATCATTCAAAGGGAAATGAGCTTCAAAGATACTTATGTAAAGCCCTTGTTGAGAGAAAATCTCATTGTTGAAGAGCCGATTGCTCCATTGGTGTACGGTCTTAGTCAATTTATCCTAAATATATCCCTACCTTACCCAAATCCTTATTTTACATTACACCTGAAAAGCCCTTTTGATTTATATGCATGTAATTTATCCGAGTAGTGGAGAGTGAGAGCTTATTCAAGCTTATGGTAAGTGCATGCTAGTGTAGTGACGTTTTGAGCGATACACTTTGAACCTAAGAGTGAATTGAGTGTTGTTTTAAATATCCCATTCGTGAGAGTTCTCGAGATTAGCTTAAGTCTATTTTAATTGGTATGTTCTATAATTGATGCTAAGTTGCAAATCTTGAGTTCATGATGTGCTATATGTGTTAACACTCTCGTTTGATTCGTTTCGATCACTACATGCTAACTTAATTCATTGCCGGGACGGACAATGGTTTAAGTGTGGGGGAATTTGATAAGCTCGTTTTCTTTATATATTTTTACGTCAAATATCCCCTAAAATTAGCGTCAATGAGATACTAAGATACCTCTATTAACTTATGTTTTATTATTTAGTTATGTGTAAATAAAAAGTGAAAATAAAATTAAAAAAATAAATAAATAATATGTATATATATAGTAACTTATATTATTAAATTGTGTGTTAATTATAATTAAAAAGAAAAAAAAGGAGTTTAATCTTGGTTCTTGTGGTCACGTGGTCCAGCAGAAAGAAAAACATGAATAGAACACAGCCGGCATCCCCTTCCTCTTCGACGACGAGCAGCAACGACATCAAAATCGGGCAGAGACCTGCGCGGCTTCTCCCGTGGCTTCAAGCCGCGCCCCAAACCGTCGGACCCTCTGTTTGCTTCGAGACTCAGACGACCCCGCGGCCTATTGCGCGGCCTTCAACCCGCGCACCATACCGCGCGTCCCATAAATCAGTGCGTGTGTGTGTGTTTTGGCGGTTTCATTCGATGGGGGTTAAAACACTGAAGGAACCGTCGATTTGAAGGGAGAAAACACTTGGAAGAACACGATTTTGAAGGAGAAAAAGCAAGGAGATCGATTGGGGCGCAATTTCTCAACCATTTCTTGTTAATTTCTTAGGTATTTCTTGAACTTTTCAATTTGGTAACCTAAATTAGCCATGTGTGGCTAATTTCTCTTAGAATTTGACTTTGGGTTGTTTAACATTTGCAATTTCCAATTCATAGGGTTGTTTGAGATGGTGTAATCCAACTTTACTTTGATTATTCATCCAATTTCTGAGATTATTGGTTTATAAAATTAGTTTTCATGCTTTTTGATCAATTGTGTGGAAATTGATTGTAGTTAATTTGTTTCCTAAATCCGTAATGTAACACCCTAAAATTCTGGGCTAATTTGAACCTCAAATTTCCACAAGCTATGATAATATAAACTTCAAACTTACATAAATAGCAAGTGAATTAATCATCAAGAGTAGATTTACAGATACAGGATCCTACAAATAACTTATTAATCTAATAATGTCACTATAATCAGATTAACTAAGTTATCTAAGCAATCACTCAAAATCTCCTTCTGTTAATTGACTTCCTTGATATTCCAAAACGCTCGTCCCACAACCCTTATTTTCCCGAGCCGGTACCTGATAAGAAAACATCATTTGAAACGATTAGGCCAACGCCTAGTGAGAACATTCGTTCCATAATAATATTTGCAAAATCAATGTAAACAAGTTATATCAAACCTGATTACCCTTTTCTTACCATACGTGTAACTCTATTCCGTTAACACGATTTTCATCCAATCCCATGAATATGACTGACACACATTCCATCATCATATCATGTCTTAGAGCCACACTACGAATCTTCACTGATTCTAGATTAATACTCTTATTCCAGAAATCGCAATATACACATGCCCATTTCCATTCATATCCTATTCCAGAGCCACACTACGAATCTTTCACAAATTCTAGATTAATGCTCCCACCTAAGAAATCGCAATATACACATGCCCATTTCTTAGAAAAGGAAGTAGAGATTACAAGCACTTATGTCAATCCCCTTTTCTTCCTTAAGAATCGGGAATTACGTTTATTCCACGATTTCTCACGTACATCAGAATTATGAATAACCCTCATACATTCTACGTACACATAACCATTTCTTACGTACATCAGAATAATGAATAATCCTCATATATTCTACGTACACATAACCATTTCTCACGTACATCAGAATTATGAATAACCCTCATACATTCTACGTACACATAACCATTTGTACTACACACATCAGAATAATGACTAACTGTAAAGCCCGTGTTTCGGTACGTATAAATATTCTCCCTTTAAATCGTTCTCGTTGCTTAAAATAATAAATTTCTTTTTTTCATTGTTTCCTTCCGGGTTTATAGTTTAGGTTATCGAGAGTTAGCACCGTTGACCATAAGCGTTAAATTTCGAGTAGGGAGTTTAGAGAGTGCTTGTGATTTGTTGAGGGACCAAAGTTGCCAAAGGGCCAAAGCCGTGACACAGGGTCGGCCCATGCAAACCCAAACCGAGCCCCATGTTGTTTTTGGTGTGTCTTGTTTCGTGAATAGGAAGGAAGGAAAGGAGAAAGGGAAGAGAAACCCTACGGCCCCATTTCCCTTCCCTTGTTGTGTTCGGCCGTGAGAGTTAGAAGGAGAAACTGAGAGAGAGAGATAGCTATCGAGAGTGAGAGAGTGAGAGAGAGAGAGAGGAGGCTGCCGCCAGGGGCTGCCGGTGTCGAGAAGGGAAGAGGAAGAAGTGATCGCCGGCGAGTTCGGTCGGAAAGAGGGACGTAGGGCGTTGCGTTGAGGTAATAACGTTATTTTCGCATTCGTTGTTGTTATCGGCAAAAGCCGCCGCGAACCGCCACCACCACCGCCGCAGCCACGGCTGCCGGCGGTGGGGCCGCCGCTGTGATGGCGGCAGGGGGTGCGGGTGTGTGCGGGTGCGTTTTGCGAGTGAGTCGGGAGTGGGTGACGTTGGGAGGTCTCGCCGGAGGGGTTACCGTAACCATCGTCGCCGCCGCCAACCACCACCGCCGCCGGAGGCAGAAGTGGGTGGTGCTCGGTTGTTGTCCAGCTTAGTATAGCCCTGTTCCAGTAAGTTTTTGGGCTTTCCGGGTCTGTTTGGATTAAGTCATGACTTAATGGATTAATAAGCAATAGTTGTCATTTCATGTGAAATATATAGTTTCTTCCACTGTTTTGTAAAAGCCA
The DNA here is from genome assembly GCA_033807775.1 of Saussurea involucrata. Lineage (NCBI taxonomy): Eukaryota > Viridiplantae > Streptophyta > Magnoliopsida > Asterales > Asteraceae > Saussurea > Saussurea involucrata. Next base: position 199,849,540 of record CM066320.1, on the reverse strand, counting down.
TAACTTATTCTAGGAACATTGTTTTGGGGTGAAATCAGTGCCAAAATCTCCCACTCTGAGTCTATAAAGTTTCATATGTTTAACGAAAGAATCAGTTCGGACCATAGCTAGTGTCAAATTGTCGTTTTGTACTGACAGGTCCTGTTTTTCGCTGTTCTGCGAGTCGATTTTGTAAAATTCATATAGGATGCTAGGAACATCGTTAGAACGCGTGCGATATATCCCTGGAACCCTAAGACATGGGACTTTGTGATTATGGAATTTGATTTCTGGAATTATCAGTTTAAAAGGGATAAACAGGTCCCGAACAGACCTGTGTTTTGTAGATTAAAAGCTGGAATGTTTAGTTTGTAAGTTAGTAATTGTGGTTTGGGTTGGGACTTCCCTTTGACGTTTGTTAACACGTATTTAGGTGGAAAAAGGTGAGGGAAGTTGGCGGGTTGGTGTTACTGATTGCGAGAGCTTTGCATTGCTTTAAGGTGAGTTCTCTCACTACGTAGACTAGGAGTTACATATATGTTGTGTTTGGTTCTGCGTGTTATTGTATGCTTACGTGAACTAGTTGTGGTGTGATAGCTAGTTGTAAATTATATAATATGTGAATTGTGTATGTTTTGTGTACATCTCGGTGGGACCGAGGACTCGGTGGGACCGAGGAAGTGGATAGAAACGTTGTGGGAACTCGGTGGGACGAGTGTGTTACATTACATCTCGGTGGGACCGAGGACTCGGTGGGACCGAGGACTCGGTGGGACCGAGGACTCGGTGGGACCGAGGAAGTGGATAGAAACGTTGTGGGAACTCGGTGGGACGAGTGTGTTACATTACATCTCGGTGGGACCGAGGAAGTGGATAGAAACGTTGTGGGAACTCGGTGGGACGAGTGTGTTACATTACATCTCGGTGGGACCGAGGACTCGGTGGGACCGAGGAAGTGGATAGAAATGTTGAGGGAACTCGGTGGGACCGAGGAAGTGGATAGAAATGTTGTGGGAACTCGGTGGGACCGAGGACTCGGTGGGACCGAGGTATGTGATTACATGTTTAAACTTTGATATGTTGTTATACTTGTAATTGCGGTGTTGTTTGCCTACTTGCGAGTAGGGGCGATATATGTGTGATTGCTACCTGTGTAGGTGGTAGAATTCACTAAGCTTCGTGCTTACCCCTTCCCAATATCTTATGATTTCAGGTACGTGTAGCAGTCGAGCGTGACGGTACACACTAGCGCAAGGCGAAGGCTGTTCAAGTTTCACTTTTAAATGTCGGGATTTAATTTTATAATTTTTCCGCTGCATGAATTTTATTTGACGGTTTAAATTATCGACGTTTAGTTTTATTTGTAATGGGATTTGTTAATTTATGGTTTGACTATAATGAAATGCATTATTTTAAAATTTTAAATTCCTTGTAATTTTTGGGGCGTTACACTAACTTCATCTATTACACGTGCACATAACCATTAGTACTACACACATCAGAATAATGACTAACTTCATCTATTCCACGTGCACATAACCATTAGTACTACACACATAACTGGAATAACGATTATTACCACACGCCTATTCCATGTGATTACCAAACACTAGTGCCTATGGATCCATTACACTTTACTAACGTATATGCATAACAACATATTACAGCTCATATCATATTCTCAAATCTAAGAATACTAGATAACCTATCGTATCTTCATCCTCAAATGCCCCCCCCCCCCCCCCCCTTTCGGCGACTTAGCACGGGGTTTCCGGATAACAGGGGTTTCCGGATACCTTAGACTATCCGGACAACAGGGGTTTCCGGATAACTACAACTTACCGGTTAAATCATACTTTCCGGATACCGTCTAATCCGGACAACACCCGGAAACTAAAGTAACCCGGATACTATCCGATAACTATTTTATCCGGAAACTACAATAAAACTAAACTTACCGGATACTTAATCGCGTCCGGAGACCTTCAACACCACGGTTTCCGGATACATGGTTTTATCCAGAAACCTTCGACCTGCAGCTTAAAAATCGACCTAATTCGATGTCTGTTCGATTCAGTTCATTCCAGACCATCCCATACAGTCCATAAATAGTTTATACAACTATTTCAAGGTTTAATTTAACATATAAACACTGATTTAAGCAAACAACAAATGAACTCACCTTTAAACTTGCAAAACCCACTTCCTGCACAATCTGATTCCAATCTGTTGATAATGATTTTGAAATCCATTTTAATACACAGATTCGTTTACAAACATACATCTACAACAAGTTTTATCAGAAATCATAACCAATTTCTTACCAATTTGAAGCCAAGACTTGTTTTCTTTCTTTTTTTCCTCTTTTCTTCTTTTTCTTTCTTTCTCTCTTGATTCTCCAACCGACCCATCATAAGAAATCAGATAACAATCTGATTTCATCTACTTTATCCAAACACACTTTTCACAAATGACCACTTACACCTCCTAGTTTCCATTTGTAATACCCCATATTCCATACTTGGTGGCTTTAGTGCTGAAATAAGGAAACTTTGGGGTGCTTTTGTTAAGAACTGAAAGTTGTGTGGCTGAATAGTGAAAGGGAGAAGTTTTATAAGATAAACCTCTCCAAAACCCTACCCATTTCATTGTAATTTCGGCTGGAGGGTTCTAGAGGGAGAGAGGAAGCTCAGAAAATCCCTCATTGAAGGTTTGAAGAAGGTGGGATCAGCTAGGGATTGGAGAAGTTGCTGCTAATGTATAACACCACCTTCCTTTCTTTGTTTTGTGTCTAAAATGGGGTTTTGATGTAGGAACCTGTTGCAACCTCTTTCTTCTTTAAGTGTTTTGGAGGTAAAATCAATTGGAAGGGTGTTGGATGAATCCCTAGAGGTGTATGCACCCATGGTGATATTCCACCCATTCCAATGGAGATTCTTAAGTTTGGTTCATTTTTTTTAAAAGGGGATTTGTGTTTCAACAGAGTTTTACTTGATGATTTGAATGAGGAATTGTTGGATTTAAGTTTTGGGGAAATCTTTGAGTTTTAGGAAGAATTTTCGTGCAGGAAAGAAAATCAGTCCAGAGGCCCGCGCCGATGGGCCGGCGCCGATGGACCGGCGCCAACCAATCGGCGCCAGGCTCTGTTTCATTATTTTGCATTTTTGCTTTGTTGGTCGTTTGGGCTTGGGTTCGAGGCTTGGTTTAGGAGATTGTCTTAGGACAGTTTGGGGAATGTTTTAGAACAGAATGGGGAGTCTAATACCTCATTTGTTAAACCCAATTCAGGTGATCGTTTGGCGATTAAGTGAGCTTCGAGTAGGGTGTCTTTTAGCCGAGTACCAGGTGAGTTCCCTTATGCATTATTTCTACCTTTTAAAATGAAATGCGAAGAATTGATATGTCTGAAAATGAGTTACTTGTTTACCATGAATCTTATGTTTTCTTATGCATGAAAAGTGTTAGTTTGTAATGTGGAAGGAGGTTATTCCTCGAGTAAGTTTAAAGCATGTTCTAAATGTTTATGCTTGTGATAGAGTCGGGTTACACAGTGGAGGACCCCCGAGTTGCCGTCCCTGGATTTGTAAGGTGATGAGTTGCCGTCCCTGGCTTTGTAAGGTGATGAGTTGCCGTCCCTGGCTTTGTAAGGTGATGAGTTGCCGTGTCTGGCTTTGTAAGGTGTTATTGGTCCGTACCACTGTGTATACCCTTGTTTGAGCTCAAACTTGTTAAGTGTTATTTGCATGGAAAAGTGTTTTTCTTTAAATGTTTTGCGGCTACGCTTTAGGAGGGAATTCACTAGACCTTATGGTCTAACCCTCGCTTTCAAAACTTTAAAACCATTTTCAGGAAAGGGTGGCTTAGGTACTTCGTCTAAGGGCAAAGAGAAGGCTTGAGGTGAAGGTGCGAGGTTAAAGACCGTCAAGTCTCAGTTTTTGTTTAGTTAACATCTCGGTTGTATTTGCTTGTGGACCTTAATCAATGTATTTTACATTGGAGTTTATGATGTAATTGGGACCCTTTTTGGGCTTTTGGCTTTTTATTATGTTATAAGATTTTGGGTTGTTACAAATGGTATCAGAGCCGTAGTTTAAGGGATTTAGGTGACCGATTGGGCCTAGACTTTAACTTTGGAGTAGGGACACAACCGAGATATAGGATGACCATAGGAGGAGACATAAGCGGTTTAAGTGGAATGGGGTGTCGAGGATCATCATGTGAGGTAAATTGGGAATTATACCTGGCCAATATAATTTCGAATTTACAGGCACGTGGGGATACTTGAATTACCTCAAGAGAGTGATACTGGTATTAAGTGTTTGTTTTATGTGTTTTGTATCAGTTTCGTCATGACTGGAAGATCGACAAGGAGCAGGTCTGTGCCGAGTGTAAGAATGGTTCCATCGGAGGAGGTTCAAGTGGACGAACCCGTGGTTCCCCCGAGGGCGCCGGCTGCCCGGGGTAGAGGAAGAGGTCGTGGAAGGGGGCGTGAGACCATTCCACGTAGAGCTACTACCAATGTGGAGGGTACTCGCCCAAAGAAGAAAACTCCGGCTGCTCGTCGAACTAAGAGTGTTGAGGCACCGTCCGATCGGGAGAAGTCTCATCGAGAGGGCTCGGCAGCGGAGAATCGCGCCTTTGTGACTCAAGAGGCCTTCGCCACCGAAATGTTGAAGCTACAGGAAAAGTTAGACCGGTGGATGAATCATCATGATGTTTCGGCAGCGGGAAGTAAAGAGAACAGTGAGAGTAAGGCAGGCACCGAATTGTCTAGTCCGCCTCCTACGGAAGTTGGTAGCCACAAACAATCCACGACGCTAGTAGTGAACGAGTCGGCATCTAGAGGATGTAGTCACAAAGCATTCTCATATTGCAAACCTCCTACCTTTCAGGGAGAATGCGACCCGGTACTAGCCATAAAGTGGGTTCGAGAAATGGAGTTGGTCTTTGACATTTGTAAGTGTGCCGAAGAGGACAAGGTGATCTACGCCCTGTCTATGTTGAAGTCGGAGGCCATCTTTTGGTGGGATGCCGAAACCGGGGGTTTGGGATCGTCGGTGGCCAAGACCATGAAATGGGAGGAATTCGTGAGGAGATTCAAGGCTCAGTTTTGCCCTCTAGCGGCGATTAAGAAGTTGGAAGAGGAGTTCTTGAACCTAGCTCAAGGGGACTCGACCGTGAGAGAGTACACTTCCAAGTTCATTGAGAAAGCTCGTTTTGCGGAGTTGTATGTCCCAACCGAGGAGCGTCGAGTAGAAAGGTACCTCTATGGATTGAAGGGTAGTATTCGGGAATTGGTAATGGCAAGAAATCCTAGCACTTTCCAAGCGGCTATAAATGCGGCCGAGTTAGTGGAAAGGGAAACAGACCGTCAGCAATCTGAGAGGGCCGGGGAGAAGAGGAAATGGGATGGACCGGGAAATGATGCTCGGAAAGGGAAAGTTTCTAGGCCGGAGCCGCGTGGGAATCGGAGTTTTGGTAGCAAGCCATGTGGCAAGTGTAATCGGATGCATAAAGGAGAGTGTAGGGCGGACTCGGGGTCGTGTTTTCATTGTGGACTGCCGGGTCACATGTCAAGGGATTGCCCGCAGAAACCGGGTTGTTTCCAGTGTGGGTCAATGGATCATAAACGGTATAACTGTCCCAAGCTTAGGAGAGGAGGATCGGATCAGTTTGGGGATCGCCAGGGGGTGCAAGGGGTGGAGAAGAGGGAAGAACCGGCACGCGCGAAGGGTCGTGCATTTCGTATGACAGCGGATGAGGCGGAGGAAACTCCGGATGTCGTGACAGGTACCTTTTTGGTGAACTCTTTATGTGCCAATGTGTTATTTGATTCGGGGGCGAATCGCTCCTTTGTATCTCCTGCTTTCATGAAACGTTTGGGGGTGAGGCCTAAGCGTTTGGGTAGTGCCATAGAAGTGGAGACCGCCGATGACAACGTGGTACTAGTTAGTAGTGTGGTGGAAGGGTGTTGTATAGACATAGAAGGGAGTTTGATATCGATAAGTTTGTACCCTATGCCGATGGGAGGGTTTGATGTAGTGTTGGGAATGGATTGGCTGGCTAAAAATAATGCTACCATCGTTTGCAACAAAAAGTTGATTCGTGTGCAATTGCCGGGTAAGGGAATGGTAGTGATTTATGGGAACCGTCGAGATAGGAAGTCTAATCTTATCTCTTTGATTAAGGCTACCAAATGTCTAAGGAAGGGATGTCAGAGTTACCTAGCTTATGTGGTGGATGCAAAGAAAGAGAAGCGCGAGGTAGGAGATGTGCCGATAGTGGGTGAATACCCGGAGGTGTTTCCGGACGATTTGTGCGAACTACCACCGGACCGTCAAATCGAGTTCCGAATCGACCTGGTGCCAGGAGCCACACCAATAGCTCGTACACCTTATCGATTGGCACCTTCCGAGATGAAGGAGATGATGACTCAACTCCAAGAGTTGCTAGACAAAGGGTTCGTGAGACCGAGTACCTCGCCGTGGGGTGCGCCGGTGCTTTTTGTGAAGAAGAAGGACGGGACTATGAGGATGTGTATCGATTACCGCGAACTCAACAAAGTCACTGTCAAGAACAAGTATCCGCTCCCCAGGATTGACGACCTGTTCGATCAGTTGCAAGGGGCTAGCTACTTTTCAAAGATAGATCTGAGATCGGGGTACCACCAACTCAAGGTACGAGGAGAAGATATTCCAAAGACGGCTTTTCGAACCCGATACGGTCATTACGAGTTCTTGGTGATGCCGTTCGGATTAACGAATGCCCCCGTCGCGTTCATGGATTTGATGAATAGGGTGTGTCAACCCTATTTAGATAAATTCGTGATCGTCTTCATAGATGATATTCTCGTCTACTCGAAGTCGGAGAAAGAGCATAGGGAGCATTTGAGAGCTGTACTAGAATTGTTGAAGCGGGAGAAACTCTATGCCAAATTTTCGAAGTGCGAATTTTGGCTTCGAGAGGTGCAGTTTTTGGGACATGTGGTGACCCAGAGTGGAATCAAGGTGGACCCGGCAAAGGTAGAAGCTATCAAGAACTGGGAACCGCCCAGAACGCCGTCCGAAGTCCGTAGTTTCCTTGGGTTAGCGGGGTATTATCGGAAGTTCATCAAGGACTTCTCGAAAATTGCTACTCCGTTGACTTCTTTGACCAAGAAGAACACCAAGTTCAATTGGACCGAAGGGCAAGAAGAAGCCTTCCAAAGGTTAAAAGAAATGTTGAGTGAGGCTCCGATTCTAACCTTACCCGAAGGAACGGAAGACTTTGTGGTGTACAGCGACGCCTCTAAATTGGGCTTGGGGTGTGTCTTGATGCAACGTGGTAAAGTGATCGCTTATGCGTCCCGTCAATTGAAGGAGCATGAGAAGCGATACCCCACCCATGATTTAGAACTGGCGGCCGTTGTTTTCGCCTTAAAGATTTGGAGACACTATTTGTATGGGACGAGGTGTAAGATCTTCACCGATCACAAAAGCCTTCGTCACATCTTCGATCAGAAAGAGCTAAACATGAGGCAACGCCGGTGGATGGAATTGTTGTCAGACTACGATTGCGAGATTGAGTACCATCCCGGAAAAGCTAATGTAGTGGCGGACGCCTTGAGCCGTAAAGAAAGAGGAGAAGCCTCGAAGATCATAGCCTTAAGGGCTGAGGTCACATTTAATCTGCTGGGTGAAATAAAGAAATGGCAAGGGGAAGCTTCTGCGGTTGAGAACCTCAAGAAAGAGCGGATGGTGGGGAACGTGAACTCCCTAGTAGAAGATAGCCGAGGACTGAAATGCCTCAACGGTAGAGTATGGGTTCCGAAGTTGGGGAACGTGAGGAAGTTGATACTAGAGGAGGCCCACAAGTCAAAGTACTCCATCCATCCAGGGACGAACAAGATGTTTGGTGATTTACGGCAAGACTATTGGTGGCCGGGAATGAAGAAGGATATAGCTTACTTCGTGGAAAGGTGTGACACTTGTCTAAGGGTGAAAGTAGAACACCAACGACCGTACGGAAAACTCCAACCCTTGGATATTCCGGTATGGAAGTGGGATCAAATTGCGATGGATTTCGTGACAAAGTTGCCTAGAACTCCAAAGGGCTTCGATACCATCTGGGTAATTGTAGATCGACTCACCAAGTCGGCGCATTTCCTTCCAATAAAGGAATCATACCCGATGGAGAAATTGGCAAAGTTGTACATCGACGAGATAGTGACCCGTCATGGGGTGCCGTCGTCAATAGTCTCGGATCGCGATAGTCGATTCACGTCGACTTTTTGGAGGAGCTTCCAGCGAGAAATGGGATCTCAAATTAAGATGAGCACCGCATACCATCCTCAGACGGATGGTCAGAGCGAGCGAACCATCCAGACACTGGAAGACATGTTGAGAGCGTGCGCGTTAGATTTTCAGGGTTCGTGGGAGAACCACCTGCCGTTGATCGAGTTTGCGTATAACAATAGTTACCACGCAAGCATAAAAGCCGCTCCTTACGAGATACTCTACGGTAGAAAGTGTCGGACACCTCTTTGTTGGAACGAGGTCGGAGAGAAACAACTGACTGGACCCGAGATAGTACAGTTGACTGCCGACAAGATCGACCAAGTGAGGGAAAGGCTGAAAGTTGCTCGCGACCGACAAAAGAGTTATGCCGACAAGAGACGTAAGGATATCGAGTTCCAAGTTGGGGACAAGGTGATGCTAAAAGTATCCCCTTGGAAAGGAGTAATCAGATTCGGGAAGAGGGGAAAGTTGAGCCCCCGCTACTTAGGACCGTTCAAGATCATTGAGCGCATCGGAGAAGTAGCTTATAAGTTGGAATTACCAGTAGAATTGCAAAGAATTCATAATACCTTTCACGTGTCGAATCTGAGAAAATGCTTGGCGGAAGCCGAAATGGCAATACCTCTGCACGAAGTCCAGATTGATGAGAAATTAAACTTTGTGGAGGAGCCCGAAGCTATCACCGACCGTAAGGTTCGGAGAACAAGGAACAAGGAGATTAGCCTAGTGAAAGTGTTGTGGCGTTTCCACAAGGGGAAGGAGGCGACTTGGGAATCTGAGGCGGATATGAGAGCAAGATACCCACACCTTTTCAATGATGAGATTCCGGGGACGGAATCCTGTTAAGGGGGAGGTGATGTAATACCCCATATTCCATACTTGGTGGCTTTAGTGCTGAAATAAGGAAACTTTGGGGTGCTTTTGTTAAGAACTGAAAGTTGTGTGGCTGAATAGTGAAAGGGAGAAGTTTTATAAGATAAACCTCTCCAAAACCCTACCCATTTCATTGTAATTTCGGCTGGAGGGTTCTAGAGGGAGAGAGGAAGCTCAGAAAACCCCTCATTGAAGGTTTGAAGAAGGTGGGATCAGCTAGGGATTGGAGAAGTTGCTGCTAAGGTATAACACCACCTTCCTTTCTTTGTTTTGTGTCTAAAATGGGGTTTTGATGTAGGAACCTGTTGCAACCTCTTTCTTCTTTAAGTGTTTTGGAGGTAAAATCAATTGGAAGGGTGTTGGATGAATCCCTAGAGGTGTATGCACCCATGGTGATATTCCACCCATTCCAATGGAGATTCTTAAGTTTGGTTCATTTTTTTAAAAGGGGATTTGTGTTTCAACAGAGTTTTACTTGATGATTTGAATGAGGAATTGTTGGATTTAAGTTTTGGGGAAATCTTTGAGTTTTAGGAAGAATTTTCGTGCAGGAAAGAAAATCAGTCCAGAGGCCCGCGTCGATGGGCCGGCGCCGATGGACCGGCGCCAACCAATCGGCGCCAGGCTCTGTTTCATTATTTTGCATTTTTGCTTCGTTGGTCGTTTGGGCTTGGGTTCGAGGCTTGGTTTAGGAGATTGTCTTAGGACAGTTTGGGGAATGTTTTAGAACAGAATGGGGAGTCTAATACCTCATTTGTTAAACCCAATTCAGGTGATCGTTTGGCGATTAAGTGAGCTTCGAGTAGGGTGTCTTTTAGCCGAGTACCAGGTGAGTTCCCTTATGCATTATTTCTACCTTTTAAAATGAAATGCGAAGAATTGATATGTCTGAAAATGAGTTACTTGTTTATCATGAATCTTATGTTTTCTTATGCATGAAAAGTGTTAGTTTGTAATGTGGAAGGAGGTTATTCCTCGAGTAAGTTTAAAGCATGTTCTAAATGTTTATGCTTGTGATAGAGTCGGGTTACACAGTGGAGGACCCCCGAGTTGCCGTCCCTGGCTTTGTAAGGTGATGAGTTGCCGTCCCTGGCTTTGTAAGGTGATGAGTTGCCGTCCCTGGCTTTGTAAGGTGATGAGTTGCCGTGCCTGGCTTTGTAAGGTGTTATTGGTCCGTACCACTGTGTATACCCTTGTTTGAGCTCAAACTTGTTAAGTGTTATTTGCATGGAAAAGTGTTTTTCTTTAAATGTTTTGCGGCTACGCTTTAGGAGGGAATTCACTAGACCTTATGGTCTAACCCTCGCTTTCAAAACTTTAAAACCATTTTCAGGAAAGGGTGGCTTAGGTACTTCGTCTAAGGGCAAAGAGAAGGCTTGAGGTGAAGGTGCGAGGTTAAAGACCGTCAAGTCTCAGTTTTTGTTTAGTTAACATCTCGGTTGTATTTGCTTGTGGACCTTAATCAATGTATTTTACATTGGAGTTTATGATGTAATTGGGACCCTTTTTGGGCTTTTGGCTTTTTATTATGTTATAAGATTTTGGGTTGTTACACCATTATTTCTTAAAACAACACCAAACTTTAAACCCTTGTATTTTAACCCTATTGAATTATAAATTACAACACAATTCAAGGTTTTAAACCAAAATACAATTAGATCCCAATTCTTATTAAATTACTATTATTGAAAATTCAGGATGTTACACGTAATTGTTTAGTTAACAATTGTTAGTAACAAGCAACAATTTGGGTTTTGTCAAAGATTTCCATTTTTGTTGTTGAAGTGGGTGAAATGGTAGAAATGTATTAACCGAGCTTATGTGTTAATATATCCGGACTCGGGTTCCTTAAGCTTTTCATGCTAGTATGAATTAAGCCTTCAAGAGCTTGTTTGAGGCTAGTTACATACTAAGGTTTGATAGGAGAGCTTATTCCTCTCAAATGCTTTATATGGTGGAATTGGTTGTTAGAGCTTGTTAACAATTATAACTGGGTTAATCAAAGTAGTCGCGATAATCTAGTACATCACCAATGATACAACTATTGAATGGGATTGCATTAGTATTTGCTACCCAAAGTTGAATTCATTTCCGTTATTATTGTTTTTAAATTCGTTTTAATTTCGTTATGTTAAATTTTGCACAAACAAAACCCCCATTTTCGTAGTTATTATTAATATTTCGTTCTTGTACTTGGATTGATTGGAAATAACTGGTTAAAACCGAGTCTCTGTGGATTCGACCCGACTTACCACTATTACAATTTTGGTTGTAATTAGTCAATAGTTGGAACTTATTATTTGGTGGACTCGGCATCCGTCACTCGGCCTCTTAACATCGTGATTCGGTCCTTCCCATTTCCGTTTATCTCCAACCCTCTCCATCATCTGCCTATTTTTCTTTTTTTTCAGTATCTACCGCATCCTGAAAAGTAACTAGACCTTTCACCTGCACCAATCCCCTCACGCTGCTCTTCAATCCCCATATCTATCTCTCTATGCGCCTCTCCTTGGTAGGCACATACAGTTCAGCAAACCGAGCTTTCTCAATAAACTTAGATGTGTACTCTTGGACTGACATCGTCCCTTGCTCTAATCCCAGAAATTCTTCCTCAAGCTTCTTAACTGCCGCTACTGGGCAAAACTGTGCCTTTAACCTCTTAGTGAATAACTCCCATGAAGTTGTCTTCGCAATCTCAGAACCCTTACCTCCCGTCTCGACATCCCACCAAAAAATGGCATCTGCCTTTAGCATAGACATGGCAAACAACACCTTGTCTTCATCGGCACACTTGCTTGTGTCGAAAGCTAACTCCATCTCACGTATCCACCTCAGAGCTAATACTGGATTACATTCTCCGCTGAAAGTCGGAGGCTTACATGATGCAAACGTCTTAAAGGTACATCCCTTCACTGACTTCAATTCATTAGCCACAAACGGAGTTGACATAGAGTGATCTCCCACCACGGTCGGAGGTAAACTAGATGCCTTAGTCTTGGTCTCATTCCCGCTTTTAGTTCACCCTTCTGATGTATTCTTGATCTGATTTTCCAATAATGCCTGTAGAGTATCTTGCAGTTTACCCATCTTAGCCGTAAACTTCTCCTCAGTCACGAAAGCTTGATTCTGGTTTCTCCTCGGGCCGTCTGACTGACTTCCTCCGCCTACAGAAGCGGTACTTTCTTGGTGCAAAGGTTCACGCACTTCAGGGGCTCCCGCGCTCTTAGCTCGATGGGTGGTTGGCATCTTTTTCTTTCCTCGGGCTGCCACACCAGTCCCAACTGCATGAGAGGCAGCTCGCAGCGGTGGTCTACCTCGTCCTCTTCCTCGGCCTCCGCCCCTTCCGCGGGTGGTCGCTCGTCTCGGAGGATTCACCGGTTCCTCCTCAAAGATCTCGTCCACTCGAATCTCTCCCACAACAGGAGTTGTACCCACCACGGGCACAGATCTACTCCTCAAGCTTCTTTCAGACATTCTTGATTACTGAAAATACGACAAAATGAATAAATTAAGTCTACTGCTCAAGAGTAATAAGGCAACTTAAGCACATACATGTACCTGTAAATTCGCAATTACACTGGCCAGGTGTAATCCTGAATCTACCTTACATGACTGTCCTTTCCACCCTATTAGTCTTATCCCTATTATAGTGTCCTCCTAGCGCATTCCTGATTCTCAGTTGTGATTTCTACTTCCACAGTTTAAGTCTAGGCCCGTCCGGTCACTTAAATCCCTTAAACTATGGCTCTGATACCAATTGTAACAACCCAAACTAAAATAAAGCATAACATTCATAATAATAAAAATTATCCCAAAATCTGTCTCAAAATTTCCATTACAAGTGTCATCAAAACTAGGTTGGCGGAAACAACCTATTCACAACTGAGAATAACATAAAATCTATAAGTAAGGCAAAACTCTATCTCTAGAAGCATCCGTACTCTAAGCCTGCTCTTTTCCCTTACCGGAGCTTCCTACAATCTACTTACCTGAAAAGGTTTAGTTTGGAAAATGCGAGGGTTACACCATGAGGTCTAGTGAGCTCCCTCAACAGTTTGATAACATGCATATAAAACAGTTTGTAACTTTCAAACATAACATCTTTAATACAAAACTTTTAGATAACTCAACTCATGTAAATGGCACACTGAAGTCACTCGGAAGTGACAACGTGTCAGTCTCACACTGCCTTACTGGGTCACTCCTCCCATGGCATAAACGGGACACACCCCCCGGTATGAGCACTGGCGGGCCACACCCCCCGACTTAGCCGATTTACATCTAACAACAATGTATGCATACATCTCAATTACTTTCATACAATCAAAATCATGCGATAAAACATAGCATTTCTTCACATTTACTTACTTCAGAAAAACACGTTTTAAAACACGTATTTTTAGTTAGAAAAACTCACCTGGTGCTCTTAACAATTCTTCCTGTTTTACTTTTGACCTTCAAATGGAATACTTGAATAAGGGATAAAATATAAGCTGGCTAACCAACTTTCCGGACACTAACTTTTCGAACAACAGCTATTCGGACACCAACTGTCCGGACGCCACTCACCGGACACCGCACTGTCCGGATACTACCTACCGGACAACACAACTTACCGGACAACTAAGCTTTCCGGACGTCTTTCCTATCCGGGCAACTATGCTTTCCGGACGTCTTTCCTATCTGGGCAACTATGCTTTCCGGACGACGATCCTATCCGGACAGCCATCTCATCCGGGCACTTATCCTTTCCGGACACATTGTCCGGACACCTTGTCCGGACACCTTGTCCGGACACCTGCCCAGACTTATCGGACGACGGCTGTGATGCTTTTTGGAAATCGAAATCTGCTGACCAAGTCCTTAGCTATTTAAACACAAAGATGATGCTTAATCCTCCTCTTAGAACATCTATTTCAACTTTTAACCAAAGACTCCCAAATAATCCAAATCAGTGACAAATGTAAACCTAGGGTTGAGAGAAGAGATTACCTGCTATGAATCAATGTAGACTCAGACTCCAAATCCACTTCCTTTTCCAATTTGTAGATTGATGATGCTTCCTCCTTCAATTTGCAATTGAAACTAATTCTCTCCTTCTCTACTCTCACTCAAGCCGCCAACAATAGAAATGAAATGATCATCTAGGGTTTTGTGCCCAAATTGGGGTTTTTATACCCTCCTCCCTAATTTTCAAAACAACCCTAAACTTAAAATTAGGCAACTTTCTCCACAAAAAACTTATTCTGCTCAATTAAAGATCTCGGTTATTACAGCAGGAGCCCGTATGATCATTGTTCGAGATATTTTCATGTTGAGACGTACCAATTGGCGTATGCGGATTCGATTCACCAAATACCTAACGTTGAAAGATTAATGGATATTGAATTAGATGATGGTTCGATTGTTGTTACTCCTTCGCCCACGATTCGAACACCGGGTAGGACTAAGATACGGAAGGTTGCGGTGGGTCAGGTTGGGCCAGCAGACTTTCTTAAATGCCAACTTCAGTGCGGCAAGAGGGCTCGGTCATAATAAGAGATCTTGCAAGTACGTCTCTCTTTCTTTCTTTCGAAAACCTTTTTTATAATATAGACCACATTTATATAAATACAATTACTGAGGATTGTTTACTACCTGCTTACCGTCTCTTACTTTACTGGGTAAGAGGCGCTTACCCAGTCAGAGATGTTTGGTTTTTTAGCAAGCCTTACTTACTGGTCCTTGATGCTGACCTGGTAATCTGAGGGAGGGATTTTTATTCGAATAGTACTGACCCGGACCCACTTCTGCCCGGTTAGCGCTTACCCAATTGGGTAAGAGCTAATTGAGGAAGATTGCGGTCTGGGTAAGCGCCGACTAAAAATGGTTATTTACCAAGTATCTGGGTGAGCACTGACCGAGTCAGATAGCAACCCCTTACCGAGTCAGCATCTTAGGGGCTGTTTACCAAGTGCTTACCCGCTCACTTTACCTTACCTTATCGAATGAACATGACAATGATTGAGAATTTTACCGGGTAAGAGCGATGACAAGAACCAAGAGTCTTGCCCGGTAAGTGAGAGTGACGACTCTTACCCGGTAAGCGCTTACCGGATAAAAATGTTGCATACGATGCCGTTTTAATGGACTAAAATCTTACCGGATAATTTAAGTGAAAGTGTCGACTATTACCAGTAGGCACTTACCGAGTAAGCGGTTGGTAAACGGCTATTTTGTGGACCAACGAGTGTTTGGCAAACAACATCCCTTCTGACCGGTTAAGCACCTCTTACCTGGTAAGATGCCGTTAGCAGGTAGTAAACAACGCCTAAGTAAGAAACAATAGCCGGAAGACAATGTTGTACATGGTTCAACACGTTGCCTATATTCATGGTCATTGCTAGCGTTATTCTTATGTCTCGTGAATTCAGTATTACAGTATTACTACAAGAACTCAAATAGTCGGGTTTTCTAGTATTTGGCAAACCTGAGTATGATTATGATTTTATGGTTTTTAGGGACAAAATAATCAGATTTAGATAAACACAAGTATTCGACACTTCAATTATGTGATTTTGAATCTTGAATTCACAATAGTCACCTCGAACCCGAAATTTATTACCAATTCAGTTGTGGTTAATGGATCGGTTTTTGTTTCAGGGAGGATAATCATGAATAGTACACAACTTCTCGAAGGGGACAGGGTGCTCGGAAACGATGATTTTGGTAATTCGATTGGGGTTTTTAGCAGAGTCGTAATGTGCTTGCTAAAACTCACGGCAAGCCGGTGGATCGAAATGGGTGAGAATTTATAGCATCCTTTTGATTTTGCTATGAAGTAAATATACATGTCGATAAAAATTTCACAGGCCTGGTTTTTTGAGGTTAAGTTTTAGGGTAGGATTAGTTTAGGGTTGGTTATTCATGGTATTAGAAGTAGGTGATATAAAGAGGTTTTTTTGTCAAGGAAGCAATAGCATTTTGCACACTTGGTAGCCAAGGTATACTTTTACATCTTTAAAGGGTATTCTTTTTAATCTTTTGTTTTAGTAATTCTTTTTAGAATAATATGAAAATTGTAACATTTTCTATTCGACATCTTTCTGTTTTTTCGATAAATTTCAAGTTAAATCGAATTACTAATCGTGGTTATGGCTAGTTATTTGAGCAATTGGTTTAATCGTTGTTATCGAAGGATATTTTAAAATAAATGTATGACCTAAAGATGCATAAAAAGCCCAAGCCTTCCGGATTTAGGCCTTGTCTCAAAGCTTGTTCAGGCCAAAATTTTGGGGCAGCCCAGGTCTAGACCCGACCCGAAAAAACCCAACTTTAATAAACCTTGGAAAATCCGTTAATCTTAGAAAAGCCTGACCTGAAGACGTATGTCTGATTGGGCCCTTTTCAACCCCAAAGCCTAGTTTGGTCCTAAAAAGCTGAGTACTCTTTTTCGCTCATTGAAAATGGGCTTGGACGGCTTGGGTTCATGCCCAAAAGCTCAAACTTTGTGCATCTCTAGTTTGACCTATGGAGATCGGGTGGGGATTCCCTGCTTGTTGGGGGGCGGGGATTGGTTTATTTCTATACCCGCAACATGTTTAGGATGGGGACGGGGATGATACCACCTTATCCGACCATAAACGTTATTTATTACAAATTTACCTTTGTAATATGCTTTTTGTTTTGGTTCTGGTTATCTTTTTAACGACAGTTAATCATTGACTTTACGTGTATGACTTGTCTTGCATACGAGGACAATTTGGACGTTTTCTTTGTGATGTTGCATGTTACCCCGTTATTCCTTCCCTGCCTCTTCTCTAACTCAATAAACCCTAAACTTCTTAGATAATTCTCCAATTGCCGCTACTTTATGATTTTGTTCCTTTCATCTTTTGTTGTGTTTCCTCTTTTCATGTCGTTTTTGTTGTTGTTAGGTCATTTCTGGTTCAGTTTGATTTCGTTTTTTTCCAGGTACTTAAATGCTTGACGATCTGCCCTTCACAAATTCCTTTGATTTGTCTTATTTGTTTCTGTTTTAATATATATGCTTCAAAAGAGAGTGCATTGATTTGTTTCTTTTTGGAATAATCTTATTTAATATTTGTATAAAAAGTGAAACAAATAATAATCATATTTTATAATTACTAATTTACACATTTTATGTAAACTTTAGTTTACATGTCTTAAACAAAAAGTTGAGTTTCTATAGAAATACGTAATCTAACAGTAGTTACCATGTAAGTTTATACAACCTTAAAAATAATATAGTTGGAAAAATCGTAACTTTTTATTAATTTTTCCCTGAATTATTAATAAAATACTTAGACAAAAGATTAAATTATTATTATCATCATCAATTGAAAATGAGAGTTTTAATGTCATGTGTATAATAATTATAGTTTTTAATCACAAGGCTGTAGCG
Source organism: Saussurea involucrata (assembly GCA_033807775.1). Taxonomy (NCBI): domain Eukaryota; kingdom Viridiplantae; phylum Streptophyta; class Magnoliopsida; order Asterales; family Asteraceae; genus Saussurea; species Saussurea involucrata. Next base: position 199,832,008 of record CM066320.1, on the reverse strand, counting down.
TACTGGTTAAGGTCTTGGAGGATGTGGTTGAATATCCCATCTGCCTAGGGTTCGAATCCAGGCGTACATAACTTGTGGCCATTGAGGTTTAATCAGAACTATGTCTTACATTCATAATTTGCCAACGGATTAGTCTAGGCATAGCCTAGGACACCCTCCAAAAAAAATTAAAATTTATCGGAGTAACGATAGGGTAGAGATTAGGGATTAGGGATTACGGATTAGGGACTAGGGAGGGGCGTAAGTAGTGGTATGTAAATAACACTTTGTTTTGACTTAAAAATGAGACTCCTCTTTAAACCATTTGAATTCCATTTTTGACTTATTTCAACTATCATAGAATACGTAAAATTCAGGTGCCGTTTATCAAACGTTTACCTGGATAAGTGATTATCAGCAAATTCAACACTATCATTACTTATCGATTAAGACTTTAGTCCACCAAAACAGTATCGCATGCAACAATTTTCTCGGTAGACACTTATCGTGGTAAGAGTCTTTGGCCTCACTTACCGAGTAAGACTCTTGGTCTTGCCTTGGCTCTTACCGTGTAAGATTATTGGTCGTTGCCATATTCATCCAGTAAGGTAATATGACTTGGTAAGTGCTTACTCGGGTAAGCATTTGGTAAACAGCCCCTTAGTTTTCAATCAAACATAACAACCATCTCTTATATACGTATAGAAATACAAATACATGTACTCTCAAGAACTCGACACGATTTTTCTGAAATTTCTTTGATCACGAAGGTAAATCACACTCAACTGATCTTTAATTGTTACATTCATTAATTTAACTCTAATTTGTCATGTTTTTGGTTGAATTCTTACCGCAATGATCTTAGTTTGGTTTGATTTTTGTGGATTGCCTTACTATCACATTGATCTAAAACCAACAAATATAAAACGCATTTTTGTGGATTGCGTTACCAACAAATTTTGTTTACCTTCAATCCTATTAATTTTCAATCCTATTAATTATTGTGTAATACATTTGACCAAAACACCTTGGGGTTTTGTTGATGCAAAGTTAGTTCCATACACAAATATACTATGGTAAACCCACACCTTATTTGATAAGAATATGATTGTATTCATTATATATATAAATATATATATATATAGGGGAGGTATCCGTTGCAAACCAGTCAGTTTGTGCAAACTATACAAACCAATCTTAGCCGTTGATCAAGTCTAATAAATATCTGATTTTATTATGTTTCCTAATCTAAAGTCATGATCATAATGAATGAATCTTATCATCTTCCATATATATATCAGTCTTAATTAATGAATCATAATGATTATCCATAAATACATCTATTGTTTCCTAATATAGTGGTTTATATAGTTTGCACAAACTGACTGGTTTGCAACGGATACCTCCCCTATATATATATATATATATATATATATATATATATTATGTTTTATGATGATAGAAGTTCATTTCTAACTAGTATATATTTTTTCATGTTCATGATGGACCTTATATTTCAACCGAATTGATTATTTTCTTGGATAAAGATACTAAATTACCTAAAAGAGAAGATTTCAAAATTTTCACAAACCTTGCTTTTTTCTTTTTTATTGCAATTTATAGAGTATTAAATGATGATTTTAAAACTTTATATATATATATATATATATATATATATATATAGAGAGAGAGAGAGAGAGAGAGAGAGAGAGAGAGAGATGTTATATCTATGAATGCCATCAAATGTTGCATTAAAGCTACTTTTGAAGACATCAAATTTTGGAGTAAAATAGTGTTTTGCGCTTGGTTGATTTAAAGGAAAGTTTAGAATTAAAATTATGGAACTCTAATAAAATCCTATAAACATGGGATTAGTTATTGATAAGACGTAAGATTTCATATAATTTGTTTATAATGTTAAAAAACACTCTTCTTACAGATTTTAAATCATCTAGGTATGATTATGATTTTATGGTTTTTAGGGCTAAAAATAATCGGATTTAGATAAACACAAGTATTCGGGATTTCAATTACCTAATTTTAAATCTTGATTTCAAAATAATCACCTTGAACCCGAAATTTATTACCCACTTTTTGTGGTTAATGGCTTGGTTTGGTTTCAGGGACGATCATAAATAGTACACACCTTCTCAAAGAGGACATGGTGCTCGGAAACGATGATTTTGGTAACCCGTTTAGGTTTTTAGCAGAGTCGTAATGTGCTTGTTGAATCTCACGGCAAGCCGGTGGATCGAAATTGGTGAAATTTTACATTCTTTTTATTTTGCTGTCAATTAAATGTAAATAAGTCTAGTTTTATGAGGTTAAGTTCTAGGGTAGGATTAGCTTAGGGTTGGTTATTTATGATTTTTGAAGTAGGTGATATAAAGAGGTTTTTGTCAAGGAAGCAATAGACATGTGATTTTGTTTTCAATTACCTCTCCCCCAATTTATTAATAAAAGGGAAATTAATTAAAATACCCTAAGTTTGACCAAGTGTTACCAAAATGCCCAAAATCTCTCCCACTTTGCAAAAATACCCTTTTTTCTGCGATGGGAGCCCGCGATCGCGGGACAGGGACCATTTCTGACACTTTTTTAAACTTGCAGGGACCATTTTTGAAAAATGGAATCCCGCGATCGCGGACTCATCCCGCGATGGGATACTTTTTGTGACTTTTCAATTGCAAGGGACCATTTTTGAAAAAATTCCAGGGACCATCTTTGAAAATTTGAACCGCGTTTGACCACTGTTCACCCGCGTGTCGATTATTTACTAAATTTACTTTATACATTTTAGTTTCATTATTTTAATTTTACATTTAACACATATAATCGTTTATTAACTAAAACACGTTAAAAAATACGTTTTAATTTTAACAAGTTACACCATTATAATCGTCTCTTCGATACGTTCGAAATGAGTCCAATCTTGAATTTTTTTGGATATATATATATTTTAATATATATCATATACACTACATAAAAAATATTTTATATTTAAAATTCATACTCTTATAGTTAATTATCATATACACTACATAAAAAATATTTTATATTTAATTCATACTAAATTTCAATTCCAAATTGTGATTTTGATTTCATATTTACACTTTCAACCCCTATACTTATTTACTAACTTTACTTTATACCTTTTACTTTCATAATTTAATTTTACATTTAACACATATAATCGTTTATTAACTAAAATATGTTAAAAAATACGTTTTAATTTTAACAAATTACACCATTATAATCGTCTCTTCGATACGTTCGAAATGAGCCCAATCTTGAATTTTTTTGGATTTATATATTTTAATATATACCATATACAGTTGTACCTTTAGGTAGCATTTGATACGCATACTAGATGGGACGGGACGTAACTGGACGGGACTGAACTGGATGGGACGGGACGGGACTGAACTGCATGAGATAATTTTAATCTAAGTTACGTTGGAAAAAAGGGTATTTTAGTAATCTGATGTTTTAGTCTCATGTTGTTCCACCTATTTTGGTGGAACAAAAAATCTTATGTTTTGTCCCATTAAAACTTGTTTTTGTTCCATGTTGTCCCATTTTGATTTTTGTCCCATGGCATACCAAACATGAAACTATTTTTTTTGTCCTGTCCCGTCCCATCCAGTCTGCGTACCAAACGCACCCTTATAGTTAAAATACGTTTTATTTATTTTATTATCGATCATTTTGTGCATACTCTGTAACTGCAAATACTTTAGCTCCAAACACACATGAATCATCATTCGTCAAATACCCATTTTCACAATTCTTAAATGAGTCCAGTGATACCAACTTGTCAAAACCTCATTTCATATTCTTCTCGTAAAACATTCTCCTATTGTCATTCACGATATCTATAAACACATTCAAATAATAATAATTTAAAACGATTTAATGAATTAGTTAATATATGATTATTATGTTAATGCGATAGGAGTGTAAAACAAAATTGAAAAAAAAAATAAGAGATGTACCATAAACTAAATAATTAACTATAAGGGTATGAATTTTAAATATAAAAAATATTTTTTTTATGTAGTGTATAACTGTATATGATATATATTAAAATATATAAATCCAAAAAAATTCAAGATTGGGCTCATTTCGAACGTATCGAAGAGACGATTATAATGGTGTAATTTGTTAAAATTAAAACGTATTTTTAACGTATTTTAGCTAATAAACGATTATATGTGTTAAATGTAAAATTAAATTTATGAAAGTAAAAAGTATAAAGTAAATTTAGTAAATAAGTATAGGGGTGAAAGTGTAAAATTTCAATTTAAATTCATAAATTTGGACGCGGGTGAACAGTCGGGTGAACAGTCGGGTGAACAGTGTTCAAATTTTCAAAAATGGTCCCTGGAATTTTTCAAAAATGGTCCCTTGCAATTGAAAAGTCACAAAAAGTATCCCATCGCGGGATGAGCCCGCGATCGCGGGATTCCATTTTTCAAAAATGGTCCCTGCAAGTTTAAAAAAGTGTCAGAAATGGTCCCTGTCCCGCGATCTCTTTGATCACGAAGGTAATTCAAACTCAATTGATTTCTAATTGTTATATTCATCGGTTTACCTCTAATCTGTCGTGTTATTGTTTGAATTCTTACTGCATTGATCTTAGTTGTTTGGTTTGATTTTTGTGGATTGCGTTATTATTACATTTATTTAAGGTTGCATTTCAGTGGCTGTTTATATTATATAAAATCAAACAGCTTCTTTTATTTTCAATGCTATTAATTACTGCTTAATTAATACCTTCGAGCAAGCCTTGAAGTTCTGTTGATGCAAAGTTAGTTCCATACACAAATATGATTTTATCACGACAAAAGTTCATTTCTAACTGATGTGTATTTTTCTCGTGTTTATGATAGGGACTTATATTATTTCAATGTTAGCACTTATTAGAGTGGTCACCATAAGACATCAAATGTTGCACTAAAACTACTTTTGAAGGCATCAAATGTTTGACTAAACGCGTTCTTACACTAATTTATATCTCTAAGGTCAGTTTCTACCTTTAACTTTTTAAGTACAAGGGACGAAAACAACAAAGAATTGTAAACCACCACGAAAAAAATAACAATAAATTGTAAATTATAAGAACAAAAACGACAGTAATTTATTCTAATAAGTTAAAAACGGTCTTACTCCATTCCATCCGAAATTGAAGTATCTCTTATGTGGAAAATGGGTTAATTCTTAGAGCGGTCACTAAAAGACATCAAATGTTGTACTAAATCTGCTTTTGAAGACATCAAATGTTGCATTAAACAGCTTTTTACTTTTTAAATTTTACACTATTTTCATTTCAACAAAACACTACAAATTTGTAGTAAACTAGTGTTATAGATTGGATTTCATTGCCTTCTTGCGGCTGATTCAAGGGGAAGTTCGGAATTGAAATTTCAGGATTTCAATGAAATCCTACAAACATGGGAATGGGATTAGTAGATATTTTGTGAGATTTCATATGAATTGTTTGTAATAATATTTCAAAATAGATTAAAGACATTTGTTTTGTGGGTGGGATGGGATTCAAAGGATTTATATTCGTTCACTTATGCCAATAATTGATGAATTCCTTAATTCGTGGAATTCAAAGGATTCCATCAATTTCAATATGTGAACCAAACAAATGAATTGGAATTTGGTCAAAAAGAATTGATCATTCCAATTCCCTTGAATTATGCGAACCAAACAACACAGTGATTCATAGTGAGATGTAATGAATGTTGAGGGTTTAGGGATTCCTGCTAACTGTGTTATAATTCTCAAAAGATTTGCAGGTTTCAATTTGTTGAAATGACAACAAGTACTCCTACCATGCAAATTGCTTCTTTTCGTCAAGTTTCGAAGTCGAGTACTGCAATTTTCAGTAGCAATGTTAGAGGGACATCATGTCACATATCTTCTTCACCATTATCATCATCATCATCATCATCATCATCTCAAAGGATCAACACTTGTACCTCCACTCCTTTGAGATTTGAAAGAATTACCACAAAAGCCATGTCTCATTACCGTTATATACTTGTACCTCTATGCGGGGTCATCAAAGTGGACTGTTAAGGTATGAATTACTATAACAGCTTGTTTTTCAGCTAACGGTTAGCTTATCAGTTAATTCAATACTTATGATTTGTAGGAAGTAGCTGAATCTGTGAAAGAGGACTTTGGCAGCATTGACATCCTTGTGCATTCATTAGCCAATGGACCTGAGGTAGGAATGCTTATGGTGTTTAATCCTTATTAAGGGATGATAGTTATAAGCTGTTTTAGCACATATCATCCTCACCAGTTGCTTGATATATGTAAATTTCATAGTCCATATTAAAATACTGATCGAGGTACCTGAGTTAGCGGTGGATTCCCACCTTCTAGAGGTCGAGGGTTGTGTGAGTTTTGCCGGTATATAAAATATTATATAGTTAAAAACAAAAGATACTTATCGAGCATGGTATGTAGGTTACCAAACCGCTCATAGAAACATCAAGGTATGGGTATCTTGCAGCCGTCTCTGCATCAAGCTATTCTTTTGTATCTTTGCTCAAGCATTTTGTCCCACTAATGAACCCAGGTATGATTCTCATCTCAATGTTCATTTAAAAGCAGTAAATATTTTGAGAACCATGAAAACCAACGATTGAAGAATGATTCATATGATATTCATAATGAATATTTGATTGTGATGTTGCAGGTGGTGCTTCAATTTCTCTGACTGCCTTTGCTTCTGAAAGGGTCCTACCTGGGTGATTTCTTCATTTGAAGCTTGTTTTTCTCTTAAAAGGGAAAAAAAATCCTTTATTAACCCCTTTTTAGTGCAGATATGGTGGAGGTATGAGTTCAGCCAAGGCTGCTTTGGAGAGTGACACAAAGGTGTTGGCATTTGAAGCTGGAAGAAAACATAAAATCAGAGTCAACACCATATCTGCAGGTGCTGCAACAATTTTTCAACCTCCACTTCCAATTTTAATGCAAGCATATATATGGCTGGTTCTAGTGAAAAGAGAAGTTACAGTGAGAAGCGTAAGAAGGGATTTGGACCTTTGGATCAATCATAATCGAAGATCTAACACTATTGAGATGCACCAGATCAATTCCCTTGAGAAACACAACTTATGGGTGGGGGTTAGATAAAAAGTGACAAGGGTCGAGATCATTTCTTACGCTCCTCAACTTAACATCTCACACGATTACTCGTCTCTCTCTCTCTATATATATATATATATATAGAGAGAGAGAGAGAGAGAGAGAGAGAGTTGAGTTCCAGTGAGAAGTTGAGGTTAACGTGAGAAGTCGTTATCAATCGTTGGATGAAAATGGATGCACATTAGGATGAGATGTGCATCCATTTTTCATCCAAAGGTAGATAACAACTTCTCACGCTTCTCATGTTAACCTCAACTCTTAACCAGAACCCAACCCTATATATATGTATATAATAAAGTACTATGTTGGAAATTCTGTTTGGTTATGATATACTAATGTATTTTAAGGATGTAACAGGAGCACTAAGAAGGCGACTGGTTTTATTGATATGATGGTCGATTATTCATTAATGAATGCACCGCTGCAGAAAGAATTATCAGCAGGTCTGTGTGAATCTCCCTCCATAAACTTTGATGTGCTTCTAACATTCTCAAATGCAGTGTTCCTTATTGTGTTGTATAAAAATCCTGAAATAATCAACCTAAACAGAGGAGGTGGGAAACGCTGCTGCTTTCTTGGCATCACTGGCTTCAGCCATCACGGGGACGGTCCTGTATGTAGACAATGGTCTGAATGCAATGGGAATTGGGCTTGACAGCCCTGCTTTTAAGGATACGAGTATCCCAAAAGACAACAAATAAGATTTCAGTCCTTTATCATTATCATGCACACTCGTTAAGGTAATTGACACCCGTAAACGCTTACCAGTAAACGTGTGGTAAACAACCCCTTACTAAATACAAATGTCGTTAAAAAAAAAATAAGTTCAAAAGATTTCATAAGTTTAATGTGTCTTGTTTTTTGTTTATAAAGAATCCTATTTGTATTCGTTGACGTATATTATATGTGATCGTTTATTCACTTTAAATAGCACCTACAGGTACCCATTTGGTATCCGGTATGAAAAATCAAATATACCTGATATATCTCACTAGAAAGCAGGATCTAAAAAGGCACGGGATGTGTGGTTTCTTACATGAACTCATTAGTGATGGCAAGCATCCCCATCTCTATTTCATAAAAATATTCAGAATGTTGCACCATCATCTTCAAAACAAAGGATTACAACTTATATCAAAGAAAATATTAGTGCCAAAAAACCATGTTTCTAAATACTCAGGATACAAAGTTTGGTACATTTTCCATATAAAATCAATGGATAGCAAGCGAAAATCCTTTCGGCAGATTGATTTTGTTTTCGGAACAACGGGTCGAGACTTACCTCACTTCTTCCCACCGCCAGAGACATTAAATTTGAAGAATATAATATCACCATCTTGGACCACGTAAGTCTTTCCCTCTTGCTTGTACTTGCCAGCAGCCTGCACATACATAATCCCACATTTTCATGGACCCCATCAACATAAACAAGAATGGAGAAGTATTGGTTAGTTCTTGAAACAGAGGCTGTGATCATATGTAGTAATTTTCTCACCATTGGTGAATGTTTAACTTCTTGTACACGATTTAAAATGTTTCTTATTGTTAGTTGTATACATATTTGTTCAAAATAAACCAAACCAAACCAGAAGTGATCATTTGCGGGCTTGGACTGGGCACAGACCAGGCCTAACCTATTTTTTGTCCAACGGGAAAAATATGGCAAACTCAAGCCCATACGCACCCTTTAAACGGACCGGGTTTACCCACGGGTGAACAGCCCTAAAAATCTTGAACATTCAAGATCAAGATCCGAGACGTACTATGGCATATCATATATAATACTTGTTTGAGAGGCGATTGGTACTCAATAAGGGGAATACAGACCAAAGCCAGTCAAGTGACTTAAAGTTTTCGTAACAGAAAAAGTAATAAACTATTAATTATATATAAAACTTAATTAATTGATTATATGAAAATACATTTATAGAGAATACCTTTACAGCAGGCTCACTTCCGAGCTCTTTAAGATCCTCAAACTTCATTACCTGTAACATATCAACATATCTTCGAGGTTCATACTTGAAAGATACAGAAATACAGCCTAAGTATATGAAAACAGGTCATCAAAACATTTCTCTGTACATTATCTGGTAGGTATTATTGATAAATTTTAACATCCCATTTATCGATTATTGACTTGTTAAAGTCCATTTCCTGTAAATAAAAATACCAATACAAAATTTCCTACTACTTGGGAATTTTCTGGGTGATGCCTTGAAAAAAAACAAGAATGCAGAAACACAATTTTGCATATAATAGAACAATGGCAAGCATTAATGTAGAACATGTGTTAGATAAAATATCAGAACCTCAGACTTCATTTTCTAAAAAATTATGAGATTGAAGGTAACCTCAGCACATATAAATCCTCTTTCGAAATCAGTATGAATTGCTCCTGCAGCTTGAGGAGCCTTGGTTTGCCTTCGAATTTGCCAGCATTTCACCTGCAAAAGAATCATGGCATATCAATTTTAGATTAGATACATGTTGCAGGAAGCCATTGGGTTCACATATTGACTGATAATTGATAAGCCAACTAAAATTTCACAAACATGATGACTAAAGCATGAAAAACCCCTCGTTTTTTTTAAAAATGCATGAAAATTGAGAAGGAATACAGTAGAACTGCAAGAAACCCTGCTAAATAATCTGTGTCTTTTCAAGAGAAACTGAACTAAGAAACACCATCAGTTGTTTTCAGCTTAATAGAGCAAAGGACGAAAAGAAATCACCTCGTCAGGGCCAGCGGTGAAGAAATATATAAGGTTGATAGCAGAGAATCCAGTCTTTATAATCTTTGGAAGAGCACTGTGGCACAAAAAGAATTTGTCAGATCTGTTTTTGTCAACTGAAGATCTTCATATATTCACAGTATTTCACCATTGGAAATATTAGAACGGGGGACAGTAGCAGTAAATGATGTTTAAAGCTATAAAAATGTATCAAATCAAATAATAAATTGCACTCTGACCCTGCAAGCAGTTAGTAGTTTAATTTGTCTGTATGAGCAGAGACCCTAGGGTGGAGAGATTAGAAATGAAGATAATATGGAGAAAATCCAGATGGCTTCAATTGAACAGAACCAATGAAACAACGATTGAAGATTTCATTTAGTTGTTGTTTGTTTGAATGGATTAAGCAGACATAGAATAGCTGAGCAATTAAGCCACAGGCTCAATCAATAAGCCGTAAACAGACGCTCGGATATGGCTAAACAAATAAGCCTCCATACCATTAAGCCACAAACAAAAAGCCCCTTAGTTGTTTGTCATATTTTGAACGGTTATAAACAAGAGTTCAAGCAGGGTCAAAACAAGTACACATATGAAATCTGAATAACACCTATAAGATATCGCAATAAAACCACACATGCCCAACAACAAGTCGACAGCTAAGCAAAATACTGTTTGTTTTGTATAACTGGTAAAGTGCATGATTGAATTATCTGATTTTCAAGAAAAACCAATCTGAACTGACCTTTGTGTCTTGTTCTCCTCACAGTATTTAACTACCTCATCTTCTGGCAGATCAGCAAGATTTCTTTCCAACGCACAGCTGAAAGGAATAATTGGCTCGCCCCCATGCTCTTGCACCCTACAAAAAGTTGTATGTTGAAACTTCTAGTGTAGATTTTCAAATCAAGAAAAATATGTTAACAGCATTGAAAAAACTCTATCAAATGTTTGGTTATTAATCAACAGTTTAATCATCAGCAATTTCAGTAATTTGAACTAAATAATGACGACCATTATTTAAATACAAAATGACCTGTAATATATGACAAGCATAAACGTTGAATTTATTTTGAAAATAAAAGATAATAGTATTAAGTCTTCCCTCATAAAAAATGTAACAAGTAAATCAGACATACCAAGCATGAATCTTGGGAAGAAACTTGTTCTTTTTTCTCTGATAGTCTTTCTCGTTCATATTGACCTGCACAAGAAAGTATCACTTATTTAAAGTCAAACAAACAGAACTCACCAGTTTCAAGAAATATTAAAGGGTAAAGCAAGAAATTGGGACACCAATAATATGCATAACTGATAACCAATTAATTCATGGACCAAAGCATTCATGATTTGGTTTTAATAATAGACATTGCCAAAACACATGATTTTACCAGATAAACAACCGGTTTTGCAGTGAGCAATTGGAAAGTGTTCAAAATTTCAATATCGGCTGCTTTCCAGTCCCCCAGCCGGATATCTTTTTCACTCTCGAGCCAGGCTTTGACCTGCAGAAAACCAAGCACACTCGTTGTTCATACACTTGCCTTTAAAAATGTAAAAATAGAACAAAAAATCACAAGTACTTCCATTAAAAAAGATACAATGTTTGCTGAGCCACAAATTCTTTTGGGATGGAAGTTTGCCATTCAAACACAAACAACAGTCCAATATTAGCAGAAACTTGTAAGCAGTTGCAGCATAAAGCAGGTGGTGTTATAGCCCCTTTGCTTGGAGGGGAAGGGGATCTTTGTGAGGAGAGAGGCTAGCAGTCTAGCATAACAAAAGTTATCCCCTTGCAGGCACTAACAAAAGTTATCCCCTTGCAGGCACTAGCAATGAGTTTTGACCTTTTCTCTTATATAATTCACACATAATGTAGCAAGCATATATTTCCAACATCCTAAATGACTTGATTATGTGACCTTACAAACATTTGCACAGACATTGTATCTCATATTTATAGAAGGAATATATCTTATAAACTAGTTTGGTTAGATGTGACTAAACCCATCAGGCAACTTTTGCAATGCATATCCTTCGATTCAAGAAGGTACCTGATGTTGATGCAAATTCATTCGTTCCAGATTATATGTATATATATAGTTGAAAACCTTTGTGAATAGTACAAAAGGTGTTAAAGCAGTTTAAACATCCTTCCTATATAAGAAACTGAAATGAAAGTGATATCCAAAAATAATGTCAGTTTGTGACACCCGATTCATAACAGATCACTATTTGATGATATACAACTGTGCCTGGTACTACTACAGTACCAATGATCTTTTGCTAAAAAAATCCCAAGGTGTCCAACCAGGGCAGTACTTAGAAACTAATTGTATCATGGTGCATATCTCACGTCTTTTACACAGATAATTTTGTAACACAACCCTTGTGAAGTTCTTGTATCAGGCAAACCAAAAAGGCAAGAGCAATAGGACTAATTATTTGATTGAGAAAATCAAGAAAACTATATATGACTCAGTCTCAGACAAGGATTACATCGGCCAAAATAATAACAGAACTGAGCAATTAGCATTAATGAATATACGAAGTTACCTTCATACACAATTCAAGCTCTACTTTTAGTTGTTTGTCATTGCTCCTCTTCATGCTCTTTTCAAGATCTTCAATCTTTCTTTCCATGAATTCAATATCCTTTACCACAGAACGATCAATTATCAAGCATCCATATCACACAATAAACAAACGCTCAAGCACAGTTCTCTAACTAGGTATCAGATGTAGATTAAACACAGAGAAACTGAAAAATAATACACTATCTTTGTGTTAAAAGAGAAGAAAAAGAGATCAATGGCAAGGACCACGTGTGATTACCAATATCTCGTAGTAGTACTCTTAATATTCCTTCAATTTATAACTGTTGTAGAACAATAACACTTGTGAACTGTGTTCTACACACTAGTGCTAATTTCACCTTCAAACATATGTTCCCAACAAAGATGTTTCTAAGCATCAACTAATTGCAAGATATTTCTTTACAGGCTCAAGTTTTTACTAAATCCGTGTAGCACTATAGCTTCATAAGGGTTCAATACTACTTAAATTTATTCAAGCACAGTAAAAGATGTCATCGTTGTGCAATTGTGAGCTAGTAAATGCTACAAACAGCTGATGCCCTAGATGTTACTAAAAGGTATATAGTTAATCTTGTAGTACTCATCAATCAAGAAATGCAAACCAACGCACTCTACGTATCACATAACACAAAAAAAAAGATGTGACCTCCCAAGGATTTTAGAAAACACCTTCAGCCGTAATTCTGCGGTTATAACTTCTAAATCTCTTACAGGATCCACAGTGTCGTCGACATGTATAATATCTGAGTCTTCAAATGCACCTATTATATGAAAATATACAAGAAACGTCATAAAAAACGAATAAGCAAAAGCACACCACAAAAAAAGTAGCCAACAAGATGACATATGTAATATGTCTTGAATTTTGGTTCCATCACACATAAAAAAAAAATTGAAAGCTAAAAACAAACATGTAATGTAAGATTTACAGAAAACCCATATGACCTAAAAATTAGTTTAAAAGGACTACAAAAATGCAATCTTACGTAACACATGGAATATGCCATCAACAGCACGAATGTGAGATAAGAAATTGTTTCCAAGCCCCTGTCCTTCATGAGCGCCTTTAACCAACCCAGCAATGTCATGTATCTCTAAGAACGCAGAGACCTGTCCAACAAAAGCAGGAGTAAATATGCAGTTATGCACAAGGTGAATAAAAGCCAAAATTATTTAGTGTGGAGATGAAGAGCCCATCATCAAACAAATAAATTCTTTTAGCATTCAAATGGGCAATTTGGCAACTCCATAATGCTGATGCTTTGAAATGTAATAGTACCTAACTCAATATTCAGACAAGATAAGCATACTAAAGTACACATGACTTTATATAGAACCACAGCATATACATTACCTCACTCTTTGGCTTGAATAATTGACAAAGCCAATCAAATCGCTCATCAGGAATATTGACACGAGCCTCATTAGGTTCAATGGTACAAAATGGAAAGTTCTCAGCAGGTATTGACAACTTAGTGAGAGTGTTGAAGAGAGTAGATTTCCCAACATTGGGCAATCCAACCTGAAATCAGTAGTAAACATGAGCACAAGTTCAAATCCTAAACACAACAGAGATGTAGTGTAAACCTTTTCTACAGAAACCGCCATTTAAACCAGACACTTATCCATCAATGAATTAATTTAGACATGTAACTCCTTTATTAATTCCATATCTCAATAACATTTCACATCTTATAAATCCCAGATCCTAGTACAATGTTCGACTTTGAGGAAATTAAACCACAATTCGAGAATCCAACACACAAAATTCAATCCGTGATCTTTTCTAACAGTAACAATGAAGCAAAACACCTCATTTACCATATATGCTTACTATTAACCATACGAATATGACCACCAACAGCTAAAGCCGGAAGCTTATGATCTCAAATGATAATCCCGGTCATCTACTTGTCTATGAAAAGGAACAGAATGATATTGATTTGTACTAAATTAGATTAGAAAGTGTATAAGAATCAAATAATCATCGTGATTCATGGCAGATAAAAAGCAAAAAGGAACTAACAATCCCAATCTTTAGATGCGATGAGAATCGACCAAGGATGGGCCTTTCTACGGGTGCTTCCTTCGATTTCGCAGCCTTTGGCGGCATGGCTCCTTTTACAAACAGGATCGAGAGAAGTACGGGAGCAAGAAGGAGACTGCAGGAGCGAGACTGCGTTCAAAGATTTAATTTAGGGTTTATAAAAAGAGTCAAACATTTGCATCTTAAAAGGGTGCTTGGCACACTGAACAGGCCAGAATATAACATATATCTATGTCTCATGGTAAACATGAACAGAGTGGAACAAGCTGGAACAGGCTCGTTCCACCCCCACCCCATGAAACAAGATGGGACAGACTTATATTTTATCAGTATAACCTCAAAATAAAATCAAATTATCTTCTAAAACATCAAATACACGTTATATTTTATATTTTATTCATTCTTTAATTTTTATTTATTTGTATTTTGTCTAATGTTATCTGTTCTGTTCTGTCTAGTTATGTCTACCAAACGTTGAACAGTTGTTCTGTCATGTTCTGTCATGTCATGTCATGTCTCGTCCTGTTCTATCATGTCTGCGTACCAAACGCACCCTAAAAGAGTGATAGGGAAAACAGATGTAAAAATGTTTATTAATTTATGTGATGTTAAATCAAAGTTTTATATAATAGTTTATAGTGGTACGATGGTATCAAAATATAATAAGTTAATAAGCTGTTTTTATGAGTCTTTGGATTTGTTTATATATGTAAAATAACCAAAAAGTTATAAATTGTTTCAAATAAGTTAGAATGAAATGACTTATCAAAACTCCTTATCACCGATGTCTTGGTATAAGCATATGTTTTTTTTCTTTTTTTAAATCCAAACACTAAAAACTGCTTATTATCAGTACCACACCGGAATAGGGATGGCAAAAAAAACCGAAAACAAAAAATTCGAGCCAGGTTCGCGGACTTCTTATCCAGGACGGGGTGGGGATCGAGGATATATTCGAAGATTTTATCGAGGACGGGAGGCAGGGACGGTGATCATCGGCCAGACCCGATATGTGTACATAATATTAATTAATATATAAAAACATATTTATATATATGATCTAATCAAATAATGATATTAAAAAAAATGTACAGTTATATTAGACAAAAATCATATAAACTTGTATCACAAAAATAATTTTTGACTAATTATTTAAAATAGAACCTAGAAAGATAATTTTACATTTCGTTTTAATCGTGAGTTTATAACGTTTATGAATTCGTGAAACTAAGAGTGATGTGGCTAGACAGATCAATAAAATTATAAAATCTAAAGTTAAGTGTATAAAAACACTAATAAATAAAAATATACTACAAAAAGTATAAAAGAATCACGTTTTACAAATAACGCACGCTACAGCGTGCCATGGCGTGAGTCACTTCTTATAGAAACATTACGGGTCATTTAGTAACGGCGAAAAAACGTCTTGCGCCATAACGGCCGACGTAGCACACCTTTTGAACACTGATGCAACATGTTTACATGCTTTCAATTATTAGCATGCTACATATGTATATATGTGTATGTATGTATCTTTAACAATGTTCGTCTATATACGTAACTATTTTACGAACTTGTTTCGACAACATGATGTATGTCTACTACATACATGTTTTCCAATATTATCAACACGGAAGATAAGTAAGCATATGTGATGTCTTTATTTAAGTGATACGTTTTTAAACTATTTTAACACAAAAATTACGAATCGTCCAAGACATCGTTTACCAAACACTTATTAGACAAGTGCTTATTCGATTACTTATCTTACTCGACGAGCATAGTAAAGATCAAAAATAAGAAGCAAGACATAGATTAAGAGTCTTATTCAATAAGTAAAAATGATAATTCTTGTCTAATAATACTTATTGATAAACTTTTACCAATGACCTATTTATATTTTTAAGATAAATAATTTATTAAAACATGAGGGCAAATTACCTATACTATGGACCCAGTTGAGTCCAACCACCTTTGGATCAATCTGGGCCGTATAAACTCATTCCATATTTAAATCATGACCGTTTAAATTCAATAAGTCGTCCATTCAGCACTCTTAATCGTCCCTCTACATCTTCTCTATGAAACCGCTCTCTCCCACTACGCCTCTTCTTCCTTCTCCATCGCTTCACTCCCTCGCCCCTTAATCACCTCCCCACACCCCTTAATCTTCTGCCCATGTCCTCCTCATTTCTCTCCCCCTCTCGACCTCCATGTGTCTATATATACCCACACACAAATACTTGCAAAATCTGTTTTTAGATTCAGAAGAAACAAGAACCCTACCCTCTTCCTTTTTCTGCCATTAAACGCAACAGCAAATAGGGGATCGATCGATTCTTGGGAGAGAGTGTGGTGCCACAAGTATACAGAGACAGAATTGCTTCTGTATGGTTGTACGCACTGCAACTACTATTGTGGATTTGGTGAGTTTGCTAACCTCTTACAAATATGGACATGCTCGTGATTATTTATCTAAAACTTACCGATTTCGTCACCTTTTAATTCTCTAAGCTTAAATTCTTACCATGTTAGGGTGTTCATTAATCAACAACTAATTTAGGTTTTAAACTTGATTTTTTTTGCGTGTTTGTTTATGTTTTATTTGAATTATTTCTTGACCGCCTCTGATTTTTCAATAGCAGATGTTAAGCAGAAGCATGTCGAGCCCTTGGTGACATTGGGAATCTTGACGCTTGGAGATCTTGACGCTGCTTCTCCTGTTAAAATCGGAAAACCCCAAACTCAGATTACACGCTCGATTACAAGGTTCATCTCCTATTTGGCCTCCCTTTTACCACAATATAAACCCCTTTTTTCATGTGTTCTCTATGGAAGAATCCATCAATGCAATCGTCGAATCTTGAAAGTTTCTTAGACTGTACAACACCTGTTGTACCATCCCAATTCCTCTCCAAGGTATGGATTTATATTTTTCTGCGATTTGATCTCTGTTTGATTTATATGTTGTTCTAATTTTGGTTATTCAGTGGATGTCGGATCCAAGTCAAAGGAATTTTGACCCGGCTACAAGAGAGTGAGAAAATGGGTAGAATTAGAGTTGCATTGATTGTTAGCTCATGGGTCATACCCATATCCATTCTTGTCAATCACATTGTTCCTGAACCATATATGGTACCACAATTTTTACAAAATAATTTTACAAATTCAGTTAGAAACCGTTGGATGTTAATTTACTAAAATTGAAAAATGTTGGTGTAGGATGAGATCTTTCATGTTGCTCAGGCTCAGCAGTATTGTGCAGGCAAATTTAAAAGTTGGGATCCTATGATAACTACTCCCCCTGGACTGTAAGTTTCACTATGGCTTCATAAATAAATATATATATATATATAGGGAAAGGTTCAATAGAGAAGTGCAAATATTTAGAGAAATAGAGAAGTAAAAAAATACGGGACCGTTCATATATAAACAGTCATATATGAACGGTCCCGTGTTTTTTTACTTCTCTATTTCTCTAAATATTTGCACTTCTCTATTGAACCTAAGGCTATATATATATATTTTTTATGCGATTTGATCTCTGTTTGATTTATATGTTGTTCTAATTTTGGTTATTCAGTGGATGTCGGATCCAAGTCAAAGGAATTTTGACCTAGCTTACAAGAGAGTTAGAAAATGGGTAGTGTAACACCCCAAAAACGGGGGTCAACAAAAACTTCCATAAAACGGAAGAGTGGTACGCATTACTAAAGTAAAAGTATACATAATTATCTTTACATAACCATTAATACTAAAATTTAGATAATTATAACTACTAATGGACCACTAGCTTATTTGATCACTACTATAGTAATCAAATATCAAAAGGATGTCGGAAAGTTCTATCATCAATCTTCCAATCTTTAACTCTCCAACAATAATCCCATGCTCACAACCCCGTTCTAGATCTTCTTGTGTCCGGAACCACTAATATCTGTAACACATAAAACACATAACAAGTGTTAGGCTTTTAAAGCCTAAGTGAGGTTTACACATAGCACATAGAGCATAATCATAGCATGTAGGAATAACAATTCGATATATTCACAAATTGGATTCCATGGAGAAGGCCCATATTGCTACCCAGTTACATCATAATCGAAGATATACCTTGATCGGTACCCCACGGTATTATCACAAGGCATAACACAACGGAAAAACCCCACGGTATCCGAAGGTATGAATCAATTACACTTACCCCACGGTGTGTAAGAATATATCCTCCAATGCCTACTAGGTGCTCCTCCAATTATGTGAATACCAAATATGTTAATCCAAATAATATTCAAAGCATACTTAACACTTAACAATGGTCCAACCATTTAACATATCAATACTACTTCCATGTAGTTCATATACATCCATATGTATCAAATCACATTCTATGTAATATCAATAATAAACATCCATGTTTACAATTCAATAATAAGTCCATTTTGACCATTAAGCCATATTTGCTTCATTAAGACATATATTAAGCCATCATCATAATCATATACCAATGATGTATAATCAAACCCAAACCTTTAACACAACATTTACCATGGCATTCTAAGTAATAAAACACAATTAATCCACCATAACTTACTTGAACTCTTCTTGTTTCCCTCTTAACCATTAAGAGCTTATTACTCAAGATTTCTCATTATCAATACCAAAATCAAGATAAAGAATGGTAGTAAAGTATAATACAATCAATTAGATACAAGTTACTCACCTCAAATCTTCAATTGATATAACCCTAACTTGAAGACTTGAACCCAATCACTTCCAACAAGATGAAATGAAGATGTAATGCCCTAATTCAAGTTTAATTGGTAAGATTCATCTACTAATTGCTTGAATTGGATTATGATTGAGAGATGTATGTTTACCTTAATCTTAATTGGAAATTCGTCTGAGAAGTGAGGAGCAGAGCAAAATTCTGTATTTGAGAGTTCTAAGATGAAAGAATACCGACTAAGGACTAAGAGGTGGGTTTTAACCCCCTTTCAACACGTCAGGTGCTCGGCGCCAGCGCCCGCGCCAGTGCATCAGCGCCACCATCCGCGCCAACCTCTGTTTGTTTGCTTCTCACTTTCCACTAATTTGGCCGTAACTTCTTCGTTAAAACTCCGTTTTTGCTCCGGAAAGAACCGTTGGACTCGTATTCAAATTACCCATCCAACTAATCCATAAAATCTAATATTTAACTTTGTCATCTATTTTTCATTAATTTCCTTAAGGAATAAACTTACGAATTTCTATCGGAAGTTCTCAAATAACAAGTAACAATCACGGAAATTACTTAGGAAATCAATTATAATTTAAGAAGTCAAAATATAAAGAAATATTAGGACTATTATTACTCACAAGGATTTTCCGGGTGTTACATGTAGAATTAGAGTTGCATTGATTGTTAGCTCATGGGTCATACCCATATCCATTCTTGTCAATCACATTGTTCCTGAACCATATATGGTACCACAATTTTTACAAAACAATTTTACAAATTCAATTAGAAACCGTTGGATGTTAATTTACTAAAATTGAAAAATGTTGGTGTAGGATGAGATCTTTCATGTTGCTCAGGCTCAGCAGTATTGTGCAGGCAAATTTAAAAGTTGGGATCCTATGATAACTACTCCCCCTAGACTGTAAGTTTCACTATGGCTTCATAAATATATATATATATATATATATATATATATATATATTCTGCGATTTGATCTCTGTTTGATTTATATGTTGTTCTAATTTTGGTTATTCAGTGGATGTCGGATCCAAGTCAAAGGAATTTTGACCTGGCTTACAAGAGAGTTAGAAAATGGGTAGAATTAGAGTTGCATTGATTGTTAGCTCATGGGTCATACCCATATCCATTCTTGTCAATCACATTGTTCCTGAACCATAAATGGTACCACAATTTTTACAAAATAATTTTACAAATTCAGTTAGAAACCGTTGGATGTTAATTTACTAAAATTGAAAAATGTTGGTGTAGGATGAGATCTTTCATGTTGCTCAGGCTCAGCAGTATTGTGCAGGCAAATTTAAAAGTTGGGATCCTATGATAACTACTCCCCCTGGACTGTAAGTTTCACTATGGCTTCATAAATATATATATATATATATATATATATATATATATATATATAGATAGATAGATAGATAGATATAGAGGTGCTGTGTTTCAGGGATGTTGAGCACTTGAGCTTTACAATTATAGCAGCAACTGATGAGGCAGAACATGGTCTAGAGTGTCCCAGCTATCCTTGGCCTCACCAAGGCATTCTCAGTTCATATGACCATGCTTCGTGAGTTTGCTTTGTAACTTTTGTTCCTTTTGTTCAAAAATAAATTTTGTTCCTTATATACACTAATGAAATGCCTACATCCATTATGAAATATGTAAACGCGAATATGTACTCTTTCAGTTTCAGATTACTTGCAATTTTACCGCTCATTTTTACCATTATTATAGAAGTTAAAGCATTACTTTTGAAGATTTCACACAAACATGAATTGTGAAGACATTGCTCCTGGTTGCTAATGCAACAGGTGCCCCTCCTATATGGGCAAAAGGTAGTATAATTAAAGAATACCTTGTAAGAGGGTGATTGGTTCAGAATGAAAATCGGAATGGGAATGTGAATGGTGGGGAATTTGTTTCATTTCCCCCAATTTGTTGAGGAATGACTCAATCTTCATTACCAGTATCTCATAATGACCAATTCCAATGTATCAAACCAAACTCCAATTTCCATTTCCATTCCTAACCTCCTATTATCTCCAACCAAGCACCTCCTAAGTTTTATTGTAAAACATATACATCTGTCATTAACTATGCTTCTGCTTCTGGTGTAACTGTAGGCAAGATATATGCGAATTGATCACCAGGAATCAGTGGCTTGGGAGTCCATATCAACGAAAAGATCGGGTGTATGAATATGTTTATTGCTGAGTGTGGTAGGATGCCATTGGTGCCAACTACCTTTTCTTTTCCCATGTATTGCCATTGAATTGTTGGAGGGTAATTTCACATTCACCTTAGTTGATGTACTTTATAATTCAACATTAGCATTCGGCATATTCACAAATATTAATAATAATTATTATGAATTGGTACTTAATCTAGACAAAGGTAAACAATATTTCTGTCATTAGAGGGATTTATTTATCACATATAACATAAAAAATAACGTCGTGTTTGATGTACCCAACAATATGGATGGACTTGAAGATACAATTTAAATAGTAGAAAATGACTATGTTTCTAGAAACATGAATTGAATAATTTGTAGCCATTATGCTTTACCAAATAATAGTTGGTTCTATTTTGCATTTGGAATTGCAGGAAAAAATTGAATTAAACTTAAATGCATAACTCATCATCAATTGAGAGAACTGTAATTTTGTTTCGTTCGAAAGTGTTGTTGGAGTGTTAGACCCAAGTCTTTCTTACTACCTTACAGTGTTACTCCATCTGTAAGGTTCACATCCACCTTAGTAGTGGCCGATGTGCCTTAGCTTCAACCTCATATGGCATAATGTGTATTCTCATGGTATTTAAGGTCAAGAAATTGGTTACAAACATCATCTCACTCAAAGTTGGTTAAATTGTTCTCATTAAGCTTGCTTATTTTGTACTCATTCTATGTTGACCATTTAAAGAATACATATTATTGGGCTACTCTGGATGTGTATGTGCGAAAGATATGGAGAGGATAGATGTTAATAATTGGTGTTATCTTGTGGTAAATTTTTATGGAACAAGTGTAACGTCCTTTTAGAGCACATGTTATTTAATATATTGAAATTATTCTAAATTGATTTATTTAGCAAAAGTTTTAAATACTTGTGAATAGTAATGTGGCTGTTACGACTTAATCTGCATGATTAAGCCACAGTTGTTTGGGGTCAGCGGCTCGAAGGTTAAATTGCAGGGGCTGTATGGTGGTTGTTTGGTTTGTGCTTAATCGTGGCAGCTGCTGTTTTGGTTTGCTTATTGTGGTTCAAGTGTGAGCTGTGCTATGTGACAGCTGATGCTGTTCGGGTGTTGCTGCGGCACAGCTAACGCGCTGCGTTCGAGAGGAATAAGGCAAGTTCGGATCTGCAGGTGAAGATTTTTAGGGTCTGCTTGGGGCTGATTTGGTTCAGCTGTTAGTATGCTGTTTGGCTATGGTTGCAGGCCTTATTTGTTATGTTTGGTTCCAAGCGTAAGGGCTGCTTGGTAGGGTTTGGGTGATTGGTTTTGTTTTTGTCTTGGATTGATCATTTGATTGGTGTGTGGGTTCCATTGTAATTGGTGTACAATTGTAAGTGGATTCTCTTGTAATTGGTGTACAATTGTAAGTATGATAATAAAGTGCATGTTTTTAAAAAAAAAGTTCATATAAAGTGATTATGGCGTGGTTAGAAATATTAAAAATGATTTAATTTTAAGCCTTTATTTGTATTGGTCATGGGTGACTTTTGAGTGTAGACCACCTCGTGTGTATCATGTTAATTACCCATTTGACTTTATACACATATTAATAGAATTTTTTTTTACTCCAAAATACTATAGCTTAAGGGGGTGTTAGGGATTGTTTAGAATCAATAAATATCGTTTACAAACCTAACTTACCTTTTTAATAGCAGAAATTAGTATCCTTACGTGGGTTTGTCATGAGAGATATCACCCAACATTGTTCTTACATTTACTAGAATTTTACGTCATGTTGTATACCCGGCCACCGAACGGGTATAACACTAGTTTGATTTAAGACAATTAGGAAGGCATGCTTGTAATTTTACGGTCATTATCATTTTTTAGATCTTAGGCCTTCCGTACCCCAGCGGGGAAGGGGCTCGGGATGGGGGATGTGGCAGCGGGGTGAGGGCGGGGTTGGGCTACGGCCCGGGATGGAGTTGCGGGGCGGGATGGTGAGCGGGGTTGGGTTCCCGAGGGTTTTATAAAATAAAAAAAAAATTTAATTAAATTTTTAAAAAAATAACCGTTGAACGGCTCTTTCTTAAAAAAAAAAAAAATTCTCAATTTAATCCCACTATATATTTAACCCTCAACCTCTTATTTCTCACACCTCTCAACCTCTTATTTCTCACACCTCTCAACCTCTTATTCTCTCAACCTCTTATTTCTCACACCTCTCAACCATGCTATTTGTGGTGACGTGGAAAACGACTTTTTCACGAATGATATCGAAAGCCAAATCAGTGAGACACAACGCGCGGCAAATGTTCGAGAAGTCATAAACCGGGAAACTCATAATAACCTTCGGTCGGATTTGGTCGAACATATTTGGCGTATCCAAGTTCCCAACAATGACGACGAGTAGATTTTTAAATTTATTTTGTAATTTTTAATTTTTTAATGAATGATATGAATTTTAATTTTTATTATTTATCTTATTTTTATTTATTAAATATATATATATATATATATATATATATATATATATATTTATTTTGTTAAATAATTAAATGTATAAATAAAAGAATTAAAATAAATGAGGTGGCAAAGGGGTTTGAGGGAATGGGGTACGGATGTTTAGGCCTTCCGTACCCCAGCGGGGAAGGGGCTCGGGATGGGGGATGTGGCAGCGGGGTGAGGGCGGGGTTGGGCTACGGCCCGGGATGGAGTTGCGGGGCGGGATGGTGAGCGGGGTTGGGTTCCCGAGCCATCCCGAGGGTTTTATAAAAAAAAAAAATTTAATTAAATTTTTAAAAAAATAACCGTTGAACGGCTCTTTCTTAAAAAAAAAAAAAATTCTCAATTTAATCCCACTATATATTTAACCCTCAACCTCTTATTTCTCACACCTCTCAACCTCTTATTTCTCACACCTCTCAACCTCTTATTTCTCACACCTCTCAACCTCTTATTTCTCACACCTCTCAACCATGCTATTTGTGGTGACGTGGAAAACGACTTTTTCACGAATGATATCGAAAGCCAAATCAGTGAGACACAACGCGCGGCAAATGTTCGAGAAGTCATAAACCGGGAAACTCATAATAACCTTCGGTCGGATTTGGTCGAACATATTTGGCGTATCCAAGTTCCCAACAATGACGACGAGTAGATTTTTAAATTTATTTTGTAATTTTTAATTTTTTAATGAATGATATGAATTTTAATTTTTATTATTTATCTTATTTTTATTTATTAAATATATATATATATATATATATATATATATTTATTTTGTTAAATAATTAAATGTATAAATAAAAGAATTAAAATAAATGAGGTGGCAAAGGGGTTTGAGGGAATGGGGTACGGATGTTTAGGCCTTCCGTACCCCAGCGGGGAAGGGGCTCGGGATGGGGGATGTGGCAGCGGGGTGAGGGCGGGGTTGGGCTACGGCCCGGGATGGAGTTGCGGGGCGGGATGGTGAGCGGGGTTGGGTTCCCGAGCCATCCCGAGGGTTTTATAAAAAAAAAATTTAATTAAATTTTTAAAAAAATAACCGTTGAACGGCTCTTTCTTAAAAAAAAAAAAAATTCTCAATTTAATCCCACTATATATTTAACCCTCAACCTCTTATTTCTCACACCTCTCAACCTCTTATTTCTCACACCTCTCAACCTCTTATTCTCTCAACCTCTTATTTCTCACACCTCTCAACCATGCTATTTGTGGTGACGTGGAAAACGACTTTTTCACGAATGATATCGAAAGCCAAATCAGTGAGACACAACGCGCGGCAAATGTTCGAGAAGTCATAAACCGGGAAACTCATAATAACCTTCGGTCGGATTTGGTCGAACATATTTGGCGTATCCAAGTTCCCAACAATGACGACGAGTAGATTTTTAAATTTATTTTGTAATTTTTAATTTTTTAATGAATGATATGAATTTTAATTTTTATTATTTATCTTATTTTTATTTATTAAATATATATATATATATATATATATATATATTTATTTTGTTAAATAATTAAATGTATAAATAAAAGAATTAAAATAAATGAGGTGGCAAAGGGGTTTGAGGGAATGGGGTACGGATGTTTAGGGATCGTGAGGGATGGGGTGAGGGATGGAAGAAAAGCTGATGTGGCGCTGACGTGGCAGGGAATCTTTCACAGATAGGAGGGATGGGGTACTGATGGCCTTAGGGATCGTGAGGGATGGGGTGAGGGATGGAAGAAAAGCTGATGTGGCGCTGACGTGGCAGGGAATCTTTCACAGATAGGAGGGATGGGGTACTGATGGCCTTAGGGATCGTGAGGGATGGGGTGAGGGATGGAAGAAAAGCTGATGTGGCGCTGACGTGGCAGGGAATCTTTCACAGATAGGAGGGATGGGGTACTGATGGCCTTAGCGACGCGCTCATTCTTGGCTCACTAGTGGGAAAGTGACTCCACAATCACGTGACACATTGTTGCCGTTATCATTAGGTCTTGATCCTCGTCACTCAAAATGTTAATTATATTGAAAATTGACTTAAATAACTATTTCACATAATTTAATTGGTCTTTTAGTCATTTTTTTATTTATCTAAATATTACTATTTCTATAATTTTCATTAAAAAAATATGATTAATTTTCGTTAAAAGAATTGCAGACTTGAGCCTGAAATTGCAGACTCAAAATTGGAGACCTAGATCTTGCAAACATAGAAATTGTAGACCTGGACTGAAAATTACGAATGTGGTTACATTTTAGTAAAAGTACGAAAGGAATGACTAGGAGATCAATTTAAGGGTATGAAATGACTATTTAAATCAATTCCCTGTTATATTTTTATTTTTTAGTAAATATTTAAATAACTATATTTATTGACTAACTAGTTATACTTTTAAATGTATATATATAAATTCAAGTATGTTCATATTAATCTTGGGTTTAGTTCAACTAGCAATAACGCTTGAGTTCTTGGGATCATTCTGAAAGCCATTGGTTCAAGTCATGTAAGACCGATAACTTTTCTGACTGTTTTTCAGGACCCGTGATTAGTCGAGACGTGTACAAGCTCATTTGAAAACTCATAGCTATTTTATAAAACATCTACCCCTATTTTTTTTAAAGAAAATTCAAAATTCAAATTTTAACTTGTTATTACATGCATACAACTTTCTAAAACTCTACAATTGAATTTTATAAAAATAATTGATAATCAACCAATAAACATGTTTAAATACAAGACAAATGTTTAGTTCTATTAAAATAACATTATACTTCATAAAAGTGCAAATCATAAAAATAAAATCAACAAAGGCAGATAATTTTTTTATACAACAGCGAAATTTTATAAAACTAGCAAAAAGCAGTTATAGTCTTTTACAGATATTAAAAGGATGATAAGAAATTGAGGGTTCAAATTCTCAACTTGAATATCAAGATTCACTTTCATATAATCCAGAGAGCATGGGAATTAAGTTATCAATTATTTTTAAGGTCTTAAAGAAGTTTGGCTACATAATCATTGTATTCATTCAAAATAAATCATTCATTTTAAAAAATGTCAAAAGTCAAACAACTTGTAATCAAGATCAAACAAATGCATTAGCCTCCTACCAAGACCCTACAATAATTTACACACACAAAAACTGGACATAAAAACCCCCGAAAAATAACAAATACAAACCATACAACCCTCAACTACTAGTCGTGTTATACGTGATTTTAACGACCACCGACAAATGAATGTTCGCTACATGACTTTGATCACCAAAAAGTCCGATTCGCCCAAAGCTCGCAATGCTGCTGTTCATCGTTGAATTCAAGAACACATTCAAAACCTGTTTCTCGCCACTTGCGATGAAAAAGTGAGCGGGGGTCACCTTCATAGAAACCCCATAAGGTGCGTTCCAGCCCACACTATACGACTCGTTCCTGCCAACATTGGTGACGGTTCTTTGGATGACTCGTGACTGGTTCAGGTTCGCAAGTGTGATCGAGGGCAAGTTTAGGTCCGCACCACTAACGTTCACGGCTCCACAATTCGTGCCCGTGTAATTTAAAACCACGGGTGCGGATCCGTTTATGCCACAGAGGAACGACATATAGTCTTCATAGCCTGCAAATACACAGAATTTAGTCTCTTTTATATATATATATATATATATATATATATATATATATATATAGGGTTGGGTTCAAATGAGGAGCGCATCAAAACGTGAGAACGTGAGGAGCACCGCCCATATACAAAATCACATGTGATTCACAACACAAACCGCGGGACAAACCGCGCGTGTCCGCAAACCGCGCGTGTCCCAAATGTTAATCACATATGATTTTTAGTCCTTGTGTTGTGAATCACATGTGATTTTGTACATGGGCGGTGCTCCTCACGCTTCTCACGTTTTGATGCGCTCCTCACGTGAACCTTCCTCTCTCTCTATATATATATATTATATTTACACCTTCATTTTATGTGATTTCTTGGAGAAGAATGACGTACCTAGATCAAAAATCAGTCCAGGATCTAATGCTGCGGTTGCATTCACGAAACCGCTCCCCATGTCAAAGGGTGTTGCCGGAGACTGGTTTAAATCTGGATTAGCATACGCACGTTGTGCCATTATGGGACCTCCGTCTTTATCATGGAGCGAAGCTGTTGTTGATAACGCAGACGCGATCGCTGAAGGACTAAAAAGCGGGAATTTTTGTTTAATTAATGCTGCAAGACCGGCAATATGTGGGGCCGCCATGCTCGTTCCAGACATCATCGCAAAGTCCTCACCTTAAAAACACGAATAACATAAAATAAGTATACAAATATTTGTTGCCAAACGACCACAATATATCTGACCCGGAGGTGGGGTCCGCAACTATTTACCAAGGAATTCAACCGAATCTGTGCCGCCTGAACTCCAAGCTGCCCAAATGAAATTTCCGGGTGCAACTAGATTGGGTTTCAATATGTCGGCATCTAGAAGGGAAGTGTCTTCAGGATCGGGTCCTCTAGCGGAATAATACATGATCTTTGGAGCACTGTTACAGAAGTTTGCTTCTACTCCGCCTGCAATGATTGCAACTGCCCCAAATTTGATGATCTTTTTTGAAATCGGATCTCTCTCTAACGAAGAATTGTAGTACCGAAGTAGGATCTGACAAGATAAATCAAGCCACCAGTGAATACCAAAGTGCATAATTCATCGCGATCTTGAGCATAGAGTGAGCTAGGCGGGTGAAAGAATTGTGCAACGTTTTAGGGTTTTATTTTCACATGGGTAGTCTAGTAATTTACCAATCTTGTCCCATCTCCCTAATTTTTGTTCCACCTATTTTGGTGGGACCTACTTAGTTTTGTCCTGTCCCGGTCTAAATATCACACCAAACGAGGGACACATTTTTGTTTTGTCTTGTCCCGCGTAGAGAACGTTCTGCATGGCCCGCAAACCAAACCAACCAAACTTCCCATTATATCCCTCTCAAAAGTAGGGTCTGGGTAGGATGTACGTAGACATATCCTCTA
This sequence comes from Saussurea involucrata, assembly GCA_033807775.1. Lineage (NCBI taxonomy): Eukaryota > Viridiplantae > Streptophyta > Magnoliopsida > Asterales > Asteraceae > Saussurea > Saussurea involucrata. The sequence goes on along the minus strand of CM066320.1, from coordinate 199,803,062 downwards.
CCCCACGTGGACTAATTAGGCCAAATGTGTCAAATACCACAATTATTAAAAAAAAAAATTAAAGATTTTTTTAATGATTTTATGTCCATTAAAACGGGGACAGACTAAAGAAACCTTTGACGAAATTAATTATAAAAGGTTTGTGACACTCTTACAGGATACTACTCACCTTGGAATCATTAGCAGATGGAATTATGATACCAGGCAAACTCATTGGAACAGGATTAAGCTGAAAGCCGATGATAAAAGGATCCATGGAGAACACAACTCCAGCTGCACTCAGATTTCTAGCCGTCTGAATAGCATTATTTATGGTCGACTGCCCAAGAACGAATTTAATGGAGTAGCTACAGATTAAGAGGTTTCCTTGGATGATGGTCTGATTCAAGCTACTGGAATCTTGGCATTCGTTCACATATTCATCTGTTGGTGTTTCTGGATCATTCAGTGCATCCGTTGCAGAGACCAAAGTGTAATCTTCATCTGTTCCAGCTGCAAAAAGACGAAATGCCGTATATTAATATTATATACTTCAAAAAGAACATGTCAAAGTCTCCAGCAACTTTGGAGGTACGTTTTCTTTTCTTATTCACCCAGTAAGGTAAGAGACACCCGATGAGCGTTTGGTGAACGGCCGCTAAGTGTCGACTTTCCAATTCTACCCTTAATTACGATATGTTGAAACTCATTACTCCCTCTATTATAAAGGGTAAAATTGTCATCAAATTTACACATTTCCAAAACTGTTTGTCTTTTTCATTGTGAACATTTATTTTGGGACGGAGAGAATAATAGAAACGATTATATTTAATAACGAAACATACGGGCAAGTCCAACTCCTGGAATGGTGATGTTGTTCCCAAGTAGAATAGAGTTGCTATACATCCTATCATGTGCAGCTGCACCAACCGTAAAGATCCATGGACTGAAGGAAGAAACACTCTTAGGTGAGGGTCCAGTGTTACCGGCGGCTTGTACCACAAAAATACCCGTTTTAATTGCCGATAACAAGGCCATATCTATGGGATTAAAGAAAGTTGCAATTCCCGGAGGACGTCTGTTAGGAGTGATCGACAAGCTTATCACGTCCACTCCATCCTGAGCTGCCTATACAAAATTGATGACGAAAGTGGAAAACACATGTTATATAGAGAGCAATCAAACCAAACTAAACATACCCTTTATGTCCCACCCAAATTCTAAATGAAAAACCGAGGAACACTCTGGTAACCGTTCGTCTAGACGGTATGCACATGTGCATACAAGTAATTGAAGTTGTTTTTTGGTTTTTATGCACATGTGAATAATGCATATGCACGTTTGCATGTTACAAATTACTTGTATGCACATGTGCATACCGTCCGGATGAAGGTACCAGGGTGTTCCTCAATTTTTCATTTTTTTGAAGTTTTCCTTTGAACTTGACCCTATATATTTGCTCCATGGGAAATAAACGATGAAATATTCCAAGCCTCATTTATCGTCGGTGACGATAAATATTTATCTTAATTATTCAGCACCATACCTGGTCAATGGCAGCAACAACATCAGCAGCAAAGCCACCGAAGCTTTTGTACAAGGCCTTGTATACAGCAATGCTGAAAAGAGAACACCCACAATAATAGATAAGAAAAGCATCAAGTTTCATCAATTTTGCAACACTTTTCAAGATTTCTTGACATTCTAGCAATAAAGCGATAACCACTCGAAGGCGAAATCAGTTTACTCACTGTGAACGAGGGGCCATTCCGCTGGCATTCCCGTAGTGATGCCCAGCTACTATGACTGGAATACCATGGTTTCCGGCAGCAATAGAAGCAGTGTGCCTGAAACGTATTTTTTTAGCATTTAAGATGTTAGTGAAATTAGAAACTAAAGTGAATGGCAGACAAATTTTGCAGCTGGAACAAATATAAAACAAGATGATCCCTAATTCATAGTACTAGAGGAATGGTAGTATGTTTTCAATAGTGAGCAAAATGAATGGCCCTAACATCATTTAATCTTAACTATGATAATCATATATATATATATATATATAGAGGACAAATCAAACCTTGCAAATCTTACAAACCATGCAAACTAATCCATTAGTATATTTATGGAAATGATGAGGGTCCATTTATTATGATTTGAATATTTATGGAAGATGATTAGAATTCATAATTATTATCAAGACTTCATATTAGGAAACAATCAATATATTTATGAAACCAGATATTCGTTAGACTAGATGGACGGTTGAGATTGGTTTGTAAGGTGTGCAACCTTTGCAAGGTTTGTATTTGAATGGACCTAGTAATATGCACATGTGCATACACGTAATTGAAGCTGGTTTTTGGTTTTTATGCACGTGTGCATGTTACAAATTACTTGTATGCTGCACATGTGCATACCATATTTCATAACAACATTTCAATAAACACGACTCACTAGCACGCATGAAAGAAGTATTCGATAACTGAAAATTAAATCGCACAAGTAGAAGAAAGAAATGAAGCTATAAAAATAAAATAAAAATTATCACCAAATAAAGAACACAAAAATACTCACGTCCCATGGCCGTCACCATCAAATGGGGAAGCATAGTCCTGAGAAGCATTAAAAATTCCTCTTGTAATGGCCGACGCTGCAAAGTGACGGGCCCCAACAAGTTTTCGGTTGCAGGACCCCGATGGGAAGTCTCGAGTGACCTCACAAATGCCCGTGAAGTGCTCCGGAACAGGATAATGGTTCTCAGATAGACCATCGGCAAAGCTCACATGGGTTGGATCAATTCCAGTGTCAATTAACCCGATTACAATTCCTTCTCCTGCAGTCTCATACCCACCCTCTTGGAGCCAAGCCCCTTGCGGTAACCCCAGAAACTGTGGGGTGTGAGTAGTTGCGGTTCTAACAGAGAAATCGGGTACCATGTTCGCCACCTCTTTTCGACCCGACAACTTTTGTGCCTTCACATTTTCAACAAAATTGAAGGGTTCAATTCACATGTGAATAAACATGTTTTGGCAACCATAAGCTAGCTTGTTTTTTGAGCTTATCGAAAAAGCCCCGTTTGGTTAGCCATAAGTTAGCTTTTTAAAGAAACTACTTCAAGTAGTGTTTCAATAAGCTACATGGGCTTTTTTCCACTTTTTCCAATTATTACCCCTTATATTTTTCCAATTAAAATTTTTTAGGGCGTCCTTTTAGGTCATTTTGCATTGTCACCTAGCTTATCAACTAGTTTTTACCAAACATGAGTAGTTGACGGGCTACGATAAACATCAAAGGGTTCAAATATATTATGATTGGATCGTCATTCGTCAAACATCTATGATATTTCTATTAGTAGCGTAATAAATATATATATATATATAGTGTTTGCGATGATGGCGGACCATAACAAGTAATAGTAAGCGGAGAGGTTATACCTGTTGAGGAGTAACAAGAACAGCAAACCCGTTTATTAAGTAGTGATAGCTGTATAATTTCAGATATTTCTCCCCTTTTAGAACCCGCTTCAATAGTGAATCGTGAACTCTTGCTATACGAGAACCATAATGGTTGTGGCCTTTTCTCGTGATGTTACGGAAACTAAATTAGGAAAAACAAGTAAAATGGCAACATAAGTAATGGACGGAATTAGAAGATAACCGAGCACAAAGAGTTAGCATAAATTTTAAAAAATAAAAATAAAAGCAGTAACGTTGTCTCTTGCGGGTCTCAGTCGATCCTATCCTAACTAGTTTAGAAGTTGCTCATAATAGTTTTCTTTCTTTCAATATTGACCCCGGGATTATACTTTACAAAAATAACTCTAACAAATCCTTCCCATGAGAAAAGTTTACAACCAACATCAATGTTAAAGTTGAAAAGCAATCACTTTGATCCCCAAAAGTCAACCAAAAAAGAGAAAAAAAGTCTCTCGAAATCAACCAAAAAACTTTAAAAATCCCTTGAAACAGTGGCATTCGGCTAAAACACATCTGGCGACTTTGTGGCCCTTTGATCCACCTTAGAGGTGCACCCACTCCCCAAAAATCAGGGGCGGGTTCCGTGTGGGGCCACTCAAGGTTGATGTAATCAACCTTTTGCTCAAATATGATCATCATCACAGCATTCACTATTTGGTCACCATCACAGCATTCACTATTTGGTCACCATAAATGGTGGTAAAGTGGGAAGCACTCACAAGATACAACTCACAAAATTTCCTATAAATTGGTATGCTAACTAGTACTACTTTTTCAAGTTTTAACCCCAAGGAATTGACCATAAATAGGAAAGCAAAACTCTAATTCCAAATCTAATCACTTCCCAATACCAAATCAATATGGAATCTAAACCTTCTATGAATCAAAGAACATAAAAACAACCAAAAGTAACCCCAAGGGCTGTGGAGTACAGGTTAAGGCCTTGGGGATGTGGCGGAATAACCCATCTGCCCAGGGTTCGAATCCAGGCGTACACAACTCGTACTGTCATAATTTGCCAAGGAATTCCAAAAAAAAAAAAAATACAAATTGCAATTCCAGTACACAAATCAGTAACAAAATTGACAAAACCCAAAATCAATTTCGCATTCAGAAACTACAAAAAAAAAGCCAAAAATGCATCTTTTCACCTTGGATTTTCGAGTGTGTTTGCTTCTCCAGAAGTAGACGAAGGGTATCCAAAAGGATGAGTTGGCTTCTTGGCTTTATGAGGCCTTGAATTGTGAAAAGCAGAAGCAGCTTGTTTGAGAGTAACCATAAACACAGCCGCAGGTGAAGTATCTGCATCCTCCTGACATCGAATTCCCCCAATTAAAACCCCAAATACCACAATCGCCATTATTCGCACAATGCCCTCCATTTCCTTTCCTAAATTGAAGCTCGAAAGCAGCTTTTAGCAGCAAAGCGAAACTGCAAACCGACTAGATATGGTAGGAATTGAGGTTGGTTTGAAAAGTTCTGAGAAGAACACAGTACGAGTCCATGGAAGAAGAAGAGGAATTGGGGAAATGGGTTTGGTTGGAGAGATAGAAAAGGGAGAATCTGCAAAAAAACAGAAGAGCTTGTTGTGGTGGTGGTGGTGTTGGGTGGTGTGCACATGAACGTTTAAATTTGTTTATTAGGAAAGAATGAATGTAAAGAAGAAAAGGGATTAATATGATTAACGTTTTGCTTTTGTTTTATGACTGTTGTTGGATTGCAAACCCCACCCCATTCCCCTTCCCCTTCTGAAAGCATCCACCATTGATGAGTATCTTCGTTTTGTATTATTTGTCAATTTGATGTGCGATTGTAATTGTGCGGCTTATACATTCATTAAATATTTTGGTACTATAATAAAATAGTTGGATAAACGTTTTTTAGATAAGAGTCGTCATGGTCACTGTTTTCTTATTGAAAGGCAACCATAAAATTATTTTTGAAAAAAAGAAAGAAAACATAACATAAGGTCTGCAAGAACAAGCACTAACTGAAAGTCTGAAACCAAAGCAAGCAACAAAACCGACAAAACAAACAACAATCAAAACACAACAAGAAAGCGGCCAACAGCCCCAAAGAGTAAAATACGGTTGCCAAATCACAACTAACCCTCACGATCCTACAACCGAACATGCTTACCCTTCAAACGCTTGTCCTCCACACCACTTCGGCCAGGAGAAAGAGAGGTCCTTACTCCTTACTACGCATCGAGATCCACTTAATGACTTAAATTATAAGAGTTTAATGGCAAAAAGACGATGAATAATAATGTTGTTTTCAGAACATCCTCACTTTCCTTATCATAAAAGATTTTCAACTTTTAAAATAACATAGTAAGATTGTTGGTAATCGTCTTTTACTCGATAAACACTAACCAGAAAGCGTCACCATTCTCATTTACCAGGTAAAACTCTCAACTTTGACACAAATAGGATTTTCGATTATTATTTAGAACATCTTTAATAGTAGGTTCTTATAAGAACTAATACTTAAAAAAGTTCTTATAATAAATTCACATTCTTTGAGTTCTTAGGCCATCCGTAGCGCAGCCTTCAAGCGCCACATCAGCGCCACATCAGCTTTTTTCCTAACCCTCTCCTCAAACCCTCAATCCCTAAAGTGGCGTAGCGCTACCCTCAAGCCCTCTTGCCACCTCATTTTTTTTAATTCTTTTATTTATATATTTAATTATTTAACAAAATAAAAATATTTATATATTTTTTAATAAATAAAAATAAGATAAATAATAAAAATAAAATTTCATATCATTCATTAAAAATAAAAATTACAAAATAAATTTAAAAATTACAAAATAAATTTAAAAATCTACTCGTCGTCATTGTTGGGAACTTGGATACGCCAAATATGTTCGACCAAATCCGACCGAAGGTTATTATGAGTGCCCCGGTTTTTGCCTTCTCGAACATTTGTCGCGCGTTGTTCCTCACTGATTTGGGTTTCGATATCATCCGTAAAAAGGTCGTTTTCATCGCCACCACAAATAGCATGGTCTTCGTCTTCGAGTATCATATTGTGTAATATGACACAAGCGTACATAATGTTTGCCAATCTTGTCGGTTCCCATCCGCGTGTCGGGTTATGAAGTATATGCCAACGTTGTTTAAGCACGCCAAAAGCTCGTTCAACATCTTTACGTGCCACTTCTTGCGCGGACTTGAACTTTTGTCGTTTAGGGTCCTGTGGGCACGTAAATGATTTTACGAAAGTAGCCCATTCCGGATATATCCCATCCGCTAGATAATATCCGTGCTCGTAGGTGGCTCCATTCACCTCAAAAGGGCAGTCGGGTGCTTTTCCATCATATACATCGTTCAAGATGGGCGACTGATTGAGAACATTGATGTCGTTGTTGGAACCGGCAACACCAAAGTATGCGTGCCAGATCCATAGATCTTGAGAGGCCACTGCTTCTAGCATGATCGTCGGGTGCTCATGATCACCTCTCATGAATTGACCTCGCCATGCTACCGAACAATTTGCCCACGCCCAGTGAGTACAGTCTATGCTTCCGGGCATGCCGGGAAATCCGTGTTTAGCTTCATGCGCGGCGTACAACTTCTGAATATCAATAAAAGTAGGCTTGCCGTAAATATTTTTGACCATACAGTTCAATAATACTTGTGCAGAATTTGTACAGACAATCTCGTGACGTTTTCTCTCCCATACGGATGTACTCGTCAAGTGCGTCATCAGCTACTCCATACGCCAATTGCCGAATAGCGGAAGTACACTTTTGTATCGGAGAAAAACTTTGTTTGCGTCTGCCGTCCAACTGAAGTGTAAAATACGGATACTCTCCTTCTAAATCTTCAACTATTCGTTTGAATAGTTGCCTGCTCATCCTGAAGCGCCGCCTAAACATATCCGGTGTATAAACCGGGTTGTTGCCAAAGTAGTCCCGCATAAGCCGCTCGTTTGCAGCTACTCGACCTCTTTCTATGTTTGCGGCCCTCTCACTTCTTGACGATGAGGCGGTGCTACCATAAATTAATTGTGCAGTCTGTCGAAAAATTTCCCTTAGTAGATGCAACAACTCGTCGGTGTCTACGGATGATGATGATGCGGTCGGTGAACCGGGTTGTGGCGAATCCATATTGTTTAAAATATAGAGAATGGAAGAGAATGAGAGAATGAGAGAGTTGTTTTGTGTGAAAAATAAAATGGGTTTTAGGATTAATATATATAGTGTGATTAAATTGAAAAAAAAATTAAAAAATAAATAAATAAAAATATAGCCGTTGGTAGCCGTTGGATTTATTTATTTTCAAAATTTTAAAAAAAATAAAATAAAAAACAAACAAAAATCGTCGGGTTCCACGGGTTTACAAACCCACTCCCTCAAGCCCGCTACGGAGCCCGCTACCCCCGTACCCCTTACCCGCGTACCCACTTGCCATCTGGCGAAGCCCGAGCCCGAGCCCGTGGGCGGTACCGATGGCCTTATATAATTACTTTGATTCTTATTTTGAACTTGATATGAAGTGACATATTGTAAGTTTTTTTTATAATTAAACTATGTGAATCAAAATCGGTTATAATTATATTTTGTAAAAAGTAACCTAAACAAATACAAGTATACAAATTTACAACTATATATGTAAGTGTAAAGTAATTATTCTTTTTTTGGGAAGGGTGTCCTAGGCTATGCCTAGACTAATCCCTTGGCAAATTATGACTGTAAGACATCAGCCATAATTAAACTTTAGTGACCACAATTGTTGTGTACTCCTGAATTAGAACTCGGGTAGATGAGATATTCCACCACATCCCCCAGGTCCTTAACCAGTACGCCACAACCCTTGTGGTTAAAGTAATGATTCTTAGAAGTGGGAAATATTGATATTGTATATATTCATGTATTAACCTTTTGTACAAAATACCTCATGATAATTTAAATGATATACATATTCACTTGTAAAAATCTAAATATTACATGATTTCATTAAATATTTACATAAAAAATCAATAAGCATGCATGAGGGTAAATTTACACTTTTGGCCGAAAAACAATTGACCTTTACCTTTTTGGCATTTTAATGATTGAAGAAACACTAATATTGTTCTTCCCTCTTTTATTAAAGTCTTTTTTATTAATTATTTATTATGATTTGGAAAATATTTGCACTCAAATATACAAGAACAAGAAACTATGTTAATACAAGGATATGACATTAAGTTATTGCCTTTTATTATATTAAAGTATATAATCTACGGTTCAGTATAGATACATGTTTGCATGAATTAAATAGAAATAAATTGAATAGCAAGCAAAAGTTCAATAAAGTTTATCTTGATTGTTGTTAACATTAATTATTATTGTTTCTAGTTGTATATATAGAGATTGAAGAGTTGATAACGAACAAAATGAAAAAAACGAAAATCGTAAAAAAATACCGAAGATTATTGAACTTTTGTTTGGTTTTGAACTTTTTGATTGTTTGTGATTGGTTTTGAAACACATTTGAAACATTATGAAGGCATTTTGGTTTGCGATTGGTTTTGATACACATTTGATACATTTTAAAAATTTCGGTCCTAAGTGGTCCTAGTACCGATTTTCCTGTCCCGAAACCGAAACCGTACAGGTACATACGGTTCGGTTTTCGGCACCAATTTTTAGTCGCAAAAAAATTCGATACCAACCGGTTCGGTACCAGTCCGGTCCCGATCTCATCCCTCCTTCAAGGAACTCACGACCAGAAAAAGGAGCCAGCGTTGTTTTTTCAGATGTATAGTAGAAATTTGCTAAATCAAAATAAATGTAAGAGTAAATTACATGAATGGTCCCTGTGGTATGGTCATATTTTGGATATGGTCCTTAAAACGCAGAAATTACACTGGGCGTCCCTGTGGTATGCCAAAACGCACGCAAAGGGTCTCTCTTTCTAACGGAATCTGTTAACCCAGTTAACTCAAGGGGTATTTTTGTCTTTTTGCCCTCTCTTTTGTTCTTTTCCTAATAAGAAAATAATAAAAATAGAAAAATTAATAAAAAAATGGACCCCACCCTTACCCCCCTTTACCCCTACCCACCCTTGGCCGGATTCTGCAAAATCTCGCCGGAAAAGAGGGGAAGAACTGAGTTACAAACTTGTTGAGTTGAATTGTTAGGTATATGGTGCGAGGCCGATTAGGAGATGGTTGCTAAAATAAAGTAGTCGTTAGAGTTGGACGTGATATTTATTAGATATTTTATCGTATCAAAATTATAACATAGCTATTAGAGATGCTATTAACTTAATCTCAATCATTGTTAATTCCGAGTTTTTTTTTTTGAAAGGGTATCCGAGGACATTGCCCCGACTAATCCCGACAAGGTGAGGCAATTGCCCCAGCTGCTAAAGCGTGCATCCCTGAGTTTATCCCCAGTAGCCACAAGTTGGAAGCGCCTGGATTCGAACTTGGGGTAGATGGGTTACTAGCTACATCCCCCACAAGCCTTAACCAGTACGCCACAAGCCTTGTGGTTAATTCCGAGGTTCTTCGTAAAATATATTAAAACATAAGATATTTTCTTTACGCTTACATATTTGAACAAATAAGTTTTATGAATTATATATTATATTAATTAAATTGTCTTCATTTAATATTAAATTTAACCAACTAATAACAGTTGAGATAACAAACATTATATAGGTTAAATTATTGTTTCTATTGTCCATCCAGACAAATTGATAATTTAATATAGTTAATTGATTCAAATTGACAAACAACAATGTACTTGTATGATTGTGATAATATACATGCGATTAATTAATCTTTTCGATTTATATGTCTATTTTGCCGATAGTAGGCGTGATCAGTAGCAAACCTAACTTTTGTGTGGTGAATCGAGGAACAAACGAGAATGCACCACATGTTCCTGACATTTATAGTATATTCATCATGAATGGTGTTTCATTCGTAATAAAATGTGTTCATGAATGGTGTAAAAAATTCATGTTCATTATTCATGATGAATTGGTACAAATGAGGGACACGTATCCCCATGTTCACTCAGAGATTCAAGTTTGCAACTGAACTATCTCTAGCCTACGGTAATTTACGACAATTAGACCATTAAATCGAAAACCCTACGTGTGACCAAAAATACAGGTTTTCGAAGATTTAGTTTAAGCAACCGTAACTCGTAAGCATTCAGGCCTAAATCAAACAAACCCAGTAAATCTCAGGGCCAAAGATGAACATATAAGACCTATATATATGGCAAAATAACAATTCACAATAACTGTGTCCAAAATATGATACATCAATAACAACAGGTGCATAAAATTGATCACACTAATCACTGAACCATGATTCCTGAGAAAAAACCAATTATAACTTTTATATACCGTTATTTCGTTACGAAGTCGGATCGCATCTTTTCGTCAATAGGCGATGCTGTGTGTGTAATCAATCAAATCGCTAGACCGCTCTTCATAATCTCGATCCAAGTTGTTAACACTCTTTCTTGGCGATCATTGGCACTGCTATTGGGTAAGAGGAACACATTCGAGCTCCATTTGTAGCACACCCTTTTCGACGTTTTGGAGTTTGAGAGCGATCTCCTGCTTTACGGTCCCTTTTGCGAGTGTGATCACACCATCAAGGGTGTTGTCTTTGCTTGCTACCCATTTTCCAAGTTCTTCTATTGATGAATCTTTGAGGTCGGAATTCTCAGATGCTCTGGCGGCGGAGAGCAACGGTTGGATATCGATCTCACCGTCACCCATAAAGTCATCGGCTTTGAATGTATCCCTGTCATAAACAATCTGCAACATGATGTGATTTAATCAGTACATGAAGCCAATGGACATGTTTCTAATATGCAATTGTGTGTTTGAATTCGCACATAAAATCCAACAATTTTTTGAAAGATTTAGCTCCAAATGTATCTATTTGCATGTTAATAATCATTATAAGATATTGGTAAGATTGATTGTGGCATGGTCTACACGTTTTCTTAATTTTGTTTTATTAAAAGATATTTCAAGTATTTAAAACTGTTGGTCAATGACATTTCTGTATCAAGTCAAACATTGCAGCTTTTTCTAAAAAGGCGGGACCCACAAGCAAAACACAATTGGAAGCTTGTAAATGGACAAGCAAAAAAGGAACTTTTTCACAAGTTTAGGTGGCTAAAAAAGCTCTCCGATCAACATTAAAACTTACTTTTTACGTTTCAAAAACTTTGTGAAACTGATTTTGACATAAAAAGAGGGTGCATATAGTGTCTCCTAAGGTTATTCCTTTGTGAGCAGAGGTCACGAGTTCAAGTAACATAAACAACCTCTTTGTTAAATGGACTATTTTACTCGATATCCTTAAATATAAATTTTATTAACAACGTAGTCTTCTCACAGGTATGAGAAAATGCAGGTTTTCTCAAACCTGTCAGAAGGTCATGGATTTAACAGAAAATACATGAAAAGTATTTATACGAAAAATGTAGAATTGACTTACCACTCTTAAAGGAGGAATGTTATCGGGAATTGATAACATTAGCTGTTCATTCCATACAGGGTTAAGGTTGCTCTTTATAACCCGTGTCTTCACCGACTGCATCACAAGTATAAAACTTTCAATCAGCTTTACAATAATATCGTTACTTTTAACTATCGTTAGAATTTAACTATGTTATGCCAATTGAAGTGTCATTAGGTGTGAGGCTCACTTGGTTTCCCAACGATAGGATCACATAAGGATCGCTGGTCATCATATCTCGGATAGCTAGGTTGGTGCCTCTGACCACATTGACCTTTATCAGACCAATAAATTCAACCATACCTGCCTATAAACAAGATATCAGACACATAAAGTAATATTGTTTCATATAGAACTTTGATATATACCTCTGTTTTGAAATAAAAGTTTTACTTCAACTATCGTGGTCACACAGATTATATTTTATCCTGGGGTTTATTTAGGAGAATAACCTTTAAACAAATGTTTTTAAATGCATGACCTTCTGATAGACTTAAGAACACGTTTTTTAACACAAGAATGTCTCAAAATCTGTCACAAGGTCATGCATTTAAAGAGAATCTATCGGCAGGTTATTCTTATAGCACTCTCATTTAGAAGTTTAGCATAAGTATCAAACTTTGCTTTGAAATTAAACAATTACATCAATTTGAATCGAGTTATTTAGGTAAATGACCTCCTAACAAAAAAAATAAAAAATGCATGACCTTCTGTCACATTTAAGAATGCCAATATCTCTTCCTAACACAAGAATGCCTCAAAATTTGTCATAAGAAGATTATTCTCCTCGATAAACCATTTGAATCCCAAAATATGTGTTGAAAAAACTTTAGAGAAATAAAATGTATATATATATGGTTAGGTTCAGGGGAAAACCGCAAAAAAATGAAAAACCGAGGAACACCCCGGTAACCATTCATCTGGATGGTATGCACATGTGCATGCAGGTAATTTGTAACATGCACACAGCACACGTGCTTAAAAACCAAAAAAACAACTTCAATTACTTGTATGCATATGCGCATACCGTCCAGATGAACAGTTATCAGGGTATTCCTCAGTTTTTCATTTTTTTGAGGTTTTCTCCTGAACCTCCCTCCCTCTATATATATATGTATGTATATTATTCTATCCAGGATGCTACAACTCTATTTCCAGCCATATTGAACAGTTGATTAGAATTTAGACATCACCCTACAAGAGTAATTACCGTTGAGTTACTCGTCTTAGCAGGAACCTTGTTTTCAGCCTCTTTTCTTTTCCAGCTGTTGCGAAATGCTTGGCCAATACTTTGCATACGGATATTGTTTGAGTTCTTCTTGTCCATAATAGCACCAATGAAGTTTGTTGAAGCGCAATGCAAGGCCGTTGACTGAGATTGTTCAAGACATATCTGTTTATTGGAGTTCAAAAATTGTTGCAGCTCATATTTTTTCCTGGGTATGATGCATAAAGTGGTTTACTAATTACAATATGATTAGATTAGTCATCCAAGATTAATGGCACATGTAGTTCCTTCTTTACCTGATAAACTCCAGGCGCTCCTCTATAGAAGAATCTGGTCTTGGTTTTCTATAGTTGTAAGGAATGCAGGCTTCATATTTTGAATTCACAATCGTATTCCCACCACATTTAATTACGGTATTGACTTCTTCATGTGTCCACTCATCTAGATTCACTGATAACACCTGTTACAAAGAACATCTAGTTAACCACAAGGGTTGTGGCGTGGTGGTAAAGGCCTGGGGAGTTCATAGCGCTTGCCCGGGTTCGAGTCCCACACGCAGCACTTGTGGCCACTGGGGATTATCTCAGGGCTGCATTACTTCGCGGTCGGTATGTTTGCCAGGGATGTACTGGGCCGAAGGCCCAGGAACCCTACCCAAAAAAAAAGAACATCTAGTTGTTTAGTATGGACTCTACTGCCATCATTGTATTTGGATTAACTGCAATATTGAATTTTATGAGCCAAGAATTGGACAATGGCAAATAGCAGAGGAAAAGAAGCTTGTTCTTTGACATAAAATTGCAAATTTTGCATTTGGTATAAAAATTGTTCTATGATATAAAAATCATAGAACTCTTTCAGTAATTAGCTTAGTATACCAATCATGCTCCTTGTTTCCCCCACTGAATCTAATTGAGCCCTCCAGTTGCTTCTCAAAATTAGAAACTTGCCACTTTTTTTGAGGAAGGGATGAATTGGCAATTACTTATGCAAATGCTTATCCAATTAACACACAAACTCACCCGAGTTTATCTTATGTTTTTATTCAGTTTTTGTATAAAATATTTGTAATCCAAGATTCCAAGTTATTTAGGTTTTAATGATTATTTCAATGTATAAACTGGTGCAGGCACTTTGTTATAACTGCATACTGAATCGAGATTCTAAGTTGAGACAATAAATGATTACCATACTTTTGATATATGAACACCGAGGCTTCTATGTGCTCCTGAACACTTGATGCAGATAAATGCTCCAAAACTTACAGATCTGGTCACCCAAACAAGACACAAGTTCAGGTACGATGTGGTATAAGAGAAATGAAGCTAACAATGCATAAAGAAATACTCAATTCCATGTACATTGTATTGAACACTTCAAAACTTCTCAAGTAAAAATGTAAATAAATAAGGAATTTAAAAATGAGGCATATGTGATTCCATATCTGATTGAGTCAGATAATTGTACATCGCTGATGCATCTAATTGCCATGTTTATATGAGTCAGAGGGTTTAATTGAAGTCAAAACAAGCATCTGGAGCTTAGCACTTACACCCATTTCGGATCTGGAGTTCCGCAATCTGCACAGAACATATTACCCGATTCAGAGATGAATTCTGCCAGCTTGTGTTGTGCGCCTGATCAGTGAAAATTACATTGCATCAAGAAAAAACAACGAGTTAATTAACAATCTGATCAGTATAACTTATCATCAACCAGAAGACATTATTCACAGCAAACATGTATAAACAAAGTACTTAATTTACCTGATTACTGATTTACACAAGTTAATTTTGTCAGAAAAAAAGTGACCACTAATTACTTCTATGAGGGGCATGAAAACATGGGTTCGTAAAGCGAGTGTTCTGGGTTAAAGAATAAGGGTCTGTTTGTTAGTAGCTTAACGAGCTTAATGAGACTCACAACTCAGCTATACATGACCGTTTGGTAGTGGCCTAATGATATAGAAAGTGGCTTATTCAGTAAGCTTCTAGGGGGGAGCTTCATGCAGAAAGCCAAGTTTTTTTTTCCTAGCCTGCCCCTCCCAGTTAAAAAACACGTTCCTTCAATCTATGAAAAAACCACCCAAATAAAAACTCTCCCAATCTATACAGACATATTAACCAACAAAGACAACTTTATCCATACATGACTTAATGAAAAACCAGCCAAACAGCCCCTAGGAGTCTGTCACATACGGTACATGGAACTTGGCCATATTGGTGACGAAGGTATGGTAATTCTCAGCAACTGGGAATTTTCGGGAGAAAACAAGGTAGCGGATTTGGAGTTCTGTGAACTCTTTGTTTTTTGAAAGCAACAATGGATTCGTTTTTTCTAAGGCTATACATAAAACGAAGGTGACACAGGATTACCATCATTCGGATGTTTGGGTCCCTGTCGATTTCCTACACTTGGTGGTGCTTGGTATTTTATCTCCATTATTGATGATTACACAAGGATCACACTGGTTTTCATCATTAAGCAGGTATACTTAAGTAGGTGTATACTGTTGGATAGACCTTTGTACAGCATAACAAACATATTGCTGAGTGTAGTGTAAATGTGTAATAACTACAAGTAAGGGTATAAGTTGGGAGGCAAACTGACTCTTCTTAGATATAGCAGATGGAAACAGTTGTAAGCAAATCATAAGTCATGGTGTACAGAAGTTGACAGTGAGGTTTGAGGAATGAAATCAAACATACTGTCATATTGTGACTGTCGAAACAAGCAGCTCCAATTTTCTTTATTTTCTAAACATAAGAGGTCATAGAGGCAAGATCCTGAGATGATAATCATACGATTTAGTACCACATCCAGTTAAAGAAGTATAATTTGAGTAAGGAATGCCACATATAACAGAAATAACTTCCTTCTAACATCACAAAAAAACTGTGTTAACATCACATTTATAGAAGTATATTTGGGCGGTGAATTGAACCGGAAATACAGGTGGCTTGAAGAACCTCAGTAACTACACTGGCATAACCTCCAATAAATGAACTTGATAAACAACATGCTCCTAGATTTTAACATTTTTGTATAGCTATTTTCCTCAATAAGTTCACCTATCGTCTTTGTTACTTGTTAGCTATTTCATATCATGTGTTTCATTAGAAAATAAAAAAGCCATATTACTCTCACCCTCAAGTATTGAGATTGAATACTATATCTTTTTTCTTATAAAGAACAACTAATTTACTTTTGAGAGTCAAATGAGATATTTTTAACATCAAAGTTGATAAAACAAATGTTTGCTACAAAAGAAAAAACTTGATATCTAAAGTAACAAAAAGAGATTGGAATTACAAACTAAATAACTTTTGATCATGATTAACTTTTTGAACATATCTTAGGTTTTTCATAGCAAACCAACCATAAATCTTATGCAAATTCCAAAAGGAACACTTCAGCTTTCAAGAATGGTCAATTTTAGACAATTTATGAAAATGTAAATGCAATAGGAAACCATCATAGTTCCCAATATTCGGCAGCTTTCCATATTTTCTCTAAGTTCAGTAATTATTTCTTCATATTGCAAGAATGAAGGTTTTGTTTACACGAAAAACCAACTAAAATAATTGAAATCGTCAATAACTTATTCTGATGGTGAGAAATGTTCACGTCAATAACAAAACACAACTTCTATGGAAACATTGCATATTGTGAATATTTTAGGTTTGCCGACATCAATTACATAAATCATCATCCATATCATAACCCTAACATCATATAAAACATAATCTGCGAAACAGCAACATGGAGGACTCGATCATTACCTGATACATCGTCGGAATCGGGTTTCTTATGCGTCGTAGACATTTGCGCCTCAGAAATCGAAATGCAGCAACGAATTCTCAAACTTTCTATGCATCTGCATTTTGATCCGCTTTATACATCATGATATCCATAATCGAAATTTTATATCATTGCGAATGAGAGAGAAATAGAGAGGGTTCTCAAGGATTTCAATCAAACAACATAGAACAACTCAACAACATATAACAGATTGAGTGAGTTACACATTTAGTCCCCTGACTTTTCTCAAACTGCTACTTTAGTCTTTTCAATAAAATCTTTTGTTATTTTGTATCTCAATTACTTTTTTATTTTTTTGGAAACGGGTGATCCCAATTTTTGACTAGACTAATTCCATGACAACTTAGGCCATCCGTAGCCCAGCGGCTTCGGGCCCGGGTTCGAAGGGCGGGTTGGCGGGCTCTGGGTACGACTTCGGCGGGTTCACGCGGGTACGGGTGGCGGGTAAGGGGCTCGGGTTCCCCAGCCCGCATACCCGACGAGTTTATTTTTTTTTTTTATAATTTTTTAATTCAAACGGCTATAATTCAAACGGCCATATTTTTTTTTTTATCAATTTTTTATTTTCCAATTTAAACCCTATAAATCATCCTCAAATCTCATTCATTTTTCACACCAAAATTTAAACACTCATCTCAATCCTTAAATATTTTCTTTCATTTCTTTCAATCCGATATAAACTTTATGGATTCGCCACCCGTTTCATCGTCCGGTTCTTCATCATCCATTGACACCGACGAGGAATTCGGTCAATATGATACTCGAAGACGAAGGTCATGCCATTTGTGCCGATGGAAACGCCGTGGTAGCGGATGAAACACAAATCACTGAGGCACAACGCGCAACAAATGTTCGAGAAGTCAAAAACCGAGAGACTCATAATAACCTTCGGTCGGATTTGGTCGAACATATTTGGCATATCCGACTACCCAACAACGACGACGAGTAGATTTTTAATATTTTGTAATTTTTAATTTTATTTTGTAATTTTTAATTTTATTTTGTAATTTTATTTTTATTTTGTAATTTTATTTTTATTTTGTAATTTTTAATTTTATTTTGTAATTTTATTTTTATTTTTATGAATGTTATGATTTTTTATTAAAAAATTAGATGATGTGGCATGAGGGTTCAAAAGGTTCAAAAGGTTGGGGTACGGGATTAGAGGGTTCAAAAGGTTGAAGAGGGTTCAAAGTGGAAAACTGATGTGGAGCTGATGTGGCACTGAGGGTTCAAAAGGTTTGAACCCTGGGGTACGGAAGGCCTTATAACTGAAAGCTTCGTCCATAACTTTCAATTAAATCTTTCATTGACCACATCTGTATATCGAGGACATGGTTTGAACCCAGATTAATTTTATCATAATCTTGTTCTTATCCACCACGTAACCGAATTACCTAGTACTAACAATCATGTTCCACCTAACCCCATGGAACAAGGTGGAACAAAGTATAATTTAAAATAGAACCTAATTCTCTTATAAAACATCAAATATGCTTTCATTTTTTGAAAATATATGTTCTTTAAACTTTCACTTATTGTTCTCAAAATATGGTTTTTCATATGTTGGTTAATTTATATAATTTATTAAATTTTAATAATAATAAAATAATATAAAAATGTATAAGATAAAAGTTGAAAACCACATAAGTTTTTTATTTTGGTATCATTTCAGTCGTCTTGAGAAAAACTTTCTTATGACATTTGTTATAAAAATATTTATTTTACTATAATTTAAGAAGTTATATAAACTAATCAAAAGATATAAACAATTTATTAGTGGTAAATTGGTCATTTTTATATTCTGTCTTGTACAATTTTGTCTTGCCAAACACTGAAAAAATTATGTTCTGTCATGTTATGTCTTATCCAATTATCATATATGTATAACAAAAACACCCAAATCAAACAACCAAACCCAAAAATAGACCTAGTAATCCTATCTAAATCCTAATTGTTGCCTAAAATTTAAGATAATCCAATGGATTGAATCCAAAATGCAAGTCATCCCTATTTTGAGAGGTCTAAAACCCTGGTTACTAATTGATAAATATGATTTAATTCAGGTTTTTTATTACAATATATACTTTGACATCCGATACAACACTTAATTTAGACTATTGTAGTATTTTAGACGATGAAATACTTATCATTAATATCTTTTATAATGTTTAAATTATAAATTTCAACTTAACTCCTGTTTTTTAAATTATATTTCAATCCACTTAACTTAACTTAACACAACACAAATTGGTTAGGCTATACGTTAAAATGATTATTATCTAATAATAATTATTTTAACCCACGTGCACACCTAATTAGTGATGGTATGGTGGGGCATCATAAGAGCATCTTCGATAGAGGTTCTCACAAGAACCTCTTTTTTATACTTTTTGGTGTCGTTTCATTTTCAACTCATTAAATTGAAAGTTTATATAAAAATCCACAATGTTAGTTCTTATAAGAACTTCATTTCTGTGGGTCTCATATATTTATCAATATAAAAAATTATTATATATTTATAAATAAATATCAAGTATTTAAATTAAATACCAATAGAAATGAGGAATATGTCACTTCACACCAAAAATCAAGGTAAGAACCAAGGTTCTTGTTTAAGAACCTAGAGGATGTTGGGTTCTTATAAGAACTCTCCACAATGGTAGTTCTTACAAGCCACTACACTTTTTGCTTGTAAGAACCTTGCATTGGAGATGCTCTAAGAAGATATATTTGGAATTTTGATTTTGTTTTTAGTTCGAATAGATATTGAAGTTAAAAAAACCCTAAAAATACTAACATAAAAACCATAAATGTAGAATTTACTGAATTTACCACCAAATTGTGATACAAGGTTTGTTTACCTAATCACTTATCCAGTAAGTGTTTATCAGTAAAATTCAATACTATTACTTATTCACCGAATAAGATTTTAGTCTACTAAAATGACATCGCATGCAACAATTTACCCGGTAAGCGCTAACCGTGGTAAGAGTCGTCGCAATCACTTACCGAGAATGACTCTCGGTCCTTGACTTCACTCTTACCAGGTAAGATTCTTGGTCCTTGCTATATTCATCCGATAATATAATGTGACTTGGTAAACACTTATCTAGATAAGCGTTTGATAAACGGCCATGTAGTCTTTCAAAACCCCAAAATAGCAATTTAAACAAAAATCAAGGGGGATAAAATGTAATTCGCTAAATAACGATTTCTTTATGGGAAGGAACCAACAAGAGAAAAAGAGAAACCTTGTGGAAGAAGTTGATCAATGGAATCAAGTTTTAAGAGAAATTAGCATCGATTTTTGACTTTTTTTAATTGTTTTACAAATATTCCTGTGCAACTTGAAAATAAAAATATATAAAAAGAACTCAAAATAGAAAAAAGAAATCGAAATATAATGATTGGGTATCGAATAAAAGCTTTCCTTAGTAGGAGGGATGTATGTTTTGGAGCCTCAAAGATTTTGAGATTAAAAAATATTTGTAATTTTTTAAATTAAATTTAAAGAAAATTATTTAATCTTTTGGGAGTCATAGACATGGTTTTGAATAATTTAGGGGCCGTTTACCTAATCACTTACCCGGGTAAGTGCTTATCGGTAAAATTCAACACTATCGTTTACTTCTCGGGTAAGATTTTAGTCCACCAAAATGGCACCGTATGCAACAATTTAGCCAGTAAGCAATAACCGTGATAAGAGTCGTCGCACTCACTTACCGGGTAAGATTATCGGTCCTTGCTTCCGCTATTACCGGGTAAGATTCTTGGTTCTTGTCATATTCATCCGGTAAGCTAATGTGACTTGGTAAACACTTACCTAGGTAAGCGTTTTGTAAACGGCCACTTATTGTGACATTGTTATGATACATTATGTCATCGAGATTTAGGTATGTCGTCACGTTAATTCCTAAAGCTTCATTCTAAGGTTTGACTTACATTATAACACATTATGACGTTTTATTGGATGTTACAACACGTTATTTTGTAAGATGTGAGGTATTTTTTTGTCTTTTTAATATATAACTTAGGGGATAAATGGTGATTATGTGTGAGAATAAATACTATAATACACATAAAAAGAAAACTAAAAAACTAAAACACTTGATAGGTAAGTCTTTACTCAAGATTGAATAAACTAGCGAGTAAATACTCAAGATATTTAATTTTGATTATGCACTCTTGCTGTTAATTTGTTAGAAGCTCTATATATTTGATAATAATGTTTATTCTTTCTTGTTTAGTTTCTTAACTTTAAATAAATTTTAGATTGTTTTGCAATATTTGAAAGTTTATTGCAATAACGATCTGTTTGTTAGTAAATTATTGAGTTTAATGAGACTCGCAACTAATTTGGTGAACTAATATAGAAAGTGACAAATTCAGTAATCTACTAGGAGGAGCTTTATATAAAAAACCAAGTTTTTTCCAGACCTACCATCCTCATTAAAAAAACACTCTTTCGATTTATGGAAAAACTCTCTCAAACAAAAACTTTCTCAATCTATATAAATCGATTAATCCACACATAAAACTTTATTCATACAAGATTTAATAGAAAATCAACCAAACAACATTTAAGGCCATCAGTACCCCATCCCTCTATCTTTCAAAGATTCCATCTCCACATCAGCGCCACATCAGCTTTTCTCAATCCCTCACTCAATCCCTAAGGCCATCCGTACCCCATAACAGCATCTTTCAAATATTCCATCTCCACATCAGCGCCACATCAGCTTTTCTTCCATCCCTAACGATCCCTAAACACCCGTACCTCATTCCCTCAAACCCTTTTGCCACCTCATTTATTTTAATTCTTTTATTTATACATTTAATTATTTAACAAAATAAAAATATTTATATATTTTTTAATAAATAAAAATAAGATAAATAATAAAAATTAAAATTCATATCATTCATTAAAAATAAAAATTACAAAATAAATTTAAAAATCTACTCGTCGTCATTGTTGGAACTTGGATACGCCAAATATGTTCGACCAAATCCGACCGAAGGTTATTATGAGTGTCCGGGTTTATGACTTCTCGAACATTTGCCGCGCGTTGTGTCTCACTGATTTGGCTTTCGATATCATCCGTGAAAAAGTCGTTTTCCACGTCACCACAAATAGCATGGTTTTCGTCTTCGAGTATCATATTGTGTAATATGACACAAGCGTACATAATGTTTGCCAATCTTGAGGGTTCCCATCCGCGTGTCGGGTTATGAAGTATATGCCAACGTTGTTTAAGCACGCCAAAAGCTCGTTCAACATCTTTACGTGCGGATTCTTGCGCAGACTTGAACTTTTGTCGTTTAAGGTCTTGTGGGCACGTAAATGATTTTACGAAAGTAGCCCATTCCGGATATATCCCATCCGTTAGATAATATCCGTGCTTGTAGGTGGCTCCATTCACCTCAAAAGGGCACTCAGGTGCTTTTCCATCATATACATCGTTGAAGATGGGCGACTGATTGAGAACATTGATGTCGTTGTTGGAACCGGCAACACCAAAGTATGCGTGCCAGATCCATAGATCTTGAGAGGCCACTGCTTCTAGCATGATTGTCGGGTGCTCATGATCACCTCTCATGAATTGACCTCGCCATGCATTCGGACAATTTGCCCACGCCCAATGAGTACAGTCTATGCTGCCGAGCATGCCGGGAAATCCGTGTTTAGCTTCATGCGCGGCGTACAACTTCTGAATATCAATAAAAGTAGGCTTGCGTAAATATTTTTGACCATACAGTTCAATAATACATGTGCAGAATTTTTACAGACAATCTCGTGACGTTTTCTCTCCCATACGGATGTACTCGTCAAGTGCGTCAGCACTTACTCCATACGCCAATTGCCGAATAGCGGAAATACACTTTTGTATCGGAGAAAAACCTTGTTTGCCTAACCCGTCAAACCGAAGTCTAAAATACCGATACCCTACTTCTAAATCTTCAACTATTCGTTCGAATAGTTGTCTGCTCATCCTGAACCGCCGCCTAAACATATCCGGTGTATAAATCGGGTTGACACCAAAGTAGTCCCGCATAAGCCGCTCGTTTGCAGTTACTCGACCTCTTTCAATGTTTGCGGCCCTCTCTCTTGTTGACGATGAGGCGGTGCTACCATACAGCGATTGTGCAGTCTGTCGAAAAATTTCCCTTTGTAGATTCAACAACTCGTCGGTGTCTACGGATGATGATGATGCGGTTGGTGAACCGGGTTGTGGCGAATCCATATTGTTTAAAATATAGAGAATGGAAGAGTGTTTGAGAGAGTTTGAGAGGTGTGAAAAATAAGAGGTTGAGAGAATTTGAGAGAGTTTGAGAGGTGTGAAAAATAAGAGGTTGAGAGAATTTTAGAGAGTTTGAGAGGTGTGAGAAATAAGAGGTTGAGGGTTAAATATATAGTGGGATTAAATTGAGAAATTTTTTTATTTATTTTTGTTTAAAAAGAGCCGTTCAACGGCATTATTTTTAAAAATTAAATATTTTTTTTTATAATAAAGCTTCGGGATGAATCGGGATCCCATCCCCGGAATCCATCCCGCCCCGCCAACCCCGCAAGGGCCGTAGCCCATCCCGCAGCCATCCCGAGCCATCCCGAGCCCCATCCCGAATGGGGTACGGATGGCCTAAACACCCTTATCTCATTCCCTCAAACCCTTTTGCCACGTCATTTATTTTAATTCTTTTATTTATACATTTAATTATTTAACAAAATAAAAATATTTATATATTTTTTAATAAATAAAAATAAGATAAATAATAAAAATAAAAATTCATACCATTCATTAAAAATAAAAATTACAAAATACAAAACACTACCAATTATGAAATTTTTGAATTTGCTCTTTTCTCGCTAAAGTAACCCTCAAAGCTTTTCCCGTAAGGTGATCATGTGGGGTCATGAAAAACTCGAAGTCTTTCTCAAATCGGTTTGAGCGTTCGATTTCGAGTTCTTGTTCCAACCTATGTCGTTCGAGTTTTGAGCGTTCGATTTCGAGATCGAGTTTTTTCATTTTGTATTCCATTGTATCATCAATCTTGTCGTTGAACGTCGTCAACAACTGAGTAACACTTTCGTCCGTATTCGCCCCAGACGTATTACTCGTTGATGTTTTTTTTGCCTTGTTTCTCCCGATGGGTCGTTGAATTTGCTCGTCATCGTCATCATCGGAAGGTTGGGTACGTTTTGAACCCCGCGATGAAGTTGTCGTCATCGTTGGAACGGCTCCCCATTTGGACATTTTTTAGGACGTCCCAAGCTTGTTCGTGAGTGAAAGCAACTTTATGGCGTGCTAGATACCGTTCGTGTGCCGTTCGGGATATATCGGCCTCACTCATCCCGCTTGATCTATTATTGAGCAAGTTGTTGTAGATGCCGCCAAACCAATTAATTCTTTTATTGAGGTCGTTGAACTTGCTATTGAGTTGATGGGTTGATCTATAACCCGGTTCACGACCCATGCGAGTAAAGAACACATGCCCGATTCGGCCTCAAAAACTTCCTACATTTATGTAAAATTAAGTATAATAATAATAATAATAATAATAATAATAATAATAAAAATAATAATAATAATAATAACAATAAAAATAATTACCACCGCTTTGTGCGTTACCGATAACGGGGTCCTCCGAAACGTCAACCCACGCCGACACTAACGCGAGTTCCTCGGCTTTACTCCACGTTTGTTTGGCGGCTTTTGTTGGTCTCGGATTTGATGGTTCCGGGTTAGATTGTTGTGTCGGGATAGATTGTGGTGTGTTCGGGGTAGAAGGTTGGGTTTCCGGAACAATGTCGTCGTCGAGATTGATTGCGGGTGAAGGAAGATTGTAGTTGGCCGGAGTAAAACCTTGTTCAATCAAACCGGGACGTGTAAATTGGTAAGGAAATTGTTGGTGAAATTGTTGGGGAAATTGTTGCGGATATTGTGGCGGATTTTGTTGCGACCATTGTGGCGGAATTTGTTGCGACCATTGCGGACGATAACCTTGTTGTGTAAACGCTTGGAAACCAAGCTCTTGATCTTCTTGCGATTGTGGTGTATTCGGTCGGTTACGACGGGATGTAGGTGTTCTGTTTGGATTCATGATGAGAAAGGTGTGAAAAATAAGAGGTTGAGAGAATTTGAGAGAGTTTGAGAGGTGTGAAAAATAAGAGGTTGAGAGAATTTGAGAGAGTTTGAGAGGTGTGAAAAATAAGAGGTTGAGAGAATTTTAGAGAGTTTGAGAGGTATGAGAAATAAGAGGTTGAGAGAATTTGAGAGAGTTTGAGAGGTGTGAGAAATAAGAGGTTGAGAGAATTTGAGAGAGTTTGAGAGGTGTGAGAAATAAGAGGTTGAGAGAATTTGAGAGAGTTTGAGAGGTGTGAAAAATAAGAGGTTGAGAGAATTTTAGAGAGTTTGAGAGGTGTGAGAAATAAGAGGTTGAGGGTTAAATATATAGTGAGATTAAATTGAGAAAAAAATTTATTTATTTTTGTTTAAAAAGAGCCGTTCAACGGCATTATTTTTAAAAATTAAATAATTTTTTTTTTAAATAAAGCTTCGGGATGAATCAGGATCCCATCCCCGGAATCCATCCCGCCCCGCCAACCCCGCAAGGGCCGCCCATCCCGCAGTGAACCCGAGCCATCCCGAGCCCCATCCCGAATGAGGTACGGATGGCCTAAGTAAGAAAAACAATTCATTGTTACTTTAAATATGAGCCGACCCCAACTTTATTGCATTTCAATATATTTTATTTTCCATGTTATTGCCACATCACCTAAAAGGCTAAAACGAACTAGTTTATACATCAACACATTTAACTTGTTTAATCACTTACAAACTTTGTTGATTTTTTGAGTAACATCCTAGACTAATTGTACCAAATATTGTCTGCTTTATTCATACATGAACTCATGATTTTAAAATATGTCAGATAGATGATGTATCCAGCCTCATATAAAACAACCTTTATTTCCCTCTCTGACTGATGTGGGATAATGCATCATCTACAATAAAAAGTCTAAAGTCAAAATCTCCAAAAACATTCACTTTCAATTTAACAATTTTCCTAATTTAGAGATTTTAGCGTGAAATTGAGGTCTATAACGAGTACTAGATGGAGAGGTACATGATAGATCCATTATGCGAGGTCCCGTAACAACCTAGTTGTTAACTTATTTTCAGAGAAAGAAGAGATAGGAAGGCTATATGGAGAATGTGGAAGACATCCATAACAGAGTCCGACCACAACGACAATTTTGATTATTTTTATGCATAAGGATATTAGATTATCCATGAAAAAAGAATATTTCATTATATTAAATACTGCTAGAGTGTTTCCGCGTAATGTAAGGGGATGTAAAATACAAATAAAACAATGCGAGAATACACAATATAAAATACTAAGAAGTTATCTTATATAGAGTGTGAAAATGGGTAAAAGATATACCGGTGAAACAGTGACGGGCAACCACCAGGCTGCTCACCTTTGAACGGTAGACTAAACATATCATTTCAGACATGTTTTTTTACCATTAGTCACAATCACGTTTTGTTCGGCTAAATCGTGGCCCGCCTTTGTTCCATGTTTATATAATCAAAACACATTGTTTTAAAAACTTCTATGCTCTAACTACTAGTATTATCTATACTTTGTCTATAAATAAAATCAATGAAAGCCTCCGATTATACGAACAAAGATGCAACAAGAAAAGACCCATATACCATAGTTATATTTCTCGGTTGGGATTCCATGGCATCGTAGCCTAACTTCGTTATCGCATAACCGAGTTGCTACTACCCATTTGGTTTTGAGAGAATCTCATCAATAAGTACATAGTTACAATTTTCCTTATTGTTGGAATGTAACATCCCAAAAACCACAGGACAAACATAGCAATAAATCATACTCTTTACAATAAAACGGTGTCCCAACATTTCGTTACATTAATCATAAACTAAGGTTGGCGGAAACAACCTATACACAACTGAGAATAATCTAACTGCTACAAGTGGCACTTGCACTGTCTCTAGCTGCATCTGTTCCCTATCTTGCTCTTGCTCACTTACCTGAGCCTTCTACTACTTTCTTACTTGAAAATGGTTTAGTTTTGAAAGTGAGGGTTAGACCAAAAGGTCTAGTGAATTCCCTCCGAAAACAACATGTAAAACATTTGGAAAACATATATCAATAAACCATAAAGTATCATCAGTTATAGTACTGCACTGTGTATGGATCACATAAACATTCCGAGATCAGGGTTCCATTAGGCTGCCCTCTCGCCCTCGTTGGAGCCCACACGGACTCCCCTCTACCAGATAGGAGGAAAACGAATTCCAACCTACCGGCCTGTCATACATATCCAAGGGATCCTAAGATCCCGAGAATCTCTCTTTGATCCCACAGTGCAGACCGACTCCACATAGCATACACATACGATTCATAAAACATGTACATTAGAAGCTTTCTAAATCATGCCTTTCATTTCGTCCTGCCAAACACTTCTTAAATAAAACAAGTACGTTCGTGAGAAACATGTAAATCAGTTCGTAAACATTTCATGCTAAAAAAGAACCATAATCAGTGAAAATGTTTATCACTTTACGTCGTAAAAAGGGTTTAGGGAACTCACCTTTCACTAGCGCTGAATGCACTCCTTAAGTACCTCCAAGCTAATCCAATCGAACACCTAAAGGCATTAGATTCCAAATCAGTTAAACATTCCAACCCTACTGTTCGGATAGTCCTTTCCGGATAAACCACTTTTCGGACACTACAGCTTTCCGGACACCAATCCGGACACAACACTTTCCGGACCATCTACTTTTCGGACACTAATACCCGGACACTAGCACTTACCCGGAGACTACTTACCCGAAAACCATGAAAACACCCGGAAACCCCCCTTTGTTCGGACACTACTGTCCGGACGAGGCAACGTCCGGAAACGTCGAACTGGCCGAAACCCTCAACTCCAAAACTGATTAAAACTTCATTTTCTCATAACAGCTCGAATAGACAAACCTAAGGGTTCATCCACTAGTCATAATCACTCAATTAGTTCCCTTATAAACCACCAAAAACGACATAATGATAACAAAACCCAAAATGCTCACATAAGGGTTATTTAGGTGAAGAACCCATTAAACCCTACTGATTCCAGCCCCAAATCCTAGACAATAGAGGATAAGAAACTTGAAATCAACAGAATAAGATGTCTTAGATGATTACCTTGGCAATTCCTTCCTTAGACAAGAGTTTCCCACTTTAGCTTTCTTCTTCCTTTCTCTTCTTAGCCACCAAACACACACAAGGACCAAAACACTGATTTCTAAAATGAAAACCCTAGGGAAATGGAGCTTTAAATACTTCCCAACAATTGCCAAAAAGGCCCCTTAACTTAACTTGCATTCTTTAGACTTCGGCCACCAAACTTTCAATACATTCTTAGAACTTCGGGTTGTTACAACACTCCCCCTTAAAAGAATTCCGTCCCCGGAATTCCTTATTGGGAAAAGATGCGGGTATCTTGCCCACACCAGAACTGACACTTCCCCAAGGTAAAAACCACATCTGACTCAGTCAACCACTTCATTAAGTTCGAAGCAAGAACATTGGGTGCACTCTCTTCAGTTCTTACGGTGCTCTAACTCGCAGGCTACTGCCCCTGTTCGATCGATCTTGACAATAGAAGATTAAACAAGGCCTCTCAAGCATCTATACTTCCTTTAAGGAGGACTTGGCTAAATCCCCGTCACAACATTGGATTCACTTACCAAAAGACAAACACACACTTGACAGCTTGGCACAAGGCCAAACCCGTCCGTCCGGACAACTCACAACCCAGAGTTCCTTCGTCGCACTACAAGCAATCCTAGACCACTCCTCTCAATCCAACAATCGTCTATGCAGATAACATTTACCTTCTCGGACCACCTCGACCACAGCTCGACAACCATTTATCACATCCTTTCTACTTCACCCCTCCATACTTATACGTAACTAAGGATAGGAATCTCCAACCCCTCGTTGAAGTGTTCACCTACTCGAATTAAACTTATCCTGAAACACACCCATTCCTCGCTGATTGCCACGTTCGTTCAGTCGTAAAAACATAACTCCGACTATCCCCACTTAACTGGGATGAGTAACCATGGTCATACCATACTATTCTTACTAGCTTAATCACTGCACGACCAAATCGTCTATACCTTCCTCACGAAGTCAATAACTTAACTCATTCAGTTGTCTTATCCATTCCTTTCCTGAACAAAAATCAAACATGATTCCCTTCCTCAATACTCTTTCCAACGGTTTGCACACTTACCAATGACAATCTACACAACACTGCACCTTTCGGCATTACTGTCAAGCTTACTACTTCCAATTCACTCACTTATTCCAACATACCATCTTCACCTACTCACTTTAGCGTGGAGCACTGCCCACCAAGCCTTACTTGCCCCTCTCTCCCGACCTTTCCACATGCTGATATCACTTCCTCATTACTTACATAACCAAACAGTTGCACCAAGATCCTAACTTAAGGCATTCCACCAAGTCGTCTTGAAACGACACCAGTGTTCGACGTCACTACACATTCTTTAATCTCCAACTTTTACCTTCTCAGACAATTCTTCCACACATAAGCAATAGTTCACACTCCTTAAGGATTTCACCTCTATTCCACAACAATTTGACTAGCACACCCATCATCTTCTTTAAACTTCCAATGATCCCAAAATATGCTTACTTAGCGACTCTTACAACCAAAAGCACTTGGCTTCTCCTTTGGGTAACCACTCACCACCACTTTGTCATTCTAACCCGAACATAAACATACCACAACGTCAACTTACACCTTCTGTGCTCCAAACATCCGGTTAACAAACCGTACACCTCATCTGAAACTCCGAAGAGGCTTCTATCTGATGCTTCCTCTCTCTCTTTAACACCACATCACTACGACCCTAGCTGGCACACTCAGCACGACAATTACGGTCACTAAACATCCGTACACTCTTTGCCCATAACGTCATACTGCAGACCAGATTTCTCATGATCAATCACACGATTTGAACTTGTATTCACCTCCTCCCGCATACACAATCGACTCTATCTCGCTACTTAGTCCTTTCTCAATCTGTCGAACTATAACTCACGAGTTCCCAATTAACTCAACACGAACATTCGAGCTAGCTCTTTACTATCCGAGCCCTTACATGGGCACAACACAATTCTTTACGGACTGATATCGTCCATACTCACTCCATTTATACTACACACCTTACCCTTCTATAGACCCTCCACATCTCGCAAATAGAACGTTGTTCAATAACGGCGGTCTCTCACTAACTTCGCACCCCCACAAGGTGTTCTATCAACTTTCGCTCTTCTGGTTCAAGCCTTCGGCCTTAACCATCTTGCACAACTGTCGACTTCTACAACTATAGATAACCTGTAACTACTTTCTTAACTTATTCTTTAACAAGGGTTCCTTACGGAACCTAATCCTACCAACATATCACTTCATAAAATGTCTCCCTCTTTTCTGAACTTACTCCTGTAACATCAATATTACAAGCTCACCTAAAAACTCATATCCAACACCGTGGACATTTCGCTTCTGCCTCTCAACACTACTCAACGAGTTGCTAACACCAACACCTCGTCGACTTCTACTCCCTCAACAACCGTACTTCCAGTTACCGAACAAGGGTGCAAACCCTCATACAACCGATACTATAATCCACTTCTCGAACACATACCGAAACTACAAACGTCCTTCCTGATTTGACCAACGCCTCTCCCCTCTCGGAGTTCTTCATTAGCTTAAAATGTAATACTCTATGTGTAACAACCCAAATCCCATAACATACATCATAATACATAACATGCATACATATCATTGATTTACAACAAAAGTTACATAACAAACCAAGTACGGTCTCATTAGTCTTGACATTACAAAATATATAAAAGCTTCCTAATCAACATCCATCAAAAGCTTCCTACACTTCATCCTCTCCTGCCGATCCTTAACCTGGAAAACATATTTTTGAAAACAAAATGAGGGTTAGACCAAACGGGTCTAGTGAGTTAATCCCGGTCCTTTCCAAAATCATTATAAAACCTTTTATGTAAATCCTTTGTATCAAAATAGTTTAGATAAACCTTTGGTAATCCTTTCGTAAAATATAAACATACCACACGTATTTGAATACCAATCCAGACTCGTGCATCGTGTACATCTCATTCACCTTATTCCTCCACAAATGGCCATATTAGTTGGTAGCAAGCCAACTAATAAATCAACAACCGGTCCGCACACCGGAACCCGGCTACCCGTCGGTCCGCACACCGGAACCCGACTACTCACCGGTCCGCTCACCGGAACCCGACTACTCACCGGTCCGCTCACCGGAACCCGGCAACAAGTGCACTCGTGTAGTGTAATGCACCAATAAATATAATATCTTACTATATTATATACACAAAATATTCACACCTTGATCGTATATCCATTCCACACATATCCATCTCATATATATAAACACAGATATATATATATTCCAGTTGAAAATGTTTTAAAGTAAAACTCACCTGAATGCTTACAATATGCTTCCAAACCTTTCTCCGAGCTATCCGATCCTTTATCCAAAATTCTCAGAATCTGAAACCATTTACATACAAATATCTCCTTACCAACTTATGTATAAGACTTACTAGCAGGCTATGGACTCTAGATACATCTACATAACTCTTATCCTCAAAAATTGACCAAACAGGCAAGTTATCCGGAAACCACAAAGTATCCGGACAACTTTCCGGACAACACAAAGAATCCGGACAACATGAGGAATCCGGATACCATCCGGTATCCTATTCCATCCGGAAAAGCATAACAAGAGGAACTTACCCGGATACTTGAATCATCCAGACACCATCATCAGAGCTACCCGGACACTACCAATAAAAGTATCCGGACACGTTCATTCTATCCGGAAACTACTGTCGGTTTGGTGCTTTTTACCCAGAAAACCGACTGAATCAACCCCATATGTGTATTTAACTATTCTAATCCGATAGAAACCTTCTAAAAGCAATTACAAACACAAAATACAAAGGAACATACCTTAATTTCTCTTCCAAGTACTCCAAATTGAGTCTCTTAGCCACAACCTTTCTTTCTTCTTCTTGCTCTCTCTCTCTCAACACACACACACAACACCTACTGATTTTCTGCTTTGTGAATATCTGGAAGTCCATAAGGATAATATCTAACCTTATTTACCATTTAAACCCCACATTTCTCACTAATGACCACAATACCTTTTTAACTTACTAATTAATCCAAACACCCCTAAACTTATATATATTTACCCAAACTTACCCTAACTATCAACTTTAAAGTTAACTAAACTTAACGGAAAGATATTTTTAACTAACGAACTTACCCGGGGTATTACACTATGACCTAGTGAGTTCATAGCCTTCATGCATGACAACGTAGTAAATAAATCATTTCGTACATTTATCATTTTAAATAAACAACATTTGAAAACAACTTGGGTACACATGGCCCCATAACTCTTATAACTTCAACGTCCTGCACAACGATTCGAGAATCTCTTGCATGCATCTTCCCGTGAATCTTAATCTTACTCAATCCGAACAAAGTTATTACGACAGTAATACATTGAATGAAAATCCCTTCATACGACACATTTCTGAAAGAAATCACTGACACCAAGTAAATCAGTCGGTTCTCACATTCTTTTGTATGATAACAACAGGTCAGTACTCATTTGATTGTAAAAGTTTGCTGGCAAACGTTTCCTTGACCTTTTTGCAACAAATTTGACTTATCATGAAAAGAGTGGGATATTTGCAAATCGTTAAGCTCAAAATTTCAACGTGCAATGCAACCAAAACAAGCAATTATTTGAGTCCCAACTTCCAATGTGCAGACAGACGTTACAATTCTGTACTAGTACCAGTACTAGTACTTGATTGATTGATGCCGCCCGTGTTCCTGCTCCCTCCCTCCGTATTTACCTCCCCCACGAAACAATATTTTAAACATACACTCGCACAAGCTGACTCATTTTGTTCAAAATTGACATTTACGTATTTACTTTAAATCGTGAAAATTTCATGTTACACAAAAGAACGCCATGCATGAGACTCTACATGCAATTGAAGGCTACTCACTCTAACAGGGTCAACCGCTGTACCCACGCAACTTATCCTTGACACTTTACCTTCGACCAATGGTCGCCCTCCCGACCATGCAATAACTTGCTGAATCTGCGTTCCACATCTCACTTACTCAACCATTTCATACGATTTTTGGTTTTGATCAACTATCTCTCTTTCTACTTCTACAAGCTTTCATTTTACTATAGGTATCTTATTTCATTTACCCTGCCATTGAAAAGCTTGATTAAAAAATTCAGAGCTCCAATGACACTTTCAAGATTTCTAGAACTGAGACTCTCTCGAAACAGGAGCCCTACCCAAACTCAACCATTCATCCTCTCCGAATCCACGAAGAGCTACCTCTAGACGACTCATAACATTCTTTACAACATTCCTTCTCTACAGTGTATACATACATCACATCACTAGTGACCTCTCAAGAAACTTCCCCAACAAGGGGTCTCAGTCTACCCCTCAGGGATCTCGTTGACATTCTAACGTACTGGAACACGACATAAACGCTAGGTAGGTTAAGCACATACATGTACCTGTAAGTTCGCAATTACACTGGCCAGGTGAATTCTCAAACTTACCTTACATGACAGTCCTCAGTACCTTATTAGCCCTATCTCCAAAATAGTGTCCTCCTAACGCATTTCCTGTGTCTACATTAGTGCCCTCTTAACGCATTTCCTGATTCTCAGTTGTGATTTTCTACTCCCAAGTTTAAGTTTAGGCCCATCCGGTCACCTAAATCCCTTAAACTACGGCTCTGATACCATTTGTAACATCCCAAAAACCACAGGACAAACATAGCAATAAATCATACTCTTTACAATAAAACTGTGTCCCAACATTTCGTTACATTAATCATAAACTAAGGTTGGCGGAAACAACCTATACACAACTGAGAATAATCTAACTGCTACAAGTGGCACTTGCACTGTCTCTAGCTGCATCTGTTCCCTATCTTGCTCTTGCTCACTTACCTGAGTCTTCTACTACTTGCTTACCTGAAAATGGTTTAGTTTTGAAAGCGAGGGTTAGACCAAAAGGTCTAGTGAATTCCCTCCGAAAACAACATGTAAAACATTTGGAAAACATATATCAATAAACCATAAAGTATCATCAGTTATAGTACTGCACTGTGTATGGATCACATAAACATTCCGCGATCAGGGTTCCATTAGGCTGCCCTCTCGCCCTCGTTGGAGCCCACACGGACTCCCCTCTACCAGATAGGAGGAAAACGAATTCCAACCTACCGGCCTGTCATACATATCCAAGGGATCCTCATATCCCGAGAATCTCTCTCTGATCCCACAGTACAGACCGACTCCACATAGCATACACATACGATTCATAAAACATGTACATTAGAAGCTTTCTAAATCATGCCTTTCATTTCGTCCTGCCAAACACTTCTTAAATAAAACAAGTACGTTCATGAGAAACATGTAAATCAGTTCGTAAACATTTCATGCTAAAAAAGAACCATAATCAGTGAAAACATTTATCACTTTACGTCGTAAAAAGGGTTTAGGGAACTCACCTTTCACTAGCGCTGAATGCACTCCTTAAGTACCTCCAAGCTAATCCAATCGAACACCTAAAGGCATTAGATTCCAAATCAGTTAAAACATTACAACCCTACTGTCCGGATAGTCCTTTCCGGATAAACCACTTTCCGGACACAACACCTTTCCGGACACTACAGCTTTCCGGACACCAATCCGGACACAACACTTTCCGGACAATCTACTTACCGGACCATCTACTTTCCAGACACTAATACCCGGACACTAGCACTTACCCGGAGACTACTTACCCGAAAACCATGAAAACACCCGGAAACCCCCCCCTTTGTCCGGACACTACTGTCCGGACGAGGCAACGTCCGGAAACGTCGAACTGGCCGAAACCCTCAACTCCAAAACTGATTAAAACTCCATTTTCTCATAACAGCTCGAATAGACAAACCTAAGGGTTCATCCACTAGTCATAATCACTCAATTAGTTCCCTTATAAACCACCAAAAACGACATAATGATAACAAAACCCAAAATGCTCACATAAGGGTTATTTAGGTGAAGAACCCATTAAACCCTACTGATTCCAGCCCCAAATCCTAGACAACAGAGGATAAGAAACTTGAAATCAACAGAATAAGATGTCTTAGATGATTACCTTGGCAATTCCTTCCTTAGACAAGAGTTTCCCACTTTAGCTTTCTTCTTCCTTTCTCTTCTTAGCCACCAAACACACACAAGGACCAAAACACTGATTTCTAATATGAAAACCCTAGGGAAATGGAGCTTTAAATACTTCCCAACAATTGCCAAAAAGGCCCCTTAACTTAACTTGCATTCTTTAGACTTCGGCCACCAAACTTTCAATACATTCTTAGAACTTCGAGTTGTTACATGGAAAGTAACAAAGAAAAGAAACCCACTAGGTACCTTGTAAGATACAAAAAGTTATCGTCATATTTTTGGAGGTTGCTCCAAATATAGACAATACCACATTTTTTCACCTTATTTTCTATATTTTGAAGAATTTATCAGGTGTTTTGGGATTGCTTATTTTTTTGACTTATTTGTTAATGGTTTTTCCACACCGTAAATAAGCTATTTCTAGTGTTTTGGTTGAAAAAAGAAAAAAATGTTTATGACTTTTCCACATCGCAAATAAGTTGTTTTTGATAAGTTACTTCATCCTTACTTATTTAAAACTGCTTATTTACTTATTCAGCAAAATTACTTTATCACACCTATAAGTTGATAAGCACTTTTAAAAATAAACACAAGTTCAAATAAACACTTTTAAAACTAAGAGCATCTTCAACAGCATTGCTAAAATAGAAAAAATGGGTTTTTGTTAGCTATTCTTCTCCAACAGCATTGTTAGAGCATCTCCAACAGCTTCTCTAAAATAGAGAAAAACAACTTTTTTTTTCTCTTAAGTGCTCTAACAACTTCTCTATCTCATTCTCTAAAATAGAGAACAATGGAAAAAACTCCCAATATAGAGAATTCTCTATATCTCCAAAAGGATGAGAGAAAAATATTATTTTAATGATTTCCCACAAAAAAAGAGTGCGAAATAGTATTTTAATGATTTTTCTACCAAAAAGACGAAAGAGAAATATTATTTTAATGATGAGAGAAATATATTGAATATTTTAATAATATAGGTCATAATTGGTTCTCTAAAATAGAAAAGCTGTTGGAGTTAAAATAAATTCTTTTTAGAGATTTTTAGTTTTCATTCTCTATTTTAGAGAAATTATAGAGAAGCTGTTGGAGATGCTCTTATCTTGTTTGCTAAAATAGAGATTCTTGGAGAAATCTCTAAATATAGAGAAATCTCTATAATTATCTAAATAGAAAAGAGAAATAATTATTTTATTCAATCTACCAATAACATAATTCTTTTATCATTTTATATTAAGTTTTTCTTTTAAAGTGTATTGGGAATATAAATTAAAGAATATTATATTAATATAATTTGTGTTAAAATCTCTAAAATAACAAAGGTGTTAGGCCGTGCGTACCGCCATCGGGTACCACGGCCGGGTTCACATCGGGTTGGGGCGGGTAGCCCGGGTACACGGTACGGGTACCGCGGGTAAGAGTGGGTTCGGGAAC
The DNA here is from genome assembly GCA_033807775.1 of Saussurea involucrata. Classification (NCBI taxonomy): domain Eukaryota; kingdom Viridiplantae; phylum Streptophyta; class Magnoliopsida; order Asterales; family Asteraceae; genus Saussurea; species Saussurea involucrata. The sequence continues at coordinate 199,766,220 of CM066320.1, read as the reverse complement.
CCGGTCCTAATTTTTTTTTTATAAATATAATCGGTGGGTGCGGGTAAGAGTGGGTTCAGAGGGTATGATAGGAAGCGGTACTCCACTTTAGGGTAAGGAGGGTAGGAAAGAGAAAAGCTGATGTGGCGCTGATATGACATCAGGGTTCAGAGGGTAAGATAGGAAGCGGTACTCATGGTCTTAGAGACGAAAGAAATTCTTTTTAGAGATTTTAACTTTTAATTCTCTATTTTAAAAAAATTATAGCAAACTTGTCGGAGATGTTCTAATCATAACTTGTTTTAACAAGGAATCCCAAACTCGAGGTACGTTTATTCTGGAACCGTTTTGTGGTCTTAACTTTTGTGCATCCTTATCTTGTACAGTATGCATAACCATTTGTACAAAGCATATGATGGTTATTTGGATTTTTTAAGAAGCTTTACATGTCAGAATCGTACGGCTGAGATTTATTTGGTGGTAATTTCGATTTCGATTAATTTGGGTTTTTTTTTTAAATATTTTATACAAACCTATAAAATCCCTTTATTTACTTCAGTCCAGTTTGAATTCGAAAAGGAAGACAGCGATTAGCGGTTAGATTTTCTTAATCCTGAAACTAGTATTGTTTAATTAATTAATGGCCTCATGATTCTAGTTTATTATCACACATGGTTTCAGATTTGTGTTTCTTGCAGTAACAGTTCCAGAAATCGTTGATTCTTGTGTAAATCTTTCTATTTTGATACTTTTTATGAAGACTGAAGTGGGATTTTTGTGTATAAACGATCAAACTTCAAAATGGCTGTTTGAATACGAGGCTGGGTTCAAATGAAAACGTTGAACAAATAAGAGAAAGGCCAAAATCACATGTGATTATACACTACAACTACATGCAAAATCACATGTGATTATGTTGACCCTCTTTCCTAATCACATGTGATGTCAGTGCAACAATTACATGCAAAATCACATGTGATTATGTTGACCCTGTTTCGTAATCACATGTGATGTCAGTGCAAAATCGGACGTGATTTGGTCGTTTTCTTATTTTGACCTTCCTCTCTTTTGAACATCTGGAAATACAAGAAATACTTGACCTTTGAATTTCTTTTCTGTTTCATCTAAATTGCTCATTTATTTGTATTTTGACAGTTTATGTACATGAATTTTGCCTAAAACTTGTGCATATTGCAATAATTCTCTTCTATTTCTTCCATTTGTGAAGCAAATATCACAATTTTCACAGGTGATTGTGATGTGTATTCAAAGGACCAGAAATAATGCCCAACAAACTGAATCAAAACAACGAGTTTTCTTCATTTTCAGAAGCAAGCAACTCCAGAAAGCATTTAAAATCATATGTGTTTCGAACTTTTAGCAAGAAGGGACTCCGAGGGGATCAATCTCGCACAATTGATGATCTAGAATGGATTAATCGGATTACTGAATGCCCAGTCTATCATCCTGCAATCGAGGATTTCGAGGATCCATTGGAGTATCTTCAGAAAATTGCACCAGAAGCATCAAAATATGGTATATTTTGATTTTCTTTCGGGTTTCAATCTATAACCACCAATGAATATGCAAGATTAGTGAAGCCCAATGTCATACTAGTTCAAATTATCATCGGAAATTCATGTTTATCTTAGGGCTAAATGCATGAAATAGCAACCTACTTTCGTAAATTTGTCAAAGTGCAATGCCTTTGTAAAAGATAATTTGAAAGTACATTGCTGTAATAAGGAAATTTATGAAAGTAGGTTGTTACTTCGTGTATTTAGCCCTTTATCTTATATGGTATTTAGAATTAACTGAGTTGTCCATAGGAGTATGCAAGATCGTTCCTCCTTTAATTTCTGCTATTCCAACCGGTGTTGTAATGAAGAAGGAGAAACCAGATTTCAGATTTACACCCAAAGTGCAGCCCCTTCGGATTGCTAGATGGACTATGGACGACAAGAACACATTCTTCACCGGCAGAAAGTAAACATTTTGTTGGGTTTTTTTGGTTGGATGACCTCTGTCAGGTTTTTTAAAAAATCCACGACCTATAAAAAAATCCACGACCTTCTGTCAGGTTTTTTTAAAAATCCATGACCTTCTGTCAGATTTTTCTTAAATCCATGACCTTTTGTTAGGGTTTTTAAAAACTGCCAGTGTTTTTAAAAAATCCATGATCTTCTGTCAGTTTTTTTTTAAATCCATGACCTTCTTTCTGTCAGGGTTTTAAAAAAATCCACGATCTTTTGTCAGTTTTTTTTTTAAATTCATGACCTTTTGTCAAGTTTTTTTAAAGTCCATGACCTTTTGTCAAAAAAATTTAAACTCCATGACCTTCTGTCGGGTTTTTTCCCCCTTTAAATCCATGACCTTCTGGCAGGTTTAAGGAGAATGTTATGGTTTAAACATGTAAGAAGGTCATGTTTAAAACATGTAATTCCTAAAAACATGTAAGAAGGTCACGTATTTAAAAACTACCTGATCATTTAGCTAAATGACTAGATTTTATTTATGTGTCCAACTCTTAGTACTGCCGTCATCGGTTATGATCAACATGATGTTAGCTTATGCGTTTCTTTCAGAAGCTATACTCTTCGTGATTTTGAGGTCATGGCAAACAGGGTGACTGCTAACAAATATTGTTTGTCGGGATGTCTTCCACCCGCATATTTGGAAAGGGAATTTTGGCTCGAAATGATGCGTGGCAAGAAGGGAACAGTTGAATATGGAGTGAACGTAGATGGAAGTGCTTTCTCGTCTTCCTCTAACGATCACCTAGGAAACAGTAAATGGAATTTGAAGGTCTCCTAGTTTCCAATTCCTTCGGGTCATTTACGTATATAACCTTAAATGAGATTTTAATTAAATTCATGACCTCCTGACCGATTAAAAGAAAATGGCTTCATACTGTAATTAAAATCTCATTCAAGATTATATACCTAATAACCTAAATATCTCTTCAGTAGCCACACAACAAACTGTTTTATTCGATTTCTAGACTTCTAATTTTAGATATTTCTTACAAGTTTAGTTCTTGCATGAATACCATTTTTCTTCTGTTTTATTTCCCATTTTTGGTTTCAGAAACTTCCAAGGCTACCGAGATCAGCACTTCGTTTGGTGGAAGATCCCGTTCCAGTAACATGAGACTTTCTTTTTATAGAATTGTTGTATTCCCTCTGTCCCAAAATAAATGTCCACATTTCTATTTTGGTTTGTCACGTAATAAGTGCTTACTTTTCAGTTTGAACCCTAATTACGAGATGGAGAAATTCACAAACCTCTATCATTGAGGGTAAAATTGTCATTTAGTTGATTAAAAAGAGTAGCGATTACAAATTTCTTAAATGTGCCTTTTTCTCATTGTGAACATTTATTATGAGATGAAGGGAGTATATGTTAAAGTTTTCTGCGCATTTGACGATGCCTGATTTTGACTTGTTTCAGGGAGTGACCGATCCCATGCTGTACATTGGAATGCTCTTCAGTATGTTCGCGTGGCATGTAGAAGATCACTATTTGTATAGGTATACTATAATTTTGGTGGCTTCTGTAACTTGATAACTAAACCAAACGAACCCAGTATATCCTGCCTGAGAGTAGGGTCCACATAGAGTCAGATGTATGTAGACTTGATATGTAACAAGTGCATGAGCCACAATGACTGAGTGAGGTAGTTGGGTGAAAGAATTCTGAAAGGTTTTAGGGTTCTAATTTGACATGGATAGTATACTAATTACCAAAAAAATATTTTGTTGTTCCACCTATTTTGGTGGGACAAAAAAAAATGCGATTTTGTCCCCCTAAGAGCATCCACAATGGGAGGTTTATACCTCCACGTGGATCCCATGAACCGGTTTATAATTTTTTTTTGCCATTGTGGAGTGGTTGACCTGGCAAACCGCTCCTTCTGCAAGGAGCGGTCCATGCCTCAAAAAGTTGTCTAATTTGATTTTTCTAATGGAGGGTAATTCTAGAAATGGTGGTCCAGCGCATTCTAAAATCTGTAGAATTTATTTGTTTTTTATTTATTTGTTTTAAAATCTTAAAAAGTTATTTAGTTATTTGGTTCATTTTTTATTTGTTAGAATTTATTTAATAAAACATAGTCAAATTTAATTAGTTATTATTTTCATTTTATAAAAAAACATATTTTATATTTATCATTATTTTTATTTTGATTTTTATTATTGTAATTTTTATATATAATACGTTAATGTTTACCATTTATAACTTTTAATTATTTTTATAGGTATTATAATAAGTAGTTTTTAATTCTTATAAGTTTTTATTATATAAACTGTGGACCGGATCCATGATTGGGAGTGAAAGATTTATAAAATGTGTAGGAGAGAGAAAACTGATGTGGCAGAGAGAAAAAGCTGAGATGACAAAACCATGAACCTCTTGAGAGGTCCATGATTGTGGATGCTCTAAGATGCTATCCTAGTCTAATGTGGCGCCATACTGGGACAACAAGATTTTGAACTGTCATGTCTTGTTTTAATGATAGTCGATTTGAATGTATCTATTTTCTCTTCTTTCAGTATTAATTATCATCACTGTGGGGCACCGAAAACATGGTACGGAGTTCCTGGTAGTGCTGCACACGAGTTTGAGGAAGTTATCCAGCATCATATTTACACTAGCGAAATTTTGTCAACTGATGGAGGACATGGAGCTTTCGAGTTGCTTGCAGAGAAAACGACCATGTTTCCTCCAAATATCTTGTTGCAGAATCGTATCCCGGTCTACAAAGTTGTCCAATCACCAGGGGAGTTTGTCGTCACCTTTCCTAGAGCGTATCATGCTGGTTTCAGCCACGGTATAGGTTGATGATACTATGGCGGGTCATTTGGTTTAATGACCTTCTGCCAAGTTCTTTTTAAATCTTTGACCTTCAACATGTTGAGAATGTCACTGCTTAACAAAAGAATGGCTAGAAACCTATTAGAAGGTCATGAATTTAAAAAGCACAGGTATATGACCTTCAATGAGTTTTTAATTAAATCAATGACCTCCTGGCGTATTAAAGAAAAATTGACTTTATATTCATGAGAAGGTCATGGATTTAATTAAAATCTCATTTAAGGTTATTTACCTAAAAATCCCATATTTCTGGGTAGAATTCTCTTCAAGTCGTAATGAATATATATAGTTCAGAAGTTGAAAACTAGTTGGTTTGGCCTCAAAAGTGAAACAATGTTGCTTCTTTTAGAAAAAAAAAACCAAACCAAACGAACCTAGTATATCCCAGTGGGCCTAGGGAAGGTGAGATGTAAGCAGACCTGACCTCCGCCTCAAAGACGCAGCTATATCAATCAGTTTCACTTTACATGTAGGATTCAATTGTGGAGAGGCCGTGAATTTTGCAGCTCGTGATTGGTTTCCATTTGGTGGGGCCGCTAACGAGAGATATGCACTTCTTCGAAAGAAGCCCATCATTCCTTATGAAGAAATTCTTTGTAAAGAAGCTATGATTCTTTCCTCCAAGACTCGGAAAGATGATACGTGTGATCCTGATGCGGTTTCTGACCGTTTTATCAAGGTCTCATTTGCATCTCTAATTCGAAAGCACGATCGTTCCCTTTTGTGGTTGAAATCATTGGACCGATCTCTAAGAATCTCGTCAAATCTCGAAGAAACCATTAGCTGCTGCCTCTGCAAACAGGATTGTTATGTGGCTAATGTCATCTGCAAATGTTATGTTGATCCCATATGTGTTTTTCATGGTAAAACCTCTTTTTATACTATTATCTAATTACCAAGAACATGAGAATACTGAACCGTCAAATCACATGTGATTTTACTGAAATCACATGTGGTTTTACTGAAATCACATGCGATTATAGCCCAAGTCGCGCGTAATCACATGTGATTTTACACATGGGTTTAGTGTAAAATCACATGTGATTTGGCCGTTCTTGTGTTCTCTTATTCGATCATTGTTCTTGTTTAGGTTGTATTAATATGCTATAGTTTACAGATTCAGAACTCTTAAAATGCTGTTGTGGGAGCGATCGTTTTCTTTCTGTGAGACGAGATCTACCCAAAATGAAAGACGTGGCAAAAAAATTCGAAGAAGAAAAGTTAATCCCGGGGGCAGAGAAACACACGAAACACGACAATTGTGTTTCGTGTGGCTGTAATCGACACCAGAAGGTACACTTCATACTCGAACTCTAAAATATTCAAATTCATCATGAGTCTATGATCATTTAAACAAAATCGACTTTATAGGCCGCTAAATATGTATAAACTACTTGGTTTATAGGACCAAACAATTGTTCGTCCTATGTAAAGGTGTTGCAACACGTCCTAACAAGTTTTCCAGAATTAGTTTTCTTTAATAATATGATTTGAAAATAAGTCTGTTAGGACGTTTAGATACACTTTTTTTCACTCAATTTTTAATTTTTAATTGTTATCTTGTTATATTTGTTGTTAGTACAGAATTTGGTGATGAAGCAGGGTGGGATTGGATATGTTGATACAATGATTCAACACAGTAATTTAAAGGGGTGTAGAAAACTGAAGACATTTTGTGCCAAGGTTGTTGATGTGGCAACACCTGTAAATACAAGTGGGAGGAGGGGTAGAATGGGAATTTCGTCGTCCAATTCGAAGAAGCAGAGAAGATCAAGCGGTAGATTGAAGGAATTAAAGAAGAAAAGTGGAAAGAAGGGTTCTGAGTGCCACCTTTGTTGTTCCAAAATTGCCCCTTAAATTGTATATTTAGTATTATTAAATAGATAGTTACAAATATATCCACTTTCTGGTATTTGTTTGCATTCTTATCAAAAAAAATTATGTTACAGTATACAAATCATTAAATAATTTGTTTTTTATTTATCATTGAAGAAAGTTATTAATCAAAAATAGGTACATTTGTTTTGAATATGTATCAAAAAAAGATGAGGCTAATGGCACCCCTATCACATACTAGTGGCACCCCTAAGACTATACCAATCATGATGTTTGTTAAAGCATCTTCAATGGTATTTGAAGAAGACTTGGAGATGACTTGATAATTGGAGACAAAACTTGAAAATGACTTTACTCATCAAAGACTTGATGTTCCTCAAGTCTTTGAAATAATGAATGTGAGAGGCAAGAGAGAGAGAAAGTATAAATTGGTAGGACCAACATATTTTTTATATTTTTTTATTTTTTTATTTTTTTCAAGTCTTTCATAAAACTTTACCATTGTGGATGTCCTTAGTAGTTACTATGAGTTGTAATTTTTTTGATTTACTCTTTTATTTGTATACTATTTTAGTTAATATAAATTTCCAATACAAAGTTTTTATTTTATTTTTACTTTAGTTTTTTTCACTAATTTTTATCGGTACGAAATTTTAGTTACTATAACTTTCTATTACGTTGAGTTTTTTTTTTTAATAATACTACGTATTTATTGTAATATTGTGTATAATTGGTGGATTGTATAGTGTATAATTAGTGTATTGTATTGTATTGTGTAGTGGATTGTGTTAGGTATTATTAGTGGAAGTGGATGAGAATTTCAACTCTCATGTAGTATAAATACCCCTTCATTGTAAATGAAAAATCACACCTCCCAATATACTTTCATAAGTATTTGAATTCTCTAAACTTTCTCTCATCATCTTCTCTAAAAATCTCTTAATCCATTGCTAATCTAGAGGTAATCTTTCTTAATTTATAACACGTTATCAGCACGAGAGCTCTAATCAAGGTATGTATTTTCTTAATCCTATATGTTAAGAAAGTAAAATACCAAAATAAACAAAATAAAAGTTGATGAATTCATGTTATAAACATTATTGCTACTAGCATACTAATTTTTGTTTATGCATATACTAATCTTATTTATGATTTAATGCTTATATTAACTTTTATTTACGAGTACTTAATTTTATGGTCATACTAATCTTTGAACGTTTATTTATGCGTATGTTTATTCTTCTGCTAAATTTTATCTAAGCATACTAATATTTGCTTATCTTTCTTATTTATATCACTAATTATATCTTATATATACCATCACCGATATTATAATCTTTACTGATTTTATATATTAATTATCTTTTTCATTTACATACCCATTTACAACGGCTATATATATAACCGTTGTATATGATCTCTAACGGCTATATATATATCCAACGGCTATATTTTTAGCCTATAAATAAACCAACAAGTTTTCTTCCTCAATACACATTTAACTCTTCTTTCCAAGTTCATCTAATCAAGAAGATTTTTCGAAGATGCTTCATCCCCTCCTAATTCTCGTCATTATAATACTTATATTACTAATCATTCCTGTCAGTAATCTTCCGCCTAATGAATTTTATTTATTATTAAGCATGTTTGTATTTTTGGTTCTTCCACTTCTTTGTATGTCACTATTAATAGACATAAATGGATTCTAATTTTTCTTGTTGTTTGATAGTTACAATATGTCGAACCTTTCAAAAAATTGAATTTGCGGCTCTTGATGTGAATGACTATAATTCTGCCTTGTTCAGGATATGTTCACAACTTAAGTTTTGTGGAGAGAATGTTACAGATAAGGATATGTTGGAAAAAACCTACTCCACTTTCCATGCATCAAACATTACTCTGCAACAACAATATCGCTTGCAGAAATTCGCAAGATATTCTGAGCTTAATTCATGTTTACTTGTTGCAGAACAAAATAATGGGCTTTTGATGAAAAACCATCAATCACGTCCAACAGGTTCATTAGCATTTCCTGAAGCAAATGCTATAAATAATGATAGTCCTAGAAATAATTTCAGTGGACGTGGTCGTGGTTATTTAGGTCAAAATAATTTTTATAGTCGAAACTACAATTCTGGCCGAGGCCACCCTTACAGTCGTGGACGTAGTTTTTATCGTGGTCATGGGCAAAGAGCAAATAATCATCATGCTCCACAAGTCTACAAAATAAGCTCAAAATGACAAAACATGATGGCGGAACAAGTCATTCTCAGAACCCTGAAGGTTCTTGTTACAGATGTGGTAGCACAGACCACTGGTCAAGGACATGCCATATACCTCAAAATCTTTGTCAGCTTTATAAGGAATTGTAACACCCTCAAATTTGGAACGAGCAACTAACTTTAATATCAATAAAATAACTAAAAGATGATAAAATCTATTTCTACAAAACATCCTTGAAAATACCTCAAGGTTTAAACATCACAAACTAAACAACTAACAACTCAAGGCGGTGTTACTTAACCCAATTACAAGTTGCTAATCCCAATAAGTGCGGAAGACTTCGCTGAGTATCTGTTAGGACTAAAAGTCCTATAAAATAGAAAGTAATATAAAGAAAAGAATTGTTTTCTTTATTTGTTTGTAAAAGCCTTTTATGCTAAATGGGCTTAGATTAGTGTTTGTGGTCCATGGGCTTAGGCTTAAAGCCCTTGGTATATAAAGTTGTTTTTCCAATCTTTAGAGAAGTAGTGGTGAGATTAGCCGTGCGCTTAACACAGTTTAGAGAGAGAGTTTGTTCATCATTCTAATCTTGTAACTCTCTGCATTCAATCAATAAAGGATTAATCGCTTCATATTCATTGTTACTTGATCAATCTGGGATCCACAATTGGTATCAGAGCAGAGGGACAAAGCTATCGATTCAAAGGTATTTTTCTGGTTTTTCTTGATCATTCAAAGTACGTACTGTGTTCATCTCAAGAATTTTTGATTGCTTTGATTTTGGTGTTAAAACCCAAAATTGAGGCTTGATACATTCTTCTCATAGGTTTTCTAAGATATCTCTGTGTTTTCAAATCGTTTGGTTGAGTAAAAATCACTTGTTTTTAAGTTCTTGATTTGTTTGGTTTTTGCTCCCTATTCGTGAAAATTATCAATTTTTCTTGTCAAAAGTGCTATTTGATTCGTTTTAGTAGTGTTTTCGTGTGTTTTTGGGCTAGTTTTCGTGTTAGTACTAAGTTCTTGCAGATTAATTCTCAGCAAGAGTGCAGAAAGTCATCGAACCGGGTAAGTTTTTCTTGTTTCTGAATTGGTTTCGAAGTCCCGGTACTGATATCTCCCGGTAGTAATAACTCCCGGTGCTGATATCTCCCGGTAGTAATTGTTGGGTCACCAAGGATTTGAAATTGACTCACCGATGTTTTCCCTAAAACTCCCACTTAGAATATTTTAGTTCAGTTCTTTGAATGACTTGTACAAGATATCAAATATTCGGTGAAGTCGAAGATCAACCGAAACCAAGCTTGAAGACTCTCTACTTGTGGAAAATAGAAGAATCTCGGCAACATTCAAACAAGTCATCACCACCGAAATTCCTTGACATTTCGGTGGCCTTCTCTCCACCGAATTTATAAGACAATTTCGGTGGCCTCTTCCACCGAAGTACATGGACAAATTCGGTGGTCCCCTTCTCCCACCGATGACCCTTTCGGTGGCCCTCTCACCACCGAAATATATATGTAACTTCGGTGGTCCTCTCACCACCGAAATATACATGTAACTTCGGTGGTCGCTTCACCACCGAAGTATACTTGTAATTTCGGTGGTCCTTTCACCACCGAAACATGCTCGCAATTTCGGTGGACTAGTTACCACCGAAACATGCTTGCAATTTCGGTGGACTAGTCTTCTTTCCACCGAAGATTTCTCAATCTCGGTGGAAACCACTTCGGTGCTAAAGGCTCAAGACAGAAGATCATTTATTATGGGACAATATCCTCCAGCAGAGAAAAGTGACAGTTTGTCTTTTTATCCACCTTCAGCTAAGGTCCCTTTTATCTGCTCAAGCTACTCTGTCTGCACCTAGTGAAAAGTGACAAGGACTTCACAGTTCTCCTGAAGTCAACATTATCAGCATATGTGAAGATGACAAGTGTCCCAAGCATTTAATGCTTGGGCACTCCTTGGCACTATAAAAGGAGAAGTGCTCTTCTTGCAAATACTCACGCTTTCAAGAAATTCTCTCAGTGCAAGAAACCTTCTTTTAAGCCTTAAAACTCAATAGCTTTGCTCTTAGTGTTCTTAGTTGTTTTGTTGTATACTTTGTGTAAGATTGTTAGAATAGTTTATCTGTTCTTTTCCGCAACAATCTTAAGTTTTCTGTGTGTAATTCTTTTGAAAGTTTTTCAAATATAAGAATTAAAATTGTGAAATTTTTGTGTATTGTATTCAACCCCCCCTTCTACAATACTTGTTAAGCCATCTGGGACTAACAAGTGGTATCAGAGCAGAAAGTTTAATTCCATAAACTTGATCTGCGATGGCTGCCTCTTCTTCTTCTACTGTTGAAAACTCTTTTCAAAACAACTTCTCTGAAAACGGCTCTATTTCAAAACCTCCTAAGTTCAATCCCAACAACTTCTCTTTGTGGAAAAGCCGCATGATGCTATTCATGGAAGGAGTGGATACTAGATATCCAACCATTCTCAACGAGGGACCCATTATCCCCAGAGTTTGGGCTCGCTATGACACGCAGAGGCCAGGCAAAGAGGCCTTTGAAAAGGAAATCTCAAGTGATTCTGATGAGGAAAAATCCAGTGCTACTGGTCGGTATATTCTCAAAAATCCTAAAAAGTATACGGATGAGGAGAAACGTTTAGTTACTCTTGACTCCAAGGTAAGAGCTATTATTGCTCTCTCTCTTCCTGATGAGGTCTACCACTCTTTGGTGAACTTTGAAACTGCCAAAGAAATGTGGACCACTCTATGTGTTCTGTACGAAGGTACAGAGGAAGTCAAGAAATGCAAAAAGATTGGTCTTATCAGAAAGTATGAACTTTTTTCTTTTGAAAAAGGAGATTCTCTTCCTAGTTTCTATAACCGCTTCAACTCTCTTTTAAATGATCTTAAGTTGTTGGGCAGAGTCTATGATAATGAGGAAGTCTTGTGCAAGTTCATGGATTGTCTCCCAGATTTTTGGGAAAATATATGTACTTGCATCAAAACTACCAAGGACCTTGAGTTCATGCCCTTAACCGTACTATATGGTACTCTTTTCAACTTTGAGCAAACCAAGCTTCAACGGAAATCTTTCATCAAGGAAATAAAGAGCTCCTCCATAGCTCTTGTTAGTGAAAGTTCCAAGAATTCTCAAAATCTTCCTAGAATCACCTATCCTTCATCTGACTCTGACAATGACAGCCAAACAAATGTAACCCACCAAACGGAAGCATATCTTAGTGATGCTGATGATGAAGGTGAGGATATCATGGTTGAACAGTTGTCGGATGAGATGGCAATGATGGCCGGTTCTAAACACAAGTTTCGTCCCTTCAACAAATCTCGAAGTCTTAGAAAAACTTCATCTTTCAAAACCTCTTCTGACAAGTCCAATGAGGAATGCTACAACTGTGGCAAGAAAGGACATTTTGCATCTGAGTGTAGAAGCAAGCGTATCTCCAAGTCCAAATTTACTTCTTCTGACAATCCCTCTTCAAAAAGGGAAAAATCCAAACACATGCCTTTCAAATCAACCTTTCCCAAAAAGGAGTCCCCACCATCCTTCTTAAATCATCAGGAGCGTGCCGAGAAATATAAGGCCAAGTACAAGAAAGAGAAGGAAAGGAGTGAGGGTCTAGAGAGAAAAGGGAAGGGTCTCATGGCAGAAACCCACGATTGGGACGACGAAGACACCTCCGACAGTGATTCTCAGAATAGATGCTTTGTGGCCATCTCAGAAGAAATGGAAGTTTCCGAAAGTGCCACTTCACCTATGGCTCTAGTGGCAACTGGGTGCTCCACAGCCTACGCTCAGGTACATCCCTTCAATAATATGTCTGATATTGAAAAGATCAATGCTTATGAATCTTTAACTCAAGACTTTTATTCTGTTAAAGACAGTAAGAATAGAAAATCTGTTCAAGTAAAAGAGCTCAAAGCTGAACTTGAAATTTGCATGTCTAAGCTTAAAAGGTTTGAGGAAATAAAAATTGAGCTTGAGGACTTGAAAACAATAAATCATCTGATCTCAAAAGAAAAGAACTCTCTCTTTAAGAAACTAAAAAGGGAACAAGAAGTCATTAAAAAATGGTCAAGCTCTTCCAAAAATCTTGAACAAATCTTTCAAAGTCAAATCTGTAGTACAAACAAGTTCGGTCTAGGATTTGGAAAAACTGATGTTTGTAAGTCCACTTTTGCTCGTGTTCCCCCCACCAATGCTTGTGATAATCTCTCTGATTCCAGCTCTTGTGATTCCATCTCTTTGAACTCGTTAGATCTGTGTGAAGCCTTAAAATATGGGATATCCTTAAAGGCCAAAGACTCCTCATTGCAAATTACTGAGAAGCAAGATTCAAATGACGTTTCCAAACCCATCCATGATCAGCTCAAACTTTCAGTCATGGATGAAGCCTCCTCCTCAAACTCTGCAAAAACTAATCCTTCCAAAAGATCTAAACCCACCGATCTCATCTCCTTTGTGCCCACCGATCCCACAATCTATGACCCTCCAATCCCTCTTCATGAAGTGTTGAAATCTATTCACATAGACACCTACACCGAACCTAAGCCCTCAAAGATCCCCAAAAGGGAAACTCCTGTTCATTCAAAAAGGATTTCCTGTGCTGACAAAGGAAAATCGATAGTCAACTTCATGGCAAGCTCTCATCCCAAAAGTTCTACCCCAAACATTCCCCTTTACAACACCTATGTACCTAGATCTGTGCTTTTGAGAAAATCAACTCCCAAAGATTTATCCAAAGGAATCCTTGGGTCCAAGCCCCCTGCTCTGTTCTCCTCTAACAAGGTTATAAGAACAAATGATAAAAGCCAAAACATGAAAAATGCTAAAAAGGTTTTTATCTATAGAAAATGCTATAACTGTGGTGACACTTTTCATATGGCTAAGGACTGTCCCAAGGATAGGATTGATAGATCCAAGCTTAAGGAATCAAGCTCTTCTAACCCCAAAGGACCCATTACAAAATGGGTACCAAAGAACTAATATGTGTTTGCATGCAGGCTTTTGAGCACCATCAAATTTGGTATTTAGACAGCGGGTGCTCACGCCATATGACGGGAAACAAGTCTCTTCTCATCAACTATGTGCCGGGAAAGGGTCCATCTGTAACCTTTGGTGATAATTCTAAGGCTTACACCAAAGGATACGGGACCCTCTCTAACGGATCTGTAACTTTCAACAAAGTGGCTTTTGTGGACGGCCTCATGCATAACCTTCTCAGCATTAGCCAACTGTGTGATCTTGGATACAAAGTTATCTTTGAACTTTGTGTCTGCTCCGTGGTAGACAAACATTTCAATGTGGTATTATCGGGAAGACGGATGGAAAATGTCTACGTCATAGATATGGGGCAATCCAACTCTTCTCCAAATGTCTGCTTTGTGTCAAATGATGCATCCAAAAGAAACTGGTTGTGGCACAAACGTCTTTCTCATCTAAACTTCAAGACCTTGCATAAAATTTCCAACAAAGAGCTGGTGACAGGCATGCCAAAGTTGAACTTTGTCAAAGAGAAGCTGTGTGATGCATGTGAAAAGGGAAAGCTCACCAAAACATCCTTCAAGACGAAGCAATGCTCTTCCATCACTCTTCCTCTTCAACTGCTACACATGGATCTATGTGGACCAGTCAGCACTCCAAGTCTTGGAGGCAAAAGGTACATTCTTGTTATTGTTGATGAATTTACCAGATATACTTGGGTGTTCTTTCTCAGGTACAAAAGTGATGCTACTGAAGAAATCATCAACTTTGTCAAGAAAAATGAAGTTCTCAATGGCCAGCTTGTCCGCTCGGTAAGAAGTGACAATGGCACTGAATTCAGAAATAGTGCTCTCGAAGACTTCTTCACCGAAAAAGGGATCTCTCAGAACTTCTCCGCTGTTCGTACTCCTCAGCAAAATGGAGTGGTGGAAAGGAAAAACAGAACACTGTGTGAGGCCGCTAGATCCATGCTGAGCGAATCAAATCTTCCCACCTATTTTTGGGCCGAAGCTGTGAATACTGCCTGCTTCACTCAAAACAGGTCAGTAATATCCAAAAGACATGATAAAACCCCGTATGAAGTTTTTCATGGTAGAAAACCAAATATTGGCTTTCTTCATGTCTTTGGGTGTATCTGCTTTATTCTTAATGATCGTGAAAATCTTGGGAAGTTCGATCCCAAGGCAGATGAGGGAATATTTGTTGGATACTCCTTATCCTCCAAAGCTTATAGGGTGTACAATCTCAGAAGAAAAAGCATTGATGAGTCCATCCATGTCAAGTTTGATGATCTCAGATGTTCCTCACTCTCAAGTGATGAGGATGATTTACACAGATGGATTTCATCATGTATTGGTGATACTCCCTTAGTCACTTCCACCGATATCTCCTCTATTCCCTCAAATCCTTCCATCTCAAAAAACCCAGCTGGATCACTCTCTCCCACCGAAATTGATCAACCCATCTCTCACACCAAGCTCCCCATTTCCACCGAAAATCTACTCCAAAGCCCTTCTTCCATCCCTAATCCCACCGAAAATCTCATGGGTCCCACTACCGAAAATCCCACTTTACACCAAACCTCTGATCCTACTACTCCATTTCACTCTACTCCTCATACCCCATCACATTTACCCCCTGCTCTAAAATGGACCAAAGATCACCCCATAGATCAAATTATTGGTGATCAACAAGCAGGTGTCCAAACCCGCAGAGGAGTTGGAAATATCTGTCTCTACGTGAATTTCCTCTCTCTCTCTGAACCCAAGAAAGTGGATGAAGCTCTATCAGATCCTTGTTGGATCACTGCCATGCAAGAAGAACTTTCTCAGTTCCAGAGAAATAAAGTTTGGAGATTGGTTCCCAAACCCAGAAACAAGACAATCATTGGAACCAAGTGGATATTCAGGAACAAAATGGATGAAGATGGTACTGTGATCAGGAACAAGGCCCGATTGGTAGCTCAAGGATACAGACAGGAAGAAGGCATTGACTATGATGAAACATTTGCCCCTGTTGCAAGACTTGAAGCTATAAGGATCTTTCTGGCTCATGCTGCCTACCGAAATTTTAGAGTTTTTCAAATGGATGTTAAAAGTGCCTTTCTCAATGGGGAACTTACAGAAGAAGTCTACGTGAAACAACCTCCTGGCTTTGAAGACCCAGCTCATCCAAACTTTGTGTACAGACTTGACAAAGCTTTGTATGGTCTCAAGCAAGCTCCACGTGCTTGGTATGACACTCTTGCCAACTTTCTTCTCAAGCATGGATATTCCAGAGGTAAAATTGACAATACTCTCTTCATCAAAGAAACCTCAGGTAATATAATTCTTGTTCAAATCTATGTTGATGACATCATCTTTGGTGCCACTGATGAATGCCTATGTGATGAGTTTGCCTCTCTCATGATGAGTGAATATGAGATGAGCATGATGGGAGAGCTTACATTTTTCTTGGGCCTTCAAGTCAAACAATCTTCAGAAGGAATTTTTATAAATCAAAGCAAATATATTCGGGACCTTCTGAAGAAATTTAACTTTCTAGACAGCTCTCCTATGAAAACTCCCATGGCACCTCCCTTGAAATTGTGTGCCGATCTAAAAGGTGAATCTGTGGATGTTACTCTTTACCGAGGTATGATAGGCTCTCTTCTTTACCTAACTGCTAGCAGACCGGATATTATGTTTGCTACCTGTCTATGTGCTCGTTATCAGGCCAATCCTAAAGTATCACATTTAAAGGCTGTAAAACGAATTTTTCGGTATCTTAAGGGCACACTGCACTTGGGTCTTTGGTATCCCAAAGACTCAAGTTTTGAACTAATTGGCTATTCAGATTCAGACTTTGCAGGTTCCCAGATTGATAGAAAGAGTACTACAGGAAGCTGTCAGCTCCTTGGGGGAAAATTAGTAAGTTGGTCCAGCAAGAAACAAAACTCTGTATCCACCTCTACTGCTGAGGCTGAATATGTAGCTGCCGGGAGCTGCTGTGCTCAGATTCTATGGATGAGAAACCAACTAAGGGACTATAATCAATTCTTTTCTAAAGTCCCAATTCTGTGTGATAATTCCAGTGCTATAGCTATAGCAAATAATCCTGTTCTTCATTCTAGATCTAAACACATCGATATCAGATATCACTTCATAAGAGATCACATTTCCAAAGGTGACATTGAACTACACTTCATTCCCACCGATTTGCAGCTTGCCGATATTTTCACCAAACCTCTTGATGAAACCAGGTTCAACTTTCTCATCAGTGAACTTGGGATGTGCAATTTCCAAGAATAAATATGTGTTCATGCTTCACCGATCTCACATCGGTGGACACCTTCGTATCTACTTCTCTCTCTCCACCGATCTCTCATCGGTGGACAACCTATGTGTCAAATCTTTTCTATCTCTTTTCATTTCGGTAATAATCTCGAGTATCGGTGAAGCGTGCCTACCACCGAAGCACGTTTCGGTGAAAATTTCCAGAATCGGTGGAAATCTGTCCACCACCGAATTCTCATTTCGGTGGTCATCTCAAATCGGTGAAACTTGTCCACCACCGAAGTCTCAAATCGGTGGTCATCTCAAATCGGTGAAAACTGTCCACCACCGAAATCTCAAATCGGTGATCATCTCATTTCGGTGGTACTATCCAAATCGGTGAAACCTTTCTTCCACCGAAGTTCCACCGAAGTCCCACCGAAGTCCCACCGATCGTCCACCGAGCGAACACCGATTCCTCCACCGAAGCATCACCGAGCCTACACCGATTCACACGGTTCCCAAAGCCCACTTGTGACCACTCAATTGCTTTTGCGTCAGACCCTTCGCCTATCCGCCGCTCCTTGTCCCGATTTCCAATAACTCTTTCACCTCAAGAGCCGCATGTCCCCTCTTCCCATACAAAAATCATCATCACCGTGCCTTTCCATTTCCCTATATATACACATACCCCCTTCATTTCTTCCCCACTCCTCACAATTCAAACCTGCAACTCTCTCCACTCCAAACATATCTCTCTCATGGCATCCTCTCGATATCAAATTCCTACACGTTTTGAAGACCTCCGCTTCAACCAATGCAATCACGTTGCCCGCCTTGAATCCGATCCCGCTCATCCCGAGTTCTCTACTATCGCTAAATTTCTGTCTCGCTCTCCTCTTCTTCATGCCTTCTCATGCAACCCCAGGATGAGCAAAATGCTCATTAGTCAATTCTGGCTATCCTCCGTGTACGATCCCTCCAATGAGGCCATTCACGCCTCCATCTTCACCAATGCCGAAGGTGATCACGACCTCACTTTTGGGGTCGATGATGTTCGTCTAGCTCTCAAGATCGATGCCTTTCCCGACTATGAAGACATGTATTTGGATACCATCCATGAAGACATTGTTCTTACCACCGGTTATGTGCTCGACGACTCCTCCAAAAGCTCCAAAGGCCCCGGTACTCTTCTTCGCAGCAAAATGGGAGGCATTTGGAATTTCTTCTTCGCTCACGTTATCCATTGCCTCTCACGCAAAACAAGTGGACATGACCAATCGCCCTCACACGTAAACAAACTCGCTCATGCCCTCATCTTCCAAAGGAAAGTTGACTTCGCCCAATATTTCTTCTCAGAACTTGTCGAGGTCATCAAAACTCCCAAGAAGTGTTATGTTGCTTTTCCCCGCTTCATCTCCATGATTCTACAACACAAGCTTTCCAAAGCTTTGGAGACCGATCGCCGCTCTTCCTCGCCCCGGTTCTCGTATGAATGGTCATCTCCCGTTGTGGGCACCAAAACCCTCAACGTCAAGCCGCTCGCCACCGATCGCCCATTACGCCCAGGTATGATTTCCTTCGCTCTATCTCCCGAACTTCGTTGGGGTGACGCGGAAATTCCCGGGTTTCGCCACTTGGAAATTCCCGAGGTCACTCCAACTGTTGTGGTCCCTTCTCCCCGGTCCCGAGTGACGTCGGGTGGCACTCAAAAGAAACGACAGAAGGCCACCGGCACCTCCGCTCCCGCTTCTCGAACCACGTCACCGAGAGATCCCTCGGAGACTTCCCCGGTTCACACCCCTTCTCACAAGCGGAGGCACTCACCCTCCCCTTCGGGATCTCTTCCAAAGAGGTCTCGGAAACCATCGGCCCAACCGACTCATCCAACCGTCGATTCTCCAAAATCGCCGGTTGTTGAACTTCATCCCTCCGGGCCAAGGGTACCCGCTACACACCCCACCGTCCCCTCTGTTGCCTCTCGAAAGGCCTCAGTTGCATTTCAGGAGAACCCCCCGCATACCTCCCCACTCGACTCCTTGGGTGGTGGGGATGACCTCGAGATCTCTCCGCTCGAGGGTTCTGACTTCACACTACACAGCTTTACACCCGATCAGTTTTCGATCGAAGACATTGCACAACCCTCTAAGGGTTCCCCCCCAATTGCACCCTTTGATTTCTTTGATTTTCTTTTAGCGGACACTGGTTCTCCCCAAACCATCCCGTCCACCGAAGAACATCACACCGAGTCTCCCTCGTCCTCGCAACAATCACCCCCCCGATCCCCTGCTCCCCCCCGATCATCTGCTCCCCCCCGATTGCTACAACCCGACAACTTGGTGCCTTACCTCCATATTCCCATTCCCGAGCCTGACCCCCACCGACTACTCTTCCAGTTTCCCGAAATCGGTGGCCACACTTCCCCGCCCATTGACCGCACCTCTACCTTTCTTAAATCTACCATCGCCTTAATCTCCCAAGCCAATTCCCGCATCTCTACCCTCGAGACTCAGCTACCGCATCTTCTTCTTGATGCCATCACCGAAGCCCTACGGCCCGTTCAAGAAAAATTATCTGCCCTTTCTACCACAGTGGAGTCCCTCTCCAAACCTTCCACTGACTCACCCAGTCCTGAACGTTCCCAGTGGGAAATGGATCTCGGTGATTTTGCTTTGGTTCCCCATACCACCGAAACGAGTCTAGCCTTCCTACACTCCAAGTTTGATAAGGCCTTCTATGAGTTAGGTTTCAAGTTGCCGGCTGTTCCTGAGGGGGAGAAAACCACGGCTCCACCGAAACTTCCATCCATAAAGAAAATTTCCAGTAACCAGCCTCCACCGAAACCCTCACCACCGAAACCACCCTCACCACCGAAACCATCCTCACCACCGAAACCATCCTCACCACCAAAACCATCCTCATCACCGAAACCTTTCTCTCCACCGAAACCCTCTTCTCCACCGAAACATGTCTCACTCTCACCGACCAATACTGGCTCCACCGAAGCTCTTGACCTTAATGCATCAGTTGAGGGGGAGCAGTCCAGCAATGCTCCCGAAGACAAAGGGAAGAGAATTCTTTCGGCCGAAGAATTGGCCAGAGAAGCAAAGAAGAAAAAGGATCTGACAAAATATGGGGCTCGACCGAAGGACGCTGAAACTCTCAAACTCAAGCCTGCTTCTCAACCAATCACCACCGAACTTGGCCTCTCTGCTCAAGAAATTGAGGAAGCAAGAATAGCTCAAATCGACTTAGACAAATCCAGAGATCTTTCTCTCAAAGCTGCCACAGAAGAAGCTTCAAAAGTCAAGTCCACCGATGCCATCCAAACACAGAGATCGGTGCTCAGTGCCTTGGAACAACAAAAGAATGAAGAAATTAATTGGTACAAAAAGACCATGCACCACCGGAGCTATAGGTCACAAATTTCTTCAGTAAAGATTGCCACCTCCAAAGCAAATCCTCAAGACATCAGATTAATTATTAGCTGGGATGATGGTTCTATGAAGAGTGTGAAAGAAAGCCATCTCCAACTCTTCGGTCTCTCGGAATGGTATGAAATCACTCAACACCTCGTCAAGAGTCCAAATCCAAGGAAAGACATCTTTGTAAAATACATTGATGGTCTAATGAATAAGATGAAGGAGATCAAAAGAAAACATAACATCATTCTCTCCACCGAAGAAAGAGCCAAACTGCTGTCTCTGAAGGAGAAGATCATCCTCCCCAAAGTCAAAAATCCTCCTGACTCAGTCTTCAAGGAAATGGCAAGAGAAGGTAAAATCCCAAATGTAAGCAATCTTAACCTTACCATTCCCACCTCTGTTCCCTATCCTACCACAACCTTGAGCCTCTCACCAATACCAGGATTATTCTTCAACGACGGTCTCGGTCGTCGGGCATTCTTCAGATTTGCCCAGATGTCCATAGCCGATACCATATTTCTGGAAGGCATTCACAACCTCTTTCCAAACATCCCCGAAGCTCAACCGTTCTATAGAAACTTACTGGATGAAATCAAGCGCCGCAAAACCTCAAAGAAGTAAGTTCTCTCCAGTTAGTACTTGTAAAAGTTAATTTCTCTTTTTGTAAAAATTGTACGAGAACTTATCTTAATACAAGTATCTCTATTTGAATTTTATTTCCGTACATACTTCATTTTTTGTTCCCTGTAAATACTGTACATAGTATACATACACATACAAAAGAAAAAGGTCAAAAAGATCAAAAAGAATAGTCTATGTGAAAAGAACCCAAAAGAGTAAAAAGGGTCAAAAACGCACTTACTTTTGTTTACTCTTGAATATTCTAAGATAAGGAGCTCAAATTCAAATAGGGGGAGATTGTTGGGTCACCAAGGATTTGAAATTGACTCACCGATGTTTTCCCTAAAACTCCCACTTAGAATATTTTAGTTCAGTTCTTTGAATGACTTGTACAAGATATCAAATATTCGGTGAAGTCGAAGATCAACCGAAACCAAGCTTGAAGACTCTCTACTTGTGGAAAATAGAAGAATCTCGGCAACATTCAAACAAGTCATCACCACCGAAATTCCTTGACATTTCGGTGGCCTTCTCTCCACCGAATTTATAAGACAATTTCGGTGGCCTCTTCCACCGAAGTACATGGACAAATTCGGTGGTCCCCTTCTCCCACCGATGACCCTTTCGGTGGCCCTCTCACCACCGAAATATATATGTAACTTCGGTGGTCCTCTCACCACCGAAATATACATGTAACTTCGGTGGTCGCTTCACCACCGAAGTATACTTGTAATTTCGGTGGTCCTTTCACCACCGAAACATGCTCGCAATTTCGGTGGACTAGTTACCACCGAAACATGCTTGCAATTTCGGTGGACTAGTCTTCTTTCCACCGAAGATTTCTCAATCTCGGTGGAAACCACTTCGGTGCTAAAGGCTCAAGACAGAAGATCATTTATTATGGGACAATATCCTCCAGCAGAGAAAAGTGACAGTTTGTCTTTTTATCCACCTTCAGCTAAGGTCCCTTTTATCTGCTCAAGCTACTCTGTCTGCACCTAGTGAAAAGTGACAAGGACTTCACAGTTCTCCTGAAGTCAACATTATCAGCATATGTGAAGATGACAAGTGTCCCAAGCATTTAATGCTTGGGCACTCCTTGGCACTATAAAAGGAGAAGTGCTCTTCTTGCAAATACTCACGCTTTCAAGAAATTCTCTCAGTGCAAGAAACCTTCTTTTAAGCCTTAAAACTCAATAGCTTTGCTCTTAGTGTTCTTAGTTGTTTTGTTGTATACTTTGTGTAAGATTGTTAGAATAGTTTATCTGTTCTTTTCCGCAACAATCTTAAGTTTTCTGTGTGTAATTCTTTTGAAAGTTTTTCAAATATAAGAATTAAAATTGTGAAATTTTTGTGTATTGTATTCAACCCCCCCTTCTACAATACTTGTTAAGCCATCTGGGACTAACAAGTGGTATCAGAGCAGAAAGTTTAATTCCATAAACTTGATCTGCGATGGCTGCCTCTTCTTCTTCTACTGTTGAAAACTCTTTTCAAAACAACTTCTCTGAAAACGGCTCTATTTCAAAACCTCCTAAGTTCAATCCCAACAACTTCTCTTTGTGGAAAAGCCGCATGATGCTATTCATGGAAGGAGTGGATACTAGATATCCAACCATTCTCAACGAGGGACCCATTATCCCCAGAGTTTGGGCTCGCTATGACACGCAGAGGCCAGGCAAAGAGGCCTTTGAAAAGGAAATCTCAAGTGATTCTGATGAGGAAAAATCCAGTGCTACTGGTCGGTATATTCTCAAAAATCCTAAAAAGTATACGGATGAGGAGAAACGTTTAGTTACTCTTGACTCCAAGGTAAGAGCTATTATTGCTCTCTCTCTTCCTGATGAGGTCTACCACTCTTTGGTGAACTTTGAAACTGCCAAAGAAATGTGGACCACTCTATGTGTTCTGTACGAAGGTACAGAGGAAGTCAAGAAATGCAAAAAGATTGGTCTTATCAGAAAGTATGAACTTTTTTCTTTTGAAAAAGGAGATTCTCTTCCTAGTTTCTATAACCGCTTCAACTCTCTTTTAAATGATCTTAAGTTGTTGGGCAGAGTCTATGATAATGAGGAAGTCTTGTGCAAGTTCATGGATTGTCTCCCAGATTTTTGGGAAAATATATGTACTTGCATCAAAACTACCAAGGACCTTGAGTTCATGCCCTTAACCGTACTATATGGTACTCTTTTCAACTTTGAGCAAACCAAGCTTCAACGGAAATCTTTCATCAAGGAAATAAAGAGCTCCTCCATAGCTCTTGTTAGTGAAAGTTCCAAGAATTCTCAAAATCTTCCTAGAATCACCTATCCTTCATCTGACTCTGACAATGACAGCCAAACAAATGTAACCCACCAAACGGAAGCATATCTTAGTGATGCTGATGATGAAGGTGAGGATATCATGGTTGAACAGTTGTCGGATGAGATGGCAATGATGGCCGGTTCTAAACACAAGTTTCGTCCCTTCAACAAATCTCGAAGTCTTAGAAAAACTTCATCTTTCAAAACCTCTTCTGACAAGTCCAATGAGGAATGCTACAACTGTGGCAAGAAAGGACATTTTGCATCTGAGTGTAGAAGCAAGCGTATCTCCAAGTCCAAATTTACTTCTTCTGACAATCCCTCTTCAAAAAGGGAAAAATCCAAACACATGCCTTTCAAATCAACCTTTCCCAAAAAGGAGTCCCCACCATCCTTCTTAAATCATCAGGAGCGTGCCGAGAAATATAAGGCCAAGTACAAGAAAGAGAAGGAAAGGAGTGAGGGTCTAGAGAGAAAAGGGAAGGGTCTCATGGCAGAAACCCACGATTGGGACGACGAAGACACCTCCGACAGTGATTCTCAGAATAGATGCTTTGTGGCCATCTCAGAAGAAATGGAAGTTTCCGAAAGTGCCACTTCACCTATGGCTCTAGTGGCAACTGGGTGCTCCACAGCCTACGCTCAGGTACATCCCTTCAATAATATGTCTGATATTGAAAAGATCAATGCTTATGAATCTTTAACTCAAGACTTTTATTCTGTTAAAGACAGTAAGAATAGAAAATCTGTTCAAGTAAAAGAGCTCAAAGCTGAACTTGAAATTTGCATGTCTAAGCTTAAAAGGTTTGAGGAAATAAAAATTGAGCTTGAGGACTTGAAAACAATAAATCATCTGATCTCAAAAGAAAAGAACTCTCTCTTTAAGAAACTAAAAAGGGAACAAGAAGTCATTAAAAAATGGTCAAGCTCTTCCAAAAATCTTGAACAAATCTTTCAAAGTCAAATCTGTAGTACAAACAAGTTCGGTCTAGGATTTGGAAAAACTGATGTTTGTAAGTCCACTTTTGCTCGTGTTCCCCCCACCAATGCTTGTGATAATCTCTCTGATTCCAGCTCTTGTGATTCCATCTCTTTGAACTCGTTAGATCTGTGTGAAGCCTTAAAATATGGGATATCCTTAAAGGCCAAAGACTCCTCATTGCAAATTACTGAGAAGCAAGATTCAAATGACGTTTCCAAACCCATCCATGATCAGCTCAAACTTTCAGTCATGGATGAAGCCTCCTCCTCAAACTCTGCAAAAGCTAATCCTTCCAAAAGATCTAAACCCACCGATCTCATCTCCTTTGTGCCCACCGATCCCACAATCTATGACCCTCCAATCCCTCTTCATGAAGTGTTGAAATCTATTCACATAGACACCTACACCGAACCTAAGCCCTCAAAGATCCCCAAAAGGGAAACTCCTGTTCATTCAAAAAGGATTTCCTGTGCTGACAAAGGAAAATCGATAGTCAACTGCATGGCAAGCTCTCATCCCAAAAGTTCTACCCCAAACATTCCCCTTTACAACACCTATGTACCTAGATCTGTGCTTTTGAGAAAATCAACTCCCAAAGATTTATCCAAAGGAATCCTTGGGTCCAAGCCCCCTGCTCTGTTCTCCTCTAACAAGGTTATAAGAACAAATGATAAAAGCCAAAACATGAAAAATGCTAAAAAGGTTTTTATCTATAGAAAATGCTATAACTGTGGTGACACTTTTCATATGGCTAAGGACTGTCCCAAGGATAGGATTGATAGATCCAAGCTTAAGGAATCAAGCTCTTCTAACCCCAAAGGACCCATTACAAAATGGGTACCAAAGAACTAATATGTGTTTGCATGCAGGCTTTTGAGCACCATCAAATTTGGTATTTAGACAGCGGGTGCTCACGCCATATGACGGGAAACAAGTCTCTTCTCATCAACTATGTGCCGGGAAAGGGTCCATCTGTAACCTTTGGTGATAATTCTAAGGCTTACACCAAAGGATACGGGACCCTCTCTAACGGATCTGTAACTTTCAACAAAGTGGCTTTTGTGGACGGCCTCATGCATAACCTTCTCAGCATTAGCCAACTGTGTGATCTTGGATACAAAGTTATCTTTGAACTTTGTGTCTGCTCCGTGGTAGACAAACATTTCAATGTGGTATTATCGGGAAGACGGATGGAAAATGTCTACGTCATAGATATGGGGCAATCCAACTCTTCTCCAAATGTCTGCTTTGTGTCAAATGATGCATCCAAAAGAAACTGGTTGTGGCACAAACGTCTTTCTCATCTAAACTTCAAGACCTTGCATAAAATTTCCAACAAAGAGCTGGTGACAGGCATGCCAAAGTTGAACTTTGTCAAAGAGAAGCTGTGTGATGCATGTGAAAAGGGAAAGCTCACCAAAACATCCTTCAAGACGAAGCAATGCTCTTCCATCACTCTTCCTCTTCAACTGCTACACATGGATCTATGTGGACCAGTCAGCACTCCAAGTCTTGGAGGCAAAAGGTACATTCTTGTTATTGTTGATGAATTTACCAGATATACTTGGGTGTTCTTTCTCAGGTACAAAAGTGATGCTACTGAAGAAATCATCAACTTTGTCAAGAAAAATGAAGTTCTCAATGGCCAGCTTGTCCGCTCGGTAAGAAGTGACAATGGCACTGAATTCAGAAATAGTGCTCTCGAAGACTTCTTCACCGAAAAAGGGATCTCTCAGAACTTCTCCGCTGTTCGTACTCCTCAGCAAAATGGAGTGGTGGAAAGGAAAAACAGAACACTGTGTGAGGCCGCTAGATCCATGCTGAGCGAATCAAATCTTCCCACCTATTTTTGGGCCGAAGCTGTGAATACTGCCTGCTTCACTCAAAACAGGTCAGTAATATCCAAAAGACATGATAAAACCCCGTATGAAGTTTTTCATGGTAGAAAACCAAATATTGGCTTTCTTCATGTCTTTGGGTGTATCTGCTTTATTCTTAATGATCGTGAAAATCTTGGGAAGTTCGATCCCAAGGCAGATGAGGGAATATTTGTTGGATACTCCTTATCCTCCAAAGCTTATAGGGTGTACAATCTCAGAAGAAAAAGCATTGATGAGTCCATCCATGTCAAGTTTGATGATCTCAGATGTTCCTCACTCTCAAGTGATGAGGATGATTTACACAGATGGATTTCATCATGTATTGGTGATACTCCCTTAGTCACTTCCACCGATATCTCCTCTATTCCCTCAAATCCTTCCATCTCAAAAAACCCAGCTGGATCACTCTCTCCCACCGAAATTGATCAACCCATCTCTCACACCAAGCTCCCCATTTCCACCGAAAATCTACTCCAAAGCCCTTCTTCCATCCCTAATCCCACCGAAAATCTCATGGGTCCCACTACCGAAAATCCCACTTTACACCAAACCTCTGATCCTACTACTCCATTTCACTCTACTCCTCATACCCCATCACATTTACCCCCTGCTCTAAAATGGACCAAAGATCACCCCATAGATCAAATTATTGGTGATCAACAAGCAGGTGTCCAAACCCGCAGAGGAGTTGGAAATATCTGTCTCTACGTGAATTTCCTCTCTCTCTCTGAACCCAAGAAAGTGGATGAAGCTCTATCAGATCCTTGTTGGATCACTGCCATGCAAGAAGAACTTTCTCAGTTCCAGAGAAATAAAGTTTGGAGATTGGTTCCCAAACCCAGAAACAAGACAATCATTGGAACCAAGTGGATATTCAGGAACAAAATGGATGAAGATGGTACTGTGATCAGGAACAAGGCCCGATTGGTAGCTCAAGGATACAGACAGGAAGAAGGCATTGACTATGATGAAACATTTGCCCCTGTTGCAAGACTTGAAGCTATAAGGATCTTTCTGGCTCATGCTGCCTACCGAAATTTTAGAGTTTTTCAAATGGATGTTAAAAGTGCCTTTCTCAATGGGGAACTTACAGAAGAAGTCTACGTGAAACAACCTCCTGGCTTTGAAGACCCAGCTCATCCAAACTTTGTGTACAGACTTGACAAAGCTTTGTATGGTCTCAAGCAAGCTCCACGTGCTTGGTATGACACTCTTGCCAACTTTCTTCTCAAGCATGGATATTCCAGAGGTAAAATTGACAATACTCTCTTCATCAAAGAAACCTCAGGTAATATAATTCTTGTTCAAATCTATGTTGATGACATCATCTTTGGTGCCACTGATGAATGCCTATGTGATGAGTTTGCCTCTCTCATGATGAGTGAATATGAGATGAGCATGATGGGAGAGCTTACATTTTTCTTGGGCCTTCAAGTCAAACAATCTTCAGAAGGAATTTTTATAAATCAAAGCAAATATATTCGGGACCTTCTGAAGAAATTTAACTTTCTAGACAGCTCTCCTATGAAAACTCCCATGGCACCTCCCTTGAAATTGTGTGCCGATCTAAAAGGTGAATCTGTGGATGTTACTCTTTACCGAGGTATGATAGGCTCTCTTCTTTACCTAACTGCTAGCAGACCGGATATTATGTTTGCTACCTGTCTATGTGCTCGTTATCAGGCCAATCCTAAAGTATCACATTTAAAGGCTGTAAAACGAATTTTTCGGTATCTTAAGGGCACACTGCACTTGGGTCTTTGGTATCCCAAAGACTCAAGTTTTGAACTAATTGGCTATTCAGATTCAGACTTTGCAGGTTCCCAGATTGATAGAAAGAGTACTACAGGAAGCTGTCAGCTCCTTGGGGGAAAATTAGTAAGTTGGTCCAGCAAGAAACAAAACTCTGTATCCACCTCTACTGCTGAGGCTGAATATGTAGCTGCCGGGAGCTGCTGTGCTCAGATTCTATGGATGAGAAACCAACTAAGGGACTATAATCAATTCTTTTCTAAAGTCCCAATTCTGTGTGATAATTCCAGTGCTATAGCTATAGCAAATAATCCTGTTCTTCATTCTAGATCTAAACACATCGATATCAGATATCACTTCATAAGAGATCACATTTCCAAAGGTGACATTGAACTACACTTCATTCCCACCGATTTGCAGCTTGCCGATATTTTCACCAAACCTCTTGATGAAACCAGGTTCAACTTTCTCATCAGTGAACTTGGGATGTGCAATTTCCAAGAATAAATATGTGTTCATGCTTCACCGATCTCACATCGGTGGACACCTTCGTATCTACTTCTCTCTCTCCACCGATCTCTCATCGGTGGACAACCTATGTGTCAAATCTTTTCTATCTCTTTTCATTTCGGTAATAATCTCGAGTATCGGTGAAGCGTGCCTACCACCGAAGCACGTTTCGGTGAAAATTTCCAGAATCGGTGGAAATCTGTCCACCACCGAATTCTCATTTCGGTGGTCATCTCAAATCGGTGAAACTTGTCCACCACCGAAGTCTCAAATCGGTGGTCATCTCAAATCGGTGAAAACTGTCCACCACCGAAATCTCAAATCGGTGATCATCTCATTTCGGTGGTACTATCCAAATCGGTGAAACCTTTCTTCCACCGAAGTTCCACCGAAGTCCCACCGAAGTCCCACCGATCGTCCACCGAGCGAACACCGATTCCTCCACCGAAGCATCACCGAGCCTACACCGATTCACACGGTTCCCAAAGCCCACTTGTGACCACTCAATTGCTTTTGCGTCAGACCCTTCGCCTATCCGCCGCTCCTTGTCCCGATTTCCAATAACTCTTTCACCTCAAGAGCCGCATGTCCCCTCTTCCCATACAAAAATCATCATCACCGTGCCTTTCCATTTCCCTATATATACACATACCCCCTTCATTTCTTCCCCACTCCTCACAATTCAAACCTGCAACTCTCTCCACTCCAAACATATCTCTCTCATGGCATCCTCTCGATATCAAATTCCTACACGTTTTGAAGACCTCCGCTTCAACCAATGCAATCACGTTGCCCGCCTTGAATCCGATCCCGCTCATCCCGAGTTCTCTACTATCGCTAAATTTCTGTCTCGCTCTCCTCTTCTTCATGCCTTCTCATGCAACCCCAGGATGAGCAAAATGCTCATTAGTCAATTCTGGCTATCCTCCGTGTACGATCCCTCCAATGAGGCCATTCACGCCTCCATCTTCACCAATGCCGAAGGTGATCACGACCTCACTTTTGGGGTCGATGATGTTCGTCTAGCTCTCAAGATCGATGCCTTTCCCGACTATGAAGACATGTATTTGGATACCATCCATGAAGACATTGTTCTTACCACCGGTTATGTGCTCGACGACTCCTCCAAAAGCTCCAAAGGCCCCGGTACTCTTCTTCGCAGCAAAATGGGAGGCATTTGGAATTTCTTCTTCGCTCACGTTATCCATTGCCTCTCACGCAAAACAAGTGGACATGACCAATCGCCCTCACACGTAAACAAACTCGCTCATGCCCTCATCTTCCAAAGGAAAGTTGACTTCGCCCAATATTTCTTCTCAGAACTTGTCGAGGTCATCAAAACTCCCAAGAAGTGTTATGTTGCTTTTCCCCGCTTCATCTCCATGATTCTACAACACAAGCTTTCCAAAGCTTTGGAGACCGATCGCCGCTCTTCCTCGCCCCGGTTCTCGTATGAATGGTCATCTCCCGTTGTGGGCACCAAAACCCTCAACGTCAAGCCGCTCGCCACCGATCGCCCATTACGCCCAGGTATGATTTCCTTCGCTCTATCTCCCGAACTTCGTTGGGGTGACGCGGAAATTCCCGGGTTTCGCCACTTGGAAATTCCCGAGGTCACTCCAACTGTTGTGGTCCCTTCTCCCCGGTCCCGAGTGACGTCGGGTGGCACTCAAAAGAAACGACAGAAGGCCACCGGCACCTCCGCTCCCGCTTCTCGAACCACGTCACCGAGAGATCCCTCGGAGACTTCCCCGGTTCACACCCCTTCTCACAAGCGGAGGCACTCACCCTCCCCTTCGGGATCTCTTCCAAAGAGGTCTCGGAAACCATCGGCCCAACCGACTCATCCAACCGTCGATTCTCCAAAATCGCCGGTTGTTGAACTTCATCCCTCCGGGCCAAGGGTACCCGCTACACACCCCACCGTCCCCTCTGTTGCCTCTCGAAAGGCCTCAGTTGCATTTCAGGAGAACCCCCCGCATACCTCCCCACTCGACTCCTTGGGTGGTGGGGATGACCTCGAGATCTCTCCGCTCGAGGGTTCTGACTTCACACTACACAGCTTTACACCCGATCAGTTTTCGATCGAAGACATTGCACAACCCTCTAAGGGTTCCCCCCCAATTGCACCCTTTGATTTCTTTGATTTTCTTTTAGCGGACACTGGTTCTCCCCAAACCATCCCGTCCACCGAAGAACATCACACCGAGTCTCCCTCGTCCTCGCAACAATCACCCCCCCGATCCCCTGCTCCCCCCCGATCATCTGCTCCCCCCCGATTGCTACAACCCGACAACTTGGTGCCTTACCTCCATATTCCCATTCCCGAGCCTGACCCCCACCGACTACTCTTCCAGTTTCCCGAAATCGGTGGCCACACTTCCCCGCCCATTGACCGCACCTCTACCTTTCTTAAATCTACCATCGCCTTAATCTCCCAAGCCAATTCCCGCATCTCTACCCTCGAGACTCAGCTACCGCATCTTCTTCTTGATGCCATCACCGAAGCCCTACGGCCCGTTCAAGAAAAATTATCTGCCCTTTCTACCACAGTGGAGTCCCTCTCCAAACCTTCCACTGACTCACCCAGTCCTGAACGTTCCCAGTGGGAAATGGATCTCGGTGATTTTGCTTTGGTTCCCCATACCACCGAAACGAGTCTAGCCTTCCTACACTCCAAGTTTGATAAGGCCTTCTATGAGTTAGGTTTCAAGTTGCCGGCTGTTCCTGAGGGGGAGAAAACCACGGCTCCACCGAAACTTCCATCCATAAAGAAAATTTCCAGTAACCAGCCTCCACCGAAACCCTCACCACCGAAACCACCCTCACCACCGAAACCATCCTCACCACCGAAACCATCCTCACCACCAAAACCATCCTCATCACCGAAACCTTTCTCTCCACCGAAACCCTCTTCTCCACCGAAACATGTCTCACTCTCACCGACCAATACTGGCTCCACCGAAGCTCTTGACCTTAATGCATCAGTTGAGGGGGAGCAGTCCAGCAATGCTCCCGAAGACAAAGGGAAGAGAATTCTTTCGGCCGAAGAATTGGCCAGAGAAGCAAAGAAGAAAAAGGATCTGACAAAATATGGGGCTCGACCGAAGGACGCTGAAACTCTCAAACTCAAGCCTGCTTCTCAACCAATCACCACCGAACTTGGCCTCTCTGCTCAAGAAATTGAGGAAGCAAGAATAGCTCAAATCGACTTAGACAAATCCAGAGATCTTTCTCTCAAAGCTGCCACAGAAGAAGCTTCAAAAGTCAAGTCCACCGATGCCATCCAAACACAGAGATCGGTGCTCAGTGCCTTGGAACAACAAAAGAATGAAGAAATTAATTGGTACAAAAAGACCATGCACCACCGGAGCTATAGGTCACAAATTTCTTCAGTAAAGATTGCCACCTCCAAAGCAAATCCTCAAGACATCAGATTAATTATTAGCTGGGATGATGGTTCTATGAAGAGTGTGAAAGAAAGCCATCTCCAACTCTTCGGTCTCTCGGAATGGTATGAAATCACTCAACACCTCGTCAAGAGTCCAAATCCAAGGAAAGACATCTTTGTAAAATACATTGATGGTCTAATGAATAAGATGAAGGAGATCAAAAGAAAACATAACATCATTCTCTCCACCGAAGAAAGAGCCAAACTGCTGTCTCTGAAGGAGAAGATCATCCTCCCCAAAGTCAAAAATCCTCCTGACTCAGTCTTCAAGGAAATGGCAAGAGAAGGTAAAATCCCAAATGTAAGCAATCTTAACCTTACCATTCCCACCTCTGTTCCCTATCCTACCACAACCTTGAGCCTCTCACCAATACCAGGATTATTCTTCAACGACGGTCTCGGTCGTCGGGCATTCTTCAGATTTGCCCAGATGTCCATAGCCGATACCATATTTCTGGAAGGCATTCACAACCTCTTTCCAAACATCCCCGAAGCTCAACCGTTCTATAGAAACTTACTGGATGAAATCAAGCGCCGCAAAACCTCAAAGAAGTAAGTTCTCTCCAGTTAGTACTTGTAAAAGTTAATTTCTCTTTTTGTAAAAATTGTACGAGAACTTATCTTAATACAAGTATCTCTATTTGAATTTTATTTCCGTACATACTTCATTTTTTGTTCCCTGTAAATACTGTACATAGTATACATACACATACAAAAGAAAAAGGTCAAAAAGATCAAAAAGAATAGTCTATGTGAAAAGAACCCAAAAGAGTAAAAAGGGTCAAAAACGCACTTACTTTTGTTTACTCTTGAATATTCTAAGATAAGGAGCTCAAATTCAAATAGGGGGAGATTGTTGGGTCACCAAGGATTTGAAATTGACTCACCGATGTTTTCCCTAAAACTCCCACTTAGAATATTTTAGTTCAGTTCTTTGAATGACTTGTACAAGATATCAAATATTCGGTGAAGTCGAAGATCAACCGAAACCAAGCTTGAAGACTCTCTACTTGTGGAAAATAGAAGAATCTCGGCAACATTCAAACAAGTCATCACCACCGAAATTCCTTGACATTTCGGTGGCCTTCTCTCCACCGAATTTATAAGACAATTTCGGTGGCCTCTTCCACCGAAGTACATGGACAAATTCGGTGGTCCCCTTCTCCCACCGATGACCCTTTCGGTGGCCCTCTCACCACCGAAATATATATGTAACTTCGGTGGTCCTCTCACCACCGAAATATACATGTAACTTCGGTGGTCGCTTCACCACCGAAGTATACTTGTAATTTCGGTGGTCCTTTCACCACCGAAACATGCTCGCAATTTCGGTGGACTAGTTACCACCGAAACATGCTTGCAATTTCGGTGGACTAGTCTTCTTTCCACCGAAGATTTCTCAATCTCGGTGGAAACCACTTCGGTGCTAAAGGCTCAAGACAGAAGATCATTTATTATGGGACAATATCCTCCAGCAGAGAAAAGTGACAGTTTGTCTTTTTATCCACCTTCAGCTAAGGTCCCTTTTATCTGCTCAAGCTACTCTGTCTGCACCTAGTGAAAAGTGACAAGGACTTCACAGTTCTCCTGAAGTCAACATTATCAGCATATGTGAAGATGACAAGTGTCCCAAGCATTTAATGCTTGGGCACTCCTTGGCACTATAAAAGGAGAAGTGCTCTTCTTGCAAATACTCACGCTTTCAAGAAATTCTCTCAGTGCAAGAAACCTTCTTTTAAGCCTTAAAACTCAATAGCTTTGCTCTTAGTGTTCTTAGTTGTTTTGTTGTATACTTTGTGTAAGATTGTTAGAATAGTTTATCTGTTCTTTTCCGCAACAATCTTAAGTTTTCTGTGTGTAATTCTTTTGAAAGTTTTTCAAATATAAGAATTAAAATTGTGAAATTTTTGTGTATTGTATTCAACCCCCCCTTCTACAATACTTGTTAAGCCATCTGGGACTAACAGTAATAACTCCCGATATCTACCGGTAGTAATAACTCCCGGTGCTGATATCAACCGGTACTTCAAATCCCGGTATTCCATCTCCCGGTACTCCATCTCCCGGTATTACATCTCCCGGTACCTAACTTAGTCCCGGTATTACTCAGTTGTGGGACTCGGTTTGCCAGTCCCGGTATCACAACTCCCGGTATTTCTCTGTGACTTCCCAGTTGCGGGACTTCTCAATTGCGGGACGTTCCATTTGCGGGACTTGCTTCTAATACCGGAAGCTGTAAATTTCGGATTTTTAGGTTTTGTGATTTTTGAACTTTCATAACTTCAAATCATCATAACTCGCTCAAAAATCAGTATTTTGCAATGAAATTTTACAGGGTTACTCAAAATGTGATTCTGAACATATTCTCTGGGAATGTTTTCTGCTAAAAACACCTACAACTATGAGTTCGATCACACCACAGTAAACTGAACAGGCTTTCAATTCCGGATCTGTAAACCCTGTCTGCTTTTGATCGATATCTTGAATTGTCTCACGATCACTTCTGTCAAGTAACAATGTCTTATCCGACTTACTCTGAGCTCAAAGAGAAAGTTTCTCTTTTAGAAGCGCATATCTCTAAGCTAGAAGCCGAGGCTAAGATCAAATATGATGCCATAGGCAGGCTCGCAATTGAAAAGGCTGAGGACAAATGTGTGATAGAAAACTATCAAATTGAGTGCTCGGCCTATTCAGAAAGAGCTAAACTCCTCGAGACCCAAATATCTGAATATACTCAAAAGTTAGAGACGTCTGAGGAGGAGTATTCTAAAAGCATCTTAGTTCAAGAAAATGTTTTAAAAGAAAATGAAAAATTGACCACTAAGCTTAAGAAACTTGAATCCAAACTTTATAAACTTGGTCAATCTGAACAAACCATCTACTTGAACAAGCCCAAGGAGTTCAAATATTACAACTCACTTTGGGGACTCGGATATGATAATCCGTGCTACCTAAAGAAGGTCTTGTCTAAGGTTCCCACTCTTTATGAATTTGATTTCCTGGGCTTAGACAAGATATATCCAGAGTACAAAATCAAGTGGACTAAGGCATCTAAGGAAGATGAGAAGTTTGAGGATTTTAAAAGACAAACCGCCATACCTCTACCTCCAATAGAGGCAAAACCTAAAACAGATAATCCTTCTTCGGAAAATAACACGAAATCGGATGATGCGCCGCCTAGGAAGAACATAAATGTACAAATTCCTTTCGTGTACGAAACGCTTAATGCATCGTATTTAAAAAGCAAAATTCCTTATCTCCCCAATAACTATTTTGACATCTGCTCTCTTGCCAAAACGGTTGAGACTTCGCCTCCTGTTCCGGCAACCGCATATGAAGACTCTAATGATCAAACAGAGTTGAGACGTTATGTTCCACCTCTGATTTTGGAAAACATTATTTTTAAACTAGAAGAGTCAATTGCGAGAGATAAGGTCAGTTATGAAACCGAAAGGATTGTACTTTTAGATTCTATTGAAAAGCTCAAACAGAATAGACCCGACACACTACCCGAATCTGAAAGAGAGTCCTATCGAACCGAGATTGATAGGTTGACGTCTCAACTGGCTGTTTTGACATCTGAAGCCTTAACGCTGAGAATGGCTAAGGGGAATTCTGTGGATACCCCAATGACGCCGGTCACTACTGAAACAATCTCGTTTGATGATGCTCAGATCTTTTCGGATAGTTCGTCGTGCAAAGCCTTTATGGGAGTGTCTGATGACACCATCACTAAGGATTTGAGCTTTAAGGATAAAGGTAAGGCCATCGAACCCGATTATGTTCAAAAGAATCTTTTTCCGGTTTTTGATAATCCCTTTGCGAATGACTCCTCGTCTGACTCTGATGGCGACACTCCACCTGATTCTGCAAGAAGATTTTCTGAGTTTATGAATTCCACTCCTTGTCATGAAGATGATTTTTCTAAGATTGATGTTGCTCCTAAGCTTGCAAGTCACATTCAACTTCTTGAGAAAATGCCTTCACCGGTTAATTTTAAAAAGGGAGAATGTTCCAACTCCAAATATGTTTCTAAGACCAATTCTTCAAATTCAAAATCTAAAATACGGTCAAAGAAACGCCCGAAAATCGGTAAGTCTCACAAAAGACAATCTTATTACTCTAGTTCTTCTAACAGTGAGCTTCATGATTCTTCAGATAATCATGTTCTTAGAAAAGTAAAAATGGTTTGGAGAAAGAAATCAACTACAGAAGACAGTGATGGAAACAAGTCTCATAATTCTCCTGTAGTTGATACAAAGTCATTTACTTCCAAGACTGGCTCACGTGCTCATGTTTACCCTATAGCTAAGCTAATCAGTCTAAACCGAGCAAAGATCTGCTGCACTTATTGTGGAAAAAGTGACTTTGTACATCCAAGGTATGTGAACAACTGGTATGGTACCTATAGCATCCCCAATCCCCATATTAAAGTCAAGACATCTAACCACCAAGGATCCATCAAAGCATGGATACCAAAATCTTTTTGATTTGTTTTTACAGGAATGTCATGTGGTTCAACCGAGAATATTCTTTTCACATGACTGTATTCGAAGGTTATGCCACATTTGAGGGGGAGCATCAGGTATTTGACATATACATGAACTTTTCAGTGAATTCATAGAACCGTGGTAATGCATTCTGAATAACTTATTTGTGTTTGTTATTCTCTGATTTAACTTCCATGTTTGCCACGTGTTATATTTTCTTTGATTTAGTTATTTCCATGTCTCACATATTTTGTTGATTTTTCGATGGAAATACACCCGCTTGAATTCCAATTTTGTTCTCATAGTACGTCCTTACTTACCAATGATTCAGTTCTTCTCTGGTAAATTAATTGTGACTTGTTCTTCACAATTAAACTTTCTGATCAATTGTTTCATTTGTTGCAAACACTGTGCTTACTGAGTCATCCTAGTCGCGCTTGAACTTGTTCTTTGATCTTCATTCACATTTTATAATGACTTCTGATCAACTCAGATCAGGACTCGTTCTTAAAAGATTGACTTCTAAACATGCCAATTTAGAACTCGTACTTCAATGTGTGCTTAATGTTTTATTGGTTCATTCAAAGAGTGTTAGGAATTACATCGTTTCTATGGTCTATCCAGAACCGGAAGGACCTACCCAAGAAACACATCCTTTTTAGATAACAGTGAGGGGTCTAGATGTATAGACGAGTTTGGAGTGAAAAAAAATGGTGAGGATGTGACAGGACTTAAAAGACATATTGGTCCTTACCAAACCGAGTCAGTTAGCCGGGTAACCACACAATCTATTCATTCTCGTTCTTTGGAGATGAATATTGAAACAAACATGGACCCAGTGTCGACAACTCGTGTCACCCCACCTAGCCACTCAAGCATCTAAAAAAAGATGTTTGTTTCATAAATGCACGAAGATTTAGCACATAATCTATCTATTCCTCACTCGGAGGTCTTAGATATTGAAAAAGGAAGACATCAGCTCCGGTCTCCGAACTTCATATTCTATTCACTGTGTCAATTGATTTTTAACTTGAGTCCCAGGTTAAATCAATTTTTGAGCCAAATCGATATAATTTATTTCTTTCACACATGCACGAGTCTTTGTGATTCCCATTGCATATCTTCGTGATATTGCCGGAACAGTTTGAGAGGTAATTTTTAATATTTTACTTCAGTGATAACTGGAAGTCCTATCAGAGATACCCCGATGCCAACTCTGAACATAGGCCACACAATTATTTTAATTGTTGTGATAACATGTAACATCCCAGACCAACCGTACCAGATATTGTCCGTTTTGTCCACACACCCGGACTCACGGTTTTAAAACGCGTCTGATAGGGGAGGTATCAAGTTCCTCTTATAAGGCAACCTTTGTTCCCCTCCCCAACCAATGTGGGATCTTACAATCCACCCCCCTTGGGAGCCCAGCGTCCTCGCTGGCACACCAGTCCGGTTCCCGGCTCTGATACCATCTGTAACATCCCAGACCAACCGTACCAGATATTGTCCGTTTTGTCCACACACCCGGATTCACGGTTTTAAAACGCGTCTGATAGGGGAGGTATCAAGTTCCTCTTATAAGGCAACCTTTGTTCCCCTCCCCAACCAATGTGGGATCTTAGAGACCGAGGAATTGTGTAAAAGTGTTGTGTGAACTCGGGGAGACCGAGGGCTCGGTGGGACCGAGGTATGTGATTACATGTTTAAACCTTGATTTGTTTCTATACTTGTAATTGCGGTGTTGTTTGCCTACTAGCGAGTAGGGGCAATATATCGTGATTGCTACCTGCGTAGGTGGTAGAATTCACTAAGCTTCGTGCTTACCCCTTCCCAATATCTTATGTTTTCAGGTGCGAGTAGCAGTCGAGCATGACGGTACACACGGGCGCAAGGCGAAGGCTGTTTAAGTTTAACTTTTTTAAATGGGGATTTAATTATATAACTTTTCCGCTGCTTAAATTTCATTTGACGGTTTAAATTAACGACGTTTATTTTTATAGTAATGGGATTTGTTAACTTATGGTTTGATTATAATGAAATGCATTATTTTTAAAATTTTAAATTCCTTGTAATTTTTGGGACGTTACAACTTGGTATCAGAGCACAGCTTGAGTGAATCAAACACATCTCGGTGTGTTTGGTCTCAAGTTGCGGCTATGAAATTTTAAATTCTTTTACTAAAATCTTTTAGAATAAAGGAAAGAGGAAAACCCGTTTGGGAAACGGTGATTGAGGGCGCAATGTGTACAGTCAGCCGACGCCATTTGGGAAGGTACAGTACTTAGTGTATTTATCGCTTTCTAGATCATAGGGTATGCATGCTAGATTGCCTATGTGGTTTACATTGTACTGTATGATGATTGCTTGCTAGTGGGAATTAATGCTAGTTATAATAGGTTGTTAAGCGAAGGCCTTATAGGTTGTATGCAGTAAGAATCACATAGCCTTAGAATATTTGATTTAGTTCTATTGCGCAGCTCTTGTTTGAGTCCAACCGTTCTAGGATAGAATCTTGTATTCGAATGTCTATTTGATTCACGCTGTATGCGACTGGGTATTCGCGAGGCAACTCGTTATGGCTAATAGGGATTCCGTTGTAGCAAGGGTAGTGGGATGAGATGAAATTCCTAGTGAGCTGGGAAGAGTGTTTACATATGAGTATGTATGCTAGATTGCTTTCTAGAACATAGGAGTATGTGTGCTAGATTGCTTGGTGCTTATTACACTGTACTGCATGTTTGTTGCTTGCTAATAGGAGTTTATGCTAGCCTTGATAGGTTGTTAAGTGAATGCACTATAGGTTGTATGCGATAGGAACCGAATAGCCCTAGAATGTCGGATTTAGTTCTATTGCGTAGCTCTTGTTTGAGTCCAACCGTTGTAGGATAGAATCTTATATTCGAATGTTTATCTGGTTTTATACTGTGTGCGACTGTGCATTCGCGAGGCGACTCGTCATGACTAGTGGGGATTTCGTCATAGCAAGGGTAGTGGAGTTGGGTGGAATTCCTAAGGAGCTAGGAAGAGTGTGTACCTATGCCGGTGCGGGCATATGTGTATAGTTTTTCGGCAAGGAACTACTTGGGCACTTCGGGACGGGACTCGAAACGAGTGAGGATAGGTGTGGAAGGTAGTAGTAGAGCTCCTAC
The DNA here is from genome assembly GCA_033807775.1 of Saussurea involucrata. Taxonomy (NCBI): domain Eukaryota; kingdom Viridiplantae; phylum Streptophyta; class Magnoliopsida; order Asterales; family Asteraceae; genus Saussurea; species Saussurea involucrata. Next base: position 199,726,494 of record CM066320.1, on the reverse strand, counting down.
TATCTGAAGCACAGGATCCATGCTCGAGTCGGGGAAAGTCACGAGGAAACCAAGGAGTTGAGCGTGAGCGTTGTTAGTGTGAGTTATTATGCGCTAATAACTCGTTGTAATATCTACCCAGAATAGCCATCACAAGGAGGAACGACTATAGTAAACCTACTAGTACATGTGTGTACTTGATTTGCTTTGATGGGATGATCGTTGGGGTAGTGACGAAGGTTATAAATTAGTAGTTGTTGGAATAAAAGGAAGATTCTAGTATTGATCACTTGGGGTGACGATAAGGATGATGTTTGTTTCGGGCCAAGATGGATGATTGTGCTAGAATCATAGGCTTATAGCGCCGACTTTGATTTGAGGAAAAATCGTAGGGATTATTTGATGTAATTTCCCAACTTTCCTAAGAGGTTTAAATGTCCGGATGACGTTAGTGGACCGGAGAGATTTGGAGGAGTAGGAGTCGAGGCGTAGAATGCTGACTAAGTCATGCACAAAGATTGCATTAACAAATTCTTGTGTTTCAAATCATTTTATGGATGGAGTTTTGGAATTTTGGGAAATGTTCAGCACACACACAAGATTTTGAAATATGGTTTTGAAAGTACATGAAATCGTTTTATCACGGGAGTGCAAACTTTGTTAGAATTTGTCTCATTTCGTTATTTTCCTACGGCTCTTTCAGGTAAGATGATATCCGTGTTTTATGGTGTTTAAGATGTTGGGCAAGTGACTACGGCTTGTGACTTTAACATTGGAACTCCTCCACATATGTTAGAGTTGAGACGGAAAGTTACATTCCACGATGTCTGTATAAAACTATTTGAGTGATTTGGTTAAAATAAGTTTTGTTTTACGGCATGTTGAGTCGTGTGGGTTTAATTTCACGAGGTGCATATCTTATTTGTTTATGTGACCATTTGGGGAAATCTTGGAAATCAATTTAAAGAATCCCACCTTTTGAGATTTTATGAGATTTTAGTCGATATTTTCAAATGATGGAAACGGATTGGTTTTTATCTTTAAGTTTGAAACTTACACGAGACAGTTGTGTTTTAACAAAAATATATTTGTAAACCGTTTCATCGTTTTGTATTACTAGCCGACGCGCGAAAAATTTGTTGGTAAACCCTGTGCCACGACATTTTATGTTTAAAAAGAGAAATTTTGGGGGTCAAACGTCGTGGAACTGATTTTGAAATTATGTGCACACTTTTGTCGCACCCGGTGTAAGGTCGAGTGGTTACTTTAAGTACATGTCATGAGTCAACCCATACTAGAACCGTGACGGTTCATTTTTAAAGAAATTAATTATTTCGCTTTGTGTTTTGTAAGTAAACTGAACGACAATGGAATGATTTTCAACATGATTTTACTATGTGAGACGAGCGTGTCCATTTTTGCGTAACTACCGACCTGGTAATAGTAGTTTTATTGCATATGATCTTTTGATATGAAAAATCTTGACGTTGAAAACATTTTGTAAATGATTTTGTAAACCATTTGGAAAATGCGCTTTTAAGTGTCATGTGTCATTTTGAGAACTTTAAGGGTGTGAGTCCTTTTGGAAAACTCTTTTGTTTAACCCGTGTTGAGTTTGGGACTAATGTTGGCTTTAAGATACTGATTGCTTAAACTTTATTTAAACGTGTTTTGACCGACTTATAGGTCTAACAAGCGTGAAGCATTTTACTCGGTTTTAATGGCTCGATGGGGAGTCTTGTTGATGGGTTGTTTTGTTTCACAGTTTTGCATTTATTGCATGGTGAGTATTTTACATGTTTGGGTGAGTGAGTCATTCCGGGATAGGCATGCTGTTGGTAGACTGTTTGGCATTAGATCCTTAAGCGTTAGTCAGTCGTTGGTAAGGGTCGGTTGGGTATCTCGGGGTGGGACCCCGGTATTCATGTGTTATGACCTTGACTTTCCAGTAGGCACTAGGAGGATATAGTCTTGGGCACTTACCTGGGAGGTAGTTCCGATGTGCCGGGCCTTGAGACGTACCTGGGAGGTAGACGTTAAGGTGTATCTTGATGCGGTGTAGCTAGGTTTCCTAGAGCGAGCGTGGAGGATAAGTAGACGGTGGAAGATTGGGTATTCCACACGCGTTGTTAGTGTAGACCGAATAGTGTCGGTTAAGGGAATGATGCCCTTTGTAATTAAGAGAATGAATGCGCAGTAACCTTTTTGAGGTAAGTAGTATATTTAGGTGTCGACTTTTGGGCTTGAGGCCAAACACCTTTAGTGTAAGCGAAGAATTGTAGCCGATTCTAAGGTAATTATGGTGATGGTAGTAGTAACCCTGAGATGTTTGCTTGTGATGAATGGCTATGGTGGAATGACCTTCGTGGGTGATTATAAATTTACTGGTTTGATAATTCGTGTGAAATAAATTTTGGGAGTCTATTAGAACTCGTGGAAGTGAATCGACAGTTAATGGTATGCATGATCGGATTCGAGTATCCAGTAGGGTATATTGGTAAGCAACTTTAGAATGGTTAGAGCTTGAGATTTGAATCGATATGTATGGAATATCTAAGGTTGGGAGACAACCGAAGTCGTTTGACTAGGAATGAATCCAGTTGTTGGAGTGTCCTTCCGATCATAAGTTCAGTGTTCTTGAAGGAGTTTTGTTGGTAAGAAAAGTATTAGAGAAATTTAGATTCCAGTTGGTGAAGGTCCAGTGGAAACACCGAAAGGGTTCCGAGTGGACTTGGGAACCCGAGGCTGAGATGCGGGAGAATTATCCGGAGCTATTCGCAGACATAGACTTCGAGGACGAAGTCTAATTCAAGCGGGGGAGAGTTGTAAAGCCCGTGTTCCGATATGCATTTTAATTAATTGTTTTATATTTTTTTTCCTCTAATTGTTTTTATCGAGTTTGTCGGGAAAAACCATAATTGTAAACATTTTGGTCCTAAAGGGTTAAAGATTAAAATCCTAAATTATTTTAGAATAAAATTGGCAATGCTTTAAAGTTGAGGGACCAAATGTGGCATTTCTTGAAAGTTGCATGGGTCGGCCCATGAGGACCGATCCCACCCCACCTTTTCTCGTTTTCCTTTCCTGCGATGATGAGAAAACCAAACAGCAAACCCTTTTAAAATTTCTTTTTTTGTTCCTTGCTTCTTCCTTGCGGCGCCGTGAAACACCAACCAAGCCACATCTTCTTTTCTTCCTAACTGCTGCCGTGAACCACCAGTACCACCAGAGCCGCCGCCATCCTTGCCGACGAGAGGGAGAGGTGCAGCGATAAAGAGAGAGGTGCAGCGAGAGAGAGAGAGAACCGTTGCTGCTGTGTCGTCAAGGTTAGGCTCTTCCCCTCGTCTTCTTTCTTTCGTCGGTTTTGTATAATGTAATCACCACCACCGCCGGCGGTGGCTGCCGCCGCCATCGCCGGTGACCACTGCTGCCGGAGATGGCAGTGGGCGGTACTCGAGTGGTTGAACCCTAGTTAGTAAACTTTAATCGCGAAAACATTAAACCGTTTTAAATCGTCATTTTATGTGAAAACGTCTTTTCTGTCCCTGTTTTGTTTCGTTCATAACTTTTCCGTCGTAGCTCCGTTTGAGGCAAAACTGGTGTCCGCGGTTCACATTCTGTTTCGGGCACACTTTTTGTGTTTTAGCGGAAGTCTAGTTCGGCCTCTAGCTAGGCGTAAATTAACTGTTTTGACAGCAGGTCTGAATTCAGCAGTTTCGTGTCCTGTTTTTAGAAAATTCATATTAAATTGTAGGAAAATCGTTAGAACGCGTACGATATGTCCCTGGAACCCTAAGACATGGTACTTTGTGATTATGGAAAAATATTACTGGATTTATCAGTTTATAAGGGGTTAAACAGGTCCCGAACAGACCTGTGTTTTTAGAGTAAAAACTGGAAAATGTATTTTATAATTTAGTAGTCGTGGTTTTGGGTTGGGTTGTCACTTTAACATTTGTTAACACGTAATTAGGTGGGAGAAGGTGAGTGAAGTTGGCCGGCTTGTGATTGCGGTTGCGGATACTCGCGTTGCTTTAAGGTGAGTTCTCTCACTGCGTAGACTAGGAGTTACATATATGTTGCGTTTGCTCTTGCGTGTTATTGTATGCTTACGTGAACTAGTTGGGGTGTGATAGCTAGTTGTAAATTATATAATATGTGATTGGCATGTGTTTGGTGTACACCTCGGGGAGACCGAGGGCTCGGGGAGACCGAGGAATTGTGTAAAAGGGTTGTGTGAACTCGGGGAGACCGAGGGCTCGGGGAGACCGAGGGCTCGGGGAGACCGAGGAATTGTGTAAAAGGGTTGTGTGAACTCGGGGAGACCGAGGAATTGTGTAAAAGTGTTGTGTGAACTCGGGGAGACCGAGGGCTCGGTGGGACCGAGGTATGTTATTACATGTTTAAACCTTGATTTGTTTCTATACTTGTAATTGCGGTGTTGTTTGCCTACTAGCGAGTAGGGGCAATATATCGTGATTGCTACCTGCGTAGGTGGTAGAATTCACTAAGCTTCGTGCTTACCCCTTCCCAATATCTTATGTTTTCAGGTGCGAGTAGCAGTCGAGCATGACGGTACACACGGGCGCAAGGCGAAGGCTGTTTAAGTTTAACTTTTTTAAATGGGGATTTAATTATATAACTTTTCCGCTGCTTAAATTTCATTTGACGGTTTAAATTAACGACGTTTATTTTTATAGTAATGGGATTTGTTAACTTATGGTTTGATTATAATGAAATGCATTATTTTTAAAATTTTAAAATTCCTTGTAATTTTTGGGACGTTACATAACAGTTACTATTGTGTTTCTGTGTTAGATGATTACCCCATTTTGGTTACTTAACGTTTTATCTGGTACTTTTGCTACTCATCAGTGTTGTCTTTGAAGTTACATGATGCTCAGGATGCTCCTAATCATCATGAGGGGGGGAACTGATACAAATTCAAAGACAAAGATCATCATCATGAGGGGGGAAAACGTTATAAAAGTTCAAAGACCCAGACTATCAAGTTGAGGGGGAGTAAGCAAAAGTTGAGGGGGAGTAACTGTTATAACCTGTGCTGAAAATATTACAACGTGCATGGTTCTTCTATCCGTTTAACAAAGTGCTGAAGTTTTCAAAGCTAATTCAACTCGTGGTTCAACTCGTGGTTCAACTCGTGATACTAAGAAGACCAAGAGCATAATTCAAGGGGGAGCGTGAAAGACCTGAAGCCAAGCATCGACAACATCTGTCAAAGGTTCAAGAGAAAGAGAATTTCAAGACCTGAAGATTCCAAGATCATATTTCTTTTCTTTATATAACTTTAGGGGGAGATTGTTAGGACTAAAAGTCCTATAAAATAGAAAGTAATATAAAGAAAAGAATTGTTTTCTTTATTTGTTTGTAAAAGCCTTTTATGCTAAATGGGCTTAGATTAGTGTTTGTGGTCCATGGGCTTAGGCTTAAAGCCCTTGGTATATAAAGTTGTTTTTCCAATCTTTAGAGAAGTAGTGGTGAGATTAGCCGTGCGCTTAACAGAGTTTAGAGAGAGAGTTTGTTCATCATTCTAATCTTGTAACTCTCTGCATTCAATCAATAAAGGATTAATCGCTTCATATTCATTGTTACTTGATCAATCTGGGATCCACAGTATCTCACTTCTCGTGCACTCTACTAGCACTTGTCACTTCATAGTGTAGCTAAAGCTATTCCCAACCTGGACCTGTTGCACATGCCGACAAATAAAAAGGTTAGGCTAACGCCTAGTGAGTTCAAGAGTTTACATCAAGTGCAAATCATTTGACAAACCAAAAGATTCAACTTAATTTATGATTTCCAAAAAGGGGTTTGTATAAAAGGCATCAACAACCCAATTTCCGAACGCACACAATTCCTGTGAGGAAAGCTTCCAATGAAAATCGTTTCTCTGCAATGGACTCAAATCCAAAACTCACACCAAGAGTCAGTTAAATAATAATTTCCCAAATACTCGCCAAAACGAATAAAACTCCAATAAATAAAGCATCCAACAAGGATGAAACATAAATCCGTCCACCAAACGTGGAAAACAATTCGTATGCCTAGGATATAACCTCGACAACGCGGATAAATAAAATACTCATAATTAACACCCTTCGGCGACGGGGGAGACCCGATTTCATCGAATGTGGCAAACACATAACTTGAACCACAATTAATAAATACAAGTAAGTTTAATGGATTAGGAAAGCAGATGACATCAACCAAAACTAGGTCTTTAGTCCATCTCCGGCATCAACCAAAACTAGGTCTTTAGCCTATCTCCGACATCAACCAAAACTAGGTCTTTAGCCCATCTTAGACATCAACCAAAACTAGGTCTTTAGTCCCTCATCGGCATCAACCAAAACTAGGTCTTTGGCCCTTCTTAGACATCAACCAAAACTAGGTCTTTAGTCCCTCATCGGCATCAACCAAAACTAGGTCTTTAGCCCTTCTTAGACATCAACCAAAACTAGGTCTTTAGTCCCTCATCGGCATCAACCAAAACTAGGTCTTTAGCCCTTCTTAGACATCAACCAAAACTAGGTCTTTAGTCCAAACCACCAAGCTCAATCCTATTGGATCTTTACCTTGGAAACCCACCATTCGAAACAAGTTTACTTGACTTAACACTCATACATGACCTCAAAAGAATAACCAATGCATTCACATCATGTAAACCTCAATACAATGCAATGCATGAAATTCCAACCCCAAGCTCACGTCGAGCTTATTACACCAGGCGAAGGCCCTCAAGACTCAACCGAATCCAAAACCGAGCCATCTGCTCGAAAGATCTAATGATCATTTATCAACATCAACTCATGCAATTAAAATGCATCTAACCCACATCATGCAACACACACTCCGAGGCGTGCTAATATCACAACCCCTTCATTGCTACCTTCCCAATGAAGTCAATTCATATATGCATCTATATGTACACGTATATGCAACTCTTTCATGCTTGACAATGCATATAACTCACCAAGGTTCATTAGTCCCAAAGGTACTAAGAACACAAGATTATCAAACGGTCCTCACACACAAGACCAATACTTAAACCGACACGTATTCAAATAAAATGCAATTAAGCATTTAACATACCCAAGACTCCACCTCGAGTAACCAAGACCGATAAATACTCAAAAGACACATTTGAGTAATAATCAAGCCTTTAAAGGCCAAAATAATCGTTTAATTAAATACAATGTCACTCACACGGTTACGTAAACCAAAATACATCGTTACTCAAACTCTTTACTCTTTTAATTCCTCAATTGGGCATCGGCCCCAAAATGAAAGGTTTATAACTCTCACAACATTCATATGGTCGGATTGACCAAAATCCCCAAACGTGGGTGTTTTACAAGATATGTAAAGTTCAACACTTTGATTAAATCAAAACTCACCAAATAACTCAACAAGAGATAATTTCACATAAAGCACACAAATACTTTAAAACACATATTTTGGCATGTACAACGTTTTCACAAATCAACTTGAACTCACCTTGCTAGATTTAGGCTAAATTTAGATTTTTCCCCAAACGTATGCTCCTTTGATGCACATGAATCCTCAAACCAAAACTTCAAAACCTAAATCCATAATTTTCAAATCATCAATATTCCTATTCAACCATACCAAGTCGTTTCCCAACATTTTACACCAATATCTCAACATATACCCAAACCCTAATTTAACATATAATGAGCTATAATGTGCAAGGAAGGTAAGAGATCATGTATAAGTGAATGTTTAGCTTAACATTCGAAGGAAAACTCGCCTTAGAGAGTTTTTATAAAGAAACCCCAAAGCCCTAAATGATAGAAGAGGAAGTCCTTTGAACACTTGAGTTCCCTTGAAGATGAGAATCACTTAATGACCTAGAGATGGAGAAGGTTTCTCATAAATGTGGTGGATGAGAACCATAAATGATGAGAGATGATTGGAAGAAGAGACTTACCAACCTTGAGAGCAAAATTCGCACCTAGCAAAAGTGAAATCGTCCCTTGAAGAGAGATAGCAGAAAATGACCTAATGAGTTGCCAAAACCCGCTGATAAACAACCCCTCGGCCCCCATGCGCGACATTGCCCATGGCGACAATGCCCTGGGCATTGTCGCGGGGCATAGTCGCGACTCGCACCCGAGTTTCTGTTTGATTTCGTTGCTCAGCACCACCACCGCGACTTTGCCACATTCGACTATGCCAAGGGCATAGTCGCTGGTCATTGTCGCTATCCACCCCCAATCTGCTGTTTGACGACTCTTTTCCATCCCGAAACCGATTTTCGAGATCGTGAGATAAGTTGGCTAAACGATCAAGCTTGCATGCATGAACATTTCACATCGACCTCTTGACAAAAATTAAAAGATTCGGGGTGTTACAATTCTCCCAACCTTAAAGGATATTTCGTCCTCGAAATCTAGTTTTCGTACTTCCAACAGTTACCAAGTTTAAACCTATTCATATCCACTCAATTTCCAACTGAGATTCAAAATATCCTTCTTGGCCAAACTGCCACGAACGTCTTTGCATCGGTGCTCACACCTAATGTCCCCTTAGGCTCATCGCACTTACATCCGAGTAACGCTTAACTTACCAAGGCAGTTTATAACCACAAGACGTCGGTTGTTTCCCAACCTTAAATGCTCCATACTCCCCCTAACGTTAGCTTCGAATTCCCCAATAATCCCGCTACTGAACTAGCAATTAATCCTAACGGATTCCATTAGTGGCAACACCGACGGTCATCACTGACCCCTCAATTCCACAACTCCAAGGATACGTCCAAATATCAATTAATCAACCGACAGATTCTCTTACCACACAAAGAAGGTCATTTTACTAAGTCCACTTATCACAATCGAACATCTTAAGATCACTACTACCATTACCTTCATTCTTTTAAAGTCGGCTACAATCCCCCGATACATTAAAGGTGTTTGGCCTCAAGCCCAAAAGTCGAAACCTAAATACACCACCTACCTCGATATAGGTAACTGCGAATTTATTCTCTCAATTACAAAGGGCATTGTCCCCTTAACCGATTCCATTCGGCCTACAGTACTATCACGCGTGGAATACCCAACCTTCCACCGTTGAAGTGCTACATAAACTTACTCTTAAGTGGGTTACTTACCCCTTCCAAGGTCCTAACGAGTTCAAGGTTTTCAAGCGAATTATTTAACAAATATGCAAATTAACAAAGTCCTTAACAAAATTTTCAACACAAAGGTTTTTCATATCGAATAAATCATACGCATAGAAAACTACTATCAGTTAGGTAGTTACGCAAAAATAGACATGCTCGCCCCACATATGAAAATCATGTTGAAAATTATTTCCTTGCAGTTCAGTTCACCCACAAAACGCAAAAGCGTATTAAACAATTTCTTTAAAATGGACCGCCACGGTTCTAGTATGGATTGACTCATGACGTGCACGTAAAGTAACTGCCCGACTTTAAACAGGGTGCAACAAAAGATGTGCACATATCTCAAAAGAAGTCCAAACGACATTTGACTCCAGCATTTCCCTTTTTAACCATAAAATGGCATGGAACAAAGTTCACCAACAAAATTTTGCGCGCGTCAGTTTATTATACAAAACGATGAAACGGTTTACAAATACACCTTAGTCAAAACACAAACAGACTTGTGTAAGTTCTAAATTGAAAGGCAAAAACCAATCCGTTTCCATCATTTGAAAATATCGACTAAAACAACATAAAACCTTAATTCGGGGTAGCCATGCAAGCTTGTAACACTTTCTTAGAAATTTCTTGTAATGACACACATGCACCAACTAACTCACGCCAAAATTTCAAGAGGTGAAATTCTTTAAATTGATTTCCAAAATTTCCTCAAATGGTCACATAACGACACATGAGCAAAATGTTTCTGATACAACTGTACCCAACAATGTATTTTTCTAAAAACTAGGAGGAAACGAATGCTAGTAAATGGTTGACACCAAAAAGGGTCAAACCGACTTCAAATCTCGGATTGCACCAACGGTGCGCGTCAATGTTCAAAACATAAGAAATTATACGCAACATAGTTTTATACAATCAATCTTTCTAAAATCTTCATCACGAAGCACTTTCCTCAAAGTTTTGTACTTGGAACACAAAACGTCAATGCTTAAAATGTATTTGTCAAAATACTCAAAATACACATTTCCTCCAAACCAAAAGTTTTCAACTTTCCAAAATATTCGGCAAATCAAAATTGACCAATGTCATTGACTCATACATTCGTGTTTTTCAAATATCACGTATCGTAAACCATCCGTGACCCCCACGCCACTAAAACATGCTTTGACCAAAGGACCTTTCATTTAAACGAGGAGTTAATAAAACATTTTCACGCACGACTAGATTTTCAAAGTATCGAAAAACAATGGTTACCAAGCTATGCATACCCCTAAGTCGATATACGCATTTACATGAAGACGATAATAAAACACTTAACTCACCGAGAGCGCACCAAACAAATTATTATGAGTGTTATCAAAAATGTTCTTTCATGCCTCACTTAAGCCACGTATAAATCAATCCATACACTGAACTATATGCAACGAAATACTTAGTAACACAAACTCTTAAAAAAAAAGTTACGCGACACTAGAGTTCCAAACTTATCTTTTCTTAGTCGCCTTATGGCATAAAATTAACTTTTCTCAACAAAACTCGAGTGAGATTAAATGCCCAACATAACTTGTAAACTTTTCACATAAGCAAATAGAGTATGCACATTGTAAAATTGTACTCACACGACACAAACGTCGTACAACAAAACTCCATGAAAATTCAACGAACTCAATGACTCCAAGTCAACAAAATAGCACCAAACATTGTGCTTCCAAAGTCAGATTGCATTAAACAAAATCATGGCTAAAATGCCAAATTACTAAATCTCTTCTATGGCAATACCACATAAACAACATTGTTTAACAACTTACATTAAACAAATTCTCCCAAAATAATTTTGCACGGACATCATGGAAGATAACTTTCCGTTCCAACTCTAACATATGTGGAGGAGATCCAATGTTAAAGTCACAAGTCGTAGTTACTTGCCCAACATCTTAAAAATCATAAAATATGATTATCATTATATCCAAAACAATGTTGAACAACAATGAAATAAAGCAAAACAAATTCCGGCGGAGTTTGCAACTCCCGCAATAAAACGGTTTCATGCACGTTCAAAACCATGATTTGAAATCTTGTGTGTGTACTAAACATTTCTCAAAATTCATAACACAATCCATATAAGGATTGGAAACACAAGAAATAGTTAATGCAATTTATTTTCAAAAATAAAATTTGTGCATAACTTAGTCGGCGCGCAACATCTCAACTTATACTCCTCCATAATCCTCCGGTCCACTATTGTCATCCGGACGTTCAAAACTCTTATGGCTAAGTCGGAAATCACATCGATCAACCTTACGGTTTTCCTCAAATCAAAGTCGGCTCAATAAGCCTATGGTTCTAGTCCAACCATCAATCTTGACCCGAAACGGTCTACTTAAAGCAAACATCATGCTTATCGTCACTCCAAGTGACCAATGCTAGAATCCTTCATCTATTCTAACGACTACTAGCTTAGAACCTTCTTCACTACCCCAACGATCATCACATTAAAGTAATTCAAGTATGCACATGTACTAGTAGGTTCACCATGACACTGGCCAGGTGTCACTATGAACGCACCATACATGATTATCCTTGTTACTCTCGACGTGACTCTCGTTTCTAACAACATCCATCAACTTCAAAACATCCTATCTTAAAGTGCCTAAAGGTGAATTTCACTCTCATTTACTTAAACAAACGCTAGTTTGAGTCTAGGTATCCAAAATCAACACGTAAATCTCTCAAACTTATGCTCTGATACCAACTTGTAACACCCTCAAATTTGGAACGAGCAACTAACTTTAATATCTACAAAATAACTAAAAGATGATAAAATCTATTTCTACAAAACATCCTTGAAAATACCTCAAGGTTTAAACATCACAAACTAAACAACTAACAACTCAAGGTGGTGTTACTTAACCCAATTACAAGTTGCTAATCCCAATAAGTGCGGAAGACTTCGCTGAGTATCTCACTTCTCGTGCACTCTACTAGCACTCGTCACTTCACAGTGTAGCTAAAGATATTCCAAACCTGGACCTGTTGCACATGCCGACAAATAAAAAGGTTAGGCTAACGCCTAGTGAGTTCAAGAGTTTACATCACGAGCAAATCATTTGACAAACCAAAAGATTCAACTTAATTTATGATTTCCAAAAAGGGGTTTGTATAAAAGGCATCAACAACCCAATTTCCGAACGCACACAATTCCTGTGAGGAAAGCTTCCAATGAAAATCGTTTCTCTGCAATGGACTCAAATCCAAAACTCACACCAAGAGTCAGTTAAATAATAATTTCCCAAATACTCGCCAAAACGAATAAAACTCCAATAACTAAAGCATCCAACAAGGATGAAACATAAATCCGTCCACCAAACGTGGAAAACAATTCGTATGCCTAGGATATAACCTCGACAACGCGGATAAATAAAATACTCATAATTAACACCCTTCGGTGACGGGGGAGACCCGATTTCATCGAATGTGGCAAACACATAACTTGAACCACAATTAATAAATACAAGTAAGTTTAATGGATGTAGAAAGCAGATGACATCAACCAAAACTAGGTCTTTAGTCCATCTCCGGCATCAACCAAAACTAGGTCTTTAGCCTATCTTCGGCATCAACCAAAACAAGGTCTTTAGCCCATCTTAGACATCAACCAAAACTAGGTCTTTAGCCCTTCTTAGACATCAACCAAAACTAGGTCTTTAGTCCCTCATCGGCATCAACCAAAACTAGGTCTTTAGCCCTTCTTAGACATCAACCAAAACTAGGTCTTTAGTCCAAACCACCAAGCTCAATCCTATTGGATCTTTACCTTGGAAACCCACCATCCGAAACAAGTTTACTTGACTTAACACTCATACATGACCTCAAAAGAATAACCAATGCATTCACATCATGTAAACCTCAATACAATGCAATGCATGAAATTCCAACCCCAAGCTCACGTCGAGCTTATTACACCAGGCGAAGGCCCTCAAGACTCAACCGAGTCCAAAACCGAGCCATCTGCTCGAAAGATCTAATGATCATTTATCAACATCAACTCATGCAATTAAAATGCATCTAACCCACATCATGCAACACACACTCCGAGGCGTGGTAATATCACAACCCCTTCATTGCTACCTTCCCAATGAAGTCAATTCATATATGCATCTATATGTACACGTATATGCAACTCTTTCATGCTTGACAATGCATATAACTCACCAAGGTTCATTAGTCCCAAAGGTACTAAGAACACAAGATTATCAAACGGTCCTCACACACAAGACCAACACTTAAACCGGCACGTATTCAAATAAAATGCAATTAAGCATATAACATACCCAAGACTCCACCTCGAGTCACCAAGACCGGCAAATACTCAAAAGACACATTTGAGTAATAATCAAGCTTTTAAAGGCCAAAATAATCGTTTAATTAAATACAATGTCACTCACACGGTTACGTAAACCAAAATACATCGTTACTCAAACTCTTTACTCTTTTAATTCCTCAATTGGGCATCGGCCCCAAAATGAAAGGTTTATAACTCTCACAACATTCATATGGTCGGATTGACCAAAATCTCCAAACGTGGGTGTTTTACAAGATATGTAAAGTTCAACACTTTGATTAAATCAAAACTCACCAAATAACTCAACAAGATATAATTTCACATAAAGCACACAAATACTTTAAAACACATATTTTGGCATGTACAACGTTTTCACAAATCAACTTGAACTCACCTTGCTAGATTTAGGCTAAATCTAGACTTTTCCCCAAACGTATGCTCCTTTGATGCACATGAATCCTCAAACCAAAACTTCAAAACCTAAATCGATAATTTTCAAATCATCAATATTCCTATTCAACCATACCAAGTCGTTTCCCAACATTTTACACCAATATCTCAACATATACCCAAACCCTAATTTAACATATAATGAGCTATAATGTGCAAGGAAGGTAAGAGATCATGTATAAGTGAATGTTTAGCTTAACATTCGAAGGAAAATTCACCTTAGAGAGTTTTTATAAAGAAACCCCAAAGCCCTAAATGATAGAAGAGGAAGTCCTTTGAACACTTGAGTTCCCTTGAAGATGAGAATCACTTAATGACCTAGAGATGGAGAAGGTTTCTCATAAATGTGGTGGATGAGAACCATAAATGATGAGAGATGATTGGAAGAAGAGACTTACCAACCTTGAGAGCAAAATTCGCACCTAGCAAAAGTGAAATCGTCCCTTGAAGAGAGATAGCAGAAAATGACCTAATGAGCTGCCAAAACCCGCTGATAAACAGCCCCTCGGCCCCTATGCGCGACATTGCCCTGGGCATTGTCGCGGGGCATAGTCGCGACTCGCACCCGAGTTTCTGTTTGATTTCGTTGCTCCGCACTACCACCGCGACTTTGCCACATGCGACTATGCCAAGGGCATAGTCGCTGGTCATTGTCGCTATCCACCCCCAATCTGCTGTTTGACGACTCTTTTCCATCCCGAAACCGATTTTCGAGATCGTGAGATAAGTTGGCTAAACGATCAAGCTTGCATGCATGAACATTTCACATCGACCTCTTGACAAAAATTAAAAGATTCGGGGTGTTACAATTCTCCCAACCTTAAAGGATATTTCGTCCTCGAAATCTAGTTCTCGTACTTCCAACAGTTACCAAGTTCAAACCTATTCATATCCCCTCAATTTCCAACTGAGATTCAAAATGTCCTTCTTGGCGAAACAGCCACGAACGTCTTTGCATCGGTGCTTACACCTAATGTCCCCTTAGGCTCATCGCACTTACATCCGAGTAACGCTTAACTTACCAAGGCAGTTTATAACCACAAGACTTCGGTTGTCTCCCAACCTTAAATGCTCCATACTCCCCCTAACGTTAGCTTCGAATTCCCCAATAATCCCGCTACTGAACTAGCAATTAATCCTAACGGATTCCATTAGTGGCAACACCGACGGTCATCACTGACCCCTCAATTCCACAACTCCAAGGATACGTCCAAATATCAATTAATCAACCGACAGATTCTCTTACCACACAAAGAAGGTCATTTTACTAAGTCCACTTATCACAATCGAACATCTTAAGATCACTACTACCATTACCGTCATTCTTTTAAAGTCGGCTACAATCCCCCGATACATTAAAGGTGTTTGGCCTCAAGCCCAAAAGTCGACACCTTAATACACCACCTACCTCGATATAGGTCACTGCGAATTTATTCTCTCAATTACAAAGGGCATCGTCCCCTTAACCGATTCCATTCGGCCTACAGTACTATCACGCGTGGAATACCCAACCTTCCACCGTTGAAGTGCTACATGCACTTACTCTTAACTGGGTTACTTACCCCTTCCAAGGTCCTAACGAGTTCAAGGTTTTCAAGCGAATTATTTAACAAATATGCAAATTAACAAAGTCCTTAACAAAATTTTCAACACAAAGTTTTTTCATATCGAATAAATCATACACATAGAAAACTACTATCAGTTAGGTAGTTACGCAAAAATAGACACGCTCGCCCCACATATGAAAATCCTGTTGAAAATTATTTCCTTGCAGTTCAGTTCACCCACAAAACGCAAAAGCGTATTAAACAATTTCTTTAAAATGGACCGCCACGGTTCTAGTATGGATTGACTCATGACGTGCACGTAAAGTAACTGCCCGACTTTAAACAGGGTGCAACAAAAGATGTGCACATATCTGAAAAGAAGTCCAAACGACAATTGACTCCAGCATTTTCCTTTTTAACCATAAAATGGCATGGAACAAAGTTCACCAACAAAATTTTGCGCGCGTCAGTTTATTTTACAAAACGATGAAACGGTTTACAAATACACCTTAGTCAAAACACAAACAGACTTGTGTAAGTTCCAAATTGAAAGGCAAAAACCAATCCGTTTCCATCATTTGAAAATATCGACTAAAACAACATAAAACCTTAATTCGGGGTAGCCATGCAAGCTTGTAACACTTTCTTAGAAATTTCTTGTAATGACACACATGCACCAACTAACTCACGCCAAAATTTCAAGAGGTGAAATTCTTTAAATTGATTTCCAAAATTTCCTCAAATGGTCACATAACGACACATGAGCAAAATGTTTCTGATACAACTGTACCCAACAATGTATTTTTCTAAAAACTAGGAGGAAACGAATGCTAGTAAATGGTTGACACCAAAAAGGGTCAAACCGACTTCAAATCTCGGATTGCACCAACGGTGCGCGTCAATGTTCAAAACATAAGAAATTATACGCAACATAGTTTTATACAATCAATCTTTCTAAAATCTTCATCACGAAGCACTTTCCTCAAAGTTTTGTACTTGGAACACAAAACGTCAATGCTTAAAATGTATTTGTCAAAATACTCAAAATACACATTTCCTCCAAACCAAAAGTTTTCAACTTTCCAAAATATTCGGCAAATCAAAATTGACCAATGTCATTGACTCATACATTCGTGTTTTTCAAATATCACGTATCGTAAACCATCCGTGACCCCCACGCCACTAAAACATGCTTTGACCAAAGGACCTTTCATTTAAACGAGGAGTTAATAAAACATTTTCACGCACGACTAGATTTTCAAAGTATCGAAAAACAATGGTTACCAAGCTATGCATACCCCTAAGTCGATATACGCATTTACATGAAGACGATAATAAAACACTTAACTCACCGAGAGCGCACCAAACAAATTATTATGAGTGTTATCAAAAATGTTCTTTCATGCCTCACTTAAGCCACGTATAAATCAATCCATACACTGAACTATATGCAACGAAATACTTAGTAACACAAACTCTTAAAAAAAAAGTTACGCGACACTAGAGTTCCAAACTTATCTTTTCTTAGTCGCCTTATGGCATAAAATTAACTTTTCTCAACAAAACTCGAGTGAGATTAAATGCCCAACATAACTTGTAAACTTTTCACATAAGCAAATAGAGTATGCACATTGTAAAATTGTACTCACACGACACAAACGTCGTACAACAAAACTCCATGAAAATTCAACGAACTCAATGACTCCAAGTCAACAAAATAGCACCAAACATTGTGCTTCCAAAGTCGGATTGCATTAAACAAAATCATGGCTAAAATGCCAAATTCCTAAATCTCTTCTATGGCAATACCACATAAACAACATTGTTTAACAACTTACATTAAACAAATTCTCCCAAAATAATTTTGCACGGACATCATGGAAGATAACTTTCCATTCCAACTCTAACATATGTGGAGGAGATCCAATGTTAAAGTCACAAGTCGTAGTTACTTGCCCAACATCTTAAAAATCATAAAATATGATTATCATTATATCCAAAACAATGTTGAACAACAATGAAATAAAGCAAAACAAATTCCGGCGGAGTTTGCAACTCCCGCAATAAAACGGTTTCATGCACGTTCAAAACCATGATTTGAAATCTTGTGTGTGTGCTAAACATTTCTCAAAATTCATAACACAATCCATATAAGGATTGGAAACACAAGAAATACTTAATGCAATTTATTTTCAAAAATAAAATTTGTGCATAACTTAGTCGGCGCGCAACGTCTCAACTCATACTCCTCCATAATCCTCCGGTCCACTATTGTCATCCGGACGTTCAAAACTCTTAAGGCTAAGTCGGAAATCACATCGATCAACCTTACGGTTTTCCTCAAATCAAAGTCGGCTCAATAAGTCTATGGTTCTAGTCCAACCATCAATCTTGACCCGAAACGGTCTACTTAAAGCAAACATCATGCTTATCGTCACTCCAAGTGACCAATGCTAGAATCGTTCATCTATTCCAACGACTACTAGCTTAGAACCTTATTCACTACCCCAACGATCATCACATTAAAGTAATTCAAGTATGCACATGTACTAGTAGGTTCACCATGACACTGGCCAGGTGTCACTATGAACGCACCATACATGATTATCCTTGTTACTCTCGACGTGACTCTCGTTTCTAACAACATCCATCAACTTCAAAACATCCTATCTTAAAGTGCCTAAAGGTGAATTTCACTCTCATTTACTTAAACAAACGCTAGTTTGAGTCTAGGTATCCAAAATCAACACCTAAATCTCTCAAACTTATGCTCTGATACCAACTTGTAACACCCTCAAATTTGGAACGAGCAACTAACTTTAATATCTATAAAATAACTAAAAGATGATAAAATCTATTTCTACAAAACATCCTTGAAAATACCTCAAGGTTTAAACATCACAAACTAAACAACTAACAACTCAAGGCGGTGTTACTTAACCCAATTACAAGTTGCTAATCCCAATAAGTGCGGAAGACTTCGCTGAGTATCTCACTTCTCGTGCACTCTACTAGCACTCGTCACTTCACAGTGTAGCTAAAGCTATTCCCAACCTGGACCTGTTGCACATGCCGACAAATAAAAAGGTTAGGCTAACGCCTAGTGAGTTCAAGAGTTTACATCAAGAGCAAATCATTTGACAAACCAAAAGATTCAACTTAATTTATGATTTCCAAAAAGGGGTTTGTATAAAAGACATCAACAACCCAATTTCCGAACGCACACAATTCCTGTGAGGAAAGCTTCCAATGAAAATCGTTTCTCCGCAATAGACTCAAATCCAAAACTCATACCAAGAGTCAGTTAAATAATAATTTCCCAAATACTCGCCAAAACGAATAAAACTCCAATAACTAAAGCATCCAACAAGGATGAAACATAAATCCGTCCACCAAACGTGGAAAACAATTCGTATGCCTAGGATATAACCTCGACAACGCGGATAAATAAAATACTCATAATTAACACCCTTTGGTGACGGGGGAGACCCGATTTCATCGAATGTGGCAAACACATAACTTGAACCACAATTAATAAATACAATTAAGTTTAATGGATTAGGAAAGCAGATGACATCAACCAAAACTAGGTCTTTAGTCCATCTCCGGCATCAACCAAAACTAGGTCTTTAGCCTATCTTCGGCATCAACCAAAACAAGGTCTTTAGCCCATCTTAGACATCAACCAAAACTAGGTCTTTAGCCCTTCTTAGACATCAACCAAAACTAGGTCTTTAGTCCCTCATCGGCATCAACCAAAACTAGGTCTTTAGCCCTTCTTAGACATCAACCAAAACTAGGTCTTTAGTCCCTCATCGGCATCAACCAAAACTAGGTCTTTAGCCCTTCTTAGACATCAACCCTCAAAATTGGAATGAGCAACTAACTTTAATTTCAATAAATTAAAGTAAAAGATGATAAAATGACTTCTACAAATCATCCTTAAAAATACCTCAAAGTTTAAACCTCACGAATTAAACAACTAACAACTCAAGGCGGGTGTTACTTAACCCAAATACAAGTTGGTAATCCCAACAAGTGCAGAAGACTTCGCTAAGCATCTCACTCCTCGTGCACTCTACTAGCACTCATCACTTCACAGTGTAGCTAAAGCTATTCCCAACCTGAACCTGTTGCACATGCCGACAAATAAAAAGGTTAGGCTAACGCCTAGTGAGTTCAAGAGTTTACATCATGAGCAAATCATTTGATAAATCAACAGCTTCAACTTAATAAATGATTTTCTAAAAGGGTTTGTATAAAAGACATCGACAACCCATTTTCCAAACGCACACAACTTCTGAGAGGAAAACTCCCAATGAAAATCGTTTCTCTGCAAAGGACTCAAATCCAAAACTCACATCAAGAGTTAATTAATAATAATAATTTCTCAAATAATCGCCACTGCGAATAAAACTCCAATAGTTAAAACATCCAACAAGGATGTGACATAAATCCGTCCATCAATCATGGAAAACAATATGCATGCATATAATATAACCTCAACAATGCGAATAAATAAAATACCCGAAATCAACACCCTTCGGTGACGGGGGAGACCCGATCTCATCGAATGTGGCAAACACATAAATTAAACCACGATTAAATAAATGCAAGTAAGCTTCTTGGATGTGGAAAACAGATGACATCAACCATACTAGGTCTTTAGTCAATCCTCAGCATCACTATTACTAGATCTTTAGCCCATATTAGACATCAACCATACTAGGTCTTTAGTCCATCTTAGACATCAACCATACTAGGTCTTTAGTCCATCTACGACATCAACCATACTAGGTCTTTAGCCCTTCTTAGACATCAACCATACTAGGTCTTTAGTCCAAGCCATCAAGTTCAATCCTACTGGATTTTTACCTTGGGAAAACCCACCATCCAAAACAAGCTTACTCGACTTAAAAATATATACATGACCCCAAAAGAATAACTAATGCATTCAAATCATGTAAATCTCAATATAATGCAACTCATGCAATGCAAACCCCAAGCCCACGTCGAGCTTATTAAAACCGGGCGAATGCCATCAAGACTCAACCAAGTCCAAAACCGAGCCCTCTGCTCAAAAGATCTAATGATCATTTATCAACATCAATTCATGCAAATGAAAATGCATCTAGCCCACAAAATGCAAACACATGCTCCGAGGTATGATAGTCTCACAACCCCTTCATTGCCACCTTCCCAATGAAGTCAAATCATATATGCATCTATATGTATACGTATGTGCAACTCTTTCATAATTCAACAATGCATATAATTCACCGAGGTTCATTAGTCCCAAAGGTACTAAGAATACGAAAACCTCAAACGGTCTTCACACATAAGACCAACGCTCAAACCGGCACATATTCAAATAAAATGCACTTAAGCATATAACACATCCAAGACTCCACCTCGAGTCTCCAGAACCGGCAAACACTCAAAAGACTCATTTAAGTATAAGTCAAGCCTATAAGGCTAAAATAAACGTTTGGTTAAATACGTGTCACTCACACGGTTACGTAAACCAAAATGCGTCGTTACCCAAAATCTTTACCTTTTAATTCCTCAATTGGCCATCGGCCCCAAAATAAATGTTTACAGCTTCCAAAACATTCACATGGTCGAATTTACCAAAATCCCCAACCCACACGTTCACACTTTAAATTACGCCACATCATAGTTATCACATAATCACAAAAACACTAAAAGTGTATTTTCACCAAATCCTCTTTACTTATGCAATAAATTATCAAAACCTCTTTTACTCGTGATTTATTCATCAATCACTTAAAATCCCCAAATGTGGGTGTTTTACAAGATATGTAAAGTTCAACATTCTGATTAAATCAAAACCCACCAAATAACTCAACAAGAGGTAATTTCACCTAAAGCACACAAACACTTTAAAACACGTATTTTGGCATGTACAAAGTTTTCACAAAGCAACTTGAACTCACCTCGCTAGATTAAGCTAAATCTAGATTTTCCCAAACGTATGCTCCTTTGAAGAAGTCCGTATCTTCAAGTCCAAATCTTCCAAAACCTAAATCCATAAGTTTCCAACCATAAATATTTATCCCCAAACACTTAGAATCATTTCCCCCAACATATTACACCCAAAATCGCCAATAGATCAAAACCCTAATTTCCAAAATGAAGAGAAGAGAAGATTACCTCAATCATCAAGTGAAACCACCAACTAAACACTTCTAGTGTTACCAAAGTGAGCTTCAAACTTCGTTTCTTCAAGAAGGATGAAAGATTTAAACCAACAAAAGAGATGAGGAAGATGAACCCATACCTTTGCTTCCAAATTTTCTTCAAGATGCAAGGAATCACTTAGAAACTCCAAAATCGGAGCCTTAAAGGCTTCAAAAACTGAAATGGGGAAAAGGGGTTCGTTTGGGAGAGTTTAGAGAGAGGGAGATGGAATAGAAATGAAAGAAGGCCGAAAGGCGTGGGTTTAAAACCCTCAGGACCCGTCGGCGATAGTGACACTGTCACTATCACCGGACATACTCGCCCGCTACCCCAAAACTCTCGGTACATATGGGGCGATAGTGACACTGCGAAAGTGACCATGTCACTATCGCGAGTGTCACACTCGCTGGTCTCTCCCCACCTCTCGGTACATACTGGGCCGCGATAGTGCCCTGGCGATAGTGCCCAGGTCACAATCGCCGGGCACTCTCGCGGCCCAGGTACTGAGCCCAATCTTGCCCGATTTCTTATGCAACCCAAATAGCATCACGTGTTCCACACTCCAAGGCAAAACCTTATCCTTTAATAATTCCAAATAACTTCGTTTATAGACTGAGTTAGGATTTTCGGGGTGTACAATCCTCCCAACCTTAAAATGATTTCGTCCTCGAAATCTAGATCCTTTACAACCAAATGCTGATCAACTCAACGCCGACCATAATCCATCAACTTCCAACCACAATACCTCGGTCGTCTCCCAACCTTATGTGTTCCATATTTTCCCGACGACGGATCCCTACTCTAAATCAATCCGTGTTTGCACACTTTTAAATTTCTCCAGTTCGTCCAGGGTTTGATTACATCTAAAACCAACGAACTTCCAAATCTAAGGTTCCCACTACCGAACCAGCACTTACCTCTAACGAGTCCCACTAGACTCCAATACCGACGGTCGTCACTTGATTTATCAGTTACACCATTCCCAAATCACGTCTAACTCCGATCATCTAGTCGACAGATTCTTTTACCACCAGTAGAGGGTCATCCCGCTAAACCATTCGTCACAATCGAACTTAAGTTCATCATGCCCGATACCACCATTTATTAAAATTTTCTACACTCTCCAATCACACTAGTGGTCCTTGGCCTCGAACTCCGAAAGTTGACACCTAGTCACACCACCAAAACTCGACTCATCACAGAGCTCCACACACGAGTTTCATTCCTCAAATAGTTCCACCAATCCATAGTCATCCCCACGGTCTAAAGGGTCCTACACGACCTTCACGCAATACCGACAACCCAAGACAAGGTTGCGGAAGTGAACGGTTACCAAAGCACTAACAAGGGACACCGCAAGTCCCACCTTTTAGTTGCCCACAAGAAATGGTTCGTTCTCGCAAATGACATTATACGGCTCACGACAATCACACGCGTTAGAAACCCGATCTTTTATCGAAAGGTTTCATACGCCCTCACCCCTACCTGGGGTTGCTCAACCTTACCAAGCCTAAAGAGTTCAAGGTTTTCAAGTGACAGACTCAATAAATATGCCAGTAAAGTATTCACTAGATCTTTCAACACAAAAGTTTTTTTATACTAACATCATATACGTACAAAAACTTACCACTACTCAGCTAGTGGATGCACAAACATGGACGCACTCGTCCCACGTATGAAAATCATTTGAAAACCTTTTCATCACAATTTAGTTTACTACCGAAACAGAAAACGTATTCAACAACTTTTAAAATGAACCGCTTGGGTCACATCGCGGATTTACTTGTGCTAGACACGCAAAGTAATTTCCCATATTAAAATAGCGTTCGACTTCCTGTGTGTACAAACTTGAAAAGAAGGATTTACACGACATCAATTCCCAAAGTTTTCTTTTTAACCATAAAACAACATGAACTGAAATTCATTAACAACTTCGCATGTGTCAGTTTTATTCACATAGAAACGAAGCAAATCATTTACACACTTTGGCTAAAACACGGCATAGTCTGGGCCATCTCCCAGTCTTTAAATCAAATAACAGGATATTTTCATCATTTGGAATATCGGTTTAAACATCGAAAAGAAATCTCAAATTAAAATTTTGCATGCCGATCTGCAGCACTTTCTTAACAGTCACTCTGAAATGGTATAACGCATACCAGATAGTCATTGCAAATTTTCGAAGTGGAAATTCATTAACTCAAATTTCAAAACTTCTCGTTCAATCGCAAAAGGACAAAGAAATAAAATCGCTTGACCAGGCTCACACACCTCAATTTTTTTTTCTCAAAACTTCAGAAAACCATACGTGCACAAAATTTGATTGACACACAACATAATTCAAGTCAACTTTAAACCTCAAACCATACAATCGATGCACACTAACACCTCAAAATAGTGGCTACAAACTACTCATGTCAATCCATCAATGTAGTGCATGTGCGAGAAATAACATTAGAGATGTACCATCATGATGTTTTTATATGCATTACTCACGCCACGTATAAATTAATTTGCACATCTAGCAAGTTGCAACAAATATGCTATCACAATTCTCAAAAGAGAAGCTATGCGGCACCAAAACTCCAAAACCACTCTTTTTGATGCAAAACGTCATGAAGCATATTTTCAACAAAATTCGGATGAGACTCAATACTCACTCAACCCATATAATAACGCACGCCATCATCCAAGTATGCACATGACTCAGTGTCACTCATGCACCCCTATAATCAAATCATACAAATCATAAAACCCCTTCGTGTTGCAACCCAAAATAAAACGACACCCTTCCGTCAAGGTTCGCAAAATTCAAATTCCCATTAAAAGTCAACATCGAAACAAGGGAATGTAACTCTCCGTCCAGACCTTAACATATGTGGAGGAGATCCAATGTTAAGGTCATAAGTCGCGGTTACTTATCCAAAACCATAAATGACATTTAAACATGGATATCACAATATCCGAAACTAGTAGTGGACGACTACAAGGAATAAAATAAACCCCGACCAGGTTCACAACTGCCTGTCGTAAAATAATTTCATGCATGTTCCAAAATCATGTTTTAAAATCTTACGTATGTCAACTTTTCCAAGATTTAGCAATACCGTCCATCCGACGATTCGAAACATAAGAAATAATCGATGCAATTTATTTTAAAAGCAAAATAAATTTCGTGCATGCATTTTGTCGGCACTCAACGTCCAGGTCACATTCCTCCAATTTCTCCGATCACACTATTGTCATCCGGATATTCACACATCTTAATGCAAAGTGGGAAGTCACATCGACTAACCCTACATTTCTCCTCGAATCAAGTCAATTCAATAAGCCTACGGCTCCCATCCAACTATCAAGTCCGACCAAAACGGTCTACTTAATACAACCAATCATGCTTACCGCCACTCTCAATGGCAAATGCTAAAGTCGTCAACCTCTTCTAACGACTACTCACTTAGAACTCCTTTACCACCCCCAACAGTCATCACGCTAGAGTCGTCCAAGTACTTCCATGTAACCGGTAGGTTCACTATCATACTGGCCAGGTGCAATCCTGAACGTACCGTACATGATCATCCTTGCTACTCTTGACATGACTTCTCGTTTCTAGTGACTCCAACGACCTTCAAACATCCTATCTTAGAGTGTCTAATGGTGCAATCTCGCTCTCATTTACTTAAAACAACGCTAGTTTGAGTCTAGGTATCCAACAATCAACACCTAATTCTCTCAAACTTATGCTCTGATACCAACTTGTAACACCCTCAAAATTGGAATGAGCAACTTACTTTAATTTCAATAAATTAAAGTAAAAGATGATAAAATGACTTCTACAAATCATCCTTAAAAATACCTCAAAGTTTAAACCTCACGAATTAAACAACTAACAACTCAAGGCGGGTGTTACTTAACCCAAATACAAGTTGCTAATCCCAACAAGTGTAGAAGACTTCTCTAAGCATCTCACTCCTCGTGCACTCTACTAGCACTCATCACTTCACAGTGTAGCTAAAGCTATTCCCAACCTGAACCTGTTGCACATGCCGACAAATAAAAAGGTTAGGCTAACGCCTAGTGAGTTCAAGAGTTTACATCATGAGCAAATCATTTGATAAATCAACAGCTTCAACTTAATAAATGATTTTCTAAAAGGGTTTGTATAAAAGACATCGACAACCCATTTTCCAAACGCACACAACTTCAGAGAGGAAAACTCCCAATGAAAATTGTTTCTCTGCAAAGGACTCAAATCCAAAACTCACATCAAGAGTTAATTAATAATAATAATTTCTCAAATAATCGCCACTGCGAATAAAACTCCAATAGTTAAAACATCCAACAAGGATGTGACATAAATCCGTCCATCAATCATGGAAAACTAACCAACAAAAGAGATGAGGAAGATGAACCCATACCTAAAGCAAAACCCACCAAATAACTCAACAAGAGGTAATTTCACCTAAAGCACACAAACACTTTAAAACACATATTTTGGCATGTACAAAGTTTTCACAAAGCAACTTGAACTCACCTCGCTAGATTAAGCTAAATCTAGATTTTCCCAAACGTATGCTCCTTTGAAGAAGTCCGTATCTTCAAGTCCAAATCTTCCAAAACCTAAATCCATAAGTTTCCAACCATAAATATTTATCCCCAAACACTTAGAATCATTTCCCCCAACATATTACACCCAAAATCGCCAATAGATCAAAACCCTAATTTCCAAAATGAAGAGAAGAGAAGATTACCTCAACCATCAAGTGAAACCACCAACTAAACACTTCTAGTGTTACCAAAGTGAGCTTCAAACTTCGTTTCTTCAAGAAGGATGAAAGGGTTTGGAAGAGGGTTAGGTGAACTCTAAAAGATTTGAACCAACAAAAGAGATGAGGAAGATGAACCCATACCTTTGCTTCCAAATCTTCTTCAAGATGCAAGGAATCACTTAGAAACTCCAAAATCGGAGCCTTAAAGGCTTCAAAAACTGAAATGGGGAAAATGGGTTCGTTTGGGAGAGTTTAGAGAGAGGGAGATGGAATAAAAATGAAAGAAGGCTGAAAGGCGTGGGTTTAAAACCCTCAGGACCCGTCGGCGATAGTGACACCGCGATAGTGACACTGTCACTATCGCCGGGCATACTCGCCCGCTACCCCAAAACTCTCGGTACATATGGGGCGATAGTGACACTGCGAAAGTGACCATGTCACTATCGCGAGTGTCACACTCGCTGTCTCTCCCCACCTCTCGGTACATATTGGGCGATAGTGCCCTGGCGATAGTGACCAGGTCACAATCGCCGGGCACTCTCGCGGCCCAGGTACCGAGCCCAATCTTGCCCGATTTTTTATGCGACCCAAATAGCATCACGTGTTCCACACTCCAAGGCAAAACCTTATCCTTTAATAATTCCAAATAACTTCGTTTATAGACTGAGTTAGGATTTTCGGGGTGTTACAGACGCAATTACTTTTAGATATTTAATAAGCCTAGCAGTCTCTGAAAATTTAGAGATGCGTTTTATGGATGTTGTTACAGCATACTTATATGGACCACTTGATAGTGATATCTATATGAAAATCCCCGAAGGATTTAAAATGCCTGAAGCATTAAGTACAAAACCCAAAGAAATGTATTCAATAAAGTTACAAAGATCTTTATATGGGTTAAAGCAATCTGGACGCATGTGGTATAATCGTTTAAGCGATTACTTGATAAGTAAAGGTTATATAAATAATCTTATTTGCCCATGTGTTTTTATTAAGAAAACAACATCTGGATATGTAATAATAGCTGTCTATGTTGATGATCTAAATATCATTGGGACAGATAAAGAGATCCATGAAGTGATTGTGCTTTTGAAGGAAGAATTTGAAATGAAAGATCTTGGAAAAACCAAATATTGTCTTGGTTTACAGATTGAGCACATGCACAATGGAATACTTGTGCATCAATCAAATTATGTGGAAAAGGTCTTAAAACGTTTCAACATGGACAAAGCAAATCCTTTAAGCACTCCAATGGTTGTTAGATCACTTAATATCGACAATGATCCATTTCGCCCTTGCGAAGAAAATGAAGAGGTTCTTGGTCCAGAAGTACCATACCTTAGTGCAATTAGAGCACTTATGTATCTTACTAACTGTACTAGAACTGATATTTCTTTTGCAGTGAATTTGTTAGCAAGATTCAGTTCATCTCCCACAAAGAGACATTGGAATGGAATCAAACACATATTCCGATACCTTCGAGGAACTGTTGATTTAGGTCTATTTTATTCTAACAATTCAAAAGAAGGTTTGATTGGTTATGCAGATGCAGGTTATTTGTCTGATCCTCATAAAGCTAGATCTCAAACTGGATATGTGTTCATGAACGGAGGTACTGCTATTTCCTGGCTATCTCAGAAGCAAACACTTGTTGCCACATCTTCAAATCATGCCAAAATTATTGCACTTCATGAAGCTAGTAGAGAGTGTGTTTGGTTGAGATCAATGACACAACTCATATTGACTTCATGCGGGCTAGAGAAGGACAAAATTCCAACTTTGATCTATGAAGATAACGCCGCATGTGTCACACAAATGAAAGAAGGATACATCAAGAGTGACCAGACAAAACATATACCTCCAAGGTTCTTCTCATACACTCAAGATCTTATAAAAGATAATCAGATTGAAATGAAATATATTCAATCGAGCAACAACGCAGCGGATCTTTTCACAAAGGCGCTACCGACTGCAATTTTCAGAAAACACGTTCACAATATCGGTATGCGACATGTGCATAAAATGTGATGATCCGTGGATGTTAATATCAGGGGGAGTCAACTACCAGCTGCACTCTTTTTCCTTTAGCTAAAGTTTTTTTCCACTGGGTTTTTCTTTAGCAAGGTTTTTAATGAGGCAGCACGTCATGGTTGAACTTCGATTTGAAATTGTCATCCAATAGGGAGTATTGTAATATTGTGTATAATTAGTGTATTGTATTGTATTGTGTAGTGGATTGTGTTAGGTATTATTAGTGGATTGTTATAGGTATTATTAGTTGATTGTGTTAGGTATTATTAGTGGAAGTGGATGAGAATTTCAACTCCCATGTAGTATAAATACCCCTTCATTGTAAATGAAAAATCACACCTCCCAATATACTTTCATAAGTATTTGAATTCTCTAAACTTTCTCTCATCATCTTCTCTAAAAATCTCTTAATCCATTGCTAATCTAGAGGTAATCTTTCTTAATTTATAACAATATTTATTTTATTTACATAATAATTTGTTTTAATATATATATATATATATATATATATGTATTTATCTTTATTTATATATGCATTATGTCATGTGTATATATATATATATATATCTTTTTTTATACAAACATTACGTATATTAATATAGAAAAACCCTTATTTTCAGGCATTAGTTCAACTAGTGCAATTTAATTGTCACTTTTCTAATAATTATATAGTTATAAAAATAAAATATAAATATTGAGATAAGTGAAATGAAAAAATTGTGTGTATTTATATATAAAAATAAAAAATAAATAAAATAGTTTATATTATATTTTCACTTAGGCTAAAACAATTTAAATTACATCTTCACTTATGCTAAAATTACATAAACATTAAATGAGGTTTGTATGGTTTATTAAATTTCATTGATTTGCAAAATAACCGAACCACATATAATATAGAGTAAATTACATGAATCGTCCCTGATGTTTGGTCCCTTTTTGGATATGGTCCCTATTTCGAAAAAATTACACGGATCGTCCCTGAGGTTAGACAAACCGCACGAAATTGGTCCCTCCCTCTAACAGAATTTGTTAACCCCGTTAAGTCAAGGGGTATTTTGGTCTTTTTACATTTATTTTTGTCTTTATTCTAAAAGAAAAGTAAAAAACAAATAATTAAATTAAAATTAACCCCCACCCACCCTCCTTCTTCTTCCTCACGACCCCCCACCTCCACCCACCACCTCCGGTATTCGATTTCTCCGCTATTCTCGTCAAATCCGTCTCCACAAGGTTCGACAATATCGTGCTACACTTAATCGCTTCATCTCTCCGTTCACAAAACCACGTTTGCAGCGTGAAACGAATGAATTCCACAAAAGTTGTAATCGGAAAGATTCTCGCCTCCTTCGTTTTCGTGTTGAAGCTTTCAGCGTAATTACTCGTCACGATATTATAACGATTCGCGGGAAAATAAGCACGAGACCATCGGTCAAACCCGATACCCTCCAGATACTCGGCTATTAAAGGATTCATTTCTTTTATTGCGTCAAAGTGCTTGTGAAACTCCGTTTTGCGAAACGCGTGTGCCGCTAAGAACATGGTTTGATGACAGTGCTCGGTTTTGAACTTATGTTTTACGTTCGTAATAATATGGTGGTAACACGCACCGTGGTAGGCGTTTGGAAAGACCATCTCGAGAGCATCAACGATGATGCTATTATTCCTATCGGAAACAAACACTAAATTCTCGACTTCCCCGATTACTTCCTTCAATTTTCTCATGAAATAACAATACGAGTTGTGATTCTCACTATCGACGATAGCATGAGCAAGAGGAAACAATTGGTTATTAGCATCCAATGCAACCGCACATAACATGTACCCGCCATATTTCGTCTTTAAAAACGTGCCATCCACGCATATCACGGGTCGACAAGCTTTAAACCCGATTCTCGATGCTCCAAGGGCAAAAAAGGAATAAAGAAAGTGGCCATATTCGGTTACAAAGTCGGTAATCGTACCTGGATTCCGTTCTTGCAACATGTACAAATAAGCGGGTAATTTGGAATACGAATCGCCGACTGCACCCCTCACGTACATAAGCGCTTTTTCTCTACATCTCCACGCCTTTTCATAGCTCATATCGATTCCGTATTGTTTCTTCATATCCCCTCTAATATCGTTTGCCAAATAGCTAGTTCCTTCGTTGACGTATTTGTTCTTGATTAAGTGGCCAACGATCCATGGTGCTGCTTGGCGGTGGTCTTAGGTGGTGGCCGGAGGTGGTGGGTGGAGGTGGGGGTCGTGAGGAAGAAGAAGGAGGGTGGGTGGGGGGGGGGGGGTATTGGGTGGGGGGTTAATTTTAATTTAATTATTTGTTTTTTACTTTTCTTTTAGAATAAAGACAAAAATAAATGTAAAAAGACCAAAATACCCCTTGACTTAACGGGGTTAACAGATTCTGTTAGAGGGAGGGACCAATTTCGTGCGGTTTGTCTAACCTCAGGGACGATCCGTGTAATTTTTTCGAAATAGGGACCATATCCAAAAAGGGACCAAACATCAGGGACGATTTATGTAATTTACTCTATAATATATATATCAAGCAGAAGAAAAAGAATAGAGAACATGTTTATATTTACAAATTAATATAATATAGATAATATATCACAATATTCATTTTTTTAAATCGTAAATATATATGCAAATTTATATATATATTTAATAATAATGAAAAATAAAAATAATATAACACACATGTATTTAATAATAAAAAAAACTTGTAATTAATATATAGAGCAAACTCTAATTTTGGTCCTCGTGGTTTACTGAAATCTTTGAAAGTGGGACCTAAACTTTGATAACTCTAAAATTCATCCTTGTGGTTCTCATGTTACTCTGAAAGTTGTCCCTCGTAACTAAATCCGTTAATTTTTACTATTAGTCACAGGGGCATTTCTGTCTTTTCAATTAATTTCTCTAATACTATATATATATTATATTAATTTGAGATTTGACATTTGATATATTTTACTTTTTCAAATCTCAATGCATTCAACATCCCTATTAAAGGGTTATAATAACCCTACTTTCGTTAATCCGGATATAAGTTTATATTCTATGTAGCATTCATATTTTAAGAATTGAAACTTTCATGAGTTGTACCTTTAACTAGATAGTTATGTCTAAGCTTATGGAGATAAAGATATAAAGAAAGGAACTAGAAGGTTTAAAGTGTAATGCCTATGAAATTAGAAGGGCTAATTGATATTTATCCTATGTTTGTATCTTTCCAACTAAGGGGCTGTTCGGTTCGTTTACCATTCAGACCTGTATGGATAAAGTTATCCATATGGATAAAGTTGTCTGAGTTGCTATAACTAAATTGGTGTTCGGTTCTAGTGCTGAATAAACCATCTGAATAATGAAAATGACTATTTTACCCTTTGAACAACAATCATAAAATGGCAAAGAAGCATATCAAAATCCATAAGATGAACAACCAAATTTCTATAGATCTGTGTAATCAAATGAAAAAAAACAAGAATTGTAACAACCCAAATAAAGTTTGCAGGTGAAATTCGTTTTTACATTTCTTGGAGATAAAGTGCAGATCCAAACTGATGAACAAACCCAAACTGATGAACAAATCGATGAAGATAGAGTGGAGATCCAGGAACAGAGGGTGCCGACGGTGCTTCACACGATGATGCCGACGGTGCTTCACACTTCCACACGACGGTGCTTCACACTTCTACACGATAGGTTCTTCGACGGTGCCGAGGGTGGAATCGTGGAGCTGTGAGAGAGAGAGAGAGAGAGAGAGAGAGAGAGAGAAGAGGGCGTATTTTTGTTTCTTCCAAGGGTGGGTTAAGATAAAACTAAGGGTATAGATGGAAAATGGGTAGCTGAATGGGGACTAGTGTTGTTTTCTAGCTGATTCGGTCAGCCCATTTTTTTCCCATTAAGCCGCTACCGAATGGGTAGATATGGCTGTGCGAATCAACCATATCTCCCACACAGCCCATTAAGCCGCTACCGAACAACACCTAAATCAAACTCATACATCTCATTTTCAGCGTATTTAGAGAGAGAGAGCTTAGTGAGAGAAACCCAAAAATTGTGAAGAAATTGTAGGATTTAAGCTTGATTTTGGAAGATTGAAGCTTGATTGTTCAAGGTAACTTTCTATTACACATTAATGTTTGATTTAGTGTGTTCAATGGATGTTAAAGTGTATGCATTTCCTGTTTAAGGGCTTATTAGAATCAATGAAGACTTTAAGATATCAAAGTTAAGGCATTTTGGTCACTTGAGGTAATAATCTTCAAACAAAGTTCAATTATGTTGGAAATTATGAGTTTTATCTTATAAGATGTATAATTAGTGATTAATGTGTTTGGTATTGTTAAATTGTGGTTAGAAAACTCTAATAAGGTCAAGGATTTATGTATGAAATGATTAAAGATGGATAGAGCTTCAAAGTTATGTTGCACAACAAGTGTTTGATAAAATGTTTAAGAGACATTTGTAGCTTTAAGTTTTTGTCCTGTTTTTGGAAAATTCATAGAAAATCAACCGTTTGTCCAAACGAGATGTGTAATATATCGTTGGAACGCTTGAAGAGGGTAGAACATCTTTGTAGTTTGCACTAAAACAACATTTTGAGTCTAAATGGCTCAAAACCGCGAGTTTCCAGAAGTGGTCAAGTGGAACTCGGGATTTGCATACTGTTTTTGTAAAGGTTGTACCGGTCTGCTCGTAAATCTGAATTGCATGAATCCAGTTTCTGTGGAATCCTAAGATATCAATGAACAAGTTTCATTTAGATGATAGTGTCCAATTTGGCCTCTAAATAGAAGAAATATATCGTAACTTATGGCATGTAGGAGCAGTCAATTTCTGTTTTGAAGTTAAAAATGAGATTTTGGAAATGTTGCAATTGATCTTAATGATTATTTTAAGAATTAGTTAAGTGTATTATTAAATGATTGTAGGTTGGATAACTAAGGTACGAAGATCTTATGCCTTTAATCGAAGGTAACCGGTTGCATTTTGGAAATCCAATGCATGTTGATAGATGTGATTTCGAGCCTAACGGTTCGGAATACTTTATAAGGAACTTTGTTTCCGTTTCAAGATCTTGGTTTACGCTAATATATTGAATTTTCTTCACTATTTGAGTATGTTATCGAAAGAGTCTAATTTATGCTTTACAACTTCGGGTTAAACGTAATTTGCATGATTTCTAAATGAATTGATTTGGAAGTTACGATCTGTTTTCGGTTAATTTGAAAACTACTCCATGAATCGTTTTCATTGTTTTGAATATTATGATATGATCCGTTATCGGTTGAATTGATTAATGTGAAATTTGAGATTTGGTTTTAAAATTGATCGAATCATTGATTTAACAATACGAGTTTTCTTGATTTTAAACTAGACTCAACACTTGGGCCACGGGTGTTGAGATCAGTGGCGGACCTCAAAGGAGGCTACTAGGGGCCAGGGCCCTGAGCTTTCCTTGAGTCCAAGAAGAGATGCAAATTTTCTGTAATGTAAATTTAAGAAAAAATGCTACTCCCCCTCCCCCTCCCCCTCCTCCTTTCAATCTACCGTCCATAATTAATAGGAATTGTAGTTAAAATGCACAAAATAACAACCTACTTTCATTTATTTCTCTATTATAGCATTGTACTTTCACTTTTTCTTATTACAGCAATGTACTTTCAATTTATTTTTTATTAGGGCATTGTACTTTAAACAATTTATCCATTATAGCATTGGGTAACCTGTTACCTTTAAAACTGGTTTTCTTTTGCTGATGTGTCATTTTAAAGTGACGTGGCTGTCTACATGGCATTAAATAAAATATTTAAATAATCATTTTAAACCCTTTTAAAAATACAGACTTCCACTTCACGATTTCAAACCTCTTCATCTCCCTCACGATTTCAAACCTCTCTTCATCTCCCTCACGATTTCAAGTGCGGCTCCATCTTCAACGTTCATCTCCTCTTGTGTAAGTCGATTTTGGTTTCGTTTTTGATAGGGTTTAGGGTTGATTTCGATTATGACAAGGTTTAATTCGATTCTGATTCGATTTTTGATAGGGTTTATGTAACTCGATTTTAACAGGGTTTTGATCTATTTTTTATTTCGATTTTTGACAGTATTTGCTATTTTAGTATTTGTTATTTTGTGTAGGTCGATTTTGATTATGTTTGTGTTAGAGTTTACTGTGTTTGATACTTTACATCAAAGGTATTTAGCTGTTTTTTACTGTTGTTTTGCTGCTGTATTTTGCTTATTTTGAAGCTGTTTTGAGGCTGTTTTTACTGTTTTTTTGCTGTTTTTAGCTGTTGTTTTGCTATTTTTAGTTGTGTTGTCGTTTTTTTGCTATTTTTTTAGCTGTTCTTGCTGTTTTTTTACCTGTTTTGAGGATGTTTTTGCTGTTTTAGCTGTTATTTTGCTGTTTTGAGGCTGTTTTGAAGTTGTTTTGAGGCTGTTTTGCTGTTTAGAGACTATTTTATGCAATTTTTATCATGTTTTGAGGGTGTTTTATGTTGTTTAGGGGCCAACGTTGATGCATATTTGTACCTTATGGAGAAAGCACCTCATACTTGGTCGCGTGCATTTTTTGAGACACATAGGGCCTGCGTGCATTTGGTAAACATGTTTGATTATGTTGTAATTGGAACTGGAGTAATAAAACGAGGTAATAGAAAATAAAATTTGAAAGTACAATGTTGTAATGAGAAATGTCACGTCAGCATGAAAACTTGGTGTAGTAGGTAAATTTAAACCATAATGCTATAATGGATAAATTCTTTAAAGTACAATTCCCTAATAAAAAATAAATTGAAAGTACATTGCTATAATAAGAAAAAGTGAAAGTACAATGCTATAATAAGAAAATAAATGAAAGTAGGTTGCTATTTTGTGCATTTTACCCTTTAATTTTTATGTTGGGCCCACCGCCCACAGCCCACAGCCCACACTTCAGTCCATAAGTCCATTTGTGAAATGAGTCACTCCAAAATTCCAAATCACACCTGATACGGTGAAAACTGAAAAGAGTCAATCCACTTCAGACTTAAGCCGTGAACTGAAGCCGAAGCAGAAGTGAGAAGCCACTGTCGAGTATCGACGTTCACGGAGAAGACAGCCGTGAGCCGCCTCCCGCCACCGCCAGGTCGCCTGAGAGCCGTGAGAATCTCTACTACTTCTCTTTCGTAGTTTCATTCTTTCTCTCTCACTCTAGGTCTAGGTTTAAATTCACTAATTGACTAATTGTGATTTTTAATTTTGATTTTTATAGCTGTGAATCGATGATGAGTCATAAGTAATTGTCAATTTGTTATTGCCATTTGTCAATTTGTTATTGCCAATTTGCCATTTTTCAATTTGTGATTGGATATAAATTATAAGGCAATGAGCACCACTACCCAATGAACCCACTTGCCGCTTCAGCGCCACATCAGCTTTTCTCTTTCCTACCCTCCTTACCCAAAAGTGGAGTACCGCTAACCCACGGAACCCAATTGCCACCTCATCTTTTTTTATTTTTTTATTTATACATTTAATTATTTAACAAAATAAAAATATTTATATATTTTTAATAAATAAAAATAAGATAAATAATAAAAATAAAAATTCATATCATTCATTAAAAAATTAAAAATTACAAAATACAAAACACTAAAAATTATGATATTTTCTAATTTTCTCTTTTCTCGCTAAAATAGCCCTCAAAACATCTCCCAAAAGGTGATCATGTGGGACTATGAAAAACTCGAAGTCTTGTTCATATCGTTTTTCTCGTTCGAGTTCCAACTTTTGTTGTTCGAGTTCAAGTTTTTTCATTTTGTACTCCATTGTACCCTCAATCTGCTCGTTGAACGAGCTTATGGTCGTCAACAACTGAGTAACACTTTCGTCCGGATTCGACCCGGTCGTATTACTCGTTGATGCTTTTTTTGCCTTGTTTCTCCCGATGGGTCGTTGAAGTTGCTCGACCTTGTCGACCCGAACGTCTTCATCGTCATCATCGGAAGGTTTGGTACGTTTTGAACCCCGGAATTTGTCGACATCGTTGGAACCGATGACCATTTGTCGAAATGGAAGAAGGTATTGAATTTGAGAGAAATGGAAGAAAATATGTTTTGGTGTGAAAAAATAAGATGGTATAGGTTAATATATATAGTATGATTAATTTGAAAAAAAAATTAAAAAAAAATAATTTTGTAAAATAGCCGTTTACCAACGGTATTGTTTAAAAAAAAAATTAATATTGCAACGGGTTGATCGGGTTGGTGAACCCGGTAGCCGAACCCGCTTGCTACCCGGCCCCTCGTACCCCTACCCGATGCAGCCCTCTCGAACCCGCTCGCCAACTCAGCCGAACCCGATCCCGTACCCGAAGGCGGTACGGGTGGTCTAAGGATATTGCATATTTGGATTGATTGTGGTCTGTGCCTCTGTGCATTTGTGGATTTCTTTCACTTTTGGAATAGAATAAATGAAATAATGAATAATGGAATTTGTGGGTTATTTTTTTGGAATTCGATTTTTACAACAGTAGACCGTAGTGATTGTGTCATTTGTCAATTTGTGGTTTTTTTTTTCTTCTGGAAATCGATTTTTTACTGCAGTTTTTTTTTCTGAATCTAATTTGATATTTTGATTTGGAATAATGGAATTTGATATAATAATCAATTTGTACTTTTGTTGTATATGGAAGATGAAGATCAACATTTAAATCGGGAGAGAAATACAAATGCAGTCCCACTGATTTTTACCTCATCTTCATCAAATAATGTTTCAAATCCAACAATCCCTAAATCACAGGTTTTCCCTTTATTTTATTCAAATCATTTAAATGTCTACTTTAGGACAATAGGACTTTAGACATTTAGGCTTACTTTGTTTGATTGAGTTTGGTGAAATTTGTTTTAAATGTAGATGAAGATGATGGCTTCTATTTATTGCGTACGTTGGTGTGCCTTTCAAGCAGTTGCATTTAGAGGCCATAGAAAAAAACTAGATTCCATTAACAAAGGGAATTTTCTTGAAATGTTGGAGGCACTTGGCGAGTTTAGCACCGAGCTTAAAGAGTTATTTTGCCGTGCTTCCAAATATTCATCATATACATCACCGAAGATTCAAAAGGAAATATTGAATCTTATATCAAGTAAGGTGCGACGAATGATTTGTGAGGAGATTGGTGGTCGAAAATTTTGTTTACTTGTTGACGAAGCACGGGACGAGTCTCATAAAGAGCAAATGTCAATCGTGTTGAGATTTGTTAATAAAGAGGGCTTCATTATAGAGCGTTTTTTTGGACTTGTTCATGTACGTGATACTACAGCACAAACGCTCAAGGATGGAATCTACTCCGTATTGTCAAATTACAACCTTGATGTCAAATCAATTCGTGGACAAGGGTATGATGGTGCAAGCAATATGCGAGGTCAGCTCAAAGGTTTGCAAGCCTTGATTTTAGAAGATTGTAAATACGCATATTATGTTCACTGTCTTGCTCATCGGTTACAATTGGCATTGATTGCCGCCTCTCAAGGAGTTATAGCTTTGCATAAGTTTTTTTACGCACTTGACTTTTGTTGTCAATGTTGTTAGTGCTTCTTCCAAACGCACTGACCAACTACGAGATGCACAAGTCGAGCAAATTGCATACTTGATTTCTATTGATGAATTGAAGACCGATAGAGGTCTCAATCAAATTGGTACATTACAACGAGCCGGAGATACTAGATTGAGTTCTCATCTCAGATCAGTTTCTAGCCTAATTAAGATGTTTAGTCCAACTTGTGAGGTTTTGCTCAAAATTGTTGAGGA
The DNA here is from genome assembly GCA_033807775.1 of Saussurea involucrata. Classification (NCBI taxonomy): domain Eukaryota; kingdom Viridiplantae; phylum Streptophyta; class Magnoliopsida; order Asterales; family Asteraceae; genus Saussurea; species Saussurea involucrata. Next base: position 199,688,211 of record CM066320.1, on the reverse strand, counting down.
AGGAACTGGTTCAATCAGAGGAGATGCAGATTTAGCATATGAAGCTATGACGACATTTGACTTCATATTTGTTCTACATCTCGAAAAAGAAATAATGGAGATCACTGATTTACTTTGTCAGGCTTTACAAAGACAAAATCAAGATATTTTTAACGCATTGAGGTTAGTTGCATCTACCAAAGTGTTATTGCAAAAAATGAAAGATGAAAGATGGGATGATTTGCTTTGCCTTGTTAAGTCATTTTGTCAGGTACGTAACATAGTCCTCATACACTCGAACATCGTTATCAAGTAAAATCTTTCTAACTTGTCTTCTTCTCGGCTTGTTTCTTGTCAGGTACACAACATAGATATTCCTGACTTGTCTTCTTCCTACTACAGTAGAGGGGCTCGGGCTCGTAATCAACATAGTGATCATACACTTGAACATCATTACCGAGTGGATATTTTTTATGAAGCGATTAATTGTCAATTAATGGAACTGGATCATCGTTTCAGTGATAGTTCCATGAAGATGCTTCGTCTTGCTTCAACTCTAGATCCTAAAAATGCGTACGAGACTTTTAGAAGTCTTGATGTGCGTGAACTAGTAGACAAGTTCTATCCCGAAGATTTCAGTGATCATGAGAAAACAATTCTGAAAATGCAACTTCAACATTATGTTATTGATGTCGTTCAACATGCAGATTATAAACAACTGAAATCTATCACTGAATTGTGTCAATGGTTGGTAAGGACTAGAAGAGAAACCACTTTTGATCTTATTTATCGACTGCTCTGTCTACTACTTGCTCTCCCAGTTTCTACCGCGACAACCGAGAGATCATTTTCTGCCATGAATATTGTGAAAACAAGAATGCGGAATAAAATGGACGATGAGTTTCTAAACGATTCGTTGCTTTTGTTTATCGAAAGGGAAGTTGCCGAAAAGATTACTTTGGAAGAAATTGTGGAAGACTTCAAGGCCGCAAAAGATCGACGTGTTCCACTTTGATGAGCGATGCTTGACATTTTCATTTTTAGCGTCTAGTTTTAATGTTTTTACTATGTTAGAACTTTGGGTATGTATTTTTGTATTTTTGAAACTACATAATATATTAGGTCCGGCCACTGCGGTTGAAAGGCTTGTGTTCCGCCCCTGGTTGAGATGCCTTATGTGGTGGCTATTAATGACCATGGCGTTCTCGTAAAGGCTAAGGCCAAGCCAAATAGGGGACTGAAACACCCTAAAAACAGAGTCAATTTAAACCTTAAAATTACCACAAGTTATGATCAAAAACTTTCAAACTTATATAACCTGAGGATCAAATGTAAGGTTTCTATATACAAACGACATTACTTAAATAACTTATTAATCTAATCATAACATATCAATCAGATTAATCCAGTTATCTAAACAACCGTCCCAAAAGCATCAAAGAATAACTAGATCCTCCGGTATCTCTAAGTCTGAATCTTTCCAAAAGTTCTCTTCTCTCATTCCCGCTTACTTCCCGGAGCTTGTACCTAGTAAGAAGATTCAACTTGAAACATTAGGCTTTCGCCTAGTGAGAATACTCAAATCAAAATAAAATTTAATAAATAAAAATATGAACAGATAACTCAAACCTGTTCTCACCCATCTTACCGTTCGATAACTCCTTTCCAAATCGGGAAATCTGCCCCACTCCTATTCCTACGACTAACTCATCTAATCGTAACATCAATTTTAATAATATACTATGCATCATCTCAGATTCACAGTCATTACTCAAGCACAAGAAATTACAAGTCAAAACCTGCCTATTTCTCAATCAGGAAGTAGAGATTACAAATTATTTTATGCCTATCTCAAATCTTCCTCTTATCACTGGGAAATTTCCGATCTTCCCAAATCGAAATGGGAATTATTAAACAAAAACTGTTTATTCCACATTCCACCTCAGAATCAATGGTCCCAATGGGATTAATATATCGCGATACTCAAATCGGGACCCACGATGATTCAAGGTACACCCAATTACTAAAAATTACATCCCTTTGGTCTATGACGAGTAATCGGTTCCCATTATACCGTACCCAAGTGCCCTCGGTGACCGGATGCCTATTTTTAGCAAAAGCACATAGTACATAATATATATATATATATATATATATATATATATATATATATGTATTAATCGATACTACTATATGCGTCCGGCATATAATATATCATTTCTCCGAACGTATTCTATTTATATAAAATAAAGAATATTATTAGCTCCTCATCTCAATCTCTTAACTATCCCCTCTTTGCATCTTAGCACGAAAGTTAATATTTCAGTGGTTAATTTACATTTTTGGACTCATAAATAGATCTTTATAATTTATCTCAATAAAACTTCAAATCATATTTAGAGTTCATAACCATATAGCAAATTGCATATAGTAGATAATCAAACTTAGCATATAAGAATAATAATAAGTGCTAGTTCATAAAACCTATCCATGCATACATATAAAACATCTATTTCAATATTAATTACTGAATTTTAAAGAGAGTTGAATAAACTCACCTGATATGAAATCACACTTCCTTTTAATCCTTTTTAAATCTTGTAGGGGCTCCTTTCTTTACTACCCCAGTTTACTGTAATATCCAATTTACATATACTGATATTAACTTCTAAAACAGAACCCTTCACAGCTAAAAATCCTTAATCTCTTAAAATTCATTTTAAGTCGCAACCGCCTATTGCGATTCCAATTCCAAGTCGCAACCAACTGTTGCAACTACAGTACCAAGTCGCAACTCAGCACTGCGATTTCGACCCAAGTCGCAACCAACTGTTGCGACTACAGTGCCAAGTCGCAACTCACCACTGCGATTCCACTCCAAATCGCAACCAACTGTTGCGACTCCAAATCCAAGTCGCAACAGTCTATTGCGACAATCATGAATGTCGCAACTCAAGGTTGCGACTTCGATGATGTTCATCCAAGTCTCAGTCCTCTCTGTTCATCCTTAACCCAGATTTTTATACTTTTAAACTATGTTTGTTTATGCAAACTTGCAGATATGTTTAATAGCTTCATCTTAACATACCAAAAACTCAGATTCTCATCATCATCAAAATTTACCAAAACCCATCTAAAAACTTCATAGAAAACTTTTAACTAATAAGATGAAGAATTCAATGAGATGATTACCTTTTGATTCTTCAAACCAACACCAGATTATAGAATTACAAGCAATTTCCTTTCTTCTTTCTCTTTTCTCGATTTCTCTATCTCTCTCTCGGCTTTCTTTTCTTCTCAAACAACCGAATACACACACACTCAATCTCAAATACTCACACTTATCCTTAGTTACTTAATTAAATGACACCTCCTCCTATAATTGCATGAGTCATAGGCATGTTACCAAATAAACCTCAAACTTTAAGAGAATGTCACTACAAACCTTCAAACTTTAAAGAAATGACATAACACACCTTCCACACAAATAAAACTCATAATAATAACCCTTAAGTTAATAATCTCCAAAAGAAATCTTTAAACTTTCAATATTTGTATTTTAACCCTAATTGAATTATAATACTCTATATAATTCAAGGTTACTCCAAATACAAATACATTCTAAATCTTATTAAAATAATAATATCAAAATTTAGGATGTTACAATACTCCCCAACTTGAAAATGATTTCGTCCCCGAAATCAAGGTCAGGTAAACAAATGAGGATACCTATCCCTCATACTCTCTTCCGACTCTAAAGTTACATTAGTACCTCTATGGTGTTTCCACTGTACTTTCAACATAGCTACCTCCTTACCACTACGTAGCTTTCTAACCGATCTTTCCAAAATTGCCTCTGGTTCTTCTACACAGCGACTCTTTTCATCTATTCTCACATCGGTGAGTGGAATCACACCTTCCTCTTCGGCCAAACACTTCCGAAGATAACATACGTGGAAAGTATTATGAACCCCTTCCAACTCTGGTGGAAGATCTAACTTGTAGGCTTGTAACCCAATCTTCTCAATAATGGTGAAAGGTCCTAGAAAACGAGGACTCAACTTCCCATGCTTTCCAAACCTTATCACACCTTTCCACGGAGATACCTTGAGCATCACGCGCTCCCCAACTTGAAATTCCTTTGGTCTCCGTTTCGGGTCAGCATAACTTTTCTGTCTATCTTGGGCTGCTTTCATATGCTGCCGAATTTCTTTCACTTTATCCGCTGTTTGCTGTACCAATTCTGGACCAGCAAATTGTTTCTCTCCGGCTTCTAACCAACATACCGGAGTTCTACACTTGCGACCATACAATGCTTCGAAGGGTGCTCTCCCGATACTTGAATGATAACTATTGTTATACACAAATTCTACTAACGGTAGATGCGTATCCCAGTTACCACCAAAATCTAAAACACAACACCTGAGCATATCTTCCAAAGTTTAAATGGTCCGCTCACTCTGCCCATCAGTCTGTGGATGAAAAGCAGTACTCAAATTAACTTTAGTACCCAATTCTTCTTGCAGTGATCGCCAAAATCTTGAGGTAAACCGACTATCATGATCTGACACTATCGACACCGGTATACCATTCCTTGACACCACTTCATCAATATACAGCTTTGCCAATTTCTCAATTGGTGATGCCTCTTTCATTGCTAGAAAATGAGCACTCTTAGTTAATCTATCCACGATTACCCATATTGTGTCGTTACCTTTTTGCGTCTTTGGTAACTTCGACACAAAGTCCATGGTAATCTTCTCCTACTTCCATTCCGGAATTTCCAAGGATTGGAAACTTCCGTAAGGTTTCTGATGTTCAGCTTTCACCAACGAACATGTTGTACACATTTCTACCTTTCGAGCCACATCTACTTTCATCGCAGGCCACCAAAAATGTAATTTCAAATCTCGATACATCTTCGTACTCCCAGGATGTATGGAATACTTAGATCTATGAGCGTCTTCAAGAATCAACTCTCGATTTCCTCCCATCTTAGGCACCCAAACTCTTCCTTGAAATAACTTAATCCCACGACCATCTTCAGTCAACTGAAGATGTTGTTTACCCATCACTTCTTCTTTCAAGTTTTCCTCACGCAAGGCCTCCACTTGTGCTTCTTTGATCTTTTCCATCAAACTTGACGTTACATCAATTCTAGCATTTACCGATTTCAAACACCCACCATATTCTTTTCTACTTAAAGCATCAGCTACGACATTTGCTTTACCAGGATGGTAATGCAATTTGCAATCATAATCCTTAAGTAATTCTAACCATCTTCGTTGCCTCATGTTTAACTCCTTCTGATCAAAAACATGTTGCAAACTCTTGTGATCAGTGTAAAGAGTACACTTTGTTCCATACAAATAGTGTCGCCACAGCTTTAAAGCGAACACCACCGCTGCTAACTCTAAATCATGGGTAGGATAATTCTTCTCATGCTCTTTAAGCTGTCTTGAGGCATAGACAATCACTTTGCCCCTCTGCATTAGCACACATCCTAAACCCATCTTTGAAGCATCACTATACACAACAAAATCTTCCGTCCCTTCTGGCAGGGCAAGAATAGGTGCTTCACACAGTTTCTGACGTAAGGTTCTGAAAGCTGTTTCCTGTTTCTCCGTCCAAACAAACTTCTCATTCTTTCTAGTTAATAAAGTCAAAGCAGACGCAATCTTTGAAAAATCCTTTATGAACCTTCTATAGTAACCTGCTAAACCCAAGAAACTCCTTATCTTAGATGCACTTCTAGGTGTCTCCCAATTCGTCATTGCTTCAATCTTTGAAGGATCTACTTTAACTCCTTCAGAAGTAATTACATGACCTAGGAACTGCACCTCCTTTAACCAAAATTCACACTTTGAAAACTTCTCGTATAACTTCTCCTTTCTTAAAACTTCTAAGACTTCACGAAGATGTTGCTCATGATCTTCTTCAGTCTTTGAATAGATAAGTATGTCATCAATAAACACAATGACGAACTTATCCAAAAATGGTCGACACACTCTGTTCATCAAATCCATGAATACCGCAGGAGCATTTGTCAACCCAAATGGCATTACAAGGAACTCATAATGCCCATATCTTGTTCTAAATGCTGTTTTCGAAACATCTTCATCTCTTACTCGCACCTGATGGTATCCTGATCTTAAATCTATCTTTGAAAAGCATCCCGCACCTTGGAGTTGATCAAATAAATCATCAATCCTCGGAAGCGGATACTTGTTCTTAATGGTTACCTTATTCAACTCCCGGTAATCAATACACATTCTCATGGTGCCATCTTTCTTCTTAACAAATAAAACTGGAGCTCCCCAAGGTGAGGAACTCGGTCTTACGAAACCCTTATCTAATAACTCCTGAAGCTGAGTCATCATCTCTTTCATCTCAGCAGGTGCTAAACGATAAGGTTCTCGTGCAATTGGTGCCGATCCAGGAATAATATCGATACGAAACTCCACCTGTCTTTCAACTGGTAAACCTGGAAGATCATCCGGAAATACATCCGGAAACTCACGCACCACGTTGATATCTTGAACATTTTTCTTTTCTAACTTTGTATCAATAACATAGGCTAAGTAAGACCAACACCCTTTCGATAAGCATTTACGCGCCTTCATCACTGATATCAAAGGAACATCTCCTTCCTGTTTCTCTCCAAATACGAATACATCGTCTTTCTCGTCCATTGGAATTCGGATCAGCTTCTTTGCGCACATAATTTCTGCCTGGTTGTTGCTCAACCAGTCCATCCCTACAACGATATCAAAACTCCCAATTTCCATTAACAACAAGTTAATCGGAAATTCTGTTCCCTCTATCATAATTTTACAATCGGCCAGGTTCTCCTTAACCAAAGACTGAACTCCATTAGCTATTTCGACTACTAAGGCATCTCCTAGAGTAGTAACAGGCATAGCTAACTTATGTTGGAACAACTTGGATACAAAAGAATAATTTGCGCCACTATCAAACAACACACGTGCAGGAATAGAGTTTATAAGAAATGTACCCGAGACCACGTCTTTTGACCCTTTCGCTTCATCAGCAGTCATTTGGAATGCACGACCGGTTGGTTTGGGAATAACTAACTTTCTTCCCTGATCTCCTCCTTTCTTCAACTTCGGACAATCTTTCTGAAAATGACCCGGTTGCTGGCATTCAAAACAAACCGACCCAGGCACTGTACAATTTGACGCCATATGTCCCATCTTCCCACACTTGAAACATTGATTCCCGACCACACGGCATTGGCCAAAATGTTTACTTTTACATTTTGAACACCAACTCGGTTCTCTACGAGAATCATTACGAATGTTCTTTCCGAATAACCTTAATTTCTGAGAAGGTTCGGAACGACCCTCCCATTTTCTCTTTTCTCCAACCTGCGCTTTCTCCTCCTTATCTTTCACATACATTTCTTCTATGACCTTTGCTTCCTCAATCGTTTCCCTCAAGGTAGCAGATTTCGAACTGCGAACCCTTGTCATCATATCTGCCGGTAGACCCTTCAGGTAATATTTAATCTTGTCTTTCTCCGCTGGAGCCACGTGCCCCACAAGATTCAGCTTTTCCATAAAGATTTCATTATATTTTCTCACCGACATATTACCTTTCTTGATATTCCGGAATTCTTCTTCGATTCGGTCCATCTCGAGTTCGTTACAGTATTCTTCTAAAATCTTTGCCTTAAACTGATTCCAAGTTACGGAGTTCAAAGCTGCTTCCGTCACAGTTGATGATAACACATTCCACCACTGCAACGCTTTGCCGCGCAACATTTGCGACCCGAATCTAACCTTAGATCGTTCATCATTACATTCACAAGCTCGGAAAGCTTGCTCGATCTCTCTTATCCAGTTCATACACGCCACTGGATTGTCGTCTCCCTTGAATTCTGGCGGTTTACAACTTAGAAACATTTTGTAGGAGCAGTTCCTTTCAACCCTCCTTTCTGCCTCCGATCCCGGATTTACAGTCGGATTTATCACATTAGTATCAACCACTGTTCGTCTTGGTTCCACATTGCGATCATTGAACATCTTTGTAAACATCTCTGCCTGTCTCCCCATCACAGTATTCATCATCTCTGCTTGTCTCTCCATTGAAGCATTCATCAACCGAGTCACATTATCCATTATTCGTCCTTCCATACCGGAATCTGATGATGTTTGATCAACCGCACTAGTACCTCTTGGATGTATTCGACTTCGCATTCCTCCTAAGGAAAGAAAATCTGTTGGCGTATCCGGAACTCCGCCTAATCCCGTTGGTCTTTCTCCGGCATCGTCTAACCAATTCCTATTCATCGAAGAATTTAGAGATCTCGGGGGCGTATTCACCATCGTTCTGATAGAGCATAAAAGAATACTCATCAGTTAATGGTTTATACAACTAAACATACAATACATACTTTACCGCTAATCAGTCACTGTAACAATTTAGAAACAAGTATGCTTGTGTAGTAATATATTCATAATAACAGTAGCTAATTGAAATTGCGAACATATCATACATGAGAATCCTCATTACCATTGTTACAGTACCAACTTTGCGTATTTCTGTCGACTCTAAGACTACCCAATCTTAGTACTTCTACCCATATCTCGCGGATCATAACTTATTTCATCTCAGCTTAAGTCTAGGTATCTCAAATTCATACCTAGTTCGCTTAAACTAAAGCTCTGATACCATATTGAAACACCCTAAAAACAGAGTCAATTTAAACCTTAAAATTACCACAAGTTATGATAAAAAACTTTCAAACTTATATAACCTGAGGATCAAATGTAAGGTTTCTATATACAAACGACATTACTTAAATAACTTATTAATCTAATCATAACATATCAATCAGATTAATCCAGTTATCTAAACAACCGTCCCAAAAGCATCAAAGAATAACTAGATCCTCCGGTATCTCTAAGTCTGAATCTTTCCAAAAGTTCTCTTCTCTCATTCCCGCTTACTTCCCGGAGCTTGTACCTGGTAAGAAGATTCAACTTGAAACATTAGGCTTTCGCCTAGTGAGAATACTCAAATCAAAATAAAATTTAATAAATAAAAATATGAACAGATAACTCAAACCTGTTCTCACCCATCTTACCGTTCGATAACTCCTTTCCAAATCGGGAAATCTGCCCCACTCCTATTCCTACGACTAACTCATCTAATCGTAACATTAATTTTAATAATATACTATGCATCATCTCAGATTCACAGTCATTACTCAAGCACAAGAAATTACAAGTCAAAACCTGCCTATTTCTCAATCAGGAAGTAGAGATTACAAATTATTTTATGCATATCTCAAATCTTCCTCTTATCACTGGGAAATTTCCGATCTTCCCAAATCGAAATGGGAATTATTAAACAAAAACTGTTTATTCCACATTCCACCTCAGAATCAATGGTCCCAATGGGATTAATATATCGCGATACTCAAATCGGGACCCACGATGATTCAAGGTACACCCAATTACTAAAAATTACATCCCTTTGGTCTATGGCGAGTAATCGGTTCCCATTATACCGTACCCAAGTGCCCTCGGTGACCGGATGCCTATTTTTAGCAAAAGCACATAGTACATAATATATATATATATATATATATATATATATATATATATATATATATATATATATATATATATATATATATATATATATATATATATATATGTAATAATCGATACTACTATATGCGTCCGGCATACAATATATCATTTCTCCGAACGTATTCTATTTATATAAAATAAAGAATATTATTAGCTCCTCATCTCAATCTCTTAACTATCCCCTCTTTGCATCTTAGCACGGAAGTTAATATTTCAGTGGTTAATTTACATTTTTGGACTCATAAATAGATCTTTATAATTTATCTCAATAAAACTTCAAATCATATTTAGAGTTCATAACCATATAGCAAATTGCATATAGTAGATAATCAAACTTAGCATATAAGAATAATAATAAGTACTAGTTCATAAAACCTATCCATGCATACATATAAAACATTTATTTCAATATTAATTACTGAATTTTAAAGAAAGTTGAATAAACTCACCTGATATGAAATCACACTTCCTTTTAATCCTTTTTAAATCTTGTAGGGGCTCCTTTCTTTACTACCCCAGTTTACTGTAATATCCAATTTACATATACTGATATTAACTTCTAAAACAGAACCCTTCACAGCTAAAAATCCTTAATCTCTTAAAATTCATTTTAAGTCGCAATGAACTGAAGTCGCAACCGCCTATTGCGATTCCAATTCCAAGTCGCAACCAACTGTTGCAACTACAGTACCAAGTCGCAACTCAGCACTGCGATTTCGACCCAAGTCGCAACCAACTGTTGCGACTACAGTGCCAAGTCGCAACTCACCACTGCGATTCCACTCCAAATCGCAACCAACTGTTGCGACTCCAAATCCAAGTCGCAACAGTCTATTGCGACAATCATGAATGTCGCAACTCAAGGTTGCGACTTCGATGATGTTCATCCAAGTCTCAGTCCTCTCTGTTCATCCTTAACCCAGATTTTTATACTTTTAAACTATGTTTGTTTATGCAAACTTGCAGATATGTTTAATAGCTTCATCTTAACATACCAAAAACTCATATTCTCATCATCATCAAAATTTATCAAAACCCATCTAAAAACTTCATAGAAAACTTTTAACTAATAAGATGAAGAATTCAATGAGATGATTACCTTTTGATTCTTCAAACCAACACCAGATTATAGAATTCCAAGCAATTTCCTTTCTTCTTTCTCTTTTCTCGATTTCTCTATCTCTCTCTTGGCTTTCTTTTCTTCTCAAACAACCGAATACACACACACTCAATCTCAAATACTCACACTTATCCTTAGTTACTTAATTAAATGACACCTCCTCCTATAATTGCATGAGTCATAGGCATGTTACCAAATAAACCTCAAACTTTAAGAGAATGTCACTACAAACCTTCAAACTTTAAAGAAATGACATAACACACCTTCCACACAAATAAAACTCATAATAATAACCCTTAAGTTAATAATCTCCAAAAGAAATCTTTAAACTTTCAATATTTGTATTTTAACCCTAATTGAATTATAATACTCTATATAATTCAAGGTTACTCCAAATACAAATACATTCTAAATCTTATTAAAATAATAATATCAAAATTTAGGATGTTACAGGGACGTAGGATGCATCCAAGAGCCGAATACCAGAAAATGTCTGGTTACCGGATAGAACCAATTATCGGATAAAACCGAATGTCTGGTTACCGGATAGAGCCGAATACCAGAACTAAACTGGTTATCGGGGAATGGGTGATGTTATGCCCGACATTGACATTCCAAGTCTGATTGGACTGATCATCCGATTAGACAACGTATTATTGCAATACAGGTGACTTATTGATTTTTTTTTAAGAAAACATGATTTTTACATCCATTATTCATTTTCAGAATTATTTCACTACAATTATTTTTACGTTAACCTTCATTTGAATTTATATTATGTTCACACGTTATGCACATTATCCGCCCACTTTATGACATTGCTCAGCCGAGTTGGTTTCTGTTTCCTCGGCAGGTTTAGGTTCCATTCCAGGGACGGGTTGAAAGATCGAGATACCAATGAGAGTAAAAAGAAATTAAGATCAATATTTGTAATCATCTTTTGGGATCATTAACATTTTGGGTTTGTAATTATGTTTAAGTTTAATTTTAAGTTAACTGTTATTTTTTTGAGAAGCTTAGTATCGCTCTGAATCGTGATGTTTTTTACTTTTGATCCAATTATCGGATTGTACACCTTCCGTTCCGTCTCAGGTTGCGCGAGGCGGGGTTGTTAACAGGGGTGCCATTAGCAATGCTCTTAAAAAATTAAAGAAAAGTACAATGGACCCTTTAGGCCATGAGTAGCGCTCCGTAGAAGCCCTCAAGCCCTCAAGCGCCACATCAGCTTTTCTCCTAACCCTCTCCTCAAGCCCTCAAGCCCTAAAGACCCATAGCGCTACCCTCAAGCCCTCTTGCCACCTCATTTTTTTTAATTCTTTTATTCATACATTTAATTATTTAACAACATAAAAATATTTATATATTTTTTAATAAATAAAAATAAGATAAATAATAATAATAAAAATAAAAATTCATATCATTCATTAAAAAATTAAAAATTACAAAATACAAAACACTACCAATTATGATATTTTTTAATTTGCTCTTTTCTCGCTACCGTAGCCATCAAAGCGGGGCCCGAAAGGTGATCATGCGGGGTTATGAAAAACTCGAAGTCTTTTTCAAATCGTTTTGCTCGTTCGATTTCTCGTTCGTGTTCCAACTTTTCTCGTTCGAGTTCGAGTTTTTTTCATTTTGTACTCCATTGTATCATCAATCTTCTCGTTGAACGTCGTGAACAACTGAGTAATACTTTCGTTCGTATTCGACCCGCTCGTATTACTCGTTGATGTTTTTTTTGCCTTGTTTCTCCCGATGGGTCGTTGAAGTTACTCGATGAAGTTGTCGTCATCGTCATCATTGGAAGGGTTGGTACATTTTGAACCCCGCGATGAAGTTGTCGCCATCGTTGGAACGGCTCCCCATTTTGGACATTTTTTGAGGACTTCCCAAGCTTGTTCGTGAGTGAAAGCAAACCCAAGTTGTGCTCGGTACCGTTCATGTGCCGTTCGTGAAATGTCGACCTCACTCATTCCGCTCCCTCTATTAGTGAGCAAGTTGTTGTAGATGCCGCCAAAAGAATTTATTAGTTTATTGAGGTTGTTGAACTTGGTGTTGAGTTGATGAGTTGTTCTATAATTTCCGCGACCCATTAAACTAAAGAACACTTGCCCGACACGGGTCCAAAAACTTTCTACATTTATGTAAATTCAAGTATAAGAATATTAACAAGAATAATAATAATATTAATAATATTAATAATAATAATAATAACAATAAAAATATTACCACCGGTTTGTGCGTTACCGATAACGGGGTCCTCCGAAACGTCAACCCACGCCGACACTAACGCGAGTTCCTCCTCTTTACTCCACATCTGTTTGGGGGCTCTATTTTCATATTGTTTGTTTTTTCCTTTTCTCGTTGGTCTCGGGTTTGATGGTTCCGGGTTTGATGGTTGTGTGTAGATGGATTGTGGTGTGTGCGGGCTAGAATGTTGGGTTTCCGGAACAATGTCGTCGGCGAGATTGATTGCGGGTGAAGGAATATTGTAGTTGGCCGGAGTAAAACCTTGTTCAATCATACCGGGACGTGTAAGTTGGTAATAAGGAATTTGTTGCGGATATTGTTGGCGAAATTGTTGCGAAAATTGTTGCGGATATTGTTGCGGATATTGTTGCGAAAATTGTGGCGGATTTTGTGGCGAAAATTGTTGCGAAAATTGTGGCGGAATTGGTTGCGAAAAATGCGGATGATAACCTTGTTGTGCAAACGCTTGAAAACCAAGCTCCGGGTCTTCTTGCGGTTGCGGTGTATCCGGTCGGTTACGACGGGATGTAGGTGTTTTGTTTGGATTCATGATGAAATTTGAGAGAATTTGAGAGGGTTTAAGAGAGTTTGAGAGAGTTTTGTGTGAAAAATAATATGGGTTTGGATTAATATATATAGTGTGATTAAATTGAATTTTTTTAAAATAGCCGTTGGCAACGGATTTATTTTCAAATTATTAAAAAAATCACTCGGGTTCAACGGGTTTTGGAACCCGCATGCCAAGCCCGAGCCCTAAGCCCGCCCCCCCCCCCCCCCTAACCCCAACCCGCGCGAGCCCGAGCGAACCCGCGTGAAGCCCGAGCTGGAAGCCCGAGGCGCTACTCATGGCCTTATGAATGATGGAAACAATTTAATTATAGAAAAAAATGTTATTACTCGCTAATAAAGCGATTGATTTTATTTTATCTTTAAAAAAATCACCATATCAAATTTTATTTTAGATAGACTTTGAAGAAATTTGAAACTCTACTTTATTGAAATATTATATAAACTATTGATCCAATCGAGTTAACCGTTTTTAGACTCGATCTGGACCGTTTAAACTAATCTCTAATTTTCAATCTGGACCGTTTAAATTCATTAAGCCATTCAACCCACTCTTTTACCCTTTTCACTCCTGTTTACTTGGTCTAGCCCTAATTTGTCTCACAAATTTCTCTCCACGTCTCCATCTTCAACCTCCAGTCAGTTTCAACTTCCTACAAATCCTCCCACGTCCTCCCACGATCTACCCTCAACTGCGATGGCAATTCGTATATAAGCTTTCAACCCTATGGACATTTCTATATCAAATCGGCGGTGGGAAGGAGACGCGTCCATATACGAAGCTACAAATCGATTTTCACCAGGTTCGATCATTGTTGTTGTTCGATTTCTCCGCTCTTCATCTTCTAACATGTTCGATTTTTTGGTTCTTTTCATTCTTCTGGTTCCATTTCATTCTTCATTTTCGATTTCAAGTTCCATCTTCTAACAGGTTCGATAATCCTTAGCATTGTCGTGAATTGAGTTAGGTATGAATCAGATTCGGTTAATGGTTGCATAAGTGTCTATAAATTCGATGTAGATTTCAAAATCGACGATGGTTAAGTTGTAATTCTTCCTAATTTGCAGGTAATTTTGTCCAACTTCTAGAAGAAGATGTTAGGTGAACTTATCACAAACAATATTGTGTAAGAAAATTGGGTAAAAAAGTTGTTTATTTGGTCGTATTCTGCATTCAATAGGTTTTCAAAATCGATTTTTGCTTTTGAACTTGATTTTGTTGTTCGGTTTTGGAATCGATTTTGATATTAAAATCGATTTTACTTTTGATGAATAAGTTTAGACTTCGTTTGTTTGCGTATGGAAATCAAAATTTCTTTTAAAATTGATTTTGCTTTTGTTGTTCGGTTGGTTATGTTCTATAAGTGGCTAAGGTGATTCCTTTTTTGCAGACTCTTGCTCCATATATGCACTATGCTGCTGCAAAGGCTATGCTTTCTAGATTGGTAACTTTACAATCTATTACCAGCAAGTTGTTGGATTGTGCTTTCTAATAAATCTCCTTTTTTTGTTAAAAATTCTAATAAATCTCTTTTTATCATCTTTATTGGGTAATGGAAGTGGCCTCATGATGCTTCTAAAGGATATACTCTTAAGTTGCCCCATCAGAAAAGAGGGATCATATTTCAACCTCTTTAATTAGTTTATCTTCTTAGATAAACAATATTTTCCTACTTGAAATTTGACAGTTGGAGCCAGGGGCGGAGCCAGAAAATTTATTCAGGGAGTGCCTAGAAAAAATGCAAGAAATTCACAATTTCAAGGTTGAGAAAACCCTTTTAAATCTAGGGTTGGATTTCGGTGAGAAGTGCAAAATTTGGTGAGAAGTGTGAGAAGTGTGAGAAGTGGTTATCAACGGTTGGACGAGAAATGGACGACGATGAGATGCACCAGATCAATTCCCTTTTAAGCCGCAATTCATAGGAGGGTATTTGATTAAAAGTGATCAACGGTTTAAAAGTACTTCTCACACTTCTCACAAAAAATGACATTTCTCACATGATCCCATGCCTTTAAATATATATATATATATATATATATATATATATGTATATATGGTTGGGTTCCAATGAGAAGTTGAGGTTAATGTGAGAAGTGGTTAACAGCCGTCGGATGAGAAATGGATGTCCATTAGGATGAGATGCACCGGATCAATTCCCTTTTAAGCCGCAATTCATGGGAGGACATTTGATTAATAGTGATCAACGGTTTAAATCTACTTCTCACGTTAACCTCAACTTCTCATACGATCTTTTACCCTATATAACTATATCTATATTTATTCAAACAAATACAAGATGTGTGTAGATAACCATGTAAATAAAAAAACCATTTGAAAATACATGAAATTTATAGTAAAAAAATTGTGTATTGAATAAAATTACTTGTTTATTTTAGAAACTTTAGAAAACATTGCATTTATAAATGAAGAAAAGGGGGAATTAAATATAATAATTAAGGTATAGAAATATATCAAATTTTATTTTTTAAGTGTGAGGGGGAGCCGCTGCCACTTCTGGCTCCAAGGTGGCTCCGCCCCTGGTTGGAGCGGTGTACTGCTGATTTTTTTGGTACACTTTTTTTTAACTTTAACCCACGGTGGGGTGGATCCAAATCAGCTCATGTTCCTTTAACTATGTATTGCACCACCCTTTGTCAAACATCAAATTAAAGCTTAAGCAGCACATTTTAGTTACACTGTGATCATGTATGTTGCTCTTCTTTTTCTATCACTCTTTCTTGAGTAATGAAGTATGATTTCTTGTGGTTGAGGAAGCAAAATCACTTTTTGGTAATGTTTTCCTTACGTCTTAGATTTTTTAATTTGGGGCTGATTGTTGCATATAAGCAGGTGGTAGATATTGTTGAAGGTTGGGTATCAATACAGATCTCAATAGCCTCATGGTAGCTAGCTAGGGTTTCATCAATTATTATTATGTTTTCTTTTGTGTTTTTATTTGAAAGATAAAAAGGGGTGTCTATTTGTGTTGTATTGTGCAGGGAGGTAACACTAGTTTTGATGGATGCATAACTCATGGACCATGGGGTGGTTCACAGGGGGGAAAAATGGATTTATACGCCCAAAGGCTTCATCAACAGAATATACATTGTACATGGAAGGGTTATTGATGCCATCACCTTCGAGGGTGACTGTACCATGGGTAAAGATGAAACCTCATATTTTGGTGGTGTGGTGGCGATCAATTAGACATGGTACCTTAAATTATCCGAATGTAGTTTGATTGTTGAATACATGTTTTAGCATTTTTTTTGTAAACGTGCACTCAAGGAATAGTTTTCTTTCCTAATGATTGACATGTTTCTAATTATGCAGATTTGCATCGACTATCCTAATGAATATCTAACGTCAATTAGTGGGACATTTTGTAACACTCCAAATTTTCGGGTAAGCTTCGATCTAAGTAATACTCCCTCCGTCCCAAATTAAGTGTCCACATTACTATTTTAGTTTGTCCCAAAATAAGTGTCTACTTTCAAAAGTAAATGTCTAATTTCCAATTCTACCCTTAATTGTGTGATGGGGAAAAATTATCTCTCTATAATTAAGGGTAAAATTGTAAATTGGTTAATTAGGGTTTGTAAATTTCATTGTAGACATTTATTTTAAGACGGAGGGAGTAGTCTTAATTTAGGTTCCTAATATTCCATAGAACTCACTCCTTATATATGGCAAGTTTGGTATTTGTGGGTGTGTAGTGGTGTGTGTGTGCATGCATGTACACATGCATGTAATTAAGTAACTCCGCGTATCCAATTTATGTATATCATTCTCTTGCATTGGTCCAATGGGGGTGGAGTGTTGAATTGTGTCTGACCATCGCAGCCACCCTCTCCGTTTGAAGTTCTCTTCTTGAAACTATTGCAGCCGGTTTTGTCTGTTGCGGTACCCTAGGGGCGAGAGTGCCATGGCGAGAGTGCCATGGTCACTCTCGCGAGTGTCACAATCGCCACCCTCACCGTTTTGCTATGATGGTTCTCGGTACCATTCGGGCGAGAGTGCCCGGCGAGTATGCCGGGGGCACTCTCGCGATGTCATAGTCGCCGGCAGAAGCTGGGTATTTAATGGATGCAGCGTCGGTTCTTTTAGGGTAGCTCTCACTTTTCTGTTTTTTTGGCCGACATCTCCCTTTCATTGGCCAAGAATTTCCTATCTCTCTCTCTTCTCCATAACTCCTCATTTACATTATGAGTATAATAATCATTGTTAGCATTTAAGATTTCTAAGATCATTGTTCCCAATCATTTAAGAAGACCTCCAACATTCAAGGAAACTGATCAAGAAAAGCTAGGGTTTGTAATTCTAGGGTTTCCTCTTTAATCATCTAGGTAAGTTGATTTATCTCTAAAGACCCCTACTTATGTTCGATTTACATAATCAATGGAGCCTAATTGCTTGTTTTTGCTAAAATAGGTTCCACCATTTCTTGGGGTTTTCTCTCTACAAACCCTAATTGGTGAGTATTTCCTTCACCTTATTTAACTATAATGTTCTATAATGTTCTTCTATCAAAATGTGGGTTGATTCACGGGATTATGAATTTGTCTAAGAGACTAGGGTTTACTAAGTGATGGGATTTGGTGAATACATGTATACATTCACATTGTGATCATTTTAATGTATAAACGTGTGTTCTTGTGTAGGTAATTATATACATATGTATATTTGTGTCCATTATTATGTAAGTGTGTATACTTATATGTATATGGGTATGTTTATATATATATATATATACATATATATCTAAACATACCCATATATATACTTATACATACGTATATAAATATGCATACATATAGGTACATATATATAGGGTCCCCTTCTTGTGTTAACCAAGTAATTAGTGTTAACCGATCTCATCCGTTTATCTATTTAATCTATGGATGTCATTTAATCTTAATTAATTAATAAAACCATTAAAAAATAACACGCTGGTAGTTCAAAACACATGTGAAAATGGGCAATTTTGTCAAACCATTATTAAATTCTTTGATTGGAAAAAATCTTATATGGAAGGATTTGACGGCAGCATATCAAATCTTATATGGAAAAACCCACTTTTCACGGCAGCATATCAAATTCGATTTTCATCCCATCGTCTTCCACTCCGAATCAAGAGGCCGGTCATCAAAAAAGTTATGGAAGATTATGAACATTGTGTTATTTGTTATACTACTGTAACACTTATGAACGTTGTATATTTGATATTTTTTGGTAAACTGTAACACATATGAACATTTAATATTACGTATTGTTGAATAAAAATGAATGATGTTCATATGTGTTCTAAACAAATAAACAAAAGTGAAATTATATTAGTTTTATGAAGATGAATTAACATAATATGCACGTATAACACTTATGAACATTGTATAGCTGGTATTTTTTGCTATAATGTAACACATATGAACATTGTATATTTGGATTTTTAATAATACTGTAACACTTATGAACATTGTATATTTGGTTTTTTTTCTGTAATGTAACACATATGAACATTTAATATTACGTAGTGTGGAATAAAAATGAATGAAGTTCATATGTGTTGTAAGCAAACAAACGTAAGTGTACGTATAACACTTATGAACATTGTTAACACATATGAACATGACTACCTGTAAACAAAAACTAATTTATGCAAATCAATATAGTAAAAAACCTACAAGACCCACTTGAAAAAATGGATGCTGGTAGAAAAAACCAAAACTAATTTACGCAAACTGTTGATTCACCCACTTGAAAAATAGAAAAAACCAAAAAACTCTTCCATGGTGGTAGACATTTGACATTTAGAAAACAACACAAGAACTCTTCCATGGTGGTAGACGTTTTACATGCATCGCAAGCGAATAATAAAATATACAAAAACAAAACAAGAACTTACCATTCAAAATCCCACTGTTCAATTCTTCAATGACGGTACTAGACGTTTGATAAGTAGAAAAATTATTAACAGTACCGGATATATCTTCAAGAACATCGTGAACATTAGGTTCGTCCGACACTGCATAATTCCCGTTTCGGTCTATTATATCATCAATCCCATATGAATCGAGGTGTTCTTCATTTTCTGATGTGATTAACATATTCATCATACTCTGTTTTGCAGGAGCTCCCTCCGAATCAACCATATCGTGACTTGAGAAAGATTCAACAAAAGAATCAGTCATCCATGGCTATAACAAATAGAGATTTAACAAAATCTTGATAAAAATATAAACAATAAAATAATTAAAATAAAAAACAATTAAAATCAACTACCATGTTTATCATGGAGTAATTTTAGGAAACAAATTAAACAATTAAAATCAACTTCCATGGTGGTAGACGTTTTACACCTCACGATTGAGGTGCTATCCGATAACGTCGTGGGTGACTCCATTCCCGTGTTCTTGTCACCCCGATGGCAACGGGTCTCCCCCGTATTGTGTTGCGAAAGAAATGTTTCTCGATTATATAAATATGTTCAGGTAGGAACGCTTAACGAACTGAATTGTGGTAATTTGAGATCACACGGAGCCGGTAACATCATTTTATGCCTTTTTGTCAAAATTATATAAATGAGCATTTCATGTAATCTCACTAGACTTTTGTCTAACACTTGATGTTGCATGTTTGTGGATTACAGGTCCACTAGCGGTGTCTAGACTGTGTTGAGTTGCCGACCATGCTAGGAGCTTGGAGGGTCGGGCTTTTGGGGGTTCGAGATGAGAGACTTTTTTTAGATATAGTGACACCCGGATTAATCTAGCTTACTTTAAATTCTAGATTAATAGGTTGTTGTGTTGCATGTCTCAATACTCCCATGTTTAATCAATGTTCAAACTATCCCATTGCATTTAAGGGTTATAGTTGGATTATATTTTTGAGGTTTAAATTTACCCATTTTCCGGAAATCCCCTATATTTATTGTCTAAAATTTTAGGGTGTTACACATTTGGCAGCTAAGGTAGTCATATTGACACATGCTTCTATATTTTAGTGGTGTTCCTTACTTCCGTTGAATGAATAATAGTGAAAGTGTTATAAGTTGTTCTGTTTTCGTTTCTTTTGGGTAGGACAAACTCTATTTTAAAATTTGGTTTCAAATGTATATAACAAAAAAAGGAAATGTCTATTGTTCTTTTTTTATTTCATAAAGTTTCAAAACCATTCGAGACGAAAAAATTATTGGTAGTTATCCCTTTGATACTGAATATTATTCATAATCATTTATTTGCTATTATTTGTATGTTTGTAGGTGTGAGATCCCACATCGGCTAGGAGGGGGAACGAAGTCCTCCTTATAAGGGTGGATGGATACCTTCCTTGCATGAGGCCTTTTGCCTGTCACTGGGTGTGGTCTGGGTGCGTCCCGCGTATGCCTGTGCGGGCAGGAACAAAACCGTGAACGGTGTCGGCATGCTGTTATGCAGAGGGTATCCGCAAAGCGGACAATATCGTATACGGTGGACTGGGGATGTTACAGTAGGGACATGTTCCGGTGTACAAGGTTGTCCAAAACCCTATGGAGTCTTGAGCATATCATGGAGGGTTTGGTCATGGTATATTAATTTTCCAAATTCCAATCTACAAGATCTGATAGTTTTTGTTTACTATTATTAATTTGTTGTTTCTCTAGATATATTTCTTCCAGGTCTCCGATCCTTATCGATTGTGTTGGTGATTTTAGTGAAATCATTGGTCCATTTTGTGTAGTTGGATTCACAAAGGTAATAATGGGGTTGGTAGCTAAGCTATAACATGAGTTAGGAGGTGTGGAGTGCACACTCGTGTAAGCTAACTAGAACCCGGGATTGTTGGACGGTTAAAATCGACATGTTACAAAGTGGTTTCTTGAGCTGGGCGTCGGGGCCACTTGTGGCGCTACTTATCTAGCGCGGGAAGTAGCCCCAAGCTCTGGAATGTTACTCGCGCTCCTTTTGGGGCTACTTATCTAGCGCGGGAAGTAGCGTCGGGCTCTGGAATGTTGCCCGCGCTCCTTTTGGGGCTACTTATCTAGCACGGGAAGTAGCGCCGGCGTCAGGGGTGTTTTCTCACTTTGTAACTCCCGTTTTTTGTAACCGACGTCATTAAGTCCACAATCAAATCTCATTAAATGAGAGATTATTTCCTGGTTCAATACATTGTAGGTTACGATTCTCTAAAGGTGTATAAGTATGAATCGATTAGTGCCTTAATCGAGACACCGAAACAAAGAGATTATCCCCTAGAGAATTTCGTGATACCCAGACATATAGGGTCGAAATATCTCTTACGAAAAGCGAGCTCTCACGCGATCTCTGCGTTTATCCAAGTCATTCTACATCTATTTCTCTCTCAATTTTTGAATTCCTCCAATAGATTGCCTTATCACCCAACACAACATTGTGCTAATATTTGAAGTATGGTACAACTTACGTATTCATTACAGTGAGACTTTCTAGCAACATGATCAGTAGATATGTAAGCATCTTGACTTTGTCCCATGTAAGGAATTTTGATGGGATGATGAAATTAGTTATACAGGCTTAACCTCGAGGTTCTAAACATGGTGATGAATCTTGATCAATTTGGTTCTTCTAACTAGTTGATTTTTTTTATAAGTCGAAAACTTGATTTTAGTTATTGATTTTCTGTAAAAGAATGTTTTTGCCTACATGAGGATTCTTTTATCATGCAATTTGTCAACTGATTAGTAGCAAGGAATGGAGGTTTCTATTGCCATGTAATTTGAAATCATAACAATATTATATATATATATATGTATCACTTTGTATTAAAGGCTATTGCTACTTTACTAGGATATTCAAGAACTTAGAAGTCCAACAAATTGTGAAACTCGAATGTTATTCAAGATTGGTGTTGCTCCCGTCACACTGAAAATGGTCCTGAGACCCTTTGTTGAAAGTTGATGGCTTTGAAAGTTATTGAGCAAAAAAAATAGCCGAGGGGATCGAAGCCCTCACTTAGACGAGTATATGCAATGATTATAATTATTTTGTAGTCTAATATGACAATATATGCCCTATAGATTTAGTTGGCCTATCAAATTTATGTCTTATTTGCTATATGTAAGATAATTTATGTGTTTTATTTTATTAGACATGAAAATTTTAGGATCTATATTATGATTTGGTGGACCAAATGTTTAGTTCCTTAGGAGTCATGAGCGTAAAATGCGCAATGAAAATGTTTGTGAAGTTTAAAAGCTAGAGAACCGGACACTAAGGCCATCCGTAGCCCAGGGTTCACAACCCTCTTACCCCCTGGCCCCTGCGACACATCAGCTTTCCACTTTGAACGCTCTTGAACCTTTTTGAACCCACAAATCCCGTACCCCAACCTTTTGAACCTCCTGAACCCACATGCCACCTCATCTAATTTTTTAATAAAAAATCATAACATTCATAAAAATAAAAATAAAATTACAAAATAAAATTAAAAATTACAAAATAAAATTAAAAATTCCAATTATGTTTTTGTCGAATTCTCTCTTTTCTCGCCAAAGTAGCCTTCAAAGCAGCTCCCGTAAGGTGATCGTGCGGGGCAATGAAAAACTCGAAGTCTTTTTCATATAGCTTTTCCAACTCGATTTCACACTTTTGTTGTTCGACTTGCCACTTTTGTTTTTCGAATTGGAACTTTTGTTGTTCGACTTCAAGTTTTTTCATTTTGTAATCAACCGTATCATCAATTTTACTTCTCAAGTCACTTATTTCGGAGTAAAGGCGGTTGTCGTCCGTACTACTCGTTGCTGCCTTTTTTGCCGTGTTTCTCCCGATGGGTCGTTGAAGTTGCTCATTCTCCCGAACATTTTCAGCGTCTTCATCGGAAGTTTGGGTACGTTTTGAACCCCGGGATGTATTTGTCATAGTTGGAACCGTATTCCATTTTGGAGATAATTTGAGGATATCCCAAACTTGTTCATGGGTGAAGGCAGTTTGGTATTCATTTTCGTACCGGACGTGTGCCGCTTTTAAAATATCGGTTTCACTCGATCCGCTTGATCTACTATTATACAAGTTGTTGTAGATGCCGGCGAATTGTTGTATCTTTTTGTTTAAATCTTTATATTTGGTGCTTAGTTGATGATGTGTTCTATATTTTTCACGACACATCAACTTATAAAACACCTTCTCGATGCGACCCTAGAAGCTATCTATATTTATATAACAATAATAATAATTATTATAATTATGATAATAATAATAATAATAATAGTACCTCCGTTTTGTGCGTTACCGACAAGGGGGTCCTCCGAAACGTCGATCCACGCCGACGCTAAAGCCACTTCCTCCGCTTTAGTCCACGGTTGTCGGGCGGCTCTTTTTTCAAATTTTTTCTTTTTTTGGTTTTGCGTTGGTGACGGGTTTGGTGTTGGGCTTGGTTGTCGATCCGGGGATGATTGTTGTGTGGAGATCGTTTGTGGTGTTTCCGGAATAATCTCTTCAAGATCGATTCTGGTGTTGAAAGCGGGTGGAGGAAGTTGGAAATTTGCGGGCGCAAAACCTTGTAGGATCGAGCCTTCACGAGAAAATGGATAAATAGGACTTTGTTGAAATTGTTGGAAACCAACGTTCGGGGCAAATTGCGGAATATAAGGACTTTGTTGAAATTGTTGGAAACCAACGTTCGGGGTTTCTTGCGGTGAATCCGACCTCGTCGATCGGTTACGACGGGGTGTGGGTGGGGTGTTTGAATTCATGATGAGAGAATTTAGAGGATTGAGAGAATTGAGAGTGAAAAATGAATTGAGAGAATTGGTGTGAAAAATGGATGAGATTTGAGGTTGATTTATAGTGTTTAAATTGAAGAAAAAAAATTGCAAAGAGCCGTTTGAATTGTACCGTTGGAATTAAAAAAAAAATTTGAGAAAGGCTTCGGGTATGAGTGGGGTGGGGAACCCGATCGCCGAACCCGCACCCCGAAACCGCTGGAACCCGCCCCCTGCGTACCCGGTTGCCGCGGTACCCGGGGAACCCACATGCCAAGCCCGTCACCGAGCCCGCATGGGGTACGGATGGCCTAAGGGTGCGCTTGGTTTGGCGGATTCCGACGGAATTGGGCGGAATTGAAATGGTCAATTCCATTGACCAAATTCCATTGTGCTGTTTGGTTTGCAATGAAATGGAATTGAATTCCACCCAAATAAGGAATTCACCATTCCTTAATAAAAGTGATGGAATTGAAATCCATTCCATCCATCTTTACAAAAATGACAATACTACCCCCATTTCATTCTAAAAAACCCTAGACCCTTTTCTTTCATTTCTAAAAAACTCTTGATGTGAGTGTCTGCCATTGTTGATCGCAAGAACACTTCCAAAATCGAACAAATCAGCGTGCAAAATCGAACAAATCAGTGTGCAATCGACTAACATCAGGGTGCGTTTCTTCTCCTCTTTCGATTTCTTCGATTTCGATTTCATTTCTTCACGGGTGGCTTGTCGAGTCAAACCAGCAGCTATAAGCCAACGGATTAAGACATAAAAAGTGGTGGAAGTTGGGTTCATGCCGTTTTGGTCCATTTCGATTATTAAGGGGGCGTTTGGGAGTGCTTATATTTTTGACTTATTTGTTTATAGCTTCTCCCCACCGCAAATAAGCTATTTGGAGTGTTTGGATAGAAAAAATCAAAAGTGCTTATTTGCTTCTCCTCACCACAAATAAGTTGTTTTTGATAAGTCATTCCATACCTCCTTATTTCCTTCTCCTTATTTCCTTATCTATCCAAATTACCTTTTTACCCTCAATTTTTAACAAACACTTTTTAAAAACTGCTTTTCCTCACCACATAAGCAAATAAGCATAAGTTAAAAATATAAGCACTCCCAAACACCCCCTAATTGCCAAGCCACATCAAATTGTCGGACTTTACCCAATATATCTATCATGAGGTTGTATGCAGGGGGGTCATGAGAGTATTGAGCTTGGTCTTTAGCCCAAGAGAAAAAAGCTAAGGCGATCTTGGAGATGTTTTTCAGACGAATTAGGGTTTGGTGGACGAGATTTGGGGAAACCTTAATGCCATTAAGGTGCAGAGATGATTCCATGGAATGGAACAGGTTATGGTGCTGGATAAGTTGGCAAAATGTTGCTCAAGATTAATGTGATCTGCCACTCGGTATCGATGAATACACAACACAAAAACGAAAACTTTATGTTTTAGGTCACCAAAGTGCTTTTTGCTAGCATACTGCAAGAAAGAAAAAAGAAGCAAGCCAAGTTGTTCAATGATGTATTTAACAAAAATACCCTTTGTTAAATGTTAATTTTAAAATTGTTTATAAGAATGAAAAAAAATTAGATTTTAAGAAAGGGTATTTTTGTCATTTTCACAATTCCATTCCGATTCTTGCAAACCAAACAGACAGATTTCAAGATTACATTTCATTTCCTGTCAACCAAACAGTTGGTCAAACCTGAAAACATTCTATTTCAATTCCTTTGACTACAGATTTCATTCCTGCAGAAAACATTCTGCGAACCAAACGCACCCTAAGTTGTATCTTAGGAAAACAATTTTGGAGCACTACATAGGCCTGTTGGTTTACAAATAAGCTTGAGTCATCGGTCTCTTCAACATTGTCTTTTCTATTTTCGGATTTTAAATATGATTGTTTTAGTTTATTGATCGCCAAATATGTAAAGAAAGTACGTTTGTTTATTCTAAACACATGTAGGGTTGTCATTTGTGCACAAACCAAACAATGCATCAATACCACGTACGTCGATTATACATTTCATAATTGACTATTGTACTTTCCATATTTATGTAGCCAACAAGATTAAGATTTTTATAAGTAGGTCATAAACATCGGTATATTGGTCATAGATACATACATACTTCTTTATTATATCACTTTTGAGTTGGAAACATGGTAATTTTATTTGCTTCAAACCTTAAGTTTGTATATTTTTTGGTTGTTTGTGGCTGCGTGACCACTCCCACAAAACATAAACCGTCACCCGTGATTTCCATCATTCTAATGTGTTCTCCTTTTTTTTTGCCCACCTAACACCTATAGATCCACAAATATGGATCTACCATTTTTATTCTAAATTTTTATTTTAAATAACAATATTAAGTCAAAAAAACAATATTAATAATGTAGTATTATTTAATCAAATCGATTGATCAAATTTAATGAGAAGACGAGGTGTTATTTTATAATGGGATTCTAATTAAATATAATCATGTCGTATATCCAACAACCAACGGTCAGGTATAATACTAGTTATTTTTGGTTTGACAAATTGATTGGATTTGAAATTTCGAGATTCATTAAAATTTTACAAACGTGGGATTTAAAAGTCCCATAGGATTGAAAACATTTATTTTATAATATTTAAATTAATAAAAAAAAGTAATTTAATGTTTTTTAGACTTTTTTATAAATTATTTTATTATAATTTTATTTTATTTCAAATCCTATATAAACCAAACGGTTTTAAATTATTCCAAATCCAAATTCTTCTATGAAACTCAAATCTTTTAAAACCATTTCACCAAATCAAATGGTTTCATAATATTTTAGTTGGAATGGAAACATGTCAAATGAATCCCAAAAGATGTTCCAAGATACAACACCTCAATCAGTCAATTTATCTATTCTATTTTATTAAAAGAACAGTGACAGTTATTTTTCAAACGATCGATTATTCATCTTCTCCAACCTCTCCCTTCCCCACGATCCGCCGCTTCCTCCAAAACGACCCTAATCACTCTCTTCGATCGCTTTTCTTCTCAGGGATTCAATCACAAACATCTTCTTCTCAGGTACGATTTCTTCGATTTTGGTTGATTTTTGTTTGAGAGTTCATTTTTGGTTTAGGGTTGCAATCAAAAATCGGTTTCTGCAATTCATTTTTGGTTTCTTCAATCCAATCGATTTTTGGTTTTGATTTTTGGTTGAGATTTCATTTCTTCAAAATCGATTTCTGCAAACGAGTTTTGGTTTCAATCAAAATCGATTTCTGCAATAAAAAATCAATAATCGGTTTCTGCAATCGATTTTTGGTTTCTTCAATGCAATCGAATTTGGTTTTGATTTTTGGTTGAGATTTCATTTCTTCAAAATCGATTTCTGCCAACGAGTTTTGTTTTCAATCAAAATCGATTTCTGCAATAAAAAATCAAAAATCGGTTTCTGCATTCGAGTTTTGATCATGTGAATTAGGTTTCATGAAATTAGGTGTTTGCTACTTTTAATTTAGTACCATCTCTTCAATTTTATGCGAATTCTACATGATCGATAATATAGAACATGAGTATTATTTTCTTAACTGTTGATGATAATCAGGGAAAAAGCCCGTCTGGTCAAAGCAATGCTCAATAGATCCCAAAATACTTATGTTTGATATGGATCTCCTTGAAATTATGGACCTTTTGCGGTTTTACTTTCCATTACTTCTTATTTTTTTTCTGTTGTTTGGTAAGATATATATTTATTAGCGATATTATTTTTTCTGTGTGGTTCCTGACTATTTGCCTTTGTATTGTTGTATACAAATACCAGTGGACCATGTGTATCGTACTTGCTTCGTAAGAGAGCTCTCTATAATGATATGTCAAGGTAAATACGAGTCTCCTTAAGCTAAACTCTACTGCAATGAAGATTACTCATTTTCCGTTAACCATTTTGCCATGCCCGTTATAGGTATACATTTGTGCTGGATATATGCCCTGCAGCGGAAAATGTGGTGAAAGTAAATGTCCTGAAGTATGTCTTTGCACAGAGGTATTCGTATTCCAAAACGCCCATGGATTCCTTTGAACATATTTATATTTGGCTTTGCAATTTGCGTCATCACTTGTGACACCGATATGGAAAGTGATAAACGAAACCAAATGAATCCCGTAAATACCCTTCTTGTGTTTTGTTATTCTCAGGTCTTCTTGTGCTTTGGGAATTCAGTAGCATCGACTCGCTTTCTATTGCAAGATGAGTTCAATATACAAACAACACAATGCGATAACTGCATCATTGTAATAACGTTTAATGAAACTCATTAATGTCTTTTGACTTTGATCATAATTAGTTACTCAATTTTTTTACTTGCCTGTTTATTATTTTAAAGGGTTTCATGTTTTGCCTCCAACAACTCGCATGCATATGCTCCATTGTTGCTTGCCTTGTTGGAAACGAAGAACTTAGTGATGCATCTCAGGCGCTCAATTGCTTAGCCGACATGGTTTACTGCATGTGAGTTATTTTTTTCTCCTCTTTCCATCTTCATACGTTTTACTAAAACAATAAAATGGGCCTTTTCTTATATATCCGCTCTAATTTGTTCTTTTGGGGTTTGTGCGTGCATGCAGATTTGTGAAATAGATACAATTTGGGAACTTTTGATGGGAACATTTAGCTGATTCTTAAGGGTACGTTTGGTACGGGGGACTAGGTGGAACAAAAATAGGGAAATTGGAAAAAATAGGTAATTTACTAAACTACTCAATCTCGTTGGTCTTCCCCATAAAATAGCTTATAAGAGATTGGTCTTGGCCTTTAAAAAAAAGCCATTTTAACCTGACTACTAGAAGAAGCCCAAAGATAGGGTTTCTTGAAATACAAGATGGCTCATAACAATCTTTAGGGAGTGTCAATAATCGGTGACAACTCGGCTAATTCTTTCTTGGTCACCCTCAAAAGGGTATTTAATAGCAGTCCTCGCTCATTCTGTCTCGCCCACCTGCCAACCCGCATTCAAAACTTTCTATATATACTCAAATGGCTCATACCAAGCCATTAGCAAGAAAAGTTTACCAAAGGAAGCCGCGAAGACTAGGCCTAAAATTGTGGTCTTGAGGGAGATAACGAAGCACTAAAAGTCTAAAACACAAAGTAGAGGAAGCAGTAGCGGTGGAATAGCAGACGGCTAGGTTCCGAAATCGCAATTCAGAAATCACCATTTTTATGATAACAGAAGAAAAAGGCAACCGAATTTATATTTAGTTATACTGAGAAGAGATGTAAATGAATATATACAAAATTGACTATCTTAAGAATATATATATGTATGTATATATAAGAAAAAGGCAACCGAATTTCTATGTAGTTTTGAGAAGAGATGTAAATGAATTTATACAAAATTAACTATCTTAAGAGTATATATATATATATAGGGTTGGGTTCCGGTAAGAATTTGAGATTAACGCGAGAAGTGGTTATCAACGGTTGGATGAAAAATGGACGCGTATTAGGATGGGATGCACCAAGATGCACAAAATTAATTCCCTTCTAAGGCGCAATTCATGGGAGGGCATTTGATTAAAAGTGATCAACGGTTCAGATCCACTTCTCCCGCTTCTCACGTTAACCTCGACTTCTCACACAATCCTTCGCCTATATATATAAATCTAAGTAGAAAAAGAAGCCTTAATTATCCATTTTCAGCTAAGAGTCTCAGAAGTGTTAAGGTAAATTCTAATCATTAACCATTATACATGACATAAATTAAAGAACAAAATGAGTACTTGCTCAATCCCCAAATAATTGAAACTTTTGATTAGCACAAAGTCTAATGAAAATGTTGAATTTTAATCAAATATATAAGTACTGACCAATAATCAGGAAATCAAGGAATCTTGCAAACTAAAATAAATAGGATCAATTTTTTGTAACTTACTAACAGGCAAAATAGTATAATGGCTATATGCTTCAAAACAACTGTACAAGGGTAGGCATGGAAAAAATGCTTATATGGTAGCCTAATTGGTTATAGTGGGGAAAATGATGGCCCAAATATTATATAGACCATGGCAGGCCTGCTAAGGTCGTCAAGACTTGCTGATGATAATCAAGAGGATGTGTGTTCAAGTCCTACACTTGTGTTTACTCCAGGGTAGGAGTGGGTCTGTCATCTGTGGTCCTGCAGCAAAAGCTTCATCACCTCAAACGACATGTAGGCATTACAACAAAATTATGATAAAGACAGTTATCTTTGTCATGACTTTCATTTACTAATATGCATTTCATGCTAACAAAAGTGAGAATAAACTCACAAGATGCATCTAGAGGCTAACCATGATGCATACCTGATTTTCCAAAGTAAGCCCATTTTTTAACCACGATCGGCATTGGGCATAAAGGGAAGTGCCCTCAGAAACTTGAACCTGCAAATATCCAAACGGAACGTCATCACTAAAAAAGAATAATTTTTAACATTATAACTCATTAATGAAACTCATTAATGTCTTTTGACTTTTATCATAATTAGTTACTCAATTTTTGTACTTGCCTGGTTATTATTTTAAAGGGTTTCATATTTTGCCTCCAACAACTCGCATGCATATGCTCCATTGTTGCTTGCCTTGCTGGAAACGAAGAACTTAGTGATGCATCTCAGGCGCTCAATTGCTTGCAGTTCTTTATCAGAAGGTGTGCATACAAAACTAAAAGTCTAAGACTGGTCTTGGTTTGAATGTTCTGAAATTTCTAACATAATTTCATGTTGGGGTATTTGCAGATTTTCAAAGGAGTTGTGCAGATGCCCAAATGGCTGCCTCCTGGAGCAAAGAGTTTGATAAAGAGAATTCTTGATCCTAACCCTATAACAAGGATAACGATTGCAGAGACCAAGACAGATGAATGGTTCAAACAGGATTATACTCCGACAATTGTTGACGAAGAGGAGGAAGATGTGCTCATTGATGATGATGTTTTATCGTTACACGAGCCTGTAAGAAATCAAATGTCACTTCATATTTGTTCCAAGCCTGTCTTCAAAACATTGATTTTTAATTCTTGTTGTGCTTGTTCCAGCCAACGAGTTCAGAAAAAGAAGCAGAATCACCCACTCATTTAAACGCTTTTGAATTCATTGGAATGTCGTCGAGCTTGGATCTCTCTGGGTTCTTTGAGAAAGAGGTGAGAGATTCATTGTATCAAAAAATTTGTTTCTATTTCTTATCTTGTTCTTGTATATCAGGGCTGAAATATGTAAAAGAAACCCATCTTATAAACAAGTACTAAAGCTATATGTACCGCTATCTACTGCATAATTACTTAATTTTAAGAGTGAGAAGATTACATGCTTTGGAATACATCTCTCAACACATTTGGTTGGTATTTATCTTGTGGTTAAAGAACAGATGCAAAACTATGGTATTAGTTAAATTATGGTGTTTTTATATCTCGCTTTATGGGTAAAGCTTTAGGATTTGCTATTCTACTTCATCTGAGAGCATCGCATTTACAAAGTTAGTTATTTTTGCAGATTTGTAGAGGTCTAAGAATTGTGGTGGGAAAAAGTGGTAACCATCTTTTTGTTAAGACATCAATTAACCATCTTTTTTGTTAAGGCATATCAATTCTGCTTCATAGAGAGGGTTGACCTGCTCGCTACAATTAACCATCTTTTTGTTAATACATATCAATTAATTATTATTCTTTTCATTAATATTTTGCAGGGTACTGATGGCAAGAGCATATATAACATGCTGTCTACAATAAGTGTTTCTGGGTCACTTTATCTTTTCGAATAAACATGAAAAGATTGAGTCTCCTACCCGATGGATAAGGGCGATGACAAGTCCCAAGCGTCTTGCTTGGTAAGTGAGAGTAATGACTCTTACCATGCTTACCGGATAAATATGAAAATGATTGAGAATCTTTTCTAATAAAGGCGAAGAAAAGGCTCAAGATTCTTACCCGGTAAGCATTTTACCTTTAGTCGAGCAAGTCACCGTTTGGTGATTGTTGTTTTACTTATTAGTTTAATATATATGTTTATTATGAAGAGAGACAGAAAGCCATGCAAGAACGAAAAGCAAGACAGGTGGGGAACTTGGCAGGAGGAAATGGAGCATCTGCAGCGGGTAAATTTAATTGGTCCATGGATCGGGGCAAGAATTAGACATGCATCGAGAGCTCTTGCATGTTGAAACTTGAAAAGGCCATAACAACTGTTTATAACTGTTGGTTGGTTGATACACTTTCTTCTTAGGCTGACTGATTGGAAGACATGAATGAAGGCTTTTGCCAACAAGCTTCCTTCAACACTTCTTTTCTCGGATTGGCTCAAATGGAAATGAGAGTTTGAAGTGTCATCAATGGAACGGGGGTTGTGATTTTCTTATTTTTTCTTATTCAATTCATTTTGGAGATTGGGATTTTAATAATAGGAATGCTTGGATGGTCAAAATTCTTAATTATATTTTCTAGAAATAACGTGGATGTGAATCTGTCGATTTTGTTCAATACATTTCTTACGTTATTACGTACGAGAATGACTTTAATTTGAACAATCTCTTTCCTTCACATAGAATTAATCAACAATGAAACTTGCCAATAGATCCATCAATAAACACATTTATAATGCAAGTTTTTTGTTATTTAGGGAAACAATATTCAATTTTGTTAAACACCGCATATCTTCCATTGTCGATATACAATATAATTTTAGTTTGTGTTGCATTGTCCGGAAACAATTTTGGATGTATATTGTATTTTACTTGTAAATCTCAACAATTTGGTTTCATAATTGAATTGCGTCCCGCTGCATCACGCGGGTACGATGACTAGTCTATATTAAAAAAGAACTAGAATGTGATTATAATAATATCAATTTTAAAACACATTTAATTATATTTATAAATTCTTTTCCAAAAATATTCAAATAATTGTTGGTAGGTCGATCTAACACATTTCGAACCATTGTTTAGCCCATCCATTTAACCACCTTTTACGAGGATCATCTAGATATACAACTTTAAAAGTTATAATTAAATTCAACTAATTTAATTTTGACGGAAATTTTTAATCTTATTATTTTGTTTTTTTTGAAGTATATAATATTTATAAATCGTAGTACTATGCCTATGTTTAACTAAAATAGTAAAAAATTAACCGAAAACTGAACTGCATAAGTTACTTTTACTTAGTTTAATAAACCGTGTAAGGCGAAACGAATAACCCGAAACCATTTTGGTTCGGATGAATTATTTGGTTTCGGAATTTTTTCGACGACCCTAAATGTGCCCCAACCATATAATATTCTGGATCCCCCACTGCTCCAGACAATATTAAAGAAGAAATAACTTCATATCAAAACACTCTGCATGATTAATAAAACATCTTTGCAAGAGCGTTTCAATGTTATTTTGTTAATATGATATAAAAACCCAATTATAATTAAACTTGAAACACAAAAAGACACCATTTAATTTTTTGTGCATAGAACTAAGGATGTTTATCATTTTCAGCAAAAATCTGATCCATCTTTCCTTAAAAGTCAGAAATATATGGTTGTAACTAACTATCAAAAGGTTACCCGACCACCCAAAATTCTACGGTCGTTTCGAAATGGTTTCTAGTAATATATATGTTCCTATCGGTGCCTTACATCACATTGCGATACGTAACAAACGAACCAGTTATTTTGCTGTTATAAGTGACTTTCACCACCTGCTTCTTTTCGAGTCCATAGTACCTCGCTATTGCATCGCTCTCCCGCATATATGGAATCTATACATAAATAAACTCTCGTTATCGCAAAAAAAAAATCATCGAAGCTGTGATACCATGTGAGATGTATGAAGTGAATAACCAGAGAAGCAATAAGCAATAGCAGAAAAGAAGAGTCATTTGACTGTTTACTGAATTTCTTTTTGCAATGTAATTAGTTAATACATTTTTGGGTTCTTGTTATCTACTAATTTATTTTTGGACTAATTTATAATAATAATAATAACAACAACAATATTATTACTATTATTATTTTAAATAATAACTGGTATTTATAATTCATTTCAAATATGTATTTATTAACCAAACAAAAATATCATTAAACTGTAATGATGTCATTTATCACTATTGACATTACAATTCAAAAGCTACATTCTGCAAACAAATAGATAGTTCAAAGGAACGGAATAGAATTCCATTTCATTCCCTACCAACCCAACACGTAGAAACTGATTCATTTTCATTCCAAATTCCTCACATTCCAATTTATTTAATGTAATTCAATTCTTTCAAAATCAATATTAACACTAAACACCACCTAAGGGTAGATTCAAATTCCTAACGTCTATAGACAATATGCAAACCAAACGCCACCTAAGAGTAGATTCAAATTTATAACGTCTATAGACAATATGCAAACCAAACACCACCTAAGGAGCCAAGACGTTAGGTTATCATAAAAAGGAGCCAAGCCGATTATTTTTTAGAAAGACGCGATTACAAGGTTTTGCTATTTTCTCATGAACACATCCCTGGTAATTCACCAAGCATACCAATGGCAGGATTTGAACTAGATTATCATGAGAAAGACCCACATGATCATTTATCGACTCTCTTTCTAGTTTGAATCTCCAAGGTGATCACGATATCGAAATCTTAAAAATTAAGAGTATAAAGATGTTAATTCTTGTTTGCGGAATGAACTAGTAGACAATAATCTTACCTGATTGTCGGCCAGTTCATACTTCTTAAGCAGCTGCTCCTTCTCTTGAGTAGTCAATATTTCATGCTTTGGCATAGCAACATGTGTTGTAATGTTGACAAACAGTTCAGTGATCTAAAAACCAGATCAATGCATTAGAATTCAAACAGGGGTCACTAAAGAAAAGAGTACTATTATTTCAAAAAAAAAAAAAGAGAGTACTAAATGTGAAGGTGTGCCCAAATGTCTAATATGTGACATATTTAACAGGGTGATTACAAAAGGGTAAAAGGGTAATAATGGGCATGCCCAAATGTCTAATGTGTGACATATTTCCCACCCTTGGGTGGGAGAAACACAAAGATGGTCATTCAATTCCCCAAGATGACCATTCGTCTACACAAAATGGCCATCCATTTCGCCAAATAGATGAAAAATGAGGTTTGCAAAGCCAGATTTTTAACAAGGACTACCTAACAGTGATGATTTTCCGTAGAATCTATTTATCCCCATGTTACTTTTTTCGACTGCTTAATCCAACAGTTGGTGCTGATCAAAACGGTGGATGATGCTTAAGCGTAGACTGCCCATTAAGTGCCTCTAACTAATAGAAGTGGTGGGCCATGCTGAGCTATAGCTCAATGACCTTCTCCAGAAGCTAGTTTTGCATAATGACCCTTTAGTGTATTGTTATGTTATTATGGGAGCAGACCGTTTTGAACCAGGGGCAGATCAGACAAATGTCATTGAGCTAAAAAAAATTAAAAGGTCATGCTCCCGACTGAAAACTCATTTAAGGTCATTTATCCAAAGGAACCACGTGATGCTTATAACATCTAGGCGAAACTTTAGTGGCACAAAGGGGGATTTATTAGAACGCTGTATGTAAGTGGGGTACATGGATATGGTCTTTTCATTTTCTTTGATCCTTGAATTAATAGAAAAATGTGGTGTCTTACCGGGAAAATTTCCAACTTGACTTTGCTTTCATCGAACACTGTCCGAGCAAAGTGGTTCATCTTGTCTTGCAAAACTATGATAATCCGGTGCAAGCTCTCCTTGTTGGTAATGTTCAACAAAATGTGAATAGCTTTTGCTTTGTTTATCTCCCCAGGACCACAGAATATGACCAAAACCTGGAACACAAGAGAAAATATCGTTAGGAAACTTGCAAAGCAGATTAAAGACAGCACTAAATGCAGAAATCGGCTACTACAAGATATATTGCAATAGTTTTCACACAAAAATAGAACCCAAATTAGTATAGCTGAAGAGCTGAACTTATCAGTTCTATACATTATTGAGCAATCACCATAAGTTAGTTTACTAACTAACAATCACATACAGCTTCAGCAGTTGTACTTTACTTATTTTTGATAAGTTAGTTAGCCAACTAACTAATGGTGATTGCTCCCAGATGTATGGCAGTGAGAAGAGATAGTTAGACTTCCTTATTTTCTTCTATAAATGTAGCTTTGTATATCTATTTCCTGTACAAGACATGATACAAAAAACTTCTCCATCTCTCTCCATTCTCAATTTTGCTTTCTGTTCTCAACTTTGTATCATTGTTGTATTATGGTATCAAAGATTCAACTCTCTTGAATCTTTTTAGATGATCTGAAGACTGTCTCATGTGTCATTTTGCAATCGCAATTTGACACGATGGTTCAAACACAAGTCCATAATACACCAAATATGAACAACGATCCATCCTTCATCGATGATTAAGATAATCCATATCGATCCTTGTTTCTCAGATTCTAAAAGATGAGAACTATATGGAGTCAAGCCATGACCATAGCACTCTCTTCAATGTATAAAATAGGATTCATCAATGTATCTAGTCCGAAACCTAATGATCTGCACCGACAATATGGTCATGTACGTATTGGATACTAAATTCGGGATTCAGGGAAATTTCAGTTGGCATCAATTTTGCCCAGACTGCTGCAGCAATATGGTCAGATCTTAAACGCCGATTTCAGCATAGCAATGGTCCGAGGATTTTTCGGATCCAAAAGGATTTGATGAATATTGCTAAAGATCATGATACTGTCAGTGTTTACTTTAGCATTATCAAATCTAACACTATCGATTTCTACGTCTAAATATGCAAAACAATATCATTGCCAATGTGATTTACTGATTTCCAACATTTGCTTACAGCTGTACCCTAATTAAATGATATAAATGATTGTATGATCCTTAGATATGAACATTTTTGGTAACAGATATTATGAAATCGATCAAACAAGTTGGAGAAAATATTCAAACGAAAATTTGGGAAAATAAGAGGAGTTATGAACGTTCAGCCGGCTACATATGTGATACAAAACCACAAACCCTAACAGAACGGAGACCTTTTTGGAAGGCTTGGAGGAGAAAGGAGCGCAGATACGGAGATGATCGGGGTCGGGCTGGTCTCCAAACACTGAACGGAACTCGGCGAGAGAACGAGTGATCTCGGAGTCGTCGATGACGCAGCCTCTGTCTCTTAGCATTTCCAAAACAGTTCGCCGTGCAAGGTAGTAACGGTGGCTCTCCGGTGGTCCGGCATCAGCCTTGTTGATAATGCAGGAGTTGCCACCACCATGAGTGCTTCTGGTTGGACTGACGTAACCAAGTCCTGCAGTGCTGCGATTCGCCATTTTTAGGCTTGAAAATGGGGGCGGAATGATTTCAGTCGTGAGTGAGTGGAGCAGAAGATGGAGACGAAAGGTGTCAAAGATGAGAAGGGAGGCTGTACGGACACAAAGACGATCAAAATGGGGATTGCCGAAAACACAGCATCTTCTCCATCACGTTAATCGTGTTACGAATAAAAAAATGGAAACTTCAATTTTGGTCCTTCATGTTTAATAAAAAGCTTGAAAATGGAACCTTAATTTGGATAGATCAAGAAATCAATTCATTGCATTGTTTGGCAAAAAAAAAAAAAAGAGTAAATCTTAGTTTTGGTCCCTATGGTTTGTAAAAAATAACGATAATCGTCTCTAGAATTCGTTTATTACAAATTTGTCCCTACTGTTTGCTTGTTTAACTGATTTTGGTCCCTCTCACTAACGGATGTTAAACAAAACGTTAGTTCAAGGGAAATTTAGTATTTTCCAATTTTTTGTCTTATCCTCCTTTTTTGACTGACCAATCTCTACCCCACCCATCCTACCCAACCCCTCCCCTACTCCATTTCATCTTCTTCCCAAACCCATTTCTCATGACCTACGGAAAAAAAAACACACAACGGGCACGCACACACACACATATATATAAAACACTTAATTAAATTTCACAAACACACACACACACACATATCTATATATATATAAACACACACTTAATACACACACACACACATATATATATATATAAACACACACACACGCATATATATATATATATATATATATATATATATATATATATATATATATAGGGGTGGTATCGGGTACAAACCAGTTAGTTTGTACAAACTCGTACAAACCATACCTAGCTTCATGATTTTGTAAATTTGGCTTCATGAATATATATATATATATATATATATTGGCTTCATGAATATATAATTTGACTTCATGAATATATCATTTGGTATTTTTAACTAATTTTTTTACAAAAATAAGGGTATTTTAGGGTATTTTTGTAAAAAAATTAGTTAAAAATGCCAAATAATATATTCATGAAGCCAAATTATATATTCATGAAGCCAAAATATATATATATATATATATATATATATATATATATATATTCATGAAGCCAAATTTACAAAATCATGAAGCTAGGTATGGTTTGTACGAGTTTGTACAAACTAACTGATTTGTATTTGATACCCAGTCTATATATATATATATATATATATATAAACACACTTAAAAACACACAAACACACATACACATATACACATACACATACACTTAAAAAAACACAAACACTCTTCTATGGGTTCGTTAAACGCAAAACCCAGATCCGAGAGGGGGAGGTTAAGTGTAACACCCTAATAATCAGGGCTAATTTGAACCTCAATTTGTAACAAGTTATGACAAAATAACATTCAAACTTTTATATAAGAAGGAAATTAACTATGAGGTTTCATATTTACAAACATGGAATTCTCCCAATAACCTATTAATCTAATCATGTCAACTATATGTTGGTGATTATGTTGAGAAACACAAATATAAACATATATAAGAACGCAGCGGAACAATCACCAAACATGATCAACGTATTGCCAATATGATTAAACGAAGAATACAAATAACGATATACCTTTCTAGCGTGATTTGTACACTAATCCAGATCCACTTGTGTGCTCATTTGAAACCAAGTATTCAATGGAGAATACCTCTAGAGTAGTCCACACTACACCTCCTTGATCACCACGGGATGCTAGTCCTCCTTAGTAACGGATCTTATAGCTTCGATTAGACAAGAAACAAGCTAGAAGATTAAAGCGGAAAAACCCTAGAGAGGCCCAGGGGAGGGCCGCCGATTTTAGGAGAGAAGAAGGAGTATTAGGTTAAAAATTAATTAGGTCATTAACATCTCCATATATTAATGAACCCTAAAGCTTCCTTGGGCTTCTTAAAGGTTCTCCCTTCTAAATCTTTATGGGCTTAGGATTTAATTAAACGAAATAGGTTTGCTATTAACTTAAATCCAATACAAACCCATTAAGCCAAACTTAATGATTTGTGCCCATTTAATTACCCCACGTTACTTAGGTTATTTATATAATGTAAATACAATAATTACATTATATTAAATGGTATCTCAATGTATTGTGTGTGACCCTATAGGCCCACGTGTATCTAGCCATATAATTATCAATTATGACTTGAGCATATTCCAACAGCTCCCACTTGCGCACGTCATAATGACAAGTAATCATACAAGCAAAGGTTAGCGTCTAGCAACACGCCAATGCCCCTAGAGACACATGAGGCTAGTTTCTTAAACGTCTCATTTTAAATGGTTTATTAAATCAGTCATCCCTTTGTTACAGATACCTTGTTGAATACTAGACATGGATCATATGTCATTCTAATTGTTCAGCGATTATGTTTCTCGATCTGTTTGTTTAATTAGATTACCAAATTAATCAAGCATCATCTTAATTACATTTGGGTACGGTCGTACAAACATCTATTCAATTCATCGAGGGGCCCAGTAGTATCTAACTCCATTACCTGTAGAGGAACAAATCCTATTTTTGACTGCACGTGCCTGTCATGTGCTTCACATCACTCCTGAAGATGATTTTTATAGCAGCCTTATTCAGGACAGCGTTTAACCATATCAAAGACCGACATTCCACCCATACAAAACCTGCTTGCATCTCAAGTCTAAGGACGAGTGACATAACCAATGTTCAGTGAACTCTGATCCATGCAGTGAACTCTCGTAGGTTGGGTCAGTCCAATGTTCATCACCAATGAACAACATGTGAGTTTGGTGGCATCATCATTAATATTCATTCACCAATGAATATCACCAATACGCTCACATTTGCCTTAACTCGATGATACTCCCGTATCATCAACTGACAATGGACAATTTAGAACAAATAATTCATTCATGGGTTAAACATGCAAATATAGAACACAGTTGATATAAATGAAAACGGTCATACCAAGTACATCAATTCATTGTGAAAATAAAAACTGTTCAACGTTCCAATTATTCAATTACTAAAAACAGATCTACATGAGACTACTAGCTGGTCGAAGTCCAATATTCCTAGCATGCTTGATATGCTTGGTACAAGACATTGGTTTCGTAAAGGGATCAGCTAAGTTGTCATCTGTGTAAACTTTGAGAAGACGAATTTCACCCATCTCGATAGCCTCTCGAATGTAGTGAGTCTTCCTACGGAAGTGTCTGGCACCCTTTTGAACTCCGGGTTCGTTGGCTATGATAATGGCACCAGAATTATCGCAGTACATATCCATTGGTCTTTCATTACTGAGGACAATGCCAAGCCCAGAAATGAATTTCCGTATCCAAACAGCCTCCATTGCAGCTTCGGAAGCAGCTATGTATTCAGCTTCTGTAGAAGACATCGCAATAGTGCTTTGCTTAGCACTCTTCCAGTCAACAGCGCCTCCGTTCATGACGAAAACGTATCCAGTCTGAGATCGAGTGTCATCTCGATCTGTTTCGAAACCAGCATCATTGTAGCAAGTAACACTGAGCTCTCTTTCTACATCACCACCATAAACAAGGAACATATCTCTAGTATTTCGAAGATACTTCAGTATGTTCTTAACAGCAGTCCAGTGACTCTCTCATGGATTATGTTGGTATCTACTCGTAAGGTTCTGAGAGAACGCTACATCAGGTCTAGTGCACCTCACTGCATACATGATGGATCCCACAGCAGAAGCATAGGGGATTCCCTTCATCCGCTTCACCTTATCAGGTGTGGAGGGTCCCTGAGTCTTACTCAAGTTTACATTGTGTTGCATTGGAAGACTTCCACGTTTGGAAGCATCCATTCTAAACCGTTTTAGAATTTTGTCAATGTACGCACTTTGAATTAAACCAATTAACCGCTTCGATCTATCCCGATAGATCTTGATTCCTATGATGTATGCCGCTTCGCCTAAATCTTTCATGGCAAAACATTTTCCAAGCCAGGATTTGACATCTTGTAGCATTGGAACGTTGTTCCCCATGAGCAATATGTCATCAACATATAACATTAGAAAAACGACGATGCTCCCACTAGCTCTCATATATACACATGGCTCATCAAGGTTTTGAGTGAAACCATACGTTTTGATTTCCTCATCGAACCTTTTATTCCAACTTCTGGATGCTTTCTTCAGTCCATAAATGGATCTTTGAAGCTTGCATACTTTCTCGGGATGTTTCGGATTCACAAAACCCTCAGGTTGCACCATGTAAACATCTTCATCAAGGTGACCATTCACGAAAGCGGTTTTGACATCCATTTGCCAAATCTCATAGTCATGGTACGCTGCTATGGCTATAAGAATCCTAATAGCTTTAATGTCAGCAACAGACGAGAAGGTTTCTTCATAGTCAACCCCGTATGTTTGAGTGTAACCTTTAGCTACTAGACGAGCTTTATAGGTGTGTACATTTCCATCCATGTCGGTCTTCTTCTTGAAGATCCACTTGCTTCCGACAGTCTTGCTGTTCGGAGGAAGATCAACCAAGTTCCAGACTTGATTGTCTTTCATGGATTGCATTTCAGCATTCATAGCTTCAAGCCATTTATCGGATTCTAGATCCAACAATGCAGCTTGATAGTTAGAGGGTTCACCATAATCCCCCAAATTCTGCTCCTCAGCATCGATATAATAACTATATCGTTTAGGTGCTTGAGGTGTCCTTGCGGATCTACGAATGGGAATTACATCATTCTGTGGTTCAACATCTGCATGTTCAGCCTCAGCGTGATGTTCGCTAGTGTTACCAGGAGGTTGCACATCTTCGCTTTGAATCTCGTCAAGTTCTACTGTGCTCCCACTTGCTTCTTGTAAAATGAGATTGTTCTCAAGAAACTCAGCATACCGAGCAACAAATATTTTGTTTTTGGGTGGGTAGTAGAAATAGTAACCCATCGTTTTCTTTGGGTACCCTACGAAGATACACTTGATAGATATAGGCTCAAGTTTGTTCGGTGTGTCTCGTTTCACGAGAGCCTCACAACCCCAAACCTTCAAGTAAGACAGATTAGGGACTTTCCCGTGCCATATTTCATATGGTGTCTTATCAACCTTCTTGGTCGAAACCATATTAAGTATGCGAGCAGCAGACTCCAGAGCACAACCCCAAAATGACAGTGGCAAAGTAGTTAGACTCATCATGGATCGAACCATATCTAGTGTAACATCTCGAATTTTCGTTGTATTATTTTTGTAAATTACAAGTTTTAACTTGGGGTTAAGTTTGTATTTGTTTAAAGTTATTGGTTAAAGTGGATTTTCAATTTGAGGGTTTGTTGTGTCATTCCTTTAAAGTTAGGGGTGTAGTTGGTAATTTGAACTATGACTCACTAAGTTGTAGTAGGAGGTGTCACACAATTAGTCTTAAGTGACTAATTGTGTGTGTGGGT
This sequence comes from Saussurea involucrata, assembly GCA_033807775.1. Lineage (NCBI taxonomy): Eukaryota > Viridiplantae > Streptophyta > Magnoliopsida > Asterales > Asteraceae > Saussurea > Saussurea involucrata. The sequence goes on along the minus strand of CM066320.1, from coordinate 199,645,194 downwards.
GGCCATTTCGGTATCGAGAGAGAGAGATAGAACCGAGAGATAGAGATAGAAAGATCGAGAAGAAGAAGAGCAAGTGAAGCAAGGATTTTCAGCTGGGTTTTTGAGATTAATTGAAGAAACAAAGGTAATCTATCCTTACTTTTATGTTCATAAGTTGTTAGATAAGTTTAGAGATGGGTTTTTATGAAATATGAATGTTTTAGGAAATCTGAGTATATGAGTAGGTTCAGTTCATAGCCTTAATCATATCTGCATATTATCAGAAAGATTCATGGTGTAAAAACTGCAAAATCTGGGTTTTAGGATGAACATAGTGGACTGAGATATGGATGAACATCATGGATATCGCAACCTTGAGTTGAGATATTCATGCATGTCGCAATAGACAGTTGCGACTTGGTAGTAAAGTCGCAATAGAAGGTTGCGACTTGGTGTTGAAGTCGCAATAGAGAGTTGCGACTTGGTGACCATGTCACAGTAGTTGATTGCGACTTGCACTGTGCATTGCGACAAGAGATTTTAATACTTAGTTGGTTGCGACTTAAGGCGAAGATTTTTAGATGATAAAGATTCTTAGTTTTAGAGAGTTTTGTTTTGTAATTTAATATCAGTATATGGGTATATTGGATATTACAGTAAACTGTGGTGGTGAAGACAGAAGTTCCTACGTCTTTAAAAGAAATAAAAGAAGTGTGACTTCATACCAGGTGAGTTTATTCAACTCTCTTTAAAATTCAGCAATTAATATTGAAATAGATATATATTATGTATGTCGAAACATGTTAAGAAGGACTCGTCTTAATTAGTAATGAGTCCAAATAGATGACTAAAAGTTATGATATGTTGATCCCCGTGTTAAATTGCAATGAGGGGATAGTTAAGAAGTCGAGATATCAAGACTATAAATATTCCTTATAAATGTTTATATATGTAGAATATGTTTTGGAGACGAATATATTATATGTTATGCACATATAATAGTAAGAATAATAATACTTATGTATTGTGTGGCGATTGCTAGAAATAGGCATCCGGTCATAGTAGGGCACCTGGGTACGGTCTAATGGGAACCGAAATACTTGCCATTTGACCAAGGGATGTAATTTCTAGTGAACGAGTGTATCTTGAATCATCGTGAGGGCCCCGGTTGTGTATCGCGATATATATTAATCCCATTGGGGTCAGTGATTCTGAGATGGTGAGGACGCGAAATGTGGAATAGACAGATTTTGATTTGTAATTCCCATTTCGAATGGAAGATCGGAGATTTCCATTTTTAGGGAAGATCGGAGATTTCCCGTTGTGAAAGGAAGATTAGAGATAGGCATAAAGTAATTTGTAATCTCTATTTCCGGATTAAGAAATAGGCAGGTTTTGACTTGTAATTTCTTAGATAAGAATAATAACTTTGAATCTAGGATGATTCATAGTAAACTCTTGATAGTGATATTATGGCTAGTCGAATTAGTCATAAGTATGGGAGTGGGGTAGATTCCCAGTATTTAAAGGAGTTGTTGTACGGTAAGATGGGCGAGAACAAGTTTGTTTTATCTGTTGAGATTTTAATTGTTTAACTTTAATTTGATTTGAATATTCTCACTAGGCGAAAGCCTAATGTTTCAAGTTGAATTTTCTTACCAGGTACAAGCTCCGGGAAGTAAGCGGGAAAGTGTGATGAGGATTTTTGGAAAGACTTAAACTTAGAGATAACGGAGGATCTAGTTGTTCTTTTGATACTTTTGGGACAAAGGATTAGATAACTTAATTATTCTGATTATGGTGTATGATTAGATTAATAAGTTATTTGATTTAGATGTATTGTATATATAAAACCTTTACATTTGATCCTCAGGTTATAGAAGTTTGAAGTTTTATGATCATAACTTGTGGCAATCTTTAAGGTTTTAATTGGCCCTGTTTTTAGGGTGTTACATCTAGCAAAGTTCGATTTCTCCTTTCAGATACACCATTATGTTGTGGAGTGTATGGAGGAGTGAATTGTGAGACAATCCCACACTTAGTCAGATGGTCTAAAAACTCTTGACTCATGTACTCTCCTCCTCGATCAGATCGGAGAGCCTTAATAGTCTTGCCGAGTTGATTTTCTACTTCACTTTGAAAGGATTTGAACGTTTCAAAGGCTTCATGTTTATGTTTAATCAAGTACACATAACCATAGCGATTGAAATCATCAGTGAAAGTGATGAAGTAGTTAGCACCTTCCCTAGACACAGTTCTAAATGGACTACATACATCCGTATGTATGAGTCCAAGTAGATCTTTGGCTCTTTCACCTATATGGGAGAAAGGTTTTCTTGTCATTTTCCCAGATATGCAAGAGAGGCATTTATCAAACGACTCATCATCGGATGACTTTAGAAGCCCGTCGTGTTGCAGCTTCATAATGCGCTTCTTGCTTATGTGGCAAAGACGGCAGTGCCATAGGTAAGTTGAATCCAAATTCCGTTTGGATTTCTTAGTGCTACATGTGTATATAGAACTATCGTTTGAAACAAGATTATGCATGTCAATTTCAAAAATATCATCACGAGGAATAGCATTAAAATAAAATATACTATCCTTAGAAACCGAAATACCATAATCCGTAAAAACATGGATAAAACCATTTTTCTTCAAACGAGAAAGCGAAACAATACCCCTAGTAATAGTAGGTGCATAATGACAATTGTCTAAAACAATAATCAATCCATTAGGGAGGATAAGATCAAAGCTCCCTATAGCTTTAACAGCTGCACGCATTCCATTGCCTACGTACAGGTCCAAAGCTCCGTCGTTTAGCTTTCTACTTCCCCTTAGTCCCTGCACATTATTACAAATGTGAGTTCCACAACCGGTGTCATAGACCCAGGATTTACTAGGAAAAGCATAGAGTTCTATAGTGAAGATACCTGATATGCTAGCCGGGGTAGCTTTGTTCTTCTTCAACTCTGCCAGGTAAGCAGGACAGTTCCTCTTCCAGTGGCCTATCACTCCACAGTGATGGCAGGTGGCGTTCTTTGCAGGGTGCTCCTTCTTAGCAGGTGAGGGAATCTTAGGTTTGGGTTTATAAACATGTTTACCCTTGCCACGACCCTTGCCCAGTGCTTGCGGTTTGGATTTCTGGATTTTTCCTTCCCTGATTGCTAGAACAGCAGGAGCTTTCTTGGGCATCCCCTGCTCTGCAAGCTTTAGCATAGCATGCAGTTCAGAGATAGTCTTCCCCATGCTATGCATGTTATAGTTCATAACAAACTGGTCATAGTCCTTGGATAGTGAGGTAAGAATCAAGCTCACTCCAAGAACTTGTGGCATGGGGTAACCAAGACGCTCCATACGGTCAAGATAGCCTTTTCGTCTTCAAGACGTAAGAGCTAACTGACTGGCCATCCTCCTGTTTACAAGCGTGGAATGCTTTGACTGTTTCAAACAGTTCCTGTTCTGCCTGTTGTTGAAACATAGTTTTCAACTCTCATAGCATCTCAAAAGCTATGAGTTCCTCCAAGTTCTTTTGGATCTCGGGGTTCATGCTCACCAGCATGAGAGCAGCTACTTCTTGTTGTTCGTGAAACCTACGGGTGTAGGCTGCGCGAACTGCAGCTGAAGCAGTGGCAGGAGGTGCCTCAGGTAAGGCCTCTTCCAGATGGATCAATTTATTTTCAGCTCTGAGGACGATCCTCAGATTTCGATACCAGTCGATAAAGTTGATTCCTGTCAGTTTCTCTTTTTCAAGAACTAACCTGATAGTTGAGTTGCTTAGGGTTTGATTTGTGGTTGACATCTACAAACATACAAAGTTCAAGATTAGTAACTTCAATAATTAATCCTTTTTAAATTAACTACCCAAGTTTTACTTTTAAAACAATTAATTTTGTACGAAAAAGGCTAAGATCCTCATTGAGGTTCTATCATCACACCAGTTGATCTGCTAGCAATGATAGATTCAATAGGTAGGTGACGTTTACCAATTGCATTACAAGTGCAATTCTTAGATCCTTATGGGACCCATGACATCTAGTGGCCGAGCAACTAGTGTCAAGCTGGCATGTTTAGTCCCATCCTTGCCTCGGGTTAAGGTCTTACCTGCTTAACTCGATTAAGTCATCCAATTTGAAATCATGTGAAAATAGATCTAGGTCTCACGCATAGACAATAATCACCTCGGGATTACAATTCAACCTAGGTCTCACGCATAGGCAAAAAGTAATGGCGAGGGATTTCAAGCCGATTGGACGACATGACTTAAAATTGTGACGGGTATAGTATTTTGATAAAGCGTGTCAAAAAATGTACGAAAGAAGCATGCATTCTTCATTCGTAGCATAAGTTAAAACATTTCTTAACTTATAGTCTAATTTGTTTTATTTTATGTGTGTCGAGATGTCCATTTAGAGACTAATATATTACCTACATGAGATATCAATTAGCTTGAACATTACATAAATTAAATAACCGATAAAACCCTTTTAAGCGTTATTTATATAAAACAATAGTTTTAAGTTTCAAATCCAATTTAAACTTATATTAACTAAATCTAAGGATTTAGTTTCAAAAGTGGTATGTGTTTAATTTTAGGTTTGAAAAACCCATTTGCAAGTTATAACAATGCAACATACAAGAAAAATTAAAACACACAACCAAAATGTGCAAAACCTCAACCGATGAAAAACCTATGCTTGATCCCGTGAGCCATCACACGGACCAAGAGGGCAACTAAGGACGGGCCAACATAAACCCTTTATGGGCTCCCACTTGCTCCAAGACCATCAAGAGCAAGTAGAACCCACAAGAACATTTGAACACAAATCTGTCCGGAAAAACGCAGCAGCTTCGGGGCCCGAAACGTCATGGAAGGAGTCTTCCCCAATCGAAACATCCTTCTGTAAAGTTGTGCCCCTACGTCTTATGGAACTTTAGCAACAAGAATCAGCACAATCCGATGTGCCAAACTCCGGGAAATCCATTTTTCGTGCCGGCTGTCCAGCAGCTCCGAAAATGTCTTCTCGTCTTTAACTTTGTCGCCATTCGATTCCGAGCAATGGTTACAATTTTTGATAAAATACATTTATCTACTACTAAACAAAGTAAAAATAATTTCCTAAACTATTACAACCCAAAAACTCGACAAATAATGAAACAAGGCACACAAACGGTCAAGGTTTTCATCGGTTTTGCACATCAACATAATAATACAATATCATTAAGAGTGTTGGCTTGGTCCATGGTAAAAATGCATGTTTTACCATGGATCTAAAACACTTACAATAAGAAATAAAACAAGCCAACGAAAACGAAGAAAAGCTACAATAATTAATCTACGAAAAGTATATGTAACTTGTGGCTATTGGATCTTAAAATACATTATTCAAGACCCCAACGATGGTTGAAATTTTCAGAAAAAAACTTTAGTTTTAGCCACTTTTACATATACATGTTAATCATATGGCACATACGATGGCTCTGATACCACTGTTGGTGATTATGTTGAGAAACACAAATATAAACATATATAAGAACGCAGCGGAACAATCACCAAACATGATCAACGTATTGCCAATATGATTAAACGAAGAATACAAATAACGATATACCTTTGTAGCGTGATTTGTACACTAATCCGGATCCACTTGTGTGCTCCTTTGAAACCAAGTATTCAATGGAGAATACCTCTAGAGTAGTCCACACTACACCTCCTCGATCACCACGGGATGCTAATCCTCCTTAGTAACGGATCTTATAGCTTCGATTAGACAAGAAACAAGCTAGAAGATCAAAGCGGAAAAACACTAGAGAGGCCTAGGGGAGGGGCGCCGATTTTGGGAGAGAAGAAGGAGTATTAGGTTAAAAATTAATTAGGTCATTAACATCTCTATATATTAATGAACCCTAAAGCTTCATTGGGCTTCTTAAAGGTTCTCCCTTCTAAATCTTTATGGGCCTAGGATTTAATTAAACGAAATAGGTTTGCTATTAACTTAAATCCAATACAAACCCATTAAGCCAAACTTAATGATTTGTGCCCATTTAATTACCCCACGTTACTTAGGTTATTTATATAATGTAAATACAATAATTACATTATATTAAATGGTATCTCAGTGTATTGTGTGTGACCCTATAGGCCCACGTGTATCTAGCCATATAATTATCAATTATGACTTGAGCATATTCCAACACTATAATCAGATTAACTAGGTTATCTAAGCAATCCATCAAAAAGCCTCATTGCATCAGCTAACTCTTCCTCTTAACTCAAAAGTTGAACACTTCCAAAAGCTCTCGTCCCACATCCCATTTATCTCCCTGAGCCTGTACCTGGTAAGAAAATTTAATTTGAACAATTAGGCTTACGCCTAGTGAGAACATCCAAATTCAATTTAAACGTTAACAGTTTGGAAATATCCAATACATATAAACAAACCTGTTCTCCACCATTCTTACCGTACAAGTGCTCACCTCAATGACGGGAACATGCCCGATCCCATGAATATGACTAACCTTCCGTAAGTCATATTATCACAAACCAGAGCCTACTACGAATCATTACAGATTCTAGATTGATGCTCTTATCCAAGAAATTACAAATTGCTTTATGCCTATTTCTTGGCCCGGAAGTAGAGATTACAAGTTACTTTATGCCTATCTCTGGTCTTCCCCTAGAAATCAGGAATTACAATTTACTTTATGCCTGTTCCTCGATTTCTATACTATGAAATAGAAATTACAAGTTCCTTTATGCCTATTTCTCATTTCATCACACCTTTACGAAATGGGAATTACAAATTACTTTATGCCTATTCCTCATTTCAGGTCAACGAGAATTACAAATTACTTTATGCCTATTCCTCGTTACAATACATAACAGTGCATATGGATCCATTACACATACTATACAACCGCATAGTATCAAACTAAACAATCTTTAAGCCTAACATACTACCATCCATCTGTAAGTATGTTCACGCTACTAGAATTGTATTTCAATTTCTAAATACTAATCTGTCCAGAAATTAACAAAACCCAAAGTTACCTGATACACAGAACTTACCGGATACACTCAACTTACCGGATACTTGCCACTTACCGGGTACAATCAACTTTCCGAATACATACAATCTTACCGGGTAACTAGAACTTACCGGGTATTCAACAATCCGGTAACTAACCCATCCGGTAACTACAAAATAAATAGAACTTACCGGTATCTTTGCTTTGTCCGGAAACCTTCATACAGAGGTTACCGGGTATTATCATATTACCCGGTAACTTCGACCTGCAGCCTACAATTACGATCTAAATCCATGTCTGTTCCATTCATCATGTTTTAAACACATTCGTTCAGTCCCAACACAATTTATACACATGTCTTAATGTTTAACTTGACAGAAAACAAGGATTTAGGTCAAAATAGTGAATGAACTCACCTTAAAGAAGATAAACCCACTTCTCTGCACAATCTGATTCCAAATCAAAACAGCACCAAGATTTCAGATTAAGATATGGATACTATCTTACTACTGAAATCAAACTTACAAAAACCCTTTGTATTCTCACCAAGATTTCAGCTTTACTTCTTCTTTTTCTTTCTTCCTTTCTTCTTCTTTCTCTCTTCTTTCTCTCTATTCTTTCTCTCTGCCTTTTGCCGACTCCAACAACTGAATTGATATAATATCTCAATTCATTCTAACTCATCCCTAAAGTATCCTCAACTTTCCAAAATAACCCAACACACCCTCAAGTCTCAACTTTCCAAATTAACATCAAACTTTGGTTACTTAACTTTTAACCCCATTGACTAATATAATTGCAAAATAGCACAAACTTGCAACCCAATTACAAATCAACTTCATTTATATTAAAAACATAATATAACGAAAATTCGAGGTGTTACAATACTCCCCAACTTGAAAATGATTTCGTCCCCGAAATCAAAGTTAGGTAAACAAATGAGGATATCTAGTTTTCATATCCTCTTCCGACTCTAAAGTCACATTAGAACCTCGATGATGTTTCCATTGTACCTTTAACATAACCACTTCCTTACCATTACGTAACTTTCTAACTGATCTTTCCAAAATCGCCTCCGGTTCTTCTATACAACGGCTCTTTTCATCCACTCTTACGTCAGTAAGTGGAATTACATCAGTCTCTTCGGCTAAGCATTTTCGAAGATAGCAAACATGAAAAGTATTGTGGATTCCTTCCAATTCAGGTGGAAGATCCAACTGATATGCTTACAATCCAATTCTCTTGGTTATGGTGAAAGGTCCTAGAAAACGAGGACTCAACTTTCCACGTTTACCAAACCTTATCACACCTTTCCACGAGGATACCTTAAGCATTACGCGCTCCCCAACTTGGAATTCTTTTGGTCTTCTTTTCGGATCAGCATAACTCTTTTGTCTATCTTGAGCCGCTTTTATATGCTTCCGAATTTCCTTCACCTTATCCGTCGTTTGTTGCACAAGTTCCGGACCAGCAAACTGCTTTTCTCCAGCTTCTAACCAACACACCGGAGTTCTACACTTCCGACCATACAAAGCCTCAAAAGGTGCTCTTCCAATACTGGAATGGTAACTATTGTTATACGCAAATTCTACTAACGGTAGATGTGTATCCCAGTTACCTCCAAAATCTAGTACACACGACCTGCACATATCTTCCAAAGTTTGAATAGTTCTTTCGCTTTGCCCGTCGGTTTGTGGATGGTAAGCAGTGCTTAAATTGACCCTCGTACCCAACTTTTCTTGTAGTGACTGCCAAAACCTCGAGGTAAACCGACTATCACGATCTGACACTATGGACACCGGTATACCATGTCTTGACACCACTTCATCAATATACAGTTTCGCCAATTTATCTATTGGTGAAGCTTCTTTCATAGCCAGAAAGTGAGCACTCTTGGTCAATCGATCCACGATTACCCATATAGTGTCGTTACCCTTTTGCGTTCTCGGTAACTTCGTCATAAAATCCATGGTAATCTTGTCCCATTTCCATTCCGGAATTTCCAAAGATTGAAAACTTTCGTAAGGCTTTTGATGTTCCGCTTTTACTAATGAACATGTCCTACACTTTTCTACTATTCGTGCCACATCTACTTTCATAGCTGGCCACCAATAGTGCAATTTTAGATCCCTATACATCTTAGTACTTCCAGGATGTATAGAATATTTAGATTTATGAGCGTCTTCGAGAATCAACTCTCGATTTCCTCCAATCTTTGGCACCCAAACACGACCTTGGAACAACTTAATCCCACGGCTATCTTCAGTCAGTTGAAGATGTTGCTTGCTAATGACTTCATCCTTCGGATTTCCTTCCAATAAAGCTTCCGCTTGTGCTTCATTTATTCTTCCAATCAAACTTGACGTCACGTCAATCCTAGCGTTAGTTGTTTTCAAACACCCACTGTATTCCTTTCTACTTAAAGCATCGGCTACAACATTTGCCTTACCGGGATGGTAATGCAATTCACAGTCATAGTCTTTAAGTATTTCTAACCAACGCCTTTGTCTCATGTTCAATTCTTTCTGATCAAAGACATGTTGTAAGCTCTTATGATCAGTGAAGAGAGTACACTTTGTTCCATACAGATAATGACGCCATAGTTTTAATGCAAATACAACCGCTGCCAATTCCAAATCATGGGTAGGGTAATTCTTCTCATGTTCTTTAAGTTGTCTTGATGCATAAGCAATCACTTTGCCTCGTTGCATCAATACACACTCCAAACCCATCTTTGATGCGTCACTATACACGACCAAATCCTCCGTTCCTTCCGGCAATGCAAGAATAGGAGTTTCACACAACTTCTAACGTAGAGTTCTGAAAGCTGACTCTTGCTTTTCAGTCCAAACAAACTTTACATTCTTTCTAGTCAACATGGTCAAAGCAGAAGCAATCTTTGAGAAGTCTTTAATAAACCTCCGATAGTAACCTGCTAGACCCAAGAAACTTCTTATTTCAGACGCGCTCTTCGGTGTCTCCCAGTTAGTTATTGCTTCTATCTTTGCTGGATCTACTTTGACTCCTTTCGAAGTAATTACATGCCCTAGAAATTGTACCTCTTTTAACCAGAATTCACATTTTGAAAACTTAGCGTACAATTTCTCTTTTCTCAACACTTCTAAGACTTCACGAAGATGGCGTTCATGATCGTCTTCATTCTTCGAATAAATAAGTATGTCATCAATGAATACAATGATAGACTTATCTAAAAATGGTCGACATACTCTGTTCATCAGATCCATGAACACAGCTGGAGCATTAGTCAACCCAAATGGCATTACAAGAAATTCATAATGCCCGTACCTCGTTCTAAACGCTGTCTTAGGATATCTTCATCTCTTACTCGAACTTGATGGTAACCCGACCTTAGATCAATCTTTGAAAAGCATCCCGCACCTTGGAGTTGATCGAATAGATCATCAATCCTTGGAAGCGGATACTTGTTCTTAATTGTAACCTTATTCAGCTCACGATAAACGATGCACATTCTCATGGTGCCATCCTTCTTCTTAACAAACAAAACCGGAGCTCCCCAAGGTGAAGAAATCGGTCTAACAAAACCCTTATCCAACAACTCTTGAAGTTGAGTCATCATCTCTTTCATTTCGGCCGGCGCTAGACGATACGGTGCACGCGCTATTGGTGCCGATCCAGGGATAAGGTCAATACGAAACTCTACCTGTCGTTCAGTCGGTAGGCCAGGAAGATCATCGGGAAATACGTCCGGAAATTCACGTACCACCTTAATATCTTCCACTTGTTTCTTTTCTGACTTTACATCTAAAACATACGCCAGATAGGATGAACATCCTTTCATTAAACATTTACGCGCTTTTGCAACAGAAATTAACGGAACTTCCCCTTTTTGCTTTTCCCCAAAGATGAGTACATCATCCTTATCAGCCATCGGATTCTGGATTAATTTTTTTGCACAAAGTATCTCTGCTTGGTTGACAGTCAGCCAGTCCATACCCACAATCACATCAAATCCTCCAATTTCCATCAACAACAAGTCGATCGGAAATTTCGTTTCTCCTACTGAAATAAGACAACTCTCAATTCTTTCGCGAACCAAGACTTGACCCCCGTTAGCTACCTCAATTACTAAGGCATCTTCCAAGGTAGTGACAGGCATAGCTAACTTGAGAAAGAACGACTTGGACACGAACGACAAAATTGCACCACAGTCAAATAAAATGTGCGCAGGAATAGAATTTACTAGAAATGTACCCGAAACGACATCCTTGGACTCCTTCGCCTCTTCCACCGTCATATGAAATGCCCGGCCTGTTGGTTTAGGAACATCCGGTTTCTTTCCTTGATCTTCGCCCTTCTTTAACTTCGGACAATCTCTTCGGAAATGTCCGGGCTGTTTGCACTCATAACAGATCGGTCCTTGAATAGGACAGCTTGCCGCTATATGCCTAGGCTTCCCGCATTTAAAGCACTCATTTTCGACTATCCGACACTGACCAAAATGTTTACTTCTGCATTTCGAACACCAGCTTGGTTCCCGGCGAGGCTCATAACGAACGTTCTTTCCAAATGATTTGAATTTCTGAGAAGACTCCGACCGGCCTTCCCACTTCCGTTTCTCTCCCACGTGTGTCTTTTCTTCTTTATCCTTAGCATACACTTCCTCTATAACTTTGGCTTCTTCGATTGTATCTCTCAACGTCGAAGCTTTTGAACTCCGCACCCTCGACATCATATCCGCTGGCAAACCTTTCAAATAAGCTTTAACTTTATCTTTCTCAGTTGGAGCCACATGCCCCACTAAGTTCAGCTTCTCCATGAAATATTCCGTATACTTCCTAACAGATGAAGTACCTTTCTTGAGAGTCCGAACTCTTCTTCAATTCTATCCATCTCTTTTTCATTGCAGTATTCTTCCAAGATCTTTTTCTTGAATGACTCGCAAGTCATGGCAGTCAAGACTGAAGTCGTTATTGTAGCCGTCACTACATTCCACCAAGTCAGCGCATTACCTCTTAACATTTGAGACGCGAATCTGACTTTTGACTTCTCATCACATTCACAAGCTCGGAAAGCTTGTTTCATTTCTCTTAGCCAATTCATGCAGGCTACTGGATTATCTGCTCCGATAAACTCTGGTGGTTTACATCTTAGGAACGTTTTATACGAGCAGACTCTTTCCACTCTCCTTTCCGTCTCTATCACAGGGTTACGAATTGGATTTATCACGCCAGTATCAGTCTCCGTCCGACGTAACTCTGAACTTTGATCATTTAGTGCTTTCATAAACATTTCGGCTTGTTTTTCCATCGATGTATTCATCATTCTTGTCATGTTTTCCATCATACGAGACTCCACCGTCGATTCAGGCGTTTCTTGGGTGGCGGTACTGGTACTCGTTCTATGTACCTGACTATCCGCTTCTCCCGTAAAATGTAACCTCGGCGGACTTTCATGAGTTCCGCCCGTTCCAGGTTGTCCCTCCAACCCCCAATCAGTTACTACTCTGTCCTCCGAAGAATTAGAGGACCTTGGTGGTGTATTCACCATTGTTTTGATATAACACAAAGAAATAACCATTAGAAATGGTTACACATATCTAAACACACGAAACGTACTTTACCGATCATTAGTCACTGTAACAATTTAGAAATAAGCATGCTTGCGTAACAATATATTCATAATAACAGTATCTAATTGAAATTGTGAATATACTATACATGAGAATCCTCGTTACCATCGTTACGGTACTAATTTCACGTATTTCCGTCGACTCTAAGACTGTCCCGTCTTAGTACTTCTACCCATATCTCACATATCATAACTTAATTCATCTCAGCTTAAGTCTAGGTATCTCACTAACATACCTAGTTCACTTAAACTAATGCTCTGATACCATATTGTAACACCCTAATAATCAGGGCTAATTTGAACTTCAATTTGTAACAAGTTGTGACAAAATAACATTCAAACTTTTATATAAGAAGGAAATTAACTATGAGGTTTCATATTTACAAACATGGAATTCTCCCAATAACCTATTAATCTAATCATGTCAACTATAATCAGATTAACTAGGTTATCTAAGCAATCCATCAAAAAGCCTCATTGCATCAGCTAACTCTTCCTCTTAACTCAAAAGTTGAACACTTCCAAAAGCTCTCGTCCCACATCCCATTTATCTCCCTGAGCTTGTACCTGGTAAGAAAATTTAATTTGAACAATTAGGCTTACGCCTAGTGAGAACATCCAAATTCAATTTAAACGTTAACAGTTTGGAAATATCCAATACATATAAACAAACCTGTTCTCCACCATTCTTACCGTACACGTGTTCACCTCAATGACGGGAACATGCCCGATCCCATGAATATGACTAACCTTCCGTAAGTCATATTATCACAAACCAGAGCCTACTATGAATCATTACATATTCTAGATTGATGCTCTTATCCAAGAAATTACAAATTGCTTTATGCCTATTTCTTGGCCCGGAAGTAGAGATTACAAGTTACTTTATGCCTATCTCTGGTCTTCCCCTAGAAATCAGGAATTACAATTTACTTTATGCCTATTCCTCGATTTCTATACTATGAAATAGAAATTACAAGTTCCTTTTTGCCTATTTCTCATTTCATCACACCTTTACGAAATGGGAATTACAAATTACTTTATGCCTATTCCTCATTTCAGGTCAACGGGAATTACAAATTACTTTATGCCTATTCCTCGTTACAATACATAACAGTGCCTATGGATCCATTACACATACTATACAACCGCATAGTATCAAACTAAACAATCTTTAAGCCTAACATACTACCATCCATCGGTAAGTATGTTCAAGCTACTAGAATTGTATTTCAATTTCTAAATACTAATCTGTCCAGAAATTAACAAAACCCAAAGTTACCTGATACACAGAACTTACCGGGTACACTCAACTTATCGGATACTCGCCACTTACCAGGTACAATCAACTTACCGAATACATACAATCTTACCGGGTAACTAGAACTTACCGGGTAACTAGAACTTACCGGGTATTCAACAATCCGGTAACTAACCCATCCGGTAACTACAAAATAAATAGAACTTACTGGTATCTTTGCTTTGTCCGGAAACCTTCATACAGAGGTTACCGGGTATTATCATATTACCCGGTAACTTCGACCTGCAGCCTACAATTACGATCTAAATCCATGTATGTTCCATTCAGCTTGTTTTAAACACATTCGTTCAGTCCCAACACAATTTATACACATGTCTTAATGTTTAATTTGACAGAAAACAAGGATTTAGGTCAAAATAGTGAATGAACTCACCTTAAAGAAGATAAACCCACTTCTCTGCACAATCTGATTCCAAATCAAAACAACACCAAGATTTCATATTAAGATATGGATACTATCTTACTACTGAAATCAAACTTACAAAAACCCTTTGTATTCTCACCAAGATTTCAGCTTTACTTCTTCTTTTTCTTTCTTCCTTTCTTCTTCTTTCTCTCTTCTTTCTCTCTATTCTTTCTCTCTGCCTTTTGCCGACTCCAACAACTGAATTGATATAATATCTCAATTCATTCTAACTCATCCCTAAAGTATCCTCAACTTTCCAAAATAACCCAACACACCCTCAAGTCTCAACTTTCCAAATTAACATCAAACTTTGGTTACTTAACTTTTAACCCCATTGACTAATATAATTGCAAAATAGCACAAACTTGCAACCCAATTACAAATCAACTTCATTTATATTAAAAACATAATATAACGAAAATTCGAGGTGTTACATTAAGAACTTGTATGTGTTCACCAATGGAGGTTGTCGAAAGGGAGGTTGGGTGCGGTGGGGAAGATAACAGAGAAAGGGAAGAGTTCGCATAGGATGAAATGGGGAAGAGTTCGCCGGTGATGGAAACACGAAGAGCTCGTCGGTGATGGAAACGGGAACAAGTCTCCGATGATGAAATACACACAAACACAACAACTCCCATTTCTATGTTTCTTCCTTCATGAACTCATCGGTCATCTTGATGAAATCAAACCACACACACATTGCAACAACCATTGTTGCCACTGATCCCCTTCTCTACGTGCGTATGTATATATATATATATATATTGTGTGTATATATATTTACTGTTTGCATATATACATTTACTCTGTGTATATATGTTTACTGTATATATATTGTTAGTCCCAGATGGCTAATAAGAACAAGAACATGTATTGTAGAAAGGGGGGTGAATACAATACACAATTTTTTCACTTTAATTAATTCTTTTTTTGAAAATATTCAAATCAAGAATTACACATAGAACACATAGAACAATTAGATTGTTGCGGAAAGAACAGATAAAATCTATTCTAACAATCTTCACAAAGTAATACTGAAAACTAAATAACTTCTAAAAACACAAAGATTGAAAGCTATAAAGTTCAAAGGAGAGAAGGGAGCAGAATGTCTTGAGCACAGGAGAGAAGGGAGAGAAGGTAACCCTCTGTGATAACCCAATGTTGAACCACATTTGTTGAATCAAAGGTTATGTGATACCAGTGTGATATCATTGTGATAACCCTATTATTGGTATGTGCTCAATCATTTGTGATACAAATGTGATCCCCTTCTGTCATTTAGATGTGATATCGTAAAAATGGTAGAGATTATCTAATTGATTTGATCACGTATTTCTCGATAGAGATTATCTAACAAAATTACCTATTTACCCTTTTTTAATATAAAATGAAATTGCACGGACCGTTTTTTAGGGTATTTAATAATGTTTTTTCTTTTTCTTTTTAAGTTTTTAACCATCTATTAGTATTTTATGTGGTTGAGATCGGATCTCACAGTTACCACAAAATAATCAGTTCTCCCATGAAGGCCCCTATATATATATATATAGGGGTGGTATCTTTTGCAAACCAAACCATTCTAACAAACTCTACAAACTAATCTACACCACACATTCATCCCATCTACGGTGAACAAGAAAATGGTGGCAACAATGTAATTAAATGTACATCATGACTGAATTTTAAATACGTGAAAGGCACGCGAGGGTAAATAAGGAATAATAGAAAAAGGATTCCAAAGATGTAATTGTGACAACCGCGGATTCACCGGAAGATAGTTCCCATATTAAGATCAGAGACGGAATCATGAATCAAATCAATAGAGTTACGATGGTTCGGATTTTCTTACCTTCTTACTAACATTCATGATTCATCTGTTTACATAAGGGTTTTGAATTTAGTTTTTTCACAAATCCAGGTCGCAAGTGTAGGGAAAGAATCATGATTAGAACACACTCAGAGTGTAATATACAAGATCAAACATTCAGGAGAAATTTAAGAGCTAGACGAGGATGTGATGAAGCCGGGAAAAAAGGAACAAGGTCAGTAATGTATAAGGAATTTTCTTGGTAAAAACATTTTTTTTCAACTTTTAACCCAAGGTAGAATAACATTAGTTAGTTTAGAAGCATATATGTGTGTCTTATTGATTTATTGATCATCAACGACTGTGTTTTTTTGGGGTGATTTTTTTATAACATGCACTCCAACTGTTTTGATGAAATGCTCATGTGGGAATTTCGAGCTCTTTATTTAGGAGTTTTTGGTTACTGAATCATATAATGGTAGTATGCAGCTTCATGGACTGGTGTTGATGGTGTGTTTCATGAACTAATTGATGTAACTTGATTCATGTGTATATCACCATGTATAATGATTGATGATTCATGTGAGACTCAACTGTCAATTGATGAATTTAACAACTAATATTGATGAATAGTAATGTTAGCGGATTCATGAATCAAGAGCTATGATTCATGAAAACAGGGGAGCTAATATTGATGAATAGTAATGTTAGTGGATTCATAAGCAAAAGTATGCAAGTTTTGTAATCATGAGCTATGGTTCATGTTAAAAGGTAAAGTGTTTGTTCCTTTTGTACCAATCTTGACATAATAACTAACTTAAGTATTTGGTTTGTTACTTGTTGTATGTGTAGGGGCTAAAGTTAGGAAACTACTAAAGTTGTGGGTGGCACTTCACTTCTCGTGAATCTATGAAGTTAGCGGAGCAATTATCAAAGAAGTAGAGGGACTAAAGTGAAAGTTTGAGAGCTGGATATATAAAGTGTAGCTGATCGTTCGTTTAAAGATAACACGAGTCATTTTCTCCTATTCTCAGTTTAGAGTTTATTTCTTTACTCTCATTTTGTACATCTCTCTAGAATTAGGGTTCTTATTTCTAGTTAGGGTTTGTATTCACATCCTTCAGATCTCTTGAAGGTTTTGTAGTTCTTTACATTAGTTTGGCAAATAAGATGATGTTATGAGTTTTCACATGGTATCAGAGCCAAATCTCCGATCCCGTTCGTTCTAAACATCATCCGTTGGTAAGCTAGTGTTTTCTTTCTTTGATTCTGTGTTCAATCGATCTTCTCAAAATCTGTTTCTGGTTTTTTTTAAATATATCGAAATAGTTTGGTTCTTGCTTTCAATACTTAGATCTCTGTGTTCTTTTATTCGTGGTTACTTAACTAGACATGTTTATCTGTTATCATTTCCTCACTCTCTCTGATTTCTATCTAGATCTCAGTGGTTTTCGAGGAATGCTTAAATCAGATCTGTTATGTTAGCCTTAGTTGTTATTTGAACCAGATCTTTGTTTGTGTTTTCCTCCTTTTTTTCTTTTAGATCTCAGTGTTTCATGAGGATTGTTCAACTCAGATCTGTTATTTGATACCAACTCGGATCTGTTATTTGTCCGTTGGTTGTTTAACCAGATCTGGCTTTCGCTTTACACGATGTTTGAATAGATCTGTTGCTTTCATATTATCACCTCATCTCTCTATGATTTCTTTCTAGATCTCAGTGCTTCATGAGGATTGTTCAACTCAGATCTGTTATTTGATACCAACTCGGATCTGTTTTTTGTCCTTTGGTTGGTTAACCAGATCTGGCCTTCGTTTTACATGAACTTCTCGTCTTCAAATTTTTTTTAACAAATATTCTATGAGACTTTATTTCACTGTATACCTGCTGTGTTCAATTTTTTAAAACTAAGAGCACTCAACATTCTTGTCTTGTGGTTAGAATCTCCCCTCTTGCTTGAATCTCAGGCGGATGAGGTTATGACTTACTAAGCTCGGTGTTGATTCCTTATGTTTGTCCTCTGTTCTTGTGTTTAACTCTTGTTCATGTGTGCCTGTGAGACTCAGTTGAGGCCACACTCGCTAGATTCGATCGGATCCAGTCTCTGATAAATCATATGGACTTTGTTTTCCATTTCAGAACTCAGATCTTGATCTGATCTAGGTTTTTTGTTCTTTTTTTTGTTCCAATTCTTTACCTACTTAGTTCATTCTTTCGTATTATATGTGCCTGTGAAACTCTGTTGAGGCCGCTCATGCTAGATTCGATCAGATCCTTTCTCTGACAAACTATATGGATACTGTTTTCCACTTCAGAACTCAGATCTCGATCTTATCTAGGTTACTTGTTATATTTGTTCAGGATTTTTGATTCCAGATCTTTGATTCGTTAGAGATCTGTTTGTCTGTGTTTCCGCTGTGCTACCTGTCAAATGCTCATTGATATTCTTGTAAGTATCAGTTACTGGTGTTCTTTGTTACAGTTTCTTCCTTCATCACTGTAAGTCTTCTTTTATCCTTCATCTTTTGTGTGACCTTTTGTTCTGGTGGCTAAGAAGTTCGCCTGACCTACCATCACTGAGTGGCAAGGAATCCTGCTTACGCTTCTTAGTTTCTCACCTTGTGTGCGGGGTTTTTTTGTTCTCTATTGATATCATGCCTGGAGAAGAAGCTCCCAAAAATACAGACGAGCTATCTCGTATAGCGAAGCTGGATTTTGGGGATCCTTTATATCTCCATGCTAGTGATACCACTGGAGCTCCTATTTTAAGTCTAAAACTAACAGGTACTGAAAACTATAGAGTATGGTCCTGTGCTATGGTTATTGCTCTTGAAACCAAAAATAAACTTGGCTTTGTGGATAAATCTGTGACTCGCCCTACTGATAATGAAATATTGGGTAAACAGTGGGATAGATGTAACTCAGTTGTTCTGTCATGGATTCTTGGCTCTATATCTGAGGACTTGTTCGTTAGTCAGGTGTTTTCTAAGGTTGCTTCCCAAGTTTGGGAAGAACTAAAGGAGACATATGACAAAATTGATGGTTCTGTTACTTTTAATCTGTACCAGAAAATTAACTGCCTAAATCAAAATGGTGTTCCTGTTTCTGAGTATTATCACAAGCTAAATTCCCTGTGGAAGCAATTTGATGCCTTAATAAAACTTCCTGCTTGTACTTGCAATGCATCTCATGATTTTTCAAACCACAATCAACTAATAAAACTGATGCAGTTTCTAATGGGGCTAGATGATATGTACACTCACATAAGAAGTAACATTTTAACAAGTGAACCTCTCCCCTCAGTAAAAACTGCATTCTCTTTAGTATCAAGAGAGGAATCCCATCGTGGAATGTCTAGGTCCTCTTCTGATACCAAAGGTCAAACCTCTGCTTTTTTTGGAAAAACTTCTAATACAAGGAAACAGTCAGGGAAAAGTCCCCTTATATGTAAACATTGTGGTCTAAATGGTCATACTATTGAAAGGTGTTTTAAGTTGGTTGGTTTTCCCAAGGATTTTCAGTTTACAAAAACCAAATCTAATCAATTTCCTAAGTCCTCATCAAATAATGCTTCTACCACTGAGAATTCTGCCCAGGGTCAGAACTCTTCATCCTCGCTCACTGAAGAGCAAATTACCAAGTTACTATCTCTCATTGATCCAAAGCAATATGAGAAAATTTCTGGAAACATGGCTGGTATGTTTTTTGCTAACACATCTAATATCTCTGCTTTATCTTCCAAATTAGATAAATCTGGTTGGGTTATAGATTCCGGTGCTAATCAGCATATGACTTCTTCTGTGTCTTGTTTGGACAATGTTGTGGATATTTCTGATTTAAAACTAAGAGTAACACAACCTAATGGTAATGAAGCCATAATTAATAAAATTGGGAATCTTAAACTAAATGACAAGGTCACGCTGTTTGATGTGTTAGTTGTCCCAGATTTTCATGTAAATTTACTCTCAGTCCATAAGGTGGCTAGGGACAGTAAGATTTTTGTGGGATTTAATGAAGTCAAGTGTTTTTTAATTCAGGGTTTACCTGCAATGAAAGTTGTGGGGACTGGTAGTGAACGAGGAGGTCTTTACTTCTTTGATCATATTACCAAAAGTAATTCTTTTGTTTCATGCACTAATCACAATGTAAATTCATCACATATGTCTATTCTTTGCAATGTTTCATATCAACTATGGCATAGTCGATTAGGACACCCAGCTGATCAAGTCTTAAATGTTCTAAAACATTCTTTGAATTTGGGAAATAGTCTAGATTTTGGCCCTTGTGAAATTTGCCATAAGGCTAAACAGGCTAGAGATAAATTTTGTCTTAGTGACCATACCACTAAGAATCTTGGGGACTTGATTCATATTGATTTGTGGGGTCCTTATCGAGTGGCAAGTAGAGAAGGGTACAAATATTTTCTCACCATAGTTGATGATTTCACTAGATCTGTGTGGATTTACTTGTTAAGGCATAAAAATGAAGTTTATGACAATATTGTGAATTTTCACAGCTTACTAAATACTCAATTTGGAAAACGTGTAAAAGTGTTCAGAAGTGATAATGGATCTGAGTTCGTAAATAATATGTTAGGTGAGTTTTTTAGGAAAAATGGAATTGTGCATCAAACATCTTGCATCTACACACCCCAACAAAATGGGGTTGTAGAACGCAAGCATCGTCATTTACTTAATGTTGCTAGGGCTCTCATGTTTCAAGGAGAAGTTCCATTGAATATGTGGAGTGAGTGTATCCTCACTGCCACATATCTCATAAATAGAACTCCATCTTCTGTTTTAAATGGGAAATCTCCTTACGAACTTGTTTATGGTTTTGCACCAGTTTTGGATCATTTAAGAAATTTTGGATGTCTTTGTTTTGCAATTAAGCATAATAACACTGATAAATTTTCTGCTAGAAGTGAAAAATGTGTTTTACTTGGCTATTCTAATTCCAATAAAGGGTATAGATTATATAGTCTTGATTCAAAACAAATTGTTATTTCTAGAGATGTAAAATTCTATGAAACTATTTTTCCGTTCAAAATGAGCAAAACCAAACAAGATTCTGTTTCAAATGAGTATGATTCTAGTGATTTGAATACTTTAAATTTTTTTGATTCCATTTTTGTTCAAACTATTGAGTTTAATCTGGATCCAACCAATGATGATAATAGGGAGAGTGCTCAAGAAAATTCAAATGATAATGGTTCTGAAAATAATAATAGCAACCATGATTGTTTGGACAGTCAAGATAGAGCTACCGAATCAAATAATCCTGGCAATTTTATGAATAGGGCTACCGGATCTAACGATCCTGGCAGTACTTGAGCCACTGGATTTAATGATTCTGGCGGTACTAGGACAGTTGCCAATGATCATGGGGAGGCTGAATTTAGTCCCTTACGTGTTCAACAACATGATGAAATCTTGAGCTCCCCTTCTGAGGGAAACACTTCTGAACCAAGCACAAGTCTTATTAGAAAATCCAGTCGCACTTCAAACTTGCCTCATAGATTTAGTGATTATATAGTTGAGGGTAAGGTGAAGTATGGGCTTGAGAAAGTTGTCAATTATGCTAGTCTTAGTCAGGAAATTTTTTGTTTCGTGTCAACCTTAAATAAGGCTGTTGAACCTGAAACTTTTATGAGGCTAGTAAGAATCAAAATTGGATTGTCGCTATGAATGACGAAATGGAGGCCCTGTATAGAAACAATACTTGGGTTTTAACAGATTTGCCTCCAGGCCGTAAACCAATTGGATGTAAATGGGTTTACAAAATCAAATATAAGTCAAGTGGAGAAATAGAAAGATATAAGGCCAGGTTAGTGGCCAAGGGTTTTTTACAAAGAGAAGGTCTTGACTATGAAGAGACTTTCTCTCCAGTAGTTAAAATGGTAACTGTTCGGTGTGTTATTGCCTTAGCCGTTCAGAACAAATGGCCTTTGTGTCAACTTGACATAAATAATGCTTTCTTATATGGTGATTTAAATGAAGAAGTGTATATGTCATTACCTCCAGGATATTTTACATCCAATGATCGAAGAGTTTGTAAGTTAGTAAAGTCTCTTTATGGTTTAAAACAGACTCCAAGACAGTGGTATGAGAAACTGTCTTCCTGTCTTGTTGAAACTGGTTTTGTACAATGTTCCAGTGATTATTCGTTGTTTACTAAAAGTGTTAATTATGTGTTTTTAATTCTTTTAGTCTATGTTGATGACATTGTACTTACTGGAAATGATTTGACTGAAATTAACAAAGTTAAAGAACACTTACAATCTAGTTTCAAAATAAAAGATTTGGGTGAGTTAAAATTTTTTCTGGGAATTGAAATTTTAAGAACCGAACAAGGAGTTTGCATGTCCCAAAGAAAGTACTGCTTAGAATTATTAAGCGGCTTTGGTTATCTAGGGGTTAAACAAATAGGTACACCAATGGACATGAATTTAGTGGTGACTGATTCTTTGGGTTCAGACTCTAAAGATCCTCCCTTAAAAGATTTTACTTCTTTTCAAAGATTAGTAGGAAGGTTAATATATCTTTTGAATACTAGACCAGATATTGCATTTGCTGTACATTGCCTAAGTCAGTTTATGCATTCTCCTAGATTATCTCATTTGAAGTTAGCTCTTAGGGTTTTGAGATATTTGAAACTGTCTCCTGGAAAAGGAGTTAACTTCTCTCCATCTACAGATTTTAAGTTAAATGTTTATGTTGATGTTGACTGGGGAAAGTATCTTACGACACGTCGGTCAGTTACTGGATATTGTTTGTTTCTGGGAAATAGCATGATTTCGTGGAAGAGTAAGAAACAGACCACTGTTTCGCGTTCTTCTGCAGAATCAGAGTACAGGGCAATGACCTCTGCACTCTGTGGAATTATTTGGGTTTTTGAAGTATTAACAGATTTGAAAATTAAAAATTTACTTCCAATAGATTTACATTGTGATAACAAGTCTGCTATTCAAATTGCAAATAACCCTGTTTTCCATGAAAGAACTAAGCATATTGAGATCGATATTCACCAAGTAAGGAACAAAATATCTTCTGGAATGTTGAGAACTGTTAAGGTTGCTTCAGCAGAAAATCCAGCGGATATTTTTACTAAATCTCTTGGAATAAATCAACATAACTATCTTTGTGGAAAATTAAAGTTATTGGATTTATTCAGGCGTCAAGATTGAGGGCGGGTGTTAAAAGGTAAAGTGTTTGTTCCTTTTGTACCAATCTTGACATAATAACTAACTTAAGTATTTGGTTTGTTACTTGTTGTATGTGTAGGGGCTAAAGTTAGGAAACTACTAAAGTTGTGGGTGGCGCTTCACTTCTCGTGAATCTATGAGGTTAGCGGAGCAAGTATCAAAGAAGTAGAGGGACTAAAGTGAAAGTTTGAGAGCTGGATATATAAAGTGTAGCTGATCGTTCGTTTAAAGATAACACGAGTCATTTTCTCATATTCTTAGTTTAGAGTTTATTTCTTTACTCTCATTTTGTACATCTCTCTAGAATTAGGGTTCTTATTTCTAGTTAGGGTTTGTATTCACATCCTTCAGATCTCTTGAAGGTTTTGTAGTTCTTTACATTAGTTTGGCAAATAAGATGATGTTATGAGTTTTCACATCATGAAAACAATTCATGAATATGGTAAATTGTAATCATGATTATTAAATACATTAGCAGGGCATCCTTGGAGATGTATTCGTGAGTTTTAAAAAAATTGGATATGAATGATGATAACATGAATTGGAGATGGATGATGATAAAAACAATTGTGATTTGGCGGATACTAGATACATGATCAAATCCCTACAAATATGCTTAGTTGCTATAATTAAGATATAATCAACAAAAAAGAGAAAAATAATTTAATTACACAATTACAAATCAGCCCTTTCGGATTAAATTGATTAAAATTAATAATAAATTAAAAATATTAAAATTGATTGGCTATAAGGTTGTTTCCATAATTTCTTAGAAATGAATGGTTTGCAAAAGAAACCTCCCCTATATATATATATATATATATATATATATATATATATATATATATATATATATATATATATATATATATATATATATGTGTGTGTGTGTGTGTGTGTGTGTGTGTGTGTTTGTGTTTTAAGTGTGTAATTTAAACATTAGTGTGTTTTTTAGTTGCAGATATGGACATGGGTTTGGGGAAGAAGAGGTATGGATGTGGGTTTGTGGGTTTGGGGTTAGGGAAGAAGAAGAGAGGAGCATAAAAAAAATAAAAAAGTAAATAGTGAAAAAGACAACTTAAAAAAAGTCAAAAACTCAAAAATAAAAACAATTAATATTAAAATGAAGATATAAAGAAAATGACTAAAATACTCTTCATTTAATGGATGGGGGTTAACCTCCGTTAGTGAGAGGGACCAAAACGAGTCAAAAAAGCAAACAGTAGTGGCTAATTTGTAATAAACGAATTCTAGGGACGATTTTCGTTATTTTTTACAAACCACAGGGACCAAAATTAAGATTTACTAAAAAAAACTAACTTATAAACTAGTTTATTTTTTAGGTACATGTTTGGATGACCATAAACTAGTTTATAAGCTACTTTGAGTAGCATTTGAATAGTTTTTTATGAATATTCTAATTATACTCTCATTAATATCAATTATTATTTATTAACTACTATTATAAATAGACATTAATTTTATAAATTTTATTATTATTAATTAATAAATATTAATTTATTTTAACTGCAAATTATTAAATTAAATTTAATTATACATTGATTTTAATTTTTAATTATTTAAAGTTATTGTTAATAATATAAATTATTTATATATATATATATTTTTAATATAAATTAATATATTTTAATTAGCAATTACTATTTTCTTTTTTATTATTATTTAATTATTTTTTTCATGATATATGTAACGGTTATTTAAAATCACAAGCTAACATATATTTTTTTTCTAAAACTTGTTTAACAAATTTAAAATTTATAGTGTATATGTATTAATAAATTTTAAATTCTTTTAATTAACATATTATATTATTTAATTTTTCTTTACTATATTGGTTACCTTAATTAACATATTATACTGTTATAAATTTGTTTTAATTATATAATTAAATATTGTAATTGATAATTTTTTAAAGATGTCCTTTTTGTTCATTTAAGATGCTTATAAGCTATTTTTTTCAAACATTACTTTCTCATCAGCTAGCTTATCAGCTATCAGTTAACTTATCAGTTAACAACTAGCTTATAAGTCGGCATATCAACTAGTTTGGCAAACATAGCCTTAATCACTAGCTTTCTTTATTTTCTTTATTACAGAAGTGCATTTAAATATTTTCATAAAATTCTTTAATTTTCTATATATAAAAGAACATAAAATTATAATTTATTTTGAAAAATAACAAATTTTAGTTATAAAGAGAAATTTTATAATAAAATAAAATACAAAATATAAAATAAATATATGTTATTCTTTAAAAGAATAATATTTTTTAAGGAAAGACTAAAATGTCTTTCACTCTAACGAAGAAAATAAACAAAGATAACGACCACGGACCACTTTTAAATGAAAATGAAAACAACAAGAATTCTTTTTGGACTTGTCAAAGTTCACGTCATATTTTCAAAACTTTCATTAAACCTCAGGACCAAAAATAAGTTTATTTGATTACATTTTATGTAATATTATTTATTTATATTATTATTTTTATAAAAAGAAAATAAAGATTTTGAATTAATTATTCGTTTTAAAAAAAATTAAAAAAGAAAAATCAAAATGAAGAAAGTTTAGGACATACAAATCAATGCTTGGAATTCGTAAAAACTCCATAAAAATAGTTACTCATGGGAAAGAAAATAAATTCTGAAATTAAATAAATAATAAAAAATAATAAAAAAATAATATTATATTAAATTTGTTGAATACTTTAATGTTATGATCTTAAAATAGGAAATTTGGAATTGAATATAAATTTTTTTAAGATTTTGAATTTTTGTTCTTTATTCCTGATTTTTTGAAGAGTATATTTGAAGTGCCATTGCATGTTGCCTATATATATATTGTTTTATAAAATACTTATATTGTACTTATTAAAAGAATTCAAAATTAAATTTTATAATTTATTATTACATCTATATAATTTGTTTAAATTTTATGTATAAACTTCATAATTTATATTAATTTTAGTTTTCAGTTTTCTAACACTTCAGTTACATTACATGTGTAAGTAGCCATTTAGATTTTTGTGTTAAGTAAAAAATACAATAGGTATTATAATTTAATTTTATGTGTATTTTAAGAAGTTAAATTTTCATATATTTATTATTTCAAAAACTAATTTCTTAAATAACTAAAAATACAATAATATATTTAATCAAACAAACATATATAATATATATACATATATATCGGATAATAACATTAATTATTTTAAATTAACATATTAGAAGATAATTAATTATTTTAAATTAACATATTAGAAGATAATTAATTATTTTAAATTAACATATTAGAAGATATCTCATAGATCTCACATATTTTTCGCCTTTTCGGTACTCAAGTGATTAAGTTTATATATATGTTACAAGTCATAGGTTCAATTGAGAAATGGTAAGTGTGTGATAAATAGAGAAGTAATCTTAGCCATTCATTCAGTCAAGATCGGCTTTGATTGGTCAAAGTTGCGGTTGTTCCAAAAATAGAAAGGCAGTTTCGTAACTTTTACAAATACGCGGGACGAGTTCATATGTGAACCTGTGTGATTAACATATGAACTATCTGTTCATATGTGAACCCATGTTATTATGATACAAAACTCTCGCCCGCGTATTTTGAGGATTTTTGAACTCGTCCAGTGTATTTTACGAAACCCTATGTTGTGCAGCTATGAAAGTAGATGTGGCACGAATTGTAGAAAAGTGTAGGACGTGCTCGTTAGTCAAAGCTGAACATCAAAATTCGTACGGAAGTTTTCAGTCTTTGGAAATTCCGGAATGGAAGTGGGAGAAGATTACCATGGACTTTGTGACAAAGTTACCGAGAACGCAAAAGGGTAACGACACTATATGGGTAATCGTAGATAGATTGACCAAGAGTGCTCACTTTCTGGCTATAAAAGAAGCGTCACCAATAGATAAATTGGCGAAGCTGTATGTAACACCCCGCTTACCACGACACAATATTGTCCGCTTTGCCCCACTGGCTCACGGCTTTGTTCTTGGCGACCTGGCGAGGACTTCCCAGGGGGTCACCCATCCTGGTACTACTCCCACCCAAGCACGCTTAACCACAGTGTTCCCAAGGTACCCGCATGCTTGTGGCCCCAAAACGCGTTGTGTCTGGTAAGACCAAGGTTTACTAATATACCCAACATCTCTCCTGTCCACGGCCGATGTGGGATATGCCTAAGGTGTTACACATACCCCCCCCCTTAGGGACTCATCGTCCTCGATGAGGTTTGCCCCACCATCCCGAACGGCACAGGAGTGGCTCTGATACCATTTGTAACACCCCGCTTACCACGACACAATATTGTCCGCTTTGCCCCACTGGCTCACGGCTTTGTTCTTGGCGACCTGGCGAGGACTTCCCAGGGGGTCACCCATCCTGGTACTACTCCCACCCAAGCACGCTGATAACTCTATTTTTAGAGTTATTATTTCCATTTATTTTCCACTTTATTTTGTCAATTTTAGCCATTTCACTTCTAAAAACCCACATTCTTATTATAATTCTCGAAAATGAGCAAAAGGAGTGAACCATAGTATTTAATGAACTATTTGGTGGAATTTGGGTGTTTTCCACGTTTTATCCTGCAGTGACCACTGTTGTGCCCACTCCGGCTGCCCACTATTCGAGCTGATCAAGGAAGACAAAAGAAACTATTAGTTGGGATCTAATTTTCTGGAAGAAGAAGGTTCATTGGCAGGGAAATGGCTGGAGGAAGTACAAAATGGCATCTACATAGAAGATTGCAACAAGTACTCCTTTTTGTACTTGGAAATTGACTTGGAGATGGATCCATTGGGTAATTGGTTTACACAAGGGGCTGATTTCTGCCATTACACAGCAGTTTTTACCCATTGGAAGACTCATCTCTTTTGTGTAATATCCAAGTCTTTCCCCTAGTATATAAAGGAGCACTTGGGTTCATTTATTGCATCATCTAGCATTCTTACAATCATCTTGGGTTAAGTTTAGATAGCTTTAATTTCTCTCATCTACCACATTAGTTTTAGTCTTTTAATTACTGCATGAACTTAGCTTTAATTTCTGTAATTTCCTTTCCTAGTTAATTGTAGTTCGAAAAGCACAGTGGACAGGGACGAATTCTCGTTCCCCACTGTGAGCACTATTCAATCCACTTTCAGTTTTATTATGTGCAAATCTTCATCTTTTGTCTTCTTTACTTCGGAAATGTTAGGCTAAACATCCTTTGGGATGTAGGAAGGAGAAGTACCTGGATTTTATAGAAAATGCTTGAGTAATCTTTATACTTAGAATATTTATTGTTTTGGTCATTCATTCTCGATATTTACCCAAAGATGCGAACAAGCCGATCACTTGCAAGGATCTAAAAGTCTAGTTCTTAACTTAGAAATGAGTAGAACGCAGTGACACGAGCTTGAATGATGCTAGGGGATTCGAAAGAATTCTTATGACACTTACGAAAGTGAGGTCGGCATAGTGAGCTAATCTCTGCCCACTGGAGTAGTAGGCAAGCTAATTTGTGTATTAAAAACACTTAGAGTATTTGTCTCTACACATTCCATCGAGGCCTGAAAAGGTCCATTTAGAGATTACCATTGACAAAACAACAAGTGCTAAGAGTATGGGATTTTCATCTAAAGGTGTGAGTATTTTGTAACCGGGCTTTTCTAGCGAAAATATCTACCACGAATACGAGGATCACTCTAAGGACCGAGTATTTGAGATAAAATTTAGGGAAAATCCAACCTACATTCCTCCTTTTTATCATTTAGTAATTCGTTTAAAGTAGCTATTTCACCAAACCAAACCAAAGTATTATTTTCCTCTCTAGTTGAAACTTGTAAAAGGAGCTCATGAGAACCGTATTGTCTTGATTGTCCAGTCTCTGTGGATTCGATTCTGGTATTTTACCAACTATTACTTGTTGTGACGATCATAGTGGACAGTGTACACTTGCACTCCCCACTGTGGACAGTTTGCAAACCACTGCGAT
This sequence comes from Saussurea involucrata, assembly GCA_033807775.1. Classification (NCBI taxonomy): domain Eukaryota; kingdom Viridiplantae; phylum Streptophyta; class Magnoliopsida; order Asterales; family Asteraceae; genus Saussurea; species Saussurea involucrata. Next base: position 199,615,839 of record CM066320.1, on the reverse strand, counting down.
TTAAGCACCACATTTCGCCCGTACCACACGCTTAACCACAGAGTTCCCAAGGAACCCGCATGCTTGTGGCCCCAAAACGCGTTGTGTCTGGTAAGGCCAAGGTTTACTAATATACCCAGCATCTCTCCTGTCCACGGCCGATGTGGGATATGCCTAAGGTGTTACACATGGTGTGGCTGCTGGGATACTCCGCGCCTAGTGTGTGTACCGTCAAGCCCGACTGCCGCTCGCACCTGAAATCACAACATATTGGGAAAAGGGTAAGCTAAACGCTTAGTGAATCCTATCACACACGCAGGTAGCAACCCCACGTATATCGCCCCTATTCGCCAGTAGGCAACATCACCATCACCACGGATATAAATCCACATAATAATTAACGTATAAATGCGAACCTCGGTCCCACCGAGCGCACCAAAAATATATCGATACAAGCTCAGTCCCACCGAGCCCTCGGTCCCACCGAGTAAAGATAATACAATTGTACTAGCTCAGTCCCACCGAGCCCTCGGTCCCACCGAGTTTCTACGCCACCCGCGTATACAAACTTCGGCCCCACCGAGTTCCTACGCCACCCTCGTATACAAACTTCGGCCCCACCGAGTTCCTACGCCACCCGCGTATACATGACAATATACCCGGTCCCACCGAGTTCCTCCAGTCCCACTGAGGTGTACACAAGCATACATAATTCACATACACATTCAACAGATCACAACTAGATATCACATCCCAACTAATTCACGTAAACACGTAATAACACATAATAACACGTAACACAAAATAACGATATGCATGAAATTCCTAACTACGCGGTGAGAGAACTCACCTCAAAACAACACGACGCGCTCCCGAGCCGCAACACCAGCACGTCAACCTTCCTCACTTTTTCCAACCTAAATACGCACTAAGAACGTCAACGGAAGGTCCCAACTCACGACACTTTTACTAGTTTAACAAAACTAAAATTCCAGCTTTTATACTAAAAACGTAAGTCTGTTCGGGACCCATTTTACCCCTGCTAAACTGATCAAACCAAAAATCTAATTCAACATTCAGGAAGTTCAATGCCCTACGGTTCCAGGGACGTATCGCACGCGTCCTAACGATATTCCTAGCACTCTATATGAATTTTACAAAAACACCTCTCAGAGCAGCTAAAACAGGACCTGTCCGTATAAAATGGCAATTTGACACTAGCTATGGCCCGAACTGGTTTTTCCACAAAACATATAAAAGTTACTAGACTCAGAATGGGAACTTTTGGCACCAGTTCCATCCCAATCCGACATTCCTAACAGACGATATAGCTTTTACAAAACAGGGCAGAAACTGCACGATTTACATAAAATGATAACTTTTGAACTTGAACCCAATAAGTTATCTTAATCCAAACAGACCCACGAAGAAACATGACTTACTGAATTAGGGTTAACATGGGCTGAACAAAACCATGCACCACCCACTGCCGCCTCCGGCGGTGGTGGTGGCTGGCGGTATTCTCGCGACGAACAAAACGAAAAGACACGGAAAGGAAAACGAATAGCAAGCAGCGGTGTTCCTCTCCTTCCCGGCGTCTCTCACTCTCCGGCGAACACTCTCCCTCTCTCTCCTCTCGCCGGCGACCACACTCCCTTTCCCTCTCGATTTCCCTCTCGATTTCCCTCTCTCTCTCTCTCCGATTTCCCTCTCTCTCGGCCGAACACCACCAAAAGGGGGAGGGGGGATGACTAAAGGGTTCTTGGGGAGTTACTAGCATGAAACCGAAGGGGAAGAGGAAGGGGTGTCTCTTGGCTGATCCCATGCACAAGTTTGGCCCCCCTTGCCACTTTTGGCCCCTCAACTAAACTCTTCTCGCAAACCAACAAAATAGTTGACATATTTAACAATTAGGTCCAAATCGTCTAATCCCGTTAACGGAAACCACGTTAAATAATAGCTTAAAAAAAGATTAATAATACGAAAATACATACCGGGATACGGGCTTTACAACTCTCCCCCACTTGGATTAGACTTCGTCCTCGAAGTCTATGCCCGTGAATAGCTATAGATAGGTCTCCCACATCTCAACCTCAGGTTCCCAAGTTCACTCGGAACACTTTCGGTGTTTCCACTAGACCTTCACTAACTGGAATTTAAAATTTCCCACACCGCCTAAAAATCTCTCGAATACTTTTCTTACCACAAAATTCCTTCAAGTACACCGCAAGTATGATCGGAGGAACACTCCAACAACTGGATTCATTCCTAGTCAAACGACTTCGGTTGTCTCCCAACCATAGATAATCCAAACATCCCGATTCAAATTTCAAGCTCTAACCATTCTAAAGTTGCTCACCAATATACCCTACAGGATACTCGAATTCGATCATTCCTATCATTAACTGTCGATTAACTTTCACGAGTTCTAATAGACTCCCACAATTTATTTCACATGAATTATCAAACCAGTAAATTTATAATCACCCACGAAGGTCATTCCACCACAACCATTCACCACAAGCAAACATCTCAGGATTACTACTACCATCAACATAATTTCCTTAAAATCGGCTACAATTCCCCAATTACACTAAGGCATTTGGCCTCAAGCCCAAAAGTCGACACCTAAGTATACTATTTACCTCAAAAATTCTACGCATTTATCCTCTTTATTACAAAGGGCATCATTCCCTAACCGATACTATTCGGCCTACAGTACCCACACGCGTGGGATACCCAACCTTCCACCATCGACGTATCTTCCACACTCGCTCTACGAAGCCTAGTTACACCCCAACGCCTACCTCTCAGGTACGTCTCAAGTCCCGACACATCGGAGCTACCTCTCAGGTAAGTGCCCAAGACTGTATCCTCTTAGTGCCTACTGGAAAGTCAAGGTCATAACACATGAATACCGGAGTCCCACCCCGAGATACCCAACCGACCATTAAGACCAAGCAATTGACCCATGACTATCACGGACAAAATTCGGAATTTCCCCCGAAACTCTCTCGCGTTTGGCATTTTCCTCCAAAACTGCCACCTCCTGAGCACTACCTATCGACTCGAGAAGAGGTGCAACCACTGTTAACCGTTGACACAAGCCCCACAGTGGCTCATCATCCAGATGTCGACTAAGTGCGTCCGTAACAACATCCGCTTTACCGGGGTGGTAAAGTATCTCACCATCATAATCCTTGACCACGTCAAGCCACCTCCTCTGACGCATGTTGAGGTTTTGCCGGTCATCAAGTACTGGAGGCTTTTATGGTTAGTGTATACACTTGACGCCATACAAATAGTGCCTCCAAATCTTGAGAGCAAACACCACCAAATCTTACATACCCTCCGGCAAAGTCAACATCGGAGCCTCGCATAACGCCTGCGTAGCTCCTCAAAGCCCTCTGCTGCTCTTCACCCCAACTAAAAGCCGCAGATTTCTTCGTCAATCGGGTCATCGGTAAAGCAATCTTGGAGAAATCCTGAATGGATCTCCGGAAGTACCCTGCTAACCCAAGAAAACTCCGTACTTCAGTGAGAGTCTTTGGCACTTCCCACCGCATCACATCCGTAATCTTGGCCGAATCCACCATAATACCATTCTGGTTCACGACATGCCCTCGAAAGTGGACCTCTCGTAACCAGAACTCACACTTGGAGAGCTTAGCATACAACTTCTCCCGCCTCAAAACTTCCAAAACTTCTCGCAAATGCATCTCATGCTCTTCCTTCGACTTCGATTACACAAGAATATCGTCGATGAACACGATCACCGATCGATCCCACATAGGGCTACATACCCGGTTCATGAGGTCCATGAACGCTGCGGGTGCATTGGTGAGCCCGAGAGGCATCACCACAAACTTGTAAATGGCCATAACGTGAACGAAAAGCCGTCTACTCCGTATCCTCTCTCCTCACCCGCATCCGATGATACCCCGATCTCAAATCAACCTTAGAGAACCACGAGGCTCCCTGAAGCTGATCGAACAAGTCATCGATCCTTGGCGGAGGATAACGATTCTTCACCGTAAGCTTATTCAACTCACGGTAGTCTATACACATCCGTTGGGACCCGTCTTTCTTTTTCACAAACAGAATCGGGGCTCCCCACGGTGGAAAACTCGGCTTGATGAACTCCTCCACGGTCAGAGTAGTGCGCTCGTTAAACGTTAGAGCAGTAGCACACCAGTCCTTCGCTCCGTCTCGCAACAGATTCACCGCGAAGCGAACCTTCTAGTTCGCAGGACAACCACCGGTAAGGAATGTACACTCCATAACCGATCCCGACTCTCTTGTTCGGGGCTGCCCACCCGCAGGGGGTGGAGTCGCCGCGATGCGCTCCTCCATCGACACTATTACCTCATCACGAATGGCGGTAATAATCTCGGGGATCGCCTCCTCAAAATATGCGTCACCTCGCCCGCAAACATCTCACGAATCTGATCAGCAATAATTACAGCATCAGCATCTGGATCAGCTTTGTTGTTCCTCCTTAACGAGCTACTAGCACACATTAAAACCTGCTACCTACGCTCACGCTCAACTCTTCGGATTCTCCGTGACTTTCCCCGACTCGAGCACGGATCCTGTGCTTCAGATAGTATGAGCTCTGCTACTACCCTTCACACCTATCCTTACTCGTTTCGAGTCCTGTCCCGGGACGTCCAAGTAGTTGCTTACCACAAACAAACACATATGCCCATTCCGGCATATGCAAACACTTTTCCTAGCTCCCTAGAAAAGTCGTAATACCCCACTACCCTTGCTAGAACGGAACCCCCACTAGCCCTGACGAGTCGCCTAGTGAACGCACAGTCGTATACAGTGGAAACCAGATAGACATTCGAATATAAGATTCTATCCTACCACGGTTGGACTCAAACAAGAGCTGCGCAATAGAACTAAATCCAACATTCTAAGGCTATTCAGTTCCTACTGCATACAACCTAAGGTGCATTCACATAACAACCTATCAAGGCTAGCATGAGTTCCTAATAGCAAGTAACAAGTATACAGTACCACAAAATCCACGTAAGCAATCTAGCATACATACTCATATGTAAACGCTATTCCCAGCTCACTAGGAATTTCATCTCATCCCACTACTCTTGCTACAACGGAATCCCTGTTAGCCATAACGAGTTGCCTCGCGAATACCCAGTCGCACGCAGCGTGAATCAAATAGACATTCGAATACAAGATTCTATCCTAGAACGGTTGGACTCAAACAAGAGCTGCGCAATAGAACTAAATCAAATATTCTAAGGCTATATGATTCTTACTGCATACAACCTATAGGGCCTTCACTTAACAACCTACTATAACTAGCATTGATTCCTACTAGCAAGCAGTCATCGTATAGTACAGTGTAAACAACCTAGGCAATCTAGCATGCATACCCTATGCCTAGAAAGCAATAAATACACTAAGCACTGTACCTTCCCACATAGCGTCGGCTGACTGTACACACTGCGCCCCCGATCACCGTTTCCCAAACGGGTTTTCCTTTTTCCTTTATTCTCAAAGATTTTAGTAAAAGAGTTTAAAACTTCATAGTCGCAACTTGAGACCAAACACACCGAGATGTGTTTGATTCACTCAAGCTGTGCTCTGATACCAAGTTGTAACGTCCCAAAAATTACAAGGAATTTAAAATTTTAAAAACATGCATTTCATTATAAAACAATCACAATTTAATAATTCGTAACTCAAATGAAGTTAACGTCGTTAACTCGAACAGTCAATAAAGTTTATGCAGCGGAAATTTCATAAAATAAAATCCAAAGGTTTGAAAGTGAAACTTAAACAATTCTTGACACTCCGCGCCTAGTGTGTGTACCGTCAAGCCCGACTGCCGCTCGCACCTGAAATCACAACATATTGGGAAAAGGGTAAGCTAAACGCTTAGTGAATCCTATCACACACGCAGGTAGCAACCCCACGTATATCGCCCCTATTCGCCAGTAGGCAACATCACCATCACCACGGATATAAATCCACATAATAATTAACGTATAAATGCGAACCTCGGTCCCACCGAGCACACCAAAAATATATCGATACAAGCTCAGTCCCACCGAGCCCTCGGTCCCACCGAGTAAAGATAATACAATTGTACTAGCTCAGTCCCACCGAGCCCTCGGTCCCACCGAGTTCGTACGCCACTCGCGTATACAAACTTCGGCCCCAGCGAGTTCCTACGCCACCCGCGTATACATGACAATATACCCGGTCCCACCGAGTTCCTCCAGTCCCACTGAGGTGTACACAAGCATACATAATTCACATACACATTCAACAGATCACAACTAGATATCACATCCCAACTAATTCACGTAAACACGTAATAACACATAATAACACGTAACACAAAATAACGATATGCATGAAATTCCTAACTACGCGGTGAGAGAACTCACCTCAAAACAACGCGACGCGCTCCCGAGCCGCAACACCAGCACGTCAACCTTCCTCACTTTTTCCCACCTAAATACGCACTAAGAACGTCAACGGAAGGTCCCAACTCACGACACTTTTACTAGTTTAAAAAAACTAAAATTCCAGCTTTTATACTAAAAACGCAAGTCTGTTCGGGACCCATTTTACCCCTGCTAAACTGATCAAACCAAAAATCTAATTCAACATTCAGGAAGTTCAACGCCTTACGGTTCCAGGGACGTATCGCACGCGTCCTAACGATATTCCTAGCACTCTATATGAATTTTACAAAAACACCTCTCAGAGCAGCTAAAACAGGACCTGTCCGTATAAAATGGCAATTTGACACTAGCTATGGCCCGAACTGGTTTTTCCACAAAACATATAAAAGTTACTAGACTCAGAATGGGAACTTTTGGCACCAGTTCCATCCCAATCCGACATTCCTAACAGACGATATAGCTTTTACAAAACAGGGCAGAAACTGCACGATTTACATAAAATGATAACTTTTGAACTTGAACCCAATAAGTTATCTTAATCCAAACAGACCCACGAAGAAACATGACTTACTGAATTAGGGTTAACATGGGCTGAACAAAACCATGCACCACCCACTGCCGCCTCCGGCGGTGGTGGTGGCTGGCGGTATTCTCGCGACGAACAAAACGAAAAGACACGGAAAGGAAAACGAACGATTACCTCGCTGCAACTCCTCCTTCTTCTCGATTCCGGTAGCAAGAAGCGGTGTTCCTCTCCTTCCCGGCGTCTCTCACTCTCCGGCGAACACTCTCCCTCTCTCTCCTCTCGCCGGCGACCACACTCCCTTTCCCTCTCGATTTCCCTCTCGATTTCCCTCTCTCTCTCTCTCCGATTTCCCTCTCTCTCGGCCGAACACCACCAAAAGGGGGAGGGGGGATGACTAAAGGGTTCTTGGGGAGTTACTAGCATGAAACCGAAGGGGAAGAGGAAGGGGTGTCTCTTGGCTGATCCCATGCACAAGTTTGGCCCCCCTTGCCACTTTTGGCCCCTCAACTAAACTCTTCTCGCAAACCAACAAAATAGTTGACATATTTAACAATTAGGTCCAAATCGTCTAATCCCGTTAACGGAAACCACGTTAAATAATAGCTTAAAAAAAGATTAATAATACGAAAATACATACCGGGATACGGACTTTACACTGTATATTGATGAAGTGGTGTCAAGGCATGGTATACCGGTGTCTATAGTGTCGGATCGTGATAGTCGGTTTACCTCGAGGTTTTGGCAGTCACTACAAGGAGAATTGGGTACAAAAGTTAGTTTGAGCACTGTTTATCATCCACAAACGGACGGGCAAAGCGAAAGAACTATTCAAACTTTGGAAGATATGCTCAGGTCGTGTGTATTAGATTTTGGAGGTAACTGGGATACGCATCTACTGTTAGTAGAATTTGCGTATAACAATAGTTATCATTCCAGTATTGGAAGAGCACCTTTTAAAGCTTTGTATGGTCGGAAATGTAGAACTCCGGTGTGTTGGTTAGAAGCTGGAGAAAAGCAATTTGTTGGTCCGAAACTTGTGCAACAAATGGCTGATAAAGTAAAAGAGATTCAGAAGCATATGAAAGCGGCTCAGGATCGACAAAAGAGTTATGCTGATCCGAAAAGAAGACCAAAAGAATTCCAAATTGGGGAGCGTGTGATGCTTAAGGTATCCCCATGGAAAGGTGTGATAAGGTTTGGTAAACGTTGGAAATTGAGTCCTCGTTTTCTAGGACCTTTCTTCATAACTAAAAGAGTTGGATTACAAGCATATAAGTTGGATTTTCCACTTGAATTGGAAGGAATCCACAATACCTTCCATGTTTGCTACCTTCGGAAATGTTTAGCCGAAGAAGATGATGTGATTCCACTTACTGACGTAAGAGTGGATGAAAAGAGCCGTTGTGTGGAAGAACCGGAGGCAATCTTGGAAAGATCAGTTAAAAAGTTACGTAATAATAAGGAGGTGGTTATGTTAAAGGTTCAATGGAAACACCATCTAGGTGCTAACGTAACGTTAGAGCCGGAAGAGGATATGAAGATTAGATATCCTCACTTGTTTACCTAGCTTTGATTTCGGGGACGAAATCATTTTCAAGTTGGGGAGTATTGTAACATCTCGAATTTCCATTGTAACTTTTAGTCTTTATGAATGAGATTGAATTGTATTTTGGTTTAAGATTTGGACTATTGCAATTATATAAATCTTTGGGGTTAAATATTCAAGTGACCAAAGTTTGTTGATATTTTTGGAAAATTGAAACTTGAGGGTGTGTTTGGTTAATTTTGGAAAGTGGGTTAGATAAGTGATGAGGTGGGTTTGAGAAAATATCTCATTTACTTTGGCTGAAGTCGGTTTTGGCAGAGAGGGAGAAAGAAGAGAGAAAGAAAAGAGAAAGAAGAAAGAAGAAGAGATTAAGAAAAGCAAGTTGATTTTGTGGGTAAGAAATTCTTTAGGTTATGCAAAATTTGATTCCAGTTGCAGGATAGTATCCATAACATAATTTGATTTCATCTAGGTGCTATTTTGATTTGGAGTCTGATTGTGCAGAGAAGTGGGTCTAAGAACCAAAGGTGAGTTCATTCACTCTTTTGATTAAATCCATGTTTTCTGTCAAATTAAACATTAAGATACCTGTATAAATTGTTTTGGGAATGAATGAATGTGTTTAAAACAAGCTGAATGGAACAGACATGGTTTTGGATTGGAGTTTTAGGATGCAGGTTGAAATTACCGGGTAAAAAGATAGTACCCGGTAACCTCTGTGTGAAGGTATCTGGATGAGACAAAGGTATCCGGTAAGTCTTGATTTCTGTAGTTTCCGGATGTGTTAGATACCAGATGGTATCCGGGTTACATTAGTTACCGGATGTCATCTGGATTGTTATTGTTTCCGATAAAGTATCCGGATAGAGTCATACCCGATAAGTTTTATGTATCCGGTAAGTCCTATATACCCAGTAAGTTTATGTATTCGGTAAGTTTTGTATCCGGTCACTTTTGAATACCCGGTAACTTTGGGTTTGTTAACTTCTGTACAGGATATGATTGAAGAATTGAAATACAATCCTAGTAGTTTGAACATACTTACAGTTGTATGGTAGTGTGTTAAGCTTAAAGATTGTTTTAGTTGATACTATGCAGGTGTGTAGTAGATGTAATGGATCCATAGGCACTAATTTTTATGAACACATGGAATAGGCGTGGATTAATCGTAATTCCAGTGTGTATGATAAACGTGGAATAGGCGTGGACTAATCGTAATTCCCGTTTAGGTGAAATGAGGAATAGGCGTGGACTAATCGTAATTCCTATTTCACATTGATGAGAAATCGTGGAATAGGCGTGGAGTAATCGTAATTCCCGATTTCTAAGGAAGAACAGGGATTGACATGTGTAATTGTAATCTCTACTTCATTTCCAAGAAATTGACATGTGTAATTGTGATTTCTTGGATATGAGCATTAATCTAGAATCCGTGGAGATTCGTAGTGGGCTCTGGAACATGATACAATGACTGACTTGGTGTCGGTCATATTCATGGAATCGGGTATAACCCCGTCATCGTAAGATGTTGAAACGTATGGTAAGAAAAGGGTAAACCAGGTTTGTTATGCCCTGTTTATATTGATTTTAAAAGTATTATTTTGAAACCGAATGTTCTCACTAGACGTTAGTCTAATCGTTTCAAATTATATTTTCTTACCAGGTGCTAGCTCGGGAAAGTAAAGGGCTGTGGGACGAGTGCATTCGAGTATATGCTTTTGGAGGAAAGTGGAGAAGTTAGCCTTAGTGAGGAGTTTTGGCAAATTTTGGATAACCAGTTTAATCTGATCTTAGTTGACAGGATTAGATTAATAGGTTATTTTGAATTGACATTATTGTATATATGAATCCTCAAGGTTAATTCTCTATTTATGTATAAAGCCTGAAGGATTTATGTTTAAATCTTATTACAATTTAAAGTTTAAATTAACCCTAATTTTAGGGTGTTACAGAACCTTTTCTTATGTTACAAACCTATCAAATCAAATATATCTATAAAAATAATGAAGGTTTATATATATAATGGATATATTTTTTGACAAATATAGATTTATATATTTTATTATATTTGAAAGAAAAAGGTAAAATGACCAAAGGTTAACAACCTTAGGGAAATAAACCCAATTCATAACAAAAATAAACAAATATTACCATACATGTAACTATTTTATTTAGGAGACTCAATCCAAATATTTATATAACCACAAGGACAAATTTGTAATTTAAACATCCCACTAGCAATAGACGTTCACATCATATATGTGGACCATCCATAGCCGTTTTGTTAAACCATGAGCGAAGCTCATTAATAATTTAATATACATAATATGTAAACCTTGTCCGATTAGTTTAATTAACAACAAGGTTAGGGTCTTTGAGAAATCTTCTTAGAGCATCTCCAACAACTTTTCTAAAATAGAGAAAATTGTATTTTTGTTCTCTATATTGCTTCAACAGTTTCTTTATATTGTTCTCTTAAATAGAAAAAACTAAATAAAGCTCCAAGTTTAGAGAATTCTCTAAAACTTGCTAGATGGAGAGAGAAATTATTTTTTTATTCATTCTCACCAATAGGATTGAATTATCATTATTTTATATAAATTCTTTTTAAAAAATGTATTGGGATGATAAATTTAATTAACATTTTAATAATATAATATATGTTGAGTTCTCTAAAATAGAGAATCTGTTGGAGCTAAATGTAATTCATTTTAGAGATTTTGACTTTAAAGTCCCTATTTTAGAAAAAATATAGAGAATCTGTTGGAGATGCTCTTAGTGGTGTCATTGGTTCAAGTTCTGTACGGTTATTAGGAATTTTTCTGACTATTTTTCAGAGTCTCTGAGATTAATTGAGATATGCATAAGTTATCTCGGACACCCACAACTATAGTGGTATAAAAACCATGTTAGGTCAAGATCAAGGAACACACCTTAACAGGTCATGATGATGTGCATATGGTAAACGATCGAGGACAGGTGTGGTTTTCGTTTGTCATTGCTCGCAGTGGTATGACTGCTCTGTTTTTTAAATCATAACATTAACTATATTATCAAAATAAGTTGATATTCCTTATATTTAATTTAATATTGTTTTTATCTCCTCATTTGATTTTTTTTATGAGAATAATAAAAAACCGTTTCCCTCTACTAAATAATCATTTATAGTTTCCAATATTTGGGAAATATCAGTATCACTCTCCTTTTTTTATTAGAAAAATTCAAAAAAATCTGTTTTTTGAAGTAAAAAAGATAGTTTAAAATTCCGAAAACCTTTATATTTTCTCCCAATGTGTGGCAATATACAAACCCCCCCCCATACCCAAAAAGTAAAAACAAATGTAGACATGAAAAATGAGGGAAAAAATGTATCTGAATTATCGGTAGCGTTAAGCCGTCAAGCCTCTTGAAAAGTATTCGTCTATAATATATCCCTAAAAAATGACGATCGAAAAGTTGAGTTTCATTGAATTATCATGGTATGTTTCGCATTTTGTGATGAACAATTGTCTGGTTAAAGTATTTGCAGTCATGAATTCCTTTCCACGTTCATGACTATTTATATTTCGTTGTCACATCAGTTTTCTCTTTCTCATTTCCATAGTTTTATACACTTAAAAAAATACAATAATATATGTCTCCATTCATTGTGATTCATCAAGCTTAGGCGTTGTTTGTTTACTTTTTAATAGTTCCATTAAGAGATAACATTTAAATCGCTAAGAGGTGAATCTGGTTTGGCAAAAAAGAAATCTGTCTCTTAATGGTTTCTAAAACCCTTTAAATGATTCTGTATTTTGGGTCTTCCTTAATCATTCAATGCCCTAATTTCATTTTGAACAATTATCAAACAACCATATTTCATTTTTCATTATATTATAAGAACCTCTTAATCATTCAGCACCAAACCATTCAGCAACTTCTGGTTCTGTGATTCCTTTATATTCAAGAAGAATTCAGTCATCACCATTTCATAACCAGCCAATTTCTCGTAACCAGGGAAGTAATTGATATCAATCACCAAATACTCATCTCGATTATCATCCCTAATCATATCGAAATTAAACAGATGCAATCCAAGACCCACTCGCAACCCTTTCGCCACCGCCACAATAAACTCCGCCGCCGGCATCTTCACCTTTTCCTCCTCACCCGACGCCATTAACGTAGCACCACTTGATATCTGAGAAAACTTCATAACTCCACCACATTCCGACGCCATCTCCTCCATCGCCTCCTCCGAAACATCCGGCAACGAACTCCGTTTCACACATTTCACGTACTCGTCGGCGACGTAAACCTTGAAAATAATCCCACCATGGTTCACAAACTGTTGCAGAACCATCGGTTGTTGTTCAATCGCAAACCCTAATTTGGTTAGCCCTTCGTTATTGAACACCAGTGACATGTCGTGCGCGTTGGAGCTCCCGTCGGCGAGCAGCGGTTTTGCGATCACCGGAAAACTGAAATCTAGGGTGGATAAAGATAGAGCGACGTCGTTTTGAACGAGGAGTTGGTTTGGGATGTTGAGTTGAGGGATGTTGAGTTGAGAGATTGGTTGGAGCATGGAGATGCGGTTGTGGAGGCGGTGGATGGCGGAGGGAGGGTCGATGAGGGTGGCGTTAGGGTTTTTGATGGTGAAGTGTTGGAGATTGAGGTTCCATTGATGGCCGTAAAGCTTGTGAATGATGCAGTCGAAGGGACCTTGGTCTGTGAGTGGGATGGAAATGTCGATTGGGAAGAAATGAATGCCTCGTTGTTTGGCGTAGTTGATGAATTCAGGCACCATGAAAGCTTCGAGTTTTCTTGCAGGTAACGCGTAACCTACTCGAAGAAGACAACTTTCTTCTGCCATTTTGTCGTAATGCGATATGGGTTGTTGATTGTTGGATGGAAATGAGGCGTGTTTTTATAGCGATAAGATTCATATTTTTCCGTGAATTTAAAGTCTACTCGTTTGAAGAATAAACGAATATATACCCATAAAAATAAACGAATTTAAAGTCTACTCGTTTTATAGTGGTGTTGCACCGTATCAATCCTTGTGATAGGCATAATTCATGGGTTGAGATGAGATTAAAAGTGATCAAGGATCTAGATCCATTTTTACACTTCTTACCTCAACTCCTATTTTTACTCGATCCTTGGTCTGTAATGAAAAACCATATAATTTGAAAACACGCCTTATCTCCAACATATGTCATCCCATATTCTTTACATGAGATGGTCATCAACTATAAGCAAGATTTTAAATGGCGTGAAACTGACATTGCAGCAAGATCAAACCTCAAGTCTTAGGAGTCACAACAAGACCATGACGTTTCTAAAGACATGATTTAAGCTGGAAGGTTTTTTAAGATGCTTTTAAGGACTTGACTTAAGCTGAAAAGCCTCAAGCGTGAAAAAAAACCTTGCCCGGTGCCCTAAAAATCTCCTCAACAAAACCATAAAACGCTTCAAAATCCTTTCTCGTTCAAATAAACAAATGATCCTTTGCATTCAACTGCATTGCACGGGTACACAACTGGAACAATTATAATATATATGTATATAACAACAATACCATTTATTGAATATTGTGTTTTCAGCTTCAATTACCATTGCGTTTTCATCCGAGTCCTCGAGGTCTTGCTTGCTATAAGGAAAATTTGATCCCCAAGGCCTCTGTAGTTTCGCATTGCGGATGACGTGGCCTCGATTCCATACTTTTTATTGCTGGTGTGGTTGAGAGAGTATAATACATTGGTTTAAAAAATCGAATCCTTTGGATTTTGGTCCACGATGGCAAGCCGAGGAGGGTCACCACTATCCCAAAGTAGATACGAAAACAACTAGGCCGTCGATGATAATAATGGTTGTGTTGAGGTTGATTCTTCCATGGCAACGTATGCTTGTTGGGAGGAAGGTGGGCGGTATGCATCTAACGCTTTGCGGCAAGCATCGTCACTTGGACCATCTTTGTCAAGTTCATCACTATCCTTGGCATCCTAAGAAATAATAATATTACAAGAGTTGTGAAAGCGGTACAAAAACAGTAGAAACAACATTACTAAATGTCGTGATAGACTGCTTTATAAGGCTTAAGTTTATATGGCTAAACAATTGTGCATCATACTTAAAAGTGTTCCAATAAGTTGATCTTTTAAATACAAAATTATTAAAAGATTTATAGGTGTGGAATTGTACATACATCACTACATATGATTTTAACTAGTCAAGTAGGTAAATTAAGAATGATTAGGGTTGAAAATCAGCCATACCTGGACAGAGTATTTGTAAAACGTAGGAAGAAAACGGAACTTGCAATACTCGTTGTAAGCTACAGTCAGAACAAGGAGCGGAATTGTTGCGATAGATGCAGAGGGTTTTGACTTCAGTCCAAAGAGACCGATCATGGTGATTTGCATGATAATGATGGCTACAACGACATGATGGTGAATGTGCGGCCAAAACTGGCCACAGGTCTCGTATGTAGTTTCATACACATTATGCATCTGTATCAATACACATTATGCGATTAGAATTAAATCTACCATACCAAATATAAAATAGCTAAATGAACACAGTATCTACTTATATTAAACCGACACATTGCTAAGTTTAAACCACAAAAAATGGCATAATAAAGGTAATACATACTGCATTTCCGTTAAGATGAACAAACAGCACTGAGATGAAGCACACAAGTTCTTAATCATGTAAAATGAGATGAATAATATCTGTAGTAAAAAACAAGGTGATATATGGAGGATGAGAGCTCAAACCTGATTGATGAATACCACATAGCCGAGAAGGAAGTAGACGACTAGAAACGGAAGAAGCAATGGTGCAATGACTGCGTATACGATGCCAACAAGAACAAATAGTTCTACAAAGGGAAGAACTCTATAATAAGGAAATGAATAAAGATAATTGGTTTTATTTTTTCCTCGGCCCCATGTATGCAATTTCATAGTATCCCAAGCAAGTAATCCAGGCTGAAGAATCTCCAGAGAAAATCCAGATAACCCACTCGTCAAAATGTACGTCATAAAAAAGTCTGCCTGAAGAGAATAAAAGAAAAAGAAATAAGTCCTGAATCTTCTAGAATATTAGACAATCAATGAACAAAGTTCTGGATCCAAATATATGAAAACTAAGTAAAAAGCACGAGAGAGATAAAAGAAGTGAGGCCACTCACTTGAGCAGAGACGGCCTTTGCAAGACGGCTTGGTACATCCCTTGGGTTGATGAAAGATTTCCCAATTTGATCAAGCAAAGACCCAGATAAAACACTCATGAAGAAGACATTTCCCATCAAAAAGTAAAAAACCATGCTGCTAGCCTTTTGTTCCTGTTCACTTCTTGAAACGTAACCTGCTACCCTCGCCATTGCTTTCATAACGAAAGGCACAATATATACAAACCCACTAAGAATCACACTTGGAAGATATCCTGTAATAACGGAGCTCAATCCTGGTCTGTGGAAGACAAACTATTTCGAATGAACGGAAAAGAGTATACACCAACAGCAAACAGAGGTACAGATTCATGGAAACTTACATTAACTGCACAGCCATGGCTGGAGGGAACCACTTCTTTAGCTTTTCGAACTGTGCTATTCCCTGGACTGCAGTAACTGGAATAGTAAAGAATATAGTGAAAAGAAATCCTGCTACAAATACCCCAGTTCTGTAAAGTACCAGATGCTTATAAGGGATTGATAGATTCTTCCACAACACGTCTCTAGGTTCTGGGGCCATCTGAGTGATCCACAATAAAGGATTTGGATGCTGCTGTGCTTGGGAAGCAAGGGCAGCATCCCAGCGAGACCTAAATGCAACAAAAGCAACGGGCAACTCCTACAAAGTACAAATTAAATGGTGATTAATATGGTAGATTGAAACTGTCTATCAACTATCCTCTTCACATGTGAATTAGAAGGTCATGTATACAGCATAGAATTAGAAATTAATGCAATTTGGTAAGCACCCATCCAATGACAATAAGGAAACCATAACTTCAAACAGATGTTCCATGAGATTTATACAAGATGTGAATTACACTCACAGTCTTGTATGATAACCATTTGAACAAGATGGAATACATATTCATGCATGTACATCTATGATGGTTGTGCATGATATATGTAACAGTACCTGAAGATACTTTGCACTGTATAGAATCTGATAAGAATGATAAGCATGAGGATGATATTTGGAGAAGAAATGATCGACACTGCAGCTAAGTGCCTTGTGTTCATCACATAAAGGAACTTGTCGAACAAGAACAGTGACTTGGCTTGGTTGATGCCTCAGGTTACGCAGTTGTTGAATTCGTTTCAAAAGGACAGCCTTGTATTCCTAGAGATCACATGGAGTAGTAGGTCACCTGTTATGAACTTCACCAAAAATATTCAAATGCAATAAACAGTTAACGTTACAAATGAACCAGAACATAAGCCAAAAAAGCTAAATACTAACCAAATTCATGTCAAGCCATGGGAATCAGTTCTGAGATTAAAATTACATTGTTCGTGTTAAAAATCACACAATGTTCGGTGGTCATATCATGTTAAATTATGCTGACATCTGTTACTCGTCGAAATCCAAATCATTTTGCTCTTTCAGTTTCACATTATTAGACACAAGCACGGCCAGCTGTATTAAGCCTGATCAATTAGGTTCCACCTTTGTGTAGTTATCCCCTAATTGAACTATTGGAATTTTTTACAAATTTACATATGACCAAATAATCAATGATCTTGCTGATCTCAACATGAAAAGCATAGCGCAGGAACAATTACTGTGGTAGAAGATGGTAGACTATGATGACTGGAAAGTCATGGTGAGATAAGACAATGATTACCTTGTGAAGCAGATATATTCCCGAAATAGATATTAAGCACAATGATGAAAAGTGAACCCAGAGCCTGTGGAACAGAAAGAAGTGGGTTAGTCATAAAACCTACCTAACAAAGAAAATAATTGAACTTAAGTCCCATTGGCTTTTGTAATTTTGATTATTGTCCCAGACAGAATATTATTTGTCCAACTATTTCATAGCAAAAATGTTAGCTTCACGAGTTCTTCCCATGTCTTAAACAAGATTAGATTCATGTCTATACAAAATGCCACTAATGAAAATAAAATTAGAAAAACAATCAATAGTAAGGATGAGTGTAACATGTTACCCTAGGCCAATACTTGAAACATTTTGACAACCATACCTATTCGATCCTCTAGGAATATTGGAAATTGTGAAAGAGTCCATAGAACTTGAGCTTGAAGATAGACCAGGGGAGACAGAACAGTTGAGTGGCAGAAGAACCATCAATCCAACAACAGAGCAGACCACAAAAAACTTTATCCTGCCAAGTGAATTCATGCAAGACTTCTAACAGCTTAAAACCAGTAGTCTTGGGAAATATTTCTATGCCATTCGGATTATTAGAAAGATAGAACATTTATGAGGATAACTCTACAAAACAGAGAAAACGTAACAATGCATAAGACCATACACATGGGGTAAAAAGTTCCTAACCCGAATCATAAGTATGTTCTGTGAGTGCACTCAGTACATTCAAGAATGTTCCAACCAGCCTCAATACTTACCCTGGGGTCCAAAGCATCTAATTTCTTGCATTTTACAAACTTCAAAGTTCAAACATCTAATAACAAATTTGTACAGCGGGGATGGTTATAAGAGTGACAATACAATGGTTTGCCGGTTGTCATTATATTATGTGATATGTAACACAATATATTTAATCTTTTGGATAAGGAAAATACCCAAGCCATCAAAATCATACAAAATTTCCGTTTCGTAAGTACTTTCATATCATCAAATTCTTCAGGTTGACACACCTCCAGTACCTCAATCAGTAGGGTGGACTGAAAAGAACCTTGTTTTTGTAGAAGTGTAAGCATTGGATTGGTCCACTTATGTTAAAACCTGGAGGGGACTTTGTTATTTTCATGAGTGAAGGAAACCACAAGGACTTCGTTTCTCTCTCTCTCTCTCTCTCTCACACACACACACACACACACTTTTAAACCCTCTATTACTCTATAGTTCACTTCCAATCAGAACCTCAAATAGGGCTTTCGATTCTCGTACAAAAGTTTTGAACTCCACAACAAGATAAAAATGTTCTTAAGATCACAGTGACTACTGCAATTCAGTCTAATTTATTAATAGTTTTTCAAATTCAAATTCAAAAATAAAAGACATTATATAAGCAAAACATAGGAAAAAGTAAGCATCCATCCATCTATAGTTGGACTCAGGTAACCTATATGTCGGCTCTCTAACCCTCCCCCGTGCCACACTCTACCTCTCCATCCCCCCTTCTCTCGTTCCCATTAGCTATAGGTCCCTATGCATGGTCCAAAGTCATTGATCACAAAACGATAACGGGTAGTAGGTGTGGGATCAGTCGATTGGTGGATCTCTTAATGTTCTACAAGTTTGTGCACCTCATTCAGTTTCCATATATTGCGACAATATCTTTGCAATATCAATGACTTTGGAATTCATTTCTCCTATCTCATACTAGGCATAATGGACTCGACTTATATTATGTTCGAGACAAAATTGCTCAAGGCCATTGTTTTGTCCCTTTGCGCCATACATGTGTGCTTTGCAGTGACTATTTGTCCGAGCTTGGTGTGTACTGTGCTACCTTTAAAAACCTCCAAATATGCCGGGAGACAGTAAAGTATCCACTTTGTGCACCATGGCCAAGAAGCTTTGAAGTTCAAAAACATCCAAGTTGACATCCAAAGCCAAAATGCAGGTAGAGTGACTTAGTTTTATACTCATCTCTGCTTGTAGCTTCAATGCAAACTAACTATTTTACTAGCTCAAATACAAAATGAATATAAAAGCATACCAGAGGAACCAATTTTAGATCGTTATTATGCAACAGTAAGATGGTTGGAATAGCTCGCATCGCATGCCTTAATTTTTTCTCTTCTTCTCTTTTTAGCAACCAGAACAGTTAGTTTGCAATGAAAACAAGTACAATGGTGAACTCATCCTCATTACAGCTATTGTGTTATTGAAGAGAGAGAAATTATCCTAAAATCAGCATCTCATACACAACTGCACAGCATCACACGGAAGAAAAACAAACAAGCACTTGAAAAAATACAGACAAAAAGGAGAAAGTATCGCTAACCCGAATTTGAAGAATCTTATGACAACGAGTGCATCAAGTCCGGAACTAGAGAGAATTTCATCCTCCGTAACCCTAATAGCATCACGGATCCAATCAAGCGACGGAAGGAACCGTTGAAGAGTGAAAGAACGATCGAAGGAAATCGGATGATGAAGAGAGAGACGACGAGGATAGTATATATTGACATTGGAATGCTGTTTTCGCAAAACGGAGAAGAGACAGAGGATGACAATTGCAAGCCCTATGTTTATGGCCGCCGATGCTAATAAGCTCGCCGCATTCATTTCATATGTTTGATTTTTCCGGCTGCTCGGCGGAAGGATGACGACGACGGAGGAATTTTGCAGGCCCGAGAGTGAGGTATGAGGGTGTATGAGGTGCTTGCCACCTTTGATTGCACGTGGCGAGTAACCGCACCTTGCCGCGAACCATGTTTTTGCCGGTTTGGAATTTTTATCCCGTTCCAAATTTTATTTCGTAGAGAAATAAATAACTTTTTTCTTATATTTACAATTTTACATCATTTTAATCTAAAAAAACACTAAGGGGCTGTTTACCAAAATTTTCATTAAATCCTGTATGGATAAATTTGTTTGTCTGGTTAAATTTATCTGTCTGGATAAATTGTTGTTGTTGTTTACTTTTTTATCTGAATCAACAGTCTGAATAACATGAATGACCGATTTACCCCTGAATATGAATTATAAGCTGTTTTATATATTCTGTTTATTTTTTAAACCAATTTATATTTCTAAAACACAAAATTATTTAAACATCAAAATATAAATTCATAAATTCATTGATATAATCCAAAAATCAAAAACATAAATCATAAAGCATGAATAGAAGAAAACACCCTATTGATTTGGTTGCAGCAACAATCAACAAAGCATGAATAGGAGAAAACACATAAATCACACTACAACCAAAACCCATGATTTTCTGACGCAATAAAAATCAGCAGCAACAATGAACAAAATCAACAGCAACAATGAACAAAATCAGCAACAAAGCATAAACAAAACGAAGAATGAACAAAATCAGCAGCAACAATGAACAGAATCAGCAGCAAATCAACAGAAATCATGGAGAAAATCAGCAGCAACATTGACAAGCATGGAGAAAACGAAGCATGAACAAAATCAAGTGGACAAAACGAAGCATACAGAAAACGAACCTGGAGGCAAAAACGAGTGGAGAAAGGGAAAAATGAAGAAAAAGGGGGAGAAAACATACATGTCCCCGTCGATGGAGATACCACGTCGAAAAAGAGAGTCGCCGGATAAGAGAGTTGGTCGGAGAAGAGAGCTCGATGGAGAGAGGCGCTGGAGTGGAAGAGAGGGGTGGAGGCGATAGAGAGATAGAGAGAGGCATTGTTGTAGGGTTTACCAAAAAATTTAATTTGCCGTTCTTTTTCTGAAGGGTAAAATTGTCAAGTTTTTCATCTTAATGGGGACAACACCCCTAAACCCACTGTGCGAATAAGCCAAAGGCTGTGCCATTAAGTCGTAAGTAAACACCCAAAAATGTCTGCACGAATAAGTCAGATTCCTCATTAAGCACAATAAGTCACAAGTAAACACACCATAAATTTCTTTTAATGTTTTAAATTAATAAAAAAACTTAAATCAATTTCTATCATTTTCAAACCCTATGTGGCTACGTCATTTCAACCCCTTACACACAACGGTCTCCCTCCCCCTCGTCGCCCTAGTTGTTGTGTTCAATACGGCCCACCACAATCGTTGGCCCTTGTCATTGATCTCTCCTTTTTTGTGTAACACCCTCAAATTTGGAAAGAGCAACTAATTAAAAACTTCAACAAAATAACCAAATAAAGGATAAAATCTTTTCTACAATTCCATCCTAAAAAAACTTCAACTTTAAAATATAAAATCAATGCCGACATTCAATAGCTTAAGTCACATACAAAGACTAAATAGGACGGGTGTTACTCAACCCAAATATACATTGATATTCCCAAATTAAATGCGGAAGACTTCACCGAGTTAATCATTTCTCATGCATACAACTAGCTCTCACCCCTTCACAGTGTCACTAGAACTATTCCCCAAACCGGAACCTGTTGCACATGCCGACAAATAAAAAGGTTAGGCTAACGCCTAGTGAGTTCAAGAGTTTTCATCATGTTTATATAAATCGTTAAAAGAACGAGTGCATCTTAAATTATGAAATCCGAAATAATTTACTTTAAATATGAGAATGCCCCATTTTCTTATAAAAATAATTTTAGGTGATGGCAACACCAATATAGACGTTTTCCAATATGCGCCTTTTTAAAGGCGAAACCCCAATATAAAGCATTCATTCGTAAAGTAAACTCAAAACCCAAAAACTCACTCACGATGTGAATAGTGATTGAACTTCTAATTTATGAAAACGCGGATATAAAATCTTATATCCTGAAACATCCAAAAACACGGATGATGCACAATACTCAAACCCATAAATCATAGAAAACAATCCATATAAATATAAAACGTCACCGAAAACATGAACAAGAATAAATACTCAAAACACCTTTCGGTGACGGGGAGGCCCGATTCCATTATATGTGACGGAACGGAAGAGTAGGCCACATACATGGTAATGAAACCAAACACTTGAATTATATTCATAAGACATATCAAGCTCAGCTACTTAAAGCGTACACTCGTGGAGTATCAACTCCAACCCCTCTAGGTCTATACATTGAGTTATCCAAATCCAAGAAAGCACATTGGAATTACACCTTACTGCTCATGATACAATGTGGAAAACTAGCATCCCAACATTGTACATAAAAACTCAGGTGTCTATGGATCCATAGCATTACGGTCTAAAATATTACATGACTCCAAACGAATGAACTAGCGCATTCAAGACATGTAGTTCTCAATAAATATAAATCATGACCAAAGCTCTACATTGAGCTATCAAAACTTGGACAAATGTCCCCACAACCCAACATAATCAAATACCGAGCCACAAGTTCAATTAATCAAAAGACCATTTGTTAAAAGTCATAAAGTGAAATAAAACGTAAATATCCCACGTGTATGCGAAACATGCTCCATAAACATGAATGACTCCACTCAACTCTAGGTTAAGACAAATCATTTTCCAAAACACCCATCAAGGTGTATTTATACCAAAAGATTCACACTCGTAAAATAAATCGTTAAAATGCATCAATACCTAAGGTTACTTATCGAAATACTCAAAATACATCATTTCCCCAAAACCAACAAGGTTTACAATTTCCAAAATGTTCGCAAGGTAGGGAATGACCAAAATCCAATGACTCACGCGTTGGTATTTTTAAAAACATCTCATAATACAAACTATGCATATTTCCAACAAACACTAAAATGCATTCTTTTTACCAGATAACCTCCATTTATGAAATAAATCATCAAAACATTTTCATTTATGATTTATCTATCAAATTACCCAAAAATCCTAACTATGAGTGTTTTACAATATTTACAAAGTTAAATACTTCAAAAAATCAAAACGCACCAAATAACTCAACAATTGATAATTTTCATGTAAAACACATAAATACTTGAAAAATAACATTTTTGGCATGTACAACGTTTTCACAAATCAACTTGAACTCACCTTGCTAGATTTAGACGAAATCTAGATTTTCCCTAAACTTGAGCTCCTTTGAAGAAATTGAATACTTAAACCAAAACTTCCAAAAACCTAGATCCATGAGTTTCCAACCATCAATAATCATATTTAACCATTTAGAATCATTCCCCAAACATTTTACATCAATATCTCAACTCATACCAAAACCCTAATTTCCATAGATGAAGAAAAGAGAATATTACCTTAACCACACTTTGGATTCACAAACCAAACACCTCTAGAGTTGCCAAAACGAACCACAAACTCCAAATCCTCAAAATGGAGAAAAATGGTTGGATGAAACCCTAGAAAACTTGACGAGGAAGATGAAATGAAATTATTATTGTTTTAGCTTCCAAAACCATGATAGATGAAGAAGGGATACTTGAAAACTTGATTCTTATGGTCTAAAAGGCTCAAAATAGACATTGGGGGTGAAGGGTTTCGGTTCTTGGACGAGAAAAACGAAAAGGGTGAAGTGGGAATGAGAAAAAGACTGAAAATCGCGTTTTTTAAGGTCCTGGTGTCCCCGGCGATAGTGACATGCGATTGTGACAGTGCCACAATCGCTGGCACAATCGCAAAGATTGTACCAAGAGTTTTTGGCATCCGGAGATTGTGACATGTGTAACATCTCGAATTTTCGTTATATTATGTTCTAATATAAATGAAGTTGATTTGTATTTTTTTTAGTTGTAAGTTTGTGCTATCTTTGCAAGTTATAACTCATAATGGGGTTAAAAGTATGAAAAATCAAAGTTGGAGCTAATCTTGAGGTTATGAAAATTAGAGGGTGTGTTTGGTCAAGTATTGAAAGTGTGTATAGATAAAGAGGCTGAGTTTGAGAAATATCTTAGCTACTTTTGGCTGAGGTCGGTTTAAGGAAAATCAGAGAGAAACAGATTAGAGAGAAAGAAGATAAGGAAGAAGAAAACAAGCTTTGGTCTTCAAATTTGGTAAGAAATTCACCATGGATTCAGACAAAACTTGCTGTAAATGCTTAGTTGTGAACAAACCTATTTGTTGTTTAGGTTTCAGAATCATTGACAGCAGATTGGAGCATTAGTTTGTGCAAAAGTGGGTTATCTTCTTTAAGGTGAGTTCATTCTCTATTTTGACCTAAATCCTTGTTTTCTGTTAAATTAAACGTTAAGACATGTGTATAAACCGTATTGGGACTGAATGAATGTGTTGAAACAAGCTGAATGGAACAAACATGGATTTAAATTGTAAAAATAGGCTGCAGGTCGAAGTTTCCGGATAAAAGGAAAGTATCTAGAAACCTCTGATTGAAGGTTTCCGGACAAGACAAAGTTATCCGATAAGTTTATTTATTTTGTAGTTTCTGGGTGAATTAGATACCGGATGGTATCCAGATTACCTTGATTTCCGGATGTTGTCCGGAAAGTCATGTTGTCCGGAAAGTTATGTTGTCTGGACTGTTTATGTTTCCGGTAAGTATCCGGTTGGGATTAGTATGTCCGGTAAGTATGGGTATCCGGGAAGTTATGTTATCCGGATAGTTTGGGGGTATCCGGAAACTCTTGTGTCTGATCATTTTAAGTACCCGATAACTTGGGTTTTACTAAACTTCTGAACAGAGTAAGATTGAATAATTGAAATATAATTCTAGTAGCTAAAACATACTTATTATTGAATGATAATGTGTTAGGCTTGAAGGATTCTTTAGTTTGATACTAAGAAAGTGTGTAGAACGTGTAATGGATCCATAGGCACTGTTATGTATTATAACGAGGAATAGGCATAAAGCAATTTGTAATTCCCGTTGACCTGAAATGAGGAATAGACATAAAGTAAATTGTAATTCCCATTTCGTAAGGGTGTTATGAAATGAGAAATAGGCACAAAAGAAATTGTAATTTCTATTTCATAGTATAGAAATCGAGGAATAGACATAAAGTAAATTGTAATTCCTGATTTCTAGGGGAAGACCAGAGGTAGACATAAAGTAACTTGTAATCAATACTTCCGGGCCAAGAAATAGTCATAAAGCAACTTGTAATTTCTTGGATAAGAGCAATAGTCTAGAATCTATAAGGATTCGTAGTAGGCTCTTGATTGGGATAATGTGACTTACTGAATGTTAGTCATATTCATGGGATCGGGTAGGATCCTGTCATTGAGGTGAGCAAGTGTATGGTAAGAACGATGGAGAACAGGTTTGTTTATATGTATTGGATATTTTCAAACTGTTAACGTTTAAATTGAATTTGGATGTTCTCACTAGGCGTAAGCCTAATTGTCCAAATTAATTTTCTTACCAGGTACAGGCTCGGGGAAGTAAATGGGATGTGTGCCGAGAGCTTTTGAAGTATCCAACTTAGGAGATAAGCGGAGGATGTTAACTAAAGCAGTGGGGCTTTTTGATGGATCGCTTAGATAACTTAGTTAATCTAATTAAAGTGGATATGATTAGATTAATAAGTTATTGGGAGAATTCCATGTTTGTAATTATGAAACTTCATAGTTAATCCTTCTCTTATATAAAAGTTTGGATGTTATTTGGTCACAACTTGTTACGAATTGAGGTTTAAATTAGCCCTGATTTTTAGGGTGTTACAATATGGTATCAGAGCATTAGTTTAAGTGAACTAGGTATGCTAAGTGAGATACCTAGACTTAAGCTGTGATGAATTAAGTTATGATTCGTGAGATATGGGTAGAAGTACTAAGACGGGATAGTCTTAGAATCGACGGAAATACGTGAAACTAATACTGTAACGATGGTAACGAGAATTCTCGTGTATAATATGTTCGCAATTTCAATTAGCTACTGTCATTATGGATATATCGTTACATAAGCATACTTGTTTCTACATTGTTACAGTGATTATTGATCGGTAAAGTACGTTCGTATGTCTAGATATGTGTAACCATTTCTTATGGTTATTTCTTTGTGTTGTGTCAGAACGATGGTGAATACGCCACCAATGTCTCCTATTTCTTCGATGGATAGGACCGGAATTGATTGGTCAACTGAAAAACGACCTGAAATAGGTGAAACTCATGAGAGTCCGCCAAGGTTACATTTTACGGGAGGAACTGATAGTCAGGTACATAGAACGGGTACCAGTACCGCCACCCAAGAAACGCCTGAATCGACGGTGGAGTCTCGTATGATGGAAAACATGACAAGAATGATGAATACAGCGATGGAAAAACAAGCTGAAATGTTTATGAAAGTATTGAACGATTGAAGTACGGAGCTACGTCGAATGGGAACTGATACTGGGGTAATAAATCCAGTTGGTAACCCTGGGTTAGAGGCGGAAAGGAGAGTTGAAAGAATATGTTCATACAAAACATTCCTAAGCTATAAACCGCCAGAGTTTAAAGGAACAGATAATCCAGTAGCCTGCATGGACTGGATTCGGGAAATGGAACAAGCTTTCCGAGCTTGTGAATGCGATGAGAAGTCAAAGGTTAGATTTGCATCTCAAATGCTAAGAGGTAATGCGCTGACTTGGTGGAATGTAGTGACGGCTACAATTTCGGCTCCAGTCTTGACTGCTATGACTTGGAAGTCATTCAAGAAAAAGATTCTGGAAGAATACTGCAATGAAAACGAGATGGATAGAATTAAGGAAGAATTTCGGAATCTGAAGAAAGGTACTTCATCTGTTAGGAAGTATACGGAATCTTTCATGGAGAAGCTGAACTTAGTGGGGCATGTGGCTCCGACTGAGAAAGACAAAGTTAAAGCTTATTTGAATATGATGTCAAGGGTGAGGAGTTCAAAAACTTCAACGTTGAGAGAGACGATTGAAGAAGCAAAAGTTATAGAGGAAGTGTATGCCAAGGATAAAGAAGAAAAGACACATGTGGGAGAGAAACAAAAGTGGGAAGGCCGGTCGGAGTCTTCTCAGAAATTCAAATCATTTGGAAAGAACGTTCGTTATGAACCTCGTCGGGAACCAAGTTGGTGTTCGAAATGTCGAAGTAAACATTTTGGTCAGTGTCGGATAGTCGGGAATGAGTGCTTCAAATGCGGGAAGACTGGGCACATAGCGGCTAACTGTCCTATTCAAGGACCGATCTGTTTTGAGTGTAAACAGCCCGGACACATCCGAAGAGATTATCCGAAGTTAAAGAAGGGCGGAGATCAAGGAAAGAAACCAGATGTTCCTAAACCAACGGGCCGGGCATTTCATATGACGGCGGAAGAGGCGAAGGAGTCCAAAGATGTCGTTTCGGGTACATTCCTCGTAAATTCTATTCCCGCGCGTATTTTATTTGACTGTGGTGCAAATTTATCGTTTGTGTCCAAGTCGTTCTTTCTCAAGTTAGTTATGCCTGTCACTACCTTGGAAGATGCCTTAGTAGTTGAGGTAGCTAACGGGGGTCAAGTCTTGGTTCGTGAAAGACTTGAGGGTTGTTTTATTTCAGTAGGGGAAACGAAATTTCCCATCGACTTGTTGTTGATGGAAATTGGAGGATTTGATGTAATAGTGGGTATGGACTGGTTAACAGTCAACCAAGCAGAGATACTTTGTGCAAAGAAATTAATCCGGATTCCAAAGGCTGATATGGATGATGTACTCATCTTTGGGGAAAAGCGAAAAGGGGAAGTGCCGTTAATTTCTGTTGCAAAAGCGCGTAAATGTTTAATGAAAGGATGTTCATCCTATCTGGCGTATGTTTTAGATGTAAAGTCGGAAAAGAAACAAGTGGAAGATATTAAGGTGGTACGTGAATTCCCGGACGTATTCCCCGATGATCTTCCAGGTCTACCGACTGAAAGGCATGTAGAGTTTCGTATTGATCTTATCCCTGGATCGGCACCAATAGCGCGTGCACCGTATCGCCTAGCGCCGGCCGAAATGAAAGAGATAATGACTCAGCTTCAGGAGTTGTTGGATAAGGGTTTTATTAGACCAAGTTCTTCACCTTGGGGAGCTCCAATCTTGTTTGTTAAGAAGAAGGATGGCACCATGAGGATGTGCATTGATTATCGTGAGCTGAATAAGGTGACGATTAAGAACAAGTATCCGCTTCCAAGGATTGATGACTTGTTCGATCAACTCCAAGGTGCGGGATGCTTTTCCAAGATTGACTTGAGGTCGGGATACCATCAAGTTCGAGTAAGAGATGAAGATATTCCGAAAACAGCGTTCAGAACAAGGTACGGGCATTATGAATTCCTTGTAATGCCATTTGGGTTGACTAATGCTGTAACACCCTCAAATTTGGAACGAGCAACTAACTTTAATTTTAATAAAATAATCAAAATGAGATGAAATCGTCTCTACAATTCATTCCTGAAAATACCTCAGAATTTAAACATTATAATTTCCACAACTAAAACTTAGGACGGGCGTTACTTAATACAACACAAGTTGCTAGTCCCAATTAAATGTGGAATACTTCACTAAACAAGTCACCTCTCGTGCACTTTACTAGCACTCGTCACTTCACAATGTAGCTAGAGCTACCCCAACCTGAGCCTGTTGCACATGCCGACAAATAAAAAGGGTTAGGCTTACGCCTAGTGAGTTCAAGCAATTTATCATGACTATATAAAATCATAAATCGGGAATTAGTAGTTTTAGTCATGATCCAATAAACCTTTAGTGAAAGTTTGCGACAAAGGTTATCATTTCCAAATAGTTCTCAAAACAGACATAAATGACTCATTTTCCAACGCACCAAAATCCATGGGAATCCTCCCCAAAAGTGTGAAGCGTTTTTCCAAAAATGAGTTACGAATCTCAGCCCACTCAAATACGTGAATAAATCTAGTTTTAGGCAAAACCTTCAAATACGGTTGACAATACCTACTCAACCCGTAAAACATGGAAACCATCCATTTAAATATAACCTTTCATTGGAAACATAATACGAAGCAAAGCTCACGCAAACGTAAAATGTATTAAAATCCAAATACCATAAAATAAAACTCCATCAGTTAAAACATCCAATAAGAATGTAACATGAATCCGTCCACCAATCATGGAAAATAATCCATATGCATGTAATATAACCTCAACAATGTGAATAGATAAAATACCAGAAATCAACACCCTTCGGTGACGGGGGAGACCCGATCTCATCGAATGTGGCAAACACATAAATTAAACCACGATTAAAATAAATTCAAGTAAGCTTCTTGGATGTGTAAAAACAGATGACATCAACCATACTAGGTCTTTAGTCAATCCTCGACATCAATCATACTAGATCTTTAGCCCATCTTAGACATCAACCATACTAGGTCTTTAGTCCGTCTTTGGCATCAACCATACTAGGTCTTTAGCCCCTCTTAGACATCAACTATACTAGGTCTTTAGTCCATTTAAAACCACCAAGTTCAACCATACTAGGTCTTTACCTTGGCAAACCCACCATCCACAACAAGCTTACTTAACTTAAAATTTATACATGACATCAAAAGAATAACCAATGCATTCAAATCATGTAAATCTCAAATATGATGCAACTCATGCAATGCAAACCCCAAGCCTACGTCGATCTTATTAAAACCGGGCGAATGCCCTCAAGACTCAATTGAGTCCAAAACCGAGCCCTCTGCTCAAAGATCTAATGATCATTTATTGACGTCAAATCATGCAAATGAAAATGCAATTAAGAATATAACACATCCTAGACTCAACCCTGAGCATGTAAAATATCAACAACGTGCAATAATGTGCAACACGATGCAATAAAAGCAACCCGTAAATAAGACTCCACATCGAGCCATTTAAACCGGACAAATGTCCCAAGACTATCTCAAAATCAAAACCGAGCAAAGTGCTCCAAGCTTGTTAGACCCATAAAGTCGGTCATCATCGCATAAAACGCGTTTAAACATTGTTTAAGAAACACGTATCCCAAAATCGTCATTAACCCCAAAACTCAACATGGATTAAACAAAAAGGGTTTTCCAAAAGGACTCACACCCTTAACATTCTCAAAATGACCCATAACACTTAAAAGTGCATTTCCCAAATGGTTTACAAAATCATTTACACATATATGATTAAACCACCAAATAAACCTCATTTTGAGCAATTAATCTTTTAAAGACAATTTATGGTTTTCAACCATCCAAATATTCAAAAGCCCCAAATACAGGTGTTTTACACATTTATGAAGCTACACACTTCAAAAGAGTTAAACTATTCAAATAACTCAACCTCATACATTTTCAAGTAAAACACGCACATATTTGTAAAATACTCATTTTGGCATGTACAAAGTTTTTGCAAAGTAACTTGAACTCACCTTTGCTAGATTAAGCTAAATCTAGTATTTCTCCAACGTAAGCTCCTTTGATGAAGTTTGCATCCTCAAGCCAAAACTCCCAAAACCTAGATTTATGAATTTCCAACCATCAATACTCAAGTTTAACCACAAGAAATCATCATCCATCCAATATATACCAAAATACCCATCTATACCAAACCCTAACTTCATAGGTGATGAGATTTGGAGATTTTCTTAATCAACTACCACCAACATCACCCAAAACACTTCAATATGAGAAAGAAAGTGAAAGATAACAACAATCTAGCTAGAGATTACCTTAATCACTTGAATCCTTCAAAAAGAGAGCTCCTAGCCTCCCAAAAGCTTCAAACCTCCAAGTGTTCAACAATGGTGGAAATGGTTTGATTTAAGTGAAGAAGATGAAGAAGATGGGGAAGGATTTGTGGTTGATTTGGGGAAAGGAAATCGATTTGGGTGAGAGGGAGAGGAAAATCGCCTGGAGAAAGAGAGAGATCGATCTTGGATGATAAATGAGAGAAAAGCTAGCTGAACTCCTTTAAAACCCGATTTGAAACAGCAACCCAGCACCCCGGCGCGACAATGACACCGCGACTATGCCCAGGGCATTGTCGCGTGGCATAGTCGCGACCCATGTACCACTTTCTGTTTGATTTCGCGTTTTGTCCCTCCATCGCGACAATGCCACCGCGACAATGACATGGTCATAGTCGCCGGTCATAGTCGCGATCCACGTACCAAGCCCCGAAACTCGACTTTTCAACGCCAAAACTCCCGATACTCTTAGAGACTTTACGTAATGTCTTCCAAACATAAATTCCACCATTTTCAAGATGCAAAACAATTGGGTGATATTTGTTTACCGAAATTACGGGTGTTACAAATGCTCCCGCCGTGTTCATGGATCTGATGTACAGAGTATGTCGACCATTCTTAGATAAGTTTGTCATTGTATTCATTGATGACATACTTATTTACTCGAAGAATGAAGACGATCATGAACGCCATCTTCGTGAAGTCTTGGAAGTGTTAAGGAAAGAGAAATTATACGCGAAGCTCTCGAAATGTGAATTCTGGTTAAAGGAGGTACAATTTCTAGGGCATGTGATCACTTCGGAAGGAGTTAAAGTAGACCCCGCAAAGATAGAAGCGATGACAAATTGGGAGACACCAAGAAGTGCGTCTAAAATAAGAAGTTTCTTAGGCCTAGCCGGTTACTACCGAAGGTTTATTAAGGACTTCTCAAAGATTGCTTCTGCTTTAACTGTATTGACTCGTAAGAACGTAAAGTTTGTTTGGACAGAGAAACAAGAATTGGCTTTCAAAACTTTACGTCAAAAGTTATGTGAAGCCCCTATTCTTGCCTTACAAGAAGGAACAGAGGATTTGGTCGTGTATAGTGATGCATCAAAAATGGGTTTAGGGTGTGTATTGATGCAACGAGGCAAAGTGATTGCTTATGCATCAAGACAACTCAAAGAACATGAGAATAATTATCCCACCCACGATTTGGAATTGGCAGCAGTCGTATTTGCATTAAAACTATGGCGTCATTATTTGTATGGAACAAAGTGTACTCTATTTACTGATCATAAGAGTTTACAACACGTCTTTGATCAGAAAGATTTGAACATGAGGCAAAGGCGTTGGTTAGAACTACTTAAAGACTATGATTGTGAATTGCATTACCATCCTGGTAAGGCAAATGTTGTAGTCGATGCTTTAAGTAGAAAAGAATACAGTGGGTGCTTGAAGATGACTAATGCTAGAATTGACGTGGCGTCAAGTTTGATTGAAAGGATAAAGGAGGCACAAGCGGAAGCCTTACGGGAAGAAAATATGAAAGAAGAAGTGATGAGCAAACAACTTCTTCAACTGACTGAAGATACCCGTGGAATTAAGTTGTTTCAAGGTCGTGTTTGGGTACCAAAGATTGGAGGAAATCGAGAGTTGATTCTCGAAGACGCCCATAGATCTAAGTATTCTATACATCCTGGGAGTACTAAGATGTATAGGGACTTGAAGCTACACTATTGGTGGCCAGCTATGTAAGTAGATGTGGCACGAATAGTAGAAAAGTGTACAACGTGTTTGTTAGTGAAAGCGGAGCATCAAAAGCCTTACGGAAGTTTTCAATCTTTGGAAATCCCGGAATGGAAATGGGACAAGATTACCATGGATTTCATGACAAAGTTACCAAGGACGCAAAAGGGTAACGACACAATATGGGTAGTCGTGGATCGCTTGACTAAGAGTGCTCATTTTCTGGCTATGAAAGAAGTGTCACCAATAGATAAATTGGCGAAGCTATATATTGATGAAGTGGTGTCATGTAACATTCCGAATTTCCGTTGTATTAATTTTGTGACTTATATTTATAAATTGTTGGTGATTTTAGTGAAATCATCAGTCGTTTTGTGTATTGGTATTCACAAAGATAATAATGGGGTTTTTAGCTAAGTTATGACTTGAGTTAGGGGTGTGGAGTGCACACTCGTGTAAGCTAACTAGAACCCGGGATTGTTGGACGGATGAAATGGGTGTGTTACAAAGTGGTTTTTAGAGCTGAAATTTGGGGCCAGTACCCGCGCTACTTAAGTAGCGCCAAGTTACTGAAACAGAGGGTGGCACGCCTTATGGCGCCAGATAAGTAGCGTCGTAGGTAGCTCCGGCGTCAGAGATATTTTTACACTTTATATCTGATTGAGTCGGTCATTTTGTTTAAATTTAGAGAAAACGAGAGAGAGAGAGAGAGAGTCGTGAAGGAGAAAGAAGCAGGAGAAAGGAAGGCTTTGATTTTAGAAATCTTGGTAAGAATTTTATGATTAGTATGGTGATTCCTTCTATTGATTAGTATCTAAACCTAAATTTTTCTGTTTAGAATTGGTTTGAGAAGCTTATTGTGAAGTTTTGGGAAGAACACTGTGTGCAGAAACTTACAAGGTGAGTTTAGTCACTTCTCTTTAAAATTAGCCATTGAAATAGATATAGATATGTTTTAAACTATGTCAAAATGCTTGGGTATGAATCAATTGGAAGATAGTAGGTTAAATAACTTGATTTTGTGAATTGGCTAAATGAAGAAGATGAATGAATAGTACTTGAGCAATTCTCATTCTGTTATAACACTGATTCTCATAAATTGTCGATGGTTGTAAGGACTTGTCTTAATCACTAAAGAGTCTAAATAGATGGCTATGAGTTATGCTATGTTGATCCCCGTGCTAAATTGCAAAGAGGGGATAGTTGAGAAGTAGAGGTGTTGAAATTACTAATAATATTCTTCATTTACATATGTAGAATTTGTTTGGAGAGATGATATACTATATGTATAGATTATGTTTTGAGATGTATTGTATTGTATGTTATGCACATACCATAGTAAGAGTTATAATACTTATGTATTATGTCGTGTTGCTAAAAATAGGCATCCGGTCATCGGGGGCACCTTAGTACGGTCTAATGGGAACCGATTACTAGCCATTGACCAAAGGGATGTAATTTCTAGTAACGAGTGTACCTTGAATCATCGGGGGTCCCGGTTGTGTATCGCGATATATTAATCCCATTGGGACCATTGATTCTGAGGTGGGGAGGACGTGAAATGTGGAATAGGCAGATTTTGATTTGTAATTCCCATTTCGAATGGAAGATCGGAGATTTCCATTTTTATAGGGAAGATCAGAGATTTCCCATTGTGAAGGGAAGATTTGAGATAGGCATAAAGTAATTTGTAATCTCTACTTCCGGATTAAGAAATAGGCAAGTTTTGACTTGTAATTTCTTGGATAAGAGTATTGACTTTGAATCTGGGATGATTTATGGTAAACTCTTGGTAGTATTATTATGGCTAGACGAATTAGTCATAAGTATGGGAGTGGGGTAGATTCCCAGTGTTGAAAGGAGTTGTTGTACGGTAAGATGGGCGAGAACATGTTTGATTTATCTGTTGAGATTTTTAATTGTTAAATTTTAATTTGATTTGAATATTCTCACTAGGCGAAAGCCTAATGTTTCAAGTTGAATTTTCTTACCAGGTACAAGCTCCGGGAAGTAAGCGGGGATGTGTGAGGAGGACTTTTGAAAAGACTTAAACTTGGAGATGACAGAGGATCTAGTTATTCTTTTGATATTTTGGGACAGATGATTAGATAACCTAGTTAATCTGATTATGATGTATAATTAGATTAATAGGTTATTTAAATTAGATGTTTGTTGTATGTAGAAACCTTACTGTTGATCCTCTTGTTATATAAGTTTGGAGTTTTATGATCATAACTTGTGGAATTTTTAAGGTTTAAATTAGCCCTGTTTTTAGGGTGTTACAATATGGTATCAGAGCATTAGTTTAAGTGAACTAAGTATGCTGAGGAGATACTTAGACTTAAGCTGTGATGAATTAAGTTATGACTTGTGAGATTTGGGTAGAAGTACTAAGACGGGATAGTCTTAGAGTCGACGGAAATACGTGAAATTAGTACTGTAACGATGGTAACGAGGATTCTCATGTATAATATGTTCATAATTCCAATTAGCTACTGTTATTATGAATATATTGTTACGTAAGCATACTTATTTCTGAATTGTTACGGTGACTAATGATCGGTAAAGTACGTTTTGTATGTTTTATGTGTATAACCATTTCTTATGGTTATCCCCTTATGTTATAGTAGAATGATGGAGAATACGCCATTAAGGTCCTTCAATTCTTTGGAGGACAGATCAGTAAATGATTGGGAATTAGAAGGACAACCTAGAACTGGCGGGACTCATGAAAGTCCGCCAAGGCAACCTTTAATAGGTGGATTGAAATGTGTGGAGATAGAATGTGAAGTGATTGATCAAGATAGGAAATAGTATGAAATGGTTGAGTAAGTGGGTCGTGGAATGCATAACAAGTGTTACAAAGCCGAGAGGGCGATCACTAGTCGAATGTAGAGTGTCAATGATAAGTTGACTGAGTAAAACGATTGACCTTGTTTAAGTAAGTAGCCTTCATTTGCGAGTAGAGTTTTATGCATGGTGTCCTATTGTGTGTTACATGAGTTTTCTTGATTTCAAAACAAATGCATAAATAGCAATTTTAGTCGATGTTGAGTCAGCATGTGCAAGTGTGTATTTAAAGAAAAAGGTAATTTCATTTTACGTCTCACAACGAAATTTTGGAGCTTAGCAAGTTGCAAAATACTTCATACTTTACATGAAAAGTTAAATTGTAGCAAAAAGGGATAAGAAAAACGTTGGCCAGTAAAACTTTTATAACCAACAAGAGAACTGACTTGATGGTATTATATAAATGAGTGTGAAAACCGATTAACTTACTTTGTGTTGGTAATTTTTCAAACTTATGTCTTATGAAAAAGATTTTCATTTAATATGTTATTGTCATAACAATATCGTTTGGTGGAGAAAGATTAAGTTTTACGGAAATTAATATGCAAACGATTCTTGAGATCGTTGTGCAGTATATTGGAGTTATGAGAATGTTGGGGTCAGGAGTGCCCAAGTTGTTTCAAGTGTTGTTCCCTTAAAACGAGAAAATGTGCGAAATGATTTAATTATCAAGTTGTCGTGCATGAAGGCTATGAACTCGTTAGGTCGTAGAGTATTACATTATAAGCTAAGAAAGAACTCCAAGAGTGGAGATGTGTGGGATAAATCATGGGAGAATGTTTATAGTTTTAGTATTTGTGTTCAAAAGGAGAGGTGAATAGTGGGAGGATCGAAAGTAGACTTTAGTGTCGATTGTAAGAAGGTTTGTACCCTGGTTTGATAATTAGAAATACAGTTGCCAAGGGACGATTGCGTCCGGAGGAAGGATTAATAGTCATTAAGGTGATGGAATTAGCAACTCGCTATGAGTAGTGTGGTGAGACAGAAAGGAAAATATCCTTGAGATTAAATAAGAATTTATGGTGATCTTGTGATATAAATGTTGCACGAATAAATTTGAGAGGAAGACGATGGGATGTGAATTGGATTATGATATGTTGTAAGGATTAGGCTTAGTTGAGGACCCTTGTTAAAGAATAGGTTAAGAAAGTATCGACAGACGACTATTAACGTTGAAGTCGACAGTTGCTTAAATGTATGAGGCCTTTTTTTGTCATTGGGTGTGGTCTGGGTGCGTCCCGCATATGCCTATGTGGGCAGGAATAAAACCGTGAGCGATACCGGTATGTTGTTATGCAGAGGGTACGCGCAAAGCAGCTATATATATATATCTTGGGAAACACCCATATTTGGGGATTTTGAGTGATTGATAAATAAATCACGAGTAAAAGAAGTTTTGGTTAATTATTGCATAAGTGGAAGCTATGTGGTCAAAATACGTTTTTTTTAGAGTTTATTGTGGTTGTGCAACAATTATGATGTGTTATGTGCTTAAGTGCCGGTTTAAGTATTGGCCTTATGTGTGAAGACCGTGTGATGATCCTGTATTTTAGTACCTTTGGGACTAATAAACCTTGGTGAATTATATACATTGTTGAGTATAGAAGAGTTGCATATACGTATACATATAGATACAAATATGAATTGGCTTCATTAGGAAGGTAGCAATGAAGGGGTCGTGAGATTATCACACCTCGGAGCATGTGTTGTGTGATGAGGGTTAGATGCATTTTAATTGCATTAGTTGATATTGATAAATGATCATTAGATCCTTTGAACAGATGGTTTGGCTTTGGACTTGGTTGAGTCTTGAGGTCTTTTGCTCGGTTTAATAAGCTCAACGTAGGCTTGGGGTTGGAATTGCAGGAATAGAATTATAATTGAAGTTTACATGATGTGAGTGCATTGGTTATTCATTTGAGGTCATGTATGAATGTTAAGTCTTGAATCAGAAGATTTAAAATTTGAAGGAATACCTTGAAGGGGTGTTAGAATAGAGAAGGACTGTTGTATTAGATAAGCGTTTTACTTACGACGTGGATGGTTTATAAAAAGATAAAGTATTAGACACGAACAAAGTGGATGTTCAGACTATATCAATCTGTGAGGGATTGTGCCCTATCTATGTAATGGTTTGGAATCACAAAGAGATGGCAATAAACGAGTAAGTTTAAGTTACCTAGAAACCCGTGAGTTGTGGTTCAACTAAAGTTGGGAAGGAATACTATAGTGAAATATACTCGATTAATCATACGGGAGAACATGAAGGTAAGTTTGAATTGTGTATGAATTGCCATGAGAGTCCTGGTCTGATGTGAGATGTTATGGGTGAAGAATGTACGAACGGGTAGTGGCATCAATTGCCAAGATAAATGTGTTAACTAGTCTGTAATGTGATGATTAGAAAAAGGAAGCTTCAGATGGAAGTCTTTTCGGGGTTTCGGATGAAGTGTACTAATTGTCAATAAAGTTGTTGGAACATGTGAATTGTAAGATGGCGTGGTGATATGTCTAATATCGGAATAGAATGTCGGAGCGGTAGTAGGTGTTTATCCAAAGTAATTTTGGTTAGGTAAGTCGCTAAGTAAGTTTATGTTTTTCGAATCATTGGAAGTTTAACGAAGATGATAGGTGTGTTAGTCAAAATGTGGTGTATTAGATGCAAAATCTTTAAGGAATGTGAGTTGCTTCTTATGTATAAAAGAAATAAAGGAAATGATAACGGTATGGTAGACCAAGCAATAGTCGGATAAAGATTTAAATGATAAACAATTACTCTAAGGAGGCTTGCAAATCCAAGTTGGGGAGCGAGTAATGATGAAAGAAGTAAAGTTCAGGAAATATGAAAGATGAATCCTTGTTCTTTCTAGATTTTTATCTGTGTTTGAGTATATAAGACTTGAAATGAAGAGATATATACAAAATATTTCGTATTGTTATGATGTGATTTCACTTATTAAAGTGAGAGCGAATGGTATGAGTCGTTGTGTTAAGGAATGGGAAACAATTTTAGAAAAATCATTGAGAAATTGCAATAGAGGAATGTGGTTATAAGTACAAGGGTATTATATCAATAAGGTGTTAATGTGACTTTAGAGTTGTAACACCCCAAAACCGAGCTAATTTAAACCTTAAAACTTTCCACAAGTTATGACAATAAAACTTCGAACTTTTATAACAAGAGGATCAACAGTAAGGTTCTATGTACAATAAACATCTAATTCAAATATCTTATTAATCACACCATACATCATAATTAGATTAACTAGATTATCTAATCATCTGTCCCAAAAGTATCGAAAGAATAACTAGATCCTCTGTTATCTCCAAGTCTGAGTCTTTCCAAAAGCTCTCAACACACTTTCCAGCTTACTTCCCGGAGCTTGTACCTGGTAAGAAAGTTCAACTTGAAACATTAGGCTTTCGCCTAGTGAGAATATTCAAATCAAATTAAAGTTCAACAATCAAAATCTCAACAGATAAATCAAACCTGTTTCCATCCATCTTACCGTACAACAACTCCTTTCACCACTGGGAATTTACCCCATTCCCAACTTATGACTATTCATCTAGTCATAATAACACTACCAAGCATTTACCATGAATCATCCCAGATTCGAAGTCAAACTCTTAACCAAGAAATTACAAGTCAAAACCTGCCTATTTCTTAACCCGGAAGTAGAGATTACAAATTACTTTATGCCTATCTCAAATCTTCCTTTCACCATTGGGAAATCTCCGATCTTCCCTTTAACAATGGAAATCTCCGATCTTCCCTTTAACAATGGAAATCTCCGATCTTCCATTTGAAATGGGAATTACAACTCTAAGTCTGCCATTCCTCATTTCATTTCCTCCCCATCTTGAATCACTGGTCCCCCAAATGAGATTTTATCGCGATCAACAACCACCAGAGACCCTCACAGATGATTCAAGATTCACTCCAACAACTAGAAATACATCCCAACGGTCCCTGGCTAGTAAACGGTTCTCATTATACCGTACTTTATGCCCACTAGACCAGATGTATATTTCTATCCAACGCCACACAATAATTGTGTATCATCACTCTTTCTATTGTATGCTAAAGCTATACAATTCAACATATATTCTATATCTCCATGTACAGAATATTAATTTCAACGGTTATCCCCACTTTGCCTTTTAGCATCGGGGATCAACATCTCAACAATTAACTATAGCTCCGGACTCATAAATAAGTCCTTACAATTTAACATATCATGGTTTTTACATCAACAACAGAGTTATAAACATATAACAAATAGCATATACATATCAGATTGCATGCCACATAACAGCCTCATACTACTACTGAAAGTCAAAACTTTTCGCAAGCTACTGTAGCGAAGAGCTATACTTTTCGCAAGCCAAAGCTGCGAAAAGTCCACTATTCGCAACCCACTGTTGCGAAAACCCCACTTCTCGCAACCCTCTGTTGCGAAAACTATACTTTTCGCAACCCACTGTTACGAAAAGTTCTACTTTGCGCAACCTACTATTACGAAAAGTTTACTGTTCATCATCACTTTCATTTTAATAAGTCAGTCTCGATTTCTCTTAACCATTAAGCATTATAAGTGCTTCAAATACCAATACAACACATCTATTAACATTTTCATTACTTAATTTTAAAGAAAGTTGAATAACTCACCTTAATGAAACTGAACACTTTGTTCTTCCAAATCAGTGGCTTAATCGACAGCTTAATCTCAATTCACAACAATCATCAAACTGATTTCTCCTCTTCTTTTCTTCTTCTCGAAGTCTATCTCTCTGTCTTTTTCTTTTCTTTCTTTCTTTTCTCCTTCTTCTCTCTCGATCTCTCGATTTCTCTGATACTTTCTCTCTGTCTACCGAATACACTCACCAAGAACACACAATTAGTCACTGATTGACTAATTGTATGACACCTCATGGTAATTAAACTGATGAGTCATAATCTAAATTCACCAAGCACCTCAAACTTTAAAGAATTGACATAACACACCTCATACATCAATAAAACACATTATAAACCCTTAAGTTTAATATTTCTCAAAAGAATTCTCTAACCTTTCAACATTTGTATTTTAACCCTAATTGAATTATAATACTCCATATAATTCAAGGTTACTCCAAATACAAATACATTCCAAATCTTATTAAAATAATAATAACGAAATTTAGGATGTTACAATACTCTCCAACTTGAAAATGATTTCGTCCTCGAAATCAAAGTCAGGTAAACAAACGAGGATACCTATCCCTCATACTCTCTTCTGACTCTAAAGTTACATTAGCACCTCTATGGTGTTTCTACTGAACTTTCAACATAGCTACTTCTTTACCACTACGTAACTTCCTACTGATTTTTCCAAAATTGCCTCCGGTTCTTCCATACCGCCACTCTTTTCATCTACTCTCCCATCAGTGAGTGAAATCACATCTTCCTCTTCGGCCAAACATTTCCGAAGATAACATACTTGGAAGGTATTACGTACCCCTCCCAATTCTGGCAGAAGGTCCACATGCTATACTTGTAAACCAATCCTCTTAGAGTAATTGTTATCATCAAATCCATGTTTGACTACTTCTTAGTCTAGCATTGTAACATCCCAAATTTTCAGTTATATTATTTTGTGAATTACAAATTAACTTGGGGTTAAGTTTGTAATTGTTTAAAAGTGTTGTTGAAATAGATTTTCATGTTGAGGGTTTGTTGTGCAATTCTTTGAAAGTTGGAGGTTTATTTGGTAATATGGTTAATGACTCATGTGTTTTTAGTGAGGTGTCATTAAATTAGCCATGTTAGCTAAATGTGTGGGTTATGTGCATTGTGTGTGTGTTCGGTTTTGAGAAGAGAAACCGATAGAGAGATTGAGATAGAGAAATCGAGAAAGAGAAGGAAGAAAAGAGTTGCTGGGAATTCTACAATCAGTTGTGAGTTTGAAGAATCATAAGGTAAGCATTCCATTTTAATTCTTCATCTTAGTAGTAATAGCATTGTTAGAAGAATTTGATGGGTTTTGGGTAAATTATGATGATAATGAGAATCTGAGTTTTTGGATGTGTTAAGGTAAGGGTATAAAACATATCTGCAAATTGGCATAAACAAACATGGATTAAAAGTATAAAAAAAATCTGGGTTTTAGATGTTTTTAGTGGACTGAGACTTGGATGAATATCATCGAAGTCGCAACCTTGGGTTGCGACATTCATGATTGTCGCAATAGGCTATTGCGACTTAGAGTTGGAGTCGCAGCAGACCATTGCGACTTGGCTTTGGAATCGCAACAGTTAGTTGCGACTTGGGGTGAAATCGCAATGGGCAGTTGTGACTTGGTACTGTAGTC
Source organism: Saussurea involucrata (assembly GCA_033807775.1). Taxonomy (NCBI): domain Eukaryota; kingdom Viridiplantae; phylum Streptophyta; class Magnoliopsida; order Asterales; family Asteraceae; genus Saussurea; species Saussurea involucrata. The sequence goes on along the minus strand of CM066320.1, from coordinate 199,574,048 downwards.
GCAACAGTTCACTGCGACTTGGAATTGGAATCGCAATAGAGGACTGCGACTCCAGTTCACTGCGATTTGGAAGTGAAATCGCAATAGGTGATTGCGATTTCAGTTCATTGCGACTTGAGATGTGATTTTGAGAGATTAAGGATTTTCAGTTATAGAGGGTTCTGTTTTGATAATTAATATCAGTATGTGTAATTGAATAATACAGTAAGCTGTGGTAGTGAAGAAAGGAGCCCTTTACGTGTTAAAAAGGATTAAAAGGAGTAATTAACGCATCAGGTGAGTTTATTCAACTCTCTTTAAAATTCAGTAATTAATCTTGAATTAGATGCTTTATATGTATGTATGAATATGTCTTATGTGGATTTGATTAAATTAGAGATAAGCCAAGAGGGCGATTAAAAGTTGTGTTATGTTGGTTACCATGTTAAAGTTTCCAAGATGAGTTATATATGAAATTGATGAACTAGTATTTATTATTAAACTTGCATGCTAAGTTTGATTATCTACTACATGAAATTACTATGTGGTTATGAACTCTAATTATGATTTGAAGCTTGATTGAGTTATTAACTTCCATGCTAAGTTAAAGAGGAGATAATTAAGAGATTTAGATGAGGAGATATTAATATTCTTGATATTATATATATATAGAATATGTTCGGAGAAATGATATACCGTATGCTAGACGCATATAGTAGTATCGATTATTACATATATTATATTATGTGATTATGTGCTTTTACTAAAATAGGCATCCGGTCACCGAGGGCACTTGGGTACGGTATGATGGGAACCGATTACTCGCCATAGACCAAAGGGATGTAATTTTAGTAATTGGGTGAACCTTGAATCATGAGTCTCGATTTGAGTATCGCGATATTATAATCCCATGGGGGCCATTGATTCTGAGGTGGAATGCGGAATAAGCAGAGTTTGCTTAATAATTCCCATTTCGATTTGGGAAGATCGGAGATTTCCCTGTGATGAGAGGAAGACTAGAGATAGGCATAAAGTAATTTGTAATCTCTACTTCCTGATTAAGAAATAGGCAGGTTTTGACTTGTAATTTCTTGTGTGTGATTATTGATTATGAATCTGGAACGATTCAGAGTTAACTCTTATATTGTTGTTGCGATTAAATGAGTTAGTCGTAGGAAATTGGGATTGGGGTAGATTCCCCGATTTGAAAAGGAGTTGTCGTACGGTAAGATGGGTGAGAACAGGTTTGAGTTATCTGTTCATGTTTTAATTATTAAATTTTATTTTGATTTGAGTATCCTCACTAGGCGAAAGCCTAATGTTTCAAGTTGAATCTTCTTACCAGGTACAAGCTCCGGGAAATAGCGGGAATGAGAGACGAGAACTTTTGGAAAGATTCAGACTTAGAGATACTGGAGGATCTAGAGATTTTTGATGCTTTTGGGACGGTTGTTTAGATAACTGGATTAATCTGATTGTTATGTCATGATTAGATTAATAAGTTATTTAAGTACTGACGTTTGTATATAGAAACCTTACATTTGATCCTCAGGTTATATAAGTTTGAAAGTTTTTGATCATAACTTGTGGTAAATTTTAAGGTTTAAATTGACCCTGTTTTTAGGGTGTTTCAAGCATACCGTTATCATTTCTCTCTTGGTTACACGGAATCTCCACCACACAGCTACAGTCCAAAAGGACAGTTTCTCTAAAAACGTCAGTTAAGATCTCCAGCCAAATCCTCGTAACACCGAGAACTGCATTCGATGTACTTCTTTTACATCTACTGAATACTCCAACACTATAGCTTAACGGTTACAGTATTCTCTTCACCTAAAACCAATGGAATTGAGAAGAACAAGGATCTTCCTTTCACCCCCATCATCATCACAACTCACTCTCCAGGTCTCAAACTAACATTAACATGTACTACCTGAAATTTCCACATACATTGTAAATTAAGCATACTTGTCACTATTAAATACTTCAACAACCACGGCAGTCCATTAATACATCTATGACTTACACGTTTTTAAATGCTATCACTTCCTCACATCACTATCTCATCGCACAACCACAATACAACCAAGCACCAAAGTATTGAACATCAAAAGTGATAACTCTATTGAACCTGCAATATGATTATATTCTTAAGTCCAATCTTTCTATTATAGGAAGCAACTCACACAATCAAAATCACTTTGGGTAAACACCCAATACCATTTCGACATTCTGTTTTGATATTAGCCATATCACTACTCCATCTTACAAACTACATGCCCCAACAACTTTAATGACAAAGTGGTACTTTTCATCCGGAATCCCCGAAAAGACTTCCATCAGATGCTTCCTAGTTCTAACTTCATAATACATACTAGTTGACACATTTATCTTGGCAGTTGATACCAATACTCACTCGTACATTCTCCACACATAACCTTTCACCACAGACCAGGTTTTTCACAATCATTCATACACATATTAACCGAGTTTATTTCACTACATATCTCCTCCCCAACTTTAGTTGAACTACCACTCTTGATTTGTTAAATAACTTGAACTTATTCGTTCATACTAGCTCCTTGTGGTTCCAAACCAATACTAAAACACGGTATAATCCTTCACGGATCAACATTTTCCATACTTCACTTCATTTGTGCCTAATACTTTCTCCTTTGTAAACCATCCACATCGCAAGTAAAATACTTCTATAACACAACAGTCTTTCATAATCTTAACACTCTTACCAAGTGGTCCTTCAGCTTTTATTCTTCTGATTCAAGACTTAACAATAATTAAATCCAAAAGAATACCCAAAACATTCACATCCTGAAAACTTCTATTTTAATACAATCCATGTAATCCCAACCCAAGCCTATAACAAGCTTATTAAATTGGGTCAATGCTCTAAAGACTCAACTGAGTTCAAAACCGAGCCATCTACTCCAAGGATCAATGATCATTATGCAACATACGTTCCGAGGCATGATAAATCTATGACTCCTTCATTGCTACTTTCCCAACGAAATCAATTTATATAGGTATATGCAACTCTTATATACTTCACAATGTATATACTCCGCTAAGGTTCATAAATTCCAAAGGTATTAGAAACGCGAGAATTATTAGACAGTCTTTACACTTAAGACCGAAACTTATTTAAATAGAATGTAATTAAGCATATAACTCAACCAAGACTCCATCTCGAGTCATTAAAACTGACAAACATTCAAAAGACTCATTTGAATATCAATCAAGCCTTTAAGGACAAAATAAACGTTTGGTTAAACATGTGTCACGCACACGATTACATAAACCAAAATACATTGCTACCCAGTTCTTTACCCTTTTTAATCCCTTAATTGGCCATCGGCCCCAAAACAAAGTTTTACCACTCTTAAAAACTTTACATGGTCGGATTTACCAAAATCCCCCAACTCACATGTTCACATTTTTAAAACGTAATACCTCATAAATATTGTACATCCACAAAATATTAAAAACGTGTTTTTGACCACATATCTTTTGCTTGTGCAACAATAATTCGAAACTTCCTTCATTAGTGATTTATTCGTCAATCACTCAAAATCCTTAACCATGTCGTATACAATAATATTTGCTTTGCGCATACCCTTTGCATAACAGCATACCGGTACCGCTCACAGTCTTTGTTCCTGTCCGCACGAGCATACGCGGGACGCACCCAGTCCGCACCCTATGACAGACGAAAGGTCTCATACACTTTACACAACTATCGACTTCAAAGTCAATTCGTGTCATGTCGACATTTCCTTAACCTTAAGGTCCTTAACTGAACCTAATTCTTCCTCCGGACACAACCGTCCCTCGGCAACTGTATTCCTAGTCAGCAAACAAGGGTACAGACTCTTATGCAACCGACACTAAAGTCCACTTTCGACTCTCATACTGTTTATCTCTCATTTCAACACAATTACCAGAACTACAAACCTTTTCCCCAGGTTTATCCAACACTTCTCCATTCTTGGAGTTCTTTCTTAGCTTAAAGCGTAATACTCTACGACCTAGCGAGTTCATAGCCTTTATGCATAACAACTTAATACATAAAATCAATTCACACATTTTTCTCATTTTAAATAACAACATTTGGAATAACTTGGGCACACATGACCCCAACATTTACATGACTCCAATGTACTGCTCAACGATCTCGAGAATTGTTTGCATACTAAATTTTCGTAAACTAAATCTTTCTCAACCAAAACAAAGTTATTACGACGGTAATATATTAAATAGAAAAAAAAAATCTTTTCATACAACAATAGTTCAAAAAAAAGTTTTACCGTCACGAATTAAGCTAGTCAGTTCTCCCATTTATTTATATGATGTTATTAGATCAATACTCCTGTTGGTTATTAAACGTTTTGCTGGCCAACGCTTTCTTGCTACAAATCAACTTTTTATGTAAAGTAAGAAATATTTTGTAACAACTCCAAAATTTCGTTGTGCGACGTAAAGGGGATTGCCTTTTCTTTAAATACACACATGCACATACTAATTCAAACTTGACTAAAACTGTTATTTATGCATTTGATTTGAAATCATAAAAATTCATATAACACACACTAAAACACCATGCATAAAACTTTACTCGCAAATGAAGGCTAATTACTCAACGAGGTCAATCATCTTACTTACGTAACTTATCATTGACATTCTACCTCCGACCGGTGGTCGCCCTTTCGGCCTTATAACGTTTGCTATACATGCATTCCACGATTCACGTATCAACCATGTCATACTATTTTCGTCTTGATCAAACATCTTATATTCTATCTCCATACACATCAATCACCTATTAAAGGTTACCTTGGCGGACGTTCATGAGTCCCGCCAATTTCCAGGTTGTCCTCCCAACCCCCAATCATTTACCGATCTGTCCTTCAAAGGATTTTGGTGGCATTTTTCACCATCGTTCTACTATAACCTAAAGGGATAACCATAAGAAATGGTTATGCACATACCCCTATACAAAACGTACTTTACCGATCGTTAGTCACTGTAACAATTTAGAAATAAGCATGCTCGCGTAACAATATATTCATAGTAACAGTAGCTAATTGAAATTGTGAACATATCATACATGAGAATCCTTGTTACCATTATCACAATACTAATTTCACGAATTTCTGTCGGCTCTAAGACTATCCCGTCTTAGTACTTCTACCCAAATCTCACAAGTCATAACTTAATTCATCACATCTTAAGTCTAAGTATCTCATCAGCATACTTATTTCGCTTAAACTATTGCTCTGATACCATATTGTAACACCCCAAAACCGAGCTAATTTAAACCTTAAAACTTTCCACAAGTTATGACAATAAAACTTCGAACTTTTATAACAAGAGGATCAACAGTAAGGTTCTATGTACAATAAACATCTAATTCAAATATCCTATTAATCACATCATACATCATAATTAGATTAACTAGATTATCTAATCATCTGTCCCAAAAGTATCGAAAGAATAACTAGATCCTCTGTTATCTCCAAGTCTGAGTCTTTCCAAAAGCTCTCAACACACTTTCCAGCTTACTTCCCGGAGCTTGTACCTGGTAAGAAAGTTCAACTTGAAACATTAGGCTTTCGCCTAGTGAGAATATTCAAATCAAATTAAAGTTCAACAATCAAAATCTCAACAGATAAATCAAACCTGTTTCCATCCATCTTACCGTACAACAACTCCTTTCACCACTGGGAATTTACCCCATTCCCAACTTATGACTATTCATCTAGTCATAATAACACTACCAAGCATTTACCATGAATCATCCCAGATTCGAAGTCAAACTCTTAACCAAGAAATTACAAGTCAAAACCTGCCTATTTCTTAACCCGAAAGTAGAGATTACAAATTACTTTATGCCTATCTCAAATCTTCCTTTCACCATTGGGAAATTGAAAGTTCAGGATACACTCTTACAATCAAATATGAACAATTAAGATTGTATTCACAGCAACTGGTCATATGATTTATTGAATTTTCTTACCAGGTACAAGCTCCGGGAAGTAAGCGGGGATGTGTGAGGAGGACTTTTGAAAAGACTTAAACTTGGAGATGACAGAGGATCTAGTTATTCTTTTGATATTTTGGGACAGATGATTAGATAACCTAGTTAATCTGATTATGATGTATAATTAGATTAATAGGTTATTTAAATTAGATGTTTGTTGTATGTAGAAACCTTACTGTTGATCCTCTTGTTATATAAGTTTGGAGTTTTATGATCATAACTTGTGGAATTTTTAAGGTTTAAATTAGCCCTGTTTTTAGGGTGTTACATGTCAAGGCATGGTATACCGGTGTCTATAGTTTCTGATCGTGATAGTCGGTTCACCTCGAAGTTTTGGCAGTCACTTCAAGAGGAGTTGGGTACGAAGGTCAATTTGAGCACTGCTTACCACCCACAAACTGACGGACAAAGTGAAAGAACAATTCAAACTTTGGAAGATATGCTAAGGTCGTGTGTGTTAGATTTTGGAGGTAACTGGGATACGCATCTACCGTTAGTAGAATTTGCGTATAACAATAGTTACCATTCCAGTATTGGAAGAGCACCTTTTGAAGCTTTGTATGGTCGGAAATGTAGAACTCCGGTTTGTTGGTTAGAAGCTGGAGAAAAACAGTTTGCTGGTCCGGAACTTGTGCAACAAACAACTGATAAGGTGAAAGAAATTCGGAAGCATATGAAAGCAGCTCAAGATAGACAAAAGAGTTATGCTGATCCGAAAAGAAGACCAAAAGAATTCCAAGTTGGGGAGCGTGTAATGCTTAAGGTATCCCCATGGAAAGGAGTGATAAGGTTTGGTAAACGTGGGAAGTTAAGTCCTCGTTTTCTAGGACCTTTCACTATAACTAAACGAGTGGGATTACAAGTTTATCAGTTGGATCTTCCACCTGAATTGGAAGGCATCCACAATACCTTCCATGTTTGTTACCTTCGGAAATGTTTAGCCGAAGAGAACGATGTGATTCCACTTATTGATGTAAGAGTAGATGAAAAGATCCGTTGTGTAGAAGAACCGGAGGCAATTTTGGAAAGATCGGTTAGAAAGTTACGTAATGGCAAGGAAGTGGTTATGTTAAAGGTACAATGGAAACATCATCGAGGTGTTAACGTGACGTTAGAGTCGGAGGAGGATATGAAGACTAGATACCCTCACTTGTTTACCTAGCTATGATTTCGGGGACGAAATCATTTTCAAGTTGGGGAGTATTGTAACATCTCGAATTTTTGTTATATTATGTTCTAATATAAATGAAGTTGATTTGTATTTTTTTAGTTGTAAGTTTGTGCTATCTTTGCAAGTTATAACTCATAATGGGGTTAAAAGTATGAAAAATCAAAGTTGGAGCTAATCTTGAGGTTATGAAAATTAGAGGGTGTGTTTGGTCAAGTATTGAAAGTGTGTATGGATAAAGAGGCTGAGTTTGAGAAATATCTTAGCTACTTTTGGCTGAGGTCGGTTTAAGGAAAATCAGAGAGAAAAAGATTAGAGAGAAAGAAGAGAGAAAGAAGAGAAGGAAGAAGAAAACAAGCTTTGGTCTTCAAATTTGGTAAGAAATTCACCATGGATTCAGACAAAACTTGCTGTAAATGCTTAGTTGTGAACAAACCTATTTGTTGTTTAGGTTTCAGAATCATTGACAGCAGATTGGAGCATTAGTTTGTGCAAAAGTGGGTTATCTTCTTTAAGGTGAGTTCATTCTCTATTTTGACCTAAATCCTTGTTTTCTGTTAAATTAAACGTTAAGACATGTGTATAAACCGTATTGGGACTGAATGAATGTGTTGAAACAAGCTGAATGGAACAGACATGGATTTAAATTGTAAAAATAGGCTGCAGGTCGAAGTTTCCGGATAAAAGGAAAGTATCCGGAAACCTCTGATTGAAGGTTTCCGGACAAGACAAAGTTATCCGATAAGTTTATTTATTCTGTAGTTTCAGGGTGAATTAGATACCGGATGGTATCCGGATTACCTTGATTTCCGGATGTTGTCCGGAAAGTCATGTTATCCGGAAAGTTATGTTGTCCGGACTGTTTATGTTTCCGGTAAGTATCCGGTTGGGATTAGTATGTCCGGTAAGTGTGGGTATCCGGGAAGTTATGTTATCCGGATAGTTTGGGGGTGTCCAGAAACTCTTGTGTCTGATCATTTTAAGTACCCGATAACTTGGGTTTTACTAAACTTCTGAACATAGTAAGATTGAAGAATTGAAATATAATTCTAGTAGCTAAAACATACTTATTATTGAATGATAATGTGTTAGTCTTGAAGGATGCTTTAGTTTGATACTAAGAAAGTGTGTAGAATGTGTAATGGATCCATAGGCACTGTTATGTATTATAACGAGGAATAGGCATAAAGCAATTTGTAATTCCCGTTGACCTGAAATGAGGAATAGACATAAAGTAAATTGTAATTCCCATTTCGTAAGGGTGTTATGAAATGAGAAATAGGTACAAAAGAAATTGTAATTTCTATTTCATAGTATAGAAATCGAGGAATAGGCATAAAGTAAGTTGTAATTCCTGATTTCTAGGGGAAGACCAGAGGTAGACATAAAGTAACTTGTAATCTCTACTTCCGGGCCAAGAAATAGGCATAAAGCAACTTGTAATTTCTTGGATAAGAGCAATAGTCTAGAATCTATAAGGATTCGTAGTAGGCTCTTGATTGGGATAATGTGACTTACTGAATGTTAGTCATATTCATGGGATCGGGTAGGATCCTGTCATTGAGGTGAGCAAGTGTATGGTAAGAACGATGGAGAACAGGTTTGTTTATATGTATTGATATTTTCAAACTGTTAACGTTTAAATTGAATTTGGATGTTCTCACTAGGCGTAAGCCTAATTGTTCAAATTAATTTTCTTACCAGGTACAGGCTCGGGGAAGTAAATGGGATGTGTGCCGAGAGCTTTTGAAGTATCCAACTTAGGAGATAAGCGGAGGATGTTAGCTAAAGCAGTGGGGCTTTTTGATGGATCGCTTAGATAACTTAGTTAATCTAATTAAAGTGGATATGATTAGATTAATAAGTTATTGGGAGAATTCCATGTTTGTAATTATGAAACTTCATAGTTAATCCTTCTCTTATATAAAAGTTTGGATGTTATTTGGTCACAACTTGTTACGAATTGAGGTTTAAATTAGCCCTGATTTTTAGGGTGTTACAACATTCGATTGTGACAGTGTCTCAATCGCGGGCACACTATAGCATAGAGTGTACCGAAACTTGTTTTGGCCATAACTTCTTCGTTTTAGCTCCGAAAAGAACCGTTGGGCTCGTATTTGAATTCTTCATCCAACAAGACTCTAAAATCTAGGATTTAATCCAAAATCCTATTTTTCATATTTATCTTAAAATGTCGATACATTCCGAAGATCGGGGTGTTATATTTTGATATATTTTTTCTTTCGATTCCTCCTCTTTTACAACGGTTTAATCGGGTGTGTATAGACATATGAAAAAGTTGGAGGATCGAAAAGAAAAAGGCAATCAAAAAGTGTGAGATTGATGACAGAGACCAACGACAATATGGACACTGATAGAGAGTAGACAATGTTAAGGAGACGAGGGATGACGAGAAGTTTGAATGATGTAGGAGTTGGTAATAATAAAACTGGCTTTTTCAACTTTAAAATTTTACTAGCCGGTTCCAAGTAGTTTTTTAGATTAAAATAATATAAGTAATCATTTTTTAAAAGTTTGATGGTTCGTTTATATAAAAAAACTTAAGGATTTAATTATTTAAAATAAAAATGTTCAGTGGCTGACGTTTTGTAGATTTTTCTAGACTTTTCTTTAAACTTTATACATGTTTTTGTCTAATTTACTTAAATAAACAACTATACAAGGACCAAAAAAATAGTTCTTAAATACCATGAACAAAAATCATTATAAACAATAAATCATAAGCATGAAAATCGTAATTTACTCTATATTTTATAATAATTACCTAATAAACAAAATATTAAAAATCTAAAAAGTAAATTGGTTTTGGTCTCTACGGTTTGTTGTTTTTCTCACTTTTGGTCCCTATAAAAATTTTATGGCAAGAAAAATCATGTGGTATGCAAAAGTGATCAGTTTTGGTCTCTCAAACTAACTCTTTTAGATCCTCTCCCGTTAAACCCTTGCACGAGAGGGTATATTGGTCATTTTGCTTACTTTTTTGTTTCTCACTAAAAACAACAAACTACAGGGACCAAAGATGCAATTTACTCTTAATCACCTTTTTCTCAATCGATTTCAATTTCTGAAGAACAAAAAAACTCTCTCTCTCTCTCTCTCATCAATCGATTTCAATCTCTAAAGAACAAGAATACCCATAAAAACCAACAATTAATTCCTCCAAGAAACCTTCAAATTCGAAAATGGCAAAATAAAGTTGGAGGAATTGTAGAAGCATATAACATAATTTGTTTGATTCTTGTATCTTGTTCATCATAGGTTGATTAGATTCCATTAGTAGCATCAGCAACGAAAAAGAAGAAAACCCCCATGAATCGTTCATTAAACCCTAGCCCCCATTCGAAGGAAATCAGAGAAACCCAGTTAATTAGGGAATTCCGGTGAATCAAGGTGGTTACAGGGAGGGGTTCCGCAGGCGACTCCACCAAATGTCTTCGATTCGGGTGAAGTACTCGTCGGATGTAACATCCCGATTTCCCAAACATACTCAAATAACATACATTGCATAATATAGATTTATACATAAAAAGATTACATAATAAACCACATTCGGTCCCAAACAGTCTTGAGATAACAAATACATAATAAACTTCTAAATTACATCATCCTACACTTGATCCTTTCTTTTGCTAACGAACGAACTCTGTCCTGGAAAACATATTTTAAAACAGAAAATGAGGGTTAGACTAAACAGTCTAGTGAGGGAATCCCTGTCAGTTTAAACTCTCTTTATAAAACCATTTATAAAAATAGTTTAATAAATAATCTTTCTGCACACGTATATAAATACCAATTAGGACTCGTGCACCGTACCCCCTTTCTCATTTTCAATTCCCTTGGCCATTTCTGATTGGTAGCGAGCCAACCCCACACTGTACGACATTTACAGCACCCACGATGTACGACATTTACAGCACCGCTGTACGACAACTACAGCAAAACTCCACCGGCATAGTTCGGCGTGCTCTCGTGTAGTGTAATCAAAACTTTTATAAATAAACCTTATATCTCATTATATAACGAATTTATTTATAAATCACACTACAATTTCCATACACATATTTTTACCAATATAAACACACCATCACATTTCATCACATATCGATAGAACATTCACTTAATCCAAATTCAACTGCTTCCCAGTTAAAAATCATTTCTTTTACAATAAAAACTTACCTTAGCGATAGCACCTCAACGTATGCTCCAAAACTCACAATTATCCAAACCGAACACCTGAATTGAACGTCACCAAAAATAGTTTTAAACTACTTAACCATACTTCCTAAACATCTTTATCAATACCCCAAAACAAACCCCAAACATCTGCTACAACCCTAGACTCAAATGACCAACAAAACAGAAAACATGAAAAACCAACAGAGCCCGGCGCCAGTGGCTCGGCGCCGATCCATCGGCGCCACCCATCGGCGCGGGTTTCTGTTCCTCAAACCTGCACGATCCTCTTCTTCAAAATCCAAGGTTTTCTCAATTCAATTTCTTCCCAAATCAGTTCTAAACCTCCCAAATCAACATTTTAAGTACTATGAACCTTTTAAAACCAATACCAACATTTTTAAACATCAAAATCCACCCAATGTCATCCATTGATTTGTCACTTTTAAACCCAAAAGCTTTAAAACTCCATCCATGGAAGAATATGAATTTTAACAAGAAATTCAATAGAAATCTTTACTGGATGAACAAGACTCATAACAATCCATCCCAAAATCATTTACCTTTCTTTTGATTTCAATAAGACACAACTCTTTCAAGAATTTCAAAGATTCCTAAACCAAAATGAAGAAGATAAAGAAACATACATGCAGCAATCTTCTTCTTCCTCCCTTCTTTCTCTCAAATTCCTTCTCTACCTCTTTATATCTCTGATTTGTTTCTAAACTCTCAAACTCACACACTCAAATTGATTTTGCTAAAAACTGAATTCTTATCCTAATACACAAATGAGTCGGTTTGTAGCCAAATTTGGTCATAAGTACCAATTCAACCCTCAACTTCTAACACTTGACCATCTAAACTTCTAAACTACCAAATCTACTCTAAACCTCCTCAAATAACATAACTCACCTTAAATTCAAATTTCTTATCAAAACTATCATATAAAAGTTAAGATAATTACCCGGTTATTACATTCTTCCCCCCTTAAAAGAATTCCGTCCCGGAATTCATTTCTTCAAACCTACTCAACTATAACATACTAATCTCTACTATAACTCCCAACACAATTATCACACACCTAAATGCAATTACACAATTAGATATCATATATTGGTTCGTACCAAAACAACTAACATTTTAGCACGTATAAGATTTATAGAAACATACCTGTATCATCCTTCAAAATTTCCTCCTCTTCTTGCCCCATTACTTGGAAGACTTGACCCTGACCTTTCGACATTTCAGACCTTTGCATAATTCCTGTTTCAATACCCGTTGATCCTGTCATCTTAATACCTTGCTGTGTTTTCCATTGTGGACACTCATACTGAAGATGCTCCGGGGAATTGCAAAAGTAACAATGTCTAGTTACATAACAATCTCTAACAACATGACCTATCTTTCCACATTTATAGCAAGTTCTGGAATCACCATAACAATCTCCTTGATGAACACTGTGACATTTTGAACATGGTATTTCGTAACTATCATACTCTTGATAATTATTAAACTCTTGGAATTCATCTTCTTCAGAATCGTATGTGGTTTCCTCCATCTTCCTTTTTCCAGTACTCTTATGTTCAGCATCTCTTCTCATATCTTGTTCCATATTTTCCACAGCATTTACAGCTTCAGAGAAAGTCTTGGGTTCTTGTGCAGTCACTAATTTCCGAATTCCTGAACTTAATCCAAATATAAATCTTGCTACCTTCAATTTCTCCGTTGCCACAAAATATTCCGCGAACCGAGACTTTTCTATAAATTTAGCAGTGTAATCTCTAACTGATAAACCTTGCTGATGTAGATTCATGAACTCCTCTTCCAATTCTTTAATTGATGCCTGGGGACAGAACTGTTCTTTAAACGCCGTAGTAAATTCATTCCAACTAATAGTGGTGTATACATCTGATCTTCTGGAGGTAATATAAGCTTCCCACCAGTACAAAGCATCTGACTTTAGCATTGCTGTTCCATACAACACTCTATCTTCATCGGCACATTTGCTAGTCTTGAATATAGCTTCTATCTCCTTTAACCACCTCATTGCTTTCACCGGGTCTCTTTGTCCTGAATAAGTCGGAGGCTTGCAATTTAAGAACATCTTGAAATCACATCTTCTTAATACTGGCATGATAGTAGCGTAATTGGCATTTCATCTTCCAAGTTAGAATCAGGTATGCTGGTTTCATTATGGCGAGCTTGATCAAACATAGTTTGTATATTAGCTTGAAGTCTTCCCATTTCCGTTCTTAGTTCATTTCTCGTAATAAATTCTGCACCTCGTCCCTGAATTCTGCCTCCAATTCTACCTCTACTTCTTTCTCCCCTTCTTCCCCTTGTCCCAATCGTTGGATTTGTTCTAATAGAATTTCTTCCTCCACCTCTGTTCGTTGATCTAGTACCACTTGCCATTCTGTAGATTCAAACAAAGTTAATAAACACATAGACACATTCCCCATATAACAAGGTATTCCAGTCCAACATGTACCTGAAAAATCATAATTACACTGGCCAGGTGTAATTCGATATTACCTTACATGATGTTCCTTCTTCCTTTTTATACTTAACCTCCCAAGGTTCTAAAATAATAAGGACATCCTACTTCACATGCAGTTTAAGTCTAGGTATAGATCCGTATACCTAAATCCCTTAAACTAGGGCTCTGATACCATTTGTAACATCCTGATTTCCCAAACATACTCAAATAACATACATTGCATAATATAGATTTATACATAAAAAGATTACATAATAAACCACATTCGGTCCCAAACAGTCTTGAGATAACAAATACATAATAAACTTCTAAATTACATCATCCTACACTTGATCCTTTCTTTTGCTAACGAACGAACTCTGTCCTGGAAAACATATTTTAAAACAGAAAACGAGGGTTAGACTAAACAGTCTAGTGAGGGAATCCCTGTCAGTTTAAACTCTCTTTATAAAACCATTTATAAAAATAGTTTAATAAATAATCTTTCTGCACACGTATATAAATACCAATTAGGACTCGTGCACCGTACCCCCTTTCTCATTTTCAATTCCCTTGGCCATTTCTGATTGGTAGCGAGCCAACCCCACACTGTACGACATTTACAGCACCCACGCTGTACGACATTTACAGCACCGCTGTACGACAACTACAGCAAAACTCCACCGGCATAGTTCGACGTGCTCTCGTGTAGTGTAATCAAAACTTTTATAAATAAACCTTATATCTCATTATATAACGAATTTATTTATAAATCACACTACAATTTCCATACACATATTTTTACCAATATAAACACACCATCACATTTCATCACATATCGATAGAACATTCACTTAATCCAAATTCAACTGCTTCCCAGTTAAAAATCATTTCTTTTACAATAAAAACTCACCTTAGCGATAGCACCTCAACGTATGCTCCAAAACTCACAATTATCCAAACCGAACACCTGAATTGAACGTCACCAAAAATAGTTTTAAACTACTTAACCATACTTCCTAAACATCTTTATCAATACCCCAAAACAAACCCCAAACATCTGCTACAACCCTAGACTCAAATGACCAACAAAACAGAAAACATGAAAAACCAACAGAGCCCGGCGCCAGTGGCTCGGCGCCGATCCATCGGCGCCACCCATCGGCGCGGGTTTCTGTTCCTCAAACCTGCACGATCCTCTTCTTCAAAATCCAAGGTTTTCTCAATTCAATTTCTTCCCAAATCAGTTCTAAACCTCCCAAATCAACATTTTAAGTACTATGAACCTTTTAAAACCAATACCAACATTTTTAAACATCAAAATCCACCCAATGTCATCCATTGATTTGTCACTTTTAAACCCAAAAGCTTTAAAACTCCATCCATGGAAGAATATGAATTTTAACAAGAAATTCAATAGAAATCTTTACTGGATGAACAAGACTCATAACAATCCATCCCAAAATCATTTACCTTTCTTTTGATTTCAATAAGACACAACTCTTTCAAGAATTTCAAAGATCCCTAAACCAAAATGAAGAAGATAAAGAAACATACCTGCAGCAATCTTCTTCTTCTTCCTCCCTTCTTTCTCTCAAATTCCTTCTCTACCTCTCTATATCTCTGATTTGTTTCTAAACTCTCAAACTCACACACTCAAATTGATTTTGCTAAAAACTGAATTCTTATCCTAATACACAAATGAGTCGGTTTGTAGCCAAATTTGGTCATAAGTACCAATTCAACCCTCAACTTCTAACACTTGACCATCTAAACTTCTAAACTACCAAATCTACTCTAAACCTCCTCAAATAACATAACTCACCTTAAATTCAAATTTCTTATCAAAACTATCATATAAAAGTTAAGATAATTACCCGGTTATTACATCGGAGCCCTGTGCAAGGTCGGAGATGACTGAATTGCTAAAATTTGCCTTAGCCCGACCAGTTGTGGTGGCGTTAGGGGTGTTGGCGGTGGTGAGGGAAGTGAGGGTTTTAACTCTGATGGAATCACGACGAAGACAGTGGTGAAAGAGGGATCTGGGGTGGCATTGAAAGAGAAGGAGAGTGTCTAGATGGTGCAAATCTAGAAAGATGGCGTTTTGATCATCAATGGAGATAAGGATTTGAGAATCAGGTGAGTATTTGGTGGGTTGAGGAACAAAGTAAAGGATGAGGGTTTGGAATCGGAGAGAGACGGTGGGAGCAAAAGTGAGATTTTTTTTTTTGCATACGAGCACTTTTGTATACCACAGAGTTTTTTTTGCAATAAAAATTTTGTAATGACCAAAAGTGAGAAAAACAACAAACCACGGGGACCAAAATTGCAATTTACTCAAATCTAAATAACTAAAGAAATATTCCGTAAACACCGATCCAAGTGTGATGATCTCTTCAGCGAAATATACACAATGGATTGGAAGCCAACCACAACCACTAACAACACCATCATCTGCCAATAAGAATCAGCCACGTCAGCCTCACATCTTATCCAACAGATTCCATTTCATCCCTCCATCCATATTTCTATTTAATTCATACTACTTCGATCATCATTCTGTCAACGATTTCAACAAACAGATTCATCATGTCTTTCACAATCTCCACAAGCTTCTTTCAACCGCTCGACATATCCAATTTGAAATCATCGCAGTTTGGATCCAGATCGAAGCTTACCAGCACCGGTATTGTGTGTTCCGGCGCCGGAGCAGAAGACAAAAGCAAGGTAACTGATGGAAACAACGGATCGTTGAAAGCGTTGTCCGCAGCACTCGCACTCTCTTCGATCTTAGTTTCATCGACGGTGCCTGCGCTTCCGGCAATGGCCGATATCTCCGGACTCACTCCTTGTAAAGACTCCAAGCAGTTTGCTAAGAGAGAGAAGCAGCAGCTCAAGAAGCTGGAGAGTTCTCTCAAGCTTTACGCACCGGATAGTGCACCTGCACTTGCTATTAAGGCTACCATGGAGAAGACAAAGCGCAGGTAATTTCTATGAAAATGTTGCAACAACTTTTGTTTTGTTTCTACTTTTAGGCATGCGAATTGTAACCTAACGTAAATCACCAAACGATTTCAAAATTGATAATAGGTCTATTCGATTCGATTGAATATCTAACCAATTGTTATTTCAAATTGTGGTCACATATCCAGTTTTGTCTTCATATTTGAATCCGATTAGCTACAAATGTAAACAGATTCATAATAGACATGCACTGATGCACACACATTGGAAGATTTGGATTCAGAATCAAAGCTCCAATTCCTCTCTCATATTATATATCTTAGTTCAATTGGTATATTATTCGAATTTGAATGGTTTTCATTGATTGAATTTCGATTCAGTTAGCTAGCATCCTTTTACAACTCTATTTATATGCATCTGAAATTGCTCATTTTACATTTGTAGATTCGACAACTATGGAAAGCAAGGATTGTTGTGTGGATCTGACGGGCTACCGCACTTGATCGTGAGTGGAGATCAAAGGCACTGGGGCGAATTCATTACCCCCGGGATTCTATTTCTGTACATAGCCGGATGGATCGGGTGGGTTGGAAGGAGTTACTTGATCGCTATTCGGGATGAAAAGAAGCCTACACAAAAAGAGATCATCATCGACGTTCCTTTGGCTTCCCGACTCGTATTCCGTGGCTTTAGTTGGCCCGTTGCTGCTTACCGTGAGTTCTTGAATGGCGAACTTGTAGACCCCACCGTCTAACTTCGTGTTTTGCTACAACGCTATATGTATCTACTGTTCTCTATTTTCCGATACTTTGTTTGTGGCTAAATTTTAAGGGATTATTTCACAACTTGAAATGTACATTTTTCAATTGATTAGAAACATCAAACTCGGTGCAGCATTCGCGTAGGACGTGCGTTCACACATAAGTTCAGTGGTCCGAAGTCATTTCAGTCCAAGTTTTGCACCCCATGCATGCTTTTTTTTTTGAAAGGGTATCTCAAGCACAACCCGGACTAATCTCTGACAATTTTGAAACTTAAAGATGTCTTATCAATGTTGAGGACGCCTGAGATCGAACCCTGGGTAGATGGGATATTCCACCACATCACCCAGGGCGATCAACCACTGCGCTACAACCTGATTGACCCCATGCATGCTTTCATGACAAGTTTTTTTAGTGATGAACTGATGATGATATAATTCTTCCGGTTATGGATTTTCACATCCATTTCATTTCATGACAAAGATCGTGTGAGAAGAAGTGTTAAGGTGAGAAAATAAGAAATGATTTGGATCGTTCATCACTTTTAATCTCAAACTTATACTATGAATCGTGTTTGATATGAGAATTAATCTGGTACATCTCATCTCGGTGTATCTCAACCTAAAGTTCATCCAAGGGTGAAGATCACTTCTTATATTTCTCACCATAATTTTCATTCTCACCCTAACCCAACACACATTTCATTTGCAACATTTCAAACATCATAACCAAAGGGCCTTTGGCCTAGCGGTATTTGAGTCTCTTTCTTTCTAGGAGGTCAGGAGTTCAAACCTCACCAAATGTGAGGAGGGTGTATGAGTTTATTTGTTGTATTTGCCGTATATAAATATTATATACTTCAAAAAAAACATTTAAACATCATTTTATCATGTGTGTTGTAAATTGTAATATTCGAATTACATCGTTTATGTTGCACAAAAGATCGTAGCACCGAGAGATACACGAGTATTGGAAAAACACCATGCCGCAACACCACTTCTTTTATATTTCTAGAAAAATATTGTAGGTACTTTTGGTGGTGCTCCTCGGTTCTGAAATCCACCTCACTACAAAACAGAGAAGTTTACCGACAGAAAAATCCGTCGAATTTTTTTCGGAAAACGGATTTAGCGGCAGATTTTTAGCCCGCCAGTCGAAAAACCTTTTTCCATAAATGACCATTACCGACGGATATATCCGCCGGTAATCTGCCACTAATATATTCCCTTTTTTAATTAGATTTCCTTAATGGTTATTGTTAATTACGCTGATTAAACTGCTCGATTTCCGTTAGTAATTTAATTATTTTCTTTTTTTATTTAATATGAAAATTACTTTTTCATTTAAAAAGTAACAATTACTGACGGATTAAAAAGTTTTAAATAAAGTCTAAAAAAGTTTACAAATGCATTTAAAATAGGGAATTTAATTAAAATATCTCAAGTTTGACATTAACTTACCAAAATACTAAAAAAAATAAAAAGTTTACCAAAATGCCATTTTTTCCGCGAAGGGAGCCCGCTATCGCGGACAGGGACCAATTGTGAAATTTTTTGCAAGATATATTTACACTTTCAGTCCCTGGCCCACGAACGAGGCCCGCGATGGGGACTGAAAGTGTAAATAATCTTGCAAAATTTTTCACAATTGGTCCCTACCCGCTATAGAGGGCTCCCTCCGCGGAAAAAAAAATGACATTTTGGTAAACTTTTCATTTTTTAGGGTATTTTGGTAAGTCAATTTCAAACTTGGGGTATTTTAATTAATTTCTCTTTAAAAAATAATTACTTTTTATATTTTCTGGAATTAATTAATTAAAAATATTTAGAAACTTTATGAAGAAACTGTTGCCGTATTTTTTGGTATTTTGTAAGGAATTTTAGAATCTCTACCAACCAGATTCTTCAAAATGAAAAAGTCAAAAAGCAAAATATTCAGAAAGAATTACTGCCATTTGTATCAGATTTTCTATTTTGGTGATTAGACAATTAATAATATTATCAAAACATTCAATACTACTAAGGAAAATATTTTTCTCTATCCTAAGGCCATCCGTACCCAGCAGGTTCCCATGCGGGTAAGGCCAGGTGGCACAGCGGGTTGGTGGGGTTCGGGTACGGTATTGGCGGGTTCCCCATGGCGGGCTCGCCGATCGGGTTCCCTACCCCGCTCATACCCAAAGGTATTACAATTTTTTTTATTTCAAACGGCTATTTTCATTTTTTTATTTCAAACGGCTATTTCCAAACGGCTCTTTTCCATTTTTTTTTTTCAATTTAAACACTATAAATCAACCTCAAATCTCATCCATTTTTTACATCAATTATCTCAATCCTCTAAATTCTCTCAATTCATTTTTCACTCTCAATCCTCTAAATTCTCTCATCATGAATTCAAATTATCTCCAAAATGGAATACGGTTCCAACTATGACAAATACATCCCGGGGTTCAAAACGTACCCACACTTCCGATGAAGACGCTGAAAATGTTCAACGACCCATCGGGAGAAACACGGCAAAAAGGCAGCAACGAGTAGTACGGACGACAACCGCCTTTACTCCGAAATGAGTGAGTTGAGAAGTAAAATTGATGATTCGGTTGATTACAAAATGAAAAAACTTGAAGTCGAACAACAAAAGTGTCAAGTCGAACAACAAAAGTGGCAAGTCGAACAACAAAAGTGTGAAATCGAGTTGGAAAGGCTATATGAAAAAGACTTCGAGTTTTTCATTGCCCCGCACGATCACCTTACGGGAGCTGCTTTGAATGCTACTTTGGCGAGAAAAGAGAGAATTCGACAAAAAATATAATTGGAATTTTTAATTTTATTTTGTAATTTTTAATTTTATTTTGTAATTTTATTTTTATTTTTATGAATGTTATGATTTTTTATTAAAAAATTAGATGAGGTGGCATGTGGGTTCAAGAGGTTCAAAAGGTTGGGGTACGGGATTTGTGGGTTCAAAAAGGTTCAAGAGGGTTCAAAGTGGAAAACTGATGTGGCGCAGAGGGTTCAAAAGGTTGTGAACCTGGGGTACGGATGGCCTAAACATATTTTTATAAGAAATCTCCAATTTAAGTTATTTAATCCGTTCTTTTATACTTTTTCTAATTTGAAGAAGGTTTTAAGGATGAAATAGAAATTCCCATAAACTCCATTTCTAAGAATTGTCCAAGATAGCTCTTAATGGTACGCAAAATAATTGGACAAGACATGACACGACATGATAAGATAGTAAGTCTGAAAAGGACTGGACATAACAGAATAAGTGTGTGTGTGGTGTTTAGTACGACTAGCATTGGACAGGACAAAAATATACAAGTTCCCTTAAAAGTTATTTAATGATTTTATATATCATTATAATAGTTATAAACTTATAATTAACACAAATAAATTAAATAATTTAATTTAAAAATATTTTTATACACAATTTTCATATACATAAATGCATACATATATAATGGTTCCAAATTTGAATGATAATTTTGGTCTAATTGATGGTAGTTTGAAAAAATCTGATTCGTACAATAGATAAATTATGTTTTATTTGGTTTGAAACTCCGTTATCATTTGGCGAAGGCACGATGAAGATGCTCGATAGTGATGGTGGTGGCATTGACAATGGAAGAGGGGTAGTTGTAACACCCGGAAATTTATTAAAAGAAAGGACTTCCCACGTGACCTTTGATAGGTTTGATTGTTTATAGGGAATGGAAACACCGGGCGTAAGGAACTCGACGAATCGGGAACATGTCGGAATATTCGGGACAAAAATTGAGTTTCAGTGCCTCTGGGGCGATAGTGCCCTACGATAGTGACGGGGTCATTATCGCCGTGTCATTCTCGCGGAGAGGGAAGACCCTCGGTACAGATTGGGCGATTGTGCCCGGCGAGAGTGCCCTGGGCACAATCGCGTGGCACAATCGTGGTCGGGGTGCATGAAGCTATTTTAAAACCCTTTTAGCCCCATTTCATTTCCTACTTCTTCCCCTTCATCCGCTTCTCTCTCAAACCGAAACCCTAAGCCCCCAAAGTCTATTTTGAGCCATTTAGCCACAAGATTCAAGATTGCAAGTGGGTTTCTTCACCTATCATGGCTTAGGAAACAAATCTTGAAACCCCTTTCATTTCATCTCATTTTATCTTAAAGATTTCTTAATTTTAGGGTTTCATCCAACTTTCTTCAAAACCCTTTCACCTTTTCGAGTTCAAGACTTATTTTGGTAACCCTAGAAGTGTTTGGTTGGTGGATTCATGTGGTGGTAAAGGTAAATCTTCTCTTCTCTTCATTAATGGAAAATTAGGGTTTTGAGTATAAGTTAAGATTCTTGATGAAAGTGTTTGGGGAACGATTCTAAATGGTTAAATATGGATATTGATGGTTGGAAACTTATGGATCTAGGTTTGGAAGATTTTGGCTTGAAGATTCGTGTTTCTTCAAATGAGCTTACGTTTGGGGAAAATCTACATTTAGCATAATCTAGCAAGGTGAGTTAAAGTTGATTTGTGAAAACGTTGTACATGCCAAAATGTTTATTTTAAAGTGTTTGTGTGCTTTATATAAAACTATCACTTGATGAGTTATTTAATGGGTTTGGATTTATCAAAGTATTGAGCTTTACAAATCTTGGAAAACACCCACGTTTGGGGATTTTGAGTGATTGATAAAATATCACGAATGAGCGTGTTTTGTTAATTTATTGCATAAATGAAGGTTGTTTGGTCAAAATACACTTTTAGTGTTTGTTGAGATTATACAAAAAGTTATGATATATTACGTTTTGAAAATGTGAACGTGTGAGTTGGGGATTTTGGTCAATCTCGACCTTATGAACATTTTGAGAGTTGTAAACCTTGTTATTTTGGGCCGAGGGCCAATTGAGAATTAAGAGGCAAAGCTTTTGGGTAACGATGTATTTTGGTTTACGTAACCGTGTGGGCAACGCGTATTTAGCCAAACGTTTATTTTACTTTAAAGGGTTTGATTTATACTCAAATTGGTCTTTGGAGTGTTTGCCGGTTTTAGTAGCTCGAGATGGAGCCTTAGATGAGTTATGCGCTTATTTGCATTATATTTGAGAATGTGCCCCTTTGAGTGTTTTGCTTTATATGTGAAGACCATTTGACAGTTATGCATTCTTGGTGCTTTTGGGTCTAATAAACCATTGCGAAATATATACATTATCAGGTTATAAAGGATTTGAGTATACGTGTATATATATATATATATATATATATGCATGTATGGTTTGACTTCATTGGGAATGTGGCAATGAAGGGTTTTGAGTTAATCATGCCTTGGAGCATGTGTTTACATAATGTGGGTTAAATGCACTTCATTTGCATGAGCTGACTTTTAACAAATGATCATCGGATCTTTTGAGCTTATGGCTCGGTTTTTGACTCTGTTGGGTCTTGATGGCATTTGCCCAATTCTAATAGCTCGAGGTGGAGCTTGGGTTATGATGTAACACCCTAAAAATCAGGGCTAATTTAAACCTCAATTGATCACCAGATTTAAACATAAACTTTCTAAACTTTATACATAAACAGAGATTTAACCTTGAGGATCATATTTACATATATAAAAATTCTTCAAATAACCTATTAATCTAATCATGTCACTATAATCAGATTAACTAGATTATTTAAGCAATCTATTCAAAACCTCAGTATTCAATAACTTCTCTGCTAATCCAAAAGCTCTCGTCCCACATCCCTTTATTTTCCAAGCTAGTACCTGGTAAGAAACATCATTTGAAACGATTAGGCTAACGCCTAGTGAGAACATTCGGTTTCAAAATAATATTTTTACAAATCAATGTAAACAAGGCATAACAAACCTGGTTTACCCTTTTTCTTACCACACGCGTAACCATTCTTTGATATCGGGTTAAACCCGGTTCCATGACTACAACCTGACACTAAGCCAATCATTTTTCATGTTCTGATTCCATGACTATGACCTGACAATAAGCCAGTCATTTCTCATGTTCCAGAGCCGCACTACGAATCTTCACAGATTCTAGATTAATACTCTTATCCAAGAAATCACAATATACACATGCCCATTTATTGGAAAGGAAATAGAGATCGCAATATACACATGCCCATCCCTTCTTTTCCTTAGAAATTGGAAATTACGTTTATTCCGCGATTTCTCACACACATCGGAATAACGAATGATCCTCATCTATTCCACGTGTTCATAACCACTAGTGCCTATGGATCCATTACACTTACTACACACCTGCCTAGTATCAAACTAGAACAGTCTTTAAGCCTAACACACCACCAGTCAACCGTGAGTATGTTCAAGCTACTAGGATTGTATTTCAATTCTTAAATTATACCCTTCCAGAAGTTAGCAACATCTAAAGTTACTGAATACTCAAAAGTGACCGGACAGTAAGAGTTTTCGGACACCTCAAACTATCCGGATATCGTCTCTTTTCGGATACTCACAACTTACCGGATACAATAATCTTTCCGGATACATAAGCCTTTCCGAATATTTTATCGGATATACAAACTTTCCGGATACATTTCTTACCGGATACATATTAAATCCGGATACCGTCCGGTAACTACTAAAATAAACAACTTACCGGATAACTTTGCCTTGTCCGGATACCTTAACATAGGGATTTCTGGATACTTCATCTACCGGACACCAACAAAGAGGAACTACCGGACACATTCAAGTCTGTCCGGAAACTTCGATCTGATTCCTAAAATTTCTAGCCAGATATCGATTTGAACTCATTTCTTCCAAACCACACATACCAGTACTTTGTAAATAAGTTTTCTAACATATTCCAAACATTAATTTCATGCTTAAAACAGTTTACATAAGAAAAGTAGAATGAACTCACATTTGGTTTTTAACCCAATTTTCTGCACTCAATCTTCAATCCAGCAGCACTTTTGATTTCTCAGATTGCTCCTAAAATCCCAGCTGGAGTTCAGTTTCTTCATGCTTCTTCTCTTTCTTTTTGGCTCTCTTTCTCTCTTTCTCTTTTCTTGAAACACCCACACAAGACACAAAAAAGAGATAAAATATCTCTTACCCATTTGGTTATAGATGAGGCGGTGGTGGTGTTGCACTTTCACCACTTTAACCAATCAAACCTCCAACTTTTCTCAATTGGCAACTTTAACCCTCCAACTTACAAATTAAAAATTACAGTTAATCCCTTAACTTATAAATCCAATAAAACACATAACATACTTACTCGGGGATAAACTCTAAAATTAATTTATCACATAAAGAATAAGAACTCATCAAATAATTTATACTCAAATTATTTAATAGATCAAACATAATATTTTATAAAAAATTGAGATTTACAATACTCCCCAACTTGAAAATGATTTCGTCCCCGAAATCAAAGTTAGGTAAACAAATGAAGATATCTAATCTTCATATCCTCTTCAACTTCTAACGTCACGTTAACACCTTATTGATATAATACCACATCCTTATGTCGTAATTTCTTAACGGATCTTTCTATAATCGCTTACTGTTCCTCCATACAACTATTCTTCTCATCCATTCTCACTTCAGTAAGTGAAATCACATCATCCCATATAAAATATATCATGTATCCTTTCAATCTTCTAGTCTTACATACTTAATCACAATTAAAAGGTCCAGGAAAACAATAACTCATCTTTTCACATTTTCTGAACCTTATATCTTTCATCATCTATCTGCTCCCCAACTTAGATTTGCAAGCCTCCTTAGAGTAACTGTTATCATCAAATCTTTATCCGACTTTTTCTTGATCTTATTTAATTATTTCAATTCTTAAAGCATCTATCAATAATATCAACCAATATAGTTAACTTTTGATATAACCAAAATACAAAAGGTAAGTTAACACTACTTACATTCACACATCATACCTTCTTCTTGAAATGGATTTAGAAATGACACTTATATATTGTCTATTTTAATCCGCCGAAACACATGAAAACAATACTTACTCTTTGTCTAATTCATATTTCCACATATCTAACTCGAATAACAACTATATTCTGTAACATCCCCAGTCCACCGTACACGATATTGTCCGCTTTGCGGATACCCTCTGCATAACAGCATGTCGGCACCGCTCACGGTTTTGTTCCTGCCCGCACAGGCATACGCGGGACGCACCCAACCGCACCCTGTGACAGGAAAAAGGCCTTATGCAAGGAAGATATCCGTCCACCATTATAAGGAGGACTTCGTTCCCCCTCCTAGCCGATGTGGGATCTCACAATCCATTTGATATCGTTTATTGTCATGAACACATCATAATACTAGTAAATTCCGTCTGAGGATTTCAACTTACTAACCAAATGCCACGAATTCGTCGTGCAATACTTAAAATTCTTTTATGTGCATAACATCGTCATCTACCGGTTTGGCCATTTGAATATCACCACTCCCGTGCCCTAAGTATTGAGTCTATTCAAATTTAATTCAATAACTCAAACTCAAATAGTCAAATTAATAAGTAACCATTTAAAACAAGACTTATAAAATCTTTGAGGATTTCAATTCATATAATCGGCCATAAATCTCAAAACATACCGGTAATGGTTCAAATTTCTTAAGTTCACAAATCGTTAAACCAAACATCACATAAAACATAAATGAACTTCGTATGACTACATTCTTAGATTCGATCTTTCTATCATTGCTTCCCCACGTTAACGTGGAGCACCACCCTCCAGACATTACTTGCCTCTTTCTCCCAACCTTTCCACATGCTGATAACATTTTCTCATTACTATACATAACCAAACTGTTACATCAAAATTATAACTTAAGGCATTCAACCAAATCATCTTGAAATAACACCACCGTTCGAAGTTACTACACATTCTTTGATCTTCAACTAATACCTTCTTGGACAATTCTTCCACACATAAGAAGCAACTCACATTCCTTAAAAAAAATTTACATCTACTACACCTCATTTTGACTAACACACCCATCATCTTCTTTAAACTTCCAATGATTCCAAAAAATATGCTTACTTAGCGACTCACACAACCAAAAACACTTTGGATAAACACCCACTATCGCTCCGACATTCTATTCCGATATTAGCCATATCACCACGCCATCTTACAAACCACATGCCCCAACAACTTTTTTGACAAATAGTACAATTCATCCGAAATCCCCGGAAAGACTTCGATCTGATGCTCCCTTTTTCTAACATCACATTACATACTGGTTGAAACATTTATCTTGGCAATTGATGCCACTACTCGTCCGTACATTCTCTACCCATAACATCTCACAGCAGACCAGGTCTCTCATGGTTATTCGTACACACTTCAAACTTTCCTTCATGTTTTCCCGCATAATTAACCGAGTCTATTTCGCTACTTTATCCCTCCCCAACTTTAGTTAAACCACCACTCACGAGTTTCTAATTAACTCAAACTTACTCGTGTAACGTTATTATCACAAGATCACCTTAAAACTCTTATTTGACGTCGAGGATATTTCATTCCTACTTCACTACACTACTCATAACGAGTTGCTAATACCAACGCATTGATGACTTCTATTCTTTCCTTCGGATACAACCATCCTTTGACAACCGTATTTCCGTCATTGAACAAAGGTACCGACCCTCGTACAACCAGCACTAAAGTCCACTTCTGATTCTTCCATTACCCACCTCTCTTATTGAGTACGAATACCCAAAAATTACTTTTTGTAACAAATCCATAGATTAGAATTGAAATTAGGAAATTACCTGATGGAATTAATATAGAATTAAATTATAATTCCCACTTCCCTTTCCAAATAATGATCTATGGTGATTTTCTTTCTTCAATTGCTATGGAACTCAATCTTCTCTTTTTCTCTTCTTGAACTTTCTTGTATACTTTCCAATCACCTACTGTCTTTTGGCTCTTAGGTTCAAGAAATAATTAATGTCAAAATAGTCTTACCAATTTGTACACGTTCAACTAACTAAACGGAATAAGTAGATAATGTTTAATTTATCCTACTTTCACTCAGAAATCTTCAAAGGTTGTAAACTTTCACTTGTTAGATCGATTTACATAGTATCTTCCAAAATAGTAACTGGTATAGCTAACTTTTAACAAAAAATTGTAGTACAAAAGATAAGTTAGCGCCACTATCACATAATATATATTAACCATTTCAAAATCTATGAATTTCAGTTTGAAAATGGTTAAAAGAAAACTCACCTTGATTATGGTCACCAAAATCAGCAAAACTGGACAACGGATCGAAACCGACAACCAACTTCATATCCGAGACTTGGAATTTGGAATTGGCACTAACTAACATGTTCAATGGGTTCAAATGCTATTCTACACTCAAAACGAGTACCCATACCCCTATATTATGCCTTGAAACGACACCGGTACGCAAGAAACAAAAACTGGGAAATGCTGAAACAGTGAGTTGCACGGTTTCTCACGCGACTTGAAGTCGCGCCGAAGGCCGCGCAAGTCTCTGGACAGCCATTTTGCACCTACAACAGCCCCTGTTCAACTCTTTGACACCCCAACTCAAACCCAGGTCGTTTTGATGAAGAAAATGCATGAAAACTTGACATAAACACATTTAGACTACTACAAATCTCTTTTTCCATCAAATGAAACATTTAACTAACAAACAATCATTAGAAAGAATAATCAAAACCATCCATGAAAGCTTCAAATCCTTTATTCATGGTGTAAGCTTTAATATCAACTTTAGTCATACTCAAATCATCTAAGGAGATAAGAAATTTGAAACTATTAACTATTATTCTATCATACGGGACTCCATAGTAGATTCCGTCATTACCGAATCAAAAGTACCAATACTCGTTCTATGAGTTTGACTTTCCAATCCACCTATTTAAAAGTTGCCTCGACGGACTTTCATGAGTCCCGCCAGTTCCAAGTTGTCTTTCCAACCCCCAATCATTTACTGATCTGTCCTCCAAAGAATTAGAGGACCTTGGTGGCGTATTCACCATCGTTCTGCTACAACACAAAGGGATAACCATAAGAAATGGTTACACATATCTAAACATACGAAACAAACTTTACCGATCATTAGTCATTGTAACAATTTATAAACAAGTATACTCGTGTAGTAATATATTCATAATAACAGTAGCTAATTGAGATTGTGAATATATCATACATGAGAATTCTCGTTACCATCGCTACAGTACTAATTTCACGTATTTCCGTCGACTCTAAGACTATCCCGTCTTAGTACTTCTACCCAGATCTCACGAATCATAACTTAATTCATCTCAGCTTAAGTCTAGGTATCTTACTAGCATACCTAGTTCACTTAAACTAAAGCTCTGATACCATATTGTAACACCCTAAAAATCAGGGCTAATTTAAACATCAATTGATCACCAGATTTAAACATAAACTTTCTAAACTTTATACATAAACAAAGATTTAACCTTGAGGATCATATTTACATATATAAAAATTCTTCAAATAACCTATTAATCTAATCATGTCACTATAATCAGATTAACTAGATTATTTAAGCAATCTATTCAAAACCTCAGTATTCAATAACTTCTCTGCTAATCCAAAAGCTCTCGTCCCACATCCCTTTATTTTCCAAGCTAGTACCTGGTAAGAAACATCATTTGAAACGATTAGGCTAACGCCTAGTGAGAACATTCGGTTTCAAAATAATATTTGTACAAATCAATGTAAACAAGGCATAACAAACCTGATTTACCCTTTTGCTTACCACACGCGTAACCATTCTTTGATATCGGGTTAAACCCGGTTCCATGACTACAACCTGACACTAAGCCAGTCATTTCTCATGTTCCAGAGCCGCACTACGAATCTTCACAGATTCTAGATTAATGCTCTTATCCAAGAAATCGCAATATACACATGCCCATTTCTTGGAAAGGAAATAGAGATCGCAATATACACATGCCCATCCCTTCTTTTCCTTAGAAATTGGAAATTACGTTTATTCCACGATTCTCACACACATCGGAATAACGAATAATCCTCATCTATTCCACGTGTTCATAACCACTAGTGCCTATGGATCCATTACACTTACTACACACCTGCCTAGTATCAAACTAGAACAGTCTTTAAGCCTAACACACCAACAGTCAACCGTGAGTATGTTCAAGCTACTAGGATTGTATTTCAATTCTTAAATTATACCCTTCCAGAAGTTAGCAACATCTAAAGTTACTGAATACTCAAAAGTGACCAGACAGTAAGAGTTTCCGGACACCTCAAACTATCCGGATATCGTCTCTTTCCGGATACTCACAACTTACCGGATACAATAATCTTGCCGGATACACTATCTTTTCGGATACATAAGCCTTTCCGAATATTTTACCGGATATACAAACTTTCCGGATACATTTCTTACCGGATACATATTAAATCCGGATACCGTCCGGTAACTACTAAAATAAACAACTTACCGAATAACTTTGCCTTGTCCGGATACCTTAATACAGGGATTTCTGGATACTTCATCTACCGGACACCAACAAAGAGGAACTACCGGACACATTCAAGTCTGTCCGGAAACTTTGATCTGATTCCTAAAATTTCTAGCCAGATATCGATTTGAACTCATTTCTTCCAAACCACACATAACAATACTTTGTAAATAAGTTTTCTAACATATTCCAAACATTAATTTCATGCTTAAAACAATTTACATAAGAAAAGTATAATGAACTCACCTTTGGTTTTTAACCCAATTTTCTGCACTCAATCTTCAATCCAGCAGCACTTTTGATTTCTCAGATTGCTCCTAAAATCCCAGCTGGAGTTCAGTTTCTTCTTGCTTCTTGTCTTTCTTTTGGCTCTCTTTCTCTCTTTTCTCTCTTTCTCTTTTCGTGAAACACCCACACAAGACACAAAAATGAGATAAAATATCTCTTACCCATTTGGTTATAGATGAGGCGGTGGTGGTGTTGCACTTTCACCACTTTAACCAATCAAACCTCCAACTTTTCTCAATTGGCAACTTTAACCCTCCAACTTACAAATTAAAAATTACAGTTTATCCCTTAACTTATAAATCCAATAAAACACATAACATACTTACTCGGGGATAAACTCTAAAATTAATTTATCACATAAAGAATAATAACTCATCAAATTATTTATACTCAAATTATTTAATAGATCAAACATAATATTTTATAAAAAATTGAGATGTTACATATGATTTGCATGAATTGCATCGTATTTGAGAATTACATGATTTGAATGCATTGGTTATTCTTTTGGAGTCGTGTATAAGTTTCTAAGATTACGTAATCTTGTTTTGGATGGTGAGATTCCAAGGTAAAGATCCGGTCGGGTTGAACTTGGTGGTTTAGGCTAGAGATCCAGTTTGGGTTGATGCCTCAATAGACTAGAGATCTGGTTTGGGTTGATGTCTCCATGGACTAAAGATCCGGTTTGGGTTGATGCCGCACTTGACTAAAGATCTGGTTTGGATTGATGTCACAATAGACTAAAGATCCGGTTTGGGTTGATGTCTCCTTAGACTAGAGACTCAGTATGAGTTGATGTCTTTATGGACTAAAGATCAAGTTTGGGTTGATGTCCAAAATTGACTAAAGACCTGGATAGGGTTGATGTCATATGTTTTCCCATCCATGAAACATGCTTGTAAATTATAATAGTGGTTTAACTCGTGTATTCGCCACATTCAATGAAATCGGGTCTCCACCGTCACTGAAGGGTGTTGTTTTGGGTATTTTGTTTACCCATGTTGTCGGCGTCGTATTATATGCGTATGGATTGTTTTTCCATGATTTATGGTCGATGTTTTATGCCTCATCCTTGTTTGGATGTTTCGGCTATTGGAGTTTTATTCGCATTGATTTTATTTGGAAATTTACTATTTATTTACGTCTTGAGTGAGTTTTGGATTTGAGTCCATTGCTTAGAAATGATTTTCATTGGAAACTTTCATCACAGAATTTGTGTGAGTTTGAAAAATGGGTTGTCGGTATATTTAATACAAATCTTTTTTCGGAAATCAGGATTTAAGTTGAATCCTTTGGTTTAACAAATTATTTAGTCATGATGTAAACTTTTGAACTCACCAGGCGTTAGCCTAACATTTTTATTTGTCAGCATGTGCAACAGGTTCAGGTTGGGAATAGCTTTAGCGACACTGTGAAGAGATGGGTGCTAATAGTGTACTCGAGGAGTGAAGTGCTTAGTTAAGTCTTCCGCATTTATTTTGGGATTAGCAACTTGTACTAGTGTTAAGTAACACCCGACTTTATTTGGTCTTATTGGATGACTTAGATTATGGATAACGTTGGAGTTGTGACGTTTTAAATTCTGAGGTGATTTCAAAGATGGTTCGTAGTAAGAATTTCATCTACTTTGGTGTAACACCCCGAAATTTCATGTGTTGTATACATGCATGGTTAGGGTAGCAAGGTTGGCCATGCATGGGTTCTAGAGAGGGCATGACCATGTTTTAACCGACTACACCTCATGAGGATTGAATGGATATATCTTCTGCCTGAAACAACCGCCAAACAGCAGCTGGAGAGACGTCGGCGACTATGACCGACGACTATGCCCGGGGCATAGTTGCATGGTCACAGTCGCGGTTGGGGGACAAAAATTGCAAAACAAACAGAAAGTGGGTTGGCGAGGGCGACATTGCCCCGCGATATTGCCCATGGCATAGTCGCGGTCGGGCCATATCTTGCTGGAACAAAAGTCGATTTTGGGGGAAAGTTTGTTCACTTCTTCTCATTTATGCATCTGACTGAAACCCTCTCCTTTAGAGGCGATTTTTCTTCTCTCAAATCCTCTCCCCTTTCACTTCAAAGCTAGTTGTTGGTTAGAGCTCCCATCCCACAATCAAACCACCCTTTAAGAGCTTGGTTGAAGATCTCCTAGCAAAATGCTTATGGTTCGTGGTCACTTTCATTTTCTAGGGTTTCACCAACCTTCTCTCATCTCTTTTAAGAAATGAAGTTTGAGGTTATTTTGGTAACCTAAGAGGATTTTGATGGTAAATGCAAGTGATGGAAAAAGGTAATCTTCTCTTCTCCTCACCCAAGAAATTAGGGTTTTGATTTATTAGTGACTTTGGATGTTTTATGTTGGGGGAATCGCATATAAGTATTTGGGAATGATTATTTATGGTTGGAAACTTATGGATCTAGGTTTTGGAAGAATTGGCCTAAGGATTCGGGTTGCATCAAAGGAGCTTACGTTTTGGGAAAAATCTAGATTTAGCCTAAATCTAGCAAGGTGAGTTCAAGTTGCTTTGTGAAAACTTTGTAGATGCCAAAATGTTATTTTCCAAGTACTTCTGTGTTTGTACATGAAATTTATCAATGGTTGAATTATTTGGTGGGTTTTAACCCCTTTGAAGTATTTATGGTTGTAAATATTGTAAAACAATTATATTTGGAGTTTTTGGGAAAATGTGATAGATAAATCATACATGGAAATGGGTTATTGATTTATGTTATAAATGGAGTCTACTTGTTATGAAAATAAGTTTTGTGTATAATTTGGAAATATGCATTTAGTACATTATGGGACGATTTGGAAATGCAAGGTGTGAGTTCTTTGGAAAAGAGGGTTGTCCCAACCCAAGGTTCTATTTCGGGTTTTCATGGATTTGAAAGATTATGGACAAAAGTGTGTGTTGCTACGTTTAATCTCATGTTATGACTTTTCATGAATTATCTTTTGAGTCAGTTGAGTTTATGGCTCGGTGTTGGATTTTGTTAAGTCTTGGGGACACTTGTCCAGTTTTGATAACTCAAAGTCGAGTTTTGATCACGATTTATGGTATTGGGGAATTGCATGTTTTGTATGCACTTGTTTATTCATTTGGGGTCGTGTAATGTTTTAGACCTTGTTAGCTATGGATCCATAGGCGTTTGAGTTTCCCAAGTTTCGCGGGCAAGAGATCGGGAATGATTGAGCTCAGTTTATCAGACGTTAGTTTCTCTTTTGTAGCACGGGATAGGCATCGGGTTCCATGATAAGTAAGGCGTGGACCTATATGGTCGGGCGTCGTCTCATGGGCAGTAAGGTGTAATCCCAAAGGTGCTGTTGTGGATTTGGAGTGACCCAATGTATAGACCTGGAGTGGTTGAAGTTGGGGGCTCCCTAGTCTCGCGAGCAATAGATCTGGAGTGATTGAGTTCAGTTTACGAGAGTAATCCACGTGGGTGTTTTATTGCATAATAGGTGACCCACTTTTGTGTTCCGGCACGTGAGTGTATACGGGCCTCCCCCGTCACCAAAAGGTGTTATTTTGGGTATTTGTATTTATCCATGTCTTCGGTGATGTATCGTATTTATGTGAAATGTTTCTCCACGTTATAGGAGTTGTTGGTTATGTTTTATCCATGTTTTGGGAAGATTGGGATTAATGGTGAGTTAAATTATGAATTTAATCGTTTTGAGTATCAAATTCTATTTCACCTTCCACGATGATTTTGGAAATGAGTCTATTTTGGAAATCATGTTATATTAAAGATTTCAGCATGGGGATTGTGTGAGTTAGATCAAAGGGTGATTTGCATTTAAAGTAAACTCTTTTGAAATCATGACTAAAACTACATCCCTCTTGATTTATGAATTAATATAGTCATGATAAAATGTTTGAACTCACTAGGCGTTAGCCTAACCCTTTTTATTTGTCGGCATGTGCAACAGGCTCAGGTTGAGAGTAGCTTTAGCTACATTGTGAAGTGGGGAGTGCTAGTAGAGTGCACGAGAGGTGACTTGATTAGTGAAGTCTTCCGCATTTATATTGGGACTAGCAACTGGTGTTGTGTTAAGTAACGTCCGTCTTAAGTTTTAGTTGTGGATATTATGATGTTTGAATTTCGAGGTATTTTGAGGAATGAGTTGTAGAAATGATTTTATCTACTTTGGTTATTTTATTGAAATCAAAGTTTTGCTCGTTCCAAATTTGAGGGTGTTACAAGTTGGTATCAGAGCATAAGTTTGAGAGAATTAGGTGTTGATTTTGGATACCTAGACTCAAACTAGCGTTATTTTAGGTAAATGCAAGTGAGAGTGCACCATTAGACACTTTAAGATAGGATGTTTTGAGTTTGATGGAGTCGCTAGAAACGAGAATCACGTCAAGGGTAGCAAGGATAATCATGTACGGTACGTTCATAATTGCATCTGGCCAGTGTTATGGTGAACCTACTCGTTACATGTGCTTACTTGAAATGCTTTAATGTGATGACCGTTGGGGGTAGTAGAGAAGTTTCTAAGCGAATAGTTGTTGGAAAAGATTGACAATTTTAGTATTAGCCACTTGAGGTGACAATAAGCATGATAATTGCTTTAAGTGGACCGTTTCGGGTCAAAATTTGATGGTTGGATTAGAACCATGGACTTATTGAAACGAATTTGATTCGAGGAAGAATCGTAAGGTTAATCGATGTAATTCCCAAATTTTGCCTTAAGAGGTTTGAGCATCCGGATGACGGTAGTGTGACCGGAGAGATTTGGAGGAGCATGGGTTGAGACGTTGAGTGCCGACTAAATTCATGCACATAACTTATTTTGAAATAAATTGTATCAGTTATTTCTTGTGTTTCGAATCCTCCTGTGGATTGGTTTACAAAATCTCAGAAAATGGTTAACACACACACAAGATTTTAAATCATGGTTTTGAACATGCATGAAAGTTGTTTTATTGCGAGAGTTGCAAACTCTGTCGGGACTTGCTTTGTTTTGTCGTTGACCAACGTCGTTACTTTCGGATACAGTGATATCCATATTTTTATGATGTTAAAATATTGGGCAAGTAACTACGGCTTATGACTTTAACATTGGATCTCCTCCACATATGTTAAGGTTTGGACGGAAGTTATCTTCCATTATGTCTATGTTGAGTTTTATTGGAAAATTTTATTTAATGGAAGTTTTATCGAAAGTGTTGTTTAGATCATCTTACAACAAAAGGGAATTTTGGGAGTTTTGGCATTTTGGCCATGGTTTTGCGTTACGCAATTTGGTTGAGTTGAGGCAATTGAGCCCATGGAGTTTTACGGAGTTTTGTTTTATGACGTGTTGTATCGTATGAGTACAATTTTGTAAGATGCATACTTTAGTTATTGCGTGTGTTAATTTTGGATTATATTGGACATTTTGTCTCGTTCGAGTTTTGTTGAGAAGTATTATTTATACTGTAAGGCGACCGAACGAAATGTTTTTGGAAATTTGATGTCGCGTAAATTTCTCTTTCAAAGCTTTGTGTTAGCACGTTTTGTTACAATCTATTTAATTGTACGAATCGAATTATACGTGGCGTGAGTAATGCATGAAAGGACATACTGATTGTAGTTCTTAACAATTTTCTTTATGTGCTTCTGACTAGCTGATTATTTTATTATCCTTTCTTGCAAACGCATGGTATTGATCTAAGGGTGTGCATAATTCGGTAGTCCCTAACCCTCGAAAGCTTTGATAAAAGTATCGTGAATGAAAATGTTTTATTAATTCATTGCATGAGTGAGGGTCGCTTGGTCAAAGATACATTTTAAGATTTTGGGGCTTATGCTCGGGTTATGATACGGTGCATTTTGAAAACTCGAATGTGTGAGTCATCGAATTTCGGTCAACATTGGTTTGATGAACATTTTGGAGAATTGTAAACCTTTTTGGGTTTTGGATAAAATGGGTATTTTGAGTATCCCAACGAGTAAATTTGAAACATTGCCATTTCAACGTTTTATATTACTGGTTCGTGGAAAATATATCCCTAAAATCAACAATGGAATAACACACAAGTATACATGCCAAACCAATATCGTTTTGAAAAACAAGTAATAAAGTGGTACTAAGTACCAAGTATCGATCCCACAGAGACAAACAAAGCAAGTGGTTAGTCTTAAGCCAAACTTAAAATAAGATCTCGAGAACAGAATTCGAAGGAATAATCTTTGAGTGAAGTAACATATTTGAAAACAGTTGTAAAACAGTAAAGAAATGCAAGGGTGTAAGTTCTGGCTGGATTACAGCAACATTGTGCTTAGGCAGGTTGCTACAGCATATGCTGCAGCATTGGTTCTCATCTTTGCTACTGGAAAGTTCAGACCCTTATCAGGGTATAGATAGTCTAGCTACTGGCAGTACCACACATTCGGGTAACCCAACCAATGTAGAGCAGATCCCACTGATTTTCCATATAAGTCACAATTCGTAAAAATTGATATTATAACACCTCGATGCTCTAAAATTAACGTTGGCTTGCAGTCAAGTCCAACTCATCTAAGTAGAACAACACACGTCACCTTGTCAAGAAAACTACTTAGATGAAACTTAGAAACAAAGGGTGAATAGCATGGATGATAGCCAATAGCGAAAGCAACCTCCCACTACACAACGACTTTTATCTCCCAACCATTACTTACACCCAAGCTAGGGAATTAGCCCATCATCGCTCTTAAACACATCCACAACATGATGATCAAACAGAAATATAAATGTTAAGAACAAGAAATGTGCCAACGGTTTTTAGATTAAAGCATGAAAGAAAATAACAATTGCTTGTAAGTAGCTATGTGAACTACTTAGCTAGTTTCCTTGTTAAGAGAAACTAAAAATAAAGTAAAGTAACTACAAATTAGAACTAGAACTAGAGAGAACAACTTGCTTAAGGCAAGAAGTGGTGTACTAAACATCCAGGAGTTCAGCTCCTATTTATACAAGGGGAGAGCATCTAATGTCAAATTAACTAGTACAAAGATTCCTTAAACTAAAGGTTATTAACCAAAAGCTAAAAGGATTATAAGATGCCTTGCTTAAAGTAATCTCCTTTATGATAGTATTCCCCTGAAGATGCCCTGCCTTCCAGCTTGCAAGACAGGGCTGAAGAGATTGCCAAAAGATTCCCCAACCAAAAAGTTTATGAAGTGATGTCGTTGACTTTTTCTGGATCTGTGAACCATGCTGTAGCATCCTGCTGCACCATACCGAACTGTTAGATTTTTCCACAAAATAAGCACAAACAGACCCATTTCTCCTACTTAGCTCCAAACTATAATAAAAGATAAAATCAAACCAAAAGACTCAATTAAGGTGATTGGGAAACTAAAATAGGACTAAATATCTATAAAATAAGTGCTTAGAATGTGATAAATTATGCACTTATCAATTACGAGTGTGAAATTTTAGTGTAAATGCTCCGTGATGGAGA
This sequence comes from Saussurea involucrata, assembly GCA_033807775.1. Lineage (NCBI taxonomy): Eukaryota > Viridiplantae > Streptophyta > Magnoliopsida > Asterales > Asteraceae > Saussurea > Saussurea involucrata. The sequence goes on along the minus strand of CM066320.1, from coordinate 199,536,225 downwards.
TTTTGGAAAATTATTTGTCCTAACCTAGGGTGCGTGGGATTGCTTAAATTTTTGGAACATTAATACGCATTGTTTGTACGATTCGAAATTGAAGTCGATTTAAACCATTTTCGGTGCCAACCAATTACAAACGCTTATGTTCTCTTAAGTTTTGGGAAAACACATTAATGTGTGGGTATTGTCAAAAGTGTGTCACTCTTATGTCATTATATGACTAGAGGAGAAGATTTTGGGTGTTTATTTAAATAATCTCACCTTTTGAAATTTTGTTACGAATGATTTGATACACGTGATTTCGTTTCAAGAAAACTACTAAGAGAGTGTACGAGTTTGCGTGCATACTCCAATTTGAGATTCCTTCTTGACGTTTTAGTCAACATCTTTGAATGATGAAAACGTATTGAGTTTGTCTTTAAAATTAGTACTGACGCAAATCATTTTATGTTTTTACCAAAGTACATTTATGGGATTGTTTCACCAATTGTGAAATAAACTGACGTGTGCATACTCTAGTGGTAAATTTTATTTCATGCTATTCATGAATTGAAAAGGAAATTTTGGAATCGGATGATATTCAAACCCCTTTTGAGGCATGTATAAACCTTTGGTTGCACATTATTTAAAGTGGGGAATTACCTTACGTGCATGACATAGATCAATCCATGCTAGGACCGTATCGGTTCCTTCAGAGAAGTTGTTTGTTGTGCTTTTGTGCTTTGTTAACGATATAAATTTTGGTAAAATGGTTTTCAAGATGATTTTCATATGTGGGACGAATGTGTCCATTTTTACGTGACTACCTAACTGATGGTAGTAGTTTTTATGCGTACGGTTAATTTGATATGAAAATATTTTTGTTGAAAATTTCTGTTAAAAGTTTCTGCAAACATTTTCGAATGGCATAGTTGTTAAATATTTCGCTTGAGAAGCCTTGAACTCATAGGAACCTTGGAAAGGTTAAGTAACTCAGTTAAGAGTAAGTGTGTGTAGCACTTTGACGGTGGAAGGTTGGGTATTCCACGCGTGATAGTACTGTAGGCCGAATGGTATCGGTTGCGGGAATGATGTACTTTTGTAATTAAAGGATTTGATTCGCGGTATCTTATTTTAAGGTTGGTTGTAACCATCTTGTTAGCAATTTTGTGTTGGATCTTGGTCAATTTTCGCATAATGAATGTGTAGGACCCTGTAGGCGCCATACTGATAACCTTGGTTTTGTAAGAATGCTAGACGAGTGAAACTCGGGTGTTGAGCCTGTTGTGATTCAAAGTTTGGTGGTATAACTAGGTGTCAATTTTTGGGGCTTGAGGCCAAACACCGTTAGTGTAATCGGAGAAGTGTAGTCCGATTTTAAAGAAATGATGGTAATGGTTGTAGTAATCTAAAGATGTTCTATTGAGACGAGTGGATTTAGTGAGACGATTTTCCTTGTGTGGTAAGGGAATCCGTCAGTTGAATAATTGATATTTGGACCTAACTTGAGAGTTGTATAATCTCCGGATCGAGGATGACCGGTCGTTTTGGAGTCTGATTGTATCGTTATAGCTAAGTGACAACCCAGTAGCGAGAGCGGTTGGATTTGAGAATTTTATCGGTCGGTAGTGACCGTACCTGGGGTTTGGTTGGAAGAAGGGATTTGAAGGTGTGTAGATCACGACTGACTGAGAGTCGGAATTCGTCGTTGGGAAAGTATGGATCACTTAAGGTTGGGAGACAACTTAAACCTTGTAGTGGGAAGCCACTCTAGTAAATTAGGCTTTCAATTTGATGTATGTGTAGTATGCCTAAGCGGGGATTCGTTGTGAGTAACACCAAGAAGTCGTTATGGGAAATTCTGAGGGAAATAAATTTGAACTTGGTTGTGACCGAGGGAACTTGAAATGTGTTGGGCGCGGTAGCCATTGGTTGCATGAGAACTAGATTTCGAGGACGAAATCTCTTTTAAGGTTGGGAGGATTGTAACACCCCGAAATTTCACGTGTTGTATACATGCATGGTTAGGGTAGCAAGGTTGGCCATGCATGGGTTCTAGAGAGGGCATGACCATGTTTTAACCGACTACACCTCGTGAGGATTGAATGGATATATCTTCTGCCTGAAACAACCGCCAAACAGCAGCTGGAGAGACGTCGGCGACTATGCCCGGGGCATAGTCGCATAGTCACATTCGCGGTTGGGGGACAAAAATCGCAAAACAAACAGAAAGTGGGTTGGCGAGGGCGACATTGCCCATGGCATAGTCGCGGTCGGGCCATATCTTGCTAAAACAAAAGTCGATTTTGGGGGAAAGTTTGTTCACTTCTTCTCATTTCTGCATCTGACTGAAACCCTCTCCTTTAGAGGCGATTTTTCTTCTCTCAAATCCTCTCCCCTTTCACTTCAAAGCTAGTTGTTGGTTAGAGCTCCCATCCCACAATCAAACCACCCTTTAAGAGCTTGGTTGAAGATCTCCTAGCAAAATGCTTATGGTTCGTGGTCACTTTCATTTTCTAGGGTTTCACCAACCTTCTCTCATCTCTTTCAAGAAATGAAGTTTGAGGTTATTTTGGTAACCTAAGAGGATTTTGATGGTAAATGCAAGTGATGGAAAAAGGTAATCTTCTCTTCTCCTCACCCAAGAAATTAGGGCTTTGATTTATTAGTGATTTTGGATGTTTTATGTTGGGGGAATCGCATATAAGTATTTGGGAATGATTATTTATGGTTGGAAACTAATGGTTCTAGGTTTTGGAAGAATTGGCCTAAGGATTCGGGTTGCATCAAAGGAGCTTACGTTTGGGGAAAATCTAGATTTAGCCTAAATCTAGCAAGGTGAGTTCAAGTTGCTTTGTGAAAACTTTGTACATGCCAAAATGTTATTTTCCAAGTACTTATGTGTTTTTACATGAAAATTATCAATGGTTGAATTATTTGGTGGGTTTTAACCCCTTTGAAGTATTTATGGTTGTAAATATTGTAAAACACTTATATTTGGAGTTTTTGGGAAAATGTGATAGATAAATCATACATGGAAATGGGTTATTGATTTATGTTGTAAATGGAATCTACTTGTTATGAAAATGCGTTTTGTGTATAATTTGGAAATATGCATTTAGTACATTATGGGACGATTTGGAAATGCAAGGTGTGAGTTCTTTGGAAAAGAGGGTTGTCCCAACCCAAGGTTCTATTTCGGGTTTTCATGGACTTGAAAGATTATGGGCAAAAGTGTGTGTTGCTACGTTTAATCTCATGTTATGACTTTTCATGAATTATCTTTTGAATCAGTTGAGTTTATGGCTCGGTGTTGGATTTTGTTAAGTCTTGGGGACACTTGTCCAGTTTTGATAACTCAAAGTCGAGTTTTGATCACGATTTATGGTATTGGGGAATTGCATGTTTTGTATGCACTTGTTTATTCGTTTGGGGTCGTGTAATGTTTTAGACCTTGTTAGCTATGGATCCATAGGCGTTTGAGTTTCCCAAGTTTCGCGGGCAAGAGATCGGGAATGATTGAGCTCAGTTTACGAGACGTTAGTTTCTCTTTTGTAGCACGGGATAGGCATCGGGTTCCATGATAAGTAAGGCGTGGACCTATATGGTCGGGCGTCGTCTCATGGGCAGTAAGGTGTAATCCCAAAGGTGCTGTTGTGGATTTGGAGTGACCTAATGTATAGACATGGAGTGGTTGAAGTTGGGGGCTCCCTAGTCTCGCGTGTAATAGATCTGGAGTGATTGAGCTCAGTTTACGAGAGTAATCCACGTGGGTGTTTTATTGCATAGTAGGTGATCCACTTTTTAGTTCCGTCACGTGCAATGTATACGGGCCACCCCCGTCACCGAAAGGTGTTATTTTGGGTATTTGTGTTTATCCATGTCTTCGGTGATGTATTGTATTTATGTGAAATGTTTCTCCACGTTATAGGAGTTGTGGGTTATGTTTTATCCATGTTTTGGGAAGATTGGGATTAATGGTGAGTTAAATTATGAATTTAATCGTTTTGAGATCAAATGCTATTTCACCTTCCACGATGATTTTGGAAATGAGTCTATTTTGGAAATCATGTTATATTAAAGATTTCAGCATGGGAATTGTGTGAGTTGGATCAATGGGTGATTTGCATTTAAAGTAAATTCTTTTGAAATCATGACTAAAACTACATCCTTCTTGATTTATGAATTTATATAGTCATGATAAAATGCTTGAACTCACTAGGCGTTAGCCTAACCCTTTTTATTTGTCGGCATGTGCAACAGGCTCAGGTTGAGAGTAGCATTAGCTACATTGTGAAGTGGTGAGTGCTAGTAGAGTGCACGAGAGGTGACTTGATTAGTGAAGTCTTCCGCATTTATATTGGGACTAGCAACTGGTGTTGTGTTAAGTAACGCTCGTCTTAAGTTTTAGTTGTGGATATTATGATGTTTGAATTCCGAGGTATTTTGAGGAATGAGTTGTAGAAATGATTTTATCTACTTTGGTTATTTTATTGAAATCAAAGTTAGTTGCTCGTTCCAAATTTGAGGGTGTTACAAGTTGGTATCAGAGCATAAGTTTGAGAGAATTAGGTGTTGAATTTGGATACCTAGACTCAAACTAGCGTTATTAATTTTTTAAATTTAATTATTCTTAATTAATAAATATTAATTAATATTAACTAAAATTATTAAATTTTTAATTTTAATTATTTAGAATATTGTTGATCATATAAATTATTTTTATTTTTTTAATATTAATTAATATATTTTTGGGAAATTAATTAAAATACCCAAAGTCAAACCAACTGTTACCAAAATACCCTAAAATTTTTCAATTTTGCAAAAATACCCAAAATACCCGCGATAGGGTCCCGCGATCGCGGGATACGCTGACGTGGCACGTATTTTGGGCACAAATGCCCCGCGAAGCCCTTAAACTTTGACCGCGGTGCACTTTTGGTCCCTGCCCGCGATAGGCCAAAATTTACAGTTTTGGTCCCTGAAATTTTCAACTTTTGGTCCCTGAAAATTTACACTTTCAGCCCCTATACTTAGACGAACCTTGATGCTTTTGCTGTTTTTTCCACAATTATTGCAATTTAAAGACCGATTTGTGGTTGAAATTCAATTGCATGTTTCAATCAATGTTAAATCAATGTTTTTGGAATATCAGTTTGTGGATGAAATGAGAGATTGGTTTTCTGATATGTTGGTTGTTTCATTCATAAATAGACGTAAAATTCAAGCCATAATTCTCACACAACGATTTCATTGTTGCAATATTTCTTTCTGCAATATTTTGTGTTTGAGATACTACTGAAAAAATGAGTTCATCTGTTGCAAAAGCTAAGCTATATTTCTGTTTTGATGGTGAATGGGTGCAAGATAACAATGAGTGGAATTTTGCTTATAAATCTAAGCATGGTGTAAAAGTGTCAGTAAACTATACTTATCAGAAGTTTGTTGCATACGCCATGCAAAAATGTGGAATCAACTCTTCTGATATTTGCAAGTTAGTGTTTAAAAATGGCGATGGGTCATTTGTGGATTTATCCAACGATGGGGATATCTCTACTTTTCTGCACCTTGCAGTCGATTCAGAAAGACCCCCATTACTCTTTGTGTATCCCGGCGTATCCGACGGTGACGACGACGAAGACCTCCAAATAGAGCAGCCTGATTCTCAACAACAACAACCACCACCACCACCACCATCACCACAACCACACGAATGGCGTGCTGCTGGAGTTGCTGATGACGAAACCCACGTTTTCAGAACGGGTAATTCTGAAATAGACAGATCAGACACCGATAATGATGATCACGAAGAATATACCCCTAGTAGAAAATCATGTAGTCAGATAAATGACTTTTTTGATATGCCCCCTATTCTTCCAGACTCCCATACCCAGACACAAAGCTACGAACCTACACCTTATATTCGTAGCGAAAGTTTAACAGCAGGTCAGATATTCGATTCGAAGGATCTCTTAGCAAGTCAGATCGGACTCAAGTTCTTGGAAGAGGGTTTCCAAAGTCGCGTGCGGGCATCTGACAAAATCAAATACGTAGTTGAATGTGCTAGAGAAAAGTGTGAGTGGAGGTTGTACGCGATTCACACGGGTCCCAAAGGAGGGGCGATAATGATTAGAAAGTTGCACGACGTACACACTTGTACGAGGACGCAACTTAATCCCCACCACAAACAAGCTGGCAAAAAGACTTTGGGTGCGATCCTGAAAAACAAATTTCTTGATGTTAGCAGGTCATTGCGTCCAAAGGACATCGTCCACGACGTTCACCGGCAGTTCGGCGTCACGATTGATTACCACCAAGCGTGGCGTGCGCGCTGCCATGCACTGTTTATGGTGAGAGGCACGTTCGAGGAGTCGTATGAACGACTCCCGACATATTTATATAATTTGCAGATGCAGAACCCTGGTACTGTCACGCAGCTACAGACCGATTCACGTGGACGGTTTGAGATGTGCTTCGTGGCCCTTGGACCCGCGGTACGTATTTTAACACGTCATATGTTTACACATTATAAACTATAACATTTACACATTATAAACTATAACATTTTAACCTATGTTTTTGCAGATCCGCACATTTCTTGAAAATCTACGTCGTGTCCTGATAATAGACGCAGCCCATTTAAAGGGCCGTTACTTGGGTATGATGTTCCTGGCGGTTGCCATGGACGGGGATAACTCCATCGTTCCAGTAGCTTTCGGCGTAGGCAAGTCCGAAACCGGGGACGAGTGGACTTGGTTTCTGTCCATGTTGAGACAAGCTATCGGAGACCCGCAAGGGTTGGTGTTTATGTCTGACAGGGCTCCTTCCATAAGCGTCGCAATCTCTGCCATGTACCCAAACGCCCCTCACGCCATATGCTGTCGACATTTGGAGATGAACGCCAAATCCAAGGACAAACGTATTACCACCTACAAGGATGTCTATTGGGCGGCATGCAGAGCATATACGGATCGGGAGTTTAACAAGTACATGAATATGCTACGATACAGTGTCAAGGAAGCAGCCAAAGTCTTTGACGATGCTGGACCGGAGAGGTGGTCCGCGGCCCATTTTCCTGGACAACGGTATGACATTCTGACCTCGAATAGTGCAGAGTCTGTGAATGCACTCTCCCGTTTTGCGCGTAGATGTCCGATTGTTAATCTTATGGACTACTTTCGGGCCTTTCAACAAGAGTGGTACCAAATTCGACTCCTAAAAGGAGCTAAGATACAAAATGCACTCGCACCAACGGCGGAGAATATCGTTCAGTACAGGGCGCGTCGTGCGGCGACATGGCCGGTAAGAGCAATGCGTAGGACACACTCGTGGAGAGTGTCCAAATCCCGCCCCTTCAACCGTGCCAAGGAGACATTCTGTCAGTCACACCCCGGGCCCGTCACAGCTTGAACCATATGGAACAAACCCTTATGATACTGTTGATCTAAACACTGATTTGTAAATGATATATATACACACATACATATGTTTCTAAATGAACATTGATAACACAGCTAGTTTGTAAATGATATATATATATTCGTATTATATATTTACACACATAAAGAAAATAGGAGACCTTCAATTTTTCTTAGTATTTTCTTGACCTTGTTCTTGCATCCATGGCAGTGAATGTTAACTCTGAGTACACATGTCTGTTTATATATTCATATTAGATACGTTTTAATTTTAACAAATTACACCATTATAGTTAATTATTTAATTTATGGTACATCTCATATTTTTTTTCAATTTTGTTTTACACTCCTATCGCATTAACATAATAATCATATATTAACTAATTCATTAAATCGTTTTAAATTATTATTATTTGAATGTGTTTATAGATATCGTGAATGGCAATAGGAGAAAGTAGAATTGTTTATAAATGGGGTTTTGACAAGCTGGTATCACTGGACTCATTTAAGAATTGTGAAAATGGGTATTTGGCGAATGATGATTCATGTGTGTTTAAAACACTTCAGCTCCAAACACACATGAATCATCATTCGTCAAATACCCATTTTCACAATTCTTAAATGAGTCAAGTGATACCAACTTGTCAAAACCCCATTTCATATTATATATATACACACACATACATATGCTTCTAAATGAACATTGATAACACAACTAGTTTGTATTCCATCCAACAAGCTCTTCATCTTCAATCTTTCTGACCCTTCTTCAACGGCTTCTGCTTTTGCAACCACGTATGGCCATTGTGTACCACAACCCGCACACACTTTAGCAAATGAGTTGAGGGTTGTCATATATTCTACAAGAGGAGTAGGCCCACGAATGAGGTAACCTCTGACTTGACCTTGCATGATGTATCCAACCTAACCGTGGTTCAGCGGCTTAAAAACTACTTTTCAGAGAAATTAACAACAACAAAAAATACAAAACAACAACACAGTAAAAAAATACAAATAACAACACAGTAAAAAAAATACAAAACAAAAAAAAATATAACCACCACCTACTTAAAAATTGATTTAGTTTCATCAATCCAAGCTTGCTTCTCGTTTACCTTCGCTTGAATAATTGCGAAGTCTTGCAGAATATGGTGAATTGCTTCTTGTTCTTGACGAACACGAGCCTCCCGAGCTTTTATATCCCCTAGCATCCTTTTGATCTCCCTGTCTTCCTCTTCGATCTTTCTCAAATGGACTGCCTTCCTGTCCATCATTTTTTTCCACTCTTCTGTTAGTTCATCTATCTCCTTTTCCTTTTTTGCTATGGCGACCTCGATTTGAGGTGGCATTTTTTCAGGAGTAGACTTAGGGTTTGATGACGATGCCATTTGTGGATGAAATGAGAGAAGAGAGAAATCAATTCAAAGAAAGAAAGCAAGAGAGAAATCAAGAAAGAAAGCAAGAGGAAGTGTGAATTGTGAATTGCATACTACTGATATTTATGGATGAAATCTCAAACATGCAAATGAATTTCAACCACAAATCGGTCTTCAAAGTACAATAATTGTGGAAAAAAACAGTAAAAGCATGCAAGATTCGTCTAAGTACAGGGACCAAAAGTGTAAATTTTCAGGGACCAAAAGTGAAAATTTTGGTCCATCGCGGGCTGCGATCGCGGGCAGGGACCAAAAGTGCACCGCGGCCAAAGTTGAGGGGCTTCGCGGGGCATTTGGGGCCAAAATACGTGCCACGTCAGCCCTAGCCCGCGATCGCGGGATCCATCGCGGGTATTTTGGGTATTTTTGCAAAATGAATTTTTTTTTGGGTATTTTGGTAACAGTTGGTCAAACTTTGGGTATTTTAATTAATTTCCCTATATTTTAATTATCAATTACTATTATCTTTTGTTAATTATTTTTTCATATTATATGTAACGGTAATTTAAAATCATAAATTAATATATATTTTTTTCTAAAACTTTTTTAACAAATTCAAAATTTATAGTATAAATGTAATAATGAATTTTTAAATTCTTTTAATTAATATGTTATATTATTTAATTTTTATTTACTATAATTTTTATATTAATTAAATTAATTATATAATTAAATATTGTAATTGATAATTTTTAAAGATGTATTTTTTGATTACTTTACATATTGTAATTAAATATTATATAAACTAGTTTTGACAAACGTTATTTTCTTCATCAACTAGTGTGCCAAAATGGTTATTAGTTAACAGCTTGCTTAAATAAAAATCAAATCAAAATCCTAAAATGTCGTCCCACCAAAATGCTTTGGACTTATGAAGGTGGATTTACGTTGCTTGTATTGTAATTGATTCTCCTATAACCGAATCATCATCATCATCATCATCATCACACTCTCCAGTCTCCTACTTCCGACCAAAACACTCCGGCGACATGATCGGAGAAGGAAAGGTGGTTTGTGTTACAGGGGCTTCTGGATACATAGCATCATGGCTGGTTAACCGACTGCTTCATCGTGGCTACTCTGTTCATGCTACCGTCCGCTCCCTCAGTTAGTCACTTCTCTCCGACTTTCTGATTTTCGCTTTCATTTTGCTTTCCAACACAACTCTTAATCTCTACTGTTGATGTGTTTTTAAATTAATCGCAAGCGTAATTGAGTACCGGCCAATTTTATATGCTAAATTAGGTAAGAAAGCAAAAAAGAGAATGAAATTAGGTAAGCACTCATTTACCTAAAATCATCTTTCGAGGTGTGAAAGCCCTAAGGATCTGCCTTCGTAACAGTTCAACACAAATCCAATAATAGTGTTTATGAGTATTCAGATTATTGATTTAGCAGGGTCTAATTTCATTTTAACTTCGAATTACTGATTCCCAACTAGGAATTAATACAAATTGTTTGGATTTTTAATATTATTTATTATTACTGCAATAAACTTCATATAATATGCTTCAAATAGAATACAATGGTACTAAATTCTGTGACAAATATGAGAAACAACGACTTTGACCTCAAAAGTCAAGGTTATCTCTTCCATTTAGAATGGAGATAGTATTTTAGAATTATCAACAAGTCTACATGATAAGTTACATGATCAATCCAACTTTTGCATCAAAACCCAACCGATTGACTTCCCTCATTTTTTTCTATTTTGTTTGGTTTGTTCTTCGGCTAACGGCTACTGTTTCCATTCAAATGTGCTGCAGATGATCCAAAAAAGACAGAGCACCTGCTTGCTCTTGATGGAGCTAAAGAAAGACTCTCTCTATTTGAAGCTAACTTGAATGAAGAAGGATCTTTTGAGTCTGCAGTTAATGGCTGTGAATGCCTCTTTCATACAGCATCTCCTGTTCTACTTGCAGTTGATGACCCACAGGTTGATTTTCACTATTTTGATTCTCATTTTTCTGTTCGAATGTGTTTGTATAGTCTCTAAACTGTGTTCTTGAGATCTTTCTCTTATTGTAATTATGTTATTGGTGGGATCGGCTAAAGTGGCTGTCTCTTGAAACTTTGAGATTTCAGTAGTTGATTGCTCAATCACATAGAAAATAATATGTTTATGCAGTCTTTTGCTATGAAATTTTTGTTGTGATTCTGTCACCTACATCAACTATTTGCAGAAAGCTGAGTATTTTTTTCTCATTTTCCATTAGGGACAATTGCTAGATCCTGCAGTGAAGGGAACACTTAATGTTCTTAAATCAGCTGCAAAAGTTCCATCTCTAAAGAGAGTGATCTTGACATCTTCCATGGCTGCAGTTTTGTTTACTGGAAATCTTCTGGAGGGTGGTGTTGTGGTGGATGAAACCTGGTTTTCAGATCCACTAATTTGCGAGCAAAAAAAGGTATAGTTGCATAGTTTCATAAAACTCTAATACTTAGGTCTCATTTTTTCACATGTTTTGAGTTATTATGGACTTCGTGTTTTTTCCAGTTATGGTATGCTCTTTCGAAGATCCTAGCTGAGGAAGCTGCTGTTAAATTTTCAAAAGAGAATGGTTTGGAGTTGGTGGTTATAAACCCTGGCTATGTTATCGGTCCTTTCTTGCAGCCAACTCTCAACCTCACTTCTGAGGGCATTATGAGCTTGATAATGACCGGTAATTGTCTCCTACAACTAGCATTCATAAGCATTATCGACGAGGGGTGGACCTATGTAGCAGCCCGTTGGATTAACTTGCATACCCACCATTCTTTTTTGACCAAGTACTATTATGTAGAAAAGGTTATGCACGTTTTGAAAGAATATTGTTTACATGATCCAGGTAGTGGTCTTCACGGAAACATTCCCTCTAGTCTTTGGGGGTGTAGACAGGTCAACATACTCATATACATCTCACCCTGACCCCACCTTTGGGTGGGGGTCTGGGGGATACTGGGCTCGGTTGGTTGGGTTTTGGGTAAGGAAGTCTTTTCCATCGTCTTTCCTTCACACTTAAAAATTATATTATTTACTTGATTCTACGTCGTTAAAAGTGTCAGTTTATTAAAGAACAATTCATTTGACACTCAAAAGTCGAGTTTAAACTCTTTGTGTGGGAAGGAGGTAAGTATTGCTGAAAGTAACACATTTCTTTCACATTTTCCTTTCTAGGAGTAATCTAGTTTACTACTGGCTAACGATCCCAAAACATGAACAACCTAGCTAACAAAGCCAACTAAAGGAACCCATAGGGTGCGTTTCGTACACAGGAAAGAATAAAACAGGGATCATTGTTCCATGTTTGGTTGGACTTTTATGTGGAATAGACAGACACATAGTGGAACAAGGTGGAACATGTCTTTTCCACCCCCACCCCATGGTGGAACAAACCTATATTTTACCAATATACCCTCGAAATAAAACATACTTCTCTTCTAAAACATCAAATATGCCTTTCTCTTTACATTTTATCCAATTTTTAAAATTTATTTATTGTTTTTTATGCTCTTTAAACTTTCACTTTACTGTCTTCAAATGTTTTAAAATTATACGTTTCTGAATTTTGGTTAATTTATGTAATTTATTAATTATTGATCATAACAAAATAATATAGAAAATGTATAAAATAAAAATTGGAAACTACATAATTTTTTATTTTGGTGTCATTTTAGTCATCTTGAAGAAAACTTTCTAATGATATATATTGTTACTAAAATATTTATTGTATTATAATATAATAGATTAATCAAAGTATATGAACAACTCGTTAGGGGTAAATTGGTCATTTTACCTGTTCTGTCTTTTCCATTTTTGTCTTACCAAATGATGAACAATTGTCCTGTCCTGTTTTGGGTACCAAACACACCTATAGGGGACAAGATCCAGGTACGGAGAACGTTTTTTCTGGGAAACTCTTGTATAAGTAGCTTGATTCATGCAGTTTCTTTGAACATTGGGATGAAAGCAGAGATTGTTTCCTAGATCAGCATGGAAATGGTTTGTTTCATACAACGAAGGAAGTTTTACGTTCTTTAAGCTATTGAAATCATATATATGCAGGAAAGGAAGTATTCCCAGATGGAATTTACAGACTTGTTGATGTGAGAGATATTGCTACTGCACATATATTAGCATTTGAGAACCCAAAAGCTAATGGCCGATACTGCATGGTTGGGGCTGTGACTTGCTCTTCCGAAATCATGAAGATCGTAAACAAACTCTACCCTGCTCTTGCCCATTCCGAAAGGTATGTATCTGTTCCCTTGATTATACATACAGGGGAAAGGTACCATAAATGTTTTGAGAACCAGGGAATCAATTGTTTATTCATGATGAATAATTATGAATATCATGCATTTTCATAATTCATGATACCATGAATATCTAGCGTGACATTCATCGTGAATAAAACATGAATAGTTGGTTCTTAGGTTCTCAAAGTATTTACGATTTTTATTTCCACCTGCCCTTATACATATAAACTATCTCATCTTCAAATTTGAACTATGGGTGATTATTATATTGCAAGTCAACAATTTAACACGATACATACAAAAGTTCGTGCTTTTTTTTATCTTATTTAATAACCTTTTTGTTACAATATGCAATCGGAAAAAAACTCCAAGGTCCCCTGGCTGTACATATCCATTTCACCTTGTTGGAAAGTCGATTTCTTGTTCATGGTGGTGATGTCTAACTCGAAATCTGGATTATTTATTTATTTATTTTTATCGAAATTCCGATAGGTGTGAAGATGGCAAGTTTGTTGAGCCGATACCTTATGACATATCAAGGGCAAGAGCGGAAGGTCTAGGCGTCGATTTTACCCCAATCGAGGTAAGCATTAAGGACACTGTCGAAAGTCTGAAGGAGAAGAAGTTACTGAGCTTCTAAAACACCATGTCATGTTCATGGGTTTGTTTAAAGAAAGCTTGGATTGAATTGAAGGTGTGAGTTATGACAACAAATATGTATATCATATATATAATTATGTATACATACATATGTTTTTTTGCTACTACTCAACGAGTCTGTGATATTATACAATTTAATTAGGTTATATACTAAAAACTAAAAATTAAGACATCAGAAAGGTAAGAAAACTCAAATATCGCATTATAGAAATGGTGCATTGGGCTATGCCGTACAATACGCTTAACATGGTGTGAGATGCGAGCATTGAGGGTAGGGGTGAGCAGCGGAACTGGGTACCCGCCTTTGGAACCGGAACCGCTCCGGAACTGCCGGTTCCGGAACCGGAACCGATGTGACTACTTCCGGTTCCGGTTCCTAAAATAACGGAACCGATGTGACTGGGTCCGGTTCCGGTTCTCATTTTTTTAGAACCGCTACCCGTCGGGACCGGTTCCGGGACCGGGTACCCGGAACCGCTGGGTACCCGGTACATTTTAATAGAAAATATCTAATATTTAATATTTATTACATATTTAATCTATGTGAAAAAATATCTAAATTAGATTAATAATTAAAAATTTAAAATTATCTAAATAAAGATTACTAGTTTAAGAAAAAATTGTTAAAGAACATTCATAAAAAGGTTGTCAAATTGTATATATAGTGTTAGGCCTTAAAAAAAGTGTTTACTCTTAGCGATGTGGGAGCTGACAGCACCATCTTTCAGTTTTTGATGAAAGACCTTGTCCTACATCGAAAATTTTGAGAAAATCATTCAGTATATATAACCCTCATCTCTTCCCTTTCAATTGCATCACTAGTTCACTACATTGCTTGGGTTTAGCCTTTGGCTTGAAGCTTTGTAAAAATATTAATGGATTCACTACATTGCTTGGGTTTAGCCTTTGGCTTGAGCCCTTTCCCTTGAGCCCTTTGGCTTGAGGCTTTGTAAAAATATTAATGGAGCACCCTATTAGAGTGGTTGCACCATTTGTTTTTTTTAAATACAAATGTGTTCGATTAAAGTTTGTTTAAGTTCGTTTGTGTTCGTTTGTTTGTGTTCGTTTAACATTTTAACAAACAAACATAAACGACTATATTTTTTAAACGAACGTACACGAACACCAAAAATGCTTATGGAAGAAGTTGTTGGACATTTAAAATGTTAAAAATTAAAAAAACAATTCGTAGGCGGGTACCCGGAACCGAAACCGGTTCCAAAATTATGAGAACCGACGGGAGCGGTTCCGGTAGCGGTTCCGGTTCTGGTTCCTTCTTTCTAGGAACAGCCGGTTCTGGTTCCGGTTCCATGAAAATAGGTCGGGTACCCGGTATTGCTCACCCCTAATTGAGGGAAGATTATATGACCCCCGGTTGCAAGTGTAGTACATAAATTACACCGCTAAACGATAGTTGTGTTATTTTTATAATTGGTTTTTGTTTTATTTTGTGTCGCCATTTACATAATTTCCTAGATCTGCAACTCGACTCCTGACTATATTAAATCATACAATTTATAGTTCTTATCTTCAAAATAAGTCGTTAAAAAATAGGTTTACAAGAATAAAAATCAAAACAAAGGCATTGTTTTCTTATTATTACATACAAAATATCACATAAATGAAGAGGGGATTCCTATGAAAGGAGTAACGGAACGGGCTGGATTATGGGACGGTAGGTAGGATTCGGAGAGGTGTGGATTATACTATGGTGGTGATTGGTGGTGATCGGCGGCAGACTGGCGGTAGATTGGTGGTTGACTGGTGGTTGACCATCTAGGACTGGTGGTTCACCATTATACTACTATGAACTAGGGAGGAATAAGGAAGAACAAAGAGAGAAACTAGAGAGAATTATAGAAAGATGTTTTTATTTCTTTTTTGGGATGATTTACAAGTGATGGGAAGCTATTCTTTTATAGGCAAGGAAAATGCTTACTTACATAAGCCATGCATCACAACTAATAATGCAAAGTGAGGTAAGCACTTACATCACTTGAAAGTGACAAGTTACTTCCTTTATACAAACATTTATTTAAAAGGAAATACTGAAAAGTAATACGGAAAGTAAATACTGGATAGGAAATAATTATTAAGACAACGCTTAAATAATTATTTAAGATGGATCTCGGGATCATCCATCAGTGTTGTAGTCGATCGTGTACGCTTCTCCATCGCTGTCTGAGCCTGATTCATCAGAAGTGTCTATACTTGGGGAAAGATGGGTCTTTGACCATTGATCCATGGTAGTCATCCACAGAGAGGAGATTGGGTGTTCAGTAGACCATAAGCCCTCATTGAGTAAGACATTTGCCGGGATGGAACCTGTTAGTCCCAGATGGCTTAACAAGTATTGTAGAAGGGGGGGTTGAATACAATACACAAAAATTTCACAATTTTAATTCTTATATTTGAAAAACTTTCAAAAGAATTACACACAGAAAACTTAAGATTGTTGCGGAAAAGAACAGATAAACTATTCTAACAATCTTACACAAAGTATACAACAAAACAACTAAGAACACTAAGAGCAAAGCTATTGAGTTTTAAGGCTTAAAAGAAGGTTTCTTGCACTGAGAGAATTTCTTGAAAGCGTTAGTATTTGCAAGAAGAGCACTTCTCCTTTTATAGTGCCAAGGAGTGCCCAAGCATTAAATGCTTGGGACACTTGTCATCTTCACATATGCTGATAATGTTGACTTCAGGAGAACTGTGAAGTCCTTGTCACTTTTCACTAGGTGCAGACAGAGTAGCTTGAGCAGATAAAAGGGACCTTAGCTGAAGGTGGATAAAAAGACAAACTGTCACTTTTCTCTGCTGGAGGATATTGTCCCATAATAAATGATCTTCTGTCTTGAGCCTTTAGCACCGAAGTGGTTTCCACCGAGATTGAGAAATCTTCGGTGGAAAGAAGACTAGTCCACCGAAATTGCAAGCATGTTTCGGTGGTAACTAGTCCACCGAAATTGCGAGCATGTTTCGGTGGTGAAAGGACCACCGAAATTACAAGTATACTTCGGTGGTGAAGCGACCACCGAAGTTACATGTATATTTCGGTGGTGAGAGGACCACCGAAGTTACATATATATTTCGGTGGTGAGAGGGCCACCGAAAGGGTCATCGGTGGGAGAAGGGGACCACCGAATTTGTCCATGTACTTCGGTGGAAGAGGCCACCGAAATTGTCTTATAAATTCGGTGGAGAGAAGGCCACCGAAATGTCAAGGAATTTCGGTGGTGATGACTTGTTTGAATGTTGCCGAGATTCTTCTATTTTCCACAAGTAGAGAGTCTTCAAGCTTGGTTTCGGTTGATCTTCGACTTCACCGAATATTTGATATCTTGTACAAGTCACTCAAAGAACTGAACTAAAATATTCTAAGTAGGAGTTTTAGGGAAAACATCGGTGAGTCAATTTCAAATCCTTGGTGACCCAACAATCTCCCCCTATTTGAATTTGAGCTCCTTATCTTAGAATATTCAAGAGTAAACAAAAGTAAGTGCGTTTTTGACCCTTTTTACTCTTTTGGGTTCTTTTCACATAGACTATTCTTTTTGATCTTTTTGACCTTTTTCTTTTGTATGTGTATGTATACTATGTACAGTATTTACAGGGAACAAAAAATGAAGTATGTACGGAAATAAAATTCAAATAGAGATACTTGTATTAAGATAAGTTCTCGTACAATTTTTACAAAAAGAGAAATTAACTTTTACAAGTACTAACTGGAGAGAACTTACTTCTTTGAGGTTTTGCGGCGCTTGATTTCATCCAGTAAGTTTCTATAGAACGGTTGAGCTTCGGGGATGTTTGGAAAGAGGTTGTGAATGCCTTCCAGAAATATGGTATCGGCTATGGACATCTGGGCAAATCTGAAGAATGCCCGACGACCGAGACCGTCGTTGAAGAATAATCCTGGTATTGGTGAGAGGCTCAAGGTTGTGGTAGGATAGGGAACAGAGGTGGGAATGGTAAGGTTAAGATTGCTTACATTTGGGATTTTACCTTCTCTTGCCATTTCCTTGAAGACTGAGTCAGGAGGATTTTTGACTTTGGGGAGGATGATCTTCTCCTTCAGAGACAGCAGTTTGGCTCTTTCTTCGGTGGAGAGAATGATGTTATGTTTTCTTTTGATCTCCTTCATCTTATTCATTAGACCATCAATGTATTTTACAAAGATGTCTTTCCTTGGATTTGGACTCTTGACGAGGTGTTGAGTGATTTCATACCATTCCGAGAGACCGAAGAGTTGGAGATGGCTTTCTTTCACACTCTTCATAGAACCATCATCCCAGCTAATAATTAATCTGATGTCTTGAGGATTTGCTTTGGAGGTGGCAATCTTTACTGAAGAAATTTGTGACCTATAGCTCCGGTGGTGCATGGTCTTTTTGTACCAATTAATTTCTTCATTCTTTTGTTGTTCCAAGGCACTGAGCACCGATCTCTGTGTTTGGATGGCATCGGTGGACTTGACTTTTGAAGCTTCTTCTGTGGCAGCTTTGAGAGAAAGATCTCTGGATTTGTCTAAGTCGATTTGAGCTATTCTTGCTTCCTCAATTTCTTGAGCAGAGAGGCCAAGTTCGGTGGTGATTGGTTGAGAAGCAGGCTTGAGTTTGAGAGTTTCAGCGTCCTTCGGTCGAGCCCCATATTTTGTCAGATCCTTTTTCTTCTTTGCTTCTCTGGCCAATTCTTCGGCCGAAAGAATTCTCTTCCCTTTGTCTTCGGGAGCATTGCTGGACTGCTCCCCCTCAACTGATGCATTAAGGTCAAGAGCTTCGGTGGAGCCAGTATTGGTCGGTGAGAGTGAGACATGTTTCGGTGGAGAAGAGGGTTTCGGTGGAGAGAAAGGTTTCGGTGATGAGGATGGTTTTGGTGGTGAGGATGGTTTCGGTGGTGAGGATGGTTTCGGTGGTGAGGGTGGTTTCGGTGGTGAGGATGGTTTCGGTGGTGAGGGTTTCGGTGGAGAGGGTTTCGGTGGTGAGGGTTTCGGTGGAGGCTGGTTACTGGAAATTTTCTTTATGGATGGAAGTTTCGGTGGAGCCGTGGTTTTCTCCCCCTCAGGAACAGCCGGCAACTTGAAACCTAACTCATAGAAGGCCTTATCAAACTTGGAGTGTAGGAAGGCTAGACTCGTTTCGGTGGTATGGGGAACCAAAGCAAAATCACCGAGATCCATTTCCCACTGGGAACGTTCAGGACTGGGTGAGTCAGTGGAAGGTTTGGAGAGGGACTCCACTGTGGTAGAAAGGGCAGATAATTTTTCTTGAACGGGCCGTAGGGCTTCGGTGATGGCATCAAGAAGAAGATGCGGTAGCTGAGTCTCGAGGGTAGAGATGCGGGAATTGGCTTGGGAGATTAAGGCGATGGTAGATTTAAGAAAGGTAGAGGTGCGGTCAATGGGCGGGGAAGTGTGGCCACCGATTTCGGGAAACTGGAAGAGTAGTCGGTGGGGGTCAGGCTCGGGAATGGGAATATGGAGGTAAGGCACCAAGTTGTCGGGTTGTAGCAATCGGGGGGGAGCAGATGATCGGGGGGGAGCAGGGGATCGGGGGGGTGATTGTTGCGAGGACGAGGGAGACTCGGTGTGATGTTCTTCGGTGGACGGGATGGTTTGGGGAGAACCAGTGTCCGCTAAAAGAAAATCAAAGAAATCAAAGGGTGCAATTGGGGGGGAACCCTTAGAGGGTTGTGCAATGTCTTCGATCGAAAACTGATCGGGTGTAAAGCTGTGTAGTGTGAAGTCAGAACCCTCGAGCGGAGAGATCTCGAGGTCATCCCCACCACCCAAGGAGTCGAGTGGGGAGGTATGCGGGGGGTTCTCCTGAAATGTAACTGAGGCCTTTCGAGAGGCAACAGAGGGGACGGTGGGGTGTGTAGCGGGTACCCTTGGCCCGGAGGGATGAAGTTCAACAACCGGCGATTTTGGAGAATCGACGGTTGGATGAGTCGGTTGGGCCGATGGTTTCCGAGACCTCTTTGGAAGAGATCCCGAAGGGGAGGGTGAGTGCCTCCGCTTGTGAGAAGGGGTGTGAACCGGGGAAGTCTCCGAGGGATCTCTCGGTGACGTGGTTCGAGAAGCGGGAGCGGAGGTGCCGGTGGCCTTCTGTCGTTTCTTTTGAGTGCCACCCGACGTCACTCGGGACCGGGGAGAAGGGACCACAACAGTTGGAGTGACCTCGGGAATTTCCAAGTGGCGAAACCCGGGAATTTCCGCGTCACCCCAACGAAGTTCGGGAGATAGAGCGAAGGAAATCATACCTGGGCGTAATGGGCGATCGGTGGCGAGCGGCTTGACGTTGAGGGTTTTGGTGCCCACAACGGGAGATGACCATTCATACGAGAACCGGGGCGAGGAAGAGCGGCGATCGGTCTCCAAAGCTTTGGAAAGCTTGTGTTGTAGAATCATGGAGATGAAGCGGGGAAAAGCAACATAACACTTCTTGGGAGTTTTGATGACCTCGACAAGTTCTGAGAAGAAATATTGGGCGAAGTCAACTTTCCTTTGGAAGATGAGGGCATGAGCGAGTTTGTTTACGTGTGAGGGCGATTGGTCATGTCCACTTGTTTTGCGTGAGAGGCAATGGATAACGTGAGCGAAGAAGAAATTCCAAATGCCTCCCATTTTGCTGCGAAGAAGAGTACCGGGGCCTTTGGAGCTTTTGGAGGAGTCGTCGAGCACATAACCGGTGGTAAGAACAATGTCTTCATGGATGGTATCCAAATACATGTCTTCATAGTCGGGAAAGGCATCGATCTTGAGAGCTAGACGAACATCATCGACCCCAAAAGTGAGGTCGTGATCACCTTCGGCATTGGTGAAGATGGAGGCGTGAATGGCCTCATTGGAGGGATCGTACACGGAGGATAGCCAGAATTGACTAATGAGCATTTTGCTCATCCTGGGGTTGCATGAGAAGGCATGAAGAAGAGGAGAGCGAGACAGAAATTTAGCGATAGTAGAGAACTCGGGATGAGCGGGATCGGATTCAAGGCGGGCAACGTGATTGCATTGGTTGAAGCGGAGGTCTTCAAAACGTGTAGGAATTTGATATCGAGAGGATGCCATGAGAGAGATATGTTTGGAGTGGAGAGAGTTGCAGGTTTGAATTGTGAGGAGTGGGGAAGAAATGAAGGGGGTATGTGTATATATAGGGAAATGGAAGGGCACGGTGATGATGATTTTTGTATGGGAAGAGGGGACATGCGGCTCTTGAGGTGAAAGAGTTATTGGAAATCGGGACAAGGAGCGGCGGATAGGCGAAGGGTCTGACGCAAAAGCAATTGAGTGGTCACAAGTGGGCTTTGGGAACCGTGTGAATCGGTGTAGGCTCGGTGATGCTTCGGTGGAGGAATCGGTGTTCGCTCGGTGGACGATCGGTGGGACTTCGGTGGGACTTCGGTGGAACTTCGGTGGAAGAAAGGTTTCACCGATTTGGATAGTACCACCGAAATGGGGCTTCGGTGATAGAAAGGTTCACCGAATTTGGATAGTACCACCGAAATGAGATGATCACCGATTTGAGATTTCGGTGGTGGACAGTTTTCACCGATTTGAGATGACCACCGATTTGAGATTTCGGTGGTGGACAGTTTTCACCGATTTGAGATGACCACCGATTTGAGACTTCGGTGGTGAACAGATTTCACCGATTTGGGATGACCACCGATTTGAGACTTCGGTGGTGGACAAGTTTCACCGATTTGAGATGACCACCGAAATGAGATTTCGGTGGTGGACAGATTTCCACCGATTCTGGAAATTTTCACCGAAACGTGCTTCGGTGGTAGGCACGCTTCACCGATACTCGAGATTATTACCGAAATGAAAAGAGATAGAAAAGATTTGACACATAGGTTGTCCACCGATGAGAGATCGGTGGAGAGAGAGAAGTAGATACGAAGGTGTCCACCGATGTGAGATCGGTGAAGCATGAACACATATTTATTCTTGGAAATTGCACATCCCAAGTTCACTGATGAGAAAGTTGAACCTGGTTTCATCAAGAGGTTTGGTGAAAATATCGGCAAGCTGCAAATCGGTGGGAATGAAGTGTAGTTCAATGTCACCTTTGGAAATGTGATCTCTTATGAAGTGATATCTGATATCGATGTGTTTAGATCTAGAATGAAGAACAGGATTATTTGCTATAGCTATAGCACTGGAATTATCACACAGAATTGGGACTTTAGAAAAGAATTGATTATAGTCCCTTAGTTGGTTTCTCATCCATAGAATCTGAGCACAGCAGCTCCCGGCAGCTACATATTCAGCCTCAGCAGTAGAGGTGGATACAGAGTTTTGTTTCTTGCTGGACCAACTTACTAATTTTCCCCCAAGGAGCTGACAGCTTCCTGTAGTACTCTTTCTATCAATCTGGGAACCTGCAAAGTCTGAATCTGAATAGCCAATTAGTTCAAAACTTGAGTCTTTGGGATACCAAAGACCCAAGTGCAGTGTGCCCTTAAGATACCGAAAAATTCGTTTTACAGCCTTTAAATGTGATACTTTAGGATTGGCCTGATAACGAGCACATAGACAGGTAGCAAACATAATATCCGGTCTGCTAGCAGTTAGGTAAAGAAGAGAGCCTATCATACCTCGGTAAAGAGTAACATCCACAGATTCACCTTTTAGATCGGCACACAATTTCAAGGGAGGTGCCATGGGAGTTTTCATAGGAGAGCTGTCTAGAAAGTTAAATTTCTTCAGAAGGTCCCGAATATATTTGCTTTGATTTATAAAAATTCCTTCTGAAGATTGTTTGACTTGAAGGCCCAAGAAAAATGTAAGCTCTCCCATCATGCTCATCTCATATTCACTCATCATGAGAGAGGCAAACTCATCACATAGGCATTCATCAGTGGCACCAAAGATGATGTCATCAACATAGATTTGAACAAGAATTATATTACCTGAGGTTTCTTTGATGAAGAGAGTATTGTCAATTTTACCTCTGGAATATCCATGCTTGAGAAGAAAGTTGGCAAGAGTGTCATACCAAGCACGTGGAGCTTGCTTGAGACCATACAAAGCTTTGTCAAGTCTGTACACAAAGTTTGGATGAGCTGGGTCTTCAAAGCCAGGAGGTTGTTTCACGTAGACTTCTTCTGTAAGTTCCCCATTGAGAAAGGCACTTTTAACATCCATTTGAAAAACCCTAAAATTTCGGTAGGCAGCATGAGCCAGAAAGATCCTTATAGCTTCAAGTCTTGCAACAGGGGCAAATGTTTCATCATAGTCAATGCCTTCTTCCTGTCTGTATCCTTGAGCTACCAATCGGGCCTTGTTCCTGATCACAGTACCATCTTCATCCATTTTGTTCCTGAATACCCACTTGGTTCCAATGATTGTCTTGTTTCTGGGTTTGGGAACCAATCTCCAAACTTTATTTCTCTGGAACTGAGAAAGTTCTTCTTGCATGGCAGTGATCCAACAAGGATCTGATAGAGCTTCATCCACTTTCTTGGGTTCAGAGAGAGAGAGGAAATTCACGTAGAGACAGATATTTCCAACTCCTCTGCGGGTTTGGACACCTGCTTGTTGATCACCAATAATTTGATCTATGGGGTGATCTTTGGTCCATTTTAGAGCAGGGGGTAAAGGTGATGGGGTATAAGGAGTAGAGTGAAATGGAGTAGTAGGATCAGAGGTTTGGTGTAAAGTGGGATTTTCGGTAGTGGGACCCATGAGATTTTCGGTGGGATTAGGGATGGAAGAAGGGCTTTGGAGTAGATTTTCGGTGGAAATGGGGAGCTTGGTGTGAGAGATGGGTTGATCAATTTCGGTGGGAGAGAGTGATCCAGCTGGGTTTTTTGAGATGGAAGGATTTGAGGGAATAGAGGAGATATCGGTGGAAGTGACTAAGGGAGTATCACCAATACATGATGAAATCCATCTGTGTAAATCATCCTCATCACTTGAGAGTGAGGAACATCTGAGATCATCAAACTTGACATGGATGGACTCATCAATGCTTTTTCTTCTGAGATTGTACACCCTATAAGCTTTGGAGGATAAGGAGTATCCAACAAATATTCCCTCATCTGCCTTGGGATCGAACTTCCCAAGATTTTCACGATCATTAAGAATAAAGCAGATACACCCAAAGACATGAAGAAAGCCAATATTTGGTTTTCTACCATGAAAAACTTCATACGGGGTTTTATCATGTCTTTTGGATATTACTGACCTGTTTTGAGTGAAGCAGGCAGTATTCACAGCTTCGGCCCAAAAATAGGTGGGAAGATTTGATTCGCTCAGCATGGATCTAGCGGCCTCACACAGTGTTCTGTTTTTCCTTTCCACCACTCCATTTTGCTGAGGAGTACGAACAGCGGAGAAGTTCTGAGAGATCCCTTTTTCGGTGAAGAAGTCTTCGAGAGCACTATTTCTGAATTCAGTGCCATTGTCACTTCTTACCGAGCGGACAAGCTGGCCATTGAGAACTTCATTTTTCTTGACAAAGTTGATGATTTCTTCAGTAGCATCACTTTTGTACCTGAGAAAGAACACCCAAGTATATCTGGTAAATTCATCAACAATAACAAGAATATACCTTTTGCCTCCAAGACTTGGAGTGCTGACTGGTCCACATAGATCCATGTGCAGCAATTGAAGAGGAAGAGTGATGGAAGAGCATTGCTTCGTCTTGAAGGATGTTTTGGTGAGCTTTCCCTTTTCACATGCATCACACAGCTTCTCTTTGACAAAGTTCAACTTTGGCATGCCTGTCACCAGCTCTTTGTTGGAAATTTTATGCAAGGTCTTGAAGTTTAGATGAGAAAGACGTTTGTGCCACAACCAGTTTCTTTTGGATGCATCATTTGACACAAAGCAGACATTTGGAGAAGAGTTGGATTGCCCCATATCTATGACGTAGACATTTTCCATCCGTCTTCCCGATAATACCACATTGAAATGTTTGTCTACCACGGAGCAGACACAAAGTTCAAAGATAACTTTGTATCCAAGATCACACAGTTGGCTAATGCTGAGAAGGTTATGCATGAGGCCGTCCACAAAAGCCACTTTGTTGAAAGTTACAGATCCGTTAGAGAGGGTCCCGTATCCTTTGGTGTAAGCCTTAGAATTATCACCAAAGGTTACAGATGGACCCTTTCCCGGCACATAGTTGATGAGAAGAGACTTGTTTCCCGTCATATGGCGTGAGCACCCGCTGTCTAAATACCAAATTTGATGGTGCTCAAAAGCCTGCATGCAAACACATATTAGTTCTTTGGTACCCATTTTGTAATGGGTCCTTTGGGGTTAGAAGAGCTTGATTCCTTAAGCTTGGATCTATCAATCCTATCCTTGGGACAGTCCTTAGCCATATGAAAAGTGTCACCACAGTTATAGCATTTTCTATAGATAAAAACCTTTTTAGCATTTTTCATGTTTTGGCTTTTATCATTTGTTCTTATAACCTTGTTAGAGGAGAACAGAGCAGGGGGCTTGGACCCAAGGATTCCTTTGGATAAATCTTTGGGAGTTGATTTTCTCAAAAGCACAGATCTAGGTACATAGGTGTTGTAAAGGGGAATGTTTGGGGTAGAACTTTTGGGATGAGAGCTTGCCATGCAGTTGACTATCGATTTTCCTTTGTCAGCACAGGAAATCCTTTTTGAATGAACAGGAGTTTCCCTTTTGGGGATCTTTGAGGGCTTAGGTTCGGTGTAGGTGTCTATGTGAATAGATTTCAACACTTCATGAAGAGGGATTGGAGGGTCATAGATTGTGGGATCGGTGGGCACAAAGGAGATGAGATCGGTGGGTTTAGATCTTTTGGAAGTATTAGCTTTTGCAGAGTTTGAGGAGGAGGCTTCATCCATGACTGAAAGTTTGAGCTGATCATGGATGGGTTTGGAAACGTCATTTGAATCTTGCTTCTCAGTAATTTGCAATGAGGAGTCTTTGGCCTTTAAGGATATCCCATATTTTAAGGCTTCACACAGATCTAACGAGTTCAAAGAGATGGAATCACAAGAGCTGGAATCAGAGAGATTATCACAAGCATTGGTGGGGGGAACACGAGCAAAAGTGGACTTACAAACATCAGTTTTTCCAAATCCTAGACCGAACTTGTTTGTACTACAGATTTGACTTTGAAAGATTTGTTCAAGATTTTTGGAAGAGCTTGACCATTTTTTAATGACTTCTTGTTCCCTTTTTAGTTTCTTAAAGAGAGAGTTCTTTTCTTTTGAGATCAGATGATTTATTGTTTTCAAGTCCTCAAGCTCAATTTTTATTTCCTCAAACCTTTTAAGCTTAGACATGCAAATTTCAAGTTCAGCTTTGAGCTCTTTTACTTGAACAGATTTTCTATTCTTACTGTCTTTAACAGAATAAAAGTCTTGAGTTAAAGATTCATAAGCATTGATCTTTTCAATATCAGACATATTATTGAAGGGATGTACCTGAGCGTAGGCTGTGGAGCACCCAGTTGCCACTAGAGCCATAGGTGAAGTGGCACTTTCGGAAACTTCCATTTCTTCTGAGATGGCCACAAAGCATCTATTCTGAGAATCACTGTCGGAGGTGTCTTCGTCGTCCCAATCGTGGGTTTCTGCCATGAGACCCTTCCCTTTTCTCTCTAGACCCTCACTCCTTTCCTTCTCTTTCTTGTACTTGGCCTTATATTTCTCGGCACGCTCCTGATGATTTAAGAAGGATGGTGGGGACTCCTTTTTGGGAAAGGTTGATTTGAAAGGCATGTGTTTGGATTTTTCCCTTTTTGAAGAGGGATTGTCAGAAGAAGTAAATTTGGACTTGGAGATACGCTTGCTTCTACACTCAGATGCAAAATGTCCTTTCTTGCCACAGTTGTAGCATTCCTCATTGGACTTGTCAGAAGAGGTTTTGAAAGATGAAGTTTTTCTAAGACTTCGAGATTTGTTGAAGGGACGAAACTTGTGTTTAGAACCGGCCATCATTGCCATCTCATCCGACAACTGTTCAACCATGATATCCTCACCTTCATCATCAGCATCACTAAGATATGCTTCCGTTTGGTGGGTTACATTTGTTTGGCTGTCATTGTCAGAGTCAGATGAAGGATAGGTGATTCTAGGAAGATTTTGAGAATTCTTGGAACTTTCACTAACAAGAGCTATGGAGGAGCTCTTTATTTCCTTGATGAAAGATTTCCGTTGAAGCTTGGTTTGCTCAAAGTTGAAAAGAGTACCATATAGTACGGTTAAGGGCATGAACTCAAGGTCCTTGGTAGTTTTGATGCAAGTACATATATTTTCCCAAAAATCTGGGAGACAATCCATGAACTTGCACAAGACTTCCTCATTATCATAGACTCTGCCCAACAACTTAAGATCATTTAAAAGAGAGTTGAAGCGGTTATAGAAACTAGGAAGAGAATCTCCTTTTTCAAAAGAAAAAAGTTCATACTTTCTGATAAGACCAATCTTTTTGCATTTCTTGACTTCCTCTGTACCTTCGTACAGAACACATAGAGTGGTCCACATTTCTTTGGCAGTTTCAAAGTTCACCAAAGAGTGGTAGACCTCATCAGGAAGAGAGAGAGCAATAATAGCTCTTACCTTGGAGTCAAGAGTAACTAAACGTTTCTCCTCATCAGTATACTTTTTAGGATTTTTGAGAATATACCGACCAGTAGCACTGGATTTTTCCTCATCAGAATCACTTGAGATTTCCTTTTCAAAGGCCTCTTTGCCTGGCCTCTGCGTGTCATAGCGAGCCCAAACTCTGGGGATAATGGGTCCCTCGTTGAGAATGGTTGGATATCTAGTATCCACTCCTTCCATGAATAGCATCATGCGGCTTTTCCACAAAGAGAAGTTGTTGGGATTGAACTTAGGAGGTTTTGAAATAGAGCCGTTTTCAGAGAAGTTGTTTTGAAAAGAGTTTTCAACAGTAGAAGAAGAAGAGGCAGCCATCGCAGATCAAGTTTATGGAATTAAACTTTCTGCTCTGATACCACTTGTTAGTCCCAGATGGCTTAACAAGTATTGTAGAAGGGGGGGTTGAATACAATACACAAAAATTTCACAATTTTAATTCTTATATTTGAAAAACTTTCAAAAGAATTACACACAGAAAACTTAAGATTGTTGCGGAAAAGAACAGATAAACTATTCTAACAATCTTACACAAAGTATACAACAAAACAACTAAGAACACTAAGAGCAAAGCTATTGAGTTTTAAGGCTTAAAAGAAGGTTTCTTGCACTGAGAGAATTTCTTGAAAGCGTTAGTATTTGCAAGAAGAGCACTTCTCCTTTTATAGTGCCAAGGAGTGCCCAAGCATTAAATGCTTGGGACACTTGTCATCTTCACATATGCTGATAATGTTGACTTCAGGAGAACTGTGAAGTCCTTGTCACTTTTCACTAGGTGCAGACAGAGTAGCTTGAGCAGATAAAAGGGACCTTAGCTGAAGGTGGATAAAAAGACAAACTGTCACTTTTCTCTGCTGGAGGATATTGTCCCATAATAAATGATCTTCTGTCTTGAGCCTTTAGCACCGAAGTGGTTTCCACCGAGATTGAGAAATCTTCGGTGGAAAGAAGACTAGTCCACCGAAATTGCAAGCATGTTTCGGTGGTAACTAGTCCACCGAAATTGCGAGCATGTTTCGGTGGTGAAAGGACCACCGAAATTACAAGTATACTTCGGTGGTGAAGCGACCACCGAAGTTACATGTATATTTCGGTGGTGAGAGGACCACCGAAGTTACATATATATTTCGGTGGTGAGAGGGCCACCGAAAGGGTCATCGGTGGGAGAAGGGGACCACCGAATTTGTCCATGTACTTCGGTGGAAGAGGCCACCGAAATTGTCTTATAAATTCGGTGGAGAGAAGGCCACCGAAATGTCAAGGAATTTCGGTGGTGATGACTTGTTTGAATGTTGCCGAGATTCTTCTATTTTCCACAAGTAGAGAGTCTTCAAGCTTGGTTTCGGTTGATCTTCGACTTCACCGAATATTTGATATCTTGTACAAGTCACTCAAAGAACTGAACTAAAATATTCTAAGTAGGAGTTTTAGGGAAAACATCGGTGAGTCAATTTCAAATCCTTGGTGACCCAACAGAACCATGTTCAACGTTATTGGCGTTGGCTAGGTTAAGCCGGTTTGTTATGAACTTGTCAGGGTGTCTTTTCTCGAATGATCGGCTTGCACAGTTGCTATTACTCCACTCATGGATGTAGGCTGAGGGAGAGTGATAGACAGACAATAGAGTGAGGCTGATTGATGGCTGCCGAGCAGGGTCTGTGGAACATGATTAGGGCGTACTTCTTCTTGGATACAGATAGGTGGGGCTCCATAAATGGGCTAGTAGGAACCATTGCAGTAGTATGAGGATACCCATTGCTTGCTTCAGAACATGACCAAACTGGCATAGGAAGAGGTATTGAACTAGCTTTGGTGCGTTGAAAGTGATGGCGGTGGTGTGGGCTTCAAACAGATACCAGAAAAAACACAAAGCTTCTTTTGGGAACCTGTACAGATCATGGAAATGGAAGACATTGAGGAAAGGGTAGTCGGGGTGGAATAAGAGGTTTCTCATGAACAATCCATGTTTTCGGAGAAGGACAATGAAGAAGGTTCGGTAATGTAGTTGGGATCTATCTCTGAAAGTTAACTCGGCGATGACATCTAAGACTTCGGTTGGAAGTGTCATGGTAGAGAGAACGTCTGTGATGGTCTGTGAGGATGATCTGCCCGTGGATTGAACGTTGTGCCGGGCAGAAGATTCCGGGGTATCAGCTGGTGCTATGGGAAGTACCATTGGGATGATCTTGTGATGTAGGACATGTTGGACTTCTTTCTGGATGTGGTTTTTATAGGCCTTTGGGCGAGACAAAAAATCAGCAAGGATATTTTCAGATCCTTTGATATGTCTCACGGTGAACTTCCACTGAGAGAACCAATTTGCCCATCTTAAAAGCTGTGCCTCAGGGAGCATCTTTCTCTTGAACTACGTGGGAAAGATGACATATCCATTTCGATCTGGAAATCGTGACCGATTAGATGGAATTGGAATCTTTCAATTCCTCTTTTGACAGCAAGAATTTATTTGAAAGTGGAGTGGTAATGTTTTTCAGAATCTTTGAACGTGCCACTTTTGTAGCCACATATTGTTCTGGACCCACTTTTGTCTTCTTCCAGCAGTACTGCTCCCCAGTATTCATCACTTGCATCCGTCTGGAGTATTCTCTTATCAGTTGCTGTAGGAATCTTTAAAGGGGGCATCACATCAGAAAGTTGTTTTATTGCTTTTACTGCTGAGGTCTGTTCTTCGCTCCAAAGGGGTGGCCCCTTTTTTAGCATAGGGAATAGGTGAACTGTATGGCACGATAACTTAGGCAAAAAATCAGCCATATAATTAACCAGGCCAAGGAACTGTTGGATTTCCTTTTGTGATGTCAGTTCGTCGGGAAATTTGTGCAATTCTTGGGATATGTGTGGCTGCGGTTGGTATTTTCCATCTGTGATCTGCATGCCAAGAAAATCGATAGAACTGACTCCTATCACCATCTTATTTTCTGATAACATGATCCCATGTTTTTTGACCATAGAATGGAATTGAGACAGCAACTCAACATGAGAGTCCTCATCTGGGGAAAACAAGAGGATGTCATCAATGTAAACCAGGGTATGCTGAAGGATAGGCTCAAAAATCCTTGTCATTGCTTTTTGGAAAACTGAAGGAGCATTCTTTAGACCAAAAGGCATGACGTTCCACTGGTAGTGATGGTTAGGGATACAAAAGGAGGTTTTTGGCCTATCATCGGGATGTATCCCTAGTTGCCAGAACCCAGCTTTGAGATCGAATTTGGATAGTATTCGTGCATTGGTCAGAGACTGGAACTAGGACCTTTTCTGAGGTAGTGGGAATTTATCGTCGGCTAGAAAGTGATTCAGGGGCTGGTAATTTATGACCAGCCGTAGTTTTCCGCGAACTTGCTCACTTCTTTTGTTGACGTAAAATGCCTCACATGCCCATGGTGAGGTAGTAGTTTCGATAATTCCTTGATTAACTAGCTCTGAACATTCCTGGACTGCTAGTTGATAGTGGTCAGGGTTCATCCCGGGGTGACTTGCTTTGGTTGGGTTAACATCTTCATTCCTTTTGAACGGGAGGCTGACGAAGAATGGTGGATTTAACTGTTAGTCCCAGATGGCTATAACAAGTATTGTAGAAGGGGGGGGGGGTTGAATACAATACTCAAAATTTTCACAATTTTAATTCTTTATATTGAAAATCTTTCAACAAGAATTACACATAGAAAACTTAAGACTGTTGCGGAAAAGAACAGATAAACTATTCTAACAATCTTACACAAAGTATACTAACAAAATAACTAAGAACACTTAGAACAAAGCTATAAAGTTTTTCAAGCAAACTGGAAATTCTTGCACTGAGAGAAATCTTCCAGTTTGCGTAGAATATCAAAAGCACACAGTAATCTTCAAAGTCTCTCAAGATGTTCGTCTTTTCTGCATGGAGAGGTCTTCCTTTTATAGTGACAAGGAGTGTGCAAGCATTGAATGCTTGGGACACTTGTCATCTTCACACTTGCTGAGGATGTTGACTTCTGGAGAGTTGTGAAGTCCTTGTCACCTTTTACAAGGTACAGTCAGAAGAGCCCATGCAGAAGAAAAGGACTTTGCATGGTAATGGATAATAAGACAAAATGTCACTTTATCCATGTAGAAAATATCTTCTCAATTTGTCTTCTAAAGATTGCACCACCGAAGGAAACTTGGGATATGTGACACATCTTTGGAGAAAGCATATTTGAAACTTCTTTGAGATCCCACCGATGATAGCTTTGGGATATGTGACACATCTTTGAGATATGTGACATCATCTTTAGGATATGTGACATCATCTTTGGAGAAAGCATCTTTGAGACTTCTTTGAGATCCCACCGAAATTGGACTTCCATTGGTCGGATTCTTTGGCCGAAACAGAGAGAGATTTCGGTGGAGATATGTCCACCGATGTGTGAGAACACCATCGGTGGACAATGACTTGTATGTGTTGAGAAAAGATCTTTCACTTCCACAATGAGAGAATCTTTAATCTTGACTTTGGTTGATCTTTGACTTCACCAAACATTTGCTATCTTGTACAAGCCATTACAAAGAACCATGCATCCAAAATTTCTCTAAGTATAAAATGTTTTTCAAAGATAAAAGGAGATCATGAGGTCATCTTCAAATCTTGATGACCAAAAAATCTCCCCCTATTTGATGATGACATCCATACTTAGAAAAACATGAGTAAGACAATGAATAATGCATGTTGACCCTTCTTTACTCTTTTGGGTTCTTTTTCACACAGTCCAAATTTTTTTTTTAATTTTTAAAATTTTTTTTTTGTGTGTGTATGTATATATGATATTTACATATAAAAAATAAAAAGGTATAGCTGTACAAATAATCGAAAGGAAAAGGAAGGAAGTATAAACAATATGAACAGAATGAATATTACTTGCATCTTTGGAGGGGCGAGTTGAAACTTGTGTCTGGCTTGAGGATTCTTCATTTTGATCAGCAGCCTTAGGATACTTCTGCCCATCTGTTGCATCTTGGCATCTTCAGCTTTTCCTGTTTAGCATCAGCATCCTTTGTCTTTGTTTTGCTCCCCCTCAATAGATTAGTCGGTTTTGTGTTTCTCCCCCTCAGTTAGATCCGCCCGGACTGATGTGCTCCCCCTTGACCGGTCCGTCGATTTCCTCATTTTATCAAGTTGGTCGCTGGATATGAGTACTGAGGGTTGATGTTGCTCCCCCTCAGATGAATTCTCCCCCTCAGCGGCCGACGCAGGAAAAACACCAAGAGTAAATGAAAAAATCGGCCGAAGATTGGCAATTTTCGGTGGAAAATCAGTAGTTTTTTTTTTTGCTTTCCCACCGAAAAATAAGGAGATCCACCGAAAATTGACTATTTTCGGTAGGATTTTCGGTGGAAAATCAGTAGATTTTTTTTTTTGCTTTCCCACCGAAAATTAAGGAGATCCCACCGAAAATTGGCAATTTTCGGTGGAAAATCAGTAGATTTTTTTTTTGCTTTTCCACCGAAAATTTAAGGAGATCCACCGAAAATTGGCAGTTTTCGGTAGAAAAATCAGTTGCTTTTTTTTTGAAAAAAAATATCATGCCCACCGAAAATTTGCAAGAGTTAGACAAAAATTCGGTGGAAATTCTTGAAGAGGTTGAGGGAAATCTTCTAAGATATCTTCAGCAGAGTGTGGAGAAAGTCTTCTAAGGCATTATGTAGAAAATCTTCAAAATGAAGGAAAGATTGGAATTTCATCTTCCAATTTTTGATGACCCAAAAAGATTGAGTTTGAGGATTTGGGGTGACATCTGCAGAAGAGTTTGTAGTGGGTGGATTTTGTGAAAAGGAGATATGGGTTGCAAACCAAGAGTGAAAAATGATGAAAGAGGGGATGGGATGAGGAGATGACACATAGAAAGTTGGGTTAGGTGAGAGGAAGGGTATATGGGAAGCTAGATAAAATGAGTGGGGAGAGAATCGGTAGAGGTCTACAACTTTGGTGAGATGAGATCATGGTGATGACATCATTAAAAGAAAAGGTGTCTACCATGCATGGGGGTGTAGGAGATATGAAGATTGATGGTAGATGAAAGATGTCAGTAGAAAGTAGCAGCTTCGGTGGTGATGTTGATCGGCAGCAGCAAACACCGAGATCAGCAGCCGATAGGAGAGGTTTTGGTGTTGCTTATTCGGTAGAATTTAACCTGGGTTTCGGCAGCTTTCAAGTGTAGTAGAACAAGGGGTCGGTGGTGGTCTTCGGTGGAGAGAAATGGAGGGTTAGGCCAAGAAAATAAATAAATAAATAAATGGGATGGGTTTCGGTAGATGTGGTTCGGTAAAAGGAGGGGAGGATTTTTGAGTGGCTAAGGAGGAATAATGTTGGGTGTGATGTCATCTTGATCAAGATGATGTCATCAAAATGGGTTTTCATAAATGGTTGCCGAAAGGACATGATGCAATTTTGATTTTTATAAAGGTTAAAAATAAAAGGTGGTTGAGATGAAGACAAAAGTGGAGGGATTTTGTGAGATGGGTTTGCATGGTTAGGAGATAATAGATGATGATGTCATGAGAGTAAAGAATTCTAAGGTTTTGTCAACTTTCTCACTTGTCCACATAGATCCATCTGCCCAGCTCAAAATCTGCAATCACAAAGAATTTATTTTCTAGGTACCCATTTTGAAGGTGGGTCCTTTTGGGTTAGAAGGAAAAGAGTTGGTGTCACTTAGATCAAATCTTTCTTTCGGTCAGTCTTTAGCAAAATGAGAAGTATCACCACAGAAATAACATTTTCTATAAAGAATGATCCTTTTAGAATTGTGATATTTTTCTTTATTTTTGCTTTTAAAATATGTCCTCAAAGGATTTGATGAGGAATCAAAGATTTGGGGTGCAGCACCTAAAATTCCTTTTTCAAATTTTGGGAGGACCAAAAACTTTTCCTTTGAAAAGGACATTTTGAGACACACAGATATGTGAAGAAAATCGGTAGGAGAAGTCACATAGGTATTATTTAAAAAAAATAGAGGATTTCTTTTTAATAAAAAATCGGCACACAGAAACTTTCCTTTTTACAGAGTTAGAAAATATTTTGCATGAGTTAGAAGAGAAGGATGCATCATCTAAAGACAATAGATAAAGAATTAAATGTTTCAATCTTTTCAGCATCAGAGAGAGATAGAAATGGATGTACCTGAGATGAGGAGGAGAGACACTTAGCTGATACAAGAGCAGTTGAGGAGTCATTCGCTTTCAGATGTGGGTTCATCTGCCAAATCATAAGATTTAGCAGGCAGATCATTTCCTCTTCTGATAAGTCTTTCATTTCTTTCCTTTTCTCTCTTGTATTTTTCCTTGTATCTTTCAGCGCGGTCAGAATTTGCAGAAGAGAGGGATTGGCCGAAATTTTTGGAAGATCCTCCAGATTTTGAGGAAAATCGGTAGGAAGCAATTTTGGGTCTTTCAAGGTTTCTACTTCTACACTCAGAAGCAAAATGACCATTTTTACCACAATTAAAACATTCCTCATTAGATTTGTCCAGAGAAGAGTGTTTGGAGAGAGAAGAGGATGATTTTCTACCAAACTTAGATTTTCCAGAAGAGAGATGAGATTTGGATTTAGAGTACCCATCCAATATGGCCATTTCATCAGATAATTTATCAACTGAAGTTTCCTCACATTCATCCTTAGCATCACTAAGATATGCCTCTGAATGATCATTGGGATCTTCTTGACTATCATGGTCAGAGTCAGATGGGTAGGTGATTTTAGGAAAACACTTAGTCTTTTTGGAAGAGTCACTTAGGAGAGCAAGAGAAGAGTTCTTTATAAACCTATGCAGTTTCGTCTGCTCATGGTTGAAAAGAGTTCCATAAAGAACAGTTAAGGGCATGAACTCAAGGTCCTTGGTAGTTTTGATGCAAGTACATATATTTTCCCAAAAATCTGGAAGACAATCCATGAACTTGCACAAGACTTCCTCATTATCATAGACTCTGCCCAACAACTTAAGATCATTTAAAAGAGAGTTGAAGCGATTGTAGTAGCTAGGAAGAGATTCTCCTTTTTCAAAAGCAAAGAGTTCATAATTTCTAACAAGAGCAATCTTTCTGCTCTTTTTAACTTCATTTGTACCTTCGTACAAAACACACAGAGTGGACCACATCTCTTTGGCAGTAGATAGATTTACCAGAGAGTGGTACACTTCATCAGGAAGAGAGAGAGCAATGATAGTTCTAACTTTAGAATCAATAGACACAAGTCGTTTTTCCTCATCAGTATATTTCTTAGGATTTTTAAGAATGTAACGACCAGTAGCAGCAGATTTTTCTTCATCATAGGAATCATCAGAATTATCTTTTTCCATGGTTTCTTTACCAGGCCTCTGCGTTTCATAGCGAGCCCAAACTCTAGGGATGATAGGCCCCTCTTTGAGAATGGTTGGATATCTAGTATCCACTCCTTCCATGAATAGCATCATTCGGCTTTTCCACAAAGAAAAGTTGTTAGAATTAAACTTAGGAGGTTTTGAGATAGACCCATTTTCAGAAAAGGTGTTTTGAGAAAAAGCTTCATTTTTGGAAGAAGAAGCAGCCATTGCAGATCAAGTTTATGAATTAAACTTCCTGCTCTGATACCACTTGTTAGTCCCAGATGGCTATAACAAGTATTGTAGAAGGGGGGGGGGGGGTTGAATACAATACTCAAAATTTTCACAATTTTAATTCTTTATATTGAAAATCTTTCAACAAGAATTACACATAGAAAACTTAAGACTGTTGCGGAAAAGAATAGATAAACTATTCTAACAATCTTACACAAAGTATACTAACAAAATAACTAAGAACACTTAGAACAAAGCTATAAAGTTTTTCAAGCAAACTGGAAATTCTTGCACTGAGAGAAATCTTCCAGTTTGCGTAGAATATCAAAAGCACACAGTAATCTTCAAAGTCTCTCAAGATGTTCGTCTTTTCTGCATGGAGAGGTCTTCCTTTTATAGTGACAAGGAGTGTGCAAGCATTGAATGCTTGGGACACTTGTCATCTTCACACTTGCTGAGGATGTTGACTTCTAGAGAGTTGTGAAGTCCTTGTCACCTTTTACAAGGTACAGTCAGAAGAGCCCATGCAGAAGAAAAGGACTTTGCATGGTAATGGATAATAAGACAAAATGTCACTTTATCCATGTAGAAAATATCTTCTCAATTTGTCTTCTAAAGATTGCACCACCGAAGGAAACTTGGGATATGTGACACATCTTTGGAGAAAGCATATTTGAAACTTCTTTGAGATCCCACCGATGATAGCTTTGGGATATGTGACACATCTTTGAGATATGTGACATCATCTTTAGGATATGTGACATCATCTTTGGAGAAAGCATCTTTGAGACTTCTTTGAGATCCCACCGAAATTGGACTTCCATTGGTCGGATTCTTTGGCCGAAACAGAGAGAGATTTCGGTGGAGATATGTCCACCGATGTGTGAGAACACCATCGGTGGACAATGACTTGTATGTGTTGAGAAAAGATCTTTCACTTCCACAATGAGAGAATCTTTAATCTTGACTTTGGTTGATCTTTGACTTCACCAAACATTTGCTATCTTGTACAAGCCATTACAAAGAACCATGCATCCAAAATTTCTCTAAGTATAAAATGTTTTTCAAAGATAAAAGGAGATCATGAGGTCATCTTCAAATCTTGATGACCCAACATTAACCATAACGGGGAGTCGTTTTTGGTTAGGAATTCCAAGTGATTAGAAGCACAGGAAGAAAGAATAATCTCTTTCTTCATATCTTCCATGGTAGGGGATGATGCCATGTAAAGGTTTGGGACAGGGCTCCATGGGTTCAGAAAGCTCTTATAACGGAGACCTTGTTCTGCATACCTTAATCCTGGCAACTTGTGGAGGATATCAAATCCGATGAGAAGGTCTTTTCCATGGGAACTTGATCCTAACAGTCTGTGTTTGACAACATATTTAGGAAAAAGTCTATTTATCAATGACAAATGTGTTTCCACTGGCCGCAAGGAAGTGCTGGTGGTGTGGTCGCCAATAGCTTTGGGGTAAGACGTCAGGATTCAATATTGAAACTGTAGATCCTGTATCAAAGAATGCAATGACGGGGATTGGCCTGGAGTATGTAGAAGTGAGGAGATGTGCTTTGGCTATGGGAGTTGGTTGGGGTTTTTGCAACGATAGTATTTTGGTATGATGGGGGTGGGATGTGTGGTTGGCCAGCTTGGAGTACTTCGAGTGGTTTTATCATGAATACGTTTATATCCGGGTGTTCTGAGATGGACTCATCGTCTGAGAAGTCTGAATAGGCAATGGAGCACAGGGTTCTGTCAGTAATCTCATCTTCGAGAGAGTAGAGGGACTCAAGATCTGAAATGTCCATTGGCTCTACTAGGTTAAGAGCTTGGATTAATGATTGAGACTTTCTCTTGTCTTTGCAGTCTCGTGCAAAGTGTCCCTTTTTGTTACAGATGTAACATCTGTCTGAGCTTCTTCCTCTGTGTGACTTCTTCTTTAAAAATTTCCATCTTTTATCCCCAGTCTTCTTGTAAGAATTCTTGAAATTCTTAAACTGGGGCTTTTTCTCTTTGTGAGAGCACTCACATGAAAAGTTGGTCTTGCACTTTATTTGCAGGTACTTGTCATTACAGGCAGGACCGAGCGTTCTACTAGTTTTTTCAAATTTCGTGAAGAATTTTTGATGGTCGCAGAGTTTAACCAATGCATTGAGTATCAACTGGTAGAGTTCTCCGAGTGTGGTATTGGCTAATGATACGTTCTTCTGCTCTAGAAATCTGAACGATTCATTTGCAAGCGCCTCTGGGAAAGAATTGAGGAAGACCTGTTTAAGGTTGACATCGTCGATACCATGAAGACAGTAAAACCGTTTTGACATACGATCATAAGGTTCTTCAAGATCAGACTTTAAAAATGAACAACACTTTATTTTTAAGAATTCTTCCCTTGCATGGACAGTGTGCTCGACCGGGTTCCCTATGAATTCTGCATAGATCATGTTTATGAATTCTTCGGGGGATGAAACCTGCTGGAGCTGTAGTTGCCTGTATTCTCCAAGACTTGTGTACCAATCTCTAAGACGACCCTGGGCTCTAGTGATAAATCTTTTGATGGTCGTGGCAACGTCATAGTATTGGAGTTCTGTTGAGCACCAAGTCAACATTTCAACACTTCTTTCCCTCCATTTGGATGGAGGAATATCGTCAAAGGTGAATTGTTGCTTTGTGTCGGCCTTCGGAGTCTTATTTTGCTATCTGGGTTGTCTTGTTTCTGAAGCAGCATCACCCATCGTGAAAGTATCAGTATACTCTTGTTCGACTGTGGGTTCAGGTTCTGCCATGAACAAGTGCTCAAAGGCATCTGTTGGGGGATGAGATAATTGGTGCCACAAATGTAGGGTCAGCGGGTTCTTCTTTGTGGGCTAGGGAGTGTAAAAAGGTTGAGATGGGGTTTGTTTCACAAATGGGTAGAATTGTTGTGGGTGTCGAAGAGGCGATCATTGAGTCATCATCTTGTAACTCTCTTGTTCGGCTGGATGAAGCACGATCTTGGATGGGTGGGGTTCTTTGCGATGGCTTAGGGCGTATTTTCTCTTGTTCGGAAGACCATAAGGCCAGGGAAGGAGAGGCCTGTTTCAGAGGGAAGGAAGGTAGTGGTTGTGGAGCAAAAGATGTCCCTAAAAAGGGAGTAGGGGCCAATCGCCAGGGTTCATCAGATTGGGTTGATGCCCGTTTTTGCCTGTGCTGATTCTCAAGGTCATTGAGTTGATATTGCAAAGATTTCATCTCAGCTTGTTTCTGGCTAAAAACATGTTGCTCGATGGGCAAGGGTTTATGTCGAACCATCTGGAGAAGTTCAAAATGGAGGGCTTCCATTTTTTCTTTGACTTCATCTATGATGCTGGTGAGAGACCTTACCTTTGTGGTAAGAGTTTCTTGAGTCTTAGTGATCTGTGTTTGTTGAGCAAGGATGGCTGTGAGGGCTTTGTTTTGTGCAACAACATTTTCACTCTGCCATTTGAGTGTGATTTCAGCAGGACTAATAGCAGTGGAAATACCCGTGGAGCTAATAGTCGTGGGATGAAATTTTGAGGTTTGGTGTGAATCAAACTTTGAGGTTTGAACATATTCTTTAACCTGGTGGGTAGAAGTAGATCCCATTAATTTTTTGACTTTTCTGGTGAAGGAAGAAGAAGGTTTAGAAAAAACACTATATGGATCAACTATAGGTAGACTAGATATTGGAATTTTAGAATCATCAGGGACGTAAGAGATTTCGTATAACTGGTCTATCTTGGATGCGGATGACTGTCTGAAACTGGAGGATGATCTGGGTAGGGCTAGATCTGGATTCATGACTGGGTATGGTATTGTTTTCAAGAAATTTCAACATGTGCTATATCTTGTGGACAAGATTTGGCTGCGACTCACTCAACGTCGACTTATACTTGGACAAGAAACAAAACTCGAAGAAATCTTCCTATGAAAGGAGTAGCGGGACAATTATATTCTTATTAAAAATATACCTTATGATTTGACATGTAAGATGATTAATATTTTTTTAATAAACTAGAAGTCACTCGCGCAATGCATCGCGATATATCTCGATTCTAATGTTCTAATTTATTATAATGTGTGATTTTGAGAAAACGGTCATTTTTTTTATAAATTTGTTTAAAGAATGACGTTTTTTAAAGAGTTCATGAGTTAAGGATTTGAAAGTGGTTAGAGATAAAGATTAATTAATAAGAGTCCACGATTTAATGATTTGAAGTTTGTTAGAGATAAGTATTAATTAAATAATTAGCATTAAAAGCGGTACATAAAACTTCATTAGTTGTTTTTAAGAGATTTTAAGTAATTAGCATTAAATAGCGGTACATGAAGCTTTAGGGTTGTTTTTAAAGGTTTTTCATAAATGCTTTATAATATAGTATAGATAACAAATATATAAAAACGTTCTTTAATTAATAAAGATTATAAACTAGGATCAACGACACATATGTATTGTGACGGTTGCAAAACGTACAAATAGATAAAAAAAAGGTGATTTGAAATGGACGGGAAGTTGAGGTTAATTTAAGAAACGTAAGAAATTGTTATCAATCGTTGGATGATAAATGAATGCACATTTGGATGAGATATACCGAGATAAGATGCAATTTAGATGCACCGGATCAATTTTCTTTTAAACCGCAATTCATGAGGGGGCATTTGATTAAAAGTGATCAACGGTTTTGATCCATTTCTCACGTTAACCTTAACTTCTCAAGCGATATCAACGTTGATCAATTCATTGGCTCAATCGAAAGTACTTATACGAAACAGACAAAGAAGAGGCAAGATTATTTATGTTATTAGCTAGTTTATCACCTATTAACTAACTTTTATCATACAATTAAAATATCACAACAATTTTTTTATAACATTTTGATTCAATTTTAAAAATAAAAATCAAATCTAAATCTTAAAATGCCGTCCTACCAAAATGCTTTGGACTCCAGTCTCCTACTTCCGATCAAAAAACTCCGGCGAGATGATCGGAGAAGGGAAGGTGGTTTGTGTTACAGGGGCTTCTGGATACATAGCATCATGGCTGGTTAACCGACTGCTTCATCGTGGCTACTCCGTTCATGCTACCGTGTGCTCCCTCGGTTAGTCGTTCTGATTCTTCGCTTTCAATTTGCTTTCCAACACAACTTTAATATCTACTGTTCATGTGTTTTCGTAATTAATCACAAGTGTAATTGAGGGGGTGTTTGGGATTGCTTATTTAAAACAACTTATGCATTTATGTAAAAGTGCTTATTAACTTATGTGGTGTCAAATCTGAGTTATATAAAAAGTGTTTGGATTAGCTTATGGTGGTACCAAAACGTAATAAGCTAATAAGTTGTTATTTAGAGAGTGTTTAGGGTTGCTAAAATAACCAAAAAGTTGATAAGTTGTTTCAAATAAGTCAATAAGTTAGAATGAAGTGACTTATCAAATACTCCTTATTAACGGTGCCAAACCGCTATTAACTTATGGTGGTACCACACCGGAATAAGTTAATAAGCAATCCCAAACACCGCATGAGTACCCGCCAATTCTAAATTACGAGTTAGTTGCACAAATGATCGAAGAAAGAATTTAAGAAAACAAACACGAGAATGAAATCACCAATACACAAAGGGGGATAAATAATTAACCTCGAGAGAACAATAAGCATAAACATTAGAATCTTTTTTTTTTTTTGAAGGGTGTCCTAGGCTATGCCTAGACTAATCCCTTGACAAATTATGACCGTAAGACATTAGCCCTTATTAAGACCCTGGGGGATGTGGTGGAATATCCCATCTGCCCAGGGTTCTAATTCAGGCGTACACAACAATTGTGGCCACTGAGGTTTAATCAGGGCTGATGTCTTACAGTCATAATTTGCCAAGAGATTAGTCTAGGCTGTTGATTATAGACCCTCAAAACTCACGAATAAAAATGACTATTAAACTTGCTAACGTAAAGATTGAACAATTTCAGAATATGAAGGAAAAGGTGAGAGAAGATTGCACAGGAAAAAGTAATCTGCAAATCTGATAGCTTATTATTCATAAGGAAAAGGAGGCTATAAATAGCGTTACATAAACTCCAAACAGCAACGTGGGAGCAGAAAAATAAGCAAAACAAACTATTTTAATCCTAAATAATAGGTCAACCACTCTACCCACTAAGTGCATGGGATACTAAAATACTATTTCAACCACTAAGTGAGGCAAGTTAAAATTACTGACCCATGACCCGTACCCGTGACCCGGTAAATAAACGATTAACCCAACATAGGCATAGCCTAGGACATCCTTCTCAAAAGTATTTGCAGAAAGCTCAGTTTTTTCTCATTTTCGATTAGGCACAATTGCTAGATCCTGCAGTGTAGGGAACACTTAATGTTCTTAAATCAGCTGCAAAAGTTCCATCTCTAAAGAGAGTAATCTTGACATCTTCCATGGCTGCAGTTGTGTTTACTGGAAATCTTCTGGAGGGTGGTGTTGTGGTGGATGAAACCTGGTTTTTAGATTCACTAATTTGTGAGCAAAATAAGGTCTCATTTATTTCACTTGTCTTGAGTTATTATGGTAAGTTGGGTACAAATGGTGTAACTAATCAAGGACTTTTTAAGGTGTTGAAATTGTGTGTGTGTGTGTGTGTGCAGGAAAGGAATTATCGCCTGATGGAATTTACAGACTTGTTGATGTGAGAGATGTTGCTAATGCGCATATCTTAGCATTCGAAAACCCAGAAGCTAACAGTAGATACTGCATGGTTGGAGCTGTGATTCGCTATTCCGAGATCATGAAAATCTTAGACAAACTCTACCCTGCTCTTGGCCATTCTGGAAGGTAAATATTTATTCTCATGATTATATTTTATATATAAAACTAGCTCTTCTTTTCGATTTAATAATCTTTTTGTTACAGTATGCAATTGTAAAAGAAACTAAAGAAAGTTCAATGTATCTTCTCAGAAACTCAATTTCTTGTTTAATTATTATTATTTTTCTCGAAATTTTTGATAGGTATGAAGATAGCAAGTGTGTTGTGCCAATGCCTTACGATGTATCAAGGGCAAAAGCCGAAAGTCTAGGCGTCGATTTTACCCCAGGTGAGGTAAGTATTAAGGACACCATTGAAAGCCTGAAGGAGAAGAAGTTACTGAGCTTCTAAAACACCAGGTGGTGTTCATGGTGTTTGTTTGTCTTTATATGTAACTGGACAAGGGAAACCTGCAACTGAGAATTTGTAGTCTATTTTAGTGGTTAAGGCTATGGATTTGGTCTTTTGTACATATTTGAAGTGTATAATATTTATATACTCAGGTACACATTTCTCACATTTGATAAAGTTTGAACCTTTAACTTCCAAGAACTCTAATTTACCGGTACACCAGATAGCGTTGGATTAATGACTTATACTCCATGTGAGATAGAACAATAATAGTAGAACTACAAACAAATAGAGTGATTGTAATAGAAATACATCATAAATAAACAACAAAACCAGTCAAACAAATAATTGGAAGAAATAAGCGTCAAAAAAAGTGCAATACGTAAGACCTAATGCTAATTTTGCGTTTAGAGACTTTGATATATCAGTTTGGTGACCGTTTATAATACAAGTATTCTTCGACCAATCCACTAGCCATGCCACTTCCGCTATCCAACGGATCAAATGATCACAGAAACACTCATCTTGATTTCTCATATGAATATTTCCCAAGAAAGACATTACGTAAATGTTCATGTACACCTTCATATACATAAAGCAGCTTTCTTCACTTTATGACCCTTTTTTAGCTCATCCATAGCTTCAGAACTCTATCCCTACCACCCGATGCTACTTTCTCACCATCTGGGCTCCAATCGACCGCAAAAACCTTAACATATGGACCAAACTTATTACTTTCTTTATCATAGTTGTTTTTCCCGGAAATTCCCTTGTTTTTGTCCCTCGCTCTGTCCCAAAACAAGT
Organism: Saussurea involucrata; assembly: GCA_033807775.1. NCBI lineage: Eukaryota > Viridiplantae > Streptophyta > Magnoliopsida > Asterales > Asteraceae > Saussurea > Saussurea involucrata. The sequence goes on along the minus strand of CM066320.1, from coordinate 199,492,398 downwards.
GTCCACTTTTAAAAGTAAAAGGCTACTATCCAATTTGATGCTTAATTATGAGATTCTCCCTTTATTATTAAGGGTAAAAAAGTCATTAAGTTGATTAAAATGTGTAATAATTACGCATTTCTAAAACCGTGTGCCTTTTTTATTGTGGGCATTTATTTTGGGAACGAGGAAGTAACATTTATCTTCAATTCAAGACGAACGAGAGAGAACTCAAGAACGTACCTCATCTGCATGACCTGGAAGATCTTGTTTCAATTTTTGTGTCCGCACATCCCAAACCTAGAAAACATAACACGTTTAAGATAATAAGATAGTAGTGCTCATCATCATACTTATACTTATATATAAGTGCTCTACATGATTTATTATCAATTTTACGAGAAAAGCTAGAGAGGACTAAAGTTGATGCACCAACTCCACTAAAGTGAATGAAGGTTTTTCGGTGATGAAAGTATATACAACAAGGTATCCAAGCTATAAAATGCTCCCTTTGTCCCAAAATAAATGTCCACCATGAAAAAGGCATACAGTTTTAGAAATGTGTAATTATTACACTTTTTAATTAACTAAATGACAATTTTACATTTTACCCTTAATAAAAGACGGAGTAATAATTTCTCCATCTTATAATTAAGGGTAGAATGGGAAAGTAAATATTTACGTTTGAAAATGGACACTTATTTTGATGCAAACTAGAATAGAAATGTGCAAACTTATTTTGGGACATGAGTATTTTCCATATATAAGTACTATATACTTCAAAAAAGGAAAAACAAGGCAAATTCATATACATTTATGAGTCCTTGCTACCACTCAAGAGAAGCCTACTGTCAGCAGACCAGCTGAACCAAACCATACAATTTGTGAGAAGCTGAACATCATTTTTATTGATAACATATAAAAACGAGAACACAATCCAAACCTTATCTGATAAACTGGCCCAACATGACCCCGAAAGGCAGCAACAAACTTGCCAGTAATTCCATTCCATCAGGCGAAAAGTAAACATGGTTTACCAGCTGTATAAAGCAGAAAAATTCAGACCCGACTGCAGGGCTTTTAGGAAGATGTAATCTTCATTAAGAAGATTGAACATTATCCAGATTAGCCAATTGATAGAATGTATTGACACTTGCAGGTACGTTGTTCTCAACAACAAATAAAAAATCCAATTTTGACATAAAACGAGTACCTGTTGATGACCTGTCATTCGAGTTTTTGGGTGTTTGCTGACAGAAGGTTCCCAGAGGAACATGGTGAAATCATCACTAGCTACCTGAAACCAACCTCTCGGGAGCATTACCCTTCATCTTGTTGTATCTTTCTAAAGCTGCCTGATGCAATAACAAGACAAGAGAGCTGAGCTGTATATACAAGTCGTATCAGAGTAAATCTGGCCAAATAACTACCTTATTAGAACTCTGTTAACCTTACGAATATGTCAATGAAACAAACTCCAGCAAAACCTAAGTTTACTCCTTAATATCAACTATTCATCCTATATAGCTGACTTCAAAATCTAATGGTATCTCTTTATCATTGAGCTTAAAATGCATATGTGGCCTTTATGTAATTAATCCTCTTGATTTCAGAACTTACTCTTTGATTCCCAGACTAAGATGCAACATGATTTGTTTTTGTGAGAATATGTGGAACCCCAATTCATTACTTTCCAAAAGAGCCCTTGAACAGATAAGGGAGGTCCCAACATATATGAAAGAGATACATCAATATTGACATTTGCAAAAATGAACAGCTACCTACTTACCTCCTTCATCTCTTCTGGAGATGAATATTGTTTATGAGTATGATCAAAAGCTCCAGTGCGAAGAACATATTCGGTACTTAATGCCAGAGAATTCACCCAATGTCCATGACCCTGTATTTGAACAAGAAAAAATAAGAGACGATGAACAATACAGACTAACATCATGCAGGGTCTGTGATGTTAATAAGGCAATTAATACATATATAATTAAAAACTAAAATGAATTAGTGAGTGAATCTTAGTTGGGTGTACATCTTTAGAGAAGGAAGTATTGAAAAAACTTAATTCCATCCAACCTAACTTTGGCTCGATTGCATAGACAAGCTTAGTTACACTACTTCGTGAATTCAAAATAAAGCTAGTGTTTCTATAGTTTAGCTTTAATTCAGTCTTGAGATCTGAAGCATGTAGAAAGACTGTATTCAAATGTTGTTCTATCCAAAATAAAGATTTATGTTATGTACGACTACTTATTCATTTATGGGAACAAACACATGGCATGGCAGTAAGAAACGAGATCAGTTTGCTTAGGAGTTGGAAGAAGGCATATATACCCTGTGTATATATATGAATCCATCTCCACCCCACTTTACACAAGTTACTGCAAGAGTGTGGCCACTAAGAATGATAACTGTTTTCCTCAATGTAACATCCCATATTCGTGCATCACCATCTTTGCTAGAAGATACAAAACGACGGCACGGAGCTTTGAGGTGTACCGGTTCCCAGGATATACCGGTAATCCATTTCTTGTGACCCTGAAATGTTGTAAATGCAACTTTTATAACTTATTAAGAGGAATCTATAACTTATTGAGAGGAAACATAGGCTGGCATTACTCGGCTCTGACAGCAAGAAGTAAGGTGATTATTTACATAAAAACCCCCAACATAAGTGTTTGCAAAAAAGTTTTCGGAAAAACTAGAGTGCTTCAGAAAGTTTGTCAAAACAGTTTTATGAGTTTGAAAAGTAGAGAAGAGCGAGACGAAAGATAAACTATATTTGTATGTATGTAGCAAGATTATATTATCTATACATTTATCAGTTTATCAACATAATAAAATTTATAGTTATAGTGATTACATACACATATTTATATGTCTTATATTTTAGTATGTGATATATAGTATGTGATGTCTTATGTACATATATAGAGGGAGTTTCAAATACAAACCCTCTAATTAGTATAAACCAATCAATTGAGATAATTATGGAAATTTGGATATTTATGGAAGTTGATCGTGGTTCATTCATTAGAATCAACGCTTTAGATCAGGAAACAATCGAGACATTGATGAAACCAGATATTCAACGTACTAGATGGATGGTTGAAATAGCTTTGTATGGTTTGTACTAATTAGAGGGTTTGTATTTGAAACTCCTCTACATATGTGTATATATATATATATATTGAACATAATTAAAGAGGAATTTACTGTAAGTGGATTGCCAGATGGTTTCCCGGTCCGTGGGTCCTAGCACTGAAGTTCTCCATCTGGTGACCATGCAACACAGAGAACCCAATTCTTGTGTCCTGAATACATGTATTAATATAGAAAATAAGAGAATTGCCCGAACCCAAAGGTGGTGTCTCATTCAGAATGAATACAAAGTATTTTTTTTATGTCTCTTTAAGCAAAGTAAACTTGTCATGCTGGTCTCTAACCTGTACAAGTGAATAGAGGCGTTTGGGTATTTAAGTCCCACAGCCGGACAGTTGTGTCACCTGAACCACTAGCCAGCTGCTGTCCATCAGGACTAAAGACAACTGAAAGTACAGCCTCGGTGTGACCTGCAAATTACAAAATTACAACAAAATAATAGAATTCAAAGTGTAAGCATACATTGTGAAACAGACAACCTTTCTGTCATTATTACATTTCTAAATCTGGTTTTTCAACGCTTTTCAAGTGTGCTCACCACATAGACTTTGTAGCTATTAGCGTTTGACCAGAAACGGAACCCACAATTGTGGTCATAACCGTTTACTGCCTTTGTAGCTATTAGCATTTGAGCAGAAACGAAACCCACGATTGTGGTCATAACCGTTTGCTGCCTTTGTAGCTATGTTCTTGTTTTATTGTCTCCACAGCCTTTTAGGACAGGTCACATCTCCGATTATTTCTTTCATATTCCTTTTATTTTCTTTTCTTAAAGCAATGCTGACCAATTCTTGTTCACTTGCTGATCCATTTAAAAACCAAAAGATAATATATCGTATCCTTTACGTGGACTACTTCTATCATTTCAAGCCCAACCTGTTCCTTTTTTAACCTATGAAGCTAATTTTGTTGAGCATTAGTGTTACAAGCCAGAATAATAATTTCAGAGGGCATCAGAAAAAAATATCGTTGAAGATGCAAAAAAAAAAAGAATATAATAATGTCATACGAAGACTAAGGCCGTTTACCAAACGTTTATTGGATAAGTGCTTAGTAAGTCACTTACCTTACTAGGTGAGCATGGAAAGGACCGAGAATCTTACCCGATAAGAGGCATGGCCACAACCGAGGTTCTTACCCGGTAAGTGAGGAGAAGACTCTTACCCGGTTAGCGCTTACTAGGTAAGAGAAGCTTAAAAACAATCGATTTTGATGATCTAGAATGCTACTCAACAAGGTAAAAGAGGGTGGTGACTCTTGCCGATAAGCATTTAGTAAACGGACTCTAAAGCTGACAAGTGAACATTGCAGAGACTAAAGGACAAGAAACGAAGAGATTAAAATTTAAGCTTTGGTCAAAGCCATAGACAATAACACAAAGAAGAGAAGAATGTTCAATTCCAAGTACATTTTGAAGCATTTTTTATTACTTAAAAGGCATAGAAATAAAAACTGCAGCAAGTGTTATCTACGTAACATAGTCACCATAATTGACTATTAAAAAATGTCTGAAATATACCAGCGATTGTAGAAGAACAACGATTTACTGGACGAATACGGAAGACTGCCTGCGGTTGATACACTATTGTGACTACCTTCTCCACAGAAACTGAACGCAGACAAAATGACATTTCATGATTCAGCAACTGTATGATACATACAACAAATAACAATCATGACAACATTATACTTGAATCCCCACGGCTTCTATTTACCTTTATTCTTCTGCAAATAATCTCCTAGTTGTATAACAAGCTCTTGGTCGGATATATAAAACGCATACGGCAGCTTTTCCTCCTGAAAAAACCAAAAAAGTTTACAGTTTCCAATAATCACTTTGGATGTAGAAAAAACATATTCTATAGAAAGTACAGTAATTGCCATCCGTTTTTATCAATCACTACTACAATACTGAAAACTATACCACAACAACAGTTCAACTGCCAGAGTACTTCATGAATTTTCTCCAAACAATGAAGTGCTTGCTACCAAAGCAATGAACAGATACATTCCTGAAAATCCTAAAAGTGCAATAAGGTGTACTAACCTTCCCCCTAGAATCGAATTTCCTTTCTAGGAATTCACATACTCCCTCCGTCCCAAATTAAGTGTCCACATTACTATTTTAGTTTGTCCCAAAATAAGTGTCTACTTTCAAAAGTAAATGTCTACTTTTTAATTCTACCCTTAATTGTGTGATGGAGAAAATTTCTCTTTATATAATTAAGGGTAAAATTGTATATTGATTAATTAAAAGATATAATAGTTACAAACCCCTAAAACTGTGCATTTTTCATTGTGGACATTTATTTTGGGATAGAGGGATTATTATATGCAACAATCTACCCTTATTTCTAGCTCACTTCAGAAGTAGCTAAATGATTCACATAAACCCGCGAACATCATCATCCCTACTTAATTTGATAATCAAGTTATATGTAATACGAGATGAGATGTGTTCATCAGAACCATATACATCATGATTTCCAATTCATAAAATAAACAACTAAATCGAACTTTTAGCAAAAGAAATACAATAAAATCACAAGTAAAGTTGGGTTTACATTATCGAGCAACTTGTTAACCATCTGTTGAAGCTCCTTAGGACCAACGCTTTGGGGAAGATACATGGAAGCTCCGAGTGTAGTTCCTTCTGGGTCAGGTAATTGACACATGACGTTGTTATTCAACTCGGTTGATCCTTCTCCCACATCCACCTCCATTTCTGTAGGTTTTCCAAGCTGATTGAAACCCTGTGGAGAAAAGGGAGTTGAGCAACAAGAAGGGTTCGTTTTTTAGGGTTTTGGCGGGGTTTATAAGCGATGCAGGTTTTGCTTCGGAAAGGGTTTGACTCGAATAATCAAAAAAATACTTAAAATTAAAAATAAATGATTAAAGAAAAAGTTTTCACAACATTGTGATCTTTCCAACTTATCCTAACACGCTTTTGTTAGTGCGACTCACCGGTTTGTTCCATACCTAAAACAACACATAATCACACCATTTTGAGAAGAAAAAAAACACATAATCACACCATTTTGAGGAACAAATAGCTACATACATGTATGATTTGTAAATACAACAACAATCAACAAAAATGGAAAAATAACATACAAAGAATGGAGAAAAATAGCTACTTGTAACAATAACATACAAAGAAAATCTGTTTGCACCAATTAACATACAAAGAAGGGAAATTAATTAAAATGCCAAAAGTCAAACATCAACTTACCAAAATGCCACAAAAATTTCGCGGTTTACCAAAATGCCTTAATGGCCCGCGATGGACCCCGCGATCGCGGGATAGGGCTGACGTGGCACGAGCTTTGGCCAAAATGTGTCCCGTGGAGCCCCTCAACTTTGGCCGCGGTGCACTTTTGGTCCCTCCCCGCGATCGCAGCCCGCGATGGACCAAAATTTTACAGTTTTGGTCCCTGAAATTTTACACTTTTGGTCCCTGAAAATTTACACCTTCAGCCCCTGTACTTAGACGAATCTTGCATGCTTTGTTTTTTTCCACAATTATTGTACTTTGAAGACCGATTTATGGTTCAAATTCACTGACATGTTTGAGATTTCATCCATAAATATCAGTAATATGCAATTCACAATTCACACTTGTTCTTGCTTTCTTTCTTGATTTCTCTCTTGCTTTCTTTCTTTGAATTGCTTTCTCTCTTGATTTCTCTTCTCTCATTTCATCCACAAATGGCATCGTCATCAAACCCTAAGTCTACTCCTGAAAAAATGTCACCTCAAATCGAGGTCGCCATAGCCAAAAAGGAAAAGGAGATAGATGAACTAACAGAAGAGTGGAAAAAAATGATGGACAGGAAGGCAGTCCATTTGAGAAAGATCGAAGAGGAAGACAGTGAGATCAAAAGGATGAAAGGGGATATAAAAGCTCGGGAGGCTCGTGTTCGTCGAGAACAAGAAGCAATTCACCATATTCTGCAAGACTTCGCAATTATTCAAGCGAAGGTAAACGAGAAGCAAGCTTGGATTGATGAAACTAAATCAATTTTTAAGTAGGTGGTGGTTGTTTTGTATTTTTTTACTGTGTTGTTTTGTATTTTTTTACTGTGTTGTTGTTTGTATTTTTTTGTTGTTTTTTTACATCATGTAAGGTCAAGTCAGAGGTTACTTCAACTTATTTGCTAAAGTGTGTCCGGGTTGTGGTACACAATGGCCATACGTGGTTGCAAAAGCAGAAGCCGTTGAAGAAGGGTCAGAAAGATTGAAGATGAAGAGCATGTTGGATGGAATACAAACTAGCTGTGTTATCAATGTTCATTTAAAAGCATATGTATGTGTGTGTATATAATATGAATCTATATATCATTTACAAACTAGTTGTGTTATCAATGTTCATTTAAAAGCATATGTATGTGTGTATATATAATATAAATATATATATCATTTACAAACTAGCTGTGTTATCAATGTTCATTTAGAAGCATATGTATGTGTATATATAATATGAATATATATATATATATCATTTACAAACTAGCTGTGTTATCAATGTTCATTTAGAAGATATGTATGTGTGTATATATATAATATGAATATATATATATATATATATATATATATATATATATATATATATATATATATATATTTTACAAATCAGCGTTCAGATCAACAGTATCATATGTGTTTGTTCCATATGGTTCAAGCTGTGACGGGCCCGGGGTGTGACTGACTGAATGTCTCCTTGGCACGGTTGAAGGGGCGGGATTTGGACACTCTCCACGAGTGTGTCCTACGCATTGGCACCGAGTACATCTTCGTTGTATCGAACTTTCACCACGTGATGGACGTCGGTCGTTCTTTCTCGGTCTCCCGGCTCTGTTCGTATCCATTAAAGGTGGATAGCATGGCGGAAGCGGGTCGGGTGGATACACCCATGCTGCAGGGGGTCCAGCTGGGTTTATTACCTCCACGTATGTTCTCCAGTAATATTCGGACGTGAAGAAAGGTACAGCCAAGTCGCTGCAATCTCTACGACCCATATGTGTTGCCGCAGCGATGGCATGGCCGCACGGTAGCCCAGATTTTTGCCATTAGCAACACGAACAAAGGTGGTCTTCCATATTCACAATCGCGTGAAGATAGTCATCATGCACCTCGTACTTCCCATACCCGATTGCTCTTACCGGCCATGTCGCCGCACGACGCGCCCTGTACTGAACGATCTTCTCCGCCGTTGGTGTGAGTGCATTTTGAATCTCAGCTCTTTTTAGGCGTCGAATTTGGTACCACTCTTGTTGAAAGGCCCGAAAGTAGTCCATAAGATTAACAATCGGACATCTACGCGCAAAACGGGAGAGTGCATTCACAGACTTTGCACTATTCAAGGTCAGAATGTCATACCGTTGTCCAGGAAAATGGGCCGCGGACCACCTCTCCGGTCCAACTTCGTCAAAGACTTTGGCTGCTTCGTCGGCACTATATCGTAGCATATTCATGTACTTGTTAAACTCCCGATCCGTATATGCTCTGCATGCCGCCCAATAGACATCCTTGTTGGTCGTAATACGTTTGTCCTTGGATTTGGCGTTCATCTCCAAATGTCGACAACATATGGCGTGAGGGGCGTTTGGGTAGATGGCAGAGATTGCGGCGCTTATGGAAGGAGCCCTGTCAGACATAAACACCAACCCTTGCGGGTCTTCGATAGCTTGTCTCAACATGGACATAAACCAAGTCCACTCGTCCCCGGTTTCGGACTTGCCTACGCCGAAAGCTACTGGAACGATGGAGTTATCCCCGTCCATGGCAACCGCCAGGAACATCATACCCAAGTAACGGCCCTTTAAATGGGCTGCGTCTATTATCAGGACACGACGTAGAATTGCCACAAATGTGCGGATCTGCAAAAACATAGGTGGTTTTCCTTTGTAAATGTTATAGTTTATAATGTGTAAACATATGACGTGTTAAAATACGTATTGCGGGTCCAAGGGCCACGAAGCACATCTCAAACCGTCGACGTGAATCGGTCCGTAGCTGCGTGACAGTACCAGGGTTCTGCAGCTGCAAATTATATAAATATGTCGAGAGTCGTTCATACGACTCCTCGAACGTGCCTCTCACCATAAACAGTGCATGGCATCGCGCACGCCAAGCTTGGTGGTAATCAATCGTGACGCCGAACTGCTGGTGAACATCGTGGACGATGTCCTTTGGACGCAATGACCTACTAACATCAAGAAATTTGTTTTTCAGTATCGCACCCAAAGTCTTTTTGCCGGCTTGTTTGTGGTGGGGATTCAGTTGCGTCCTCGTACAAGTGTGTACGTCGTGCAACTTTCTAATCATGAACGCCCCTTCTTTGCCTCTCGTGTCAATCGCGTACATCCTCCAGTCACAGTTTTTTCTGGCACATTCAACTATGTATCTAGTTTTGTCAGATTTCGACGTGCGCCTTTCGAAGCCCTCTTCCAAGAACTTAATTCCGACCTGACTTGCCAAGAGATCCTTCGACTCGAATATCTGACCTACATGTAACATTTCACTGCGAATATAAGGTGTAGGTTCATAGGTTTGTGTCTGGGTATGGGAGTCTGGAAGAATAGGGGGCATATCAAAAAAGTCATTTATCTGACTACATGATTTTCTACTAGGGGTATATTCTTCGTGATCATCACTATCGGTGTCTGATCTGTCTATTTCAGAATTACTCGTTTTGAAAACGTGGGTTTCGTCATCAGCAACTCCAGCAGTACGCCCTTCGTGTGGTTGTAGTGGTTGTTCTTGTTGCGTATCCGGAATACAATCGTTAAGACCATATGAATGATCTAAATGAACCGTTGGGGCGTCGGACGCCTGAAATTGAGAATCAGGCTGCTCTATTTGGAGGTCTTCGTCGTCACCGTCGTCGTCGTTTTTGTCGGGATACACAAAAAGTAATGAGGGCCTTTCTGAATCGACTGCAAAGTGCAGAAAAGTAGAGATATCCCCATCGTTGGATAAATCCACAAATGACCTATCGCCATTTTTAAACACTAACTTGCAAACAGCAGAAGGGTTAATTCCACATTTTTGCATGGCGTATGCAAGAAATTTCTGATAAGTATAGTTTACTGGCACTTTTACACCATGCTTAGATTTATAAGCAAAATTCCACTCATTGTTATCTTGCTCCCATTCACCATCAAAACAGAAATATAGCTTAGCTTTTGCAACAGATGAACTCATTTTTTCAGTAGTATCTCAAACACAAAATATTGCAGAAAGAAATCAAGAAAGAAGTATGAAATCGGTATGTGGATTATGGATTGCATTTTACATCTATTTATCAATGAAACAACCAACATTGATGACAACCAATCTCTCATTTCATCCACAAACTGGTATTCCAAAAACACTGATTTAACATTGATGAAAACATGCAAATGAATTTCAACCACAAATCGGTCTTCAAAGTACAATAATTGTGGAAAAAAACAGTAAAAGCATGCAAGATTCGTCTAAGTACAGGGGCTGAAAGTGTAAATTTTCAGGGACCAAAAATGTAAATTTTCAGGGACCAAAACTGTAAAATTTTGGTCCATCGCGGGCAGGGGCCAAATGTGCACCGCGGCCAAAGTTGAGGGGCTCCGCAGGACACTTTTGGCCAAAGGTCGTGCCACGTCAGCCCTATCCCGCGATCGCGGGCTCCATCGCGGGCCATTAGGGCATTTTGGTAAACCGCGAAATTTTTGTGGCATTTTGGTAAGTGTTGGTCAAACTTTTGGCATTTTAATTAATTTCCCTACAAAGAATGGAGAAATAGCTACTTGCAACAATAATATACAAAGAAAATCTGTTTGCAACAATAAACATACAAACAAAATTTGTTTGCAATAAACAACAATTAACATACAATCAAATGGGTATTTGGCGAATGATATGGGGTTTCACGAGAAGAATATGAAATGGGGTTTTGACAAGTTGGTATCACTTGACTCATTTAAGAATTGTGAAAATGGGTATTTGACGAATTATGATTCATGTGTGTTTGGAGCTGAAGTATTTGCAGTTACAGAGTATGCACAAAAGGATCGATGTATGTCCATCACAAAGCCTCCGCCAATTTTTAATACTTACACTTGGACCATCGATAATAAAATAAATAAACCAAAAAATATTCAATATTGGGCTCATTTCAATATTTTGTGTTAGAGCAAAGACAGGGACCTAAGTTGTGTTAGAGCAAAGACAGGGACCTAAGTTGTGTTAGAGCAAAGACAGGGACCTAAGTGCAGTAAAAGCATCCACATTTGCCTATAAATAAACCACGCTAGATTAGTTGTAAAACACATATACGAGAACATATTATTCGTTAACGTATTCTTACATGGCATCCCCAAACCTTCATGTTTGGTGCTTTAGGCGTTTATCTGATTCGCTTTCAGACACTGGCAAAGAGTTATATGGTTAGTGTGCATGTTTCATTGAGTTTTGCTTGTTACTACCGTTGTTCTACGAACTAACTATATTAATTAATGTTCATCAACAGATGCATATCCACAGTTGTTCACCATGAAAGTCCACCATGGTGGGTACTTCACGGAACCACCCAAAATACATTATTTCCGTGGTCTAGAAATTTATGTTGACGTGTTAGATGTGGAGGATCTTTCTATGCAACTGCTTGAACAGATCATGAAAGAGCTGGACTATGAAGAACCAAAATATAATAGGTTGTATTTTAAGAGGCCGAATGCAGACTTCTTGACTGGACTGGTAGAATTGAGTACCGACGAAGATGTAGCCAACATACGCCAGTATGTTGACGGCCATACTGTGATTGAAGTGTACATCGAGAAAGTGGAGCTTAACACTTTGAGACTCGTCTCGCCAGAGCATGTAAGAAGTCGACCCGGATTGTCAAAAACCAAACCATCGTCTAGCCGTAGCCTCAAATTTGGATAATTTTGTACTGTATTGATTAGTATGTGTTTGTTATGAAATAATCTTGTATAACATTTATGAGTTGTATTTTTAATATGAACCACTTTTCAGACAAATTTCAGACTACTTAAACACTACTTTTCAGACAAATTAAAGACCTTTATTCATGACCAAACAACAACATACAAACAAAAAAGGAACGAAACAACAATGTCGAACTGGAAAAGTACAAAACAACAACACATAAACAACAAAGTACTAAAGCAACACCCGTACCACCACCTACTGAAAAATTGCTTTAGTTTGATCAATCCAACTTTGCTTGTCGGTTACCTTCGCTTGAAGAATTGCGAAGTCTTGCAAAATGTGGTGAATTTCTTTTTTTTTCTCGACGAATACGAGCATCCCTATCTTTTATATCCCCTTTCATCCTTTTGATCTCCTTTTCTTCCACTTCGATCCTTATCAAGTGGACTTCCTTCCTGGCCATCATCTGTTTCCACTCTTCTGTCAGTTGGTCTATCTCCTTTTCCCTTTCTGCTATCGCTTTCTAGAGTTTAGGTGGCATTCTTTCAGGTGTAGACGATGGGTTAGATGACGATGCCATTTGTTTACTGAAGAAAGAAAGCAAGAAAGAAAGAAAGAAAGAAAGAAAGAAGGATGGAATGGGTGTGAATTATGGATTGCATTCAAACATGCCAATGAATTTCAACCACAAATTGGTCTTCCAAGTACAATAATTGTGGAAAAAAACAGTAAAAGCATGCAAAGATTCGTGCAAAAAAGGACCAAAAATGTAAATTTTTTGCCCACCGCGGATCCATCGCGGACAACCACCGCGGGCATAGTTGGGGGGTTCCGTGGGACACTTTGGCCCAACAGGTGTGACACGTAGGCCCTAGCCCGCGATCGCGGGACCCACCGTGGAAGTTTGGGTATTTTGGTAAACTCAGCGATAAATTGGGTATTTTGGTAAGTCAAAGTCAAACTTTGGGTATTTTAATTAATTTCCCTAAAATTAAAGGTCAATATGGTTAATTGGTCAAAAAAATTGAAAAATATCCGTTCGATAGTGGGGTCTTCAAACCCATAACATTTGTGCTCATTTCGAAGGTTTTGATGAACAGTTATAATGGTATAATTTATAAAAAAAGAAAAACATATGTGTTTAATGTATTTTAGTTTATGTATGTTGATATGATAAAGATGAAAAATGAAAAATGAAAGAAGAAGAGATATAAAGAAAGTTAAATAACTAATTATAATGGTATAAAATGTAATTTAAAAATAAAAAATAATTTTATTTTTATTTGTCATATTAAACCTGGAAGGTTTTAAAGCTTTTAAACTTGTACATGATGTATTGAGATTTGTACTTATTAAAAAGGGAAATTAATTAAAATACCCTAAGTCAAACCAAGTGTTACCAAAATGCCCTAAATTTCTCCCGGTTTGCAAAAATACCCTTTTTCCGCGATTGGAGCCCGCGATCGCGGGCCAGGGACCATTTCTGACACTTTTTTAAACTTGCAGGGACCATTTTTGAAAAATGGAATCCCGCGATCGCGGGCTCATCCCGCGATGGGATACTTTTTGTGACTTTTAAATTGCAAGGGACCATTTTTGAAAAATTCCAGGGACCATTTTTGAAAATTTGAACCGCGATTGAAAAGTCACAAAAATGGTCCCTGGAATTTGAACCGCGATTGAAATTTTTCAAAAATGGCCCCTTGCAATTGAAAAGTCACAAAAATAATCCCATCGCGGGATGAGCCCGCGATCGCGGGATTCCATTTTTCAAAAATGGTCCCTGCAAGTTTAAAAAGGTGTCAGAAATGGTCCATGGCCCGCGATCGCGGGCTCCCATCGCGGAAAAAAATGGTATTTTTGCAAAGTGGGAGAGATTTAGGGCATTTTGGTAACACTTGGCCAAACTTAGGGTATTTTAATTAATTTCCCTATTAAAAATTCAAGAGTAACCGTAAATGGAATTATTTTTAAAGGATTATCTATACTATATTATAAAGCATTTATGAAAATCTCTTAAAAACAACCATAAAGCTTCATGTACCGTTATTTTATGTTAATTACTTAAAATCTTCTAAAAACAACTAATGAAGCATTATGTACCGCTTTTAATGCTAATTACTTGATTAATAATTATCTCTAACAACCTTCAAATCCTTAAATCGTGGACTCTTATTAATTAATTTTTATCTCTAACCACTTTCAAATCCTCAAATCATGAACTCCTAAAAACGTCATTTTTTAAACAAAATTATAAAAAACTTTGACCGTTTTCTCAAAACCACACATTAAAATAAATTAGAACATTAAAATCCAGATATATCGCGCTACATTGCGCGAGTAGACTTCTAGTAATAGATAAATATAGATAAGAGCGTAAAATGTACAAGTTTAAAAAAATCTCGGTACGTCATTTTTGAAAAATCTTGATACGTATTTATGATATTTCACACTATTATTAAGTTAAAAAATATTCAATAATAAACTTATTTTGAAATTATTGACGAGAATATTGTAATAATATAATTTGTAAAAATTTGCATTTATTAATGTGTTTTAGTTAAACTATGATTATGTATTTTTAATATTATAAGAGTTTAAAATGAAAATGAATAATGTAAGGGATATAAAATAAACTAATTCGTATATGTTCATAATATTTAATAATATGATTAAATCAAAAAATATTCAATATTGGACTCATTTCGAAGGTATTGATGAGACGATTACAATGGTATAATTTGTAAAAAAAAGAAATGTATTTTTTAATGCATTCTTGTTCATATACAATTATTTATGTTAATATGATAAGAGCGTAAAATAAAAAATGAAAAAGTAAGACATTTAAAGTAAATTGGAAAATTCTGGCAGATTTACAGCGTAAGAACACGCATCTTTCTCTTTCTCTCTCCTTTTTCCCCTTATGTTTCTTAACGATTTGATTATGGTTTTTGTTCACATATCTCTCTGTCTGTGTCACTGTGTGTACTTTTGCAGTGTGTTAAGCTGTGAATCATGCCTTCTACAATCTCTTGACGGAAGTGCATAAATTATGTAGATAGACCTGGTATTTACTTTTTTCGACCATTTCGATTTTTTTGTGTGAAGGGTGTCCAAGGTTATGCCTAGACTAATCCCTTGGCAAATTATGACCGTAAGACATCAGCCCTATTAAACCTCAGTGACCATAATTGTTGTGTACGCCTGAATTAAAACCCTGGGCAAATGGGATATTCCACCACATCCCCCTGCGTCTTAACCAGTACGCCACAACCCTTGTGGTTGACCATTTCGACCTTGCTTTCTATTCCCTTTCGAACTAGCATGCATATATCCAGTTGCCATTTACTTTATGATTATATGGCATACATTTTTCAAGGTTACCAGACATTTGGCAAGTCCATGACATAGAAACACATGTGATAGTAACTATGTTTTGCACCATGTACCTGACATTCAATTCATTTGGCAATTGGATGGAAATCATTGGCATAAGGTAATGTATATATTGCTTTTAGCTCAAAAGGAAGGAATTAGGGACTAGGCAGAGTGGTAAACACATAAGTACTTTCCACATACGAAATAGTAGTCAAGTGGTGTGCATATGGCCTCGCCTACCTACGAATGGTCTGGAGTCATCGCAGGTGAACCTTCATGGCCACAGTCGATCACCTGGATTCAAACCCTGGCAGATGAGATTTTTAAGCTTAACCTGTGCCCCCACAAACCCAAGTGGTTAGAGTGAGTCAAGCACCCAGTGCTGGCCATCGGCCTTAACTCGAAACCCGTTGACTCGGGCAAACATGTTTACTGCTCTTCTAACACCTCTATTATCCGCAACTGTAAAATAATCGTGCCCGAAAAGAACTCCACCTGGCTTCAACAACTTATACGCACGATTAATATCTGACCAAGCCGAGTGAAAATCATGGCCCGCATCAACCTCAATCAGGTCCCCAAACACACCCCACTCGCACAGCTTCTCGAGAGCCGACTCAGTCGAGAAGGGCAAAAATATAATGGCTTCCGTTGCATTAACCTGAACCACATTTTGCATGAATTGGTACAACAACATGGTGTCACCATTTATCATTTTAATGTCTCGAAACTTACGTGTTAAACCCGGCCAACCACGAAAATCATCTATGCATAGAATCTGAGTGTCGAGGCCGACTTGGCGAGTCAACTCGGCCATGTGAATAGCAGAGGCGCCAAGGAAGGTGCCGATCTCTATGATGGTTTTCGGTTGTACTTTACGGATGAGGTTCTCGAAGACCGCCCCCGTTGACCCCCAACCTTTGATTCTCTTATGGCGTAAGAGGGGCTTAATATGGGGTTGAGGGAAACCTTGATAGGGAGATGTTCCGTTGAAGATGCGGTTAAGGATTGTTTGGCGGATGAGTTGGGAAGGAAGTGAGTCGACACAGTGAGTCTGGAATCGGTAGTGGTCGGTGTCGGCAGTTTGTGATGGTGGGTTGACTTTATTGGTGGTGGAGTATTCATATGATGGATTCTTTAAAGAAGCTGATAAGTAGCCAAGGTAGTAGGATAGGAGGATGATGATGAAATAAGCTGCTGGCTTGGTGAGGCCACGGCGGTGGAAAGTATAAGGGATTTTGCCGGCGTCGGCGATGGCGGCAGCAGCAAATTCAGTGATCATGTTCTTCTTTCATCGGGGATTAGAAAATTAAGCCAAAATAAGGCATGAGAAAGCTGAAGCAGTAGTGGCCGCCGGAAGAAATGATTATCCGAGTCGGTGATCATGTTCTTTCATTATGGCGGTGGTGGTGAAAAGGGGTAATTGGGAAAATAAAAGTAGAAAGTAAGGTGGCGTTGGCGGGGGCGGAGTCGGTGCCGGTGCCGGTGCCGTTGAAGTGGTCAGTAATGATTACGCATCGGTGGCTATTTGGGTTACGAGTACGAAATCGTTGGTTTGAACCAATGAAAACTTTGCCAATCAATTTAATTTACATTAAATAGTAATTTAAAGATTGAATTATATTAATTAGGAAGGTAAATACATAAATAAAATTAAACACAAATGGCACATGGTCATATTTATTTATATTCATGTGGTTGGGTGAGAGTTAAGTTAAGTGAATGAGTCTTTATTTCCTCTAAATTGCAAATTCAAATGCATAATCTGGCAACTTATGTCACGCCACCGAGGCTTTTCAAGATGTTGTTTAGACCATGAGTACCGCCTACCCACGAACCCATTGAACTCGAATGTCACATCAGCGTCATATCAGTTTTTCTCTTTCCTACCCTCCTTACCCTAAAGTGGAGTACCGCTTATCCACCGAACCCACTCCTTAAAATTCACCCGCTACCCACTCCTTAAAACCCCCTACCCGAGAGAGAGGAGTCCGGGTTCGTGAACCCTACCCTACCCGATCCCCTCTACCCGCCCCCTACCCGATCCCCTCTACCCGCCCTACCCGCTAACCCACCCTACCCGCTGAACGAACCCGGCCGTGGTACCCGATGGCGGTACGCATGGCCTTAGGGTGCGTTTGACACATGAGATTGGACGGTACATGTACAAAATCCACTGTTCTATGTTTGTCGTGATTATGGAACAAGACAAAAATTTATTATCCCATGTTTGGAGTGACATGAGTCGGGGACAAGAACCGAGATAAGGTGAGACAAAAAAAATTAGTAATCTACACTTGTCATGATATACAACTCCAATATAATATGAGAATTTAATTAAAATACTCAAAGTTTGAATTTGACTTACCAAAATACCCATTTTCTCTTTGATTTTACAAAAATACCAATTTTTTCCGCGATGGGAATCCGCGATCGCGGGCAAGGACTGAAAGTGTAAATAAAAAATAAAAAATTTTCAAAATTGGTCCCCATCGCGGGACACCTTCACGGGCAGGGACTGAAAGTGTAAATATGAAATAAAAATTTTCAAAATTGGTCCCTGCCCGCGATCGCAGACCCCCATCGCGGAAAAAATGGGTATTTTGGTAAAATAAGAGAGAAAATGGGTATTATGGTAAGTCAAATTCAAACTTTGGGTATTTTAATTAAATTCCCATATAATATTTGTTTTACTGGTTAAGTCCACCATCCATCACCGTCACCACCATCGGTAGCCACCACCAGTCCACCACCACTACCATCGTCGGCCACCTCCATCGCCTCCACTGACCGCCACCACCCATCGCCGCTCACCACAACCTATACCTCATCCACTTCGGCCACAACTACTTATCGACCGCTAGCACCACCACTGTCCACCATTTTCATGTCCTCCATAGCCATCGTTGTCCATTATCCACCACCGCCTCTACCTCCGCCTTCGTCGTAACAACCTTTACCGTGCCTCCGTCGATTCATAAAGATTTTCCAAACGGAATCACACACAATATTTTCTTTGTACGAATCAGATTTTTTGGAACTACCATTAATTATATTAGATTCTCCATTCAAATCTTGTACTATATTATATATGTATTTATTTGTGTAAATGAAAATTATTCAAAAATTTACGAATTAGATTATTTTATTTATGTCATTTATAACTATTATATTATATATAAAACCATCAAACAACTTTGAGGGAT
This sequence comes from Saussurea involucrata, assembly GCA_033807775.1. Taxonomy (NCBI): domain Eukaryota; kingdom Viridiplantae; phylum Streptophyta; class Magnoliopsida; order Asterales; family Asteraceae; genus Saussurea; species Saussurea involucrata. The sequence continues at coordinate 199,473,733 of CM066320.1, read as the reverse complement.
AACTTGTCTAACCCTGTTCTATTATATCCATTTCTTATCGTACCAAATATTAGACCGACATTTATCTAGTCTAATCTTGCTCTCTTAATCTGTCATGTCATGCCTAATCATATCTTATATTATGGTTGTTAGTATTTGGATCTCCTTTTAAATTAGATGGAAAATTGAAAATGTAAAAGTATACTGTAATGTTGACGTGTGAGATGAAAATAATAAGCTATGTTTACGGTTTCTGTTAATGTGGTTAATTTATTGGTTTTTTTAATCTTTTTGGTTTATGATTCATTTTTTGTTTCCGTCTCTCATACTTATCGGTTAACTCATGACGAAGTTAGACTCACGAATAAAAACAACAATGAATTCCAAACCATAAGAATGAAAACTGTAATTTCAAAAACACAAGGAGGAAAGTCTCAAATTTTAAGAAACCATAGGGATCGAAATCATAGTTTGGTGCGTATTAATATCAAGCATGGTTCAAAATGACGTGTGGCATGGCATGACATGATGGGGATGTCAAGCTTTACACGCCACGACGAGGACGTTACGTTTTTCAAGGTGTCACATAATGCAACAAATTTGTATGTCATATAGAATTATATATATTATTCTAATCAGATAATAATATTAGAAGAAGAAAAATCATATAGATTATTATTATAAAAATAGTTTTTGATTGAAGATTTAAAATAGAACTTAGAAAAGGTAAAATTTCAACTTCGTTTTAATCATGAGTCCATAACGTTTATAAGTTCGTGAAACTGTGAGTGACGTGATTACATCAAAAAAATTATTTTTTTTGAAAAAAAGCCAACGTGTTATAAAAAACGGGTGCCGCAGTGCCATAACGTGAGTTACGCCTTACAGAAACGCTATGGGTCATTTCGTAATAGCGATGACACGCCTTGCGCCACATCGTTCACGCATCTTTTAGAACACTGATATCAAATAGTGTTGAGTATCCAAATAATTTTAGTTATATTTCAATTATTAACAGGAATAAAATACTTTTTTATATAATGTGTTTACTTAAAAAAATAATTATTAATTAAAATGCCAAAAGTCCAACTTCGAGTTACCAAAATGCCACAAATCTCTCCCATCTTACAAAAATGCCCCAAAAATCCGCGATGGAGCCCGCGATCGCGGGCCCCAGGCCACGTGTCACCAAACTTTGCCCACTTTGCCCGCGTTGTTCCCTCAAGAATGCCCGCGATCCAGCTTTCCCCCCTCAAGAATGCCCGTGTTGGCAGTTTTGGTCCCTGCCCGCGTTTGACTTCCTTTGACCCCCGCGATCGCGGGCTAAAGTGCCACGTGTCCCCCCTCAAGAATGCCCGTGCTGGCAGTTTTAGTCCCTGCCCGCGTTTGACTTCCTTTGACCCCCGCGATCGCGGGCTAAAGTGCCACGTGTCGGCACAGGGTTAACCCTAAAATGACTTTGAGGACCAAAACCCTAATTCTTTTCTTCGACCGCACTATAAATGGGGAGGGGGGGACCAATTCGGCTCCATCTCATTTTTTTATAACACTCTCAATTTTTTACTCCCACTCTCTCCCAATTACTCAACTTTGAGTATCGATATCTCTTTCACACATACTCCATTTTGGACGCATTATATATCGTTTCGAAGCTCTCATATAGGAATATGAATATATTTATCATTTACAAACTAGCTGTGTTATCAATGTTCATTTAGAAGCATATGTATGTGTGTATATATAATATGAATATATATATCATTTACAAACTACCTGTGTTATCAATGTTCATTTAGAAGCATATGTATGTGTGTATATATATACTATGAATATATATATATATATATATATATATATATATATATATATATATATTACAAATCAGCGTTTAGATCAACAGTATCATATGTGTTTGTTCCATATGGTTCAAGCTGTGACGGGCCCGGGGTGTGACTGACTGAATGTCTCCTTGGCACGGTTGAAGGGGCGGGATTTGGACACTCTCCACGAGTGTGTCCTACGCATTGGCACCGAGTACATCTTCGTTGTATCGAACTTTCACCACGTGATGGACGTCGGTCGTTCTTTCTCGGTCTCCCGGCCCTGTTCTTATCCATTAAAGGTGGATAGCATGGTGGAAGCGGGTCGGGTGGATATTCATGTACTTGTTAAACTCCCGATCTGTATATGCTCTGCATGCCGCCCAATAGACATCCTTGTAGGTGGTAATACGTTTGTCCTTGGATTTGGCGTTCATCTCCAAATGTCGACAACATATGGCGTGAGGGGCGTTTGGGTACATGGAAGAGATTGCGGCGCTTATGGAAGGTGCCCTGTCAGACATAAACACCAACCCTTGCGGGTCTCCGATAGCTTGTCTCAACATGGACATAAACCAAGTCCACTCGTCCCCGGTTTCAGACTTGCCTACGCCGAAAGCTACTGGAACGATGGAGTTATCCCCGTCCATGGCAACCGCCAGGAACATCATACCCAAGTAACGACCCTTTAAATGGGCTGCGTCTATTATCAGGACACGACGTAGATTTGCCAGAAATGTGCGGATCTGCAAAAACATAGGTGGTTTTCATTTGTAAATGTTTTAGTTTATAATGTGTAAACATATGACGTGTTAAAATACGTACCGCGGGTCCAAGGGCCACGAAGCACATCTCAAACCGTCGACGTGAATCGGTCCGTAGCTGCGTGACAGTACCAGGGTTCTGCAGCTGCAAATTATATAAATATGTCGGGAGTCGTTCATACGACTCCTCGAACGTGCCTCTCACCATAAACAGTGCATGGCATAGCGCACGCCAAGCTTGGTGGTAATCAATCGTGACGCCGAACTGCCAGTGAACATCGTGGACGATGTCCTTTGGACGCAATGACCTGCTAACATCAAGAAATTTGTTTTTCAGCATCGCACCAAAGTCTTTTTGCCGGCTTGTTTGTGGTGGGGATTAAGTTGTGTCCTCGTACAAGTGTGTACGTCGTGCAACTTTTTAATCATTATCGCCCCTCCTTTGGGACCCGTGTGAATCGCGTACAACCTCCACTCACACTTTTCTCTGGCACATTCAACTACGTATCTGCTTTTGTCAGATTTCCGCGCGTGACTTTGGAAACCCTCTTCCAAGAACTTGAGTCTGTGAATGCACTCTCCCGTTTTGCGCGTAGATGTTCGATTGTTAATCTTATGGACTACTTTCGGGCCTTTCAACAAGAGTGGTACCAAATTCGACGCCTAAAAAGAGCTGAGATGCAAAATGCACTCACACCAACGGCGGAGAATATCGTTCAGTACAGGGCGCGTCGTGCAGCGACATGGCCGGTAAGAGCAATCGGGTATGGGAAGTACGAGGTGCATGATGACTATATTCACGCGATTGTGAATATGGAAGACCACTTTTGTTCGTGTCGCGAATGGGATAAATCTGGGTTACCGTGCGGCCATGCCATCGCTGCAGCAAGATATATGGGTCGTACAGATTGCAGCGACTTGGCTGTACCTTTCTTCACGTCCGAATATTACCGGAAAACATACGTGGAGGTAATAAACCCAGCTGGACCCCCTGCAGCATGGGTGTATCCACCCGACCCGCTTCCGCCATGCTATCCACCTTTAATGGATAAGAACAGAGCCGGGAGACCGAGAAAGAACGACCGACGTCCATCACGTGGTGAAAGTTCGATACAACGAAGATGTACTCGGTGCCAATGCGTAGGACACACTCGTGGAGAGTGTCCAAATCCCGCCCCTTCAACCGTGCCAAGGAGACATTCAGTCAGTCACACCCCGGGCCCGTCACAGCTTGAACCATATGGAACAAACACATATGATACTGTTGATCTGAACGCTGATTTGTAAAATATATATATATATATATATATATATATATTCATATTATATATATACACACATACATATGCTTCTAAATGAACATTGATAACACAGCTAGTTTGTAAATGATATATATATATATATATATATATATATATATATTCATATTATATATACACATACATATGCTTCTAAATGAACATTGATAACACAACTAGTTTGTAAATGATATATATATATTCATATTATATATACACACATACATATGCTTTTAAATTAACATGATAACACAGCTAGTTTGTATTCCATCCAACATGCTCTTCATCTTCAATCTTTCTGACCCTTCTTCAACGGCTTCTGCTTTTGCAACCATGTATGGCCATTGTGTACCACAACCCGGACACACTTTAGCAAATGAGTTGAGGGTTTTCATATATTCTACAAGAGGAGTAGGCCCACGTGGATAGAGTACGGCTACCAAAATCTAGCATCATTAACAAACAAAACCCCATGTTTGTTTATCCGAATGAGGTAACCTCTGACTTGATGTATCCAACCTAACCGTGGTTCAACGGCTTAAAAACTACTTTTCAGAGAAATTAACAACAACAAAAAAATACAAAACAGCAACACAGTAAAAAAAATACAAACAACAACACAGTAAAAAAAATACAAAACAACAAAAAAATACAAAACAACTAAAACAACCACCACCTACTTAAAAATTGATTTAGTTTCATCAATCCAAGCTTGCTTCTCGTTTACCTTCGCTTGAATAATTGCGAAGTCTTGCAGAATATGGTGAATTGCTTCTTGTTCTCGACGAACACGAGCCTCCCGAGCTTTTATATCCCATTTCATCCTTTTGATCTCCCTGTCTTCCTCTTCGATCTTTCTCAAATGGACTGCCTTCCTGTCCATAATTTTTTTCCACTCTTCTGTTAGTTCATCTATCTCATTTTCCTTTTTTGCTATGGCAACCTCGATTTGAGGTGGCATTTTTTCAGGAGTAGACTTAGGGTTTGATGACGATGCCATTTGTGGATGAAATGAGAGAAGAGAAATCAAGAGAGAAAGCAAGAGAGAAATCAAGAAAGAAAGCAATAAACAAGTGTGAATTGTGAATTGCATATTACTGATATTTATGGATGAAATCTCAAACATGCAAATGAATTTCAACCACAAATCGGTCTTCAAAGTACAATAATTGTGGAAAAAAACAGTAAAAGCATGCAAGATTCGTCTAAGTACAAGGACCAAAAGTGTAAATTTCCAGGTACCAAAACTGTAAAATTTGGTCCATCGCGGGCCATCACGGGCTGCGATCGCGGACAGGGGCCAAATGTGCACCGTGGCCAAAGTTGAGGGGCTCCGCGGGGCACTTTTGGCCAAAGTTCGTGCCACGTCAGCCCGCGATCGCGGGGGTCAAAGGAAGTCAAACGCGGGCAGGGACCAAAATTGCCAACACGGGCATTCTTGAGGGGGGAAATCTGGACCGCGGACATTCTTGAGGGGCCAACGCGGGCAAAGTGGGCAAAGTTTGGTGACACGTGGCCTGGGGCCCGCGATCGCGGGCTCCATCGCGGATTTTTGGGGCATTTTTATAAGATGGGAGAGATTTATAGCATTTTGGTAAGTGATGGTCAAACTTAGGGTATTTTAATTAATTTCCCTTTATAATATGATATTTAAAAAGCTGAACTACTGGTATTATTAACTTGCAATATTGAATTTTATACATATTTTTAAACAATTTTATTTTAAATTTTAATAAATTGATTATTTTTAATGATAAGTATACATACATATCCTAAATTTATCAGCTAATAATTCTCATCTCAATCTCTAATAAAACCGTAAGATTCTAACTTTTAGTTATTCAAAACATCAATTAATCATCATCACCATGCAATCAGATCAACCCCACCACATATATATAAACCCTAAATCCACTTTAATAAATCAATGCAACAATGGAGAACACTACCCTTTGTGCTCTTCTCATATCTCTTCTCTTTTCAACCTTTGCATATGATCAAATCCATGCAGCCAACAAACAAACACAAGCCCTTTCTCTTCTCTACAAGGCCAAATGGTCCCATAACTCAGCCATCGACACCACCCATTTCGAGCCACCTCGACTCATGAACAAACCCACTCTTGTTCTCCCTCAACAAGGCTTGAAAACAAAGGATAAAATAGACAGACTGCCTGGTCAACCATACGTTAAATTCGACCAATACGGTGGGTATGTTACCGTCAGTGAATCCGCAGGTCGGGCATTTTATTATTACTTTGTTGAAGCCGAGCACCACAAAAAATCTTTGCCACTCCTTCTTTGGCTCAATGGAGGTAAGATAATGCATATAACCTTAAACCCTATTGAACTCGGATGTTTTTAACTATATGTATGCACGGATAACTTCATTTAGGAGTCTTAAATATTTTAGGAACCCAGGAACCATTTATTTTGTGGGCATTCATGATGAATATATTCATGAGTACATTCGTCATGAATATTTTATCATGTTATTCATGATGAATACTCAGAATAAAGGTGGATTCGGAATTCCTAAAATATTTAAGGTTCCTAAATGAACATCTCTATATGCATGTATATTAAATGAACAATTTGCTTTACAGGACCGGGTTGTTCTTCGCTTGCTTATGGAGCTATGCAGGAGCTTGGGCCATTCCGAGTCAACAGCGATGGCAAAACACTTTACAGAAACAAATTTGCATGGAATCATGGTATTACTTTTATGTCTGAATATTTGAAACCTCGTTAGATTACTTTAAAAAGAACTGATGAGAATAGAACGAAGGTTCCAACGTATGTTTATCTCTGAATATTTACGTTGTGTTTATAACTTTATATTTATTATATATGTTATCAGCGGCGAATGTTTTGTTTGTGGAATCACCGGCTGGGGTAGGGTTTTCGTATTCAAACTCGTCGTCGGATTACAAGAAATGTGGAGATGCGTCGACTGCGGCCGACAATTACGTGTTCTTGTTGAATTGGCTGGAAAGATTTCCAGAGTACAAAGGAAGAGAGTTTTATATCTCAGGAGAAAGCTATGCTGGACACTATGTGCCTCAGCTTGCACACACCATTCTTTACTACAACAAAATGGCCAACAAAACCCTAATCAACCTCAAAGGAATCCTTGTAAATCTTTCCTTAATTCCTTTCTTTTTAGCATTTTTAGTATTCTTAATGCACTTTAATCCTGATTCATGAACCCTAAAAGCATAATAATTGGAACTTTTTTGAAGGCTTTTTGATCATATCATATATATTGTGAAAAAAGCAAAACAAAAAGATCGCGATAAGCTTGTGGGTCCCACTTTTTGGAAAACGCTTGCCGTTGTGGATGCTCTTAGAGTTAATTAGTTTTTTCGAATATTTACTTGAAGATCTTGTATTTGATGCATACAGATCGGGAATGCGGTGATCAATGATTATACGGATTCGATAGGGATGTATGATTATCTTGGTTCACATGCTATCTTATCAGATGAAACAACTGATCAGATCCGGAAACACTGTGACTTTTCCGCGAGTGCAACCAAACAGTCCGATGAGTGCAATGAAGCAAACAATGATGCTAACCGTGATCTTGAACATATCGACATCTACAACATCTATGCCCCTTTATGCCTCAATGAAAACCTTACTTCCAAGCCGAAGCGGATGGTAAATGAATATATGTGTGTCTATATATACATGTATATAGAGTCAGTCAGGTGATTTTACACCAAAATCACATGTGATTCACGTATGATTTTAGAGCTAAATCACATGTGATTAAACGGTCAAACCTCTGAGGTAGCTTAATCACATATGATACTGGCGTTCTCGTAAATTGCCCCTGTTCTCGTTTGACTCTATTAACACTAAATCTGAAACTAAAATGGAACTTAATTTGCTTATATGTACTTGGTGCAAACAGTCGAAGAGTAGTATTGATCCGTGCAGCGAGTCCTATACATACGCTTATATGAATCGCGAAGATGTTCAAGAAGCTCTACACGCTAATGTCACGAAACTAGATCATGACTGGGAACTATGCAGGTAATTTTAGCGATTTGTGGATGGTTTTGTTCCATTTGCAAGCACGCATATGTGTCGATTATACGTTTTCAAATCTATTGACATAAAGCTATGATGATAAAATTATACAGTGATATCATCAGCACTTGGGGTGATAGTCCAGCAACGATAATTCCACTTCTTACGGAATTTATGCAGAATAATCTTCGCGTGTGGATATTCAGGTAACCACCCACACTACAACAAAATCGGTTTTATTAGGACACTGTATACATATCTTAACAGATTGCATTAAAACTTAAGTTCATAGAATCAAAAAAAAATTAAGTCATATGTGAAAGTGTGTTAGAACACTTTAGAATTTTTATATGACTGATTTTGTAAATGCCTATTAACATTTGTTTTGTTATGACACTTTTTTAAATAATGTCTTATAAAATGACTTAATGACTATTAAGACATTTTAGTTAAAAAAATGTCCTAAAAAATGCGCACTATTGTCCTATAGAATTATAAAACAATCTGTTAGGATAGTTAGACGTATTTAGCATCCCGTAAAAGTGAATTTGTTGTATTGACACAAATAAATTAATTGGCATTCTATTTGCATGTGGGATAACAATATGTTTTTCTTCTTCTTTCGATTAATAGTGGTGATACTGATGCTCGGGTACCAGTAACGTCGACCAAGTATTCGATTAGTTCAATGAGGCTGCCTATAAAGACTCCATGGCATCAATGGCTTCATCAAGGGGAGTTGGCTGGATTTGCACAAGTTTATGAAGGTGACCTAACGTTTTCGACAATTCTTGGGGCCGGTCATCAGGTGCCGAGCTACAAACCGAAGACTGCATTTGCATTGCTTACGCACTTCTTGACGGGAAAACCTCTTAACGATTCAAGACATTGATCATAAATTAGCCCTTCGAATTTCAAAATATTTTTGTTGTTGGTATTGAAAGTGTCTATTTATTTTTATCGTTGATTTGCTAGTTATTGTTTGATATTGAATTAATGAAGTTTATGAACAAGATCGATTTTAGCTAAAAATAACCAATTATTTTTGTTTATTTTGTTCAGTTTAATCATATTTATGTACGTTACCTAAATGTCAATAAATGTTCTATATCTATTGACATTTATATTATTAGAGTCCGGAAAAAACCTCAAATAAACGAAAAACTAAGGAACACTCTGGTGGTCCTTCATCTGGACCAATGACGGATGGAAGAAGAGTTGGTAGGGGTCCTAGGCCCCCAACCAACCCATATCCACACAACTAAAAAATAAAAAATTCAGTAACATTTTATATTAGGCCTTCGGTACCGCAGCGGGGATGGGGCTCGGGATGGCGGGGATGGAGCGGGGTGGGCTACGGGATGTGCGGGTTCGGCGGGAAGGGATGGAATCCGGGTTCCCCATCCCGTTTCATCCCGAAGGGTTTTTAAAAAAAAATTATTTAATTTAATTTTTAAAAATCATGCCGTTGAACGGCTCTTTGTAAAAAAAAAATTCTCAATTTAATCCCACTATATATTTAACCCTCAACCTCTTATTTCTCACACCTCTCAAACTCTCAACCTCTTATTTCTCACACCTCTCAAACTCTCTAAAATTCTCTCAACCTCTTATTTTTCACACCTCTCAAACTCTCTCAAATTCTCTCAACCTCTTATTTTTCACACCTCTCTCATCATGAATCCAAACACAACACCTACATCCCGTCGTAACCGACCGAATACACCACAATCGCAAGAAGATCAAGAGCTTGGTTTCCAAGCGTTTACACAACAAGGTTATCATCCGCAATGGTCGCAACAAATTCCGCCACAATGGTCGCAACAAAATCCGCCACAATATCCGCAACAATTTCCCCAACAATTTCACCAACAATTTCCTTACCAATTTACACGTCCCGGTTTGATTGAACAAGGTTTTACTCCGGCCAACTACAATCTTCCTTCACCCGCAATCAATCTCGACGACGACATTGTTCCGGAAACCCAACCTTCTACCCCCAACACACTACAATCTATCCCGACACAACAATCTAACCCGGAACCATCAAATCCGAGACCAACAAAAGCCGCCAAACAAACGTGGAGTAAAGCCGAGGAACTCGCGTTAGTGTCGGCGTGGGTTGACGTTTCGGAGGACCCCGTTATCGGTAACGCACAAAGCGGTGGTAATTATTTTTATTGTTATTATTATTATTATTATTATTTTTATTATTATTATTATTATTATTATTCTTATACTTAATTTTACATAAATGTAGGAAGTTTTTGGGGCCGAATCAGGCATGTGTTCTTTACTCGCTTGGGTCGTCAACCAGGTTATAGATCAACCCATCAACTCAATAGCAAGTTCAACGACCTCAATAAAAGAGTTAATTCGTTTGGCGGCATCTACAACAACTTGCTCAATAATAGATCAAGCGGGATGAGTGAGACCGATATATCCCGAACGGCACACGAACGGTATCTAGCACGCCATAAAGTTGCTTTCACTCACGAACAAGCTTGGGACGTCCTAAAAAATGTCCAAAATGGGGAGCCGTTCCAACGATGACGACAACTTCATCGCGGGGTTCAAAACGTACCCAACCTTCCGATGATGACGATGACGAGCAAATTCAACGACCCATCGGGAGAAACAAGGCAAAAAAAACATCAACGAGTAATACGTCCGGGACGAATACGGACGAAAGTGTTACTCAGTTGTTGACGACGTTCAACGACAAGATTGATGATACAATGGAATACAAAATGAAAAAACTCGATCTCGAAATCGAACGCTCAAAACTCGAACGACATAGGTTGGAACAAGAACTCGAAATCGAACGCTCAAAACGATTTGAGAAAGACTTCGAGTTTTTCATGACCCCGCATGATCACCTTACGGAAAACGCTTTGAGGGTTACTTTAGCGAGAAAAGAGCAAATTCAAAAATTTCATAATTGGTAGTGTTTTGTATTTTGTAATTTTTATTTTTAATGAAGGGTATGAATTTTTATTTTTATTATTTATCTTATTTTTATTTATTAAAAAATATATAAATATTTTTATTTTGTTAAATAATTAAATGTATAAATAAAAGAATTAAAATAAATGAGGTGGCAAAAGGGTTTGAGGGAATGGGGTAAGGGTGTTTAGGGATTGTTAGGGATTGAGTGAGGGATGGAAGAAAAGCTGATTTGACGCTGATGTGAAGCTGGAATCTTTGAAAGATCCTCTCATGGGGTATTGATGGCCTTAATTAGAAGTATTGGCCCCCATCAAATAATAAATAAAGCCCCAAATTCCAAGTAGTCCAACCTAAAAATAAAATCTAAGGCTCTAATTTTACACTGATTGTGCAAAAACCATTTTTTACTTACATTTTGTATTAATTATTATTTTGTTTAATATTCGCCCCCAACAACAATTTTTTCTGGATCCGCCGCTGATCTGAACGACATTCATTTGTATATATAGGTAATTTGTAACATGCACACATATATATGCACAAGTGCATAAAAACCAAAACAACTACTTAATTTACCTGTATGTACAAATACATATCGTCCAAATAAAAAACTAACAGAGTTTTCTTAGTTTTTTATTTTTTTTTGAGGTTTTCCATGAATCTCTCTTTATATTATCGTATATTGATCGATAACAAAATGTTTTTACGAAAATGTAAAATAACCCAAAAGTCAAAACAATAATTTTCGAATAAATTATATAGGGAAATTAATTAAAATACCCTAAGTCAAACCAAGTGTTACCAAAATACCACAAATCTCTCCCACTTTGCAAAAATACCCCTTTTTTTCCGCGATGGGAGCCCGCGATCGTGGGCCAGGGACCATTTCTGACACTTTTTTAAACTTGCAGGGACCATTTTTGAAAAATGGAATCCCGCGATCGCCGGCTCATCCCGCGATGGGATTGTTTTGTGACTTTTCAATTGCAAGGGACCATTTTTGAAAAATTCCAAGGACCATTTTTGAAATTTTGACCCGCGTAGACACTGTTCACCCCCGCGTAGTCCACTGTAGCACCGCGTTCTTCCAATTTTCCAATTTGATGAATTTGATTTGGAATGTTACACTTTCAACCCCTATACTTATTTACTAAATTTACTTTATACCTTTTACTTTCATTATTTTAATTTTACATTTAACACATATAATCGTTTATTAACTAGAATACGTTAAAAAAAATACTTTTAATTTTAACAAATTACACCATTATAATCGTCTCTTCGATACGTTCGAAATGAGCCCAATCTTGAATTTTTTTGGATTTATATATTTTAATATATATCATATACAGTTATACACTACATAAAAAATATTTTTTATATTTAAAATTCATACCCTTATAGTTAATTATTTAATTTATGGTACATCTTTTTTTTTCAATTCTGTTTTACACTCCTATCGCATTAACATAATAATCATATATTAACTAATTCATTAAATCGTTTTAAATTATTATTATTTGAATGTGTTTATAGATATCGTGAATGGCAATAGGAGAAGGTTTCACGAGAAGAATATGAAATGGGGTTTTGACAAGTTGGTATCACTGGACTCATTTAAGAATTGTGAAAATGGGTATTTGACGAATGATGATTCATGTGTGTTTGGAGCTGAAGTATTTGCAGTTACAGAGTATGCACAAAAGAATCGATGTATTTCCAACGTAACTTAGATTAAAATTATCTCCTTCAGTTTAGTCCCGTCCCGTCCCATCCAGTTCAGTCTCGTCCAGTTTCGTCCCGTCCCATCTAGTATGCGTACCAAACGCTACCTAAGAGTACCATAAATTAAATAATTAACTATAAGGGTATGAATTTTAAATATAAAATATTTTTTATGTAGTGTATATGATATATATTAAAATATATAAATCAAAAAAATTCAAGATTGGGCTCATTTCGAACGTATCGAAGAGACGATTATAGGGGTTGAAAGTGTAAATTTCAATTCGAAATTGTGATTTTGATTTGGAATGTTACACTTTCAACCCCTATACTTATTTACTAAATTTACTTTATACCTTTTACTTTCATTATTTTAATTTTACATTTAACACATATAATCGTTTATGAACTAAAATACGTTAAAAAATACGTTTTAATTTTAACAAATTACACCATTATAATCGTCTCTTCGATACGTTCGAAATGAGTCCAATCTTGAATTTTTTTGATTTATATATTTTAATATATATCATATACACTACATATAAAATATTTTATATTTAAAATTCATACCCTTATAGTTAATTATTTAATTTATGGTACTCTTAGGTAGCGTTTGGTACGCATACTAGATGGGACGGGACTGAACTGGATGGGACGGGACGGGACTAAACTGAAGGAGATAATTTTAATCTAAGTTACGTTGGAAATACATCGATTCTTTTGTGCATACTCTGTAACGGCAAATACTTCAGCTCCAAACACACATGAATCATCATTCGTCAAATACCCATTTTCACAATTCTTAAATGAGTCCAGTGATACCAACTTGTCAAAACTCCATTTCATATTCTTCTCGTGAAACCTTCTCCTATTGCCATTCACGATATCTATAAACACATTCAAATAATAATAATTTAAAACGATTTAATGAATTAGTTAATATATGATTATTATGTTAATGCGATAGGAGTGTAAAACAAAATTGAAAAAAAAATAAGAGATGTACCATAAATTAAATAATTAACTATAAGGGTATGAATTTTAAATATAAAAAATATTTTTTTTATGTAGTGTATAACTGTATATGATATATATTAAAATATATAAATCCAAAAAAATTCTAGATTGGGCTCATTTCGAACGTATCGAAGAGACGATTATAATGGTGTAATTTGTTAAAATTAAAACGTATTTTTTTAACGTATTTTAGTTAATAAACGATTATATGTGTTAAATGTAAAATTAAAATAATGAAAGTAAAAGGTATAAAGTAAATTTAGTAAATAAGTATAGGAGTTGAAAGTGTAACATTCCAAATCAAATTCATCAAATTGGAAGAACGCGGTTCTACAGTGGACTACGCGGGGTGAACAGTGTCTACGCGGGTCAAATTTTCAAAAATGGTCCCTTGCAATTGAAAAGTCACAAAAACAATCCAATCGCGGGATGAGCCCGCGATCGCGGGATTCCATTTTTCAAAAATGGTCCCTGCAAGTTTAAAAAAATGTCAGAAATGGTCCCTGGTCCGCGATCGCGAGCTCCCATCGCGGAAAAAAAGGGTATTTTTACAAAGTGAGAGAGATTTGTGGTATTTTGGTAACACTTGGTCAAACTTGGGGTATTTTAATTAATTTCCCAATTATATATGTACGCATACTTTTGTGGGTTTAAGTCTTAAAAACGAATCAACGACACGTGTCACTTCCATATTCATGCACGCGTAAGACCCAACCATGGGTGCACCACGTGCCATTGACCGCCACTACACCGCAACTCGACAATTCGTTAACATAAAACCCCGCCAAAACCCCCAACTCTTGTTTGAAGACGAAAATGGAGGGCAAACAAGAGAAGAATGGCAGAAAAGAGGGAGACGATCTCCCTATGATGTCACTGAACCATGTATCGAGGCTCTGCAAATCGGTGAAGGACTCTGTGGAGTTCTACACGAAAGCGCTAGGGTTCGTATTGATCGAGCGGCCACAGGCGTTTGATTTCGACGGAGCTTGGCTGTTCAATTATGGAATCGGAATTCATCTGATTCAGGCGAAGGATGAAGACAAGTTGCCTAATGACGATGGATTGGATCCAATGGACAATCATATATCCTTTCAGGTGATTAATTTCTCAATTTTCTCTTCGTGTTCGATTAATTTCCGTGTTTTAATTTCTCTAGATGCGATAATTAGGGTTTGTGATTGTTCAGTGTGAGGATATGGGAGCAATGGAGAAGAAATTGAAGGATTTGGGGATCAAGTATATGAAGAGGACGGTGGGAGAGGAGGAAGATGGAGTTATTGACCAATTGTTTTTCAACGATCCAGATGGATTCATGATTGAGATTTGCAACTGTGAGAACGTGAAGTTGAAGCCGAAAGGCTCTACCGGCCGGATTAAACTACCGTACGATCGGCATAATCCTCCGGTGGAGCTTGATACGACTACTGCTAAAGCTAGCTGAAATCATCCTCAACACTTGGCTAGTATTTGTTTGGTTAGTAGTTCCGTACTCGGTAGCATTGCAGCTATTCTATAAAAAAGAAAAAAAAGGGCATTTTAGCAATTTTAAATCTTTTACTCGAACTATGGTATCTTATGTGCTAAAATTATAAAAAAGATGATAGAAGATAAAAATCTCTAAATTTTGAGAAATTTTCTTGTATGCGAAAATCAAATAAACAAGGAGATAATATATTTTATTAATATTTATTTTAATACTATAATCTCTAAAATAGAATAGCTGTTGGAGTTTGAACCAAGTTTTTTCTAGTGATTTTGACTTTTGATATTCTATTTTAGAAAAAATATAGCATAGCTAACGGATATCCTCTTAGTTAAATGGCTATTGACGTATACAATACGTTCGGTGGAGAATGATTCTCGTGAATTTTCATAACCTTGTTGTGAAAAAGTGGGATATGTATTTGAAATGGAGGTACGAGTCATGATATATATCATAGTGATAAGAAGTATCATATGTTTTTAACACAAATTTTTGTTTTCATGTTCTTTTTTATTTATAAAAACATACTAGTACTCAACATAATAAATTAATAAGTAACACTACATAATAACGTACTATAATAGTATAATTTTAGCATTTTAAAGAAACGAAACGCTTACTCGGGTAAGTGTTTACCAAGTCAAATTAGTTTACCGGATGAACATAGCAAGGACTAAGAATCTTACCCGGTAAGAGCGGAAGCAAGGACCAAGAGTCTTACCCGGTAAGTGAGTGCGACGGCTCTTACCATGGTTAGCGCTTACCGGCTAAATTGTTGCATACGATGCCATTTTGGTGGACTAAAATCTTACCCGGGAAGTAAGTGATAGTGTTGAATTTTACCGGTAAGCACTTACCCGAGTAAGTGATTAGGTAAACGGTCCCTTGATGTATAATTGTTTGTGTGCGAATATTTATTCAAAGCATTCAACGTTTATTGGTTTTTATTTTCATGCAAAGTAGTTATATATTTGATATTTCTATTATGATGATTATTCAAGCGTTGGTTAACTAGAAACATATTAAACCATTTCAATAGTTATTCAAGTAAAAATTGATTAGTAATGTCAATCAATCCCATAAGTTATTATAAAAACCTTATAACAAAAGTTGTTAATACACACAAAATCATTCTATAATTCTATTGCAACGCTTTTAGATAAAATGCTTTATAATTTGGTCCTATAAACTTAAGTCATATAAAATATCACGACGCTTCAAAATCATTCTATAAGTCTATTGCAACACTTTTAGATTAAATGCATTATAATTTGATCTTATAAACTTAAGTCATATAAAATATCAAGATGCTTCAAAATCATTCTATAAGTCTATTGCAACACTTTTAGATGAAACGCTTTATAATTTGGGCCTATAAACTTAAGTCATATAAAATATCATGACGTTTCAAAACCATTCTATAAGTCTATTGCAACACTATTAGATAAAACACTTATAATTTGGTCCTATAAACTCAAGTCATATAAAATATTATGACACTTCAAAATCATTCTATAAGTTTATTGTAACACTTTTAGATAAAACGCTTTATAATTTGGTCCTATAAACTTAAGTCATATAAAATATCATGACGCTTCAAAATCATTATATAAGTCTATTGCAACACTTTTAGATTAAACGCGTTATAATTTGGTCCTATAAACTTAAGTCATATAAAATATCATGATGCTTAGATATTTTAGGTGTTATATTAAATCTAATTTTATTATAGAGTAAATTACACTTTTGGTCCCTCGAGTATGTCTCGATTTTAGTGTTGGTCCCTCCAAATCCGAAACTACACTCACAGTCCCTAAATCACAGTTTCTCATCCCAAAGTGGTCCCTCCCACTCACGCCGTCCATTTTTCCTCGTTAACGCTCACATGTGCCCCTCACGTGAGGGGCTTTTTGGTCTTTTTACCCTTTCCCTCTATTTCCTTCTCATTAATAAACTACCAGACCAAATGACGTTTCAATCCTAAGCTACCCTCAGTACACATTTCATCATCATCCACATTCATCTTCATCATCATCCACATTCATCTTCACGATTCTAAAGATTTGCAGACAATGGGACGAACTCAGTGGCAAATACGCTCTAGCACAGATGATATTGACTATCCAGAAATATATGGTATGTACAATTTCACAAAATAACTTCACCATAGCTCAGATTATAGCTAGAAATGGGGTTTTGCTTACATTTGTTTGTTTCTCTGTAAATTTCAGGTATCTATCCTACCCTAATCTCCCTAAAGATACATCATGGAGGGGTGTTCATAAAGAAACCTGGAAGGGTGTATGTAAGGGGTAAAACACATTTTGTGGACTTAGTAGACACTGATGAGTTCTCTGTACATGAACCAAATGCAATGGTTGCTGACTTAGGTTACAAAGACCCTGTGCCTCCTATGTACTATCACTTTAGAATTCCAGACTTGGATTTAGATTATGGTCTCATGCCTTTAGGGAATGATGAAGATTGCTTGAACTTCTTTAAATACTTTCCAAAATGTAAACTTGCTGATGTTTTTATTGAGCATTGGAGGACCACCCTTAGATCATATTTTACTTCACCAAATGCTGCAAAAGTTGTAATAGAGGAGCTTCCTAAAGATGTATCACCTGAACTGAATAGGAGACCAAAGAAGTTTAAGGAATCTTCTAGTTCTTGTAAGAAAAGATTATATCTTGGTTAGGTTGAGAAGGATGTATCACATGATCAAACTCACCCAAATGATCACATCACAGAGGAAGATGTATCACATGATCAAACTCACCCAAATGATCACATCACAGGGGAAGATGTATCACATGATCACACTAACACAAATGAGGGTCAACATGGATTAGGAATAGATCTTCAACTTTGACAAAAGTGTGGGATTGAATATGGATGAAGGTATGGCAAGAGATCAACATGGAATTGATATAGATCTTAATAACATTGACATAAGTGATTATGACCTGTTTGATGACTTTAATCCTTTTGAAGCTGCCAACAATAATGTGGGCAATGAAAACAACATGGGTGATCAAGCAGGAGTAGATGAAGGTGTAGGAGATGAACCTGTGGACTGCAGTGATGGAGATGAATCTGATGATGACTATATTCCCTTAAGTGATGAAGTTGTAGGAGATGATGTTGACAATGTTGACATGTCAGAGTTTAGGAACAATCTTGGCTTACATGAAGAGTTCTTCAATCCTGGACAAGATGGAGTGGTAAGTCCAGCCAGGGATGATGATGAAGCTTTTGCAGCAGACCTTGACAACTTTGATAGTCCATTGAGGGAGGATGATCTTGAGGTTGATAGGAAAGGAGGAATGAGTAAGTTAAGGGAAAAAGGATCAACAGAGGTGAGTGGGAGTGAATGTGGGTTTTATATTGGGCAAGTATTTGGGACAAAACATGGGATTAAAAAGTCAATTCAGCTGCATGCAATTACCACTAGAAGACAAATAAGCATTGTCAAAAATGACAAAAAAAGGATTAGGGCAGTGTGCAAGGGAATAATGCCATCAGGAAATGAAGACAAAGGTAAGAGTAGTAAAGGGCAAAGAAGTCATGGCAAGTGGGAAGGGATGTCCATGGGTCCTACTACTGTCTAAAGGCCAATATGATGACACGTGGATGGTCGAGACTTATGTGGACACACATAAATGTCTACAGTCTAGGAAAATAAAAGCTTGTACTGCCTCTTTCCTCTCCCAACAGATCATTGACCAATTGGTTCATAACCCAGAGATCCCAAATGCTGCCCTGAAACAGACAATTGAGCAAAAGTTAGAGGTTCAGATATCCCATATGAAGTCTTTTAGAGCTAAATCAATGGCTCTCGAGCACCTTAGAGGTGATTATGTTGGTCAATACACTGTTCTCAGGGACTACCTCTGTGAGATTCAAAGAACCAACCTTGAGACCACTATCAAACTGGAGGTGGAGCTTGAGGTTGATGATGATTCCCCTACAAGAAAG
This sequence comes from Saussurea involucrata, assembly GCA_033807775.1. Classification (NCBI taxonomy): domain Eukaryota; kingdom Viridiplantae; phylum Streptophyta; class Magnoliopsida; order Asterales; family Asteraceae; genus Saussurea; species Saussurea involucrata. Next base: position 199,454,674 of record CM066320.1, on the reverse strand, counting down.
TTTAAGAGGCTTTACATATGCCCAGGGGCATTAAAGCAGGGGTCCAAGGCTGGGTTAAGGGATTTGTTAGGTGTAGATGGAACTTTCATGAAAGGACAATTTCCTGGTCAATTACTAACTGCAGTTGGGCTTGATGGTAACAATGGCATTTATCCTGTGGCTTATGCCATTGTTGAGGCTGAATCAACAAATTCATGGTGTTGGTTTCTGGAATACCTCAGAGATGACTTGGATTTGTGTTCTAATGCTAACTTCACATTTATCTCAGACAGACAGAAGGTATTTACCTTTCCATTGTGTTTTTTTAATAAATTGTTTTGTTTTGTTTACTAATGTTGTATATTACTAATTGCAGGGCATCCTTCCTGCAATCACAAAGCTTTTTCCATCTGCTGAGCACAGGTATTGTATTAGACACATCAGTGAGAACATTAACAAACAATGGAGGGGCAAGGTATTCAAAGATCAACTTTGGAAGTGTGCCACAGCTACTACTGTGCCATAGTTTGAACAAGCCATGGCAGAGATGTACAACTTGAGTAAATAAGTACATAAGTATTTTATGGATATCCCACCTGCACATTGGACCAGAGCACATTTCACAGGTATCTATCTTGTTTTGTGCAACTTTCACATCAAAAAGTTGGGCTTGATGGTAACAATGGTATCTATCTTGTTTTCAGGTAGGTGTAAAAGTGATGTCATCCTAAACAATCTGTGTGAGGTTTTTAACAGGCAATTGGTGGATGGGAGGGACAAACCCATCATCACAGCCCTAGAGTTCATTAGACAATACCTTATGAAAAGGATGGCTAAAGTTCAGAATTTGATCAATGGTACTGATGGCCCCCTTACACCAACAACAACAAATATGTTGAATGCAATCCAAAAAGAAGCTTATAAGTACATAGTTATATGGAATGGGGATGACATGTATGAGGTGAGTGGTCCCTGTTTTGACCAATGCATTGTTCATTTCCAATAAAATGGGGATCAAAGGTACTGTTCTTGTAGAAGGTGGGAACTGAATGGCCTTCCATGTAAGCATATTGTGGCTGTCATGTGGAATATGGAAAGCAATGGTGTTGCAGCTGGGAGATTAGAAGATTTGGTCAACAAGGCCTATTGGTTGGACACTTGGAAGGACATGTACAGTTTTAAACTCAAACCAATCAATGGAAGAATGATGTGGCCTAAGTCAGCCTGTCCCACAACACTTACTCCACCAATTCATCATGCTCAGATAGGGAGGCCAAAAAAGAAGAGAAAGAGGACTGTGGAAGAGCTGAGTCAAGCTTCCCAAAAGGTACCAAGGTGTGGGCTGAGAAGCAGATGTACCAAATGCAAGCTTCAGGGTCACAATGCAAAGACATGTAAGGGGGGCAGGCTAGTAGAAGTCAAGCATAGGTAATCTAAGACTATTGTGCTTTCTTTTGGGAAACAATGTACCACTTTTTATGTAGATGGTTTAGAACAATGATGGTATTTATGTAATGAACAACTTAGAACCACTTTTGGTCATATTTGGTATGAATGTGTTTTTTTTTGGTATTTATGGGTTTCATTTATTGAACCAAGAACAATTGAAGAACAGTTGAACATTTAATGAACCAAGAACAACTGAAGAACCATAAATGCAATACATTGCCATTTCATTTGCAAATAAACTGTTTACATTAGCTAGCCACTTAAAATGTAGAAAATAAACAACACTATCCAACTTAAACAACAAAATAGCTTCCATCTTTGCCTCTGCTTCTGAAGTTCTTCAATTTCCCCTTCAAGCTTGTTCTTTGATCTTAGAAGCCCATTTATAATACCCATATTGTTAGAAGAAATTGGGGGGTCCACCCAAGTAAAGAAACCACAATTCCATACCTAATAAACAAATCAAACCAAAACTAAACCAAATTAGCACAAAATCTGACCAAAATTAAACCAAATTAGCAGAGAGTGAAAACCTACATTTCTCGAACAACAATTGAATCGACGCCCTGGATTTTTTTCTGTCCAAGATGTGCGAGTGATGGCAGGTAAACCACACTTGCAGTGAACCATGGGTGGAAGTATGGGACGCACCATTTTCGGATTTGGAGATACAGAGTATGGAATAGAGGGGGAAGGAAGTCTGTATTAGAACGATGAAGACGAAATGAACGTTGGAGAATCGTTTATTAATGAGAAGGAAATAGAGGGAAATGGTAAAAAGACCAAAAAGCCCCTCACGTGAGGGGCACATATGAGCGTTAACGGGGAAAAATGGACGGTGTGAGTGGGAGGGACCACTTTGAGATGAGAAACTGTGATTTAGGGACTGTGAGTGTAGTTTCGGATTTGGAGGGACCAACACTGAAATCGAGACATACTCGAGGGACCAAAAGTGTAATTTACTCTTTATTATATATAGTGAGTATAAAATAATAATTTTATATTATTTCGATTACAAAATATATTCGAATGAAGTTTTGATGATATAAGACCAAATAAAGTGATCAAAATTGTAAGGTAATAACCTATTATTAAAGGTGAGGGGATAAAAGTAAATCGTCAATTAAACTAAATATGTGTTAATGCATGAGATATGAGACCATGCGCTAACGGATTGAGAGAAAATTACAAGAAATATAGATTGAATTCGGTGACAGGAAACAATTAAAATGATTATGTTATCAGTTGTGGCAAACGGATGCTGTTTTATATGAATGGTTTGTTATAAAAATGTAAAAAAAAAGCTATATTAGTTTTTTGCTAAACCATAAATGTACTTTCTAGAGAAAAGAGAACCAGTAGATTTGGAAACTGAAAACTGTGTTATTCATTTCGGTCCCTGGATTTCAAGGTTTGTGTTCCGTCGTTGACTTTTATATATGTATATTTATTTTTTAAATTTTTTATTCCCTTTCCTTTTTTCAATGAGAGTAGAGTTTTGTGAGAAAAATCGACATTATTTTTCTTTAATTTCCTTTTTCTCCATAAAAAAATTTGAGAGCACAACATTTTTTTTCCCTTCCATTTTATGTTCATTTTCCTACGTAAATATTTTGGAGAACAAAACATAAACGACGCTTACCAATAACTTATTTTAATGGTAAAAAATGTTACACGTTAAAGTAAGTAAATGTAGTCAATGTTACTGATAAACATTTATTCGGTAAACGTTTGACGACGGATGTGTCAATTAAAACTAAAAAATAATAGAATCCGTCTAAATGTAATAAAGTTTAATTTAATTCCTATTTAATGTAACAAAGTTTATTTTTTTCTCAATTAGTATAACAAACTTCTATTTTTTTCTATTTTATACATATTTTACTTACTAAACAAATTACTAACCTACATGTCACCAATGTTTATTGATGTAGAATTTTTCTTTTTTAATTATAAATCAACATAATTTAAGTCATTTACTATCTTGGTCTCTCTTATTATCTACTATTGTGATATATGACTATATACAAATATGTTATATACTAAAAGCCAAAAAATAAAAAAGATCAAAGTAACGCCTTTTAAAAAAGGCCCATTGGAGCATAGTGTGCTAGAAGCGTAAAGTTGTGTTGCATCACAACGTTATGGTTGAACCGTTCCGGTTTGCTTTTATTTTATACTTTTAAATGATGTAGGTGGAGCGATTTGCATGTTTGTACACGATCCAAGTTGGTAACTGTAACACCCTAAAATCAGAGCCAATTTGAACCTTAAAATTTAACAAGGTAAATCAGAAAAATCATCCAAACCTTTATTTATATAAGCAGAGAGTTAACTATGAGGGTTCCTTTATACACAAACCGAATTCTCTAAATAACCTATTAATCTAATCATGTCAACTATAATTAGATTAACTTGGTTATCTAAGCAATTCATCAAAAGCCTTCTCGCATCGTCTAAGTTCTCCGCTTATCATCAAAAGTTGAATACCAAGAGCACTCGTCCCACATCCCATTACTTCCCTGAACTCGTACATGGTAAGAAAATTGAATTCGAACGATTAGGCTTACGCCTAGTGAGAACATCCAAATTCAAATTAAAACATTAACAGCTTGAAAACTCAGATATTCAAGCATATAAACAAACATGGTTTGCCACCATTCTTACCGTACTCGTACTCGTTGTTTGGGTAAAATTTCACCAGTCTCGACCACGACCAAAGTAAGGAAAATATTTATTACACTTTTTCATAATGAGGTTAAATCATAAACACTCTATCTTTTGACCAAAGTTAAAATCAAAAGTTATTTACCTCACGACACTCGACCATGACGTCGTCTAAGCTCACACGACCGTCGTATGGAACCTTGACACCTCGACCGACTAACATGCGATATTTCTGTTATGTTTTCGGTGTTTAAATGCAGGAATCAATGTCATTGATGACCAACGGCTATAACCGACGAAGGCCATTAACAACATTAAAATCGACGTCGGTTACGTCTGCTACACGAAGCATTTAAGGAATCAATTAAAGCACCCGAAGACTATAAATACCAAGCTCAAATCATCATTTCAGGGGGCATCTCCAATATCTCTTACATCTGGAAACATCCGAACTCTGAAAAACACTCGAAGCAAAGAATTCTCTCTCGAAAGATCACTCTCGACGCACAACTTACACACACGACACATTATTTTCTCACACGACGCACATTGTTTTTACATTTGATACACTTGTTACTTTACATTTAAAGTCTTTCTTTCATTTGTATTGTAATCGTTGTACTCTCGACACCCGAAACATAAGGATATCGCCCCTGTTTGGCGACCATAGTGCAGCGACGACCTCCAAAGTCGTCCGCGGGTTTTTTCCTCGTTGAGGTTTTTCCCGCGTCACCAAAATCTTTGTCTCATTTACGTTTTCTGTCTTTGTCGTACGGTTTGTCGAAAGATTCCCATTCTTTAGTTGTTAAGCTCCACAATCAACCTTAAGTTATCCTTCTGGACGATTTTTGGCATTAACAGTTTGGCGCCATCCGTGGGACCCCATCTAGAGAAAATCTTCGACAAACGTGCGTCTTACTAACGGTTTCTTGGAGTTTCCTCTTTTTTCTGTTTCAGGAAAATGGCAGTCCCTGGAAATCAAGAGCACCTCATTGCCCAGATGTATCAGGAGTTGGAAGTTGCGCGAAATCAAATCAATGTCATGGTTGAGCAAAGTCGAAGGGCGACTGAAGAGATCGCGCGGCTAAGGAATCCATTCGGACCGCAAAATGGTCCAAGACCATTCGTTCAGAATCCAGGTCAAGGATCGTTCGGTCAAAATCCAGGATCCGCTTCATTCGGCCATAACCCTGGTTCAGCTCCTTTCGTCCGTAATCCAGAACCAGGACCGTTCGGCTAGAGTCAGCAGCATGGTCAATTCATGCAGAACCAGCTGCCGGGATCGTTCATCCCAAATCCCCAGTTCAGGACTGTCCCTCCTCAGCATCTGAGACCTCCACTCATGAACAATGGGTCTCAGACATTTTTTGTCCCTTTCAACGGGGACGCCAATGGCTCGTCGTACGGAAATGGCACCAGTTCGGGAGTTAATCCACAAACTGGTGCGAATTCTGATCCTAACGACCCCGTCGCTCAGCGGTTGAAGATACTAGAGGACCAGAATGAGCGTGTCTTGTCTCTACTCGCTAAACTACCTAGGGCAGCCGTACCCATCGATGTCGATCCTCGATCGGGGTACCAGGCGTCTCCTTTCATCGACAGGATAGTGACCGTCGATGTCCCGAAGAAGTACAATATCCCCTCTTTCGCGCCCAAGTATTCAGGGATAACCGATCCAACAGAGCACATTGCACAATATAAGCAGCTAATATGGACGGTCTCGATCCCCCATATGTATCAAGAAGTCTGTATGTGCAAGAGTTTCAGGGCGACCCTCACAGGTCCTGCCCTCTAATGGTTGATTAACCTCAAACCCAAGTCCATCGGGTCGTTCGATGAGTTAGTCAACAAATTCTCCCAGTAATTTGCCAGTAGTCGCAAGATGGAGAAGCAGACCAGCGATTTGTACTATGTCGTACAAAAGGCTGGAGAATCAATCCGAAGCTATTTCAATAGGTTCAATGCAGAAATGATCAGTGTCCGTAACTGTGATGTCAAGACCGCGATTGAAGCCTACAAGCGTGGTCTAGACGACAGTTCGGGTCTATACACCGATATAACCAAGTATCCCCCGGAGAATTTCGAAGATGTCCGAGCCAGAACCCTTGCTTATATGAGGGTAGAAGACGACACTGCCTTTTGTCGTAAGCATACCGACGACAAAAGATCGTTAGGTGTTAATGCCAAAAATCGCACCAAAGTACAACTTAAGGTCGATGTGGACTTTACCAACTAAAGAAAGGAATCATTCGACAAAAGCGTGCGACAAAGACGAAAATATAAATGAGACAGAGATTTTGGTGACGCGGGAAAAACCTCAACGAGGAAAAAACCCGCGAACGACTGTGGAAGTCGTCGCTGCACTATGGTTGCTAAACAGGGGCGATGTCCTTGTGTTTCTGGTGTCGATCGTACAGAGATTACAATACAAATGAAGGAAAGACTTCGAAAATGTAAAGTAACAAGTGTTTTCTAATGTAAAACAGTGTACGTCGTGTGTAAAATTGAAGTGTCGTGTGCTGATGTCGTGCGTCGAGAGCGATTCTTCCGTGAGAGATTTATGTGCTTCAAGTGTTCTTCAGAGTTCGAGTGCTTGTGTCTGATGTTCTATGTTGTATCTGTGTTCCGTTCGTTGAAATGATGATTCTCCTTGATATTTATAGTCTTCGGGCACTTTAATTGGATCATTAAGGACTTTGGTAACTGCCGTAATGGTCGATGTCTTTAATGCGGGATTAGATGTTCTTAACTGACTTCGTCGGTTATAGCCGTTGTCCATTAATGGTGTTGACTCCTGCATTAAACATTGAACAAACATAACAGTCGTATAGCGCGTTAGTTGGTCGAGGTCGCATGGTTTTATGCGGCGGTCGTGTGAACTAGGCGACGTCGAGGTCGAGTGTCGTGAGGTAAAAAACTTTCGATTTTATCTTTGATCGTGAGAGAAAGTACTATGATTTTACCTTCGTTATAAGAAAAAGGAATAGGTGTTTTCCTTACCTTGGTCGTGGTCGAGACTGGTGAAATTTTGCCCAAACAGTTTGCCCCCAAAATTTGAAAGTAGGATGGCAAATTCGAATTTTAAATTTTGCTTGTCGGGTGCTCGGGATCGTGACACGTGTTAAGAGTTATCTTGGAATTGGATTAGTCCAATTCTAACTGAACGAGGAGTCGAAAAGGAAACGGGATCGTGACGTCATACTGACGCACGATGTTGCTTACTAGTTGTCTTTGACAGGTGTCAATGATCCGCGCAGTCATACGAAAGGACGAGGGAACATGGCGATCATCAAAGGATTCGACCTGACATGATCGACTGCGTAAATAAAGATCACGATGGATCTTTTCTTGTTTTACGACTTCAGAGAGTTTTAGGCGTAGATTTTTTCTTGATTTTCTTGCCTTTCTTCGTCCAGTTTTTCCTGAACCCGTAGGAATTTTTGATTAGGTTAGGTTTTTCAAGGTCTAGGACGACCATATAAAGTGTGACCCTTCAGTTTGCGTATGCGTCGCAAATCCATTGCTAGGAAACCTAGGAGGAATTAGGATATTTGGGGTCTTTCGGAAGTGCAAATCAATTTAACAGGGTTAGCAATGTCGACAGAGCCGAGAAGCGCTATTAAAAACGAAGAAGATCTCGACGACTTTAGATGTCTAGCGAGGATTCCCATGGGGATCACTGTAAGCAGGGCTGGCAAGGTTCGGCCGGAGATGTGCCCCGACGGGTACGTCGTTATATATGAATACCCGTTCAAGATAGGCTTTCATTGGCCATATTCGCTGCTGGCCAAGGAGTTCATGTGTGAATTCGATCTTTCACCGGGGCAACTGATGCCCCAGTTCTGGCGAGTTATCCTGATCATCGAACGACTTACCTCAAAATGGAATACACCGATGAATGTGAGGGACCTACTGACGGCATATAAGGTCAAAAGTGATCATTACCGTCGTTATAGTTTGTTTTCAAGGCACAAGGGTGATCGTACCTTGGTTTTAAATACTGCGGTGAATGACCGCAAATGGAAGACGAGGTATGTACTCGTACGGGTGTCGACGCTGGACACTGATAGTGACTGGATTAGATCGGGTTGGAATATGGCAGGTGAACTTTTAATTGTTTATCGTATGTCTTATGTTACTCTGTTGTTCGGTTGTTTTTCGACTGATCTTCTTCCTTATGTGCAGATATTGATTTCGACAAGGTAGAGTCGGACGACGCTTTCCGGGCTAAGGTCGAAAAGTTCATGGAGTTTAGTAATGAAGACCGGTCGTACGTCACACGTCATTTGGTGGATGAGGATGACGACATCATTTTCTTGAGCGACATAATGAGGATGGGTCGAGAGGAGAAAGAAGAAGACGAGAGAGAGGATTCTGAGGCGACTGAGGAGAAGGACGAGGAGATGGAAGTAGAGATAACTGGTAAGTATCCCGTTCTTTCTGCTCGACCTAATCTATCTTTGTTCTCAATCATCTAATTTTTTCTTTTGCCATACAGGAGAATCTCGGGCGAAGATGACGCCTGCAGCCGCCAAGAAAATGGCTCAAGTCGAGCTAGCTCGCAAGGCGAGGGTAGACAGGGAGAAGGATACCTCGACAGCTGGGTCGGGGGTCCTAAAGAGAAAATAAGTCCCGACATCTGGGTCGGGTCTCCCAAAGAGGACGAGAATGTCCGTTTTGAGGGAACCATCGTCAAGGACGGGAGGTTCGTCGAGAGTCGTCCCGTCTGAGAAGGTATCGACCGTGTCTATCGAGAAGGTTTCTGACACAAGGTCCGTTAATACTGCGCAACCGGCGACGATGTCTCCTCCTGCCGCGTCAGGCCCCTCCTCCGCCGACAAGGGCAAGGGCGCGCAAACGGGTTCTGGAACGACGGTGAACTTTACGTTACCGTCGAATTTTTTGGATGATAACGTCCTAGATGGGACGAAACTGTTCCCTCATTTGGGAAAGTATCAGCTCTCTTCTTTCAGAGAATGTTTTGACGGGGTCTCTCTCGAGGATACTGAGGCCCATGTTGCTGGATTAGCATTCATGGTAAGTCTATCTTTCAAGACTTTTGTATTTTATATCTGTTGTCGATGTCGTATACTTTGCTAATGTGTTTTCATATGTTTCCAGATGTTTCAGTCATCTTTGGCGTTGTATGCTAAAACGAAAAAGGTAGAAGGTTTAGTGGCTTCTGCTATCGAGAAAGAAGATGCGGCGTTAGAAAGGAAAAGGTCCACACTAGAACGCGAAGAGGCGGCGTCGGTGAAACTCGACGATGTCTTGAACAAGCTGGAGTCTCTCGACCATGCAAGGGATGACATGAACTCAAGTTTAAAGGAGTCCCTGTCTGTGATGCACAATCAAAGGGAGAAGCTGGAGGGGATGAAGGAATCCCTGGTCATGAAGGGGAAAGAGTTTGAGGACTCCAAATCCAAAGCCGTGGATTTAGAGAAGGAGTTAGAGGAGTTGAGGGATGAGAATAAATCCCTCTTTTCCTTCGCACGACTCACTGCTCGAGCGGCTATCATGCGAAGTCACTTGCTAGACAAGAATCCTGTGGCCTCAGCGTCGGACGAGTTGGCTCTATTCCTCAAGGAGGTCGGGACCGAGGGAGACCTCGACTCGGACGATGAGAGGAGGTCGAGGAGGAGGGGCTCTGGGGCGACGTGTTGGGCAAGGATGCGGCCGATGTTCCTCCCCAACCTTAGAAAAATACCTTCGTTTATTTTTGTTTCTCTGTTATTCGACCGTTGGTAGTCGAGTCATCTGGATGTAAATGACAGTTTATTCGCTGAATGAAACGTGGGCTTCTTTTGAATTCATACTTTGTATATTTCATGAGTAATTACAATGACAATTGTAAGATTCACTAAGTAAATAATAACCAAGAAATCACGCGACTTAAGCATTATTGCAACACAATAACTGGAACGTAAGCCATAAGACTTTTAAATCGTGCATATAAACATAAGCACACGCGACCAAAGCATACATTCAGGGTATGAAATTTTTCTAAGTCAAGAAACTTAGATCATAAGATCGCTAGACCTTGCGATCGTACAACTAAGTCGTGCGATGAACTTGAATCGTGTGTTCCTGTAGAAGGATGATCAAGTCATAGACCTGATCGTTTTTCTCATGCGACCTTGCGAAATTAGAGTCGTATGATTATTGTCGTGCGATTCTGCGAAAAAACAATGTTAGAGGCTGGTCGTTGGCTAACCAACGACCCTCTGATGCTTAAGTCAGTAACCGTTCGTGATGAGGAATCATATGAAAGCAAAAAGGAAAAAGGTCTTAGAATAAGTACCTTTTTATATTCTTTTCTCTTTTATGCCCATTTGCCCCCCGTCATTTATTATCTTATTTCTTTCAGAGAAAAATAGATTATGAATGACGGATCGACAACGAGTTTTTAAGAAAGGACGACCGTGCTTATGTCGACTGTGCTTTCGTGCGACAGGGCAAGATAACCATTTTATTCCTGTAAGAAAGGCATGAGTTTATCTTTAAGGTTAGGAATAGAAGGACGAACATGTCGAGACCTTATGGTCGGGTCGTGACCGCTAGGCGGCTTACTTTCGAGGCTTCAGAGTGGTCTTATAGCAGTCACGGGCGACTTTTGGCTCACTTTTGATTTCCTGGATTCCCCACGGCGTAGGGAACTTCAGGGTCTGATGATACATCGAGGGAATGGCTTTCATTTCATGGATCCATGGTCGACCTAGAATGATGTTATAGGCTGACGCACAGTCGATGACACTGAACTTGGTCTGCTTGTTGATTCCTCCGGCATAGACGGGCAAGATAATGTCTCCAAATGTGCTCGTCGCTTCTCCATTGAAACCAACCAAGGTTGTCGATCGTCGGGTGATTTCTGAACGATCGATTACCATTGCCTTGATGGTGTCAAGGAAAATGACGTTCGCTGAGCTGCCCCCATCGATCAAGACTCGTCGGGTTAAACAATTACCAACCGTGAGTTGAATAATCAACCCGTCGTGGTGCTTCTGATACGAATCACCGAGGTCGTCTTGGTTGAATATGATCTTCATAGCTTCCAACTCCAAATCTCCTTTGGGCCTTGATGAACGCGGAATAGGCCGATCGTCAGGTGCTTGACTGGCATGACGCTTGGCTGCGGTATATGTCAGACCACAGACGTCTGAACCGCCGGTGATGCAATTAACAACCTTTGCATGCTCGGGGGTTGACGGTCGATGGTCGCTAGTTGAAGTAACGACGTCATCGATGATATCTTTGAGATTGCCCTTCGGGACGTGATATGCTAGCTCCTTTTTTAGAGCTATGCAATCATCTGTCGCATGACCATGGTTGACATGAAAGTCGCACCACTTAGATTTATCTTTCTTAGCGTCGTCCTGATCGGACTTCTTGGGCCACCGGATGGTCGCCTGGGCGGTCTTCAGAGCTTCGACCAAATCCTTAGTGGACCCTTTGAACCCGTAAGAGGATATCTTGGGGTACTGAGGAAATTTGGTCGCGGTCTTAGCCTCTGCTTTCGTCTTGAATCGGACGTTCGAGATCTGGCGCGCGGGCTCTATTTTGGAAATTGCTTTTGTTTTGAACTCTGGCTTCTTCACACCTAATGACCTCTTGTCGTCGGTATGCTTGCGACGAAAGGCAGCGTCGTCTTCTACCCTCATATCCGCTAGGGTTCGAGCTCGGACGTCTTCGAAATTCTCCGGAGGATATTTGGTTAGATCAGTGTACAAACCTGAGCTGTCGTCCAGACCACGCTTATAAGCTTCGATTGCAGTCTTGACGTCGCAATTGCGAATACTGATCATCTCCGCATTGAATCTATTGAAATAACTTCGGATAGACTCATTGGTCTTCTGCACGACATAATATAGGTCGCTGGTCTGCTTCTCCATCTTGCGACTGCTGGCGAATTGCTGAGAGAATTGGTTGACCAATTCAGCGAACGACCCGATGGACTTGGGTTTAAGATTGATCAACCATTGGAGAGCAGGACCAGTGAGAGTCGTACCGAAGCTCTTGCACATACAGACCTCCTGATACATGTGTGGGATCGAGATCATCTACATGAGTTGCTTGTATTGCGCGACGTGCTCTGTCGGATCAGTCACTCCCGAATACTTGGGCATGAAGGCGGGGACGTTGTACTTCTTCGGGACCTCGACGATCGCGATCTCATCGATGAAGGGCGATGCTTGAAATCCTGATCGGGGCTCGACGTCGACGGGCACGGCTGCCCCAGGTAGCTTGGCGAGCAAAGATAGGACGCGCTCGTTCTGATCTTCTAGCATTTTCAATCGCTGGGCGACGGGGTCATTGGGATCGAGATTTGCCCCTATTTGCGGATTGACTCCTGAACTGGTGCCATTGCCATGCGACGAGCCATTGGCGTCTCCGTTGAAAGGAACAAAATACGGCTGCGACCCATTCTGAAACAGCTGCGACCCATTCTGAAACGGCTGCGACCCATTCTGCATGGGTGGCGGCCTTATATGCTGAGGAGGAACCGTCCCGAACTGGGGATTCGGGTTGAACGGTCCCGGCTGCTGGTTCTGCATGAACGGACCTGGATGCTAATTCTGAGCGAACGGACTTGATCCTGGAACTGGATTATACGCGAATGGTCGAGGACCATTCTGACCGAACGGTCTTTGGCCTGGATTTTGAACGAATGGTCTAGGACTATTCTGAGGTCCAGAGGAATTCCTTAACCGTGCGATCTCCTCAGCTGCTCTGCGACTTTGCTCTGCCATGGCGTTGATTTGATTTCGAGCGACTTCAAGCTCCTGGTACATCTGGGCAATGACATGCTGCTGATTTCCAGGGGCTGCCATTTTCCTGAAACGGAGAACAAAGGAAACTCCAAGAAACCGTTAGTAAGACGCACGTTCGTCGAAGATTTTCTCTAGATGAGGTCCCACGGATGGCGCCAAACTGTTAATGCCAAAAATCGCACCAAAGTACAACTTAAGGTCGATGTGGACTTTAACAACTAAAGAAAGGAATCATTCGACAAAAGCGTGCGACAAAGACGAAAATATAAATGAGACAGAGATTTTGGTGACGCGGGAAAAACCTCAACGAGGAAAAAACCCGCAGACGACTGTGGAAGTCGTCGCTGCACTATGGTCGCCAAACATGGGCGATGTCCTTGTGTTTCTGGTGTCGATCGTACAGAGATTACAATACAAATGAAGGAAAGACTTCGAAAATGTAAAGTAACAAGTGTTTTCTAATGTAAAACAGTGTGCGTCGTGTGTAAAAGTGAAGTGCCGTGTGCTGATGTCGTGCATCGAGAGCGATTCTTCTGTGAGCGATTTCTGTGCTTCAAGTGTTCTTCAGAGTTCGAGTGCTTGTGTCTGATGTTTTATGTTGTATCTGTGTTCCGTTCGTTGAAATGATGATTCTCCTTGATATTTATAGTCTTCGGGCACTTTAATTGGATCATTAAGGACTTTGGTAACTGCCGTAACGGTCGATGTCTTTAATGCGGGATTAGATGTTCTTAACTGACTTCGTCGGTTATAGCCGTTGTCCATTAATGGTGTTGACTCCTGCATTAAACATTGAACAAACATAACAGTCGTATAGCGCGTTAGTTGGTCGAGGTCGCATGGTTTTATGCGACGATCGTGTGAACTAGGCGACGTCGAGGTCGAGTGTCGTGAGGTAAAAAACTTTCGATTTTATCTTTGATCGTGAGAGAAAGTACTATGATTTTACCTTCGTTATAAGAAAAAGGAATAGGTGTTTTCCTTACCTTGGTCGTGGTCGAGACTGGTGAAATTTTGCCCAAACATTAGGTGTAAGGAAACCAGAGTTCAAGACGAAGGTAGTATCCAAGCCAGAGCCTACACGACAAATCTCGAACGTCCGATTCAAGACAAAAGCGGAATCCAAGATTTCGACCATTCCTCAGTACCCTAAGATATCCTCCTACGGATTCAAAGGGACTACTAAGGACTTGGTCGAGGCTCTGAAAACTGTCTAGGCGACCATCCGGTGGCCAAAGAAGTCCGATTAAGACGACGATAACAAAGACAAATCGAAGTGGTGCGACTTTCACATCGACCACGGTCACATGACAGATGACTGCATAGCTCTCAAAAAATGAGTTGGCATATCACGTCCCGAAGGGCAATCTCAAAGATATCATCGACGACGTCGTTACTCCAGCTAATGACGTCTGACCGCCGACTCCCGATCACACGAAGGTCGTCAATTGCATAACTGGTGGGTCTGACGTATGCGGTCTGACGTACTCCACGGCCAAACATCACGCCAGCCAGGCACCTGACGATCGGCCTATCCCGCGCTCATCTAGACCCAAAGGAGATCTGGAGTTAGAAGCTATGAAAATCACGTTCGACTAAGATGACCTCAGAGATTCGTATTGCAAGCATCATGACGGGTTGATCATTCAACTCACGATTGGTAATTGTTTAACCCGGTGAGTCTTGGTCGACGGAGGCAGTTCATCGAACGTCGTCTTCCTTGATACCATCAAGGCCATGGGAATCGATCGATCGGAAATCACCCGACACTCGACAACCTTGGTCGGTTTCAATGGAGACGCGACGAGCACCTTTGGAGAGATCACCTTGCCTGTCTATGCCAGAGGAATCAACAAGCAGACCAAGTTCAGTGTCATCGATTGTGCGTCGGCCTATAACATCATCTTAGGTCGACCATGGATCCATGAAATGAAAGCCGTTCCCTCGACGTACCACCAGACCATGAAGTTCCCTACGCCGTGAGGGGTCCAAGAGATCAAAAGTGTCGAAAGTCGCTCGTGATTGCTATAAGACCACCCTGAAGCCGCAAAAGTAGGTCGTCTAGCAGTTACGGGTCGAGGAAGTCGTCCTGGACCAAAGCAAGCCTGACCAGAAGGTCTTGACAGTAAGAAGGTCCTGGTCGTATCTCGGAAGTCGTGGGTAAAGGTGCCTATTGTTAATGCCAAAAATTGCACCAAATGGACAATTTAAGGTCGATGTAGACTTTAACAACTAAAGAAAGGAATCATTTGACAAAGGCGTGCGACAAAGACAAAAATGTAAATGAGACAGAAGATTTGATGACGCGGGAAAAACCTCAACGAGGAAAAAAACCCGCGGACGACTGTGGAAGTCGTCGCTGCGCTATGGTCGCCAATCAGGGGCGATGTCCTTGGTGTTCCGGGTGTCGATCGTACAGAGATTACAATACAAATGAAGGGAAAGACTTCGAAATGTAAAGTACAAGTGTTTGAAATGTAAAAACAATGTGCGTCGTGTGTGAAAACAATATGTGAATTGTTGGTCGAGAGTGAATGTCTTGCGTCGAGAGCTATCTTCTATAAATGGTCTCTTTGCTTTGAATGAATATTCTTCGAGTGTTTGCATTTGCTTCTGTTGTTCGATGCTCTTGTTCTATCTCTCTCCCTGTGTTATTCGATGTCCTGAAACTGAGGATTGAACTTGGGATTTATAGTCTTCGGATGATGTTAATTGAGCTTGCATGCTCGGGGGTTGACGGTCGATGGTCGCTAGTTGAAGTAACGACGTCGTCGATGATGTCTTTTAAATTGCCCTTCGGGACGTGATACGCCAACTCCTTTTTGAGAGCTATGCAATCATCTGTCGCGTGACCATGGTCGACATGAAAGTCGCACCATTTAGATTTATCTTTATTAGTGTCGTCCTGATCGGACTTCTTTGGCCATCGAATAGTCGCCTGGGTGGTCTTCAGAGCTTCGACCAAATCTTTAGTGGATCCTTTGAATCCATAAGAGGATATCTTGGGGTACTGAGGAAACTTGGTCGCGGTCTTAGCCTCTGCTTTCGTCTTGAATCGGACGTTCGAGATCTGGCGCGCGGGCTCTATTTTGGAAATTGCTTTTGTCTTGAACTCGGGCTTTTTCACACCTAACGATCTTTTGTCGTCGATATGCTTGCGAAGAAAGGCAGCGTCGTCCTCTACTCTCATGTACGCTAGGGTTTGAGCTCGGACGTCTTCAAAATTCTCCGGAGGATACTTGGTCAGGTCAGTGTATAACCCTGAGCTGTCGTCCAGACCACGCTTATAAGCTTCAATTACAGTCTTGACGTCACAATTGCGAATGCTGATCATCTCCGCATTGAATCGATTGAAATAACTGCGGATAGACTCGCTGGTCTTCTGCACGACATAATACAGGTCACTGGTCTGCTTCTCCATCTTGCGACTGCTGGCGAATTGCTGGGAGAATTGGTTGACCAATTCAGCGAACGACCCGATGGACTTGTGTTTGAGATTGATCAACCATTGGAGAGCAGGACCGGTGAGAGTCGCACCGAAGCTTTTGCACATACAGACCTCCTGATACATGTGTGGCATGGAGATCGTCCACATGAGTTGCTTATACTGCGCGACGTGCTCTGTTGGATCGGTCACTCCCGAATACTTGGGCGTAAAGGCGAGGACGTTGTATTTCTTTGGGACCTCAACGGTCGCGATCTCATCGACGAAGGGTGACGCCTGAAATCCTGATCGAGGTTCGACATCAATGGGCACGGCTGCCTCAGGTAGCTTGGCGAGCAAAGATAGGACGCGCTCGTTCTGATTTTCTAGCATTTTCAATCGCTGGGCGACGGGGTCATTGGGGTCGAGATTTACCCCTGCTTGCGAATTGATTCCTGAACTGGTGCCATTGCCATGCGATGAGCCATTGGCGTCTCCGTTGAAAGGAACAAAATACGGCTGCGACCCATTCTGAAACGGCTGCGACCCATTCTGAAATGGTTGCGACCCATTCTGAAACCGCTGCGATCCATTCTGAAATGGCTGCGACCCATTTTGCATGGGTGGTGGCCTTATGTGCTGAAGAGGAACCGTCCCGAACTGGGGATTTAGATTGAACGGTCCCGGCTGCTGGTTCTGCATGGACGGACCTGGATGCTGATTCTGAGCGAACGGACCTGATCCTGGACCTGGATTATGCGCGAATGGTCGAGGACCATTCTGACTGAACGATCCTTGGCCTGGATTCTGAACGAATGGCCTAGGACCATTCTGAGGTCCAAAGGGATTCCTTAGTCGTGCGATCTCCTCAGCTGCTCTGCGACTTTGTTCCGCCATGGCGTTGATTTGATTTCGAGCGACTTCAAGCTCCTGGTACATCTGGGCAATGACATGCTGCTGATCTCCAGGGACTGCCGTTTTCCTGAAACAGATAACAAAGAAAGCTCCAAGAAATCGTTAGTAAGACGCACGTTTGTCAAATATTTTCTCTAGATGGAGTCCCACGGATGGCGCCAAACTGTTAATGCCAAAAATCGCACCAAAGGGACAACTTAAGGTCGATGTGGACTTTAACAACTAAAGAAAGGAATCATTCGACAAAGGCGTGCGACAAAGACAAAAATGTAAATGAGACAGAAGATTTGATGACGCAGGAAAAACCTCAACGAGGAAAAAAACCTGCGGACGACTGTGGAAGTCGTCGCTGCACTATGGTCGCCAATCAGGGGCGATGTCCTTGGTGTTCTGGGTGTCGATCGTACAAAGATTACAATACAAATGAAGGGAAAGACTTCGAAATGTAAAGTACAAGTGTTTGAAATGTAAAAACAATGTGCGTCGTGTGTGAAAACAATATGTGAACTGTTGGTCGAGAGTGAATGTCTTGCGTCGAGGGCGATCTTCTATGAATGATCTATTTTCTTCGAATGAATATTCTTCGAGTGTTTGTGTTTGCTTCTGTTGTTCGATGCTCTTGTTCTATCTCTCTCCCTGTGTTATTCGATGTCCTGAAACTGAGGATTGAACTTGGGATTTATAGTCTTCGGATGATGTTAATTGAATCATTAAGATCTTTGATGATTGTTGTAACGGTCGTCAGTTGTAACTCTTCATAATTGCTCTTCGTCGGTTATAGCCGTTGTCCATTAATGACTTTGACTCTTGCATTAATCACTGAACAAATATAACAGTCGTATAACGCGTTAGTCAAGGTCGTACGGTTTTGTGCGACGGTCGTGCGGAACGGGGGACGTCGAGGTCGAGTGTCATGAGGAACTCTCTACTTACCTATTAGGAGGGACAACATAGGTTTTTTGGGTCTTTGTCGGGACCTTATCTTAATACAAGATATAGCTCATAACATGTGTCTTACCTTTTCTGGTCATGGTCGAGACTTGTGAAATTTTGCCCAAACACCTATCGGCTCCAAACCCTCGACAATCGAGATATCCTACGTAGTTGGAGCGCAATGCATCTGAAAAGGTATTTCTTCTAAGCCCTTTTCTTTCTTTCATACGATTTTTTACCACGACGATTACTGACTTAAGCATCGGAGGGTCGTTGGCTAGCCAACGACCAACCTCTGATGTTGTTTTATCGCAGGGTCGCATGACATCAGTTACTAAATCTATTATACGACTTCAGTAAACTTCCGCAGGATCGCACGACATAAGCAGTCAGGTCCACTAAACGACTTGATTGCACGATCACAGGAACACATGACTCAGGTTTATCGTACGATCTAGTTATACGATCATAAGGTCTAACGACCTCACAATCTGAGTTTTTTAACTTAGAAGAATTTCATGTTCTGAATGAATGCTTTAATCGCATGTGCTTATGTTTGCCAACACGATTTAAATATATCAAAGTCTTATGACTTGTGTGCTAGTCGTTGCACCATAATGGATGCCTAAGTCGCACGATTTCTTGTTCATTCTGTACTTAATGAATTTCATACTATATCCGTCCACGACATGTATGAGTCGAAATAATACATGAGTTCAACAGAAGGGTAAAATTTCATTCATGAAATAAGTAATTACATCTAAGTGACTCGACCACCAACGGTCGAGCGCTCAAAAACAAAAAATAATACATATATCAAAGATTTTCCTAAGGCTGAAGAGGAGCATCAGTCGCATCCTTGTCTGAGGCCTCACCCTTAGAACCTTCGTCCACTTCCTCCTCCTCATCGGCCTCCTTCTCATCATCCGAGTCGATATCTCTTGCAGATCCGAATTCACTCAGGTAGAAGGCAAGCTCTTCCGACGCCGAGGCGAGAAGTTTTTTCCCCGACAGGTGTCGTCGCATAATTGCCGCTCGCGCAGTAAAGCGAGCAAAAGCAAAGACGGACTTAACCTCGTCCTTCAGCTCCTCGACCTCCTTCTCTAGACCCGCCACCTTAGACTTAGACTCCCCAGCTTCTTTCTCCTTCACAGCCAAGGACTCTTTTGTCTTGTCCAGCTCATCCCTTTGGCCGGCGAGCAAAGACAGGGATTGCTTCAGACGAGAGTTCGCATCATCCTTTGCATGTCCAACGGCTTCCAAATCGTTCAGAGCGTCGTCGAGTCGTATTGACATCCTCTCAACACGTGCCAGAGTAGACCTCTCCCTCACCAACGCCGCGTCCTCTCTCTTAAGAGCAGAGGACACGAGACCTTCAATCTTCGTCGTCTCGGCGTGCAGGGCCAAAGAAGACTGAAACGTCTGAAAAAACGTAAGACAAACATTAGTAAACATTTGACAAAGTTAAACAATGACAAAAAACCTAAGTCTTGAAAGAAAGACCTACCATGAACGCCAGTCCGGCAACATGCGCTCCTGTATCCTCGACGGAGACCCCTCGAAAACGCTCCTCGAAAGATGGGAGCTGATACTTCCCCAGATGCGGAAACAATTTCGTCCCGTCTAGGACGTTGTCGACTAGGAAGTCCGACGGCAATGTAAAATTAACCGTCGTGACCTCCTTATCCCCGGTCACATGACCCTTGCCCTTATCGGCCGCTGTACGGGTCGATGTCGTAGACGTAGGCGCCGTCTTTGTCGCCTGAAGCACCGGGCTAACTGGTATCGCGTCCATCACGTCGGAAGACATCTTCGTCTTCTCGGGAGTCGCGATCACCGCCTTTGCCTTCTCAGGACTAACGACTCTAGACGAGTCGCTGACTTTCGAAGACGGTTCCCTCGGGATCATCGTCCTCGTCTTCTTTGAGACACCCGACCCCGTTGTCGGGACCTCCTTCCTCTTTTCTCTGCCCTGACAGGCCAGCTCAGCTTGAGCTGCCTTCTTGGCAGCTGCAGGCGTCATCTTCGCCTGAGATTCTCCTGTAAAACAAGGAAGAAAGGACGATTAAACAACTGAAGTATTGAAAAGAACAAGTCGAGCAGAGTAGGGTACACTTACCAGTCATCTCTACCTCTTCCTCTTCTCTCGACTCCTCTTTCTACTCTTCTTCCTCAGTTTCCTCTGTCTCCTCTTCCTCCTCCTCTTCCTCTCGACTCTCCCGAAGTCTCTCGCTCAAGAAGACTAAGTCGTCGCCCTCGTCTACCAAATGACGTGTGACGAATGAACGATCGTCTGTATTGATCTCCAGGAATTTCTCGATCTTAGCCTTGGAGTCGTCGTTGGGCTTCACCTTGTCAAAATTGATGTCTGAAAACATAGAGGAAGAAGATTAGTCAAGACGCAAAGCAATACAGGTAATAAAAACGCTCGACCAAAGCTAAAACTCACCCGCCATGTTCCAACCGGACCTGATCCAGTCACTTTCAGGGTACAGCGTCGCTACCCGCACGAGTACATACCTGGTCTTCCATTTGCGGTCGTTGACTGCAGTTTTCAGAACCAAGTTACGATCGCCCTTGTGTTTGGTAAACAGGCTGTAGCGGCGGTACGTATTGTTAATGCCAAAAATTGCACCAAAGGGACAACTTAAGGTCGATGTGGAATTTAACAACTAAAGAAAGGAATCGTTCGACAAAGGCGTGCGACAAAGACAAAAATGTAAATGAGACAGAAGATTTGATGACGCAGGAAAAATCTCAACGAGGAAAAAACCTGCGGACGACAGTGGATGTCGTCGTTGCACTATGGTCGCCAATCAGGGGCGATGTCCTTGGTGTTCCGGGTGTCGATCGTACAGAGATTACAATACAAATGAAGGAAAAGACTTTGAAATGTAAAGTACAAGTGTTTGAAATGTAAAAACAATGTGCGTCGTGTGTGAAAACAATATGTGAACTGTTGGTCGAGAGTGAATGTCGTGCGTCGAGAGCGATCTTCTATGAATAATCTCTTTGCTTCGAATGAATATTCTTCGAGTGTTTGCGTTTGCTTCTGTTGTTCGCTGCTATTGTTCTTTCTCTCTCTCTGTATTATTCGATGTCGATCAGATGTCTTGAACTGATGATTAAGCCGGGATTTTATAGTCTTCGGATAACTTTAATTGAATCATTAAGATCTTTGATGATTGTTGTAACGGTCGTCGTCTTCAATGTGAGTTTAGATGCTCATAACTGATTTCGTCGGTTATAGCCGTTGTCCATAAATGACTTTGACTCCTGCATTAATCACTGAACAAATATAACAGTTCGTATAACGCGTTAGTCAGTCGAGGTCGCACGGTTTTATGCGACGGTCGTGCGGAACGGGCGACGTCGAGGTCGAATGTCGTGAGGAACTCTCGACTTACCTTTTTAGGAGGGACGACGGAGGTTATTTGGGTCTTCGTCGGGACCTTATCTTAATACAAGATATAGCTTCATAACATGTGTCTTACCTTTTCTGGTCGTGGTCGAGACCTGTGAAATTTTGCCCAAACAGTTTGCCCCCAAAATTTAAAAGTAGGATGGCAAATTCGAATTTTAAATTTTGCTCGTCGGGTGTTCAGGGTTCTATGTTGAAAAATACCTTGGTTGTTTCGGAATCGAATTGGTTCGATTCTAACTGAACGAGAAGTCGAAGAGAAAACGAGGTCGTGACGTCATACTGACGCACGATTGTGCTTACCAGCTGTCTTTGACAGGTGTCGATGATCCGTGTGGTCATACGAAAAGACGGGGACGCGTGGCGATCATCTAAGGACTCGACCTGACATGATCGATGGCATAAATAGGGGTTGTGACAAATGTTTGGGTAAAAAATCACTCCCTCGACCGACTTGGGAAATTCCCTCGACATAACCCATGGATATTGATTATCCTACCCCCGACCGACAAGGATAATACCCATTATTATCATATCCCCGACATACATTAATAACCACGATAGTTGGTTATTGAAAGACATCTTGTGTCAATAGTTATTCAAGATAGTGTCTTTACAACTCATGATCACACGTCACGTGTCGCATGTTATACGTCGTACGTCGTATTACATACATCGTTAGCGACCCGTCGCCGGTCACCTGTCACTAGTCACACGCCACTTACGTCGCTAGTCTTATGTCGCCAGTTATGCGTCGCCAGTCACGACTCATCGGTCTTACGTCGACAGTCTCCTGTCATCAATCTCATATCGACCTGGTCCTACGACCGGGTGGTCTTACGACCTAGTCCTATGACATCATCATCATCTTGGTCTTGCAAGACATTTATAGCCATATGCATGGTCTTGTATTTTGGCAACGGTCGTATGCTCCATAAGACCGACGTCTGTTAATGCCAAAAATCGCACCAAATGGACAACTTAAGGTCGATGTGGACTTAAACAACTAAAGAAAGAATCTTTCGACGAGACGTGCGACGATAAATAAAATAAAGAAACAAGGGATTTGATGACGCAGGAAAAACCTCAAACGAGGAAAAAACCTGCGGACGACAGTGGGTGTCGTCGCTATACTATGGTCGCCAATCAGGGGCGATGTCCTTGGATACTGGTGTCGATCGTACAATGATTACAATACAAATGAAGAAAATGCTACGAAATGTAAAGTACAAGTGTTTGAATGTAAAAATAGGTGTTTGTCGTGTACGAAACAAAGTGTGAACTGCTGGTCGAGGGCTGTTGTCGTGCGTCGAGAGTGATACTTAGAATAATGGTTCTTCACTTCAGGTGTTCTTGTTAATCGCCGGATATTCGATGTGTTGAAATGTTGATTGAGCTTGATATTTATAGTCTTCGCGTCCTTAGCTTCATCCATGAATGTTCCTTTAATGGTCTTAACGGCTGGAAACGGTCGCCGGAGTAATGATCTTCGTCCGTTACGGTCGCCGGCTGTTTAATAATTGCGTCGGTTATAGTCATTGCTCCTTAATGACTTTTACTACTGCATTAAACACTTAATAAACGGTCATGGTGAACGTTAGCTTTGGTTGAGGTCGCACGTCCTTATATAATAGTCGTGCGGATCGGGCGACGCTATGGTCGAACGTCGTAAGGAACTCTCGACTTACCTTTTATGAGGGACGACGATGGTGTTCTGGGTCTTTGTCGAGACCTTATCTTAATACAAGATATAGTCCTTAATCATACGTATTACCTGTTCTGGTCGCGGTCGAGCGACGTGATTTTTTGCCCAAACAGTTTGCCCCCAAAATTTGAAAATTGAATGTCAAATTTAAGTTTTAAATTTTGCTTGTCGAACGCTTAGACTTGTGACCTGGGTTGAGGGACTTACCTGGTTGTCGTGGAACTAGACCGGTTTGCCTTTAACTGAACGAGAAGTTGAAAAGTTGTGATGTCATACTGACGCGCAATGATGCTTACCAGCTGTTGAGGACAGGTGTCGAAGATTCGGATAGGTATGGACGCGTGTTGATCATCAGCGGACTCGACTTGTTGCGATTTCCTGCATAAATAGAGATCACAATGGGTTGTTTTCTTTAGAGATTTTCTTTAAAAGTTTTATGTTTCTGATGAGGCCCTTCTCTAGAATCTCGACTTTGTTCAAATTTTGGGTGGTTGGAGATCTATCAAGGGTTGCGATACCCGAATCGTTGACGATGTTGGTTACGATGAACACGATGTATGTGTATTCTGCACACCTGGCGACGATGTCTTCTGCCACGTCAACCCTTTCGTCAGCCGACAGGGGCGGGGGTGTAAAGACGGGAGAGAACGAGGAGGAACTTATGGTGATCAGCTTTGCGCTGTCGCCGTCCCTCTCGTTTGACTACGTCCTTGTCAGGATGAAGTCACTTCCGCATCTGGGGAAACATCAGCCCTTAGTTTCCGAGGAGTGTTTTCAAAGGATCTCTATTGAAGAGATAGGGCTGTGTTTAGCCGAACTGGCGTTCCTTGTAAGTTTTTCTTTCAAAACTTGTGTTATCGATGTTCTTTAGCTGAATGTTTTGCTAACGTGTTCCTTCTGTATTTGAGAGATGTTCCTGTTTCTTCTCATTAAGTGTGTGAACGCATAGAAAATGTTGGAGTGGAGGTCAATCGTCGAGAAGAATATATTCCTTCCCCCAACCTTAACATTAATCTTAAGAGCCACATTCTCAGAGTGTCGAGGTGTAAGGAGTTGTAAGATAACTCCTAATATACTCGTTTGATCCTTGCATCAATTCTTCGGGATTGATAGGATTTCGAAGATCGAGATTTTTGAACAGAGCTTGCCATCGACGTGCTTCTTTAGTTCTAGGGTAGATTTTTGGGTTTACGAGCTAGACTTTTTATGTTTGATCATTGGGTTGTTGGTATGCAACGACTTTTGACTTTGTATTTACTTGTCCGACTATCGGTCGTTCATATGTAATCGTTCAATGAAGTTCCTTCTTTTGCTGAACTCGGGTTTTTAATTACATATGTCGTGGATAAATGTAATATTGATCATAAAATTCGTTAAGTATGAGATAAACGAGGATCGTGCGACTTAGGCTTTTATTGCAATATAACGGTTGAAACATAAATCATGTATTTGGACTGTAATAATAAACACAAATATATATCATCGATCTGTTAGAACATACAAAGTTTTTCTAAGTTCCAGAAACTTAGATCGAGGGATCGTTTAGACCTTACATGTGACTGTATCGTATGATGAAATTCCAGAATGTATGCCCCTGTGGTAAAACAATTAAGTCACACGCTCGGGTACTCATGTCGTGCGTACCTGCGACAAAGTTCGTTAGAGGTCGGTCATCAAATCTCCAACGATCTCACGACGTTCACTGTCGTGTAAAAAAAACTTTGCATGAGAGGAAGGCGACTCTAAAAGAAATATTTTTTCAGATGCGTCGCGTTCCAACTTCGCGGGATTTCTTGATTGTCGAGGGTCTGAAGCCGATAGGCTCCTTTACCAACGACTTCGGAGACGCGGTAAGGTCCTTCCCACTTAGTAGAAAGCTTACCTGCGTTGAGCTCCTGGTGTTTGGGAATACTCGACGGAGGACGTAATCGCCTTCTTGAAAGACTTTAATTTTGACGTGCTTATTGAAATTTCGCTCGACCGCCTGCTTCTGCGACACTATCTTGATCAAGGCGGATTCTCTGAGCTCTTCTAGGGCGTCGAGGTCATGACTTAAATCAACCAAGTTGTGGTCGATGGAAGTGTGCCTCGAAGTCGGGAGATGAACTTCGATTGGTAGGACGGCTTCACAACCGTAGACGAGAGAGAATGGGGTTGTCCTGTGGACGTGCGGGGTGTCGTGCGATTTTCCCATAGGATTGAAGGGAGTTCTTCAACCCATCTTCCTTTTGCAGCTTTTAATCGTTTCTTGATCAAGGCTACAATAGTCTTATTACTCGACTCAGCAAGTCCATTGGCTTGGGGATATCTGGGAGTCGAGGTCGTCAGCTTGATGTTCCTATCTTCACAGAACTGTTGGGTCCTGTCGCTTATGAATTGGGATCCATTATCGCAGACAATTTCGGATGGAATCCCAAACCTGCATATGATATTAGTCTGGATAAAAGAAATAACTTCTTTATCCCTAATTTGGGAGAAGGCAGTCGCTTCGACCCATTTAGAAAAGTAGTCCGTAAGTACAAGGAGAAATACCTTTTGTCCTGGAGCGGGTGGTAGTTTGCCGACAATATCCATTCCCCATCTCATGAAGGGCCATGGGATAAGTGTCGAGTGCAAAGGTTCTGAAGGTTTATGAGACATACCTGAGTGTCGTTGACAGGGGTCGCAATTCTGGACGTACTTGACAGCGTCTTGTCGCAGTGTCGGCCAAAAATACCCTTGTCGGGAGATACGATTAGCCAAGCTACGACCTCCTGAATGATTACCACATTCGCCGTCGTGCATCTCTTGGGGGATTTTCTGGGCTTGATTTTTGCTGATGACGCACCTTAAATTTAAGCCCGTCGATGGTCGCCGATAAAGCTTATTTTCGATCATGATGTACTTAGATGCTTTGAATCTGATTTTTCGAGCCTCCATTTTGTCTTCGGGGAGTTGGTCGTGCACGAGGAAATTTCGAATGTCGCGTGACCAATCATCTTCTTCGTCTTCGATCTGGATGATGTCTGTGTTTCCAATGGACGGCGTTGCCAGGTGAATCATAGGAATAACATCAAATTTTAGTTCAACTAAAGTGGACCCAAGGTTTACCAATGCGTCAGCTGTTTGGGCAAAAAATCACGTCGCTCGACCACGACCAGAACAGGTAAGACGTATGATTAAGGACTATATCTTGTATTAAGATAAGGTCTCGACAAAGACCCAGAACACCATCGTCGTCCCTCATAAAAGGTAAGTCGAGAGTTCCTCGCGACACTCGACCATAGCGTCGCCCGTCTTGCATAATTGTCGCATCGAGCCATACGTCTTCGACCAAAACTAACGTTAACCATGACTGTTACGTTTTGTTAAGTGTTTAATGCAGGAGTCAAAGCTATTAAAGGAGCAACGGATATATCCGATGCAATCCGTTATCCGACGCAAGTTGTTACTCGTAACGGACGAAGACCATTATGGATGATCACGCCGGCAGCCGTTACAGACCGTTGCGACAATTAAAGCTGTTAATGAAGCAATCAATGAGCTAATCAAAACTCCCAAAGACTATAAAACTAGAGCCGAATCCTCATTTCAGGGGGACCCGAACATCGAATATCCGGCGATTAACAACCGAAGCAATATTCAAGAACACCTGAAGTGAAGAACCATTATTCTAAGTATCGCTCTCGACGCACGACAACAGTCCTCGACCAGCAGTTCGCACTTTGTATTCACACGACAAACACCTGTGTTATACTTTAAACACTTGTACTTTACATTTCAAATCATTTTCTTTATTTGTATTGTAATCTCTGTACGATCGACACCAGTATCCAAGGACATCGCCCCTGATTGGCGACCATAGTGCAGCGACGACACCCCCTGTCGTTCGCAGGTTTTTTCCTCGTTTGAGGTTTTTCCTGCGTCATCAAATCCCTTGTTTCTTTATTTTATCCTCGTCGCACGTTTCGTCGAAAGATTCTTTCTTTTGTTGTTTAAGTCCACATCGACCTTAAGTTGTCCCTTTGGTGAGATTTTTGGCATTAACAGTTTGGCGCCATCCGTGGGACCTCATCTAGAGAAAATCCTCGGCAAACGTGCATTCTACTAACGGTTTCTTGGAGTTTTCTTCTGTTTTCTATTGCAGGAAAATGGCAACCCCTGGAAATCCACAGCAAGCCGTTGCTCAGATGTATCAGGAGATCGAAGTCGCCAGGAATCAGCTCAATGCAATGGCGGAGCAGAATCGCAGAGCATCTGAGGAGATTTCACAATTGAGAAATCCTTTCGGACCTCAGAATGGTCCTAGGCCGTTCGTGCAGAATCCAGTTCCGGGATCATTCAATCAGAATGGTCCTAGACCATTTGTTCAGAATCCAGATACATGACCAGATCCTTCCGCGTAGAATCAACATCCATGCCCGTTTACGCAGACTCAGCAACCAGGGCCGTTCAACCCAAATCCCCAGTTCGGACCAATTCCCCCTCAGCATCTCAGGCCACCACCCATGAATAATGGGTCGCAGCCGTTACAAGGGTCGCAACCTTTCCAGCAGGGGTCGCAGCCATTTCAACAGCCATTTCAGAATGGACCTCAAGATGGATCTCAACCATTCCACGGTGGTTCGCAGCCTTTCCAGCAAGGATCGCAATCTTTCCAGCAGAGATCGCAGTCATTTCAGCAGGGACCACAATCGTTTCAGAATGGACCGCAGCAATTCCACTATGGGTCGCAGCCATATTTTGTCCCGTTCAATGGGGACACCAATGGTTCGTCGCATGGTAATGGCACTAGTCCAGGGACCAATCCCTCGACAGGGGCAAATCCTAATCTTAACGATCCCATCGCCCAGCGTTTGAAGATGTTAGAAGACCAAGATGAGCGCGTCCTGTCCTTGCTCACCAAGTTGCCTGGGGCAGCCGTGCCTGTCGACATCGAGCCTCGCTCGGGGTATCAAGCGTCACCCTTCATCGACGAGATTGCCACCGTCGAGGTCCCAAAGAAGCATAACATTCCTGCCTTCACTCCCAAGTATTCGGGTGTGATCGATCCAACCGAGCATGTCGCGCAGTATAAGCAGCTCATGTAGACAATCTCGATTCCACACATGTACCAGGAAGTATGCATGTGCAAGAGTTTCGGGGCGACTCTCACTGGTCCAGCTCTCCAGTGGTTGATCAATCTCAAACCCAAATCTATCGGGTCGTTCGCCGAATTGGTCAACCAATTCTCCCGGCAATTCGCCAGGAGTCGTAAGATGGAAAAGCAGACTAGTGATCTGTACTATGTCGTGCAGAAGATCAATGAGTGTATTCGAAGTTATTTCAATAGATTCAAGGCCGAAATGATCAGTATCCGCAATTGTGACATCAAAACTGCGATCGAAGCTTATAAGCGTGGTCTAGACGATAGTTCA
This sequence comes from Saussurea involucrata, assembly GCA_033807775.1. Lineage (NCBI taxonomy): Eukaryota > Viridiplantae > Streptophyta > Magnoliopsida > Asterales > Asteraceae > Saussurea > Saussurea involucrata. The sequence continues at coordinate 199,426,017 of CM066320.1, read as the reverse complement.
GGTCTATATATCGATCTGACCAAGTATCCCCCAGATACTTTCGAAGACGTCCGAGCTCGAACCTTAGCATATATGAGGGTCGAAGACGACGCAGCATTTCGTCGCAAGCACACTGACGACAAGAAGTCGTTAGGCGTCAGAAAACCGGAATTCAAGGCCAAAGCTGTTTCCAGAATCGAGCCCGCGCGCCAAATTTCAAATGTTCGTTTCAAGACGAAAGCAGAGGCCAAGACCGCGACTAAATTTCCTCGATACCCCAAGATATCCTCTTACGGATTCAAAGGGTCCGCATAACACTTAGTCGAAGCTCTTAAGTCCGTCCAAGCGACCATTCGATGGCCAAAGAAGTCCGACCTGGATGGTGCTAAGAAAGATAAATCAAAGTGGTGCGACTTCCACGTCGATCATGGTCACGCGACAGACGATTGCATCGCGCTGAAGAAGGAGCTAGCATATCACTTCCCAAAAGGAAATCTCAAAGATATCATCGACGATGACGCTACTCCAGCTAGTAACCATCGACCGTCGACCCCCGAGCATACAAAAGTCGTCAATTGCATCACCGGTGGTTCAGACATGTATGGTCTGACATACTCCACAGTCAGGCGCCTTTGACAGGTTCGTTCTTCTAAAATTATATCTTTTCCACAGGGATAAGTCTACTATGGTGCCCTGTCGCACGACAATATCTCATCAGATCGCAGTGTCATCCTGTCATTTAAAACCTATCTTTCCTCCTAAAAGAATAAGATAATAAATGACAGGGGGGAAATATCCCACTAAAAAGAGAATCTAACGGTATGTTCCTAAATCGTTTTCATACGATTTTTTCTCACAACTGACTTAAGCATCGGAGGGTCGTTGGTTAGCCAACAACCAACCCTTAACATCGTTTTACCGCAGAATCGCACGACAACTTATCGCAGGATCGCACGACAATAGTCATTAAGTCTACAATATGACTTTAAATTCATAAGGTCGCACGATATAAACGACCGAATCTATGATTTGATCATCCTTTACAGGGGCATACGATTCAAATTAATCACACGACTTAGTCGTACGATTGTGAGGTCTAACGATCTCATGATCTAAGCCTCTTAACTTGGAAAAATTTCATACTCCGAATGTATGCTTTAGTCGCATGTGCTTATGTTTATACACACGATTTAAAAGTCTTATGGCTTACGTACCAGTTATTGTGTTACAATGAATGCCTTAGTCGCATGATTCCCAGATTCAATTTCATAATTGATATGATATTTGTTTACCAAATATATAAAACGCAAGTTCAAAGTTTCATTTACAAAACTGTCGGTTATATTCAAAAGAACTCGACTACCGACGGTCGAGTATACAAAGTTAAAATGGTTCGACCACCAACGGTCGAGACATGAAAAGACATAGCATTTCCTAAACCTAGAGAAAAGCGTCGATGGCAAGCTCTGCCCAGAAGTCTCGACCTTCGAAGCCCTGCCAATCCCGAAGAACTGATGCAAGGATCAAACGAGTATATTAGGAGTGGTCTTCCAACTCCTTACGCCTCGACATTCTGAGAATATGGCTCTAAAGATTAATGTTAAGGTTGGAGGAAGGAATATATCCTTCTCAACGATCGACCTCCACTCCAGCATTTCCTCTACCTTCACATATTCAATGAGAGGAAACAGAAGCATCTGCAAATTACAAAAGAAACATACTAAATGCTCAGCGAAAGAACTTCGATAACACAAGTTTTGAAAGAAAAACTTACAAAGAACGCCAGTTCGGCTAAACACAGTCTGATCTCTTCAACAGAGATTCTTCGAAAACGCTCCTTGAAAGATAAGAGCTGATATTTCCCCAGATGCGGAAGTGACTCTGCCCTGACGAGGACATAGTCAATCAGGAGGGTTGACGACAATGCAAAGTTGTTCGTCGCCATAAACTCTCCCTCATTCTCTCTCGTCTTTACACCCTTGCCCCTGGCGACTGACGAAAGGGTCGACGAGGATGTAGAGAACATCGTCGCCAGTTGCGCAGTATGAAACACCGTCGCCAGTTGTGCAGTATGAAACACCGTCGCCAGTTGCGCAGTATGAAACACCGTCGCCAGTTGCGCAACATCGTCGCCAGTTGCGCAGTATGAGACCTCGTCGCCGGTTGCGCAATATGAGACATCGTCGCCGGTTGCGCAATATGAGACATCGTCGCTAGTTGTGCAGTATCAACAGATCCAATCTAATCACCATCAGTATCCAGCACATACCTCGTCTTCCATTTGCGATCATCGACATCAGTGTTCAAAACTAAGGTACGATCACCCTTAAGTCCTGAAAGTAAACTATAACGACGATATTGATCGGTCGTGACTTTATACGCCACTCCCAGTGCGAGGTAAGTCGCTCGATGATCAGGATAACTCGCCAGAACTAGGGCATCAGTTGCCTCGGTGAAAGATCGAATTCACGCATGAACACTTCGACCAAAGGCGAATACGGCCAGTGGAAGCGTATCTTAAACAGGTACTCATATATCACGGCATATCCATCAGGACACATCTCCGGTCGAACCTCGCCAACCTTGCTTATGGTAATACACATAGACTTCCAAAGTCGTCAAAATCTTTTTCATTTCTAATAGCACCTCTGGGCTCCGTCGACATTCAGCTGGTAAGCACGATCGTATGTCAGTATGACGTCACGATCTCGTTCCCCTTTTCAACTTCTCGTTTAGTTAAAGGCGAACCAGTCTAGTTCCACGACAACCAGGTAAGTCCCTCAACCCAGGTCACAAGTCTAAGCGTTCGACAAGCAAAATTTAAAACTTAAATTTGACATTCAATTTTCAAATTTTGGGGGCAAACTGTTTGGGCAAAAAATCACGTCGCTCGACCACGACCAGAACAGGTAAGACGTATGATTAAGGAATATATCTTGTATTAATATAAGGTCTCGACAAAGACCCAGAACACCATCGTCGTCCCTCATAAAAGGTAAGTCGAGAGTTCCTCGCGACACTCGACCATAGCGTCGCCCGTCCTGCATAATTGTCGCATCGAGCCATACGTCTTCGACCAAAACTAACGTTAACCATGACTGTTACGTTTTGTTAAGTGTTTAATGCATGAGTCAAAGCTATTAAAGGAGCAACGGCTATATCCGACGCAATCCGTTATCCGACGCAAGCTGTTACTCGTAACGGACGAAGACCATTATGGATGATCACGCCGGCAGCCGTTACAGACCGTTGCGACAATTAAAGCTGTTAATGAAGCAATCAATGAGCTAATCAAAACTCCCAAAGACTATAAAACTAGAGCCGAATCCTCATTTCAGGGGGACCCGAACATCGAATATCCGGCGATTAACAACCGAAGCAATATTCAAGAACACCTGAAGTGAAGAACCATTATTCTAAGTATCGCTCTCGACGCACGACAACAGCCCTCGACCAGCAGTTCGCGCTTTGTATTCACACGACAAACACCTGTTTTATACTTTAAACACTTGTACTTTACATTTCGAAGCATTTTCTTCATTTGTATTGTAATCTCTGTACGATCGACACCAGTATTCAAGGACATCGCCCCTGATTGGCGACCATAGTGCAGCGACGACACCCCTTGTCATCCGCAGGTTTTTTCCTCGTTTGAGGTTTTTCCTGCGTCATCAAATCCCTTGTTTCTTTATTTTTATCCTCGTCGCACGTTTCATCGAAAGATTCTTTCTTTAGTTGTTTAAGTCCACATCGACCTTAAGTTGTCCCTTTGGTGCGATTTTTGGCATTAACATCGGCCTGAGTGTTCTGGTCTCGTGGAATCTGTTTAATAGAAAAAGATTTAAATTTTTTGGAAATTTCTTTTTCCACGCTTAGATATGCTGTCATTTTTGAATCCTTGGCTTCGAATTCTCTATTGATTTGATTTACTACCAGCAGGGAGTCGCTCTTGACATGCAGTGCGGTTGCCCCCGAGTCGTGGGCCATAGTCATTCCCATGATCATGGCTTCATACTCAGCCTCGTTATTGGTGGTTTTGAAGTCGTATCGGACCGAGTATACCATCTCCCCCCTATGGCGATTTTAAGACGACGCCCAATCCAGAGCCTCTAATGTTGGATGATCCATCGACATGTAGAATCCAAGGTACGTCGTCGCGAGTCGCCACAACGGACACTTCGAGTTCCGCTTCTTTTTCTAACTCAGGGCTGAAATCGGCGATAAAATCTGCCAAGGCTTGCGATTTAATCGCGGTCCTAGGCTTAAAATCGATGTCATGACTGCTTAGATATATACTCCATTTTGCTAAGCGACCTGTCAACTCGGGTTTTCTTAAGACAGATTTAAGAGGGAAGTTAGTCACGACAATAATAGGATGTGATTCAAAGTAATGACGTAGTTTTTTAGCAGCTGTGACTAGTGATAAGAGTAATTTTTCCATAGAGGAATACCTGGTTTCTGCGTCTAAAAGTGATTTACTTACATAATAGATCGGCAATTGTTGTTTTTCATCTTCTCGTGTCAGAACATCACTTACTGCATTTGGGCTGACAGCCAAATACAACTGTAGGATCTCATGATCGTGAGGTTTTGACAACAGAGGAGGCGATACCATGTATTCCTTGAGTTTTTGCAAGGCTTGTTCATGATCATTGGTCCAGTCGAAGCCCCTATTTTTCCTGAGGACATTATAAAATAGATGACATTTATCTGAAGATCGGGAGATAAACCTGTTTAGAGCTGCTACTCGACCGGTGAGTTTCTGGACTTCTTTGAAATTTCGAGGAGATTTGATCTCAATGATGGCCTTGATTTGGTCGGGGTTAGCCTCAATGCCTCGACGAGTGACCATATAACCCAGGAACTTCCCGACACTAACGCCAAAGGAACATTTCGTCGGATTGAGCTTCATGTTATACTTCCGGAGGATGTCGAACGATTGCCTGAGGTGATCAATCGCTTGCTTCGACTTCACTAACATGTCGTCGATATATACCTCCATCGTGTCTCCAAGATGGTCTTTGAACATCTTGTTTACCAGCCGTTGGTAGGTAGAACCTGCATTTTTTAGTCCGAAAGGCATAACGTTTTAACAATAAATACCTCAATCCGTCATGAAAGCGGTTTTCTCTTGGTCGTCAACGTGCATTAAAATTTGGTTGTATCCAGAATAGGCGTCCATGAACGTTAATAAGTCATGCCCCGCGGTTGCATCGACCATGGCGTCAATATGAGGTAACAGGAATGGATCCTTTGGACAGGCTTTATTGAGATCGGTGAAGTCGATACAGACCCTCCATTTTCCATTCTTCTTGGCTACGACCACGACGTTAGCGAGCCAATCAGGATATTTTACCTCCCGAATCTTTCCTGTCTTGAGGAGGTTGTCGACCTCATTATTTATTACTTTATTTCTTTCAGGAGAGAACTTGCGACGTTTTTACTTGATAGGTTTGAACGATGGATCGACGTTAAGCTTATGAGCAATGACATTGGGGTCAATACCGACCATATCTTCATGTGACCAGGCGAAGCAATCAGCATGTTCCTGCAAAAAGGATATGAGTTTTTCTTTAATGTGGGGATCAAGGGATGAACCCACAAGAATCTTTTGATCGGGTTTGCTTTGATCTAGAACGATTTCCTCCAAATGATACTCATCGACAGCTGCTGGGGAGTTTTGTGCATTTTCTAAGCTTGCGTGTACTGGTATAACGGCTCGTTCTGGATTCCCGTTATCCGCCATTTTCCTGTGACAGAAAACATAAGAAACTCCAAGAAACTATTAGTAGAATGCACGTTCGTCGAGGATTTTCTCTAGATGTAGTCCCACGGATGGCGCCAAACTGTTAATGCCAAAAATCTCACCAAAGGGACAACTTAAGGTCGATGTGGACTTAAACAACTAAAGAAAGAATCTTTCGACGAGACGTGCGACGATAAATAAAATAAAGAAACAAGGGATTTGATGACGCAGAAAAAACCTCAAACGAGGAAAAAACCTGCGGACGATAGTGGGTGTCGTCGCAATACTATGGTCGCCAATCAGGGGCGATGTCCTTGGATACTGGTGTCGATCGTACAGTGATTACAATACAAATGAAGAAAATGCTTCGAAATGTAAAGTACAAGTGTTTGAATATAAAAATAGGTGTTTGTCGTGTACGAAACAAAGTGTGAACTGCTGGTCGAGGGCTGTTGTCGTGCGTCGAGAACGATACTTAGAATAATGGTTCTTCACTTCAGGTGTTCTTGTTAATCGCCGGATATTCGATGTGTTGAAATGTTGATTGAGCTTGATACTTATAGTCTTCGCGTCCTTAGTTTCATCCATGAATGTTCCTTTAATGGCCTTAACGATTGGAAACGGTCGCCGGAGTAATGATCTTCGTCCGTTACGGTCGCCGGCTGTTTAATGATTACGTCGGTTATAGTCGTTGCTCCTTAATGACTTTTACTCCTGCATTAAACACTTAATAAACGGTCATGGTGAACGTTAGCTTTGGTCGAGGTCGCACGTCCTTATATAATAGTCATGCGGATCGGGCGACGCTATGGTCGAACGTCATAAGGAACTCTCGACTTACCTTTTATGAGGGACGACGATGGTGTTCTGGGTCTTTGTCGAGACCTTATCTTAATACAAGATATAGTCCTTAATCATACGTCTTACCTGTTCTGGTCGCAGTTGAGCGACGTGATTTTTTGCCCAAACAACGTCCTGAACTTAAGATGGTCTTACGACTATAATAACCATTCATAGTCGACAACCGTTTCTCTTGTTCATTAATGCAGGTCTATGGACATTCATGGCACAACGACCAGTAACGGACGAATCATCAAAGACATTAATGGCCTGACAGCAGTTACAAAGACAACATCAAAGAGCATTAATGGCCCGACAGCGGTTACAAAGTGCGTCATTAAAGCTCATTTAAGCACCCGAAGGTTATAAAAGATCAAATTTGAACCACAGTTTCGGGGAGAGACACTCGAATTCTAGAAACCAAGCACTGAAGGCAAGAATCACTCTGCGAACTCAAGAACACTCGAAGTGAAGCATTTTCTCTCAAGTGATCGTTCTCGACGCACGGCATTCGCTCTCGACCAGCAGTTTACATATTGTTTTCACACACGACATACACTTGTTTTACATTCCAAACACTTGTACTTTACATTTCGAAGTCTTTCCTTCATTTGTATTGTAATCATTGTACGATCGACACCAGTACCAAAGGACATCGCCCCTGATTGGCGACCATAGTGCAGCGACGACTCCCACTGTCGTCCGCAGGTTTTTTCCTCGTTGAGGTTTTTCCTGTGTCATCAAATTCTCTGTCTTCTTTATTTTTACCTTCGTCGCACGCTTTTGTCGAAAGATCCTTTCTTTAGTTGTTTAAGTTCACATCGACCTTAAGTTGTACTTTGGTGCGATTTTTGGCATTAACAGTTTGGCGCCATCCGTGGGACCACATCTAGAGAAAATCTTCGACGAACGTGCGTTTCTACTAACGATCTTGCAAAGTTTTTGTTACATTCAGGTACATGGAAAATCTTCAAGATCCCCTGATTCAACTTCAACCAGAATTGAATACGGCTCGAAGCCAAATTCAAGCCCTGAAAAAAAAAATGCTCCGTCAAAGTATCGCATGTATCGCGTCATCCAAGGGACTCGGGGGCTCGGAACGCCCGTCACAAAATAGAAAACACCATATTTTGATTTCAAAAGTCCTTGGAAAAAGGCGTTTATCGACTCCAGGTTACGGTAACTGTGACACCCCGCTTGGGTGAAATATGGTATAACAACTATATATATACTCTAAGTATATTCTCCTCGTTAATTATTTTTGATCTAATATATGATCGTTGATTCAAGCATCAAAAGATCATTGGTCAAAACCAACGACCACCCCCGATTTTACATTGCAGGTTTGCAAGATCATATAAATACAGGTCTTGCGATTTATATCGTGAGAAAAAAAGTCTCTAGGACTTACATCGCACGTCTTGCGTTTTATGTCGTGAGAGAAAAAGTCTCTACGACTTAAAGCACAGGTCGCAGTTTATAGTCGTCACATTTTTCCTTACGATCGCTAGTCGTGACCTATGCATGACTTGTACATTGAATCTCGCAATCACCAGTCATGGTAAGACGTATATCAAACCGCAAAAGTCGTCGATAAATGCGACTCGCACATTTTAATCTCATAATTGCCAATAAAGGCAAGTCGCAAGATTAACCGTATAATCACAAGCAAAAGTCTTTCAAGAAGGCGACTACGTCCTCCGACGAGTGTTCCAAAACACTCAAGAGCTTAATGCAGGTGAACTTTTCACCAAGTGGGAAGGTCCTTATCGTACCTCAAAAGTTGTGGGTAAAGGTGTCTATCGGCTCCAAACCCTTGACGGTCGAGATATCCCACGCAGCTGGAATGCGACGTATCTGAAAATGTATTTCTTCTAAAGTCCCTTTCCTTCTTTCATACGATTTTTTATTCATCACGACAATTACTGACTTAAGCATCGGAGGGTCGTTGGCTAGCCAACGACCAACCTCTGACATTGCTTTATCGCAGGATCGCACGACATAAGTTATTAAGTCTATCATTCGACTTCAGTGAACTCGCACGATATAAATAATCAGTCTTATTAGACGACTCGATTGTATAATTACAGGAACACATGATTCAAATTCTTCGTATGATCAAAACACACGATCGTAAGATCTAGCGACCCCACAATCTAATTTCTTTAACTTAGAAAAATTTCATGTTCTGAATGAATGCTTTGATCGCACGCGCTTACGTTTGCTTATACGATTTAAATATGAAAGTCTTATGACTTACGTTCTAATCGTTGTATTACAATGGATGCCCAAGTCGCACGACTTCTTGTTCATTTTTGTACTTAATGAACTTTTTCAGTTGATATTACATCTGTCCATGACATGTAATGCGCAGGTTCAATAGAAAGGTTAACGCCTTTACCGATTATCGCTAAAGCAAAACTTACAATTAGCTAAAAAAAGCTAGACACAACGTAACATAGGTCTATAACGACCGTATCGCCTGTGAACGCCAGACCACGACGGCTGTGAACGCCAGACCACGACGACTGTGAACGCCAGACCACGAAGGCTGCAAGCGCCAGATCATAGGTATCTAACGACCGTATCGACTCGAGAGCCAGATCATATGTCTCTAACGACCGTATCGGCTCAAGCGCCAGAACAAAGGTCTCTAACGACCATATCGGCTATGAACGCCAGACCAAAGGTCTCTAACGACCATGTCGGCTGTGAACGCTGTTAATGCCAAAAATCGCACCAAAGGGACAACTTAAGGTCGATGTGGACTTAAACAACTAAAGAAAGAATCTTTCGACGAGACGTGCGACGATAAATAAAATAAAGAAACAAGGGATTTGATGACGCAGGAAAAACCTCAAATGAGGAAAAAACCTGCGGAAGACAGTGGGTGTCGTCGCTGCACTATGGTCGCCAATCAGGGGCGATGTCCTTGGATACTGGTGTCGATCGTACAGTGATTACAATACAAATGAAGAAAATGCTTCGAAATGTAAAGTACAAGTGTTTGAATGTAAAAATAGGTGTTTGTCGTGTACGAAACGAAGCGTGAACTGCTGGTCGAGGGCTGTTGTCGTGCGTCGAGAGCGATACTTAGAATAATGGTTCTTCACTTCAGGTGTTCTTGTTAATCGCCGGATATTCGATGTCTTGAAATGTTGATTGAGCTTGATATTTATAGTCTTCGTGTCCTTAGCTTCATCCATGAATGTTCCTTTAATGGCCTTAACGGTTGGAAACGGTCGCCGGAGTAATGATCTTCGTCCGTTACGGTCGCCGGCTGTTTAATGATTGTGTCGGTTACAGTCGTTGCTCCTTAATGACTTTTATTCCTGCATTAAACACTTAACAAACGGTTATGGTTAACGTTAGCTTTGGTCGAGGTCGCACGTCCTTATATAATAGTCGTGCGGATCGGGCAACGCTATGGTCGAGCGTCGTAAGGAACTCTCGACTTATCTTTTATGAGGGACGACGATGGTGTTCTAGGTTTTTGTCGAGACCTTATCTTAATACAAGATATAGTCCCTAGTCATACGTCCTACCTGTTCTGGTCGCGGTCGAGCGACGTGATTTTTTGCCCAAACAGTTTGCCCCCAAAATTTGAAAATTGAATGTCAAATTTAAGTTTTAAATTTTGTTTGTCGAACGCTTAGACTTGTGACCTGGGTTGAGGGACTTATCTGGTTGTCGTGGAACTAGACCGGTTCGCCTTTAACTGAACGAGAAGTTGAAAAGTTGTGACGTCATACTGACGCGCGATGATGCTTACCAGCTGTCGAGGACAGGTGTCGAAGATCCGAGCGGATATACGAAAGGACATGGACGCATGTTGATTTGCCGAAGGACTCGATCTGACATATCCGTCCGCATAAATAGAGATTGCGATTGGTTTTCTTCTGTTTACGATCCAGGACAATGTTGAGCAGAGCTTTCTCTTAGGGTTTCTTTGTCGCTTTTCGTTTGATTACCCTGTTTGGAATTATCAATTTTCGGGATCATATAAGATACCAATTCTTTAGTCGTCGTATGCGCCGCAAGTCCATTGCCAGGAAACCTAAGAAGAACTGGGATATCTGGGGTTTTTCGGACTTGCTTATTAATTTGACAGGTTTAGAGATGTCGACGGAGCCTAAGAGTATTATAGAAACCGAGGACGATCTAGACGACTTCAGAAGCTTGGCTAGGATTCCCATGGGGATCATTATAAACAGGGCTGGTGGCGTTCATCCTGAAATGTGTGCTAAAGGGTATGCTGTTATATATGAGTACTCGTTTAGGATAGGTTTCCGCTGGACATATTCGCCTCTAGCCAAGGAGTTTATGTGCGAATTTGACCTCTCGCCAGGACAACTGATGCCCCAGTTTTGGCGAGTCATTTTGGTCATTGAACGACTTACTTCCGGTTGGGATTCACCGATGGGTGTGAGGGACCTTCTGACGGCGTACAAAGTCACGAAGGATCAGTATTGGCGCTATAGCTTGTTTTCGAGACATAAAGGCGATCGTACTTTGGTTTTAAATACATCAGTCAATGATCGTGGGTGGAAGAAGAAATATGTATTCGTACGGTTGGCGACGCTCGACTCTGATAGTGACTGGATCAGAGAGGGCTGGAATATGACGGGTGAGTTGTCGATCTATATTTTTATTTTTTTTAAACCGGTTCTTATCTGATTCCTCTTTGACTGTTCTTTTCTCTTATGCTCAGATATTAATTTTGACAAAGTAAAACCTGATCAAGAATCCAAGGCTAAGATCAAGAAATTTTTAGAGTTCAGTGGCAGGGACCGGACGTACGTTAATCGTCACCTGGTAGATGAGGATGACGGCATTGTTTTCTTGAGTGATAGGATCAGAATGGGTCGAGAGGAAAGGGAGAAAAATGATGAGGAAGAAGAGGAGTCCGAGGGGACTGAAGGAGATGATCTGGAAGTAGAGATAATCGGTAATTGTTCTTCTCTTCTCTTCGTAACTTAATCTATTTTTATTCTTCGAGTGTCTAATCCTTTGTTTTCGCCCATATAGGGGAATCTCATGCACGGATGTCATCTTCTGTTACTAGGATGATGACTCAGGCTTATCCGACTCGCAAGGCGAGGGATGATAGAAAGAAGGACACTTCGACGACTGGGTCAGGGGTCCTGAAAGAGGTCTCGACATCTGGGTCGGGTCTCTTGAAAAGAAAAGAAGTCCCGACGGCTGGGTCTGACTTCTCGAAGAGGACAAGGATGTCAATTCTGAGGGAACCATCTCTGAAGACGGGTAACCCACCGAGGGTTGCCTTGTCCAGGAAGTCGATGGCGTCGGTTGCGTTTGACACGACCGGCGTAAAATCCGTGGATACTGTGCAACCGGCGACGATGTTTCCCGTCGTCCTATCCGGCCCTTCGTCGGCCGACATGGGCAAAGGCGCGCAGAAAGGATCTGTGGGGGAGACGACGGTCAACTTTACGTTGCCGTCGGATTTTCTGGACGACAATGTCTTGGACGAGACGAAGTTGTTTCCCCACTTATAAAAATATTTGCTCTCGTCTTTCAGGGAGCGTTTTGACGGGTTTTCTTTTAAGAAAAAAGAGTTCCATGCAGCTGGACTCGTATTCTTGGTAAGTTTTTCTTTCAAAACTTGTTTTGTCGCAGTCGTTGTCGTTGTTTATTGACGATGTTCGTCTTTATGATTTTGCAGGCACTTCAAGCTTGCTTAGCATTACAGGCTGAGACGACGAATGTAGGGAGCTTGACGGCTTCTGTTATCACGGACGAAGAAGCAGCGTTGGCTAAGGAAAAAGTTGTCCTGGAGCACGAAGAGGCGGTGTCAATGCGTCTTGACCATGCTTTTGATGAGCTAGATGCCCTCGGTCATGCAAGGGACGAGGTGGATTCCCGTTTGAAGGAATCTCTATCTTTGATGCGTGATCAGAGAGAGGAGCTGGAGGGGATGAAGGCATCTTTAGCTGTGAAGAAAAAGGAGGTTGAAGAATCCAAGATTAAAGCGACGAACTTGGAGGAAGAGTTCGAGGAGTTGAAGGTTGAGAATAGGTCTTTCTTTTCTTACGCTCGACTTACTGCGCGTGCTGCTATCATGCGACGACACCTGCTAGGAAAAGACCCTCTTGCTTTGGCGAAGGAGGAGTTGGACACCTATCTGAATGGCGTTGGGACCGAGAGAGATCTTGACTTAGACGATGAGAAAGATGTCGAAGAAGAGATGGCAGGCGAAAACCTTCTGGATGGGACTTCAGGCAAGGATGCATCGGATGCTCCTTCTTTAGTTTAAGAATTTTCTCTTTCTTTTTTGTTTTACTGCTCGACCGTTGGTGGTCGAGCGCATTTTTGACAATTTTTCTGATGAATGCACTTTTTTGGTTTGAACTTTTTTGGTAAACAACTATCGCATCGATTGAACATAAGATACATAGAAATCATGCGACCAAGGCACTTATAAAATATGAGAACATACGATCAAAGCATCCATACAGGGTATAAGAAAGAAAAAATAAGGCATTCGTTTAGAATGTATGCTAATCAAACACCAATACATGCGACTAAGGTATTTATTCAAAACGCGAAGTTTTTCTAAGTTAAGAAGCTCAGGCTGCGAAGCCGTCTATGCGATCGTGCGATTAAGTAGTTCGATTAGCTGTAAGGTGTGATCAAGTTATGGACCTGATCGTCTATGTCGTGCGATCATGCGATAAAACGATGTCGAGGGTTGGTCGTTGGCTCGCCAACGACCCTCCGATGCTTAAGTCAGTAGCTATTTGTGAGAAAAATTTGTATGGAAAAGAGTTAGAAATCATACCTTTCTCCTTCATGGGGTATTGCCCCCTGTCATTTATTATCCTATTCTTTTTGGAAAGAAAGATAAGTTTTAAATGACAGGACGACACGACGATCCGATGAGATATTGTCTGTGATTGTTCATGTCGTCGTACGACAGGGCACCATAGCGACGTTTCGACTCATTCTCGATCTTCAGGGTTCCCAATGGCGTAGGGGATTTTAATTGATAACTTTTGCATGCTCGGGAGTCGACGGCCGATGGCTGTTAATAACGATATTATCAATAATATCTTTGAGATTACCTTGTGGAACATGATATGCCAATTCCTTCTTGAGTGCGATACAATCATCTGTCGCATGACCATGGTCGACGTGGAAGTCGCACCACTTTGATTTATCCTTCTTAGCATCGTCCAAGTCAGACTTCTTCGGCCACCGGATGGTTGCTTGGGTGGTCTTCAAGGCTTCGACTAAGTCTTTGGCTAACCCTTTGAACCCATAAGAGGAGATCTTGGGGTACACGGGGAATTTAGTCGCGGTTTTAGCTTTTGCCTTCGTCTTGAAACGAACGTTTGAAATCTGACGTGCTGGCTCTATTCTGGATATGGCTTTCGGCTTGAATTCTGGCTTCTTGACACCTAACGGCTTCTTGTCGTCAGTGTGTTTGCGACGAAAGGCTGCGTCATCTTCGACCCTCATATATGCTAAGGTTCGAGCTCAGACGTCTTCGAAAGTCTCTGGGGGATACTTGGTCAGATCGATATATAAACCTGAACTATCGTCTAGACCACGCTTATAAGCTTCGATCACAGTTTTGATGTCACAATTGCGGATACTGATCATTTCGGCATTGAATCTATTGAAATAACTTCGAATAGACTCATTGGTCTTCTGCACGACATAGTACAGATCACTAGTCTGCTTTTCCATCTTACGACTGCTGGCGAATTGCCGGGAGAATTGGTTGACCAATTCGGCGAACGACCCGATAGATTTGGGTTTGAGATTGATCAACCACTGGAGAGCTGGGCCAGTGAGAGTCGCCCCGAAACTCTTGCACATGCATACTTCCTGGTACATGTGTGGAATCGAGATTGTCCACATGAGTTGCTTATACTGCGCGACATGCTCGGTTGGATCGGTCACACCCGAATACTTGGGAGTGAAGGCAGGAATGTTATACTTCTTTGGGACCTCGACGGTGGCGATCTTGTCAATGAAGGGCGACGCCTGATACCCTGAGCGAGGCTCGACGTCGACAGGCACGGCTGCCCCAGGCAACTTGGCGAGCAAGGACAGGACGCGCTCATTTTGGTCTTCTAACATCTTCAGACGCTGGGCGACGGGATCGTTAAGATCAGGATTTGCCTCTGTCGAGGGATTGGTCCCTGGACTAGTGCCATTACCATGCGACGAACCATTGGTGTCCCCGTTGAACGGAACAAAATATGGCTGCGACCCATAGTGAAATTGCTGCGGTCCATTCTGAAACGATTGTGGTCCATGCTGAAATGGCTGCGATCTCTGCTGGAAAGATTGCGATCCTTGCTGGAAAGGTTGCGGACCACTTTGGAACGGCTGGGAAAATGGCTGGGATCCATTCTGAAACGGTTGGGCGCCACCTTGCAATGGTTGGGATCCATTGTTCAAGGGTGGTGGTCGGATGTGCTGAGGGGGAATCTGCCCAGACTGGGGATTCAGAATGAACGGACCGGCTGCTAATTCTACATGAATGGACCTGGATGCTGATTCTGTGCGGACGGGCCTGGTCCCGGACCTGGATTATGGATGAATGGTCTAGGACCATTCTGGGGTCCAAAAGGATTCCTTAGCCGCGCGATCTCTTCAGCTGCTCTGCGATTCTGCTCTGCCATTGCATTGAGTTGATTTCTGCCAACCTCGAGCTCCTGATACATCTGAGCGACGGCGTGCTGCGGATTTCCAGGGGTTGCCATTTTCCTGCAACAGAAAATAGAAGAAACTCCAAGAAACTATTAGTAGAATGCACGTTCGTCGAGGAATTTCTCTAGATGTAGTCCCACGGATGGCGCCAAACTGTTAATGCCAAAAATCGCACCAAAGGGACAACTTAAGGTCGATGTGGACTTAAACAACTAAAGAAAGAATCTTTCGATGAGACGTGCGACGATAAATAAAATAAAGAAACAAGGGATTTGATGACGCAGGAAAACCCTCAAACGAGGAAAAAACCTGCGGACGACAGTGGGTGTCGTCGCTGCACTATGGTCGCCAATCAGGGGCGATGTCCTTGGATACTGGTATCGATCGTACAGTGATTACAATACAAATGAAGAAAATGCTTCGAAATGTAAAGTATAAGTGTTTGAATGTAAAAATAGGTGTTTGTCGTGTACGAAACAAAGCGTGAACTGCTGGTCGAGGGCTGTTGTCGTGCGTCGAGAGCGATACTTAGAATAATGGTTCTTCACTTCAGGTGTTCTTGTTAATCGCCGGATATTCGATGTCTTGAAATGTTGATTGAGCTTGATATTTATAGTCTTCGTGTCCTTAGCTTCATCCAAGAATGCTCCTTTAATGGCCTTAACGGTTGGAAACGGTCGCCGGAGTAATGATCTTCGTCCGTTACGGTCGCCGGCTGTTTAATGATTGCGTCGGTTACAGTCGTTGCTCCTTAATGACTTTTATTCCTGCATTAAACACTTAACAAACGGTTATGGTTAACGTTAGCTTTGGTCGAGGTCGCACGTCCTTATATAATAGTCGTGCGGATCGGGAGACGCTATGGTCGAACGTCGTAAGGAACTCTCGACTTATCTTTTATGAGGGACGACGATGGTGTTCTAGGTTTTTGTCGAGACCTTATCTTAATACAAGATATAGTCCCTAGTCATACGTCCTACCTGTTCTGGTCGCGGTCGAGCGACGTGATTTTTTGCCCAAACAAACGCCAGATCATAAGTCTCTGACGAACGTATCGGCTCGGAACGCCAGAACATAAATCTCCGACGACTGTATCGCAAGATTTTCTTAAATCTTATCTTGGTTCGATCATCTTATGATCGACAACAAGCATTGTTTCGACACAATAGTCTTACGATTGTCCCTCATCCCATACGTCTCACTTTGATGAATATCGTCTCACGATCACCATCAGTTCCTTATGTTTTAAGATCATCTTTCGATCGTCGTAATTTAATTAACACTGGTCTCGCGATTTTAGCTGACCAAGCCGGTTTTATTCTAATGATCCAATCAGCAGAAACGACATGACTCGTCATTTTACTTTGATACGAGATTTGAAATTCAAATGGCTTTGAAATTCAGATCTCGGGGGGCTAAGTGTTTGGGTAAAAAATCACACCCGCGACCGACTTGGGAAATTCCCTCGACATAACCCATGGATATTGATTATCCTACCCCCGACCGACAAGGATAATACCCATTATTATCATATCCCCGACATACATTAATAACCACGATAGTTGGTTATTGAAAGACATCTTGTGTCAATAGTTATTCAAGATAGTGTCTTTACAACTCATGATCACACGTCACGTGTCGTATGTTATACGTCGCACGTCTTATGACATACATCGTTAGCGACCCGTCGCCGGTCACCTGTCACTAGTCACACGCCACTTACGTCGCTAGTCCTATGTCGCTAGTTATGCGTCGCTAGTCACGACTCATCGGTCTTACGTCGACAGTCTCCTGTCATCGATCTCATATCGACCTGGTCTTATGACCGGGTGGTCTTACGACCTAGTCCTATGACATCATCATCATCTTGGTCTTGCAAGACATTTACAGCCATATACATGGTCTTGTATTTTGGCAACGGTCGTATGCTCCATAAGACCGACGTCCTGAACTTAAGATGGTCTTACGACTATAATAACCATTCATAGTCGACAACCGTTTCTCTTGTTCATTAATGCAGGTCTATGGACATTCATGGCACACCGACCAGTAACGGACGAATCATCAATGACATTAATGGCCCGACAGCGGTTACAAAGACAACATCAAAGAGCATTAATGGCCCGACAGCGGTTACAAAGTGCGCCATTAAAGCTCATTTAAGCACCCGAAGGTTATAAAAGATCAAATTTGAACCACAGTTTCGGGGAGAGACACTCGAATTCTAGAAACCAAGCACTTAAGGCAAGAATCACTCTGCGAACTCAAGAACACTCGAAGTGAAGCATTTTCTCTCAAGTGATCGTTCTCGACGCACGACATTCGCTCTCGACCAGCAGTTTACATATTGTTTTCACACACGACATACACTTGTTTTACATTCCAAACACTTGTACTTTACATTTCGAAGTCTTTCCTTCATTTGTATTGTAATCATTGTACGATCGACACCAGTACCAAAGGACATCGCCCCTGATTGGCGACCATAGTGCAGCGACGACTCCCACTGTCGTCCGCAGGTTTTTTCCTCGTTGAGGTTTTTCTTGCGTCATCAAATTCTATGTCTTCTTTATTTTTACCTTCGTCGCACGCTTTTATTGAAAGATCCTTTCTTTAGTTGTTTAAGTCCACATCGACCTTAAGTTGTACTTTGGTGCGATTTTTGGCATTAACAACGAATACTTACCTTTTATGCTTTCGGAAAGAGATTCCCTTGATTCACTAGCTATTTTTCTTCGAATCCTTTCCTAATTTGCGAGAGATTATAGTGATTCAAGGCTTAGGGTGTCTATATAAGGCATTACTTTCTCACCTTCATCTGCATTGCTCCTCTCTTTTTTTCTGACAAATAATGTCGTCTGAACCAAAGAGTTCTATTACGAGTCAGGAAGACTTAAATACATTTAGGTGTTTAGCAAAAATACCTGCAGAGATTGAACTGACATGTCCAGGGAGTACACGTCCTGAGAGTTGTCCTGGAGGATACTTTGTATTATACGAGTATCCTTTTAAAATAGGGTTTGAATGGCCGTTTTCGACCTTGTCCAAGTCCTTCATGCAGGTTTTCAGTGTGTCGCCAGGGCAGTTGATGCCCTAACTTTGGCGAGTTTTTCTAGTTATTGAGTGAGTGTCTTGGTTTTGAAAACCGGGGTTAACGATCGTGGGTGGAAGTCTAAATACGTCTTCGTACGTATTGATTCACTTGATCTCCACAGCAATTGGATTCGTCCAGATTGGAATAAGACGGGTATGTACTTTTCTTTTGTTTTTAACGTATGCCATTGTTTGATTTATGCTTTCCATTTATTCTTCTTCTTTTGTCGCCTTCAGAGATCCAGTTCGATGACGTGAAGCCGAACGAAGATTCTCAAGCCAAGATCGACAGATTTATGAATCACAGCGTCGATATTCGATCTTTCGTCGTGCGTCATCGGCGGTCGAGGACGAGGACGTGGTGGAAGACACGAGAGATTCTGAAGAAGAAGATGAGCAGGAAGAGGCGATCGGTAAGCGTACCGTAGTTTTTTATTTTCTCCGTTTATTTTGTCTGACGCTCTATGTATTTCTCTATTAGTGCCGACTGAGAGGAAATCGGTATCCAGGAATAGAGGGATACAGATTATGCTTGCCCTTCGAGGCGACAGAAAGAATGTCTCGACGGCTGGGTCGAGAATTCCAAAGAAAACCAAGAAGACAATCCTGAGGAAACTGTCTTCGAGGGGTGTTGACTCATCGAGAGTTGTCACGCCTAAGAAGGCGAAAGCGTCATCCCTCCTTCACGGTGCGATGGACGCGACACCGACAAGTTCGGCGCCTCTGGCGACAGTGTCGAAACCGGTGTCTAAGGTGTCGACCCCATCGTCTGTCGACAAGGGCGAGGGGTCTTCGGCCGAAGTTATGATGGTTAACTTTACGTTACCATCCAACTTTATGGCGGATAGTGTCTTAGACGGGACGACGTTGTTTCCTCTTTTGGGAAAATATTTTGTTGGTCCCGAAGGGCTATACAAGTTTGTAGAAGGGGGGGGGGTTGAATACAAAACACATATTTTACTTTTCTAAATTGTTTATTGATAAATCATTAACAATTTACAGCTTGTTGCGGAAACAAGATTAAGGATAAACCTAAATCTAAACAAGTTGGAACACTAAGTTTCTTGCACTAAGAAAGAGAAGGAAATTACTAATAATAACCTATCTCAAGATAAGAAGGATGAACTTGTCCAGAGTTAGCAAGTTACTTCAAAATGAAGTGAGTTCATCTTCTTATATACTGCATGCATTTAATGCATTGCAGTTTACACTTTACACGTGGCAGCAGCTGATTGGTTGCATGTCATTGACCTTTGTTGACAACCTTAGTAGCCGCATGTTTAAACATTGTAGTATCAGAGTGGTTGTACGATTTCAGACAATAAGGAGGTTCTTTTTCTGACATATCGTACGGAGACGTGCAAGGGAGGTTAAGACAAAAAGTACTTTGTACGGAGGACTTTATGATCAGCTTTTCGTTGATTCAGCGATCTATCTTTCTTTATCAGCGAATGATAGAATTTCAGCGATAGCTAAAGTTTTGTACTTGATACTTCACGTTGAGTGGACAAATCTGAGTCTTCGCTGATCCGCATCAGTTCATTAGGAGACTTGTCGCTGGTTCTAGAGCTTGATCTTCGACTTCAGCGTAGAACCTATGTTAACGTGAAACTTGTCTTCAGGGATCATAAGTAAACAACTAACTTATCAGCGATCACCATAAGTACTGAACAGACTCAGAGTATTATGGTGAACAGTTTCGCTGAATGATTAAATCTAAAGAGCGAGAGTTCCTATCAGCGGTACTGTAAGATCTTAGTACTTATCAGCGATAGTGAAACTCTGATACATATTGTTTACTTACAATTTTCACTAAGTATATAAGAGAGGGTCATTATCAAATAACTGAGGGTTTGGATCAACATATTTGCTCCCGTCTTTCAGGGAACGTTTTCAAAGGGCTCCGATCAGGGAAGCAGGATCCCAGGTTGCCGGTCTGGCGTTCTCGGTAAGTCTTTCTTTCAAGACTCGATTTATTTATCGCTGTCGTCATTGGATATTTATTAACGAACTTTTTACAGACATTTCAGTCTTCTTTGGCGTTATACGCTGAGATGTCGAGGGTCGAAGATCTGGTGGCGTCGGCTCTCGAAAGAGAGGATGCGACGCTAGAAAGGGAGAAAGTTGCTTTGGACAAGGAGAAATTAGCTTTAGCACGTGCTGACGAGCTGGCCATTCAACTTTATGACGCTTTACATGAACTGGAGGCCGTTAGTCGCACGGAGAGAGCAGACGATCCTCCTAAGCCTTAGGATATTTTTTGTCTTTTCCCTGCTTTTTGCCGACTGCTAATAGTCGAGTATTTTTTAATGTAAGTAACAAAAGTTATTCAAGGAATGAATTTTAAGTTTATGTCGAATTTTGCGTCTCATATACTCAGTAGATAAATATGTCGTTTAACTATGAAGTATGTTACACCGGAAATCATGCGACTTTGGTATTCATCGCAACATAATAACTTTGAATGTTCGACATAACGCTCGTAAATCGTATAAATGAACATAACCATATATGATCGAAGCATACATTCGGGGTATGAAAATTTTCTAAGTCAAGAGACTTAGATCATGAGATCGTTAGACTTTGCGATCGTACGACTGAGTCGTGCGATGAATTTGAATCGTGTGTCCTTGTAGAAGGATGATCAAGTCATAGACCTGATCGTTTATGTCGTGCGACCTTGCGAAACTAGAGTCGTTTGATTATTGTCGTGCGATTCTGCGGAATAAACAATGTCAGATGTTGGTCGTTGGCTAACCAACGACCCTCCGATGCTTAAGTCAGTAATCGCCGTTGTGAAAAAATTGTATGAAAGAAGAAAAAGATATTAGTAAACGTACTTTCTTAGATTCTTCTTTAATTAACGGAGTATTTGCCCCCCGTCATTTATTATCCTATTCTTTCTAGGAGAGTATAGGTTTTAAATGACGGATCGACACAGAGATCTTGGGAAATACCATCTAGGTGTGCATTGACTGTGTTTTCGCGCGACAGGGCCATATGGTTGTTTTATTCCTGTAGACAAGGCATAAGTTTGTTTCTAAGGATAGAAGGACGAACCTGTCGTGCGGTATCTACTAAGCGATTTACTTTCGCGGTTTCAGAGTGGATTTATAGCAGTCACGAGCGACTTTCGGCTCACTCTTGATTTCCTGGATTCCCCACGGCGTAGGGTATTCATGGTCTGATGATACGTCGAGGGAACGACCTTCATTTCATGGATCCATGGTCGACCTAAGATGATGTTATAGGCCGACGCACAGTCGATGACACTGAACTTGGTCTGCTTGTTGATTCCTCCGGCATAGACGGACAAGATGATATCTCCATAGGTGCTCGTCGCTTCTCCATTGAAACCGACCAAAGTCGTTGAACGTCGAGTGATTTCCGAACGATCGATTCCCATGGCCTTGATGGTGTTAAGGAAGATGACATTCGCCAAGCTGCCCCCATCGACCAAGACTCGTAGAGTTAAACAATTACCAACCGTGAGTTGAATGATCAACCCGTCGTGGTGCTTCTGATACGAATCGCCGAGGTCGTCTTGGTCGAATACGATCTTCATAGCTTCCAACTCCAGATCTCCTTTAGGCCTTGATGAACGCGGGATAGGCCGATCGTCAGGCACTTGACTGGCGTGACGTTTGGCTGCAGAATACGTCAGACCACATACGTCGGAACCACCAGTGATACAATTGACGACTTTTGCGTGCTCGAGGGTTGACGGTCAAACATCGTTAGCTGGGGTAACGACGTCGTCGATGATGTCTTTGAGATTGCCCTTCCGGACGTGATATGCCAGCTCCTTTTTGAGAGCTATGCAATCATCTGTCGCGTGACCATGGTCGACGTGAAAGTCGCACCACTTAGATTTATCTTTCTTAGTGTTGTCCTGATCGGACTTCTTTGGCCATCGAATAGTCGCCTGGGCGGTCTTTAGAGCTTCGACCAAATCTTTAGTGGACCCTTTGAATCCGTAAGAGGATATCTTGGGGTATTGAGGAAATTTGGTCGCGGTCTTAGCCTCTGCTTTTGTCTTGAATCGGACGTTCGAGATCTGGCGCGCGAACTCTATTTTGGAAACCGCTTTCGTCTTAAACTCGGGCTTTTTCACACCTAACGACCTTTTGTCGTCGGTGTGCTTGCGACGAAAGGCAGCGTCGTCCTCTACCCTCATATACGCTAGGGTTCGAGCTCGGACATCTTTGAAATTCTCCGGAGGATACTTAGTCAGGTCAGTGTATAAACCTAAGCCGTCGTCCAGACCACGCTTATAAGCTTCAATTGCAGTCTTGACATCACAATTGCGAATGCTGATCATCTCCGCATTGAATCGATTGAAGTAACTGCGGATAGACTCACTGGTCTTCTGCACGACGTAATACAGGTCACTGGTCTGCTTCTCCATCTTGCGACTGCTGGCGAATTGCTGGGAGAATTGATTGACCAATTCAGCGAACGACCCGATGGACTTGGGTTTGAGATTGATCAACCATTGGAGAGCAGGACCAGTGAGAGTTGCACCGAAGCTTTTGCACATACAGACTTCCTGATACATGTGTGGGATTGAGATCGTCCACATGAGCTGCTTATACTGTGCGACGTGCTCTGTCGGATCGGTCACTCCTGAATACTTGGGCGTGAAGGCGGGGACATTGTACTTCTTTGGGACCTCGACAGTCGCGATCTCATCGACGAAGGGTGACGCCTGAAATCCTGATCGGGGCTCGACGTCGACGGACACGGCTGCCCCAGGCAGCTTGGCGAGCAAATATAGGACGCGCTCGCTCTGATCTTCTAGCATTTTCAATCGCTGGGTCACGGGGTCATTGGGGTCGAGATTTGCCCCTGCTTGCGGATTGACTCTTGAACTGGTGCCATTGACATGCGACGAACCATTGGCATCTCCGTTGAAAGGAACAAAATACGGCTGCGACCCATTCTGAAATGGCTGCGACCCATTCTGAAATGGCTGCGATCCATTCTGAAATGGCTGCGATCTATTTTGCATGGGTGGTGGCCTTATATGCTGAGGAGGAACCGTCCCGAACTGGGGATTTGGATTGAACGGTCCCGACTGCTGGTTCTGCATGGACGAACCTGGATGCTGATTCTGAGCGAACGGACCTGATCCTGGACCTGGATTATGCGCGTATGGTCGAGGACCATTCTAACCGAACGATCCTTGGCCTGGATTCTGAACGAATGGCCTAGGACCATTATGAGGTCCAAAGGGATTCCTTAACCGTGCGATATCTTCAGCTGCTCTACGGCTTTGCTCCGCCATGGCGTTGATTTGATTTCGAGCGACTTCAAGCTCCTGGTACATCTGGGCAATGACATGCTGCTGATCTCCAGGGGCTGCCATTTTCCTGCAACAGAGAACAAAGAAAACTCCAAGAAACCATTAGCAAGACGCACGTTTGTCGAAGATTTTCTCTAGATGGGGTCCCACGGATGGCGCCAAACTGTTAATGCCAAAAATCGCACCAAAGGGACAACTTAAGGTCGATGTGGACTTTAACAACTAAAGAAAGGAATCGTTCGACAAAGGCGTGCGACAAAGACAAAAATGTAAATGAGACAAAAGATTTGATGACGCAGGAAAAACCTCAACGAGGAAAAAACCTGCGGACGACAGTGGATGTCGTCGCTGCACTATGGTCGCCAATCAGGGGCGATGTCCTTGGTGTTCCGGGTGTCGATCGTACAGAGATTACAATACAAATGAAGGAAAAGACTTCGAAATGTAAAGTACAAGTGTTTGAAATGTAAAAACAATGTGTGTCGTGTGTGAAAACAATATGTGAACTGTTGGTCGAGAGTGAATGTCGTGCGTCGAGAGCGATCTTCTATGAATAATCTCTTTGCTTCGAATGAATATGTAAAGCCCGTGTCCTGGTATGGTTCGTTTATATTTTTTTTTCTCTCTTCTGCTCAGTTTTATGATTACTTGTAATTAGTAATTTTTGCGTTTAGCGAGAGTAGCACCGTTAGCCTTCGTTGTTAAATCTTAAGTTAAGTTGGGTTATTGTAAGGTGTGGGATTTTAGAGGGGCTAATGTTGGTCTTGGACAAAAGTTGGGTATGGTTCGGCCCATGCAAGAAGAGGGCCGAGACCCCTTTTCTTTCCTCTTTTTTCTTTCTCGCGTAAACCACAAACCGTGTACCTTCTAGTTTTTCTTGCCTTGCACTCTTAGTAATCGAAACCAAACCCTAAGATCCCGTCGCCGCCGCTGTGTTGCCGGAAAACCGCCGGCCATCCCTGGTTTCGTCGGAGATCGAGAGAGGAAGAGAGACTCCCGGAAAGTGTTGCGTATTCGTTCGAAAGGTATGAATCTTCTTCTCCTTCTCTTTTCTTTCGGTGTCCATCAACCATGAAGTAACCACCACCGCCGCCGCCGTCAGCTTTGGCCGCCGACGGTGTCGCCATGGGCGTGCCCCACCAGTCGGGTGGGGGCTGGGTACGTCGTGGTGGGTGGTCGAGAGTGGTGAGCCGGGTGGGTGTGTGGGTTTAGGGAAGTCGGGGTAGTCTAAGGGTTCGTTTTAATCTTGTCTCGTGGTGTTTTTGCAACCGCCGCCGTCGCCGTCGGCGACCACCACTGCCGGAGGTGGCAGTGGGTGGTGCGCGGTTGAACCCAGCCCTTGTGACCTAAAAACCTGTTAGAGTGAACCTCCGTTGTAAACCCGAATCGGTTAAGCCTTGAACCGTTTTTATAAATCATGATTTTATGAAAATTCTAAGTGTGCTGTCCAGTTTTCGTGTGATCATAATTTTTCTGTCGTAACTCCGTTTGAGCCGAAACTGGCGCCCACGGTTCAAGTTCGGGGTCGGGCACGTTTTCCGTGTTTTAGCGGAAAACTGGTTCTGTCTCTAGCTGGGCGAAAAAAGTGGTCGCAAGTTCGGTGATTCGTCATTTCATGTGAAAATTTCTGGAATCTGCCTTGATCTTGCGAAAGCCTTAACTTTTTACTCGTAACTCGTTTTGAGGTGAAATTGGTGCCCAAAGTTCCCAAATCGAGTTGGGAAGGTTTTCCGTGTTTTGCCGAAAGTCTGATTAAGCCCGTAGCTAGGCTGTATTGGGCTGTTTGTGCAGGTTGGACCGAAAACTGACAGTTTTGGTAATCGTTCGTATTTAATTCATAATAAAATTGTAGAAAAATCGTTAGGAGACGTATAATATGTCCTTGGAACCCTAACTCAGAGTACTTTCTGGTCATGAAATAATATTGGGGATTTTCTAGGTTTAAAGGGGTCGAAATAGGTCCCGAACAGACCTGTTTAGTGAGAACGGAAAATAGTTTTAGTGACGGTTTAAGCGGGTGTCGTGTCGTAGGATCCGGGTCTCGTATTGATGCGTTTTAACATGCGTTTAGGTGCTGGGAAGTGACCGTAATTGTGAAGCTTGAATTGTATTGTTAAGCTAGGCGCGCATTCGAGGTGAGTTCTCTCACTATAACTAATGACGGTTATTTTTACATTACGTTGTGTATGTTTGTGGTAGTTCTATTTGCTTTTGATGCGGGGTTAAATAGTGGGGTGTCTAGTCGGACCTTTATTGTTGTGACTACGCGGGTGGCGTAGGAGTTCGGCGGGGCCGAGGGTCACATACGCGGGTGGCATAGTAATTCGGTGGGACCGAAGGTTGTATACGCGGGTGGCGTATGAACCCGGGGGTGCCGGGTTGCGTTTGCACGATTGTCGTGTGGTCGGTGGGACCGACGTATGCCTATTAGGTGGGTTGGTGTGAGTACGCCCGTCTATGATTTGTTCGTAGACTTGTATGCTGTTTATGTGCAATTATCTGTTTATGGTGGTGTGGAAATAACTGTGTTACTTATGGTGTTGAATTCACTAAGCTTCGTGCTTACCCTTTCCCAATAAACTGTGGTTTCAGGTGCAGACGGCTCCAAGGCGTGACGAGTACACACTGGCGCGCGAGGAAAGTTGGTTGCTTTATGGTTTTTAATAATTAAACGTTTATTCCGCTGGTTATTATTATGAAGATATTAATTATGAGTTTGCAAACGAAACGTTGGGATCATTTAATGAGTTGTTATAAATGAAATGTTTATTTAAAAAATTTAAATTTGCTTGTAATTTTTGGGACGTTACAACTTGGTATCAGAGCACAGCTTGAGTGAATCAAATGCACCTCGGTGTGTTTGATCTCAAGTTTGCGGCTATAAAATTTTCTTTAAATTTTTTGGAAAATAAAAGAAAGGAAAACCCGTTTGAGAAACGGTGATCGATGGCGCAGTGTGTACAGTCAGCCGGAGCCAAGGGAAAAGGTACAGTACTTAGTGTATGTATTGCTTTCTAGATCATAGAGTATGCATGCTAGATTGCCTGTTGTGACACTATGCGGTATGTTGAACTGCTTGCTATTAGGAATTTATGCTAATTATGATAGGTTACTAAGTGGATGCCTTCTAGGTTGTATGCAGTAAGAGATTTATAGCCTTAGAATATTTGATTTAGTTCTATTGCGCAGCTCTTGTTTGAGTCCAACCGTTCTAGGATAGAATCTTGTATTCGAATGTCTATTTATTTCGCACTGCATATAATCGGGTATTCGCGAGGTCACTCGTTATAATTAGTAGGGATTCGGTAGTAGCAAGGGTAGTAGGATAAGAGGAAGTTCCTAGAGAGCTGGGAAGGGTGTTTATGTATGAGTATGTGTGCTAGATTGCTTTCTAGAACATAGGAGTATGTATGCTAAATTGCTTGGTGCTTATTACACTGTATTGCATGTTTGTTGCTTGCTAATAGGAGTTTATGCTAGCCTTGATAGGTTGTTAAGTGAATGCACTATAGATCGTATGCGGTAGGAACCGAATAGCCTTAGAATGTCGGATTTAGTTCTATTGCGCAGCTCTTGTTTCAGTCCAACCGTTGTAGGATAGAATCTTACATTCGAATGTCTATCTGGTTTGCACTGTGTGCGACTGTGCATTCGCGAGGCGACTCGTCATGACTAGTGGAAATTTCGTTGTAGCAAGGGTAGTGTTTGGGGGTGGAATTCCTAGGGAGCTAGGAAGAGTGTGTACATATGCTGGTGCGGGCATATGGGTATAGTTATCGGCAAGGAGCTACTTGGACCCCTTGGGATGGAACTCGGAACGGGCGATGATAGGTGTGAATTGTAGTAGTAGAGCTCCTACTACCGGAAGCACAGGATCAATGCTCGAGTCGGGGAAGTCACGAGGAATCCAAGGAGTTGGGCGTGAGTGTTGTTAGTGTGCGTTGTTATGTGCTAATAACGCGTTGCATTATCTACCCAGAATAGCCGTCACGAGGAGAGACAACTATAGTAGATCCACTGGTACATGTGTGTACTTGACTTGCTTAGATGTAATGATCGTTGAGGGTAGTGGTGAAGGATCTAATCCAGTAGTCGTTGGAATAGAAGGACGATTCTAGTATTAGTCACTTTGAGTGACGATGTCGACGATGTTTGTTGTAAGTAGGTCATTTCGGGCCAAGATGGAAGATTGCGCTAGAGTCATAGGCTTATAGAGTCGACTTTGATTTGAGGAAAAATCGTAGGGATTATTTGACGTAATTTCTCATCTTGCCCTAAGAGGTTTAAATGTCCGGAGGACGATAGTGGATTGGAGAGGTATGGAGGAGTATGAGTCGAGACGTTGAATGCCGACTGAGTCATGCACAAAGTTTATTTTGAAAATAGGATTGCATTAACTAATTTTTGTGTTTCCAATCCTTATATGGATCGTGTTTTGGAATTTTGGGAAATGTTTAGCACACACACAAGATGTCGAATTATGGTTTCGAAAGTGCATGAAACCTTTTTATAACGAGAGTTACAAACTTTGTTGGTGATTTGTTTAAAATGAGTTTGGAATTCTGGTGTCGCTTAACTTTTTTTTTTTCGAGAGTTTGTGTTACTAAGTATTTTATTGCAAATAGTTCAGTGTGTGGATTGATTCATGCGTGACATAAGTGGTGCATGGAGGAATTTTGGTAACATTTCATAAGGAGTTGTTTAGTGCGCTTTTTAGTCAGCTAAAGGTTTTATTGACATTTCCATGAAAATGCGATTTATCGACCTTTGTTCTCGACATTTTGATAAACGAGTCGTGCATGAAAATGTTTTAGTTCCTTTTTGTCGAAATGAAAGACCACTTGATCCAATGAGTGTTTTAATGTTGTGAATATCATGCATTCGATTACAATGTGTTATATTTTGGAAATATAAATGCGTAGATTGTTGACATTCGGTTAATTTAGAATTACCGATCATTTTTTTTGGAAATTAACAACTTTTGCTTTGGAGGAAACGAGTATTTTGAGCATTTTCGATAAATACATTTTTTAAACTATAATGTTTTGACGTTATATGTCCCAAGTACGAAACTTGAGGAAGTGTTACAAGCTTGCATGCCTGCCCCCAGTTTGAGATTTTACGAGGTTTTAGTCGATATTTCCAATTAATAGAAGCAGACTGGTTTCTGTCTTCAAGTTTGAAACTTACACGAGACAGTTGTGTTTTAACAAAAATATATTTGTAAACCGTGTCATTGTTTTGTGTGATTAGCTGACGCGCGAAAATTTGTGGCGAACCCTGTGCCACGTCATTTTATGATTAAAAAGAAGAATTTTTGAATCAAATGTCGTGAAACTTATTTTGAATTATGTGCACACCTTTGTCG
Organism: Saussurea involucrata; assembly: GCA_033807775.1. Taxonomy (NCBI): domain Eukaryota; kingdom Viridiplantae; phylum Streptophyta; class Magnoliopsida; order Asterales; family Asteraceae; genus Saussurea; species Saussurea involucrata. The sequence continues at coordinate 199,397,001 of CM066320.1, read as the reverse complement.
CACCCTATTTAAGGTCAAACAGTTACTTTAAGTGCATGTCACGAGTCAATCCATACTGGAATCGAGGCGGTTCATTTTAAAGAAATTATTTATTACGCTTTGCTTTTGTGTGAGTTAACCGAACTGCAATGGAACGATTTTCAACATGATTTTCCTATGTGGGACGAGCATGTCCAGTTTTGCGTAACTATCGATCTGGTAATAGTAGTTCTATTACATACGATCTTTTTGAGATGAAAATCCTGATGTTGAAAATATTTTGTAAATGATTTTGTAAACCATTTGGGGAAATGTGCTTTTAAGTGTCATGTGTCATTTCGAGAATTTTAAGGGTGTGAGTCCTTTTGGAAAACTCTTTTGTTTAACCCGTGTTGAGTCTGGGACTAAGGTTGATTTCAGAGTATTGCTTGCTTAAACTTTGTTTAAACGCATTTTCCGACCTATGGGTCTAGCAAGCGTGGAGCATTTTGCTCGGTTTTGACTTGGAGTTAGTCATGGGCTAATTGCCCGGTTTTAATGACTCGAGGTGGAGTCTTGTTGATGAATTGTTTTGGCGCACCACTTGGCATTCATTGCACGTCGAGTTTTTACACGTTTGGGTGAGGGAGACAATCCGGGATAGGCACTTGTGGGTAGGCTGTTTTGCTTTGGATCCTTAGGCACGTTAGTCAGTCGCTGGTAGTGGTCGGTTGGGTATCTCGGGGTGAGGCCCCGGTGTTCAGATGTTATAGCCTAGGCTTTCTAGTAGGTGCTAGGAGGATATAGTTGTGGGCACTTACCTGAGAGGTAATTCCGATGTGAGGGGCCCTGAGGCGTTACCTGAGAGGTAGGCGTCAGGGTGTATCCTCGGTTCAGCTAAATTAGCTTTGTAGAGCGAGTGTGGGGGATACGTCGACGGTGGGAGGTTGGGTATTCCACGCGTGTTGGTAATGTAGGTCGGGTAGTATCGGTTAAGGGAATGACCTACATGTGTGTTAGTTGACTTGATTGTAGGGGATATCTATTTGTGTTAGTGTCTAGGATAATACCACGCTTATGTTTGTTATGGTAATCGGTTGGACCGATGTTCGGCGGGTGGCCGATGTTTGTTATTGTAATCGGTTGGACCGATGTTCGGCGGGTGGCCGATGTTTGTTATGGTAATCGGTTGGACCGATGTTCGGCGGGTGGCCGATGTTTGTTATGGTAATCGGTTGGACCGATGTTCGGCGGGTGGCCGATGTTTGTTATTGTAATCGGTTGGACCGATGTTCGGCGGGTGGCCGATGTTTGTTATTGTAATCGGTTGGACCGATGTTCGGCGGGTGGCCGATGTTTGTTATTGTAATCGGTTGGACCGATGTTCGGCGGGTGGCCGATGTTTGTTATTGTAATCGGTTGGACCGATGTTCGGCAGGGGGTCGATGTTTTGTTAATATAAGTTATTGAAAATCTTTGGAGTCTATTAGAATTCGTAGAAGTTAATCGTCAATTAATGATAGGAGGGATCGTAATCGAGTATCCTGTAGGGTATACTGGTGAGCAGCTTTAGAATGGTTAGAGCTTGAAAGTGGATTGAGATTGGGATATCATCAAATGCGAGAGAATTATTAGAAGCTGTTTGCGGACGTAGACTTCGGGGGCGAAGTCTAATCCGAGTGGGGGAGAGTTGTAAAGCCCGTGTCCTGGTATGGTTCGTTTATATTTTTTTTTCTCTCTTCTGCCCAGTTTTATGATTACTTGTAATTAGTAATTTTTGCGTTTAGCGAGAGTAGCACCGTTAGCCTTCGTTGTTAAATCTTAAGTTAAGTTGGGTTATTGTAAGGTGTGGGATTTTAGAGGGGCTAATGTTGGTCTTGGACAAAAGTTGGGTATGGTTCGGCCCATGCAAGAAGAGGGTCGAGACCCCTTTTCTTTCCTCGTTTTTCTTTCTCGCGTAAACCACAAACCGTGTACCTTCTAGTTTTTCTTGCCTTGCACTCCTAGTAATCGAAACCAAACCCTAAGATCCCGTCGCCGCCGCTGTGTTGCCGGAAAACCGCCGGCCATCCCTGGTTTCGTCGGAGATCGAGAGAGGAAGAGAGACTCCCGGAAAGTGTTGTGTATTCGTTCGAAAGGTATGAATCTTCTTCTCCTTCTCTTTTCTTTCGGTGTCCATCAACCATGAAGTAACCACCACCGCCGCCGCCGTCAGCTTTGGCCGCCGACGGTGTCGCCATGGCCGTGCCCCACCAGTCGGGTGGGGGCTGGGTACGTCGTGGTGGGTGGTCGAGAGTGGTGAGCCGGGTGGGTGTGTGGGTTTAGGGAAGTCGGGGTAGTCTAAGGGTTCGTTTTAATCTTGTCTCGTGGTGTTTTTGCAACCGCCGCCGTCGCCGCCGGCGACCACCAATGCCGGAGGTGGCAGTGGGTGGTGCGCGGTTGAACCCAGCCCTTGTGACCTAAAAACCTGTTAGAGTGAACCTCCGTTGTAAACCCGAATCGGTTAAGCCTTGAACCGTTTTTATAAATCGTGATTTTATGAAAATTCTAAGTGTGCTGTCCAGTTTTCGTGTGATCATAATTTTTCTGTCGTAACTCCGTTTGAGCCGAAACTGGCGCCCACGGTTCAAGTTCGGGGTCGGGCACGTTTTCCGTGTTTTAGCGGAAAACTGGTTCTGTCTCTAGCTGGGCGAAAAAAGTGGTCGCAAGTTCGGTGATTCGTCATTTCATGTGAAAATTTCTGGAATCTGCCTTGATCTTGCGAAAGCCTTAACTTTTTACTCGTAACTCGTTTTGAGGTGAAATTGGTGCCCAAAGTTCCCAAATCGAGTTGGGAAGGTTTTCCGTGTTTTGCCGAAAGTCTGATTAAGCCCGTAGCTAGGCTGTATTGGGCTGTTTGTGCAGGTTGGACCGAAAACTGGCAGTTTTGGTAATCGTTCGTATTTAATTCATAATAAAATTGTAGAAAAATCGTTAGGAGGCGTATAATATGTCCTTGGAACCCTAACTCAGAGTACTTTCTGGTCATGAAATAATATTGGGGATTTTCTGGGTTTAAAGGGGTCGAAACAGGTCCCGAACAGACCTGTTTAGTGAGAACGGAAAATAGTTTTAGTGATGGTTTAAGCGGGTGTCGTGTCGTAGGATCCGGGTCTCGTATTGATGCGTTTAGGTGCTGGGAAGTGACCGTAATTGTGAAGCTTGAATTGTATTGTTAAGCTAGGCGCGCATTCGAGGTGAGTTCTCTCACTATAACTAATGACAGTTATTTTTACATTACGTTGTGTATGTTTGTGGTAGTTCTATTTGCTTTTGATGCGGGGTTAAATAGTGGGGTGTCTAGTCGGACCTTTATTGTTGTGACTACGCGGGTGGCGTAGGAGTTCGGCGGGGCCGAGGGTCACATACGCGGGTGGCGTAGTAATTCGGTGGGACCGAAGGTTGTATACGCGGGTGGCGTATGAACCCGGGGGTGCCGGGTTGCGTTTGCACGATTGTCGTGTGGTCGGTGGGACCGACGTATGCCTATTAGGTGGGTTGGTGTGAGTACGCCCGTCTATTATTTGTTCGTAGACTTGTATGTTGTTTATGTGCAATTATCTGTTTATGGTGGTGTGGAAATAACTGTGTTACTTATGGTGTTGAATTCACTAAGCTTCGTGCTTACCCTTTCCCAATAAACTGTGGTTTCAGGTGCGGGCGGCTCCAAGGCGTGACGAGTACACACTGGCGCGCGAGGAAAGCTGGTTGCTTTATGGTTTTTAATAATTAAACGTTTATTCCGCTGGTTATTATTATGAAGATATTAATTATGAGTTTGCAAACGAAACGTTGGGATCATTTAATGAGTTGTTATAAATGAAATGTTTATTTAAAAAATTTAAATTTGCTTGTAATTTTTGGGACGTTACAGAATATTCTTCGAGTGTTTGCGTTTGCTTCTGTTGTTCGCTGCTATTGTTCTTTCTCTCTCTCTCTCTGTATTATTCGATGTCGATCAGATGTCTTGAACTGATGATTGAGCCGGGATTTTATAGTCTTCGGATGACTTTAATTGAACCATTAAGATCTTTGATGATTGTTGTAACGGTCGTCGTCTTCAATGTGAGTTTAGATGCTCATAACTGATTTCGTCGGTTATAGCCGTTGTCCATAAATGACTTTGACTCCTGCATTAATCACTGAACAAATATAACAGTTCCTATAACGCGTTAGTCGGTCGAGGTCGCACGATTTTATGCGACGGTCGTGCGGAACGGGCGACGTCGAGGTCGAATGTCGTGAGGAACTCTCGACTTACCTTTTTAGGAGGGACGACGGAGGTTCTTTGGGTCTTCGTCGGGACCTTATCTTAATACAAGATATAGCTTCATAACATGTGTCTTACCTTTTCTGGTCGTGGTCGAGACCTGTGAAATTTTGCCCAAACACGTATCCTTCTTGACCTAGTAAGCCGTCAGCAGGTCCGTCACGTTTATCGGCGACTCCCAATTCGCGGTAAGTCGCTCGATGACCTGTATGACTCGCCAGAATTGGGGCATCAGTTGCCCTGGCGACAAGTCAAACTCGCACATAAACGCCTTGGCTAGAGGAGAATATGGCCAGTGGAATCCTATCTTGAATGGGTACTCGTATATCACGACGTACCCCTCTGGACACATCTCCTGTCGAATCTGACCGGCCTTGCTCACTGTAATCCCCGCAGGGATTTTGGCTAGACTCCTAAAGTCATCGAGATCATCTTGATCTCGAATGGTGCTCCTAGGTTCTGTCACATCGATAATCCCGTTAACCAAGTTTGTCGATCTGAGCAACCCCAAATGTCCCAATTCTTCCTAGGCTTCCTAGCTATCGACTTACGACGCATGCAAAAACTAAGGAATCGTACCTTATATAGGCGCTCTAAAAAACTCGAAGTTCCTAATCGAATCAAAGATTCTTGCAGGTTTGGAAAAAATGTCGACAAAGAACAGCAAAAATCTCTCTCTAAAACTCTCTGAAATCGTAAAAAGGAAAAGATCCGTCAAGGGTCGCTATTTATGTAATTGATCGTGTCAGGTCGAGTCCCTCGATGATCGACACGTGCCCTTACCTTTTCGTATGCACACACGGATCGTCGACACCTGGCGATGACAGCTGTTAAGCATGATCGTGCGTCAGCGTGACGTCACGACCTTATCCTCTTTTCGACTTCCCCTTTAGTTCGAATTGGACCGATCCAGTTCCAAAGCAACAGAAGTGACTTTCGACACGTGTCACGACCCTAGACGTCCGACTGACAAAATTTAAAATTCGAATTTACCACTCTATTTTTAAATTTTGGGGGCAAACTGTTTGGGTAAAATTTCACCAGTCTCGACCACGACCAAAGTAAGGAAAATATTTATTACACTTTTTCATAATGAGGTTAAATCATAAACACTTTATCTTTTGACCAAAGTTAAAATCAAAAGTTATTTACCTCACGACACTCGACCATGACGTCGTCTAAGCTCACACGACTGTCGTATGGAACCTTGCGACCTCGACCGACTAACATGCGATATTTCTGTTACGTTTTCGGTGTTTAAATGCAGGAATCAATGCAATTGATGACCAACGGCTATAACCGACGAAGGCCATTAACAACATTAAAATCGACGTCCGTTACGTCTGTTACACGAAGCATTTAAGGAATCAATTAAAGCACCCGAAGACTATAAATACCAAGCTCAAATCATCATTTCAGGGGGCATCTCCAATATCTCTTACATATGGAAACATTCGAACTCTGAAAAACACTCTAAGCAAAGAATTATCTCTCGAAAGATCACTCTCGACGCACGACTTACACACACGACACATTGTTTTCTCACACGGCGCACATTGTTTTTACATTTGATACACTTGTTACTTTACATTTAAAGTCTTTCTTTCATTTGTATTGTAATCGTTGTACTCTCGACACCCGAAACATAAGGATATCGCCCCTGTTTGGCGACCATAGTGCAGCGACGACCTCCAAAGTCGTCCGCGGGTTTTTTTCCTCGTCGAGGTTTTTCCCGCGTCACCAAAATCTTTGTCTCATTTACGTTTTCTGTCTTTGTCGTACGGTTTGTCGAAAGATTTCCATTCTTTAGTTGTTAAGCTCCACAATCAACCTTAAGTTATCCTTCTGGACGATTTTTTGCATTAACACTCGTATCATAATGACGGGAACATACCCGATCCCATGAATATAACTATCATTTAGAAAGTCATATCATCATATACGAGAGCTTACTAAGAATCATCACGGATTCTAGTTCATTGATCAAGCCTAAGGACTTACATTCAATCGCTATACCTTTTCTTGGAATGAGAGCAGAAATAACACTTATATATTGCCTATTTCTAATCCACCGAAAGCAAACGGGAACAACAATTATACTTTGTCTATCTCATATTTCCATGTCTCAATTATGAATTAGCAATTATACTTTGCCTATTCACTACAGTCAATACGAATAGCAATTCTATTTTGCCTATTCAATCATTTCAACATGAATAGCAATTGTACATTGCCTATTCAATCATTTCAAGTCAACGGGAATTACAAATTACTTTATATATTCCACGTTACTCATCACCTCTCGAAATGGGAATTTCAATTACTTTATGCCTATTCCACATTATAGGTCAATGAGAAATACAAATTACTTTATATATTCCACGTTACTCATCACCTCTCGAAATGGGAATTACAATTTACTTTATGCCTATTCCACATTATAGGTCAACGGGAAATACAAATTACTTTATATATTCCACGTTACTCATCACCTCTCGAAATGGGAATTACAATTTACTTTATGCCTATTCCACATTATAGGTCAACGGGAATTACAATTAGCGCCCCACCTATTCCACGTTTATCCAATCACAAAACAAAATGGGAATTACCATTCAGCGCTCGGTCTATTCCATATTTCACAAATCAACGGGAATTACCATTAAGAGCCCGGTCTATTCCATGTGATCATATACTATTAGTGCCTATGGATCCATTACACTTACTAACGTATATGTATAATAACATATAACGCTACATCTCCTAACACATTCTCAATTCTAAGGATTTTAGATACCTAACGTATCTTTATCCTCAATCGTTCCCTCTCCAGAAACTATGTTCGGCAAAGTATTCTGAACTTAAAGTTCAGAACTTATCCGAAACCGAAATCCACTTGAGATCGAAACTTAATTCAAATTCGGATTCTAAAATGAAAACCCAACCTCTAATTAAACTCCAAGGTAATCGAATTCCATTCCGAATTCCCACCCAAACCAAATCCCTTTTAGATCACATAAATTATAAAATCCTAATTAATTCCGGATCCTACCAAATTCGGATCAATACCGGATCCGCCCAAGTCTTTCGGAATTACAAACAATACCGGGTCCAAACCCATGTCTTCCGGAATTAAAACATTACCGGGTCCAAGCCCAAGTCTTCCGGAATTAAAACGATACCGGATCCGAAATGCCTAGATTTCGAAATTAAAAACAATACCGGTTCTCAAGGCCCAGTTCCGGAAATCAAGCCCAGTTCCGGAATCAAAGCCCAGTTCCGGATCCATAGGCCTACTTCCGGAATTTCTCAATTTCGGATCCTAAACCAAATCTCCGGAACTTCTCCTCCCATACCGGATCACCCAATTCCGGATCCATAGTCCAGTTCCAGAATTTCTCAATTCCGGATGCTAAGTCCAGTTCCGAAATTCATCATACCGGGACTACGATACGGTGTCATCGATTTACGTCAAATTTTAACACAAAAGCTCATCTAGAATACAACTTATTGATCGAATTCATTTCTAACAATTATACCAATTCATTCAGACCGTTTATACGCTAAATCTGATTCAATTTCAACTGTTAATTTCTAAATGAAAGGGATGAACTCACCTGTTGAAGTTATAACCCAGCAATCCAAAACCTTCTCTTCTTTCTGACCAAATCAATCTATCTGAACGATGAATCCAACTTGATGTTACCAACTGATTAACAATATAAATAAGATGATTCAAACCCTTACCACAAGAATTTCAGTTCCAATTTCTCTCGTCTCTTTCTCTTCTCTTCTTTCTCTGCTCTGTATGTGACCGACTCCAGAAGATTGATTTGAGATAATATCTCAAATCAGATTACTTACCCTATCAATAAGTAATTTCAACTTACAAGAAATGACCAATTAGACCTCCAAGTTTAATTTTCAACAATCACATTAAACTTTGGTCAAAATACAAATTCAACCCTGAAGTTTATTTTTACAATGATGGCAAAGTACTCACGTAACTTAAATTAGATTGATTTTGAATTAAAAAAGAAAAAAGAAAAATTTCATGTCAATAAAACATGTAAATTAGTAATTTGCTAAATAGGTAAAATATGTATAAAATGCCAAAGGGCCTTTGATCTAACGGTATATGAGCCTTTTTTCTCCTAAGAGGTTCAAAATTTACCAAAGATAAGGAGGGTGTGTAGGTTTATTTGTTGGATTTGTCATATATAATTATTATATACTTTAAAAAAATATGTATAAAATACGAAAATAAAAGTTTGTCATGTTAATTGTGGGAAAATAAACTTTACATTTTCCCCTTATATTTATTAATAATAAATTAAAAAAATGATGTCGAAATTCCAACAAGAAACAGGAAGGGAAGGTTAGTTTTGGCTTAAAGACCGTGCTTGTTGTATCATCTCTTCCAAAAAACTCTCATGGCATGAAGAACTGAAGAAGTAACAGGAGAGAGAAAGCGAGCACCATACGCCGGAGAGAGAGAGATTTGTGTCTCTCTCGTCATCAATTTCCCCTTTCCATTCCTTCTCTCGATCATAACCCTAACCCTACACACTCCTTCCTTTCAGATCTCTAAAATTCTAATTTATTCCATTAGCAATCAAATCAAATCAAAATGGATACATCGGCCTGTATAAAAGAAGTCAATAGATCGGCCTCGGTGGCCTTTGCCCCCGAAGCGCCGTTCATTGCCGCCGGCACTATGGCCGGAGCTGTAGATATGTCGTTTAGCTCCTCTGCGAATCTGGAAATCTTTCAACTTGACTTCCAATCTGACGATCGTAAGCTTCCCTTAGTTGGCGCCACACCTAGCTCCGAACCGTTTAATCGGTTATCTTGGGGGAAATCTCCGACATCGGGTTCGGAAGAATTCTCATTCGGTCTCGTTGCTGGTGGCCTTGTCGATGGCAATATTGGTATCTGGAACCCTCGACTTCTTATAAGGTAAAGCACCGTTAATGATATAAATTTTCGTAGTTATTTGATCCAATCCTGAATGATGTTTTTCTCTTTTCTTTTTGCATTTGAATCTGAGAGATTTGATCGGATCGTTAGGATGCCAACAATTGAATGAAAATTTGCCATGTGATTGGCAATGTGGAAAGATAATGGTTGCTTGTTGAGTTAACCAGCAATTTAAAAAAAAAAAAAATTCTCCTGTAGGAATTAGGATAATACTTCCTCATTCCCACAAGAAGTGTAAGAACACCATTTAGATGAAACCTTATGAAAATATTTTGTACTGCATGAAGTTTCAAATGAATCTTTTACTAAAACAAATGACATTAAAACTAGTTCAGCAGCTTCTAAAGACGACTTGCCAATTCTTTTTTTGCATGCTTATGTTATGAGGGAGGATTGTTTTCATGATATTTCTGATTTTTCAAAGTATTTACGATGATGTGTCATGTGTGTTGGTCTTTTGTGAACTGGTACTGGTAATTTAGCCACTACAGAATCGATGGCCTCTTTCTTTACCTTTTTTTGTTGGTTCAAACATATTATCAATACTTATACATGAGTTTGATGATTAGTGAATGTTATTTGATGGTCATGGGATCATTATAGTTACAAAGTCTATTTCTTTTGCGTATAGAGGTTAACTGCGAACTGAATTGACGTTAACCACAAATTAAGGTTAGGTCTAGGTCTGGGCTGCTTGTATGGAAATAAAAGGAAACAGCTTAATTGTTTCTTAGAATTGTTTTTGCATATTTATTTCAATTTCAAGGGAAATGGAGACAACATGCTTGGATAACATTTTCTTGTGGGTAGCTACCGAACGTTTCTGACACAGGATTTTCTTGCCTGATCATTTCATCCTTCAAGGTCTTGGAATGATGTCTTTTAGCAGTATGCATGCTAAGCTATTGATGTTCAAACAAATCAAAAACAAAGATGCAACTGAGAAAAAGAAAAAGAAAATTACAAAATTTAATTTTGTTCACATCGTCACCTATATTCTTGTTGGTAATGGCAAATTATTTCCTTGATGATTAAATTTCATATTTGTGTTGCTTGTACTTTGTAGTGGTGTTGTTTTTATTAATTTGTTCATGATGTTGAGGCAAGTAGCAATCACTGTAGTATCTCTTTATCATTAAAGCCTTATTGGTGTTTTCGTTACTGACTACAGTCCCGAAGAAAGTGAAAGCGCCCTAATTCAACAACTATCGAGACACAAAGGGCCTGTAAGTTTCCATTTTCCGTTTTTATGATGTTACAGTTGATATTTTCTTGGCATGTGATGATAAGCTATCATGGGCGTACTCTGCATCAATATCTCCTTTCTTTCACAGGTTCGTGGTCTTGAGTTTAGTGGTCTTTCACCGAACCATCTTGCTTCTGGCGCTGAAGAAGGGGAAATCTGTATATGGGATATTGCTAAACCAGGAGAACCTACACATTTCCCTCCTCTCAAGGTAAGAATATTTAACATCACCAATCTCCATTTAGACTGCAAAATTCTGGGTTTTAGAACAATTTCACATCAATAATGTCTAAGCTGCAACCTTCTGTAAAAGATGGATAAATTATCTTAATGTTTTTGTGAACTCTTTTTTATCTTTTTAACTCACATTGTCCAGTCGGGATAAAAGGCTTGTTCTTGTTTACTCTCTCCATCCATATTGTAAGCAATACTTCCTTTTGGCACAGAACGTTTACCAACAGGCCACATCAGGAGTCCATTAAGGAAGTGAAATGGTTACATTTACATGAGGTGTCGGTCTGAGAAAACCAAACATAACTTTTAAGGCAATGTATACTTGTTACTTGTTAGGTTGTTTCGGCTAGATCACAGGGAAAGGAGGGGATGGTTAATATAAGGCGCAGATGAGAGGAAGAAGGTGTCATGCTATATATGGGAGTTTTTAGGTTTGTTATCAGGCATCAGCTTAATTCAATATGCAATATGCATAGAAGTTTATACCTTCCAAAGGACACATATGATATAATATGTATCTTCGTAAAATGCTTAACTCAATATGGGAGTTTATTAGGTTTGTTATGAGTATTACATTTATTTAAGCACCGTTGTTGATGAAGTTTAATTCATTTAGAAAAAGCATGAAATTTGACTGTTATTTCATCTGCATTCAATCTCTCTCACACACACATGCACACACACACACACATCCTCACCATATTTTAGACATCTAATAGACTACTATATGCAGGGAAGTGCGTCAGCTAAACAGGGTGAAATATCTTTCTTATCATGGAACAGGAAAGTTCAGCCTATCTTGGCATCCACTTCCTTTAATGGGACAACTGGTATGCACAAAGACCCCCATATTTTGTTAAGCTTATCCAAGTTTAGAGAGATTTATGTTATCTGTTGTCTGTTTCAGTGGTTTGGGATCTCAGGAAGCAAAAACCGATTATAAGGTAAATATATGTAATCAGATGCAAAGTTGGCATAATGAATATGTTATGTAATTAGGAACTGTTGGCCAATAACATATGAACTTTCAATTCACAGTTTTTCAGATTCAGTTAGAAGACGATGCTCTGTTTTACAGTGGCATCCTGATTTTGCCACTCAGCTGATTGTTGCTTCAGATGATGATAGTTCGCCTTCTTTGAGGGTAATGAGTTGTGCTTTTATTTATGTTTCTCCAACTAACAATGTTGTTATTGTAACTTACCTTTGCTTTGGCATGCAGATATGGGATATGCGGAATACAATGTCACCATTGCGAGAGTTGGTAGGTCACAGTAAAGGTATGCTAAATTGCTATTTTTAGTAATTTCAGTTTTCAGTAATGTCTATTTTTAGTTTTCTTGCTCTTTACAAATGTGCTCCCAACTAAATGGTGTACCAGGTGTGGTTGCAATGTCGTGGTGTCCCAGTGATAGCTCCTATTTGCTTACCTGTGCTAAAGATAACCGCACTATTTGCTGGGACACTGGTTCTGCTGAGGTCTGTAAATCTTTCTCTTAGTTTTTTAACAGTTTGATGATTTTACTTTGTGAATGCTAGTTTCTGGTTTTTCTAATGTCTAAGCTACTTTGATGTCTTGATGCAGATTGTCTCTGAACTTCCAGCTGGAACCAATTGGAATTTCGATGTACACTGGTATCCAAAGATACCAGGAATCATATCAGCATCGTCATTTGATGGGAAAATTGGCATTTATAATATTGAGGTCTGTTATGTTGTACCTATCCATGTTTGTTTATCATTATTTTTCTTGCAAAACTGATTTGTATCCACTTAAGTAATTCAAACAGGTATATTTACTTATACTATACTAATGAACATCAATGCAGCATATGTGAACAGTTACCTACTGGGATTTTAGAAGCTGTTAAATTCAATCTGGCCATGTTTAATCTTCATATAGGTTTTGGTTTGATATTGACATGTTCTTTACAGACTATTGTGATTAAAGATAGCAGGCTTACATGTTAGCTGGGGAATCATGAGTTTTATCTACTAACTGTTTAAGAAGCTTACATCTGTGTTTTTCTATAGGCTTGTGCTCGATATGGTGCTGGTGAGAATTACTTTGGCTCAGGTAATGTAGCTCTTTTTGTTAGAGATGATACTCTATACGATGTAATGATGTTAAAATATTGTACATATTTATACATCTTTTAGTTATTAAATCTCTGATAATTATTTGTAGTTAATAATGACTAGTAAGATTAGGCATCAATATACCTTCTTTTGAGTGTTTTTAATTGTCCCCAATAGAAACTATACTTTCATGGACAAGTCATGACCACGTTCATATTTGAGCTATTGTAGCGGATTTTTGTTGCTCATTCAATTTCCACTTGTTTCTTGATTGCATCTCTGTAAGAACATGGTATTTAGTGTTTACTTGCAGGATTCTTCTTGTCAACCTTCACTGTTTATATTAAACAACTCTGAAACATATTTCATGAGTCAGACTATCCAATGTTTTATCAACAAACAATGGAGTACAGTGCACTAGTTGAACTGGAACCACCTACCTCCACCAAGCTGGGAGTAAGGTGTTCAAGCGTTGTAAGAGGTCCATACTTGTAAAAAAGAGAGATTAGCTTAAAGAATATAAAGAAATGAAAAAAAAAAGAATCTTGAACAGCTAGTTGATGATTATTGATGAAGTTAAGTGGAAGAGTTGAGAATAATCTAGTATTAGACCCCTGCTATGCATTTGTCTTGAATACAGTGCAGGTAAAATGCATTTCATGTAGGTAATCGTCTTTTTACCTGCATCCTTCTCTTCTACACGGTTACTGGGTATCATCTTTTAGCACCACATCTAGTTAGGATAAAATTATTACTTAAGATGGTTGCTAAAGGTTGAAGCTTGTCATCAAGGAGCTTCTGATGATGGCAAAATAATCTTTAATCGTGTAAATCCCTTATTTTTTCTCCTTGCTTCCCTTTCCATTCTGTATTATTCTCTTTGGAGCTTTGGTATTTTTCAAATATTTGTTCTTATGTGTAACTCTGGACTATTTATATCTGGCCACTGCTGTGCAGCACCTTTAAGAGCCCCAAAATGGTACCAACGTAAAGCTGGAGTTTCTTTTGGTTTTGGCGGCAAGCTTGTCTCTTTTCACTCAATTGGTTCTTCAGGACCTTCAGAGGTATTTTGTAGTGGGTATTCGCACTGCCTCTTTCCTACAATGAGCCTATGATCTCAGTCTTTCCGGTTCTTCAGGTTAACGTGCATGACTTGGTTAACGAACACAATTTAGTGAACACCTCATCTGAATTTGAAGCTGCAATGCGGAGTGGAGACAGATCTTCTTTAAGAGTTCTATGTGACAAAAAATCTCAAGAGTCTGAGTATGTTACCATAAGAAGAACGAGTTTCATTTTCTTCCATATCTTCATCGTTCTGAATTGTCTGAATATGTTTTCATGTCTGAGCAGATCTGAGGATGATAGAGAAACATGGGGATTCTTGAAGGTGATGTTTGAAGACGATGGAACCGCAAGGACAAAACTTCTAAACCACCTTGGCTTTAGTTTGCCTGCAGCAGAAGTCAACGAGAATGTGCAAGATCTGTCTCAGGATGTAAGTTCTCTCAGCTTTGAAGAACACGAAGCAGCTAAAGAAGGATTTGTGGGTGGCAACCTGCAAACATCTAATTCCCCGACTGATAACGGGGAGGATTTTTTTAACAATCTTCCAAGTCCTGTCTCGACTCCTGGAAGGAATACTGAAGAATTTGCTCCCAGTGTGGATGAGCCAACAAAGGAAAGTGATTTACAAGGTGGGACCAGTGAACCTTCATTTGATGATGCTGTACAACGGGCTCTGGTTGTTGGGGATTACAAGGGAGCTGTTGCGCAATGCATAGCTGCAGATAAGATGGCAGATGCTTTAGTTATTGCACAGGTTGGTGGTGCATCTTTGTGGGAGAGCACACGTGATCAATACCTTAAGAAGAACAGTTCTCCTTACTTAAAGGTGATCCCCCCTTCACTTTCTCTTTGCCATTTAATTTTTTATACTTATCATTGCCAAGTTAGCTTCTGATTTATCTGGGATTCAATTTTATTTTCTTGAACACAGGTTGTTGCTGCAATGGTTAATAATGACCTTGTTAGTCTAGTAAATACCAGGCCAGTGAAATCCTGGAAGGAAACACTTGCTCTCTTATGCACTGTAAGTTTTCTAGATTACTATAAAAGCTTATAAATTATGAGATACTGGAGCAACTCTTCTAATTATGCCTGTTTATGATAATCTTTTTCTTTTGACTCTCTCTCTCTCTCTCTCTCTCTGTGTGTGTGTGTGTGTGTCCTCTTTATCATTCATATGCCTTGACAGTTTGCACAAAGGGAGGAGTGGACTTTGCTTTGTGATACCCTTGCCTCTAGACTCGTAACTGTTGGTAATACGCTAGCTGCGACTCTCTGTTATATATGCGCTGGGAACATTGATAAAACGGTGGAAATCTGGTCGAAGAATGTCACATCTGAGAACAACGGAGATTCCTATGTTGAACTTCTTCAGGTAAGCATGCGCGTGCTACCATATGTTGAAAGTTTACGGTCTGTTCGTCTGGGTTACTATCAGTTGTTCTATTTCTGTTTCTGAGAAGAGTTTGGTTGACACTTATTTGGGAAAAGATACTTCTATCTTATGCAAGCTGAAAAGTAATAATAAATATGTTGCTATTTGAAAAGGTGAACAGTAGAAAGGATAAGAGGAGAAAAAAGAAAGATTAGAAACAAGGTTTAATCAATTCATTCTTGGTCCTTGGGTCTAGAGAATTGTTAATTCTCTCTTTTTTCTTGTGTTAGGATTTAATGGAGAAGACTGTGGTTCTTGCTTTAGCAACTGGACAGAAGAGATTCAGTGCTTCTTTATGCAAACTTGTTGAGAAGTATGCTGAGATATTAGCAAGTCAAGGACTTTTGACAACGGCTATGGAATATTTGAAGCTAATGGGCACGGAGGATTTATCTCCTGAACTTGTGATCTTAAGAGATCGGATAGCCCTCTCCTCTGAACCAGGTATGCATTATGCTAGATTGCTATTAACTATATCACACCATTTTGTTCTTAATGTTTCAATAATCCACCCTGTTTTAGCTGTTGCCGAGGTTTTTTATTACCATGAGCGATCACTAATAGAACTTCGTTTATAAAACCACAAGGGTTGTGGCGTACTGGTTAAGGCCCCGGGGGATGTGGTGGAATATCCAATCTGCCCAGGGTTCTAATCCATACAACAATTGTGGCCACTGAGGTTTAATCAGGGCTGATGTCTTACAGTCATAATTTGCCAAGGGATTAGTTAGGCATAGCCTAGGACACCCTTCCTAAAAAAAACTTCGTTTATAAAATTGTATCTGGGGTTTCTCAAACCACTAGATTTTCCCTGAGATGAAAACTAATGCTGTTTGAATGGGTGTCCTGATCATACATACATTGGCTCTGCTAAGCTTATCAGTGAACTTGTTAGGTTGTTTTGTATTTGTTTAGGCAACATGGGCCGAGTACCAATGTTCTTTATATGTTTGAGTAGGCAATATTGTGCTTAGTGGCTGTTGCTTATTCTGTTTGGTTTTGTTTGCAGGGAAAGAGACAACTGAGTCTGTAGATTATGGTCACTCTCAACCGCAAATAGGAGCTGTATATGGTGCAAACCAGCAACCAAACCCTGTGGTTGAGCCCCCTCGAAACTATTATCAGGTGTTCTTGACTCTACCTGGTCATTAATATATATACACACTCCCGACAGTGTATTCACAATCTTCCATTGAAGGGAGATATTATACAATGAGAACCATATATTTCAGAATCCTATTTCTTTTGTTGATGGACTTTGTCTATTCGTTTTCCTATGCAGGATGAGAGCTCTTATCAACGTGAAAACTATCAACAACCTCCTGGTCCTTTATACAATTCACAATTTCAACAGCCACAACAACCTTCCATGTTTGTTCCATCTCCTACAGCTCACGTTCCACCGGTACGTAAATAATTGAAAAATAAGCATTCCAAGTTGTGTTAGTGACACTAGTTTTTTATCAAACATTCTGGAGGCTCTTTGACCTTTTCCTTCTCTATTATGTTGCTACTTTGGACTTTCATGGTTACTGCAGCATTCCAACTGATTTCAGTAATTTTAGCGGTTAAACTTTTTATCTGCGTTCTTTTAGGCGGGCTTCAATCCACCTCCGGTTACAACTCAACCTGCTCCCAAAGTCTTTGTTCCTTCAACCCCTCCAATCATGAGAAATGCTGACCAATACCAGCAGCCTCCCACCTTGGGTTCTCAGTTATATCCTGTATGTAATGTATATATAATTTTTTATTATTGGTTATAAATTGTATATTACTAAAATCTCACTATGCATACCAGTCTCAGGTGAATGCTAACCCTGGTTACCAACCTGGACCACCGGGACCTGCTTCAATTGGTCCTGTTCCATCTCCAATGGTTCCAACGGGTGGGCCAAAGATATCACAGGGTGTGACCCCACCAGTGAGGGGATTTATGCCTGTTAATAATACAGGATTGCAAAGAACTTCCTCTGCTCAAATGCAACCGCCCACTCCTCCACAGCCCGCTGCACCTCCTGCAGCCCCTCCAACTGTACAGACAGCTGATGTGTCAAATGTACCAGGTAATATCGTTATTTATTTGCTAATTTGTTGTTAACTTGATATCTGCTCTGTGTTCTGTTGATAATGTTTATACTTTACGTTTTAAAGTCAACTGTGTGCTTTTGTTATCTGTATTAAAGATATATCATGATTTGAAGTTTTGGTAAAAGCTAATATAAATGTTGGAAATTCTTGATTCAGGCCCGCAAAGGGCAGTTATTGGAACATTGACGAGACTTTTCAACGAGACATCAGAAGCATTGGGAGGGTCAAATGCAGTTCCAGCTAAGAAGCGAGAAATTGATGACAACTCGAAGAAAATTGGTGCCTTGTTTGCGAAACTAAACAGTGGTGATATATCGAAAAATGCTGGTGAAAAGCTTGTGCAGCTGTGTCAGTCGTTGGATCGTGGTGACTTTGCTACTGCCCTCAAGATTCAGGTATGATTGTAGAAAAGTCGTGTAATGAATGTGAAAAAACGGAATAAAAATGAATGTGTTGTGTGGCACAGGTGGATCTTACGACTAGTGACTGGGACGAGTGCAGCTTCTGGTTAGCAACGCTGAAACGGATGATCAAGATTAGGCAGACCGTCAGATAAACCAAGGTTAAAATCTCATATTTGTACACAAGAACTTGGTGGTCTAGCAGCAGAGAGTTTAGTTCTTGTCGTTTCATATTTCTTCGTGATCCGAGGATATTGGTCGGCTTTCATTATTTATTTCTTCTTACTTGTTTGATTTTTATAAAGCAGTTAGGTCCCAGGAATGGATGATGATGATGATGATGATGGATTTATTGGTGTTTTTGGTCATTTTATTGGTGTATGAAGAAGGCTAGAATTGGTTTTCTTGATTAATAGATAACATGATTTTGAAACAAATTTTGGAAGTTTGGTTTTTGTTGATTGAATACCATTTATTATATTAGTACCACTTTTCTGCCAAGGGTAAGTGAAGGGCTCGAATCCAGGACCTATTAGTTATTGGGCAAGTCTCCCTGCCCCATTGCCAACTGAGCTACACGCCATAGGCAGTCAATCATGCACTATTAATGGATCCACAATTTCATTTTTATCTTATTCAAAAACTAGAGTTGATGAGTTTGATTCTTACTTCATAGATCTGTTCTTATTTATCATAGAATTTGAATAGTTGATCACCATTCATCCAATTTGATACTGTGAAATTATGTCGTTTTGGGACTCAAGGGACAACTAAGAGCATCTCCAATGGAGGTTCTTATAAAACCTCATTTTTTACTCTTTTTGTTGTCAACTCATCTCTAATTCATCAAATTAAGAACTCTCTTAAATGTCCACAATGATAGATCTTATAAGAACCTTCTTTTTGTAGGTCCCATTGATTCTTTCAACATCAATAATAATTAAATAGGTTAAATTAGTAATTATAAAGTAAACAAAATAATATAAAAATAAAGAAAATGTCGCTTCTTACAAACTTCATGTTAAGAACCAAGGTTCTTATTTAAGAACTTAAAGAAGTTTGAGTTTTTATAAGAACTCTCCACAATGATAGTTCTTACAAGACATTGCACTTTTTACTTGTAAGAACCTTGCATTGGAGATGCTCTAACCTATAGGGATTTCGTTGCTAAAACTGATACCATGTAAACCGAAAGGTTTCGAAGTGATTATTTGAGGAGAGGGTTAAAATGGGTATTTTATATTATTAATTTTTTTATAAAACATACAAAACAAACAACAATCGATCACAATCCAAACATACATCATAATGCACACAAAAGTTTTAGCCCAGTCAAAATTTATCAGAAAAAAGAACATACAACCTCTAAGATTTTGTAGAATTAGTATGAGAATCGAGCCATGTTTGCACCATGATCATGGATTCTTCAGGCTTGTACCATGCCACTGAATGACCACCATCCTACCAAAGCCAGATATTAGTCATTCATTAGTTAAACTTAACAATTAAGGGGGTGTTTGGTTGGGGGTATTGAGGGGTAAGGAAAGAGAATGATAATGAAAACTGTTGTTTGGTTTGATATAATATAATGAGTCAATTACCCCAAACCCATTAATTTCCATTCCTGACCAAATTGGGGGGAATGAAAATCTTATTCCCGTTCAGTCATCTTTTCTCATGCGTCCCTTCATTTCTCGACGTTGAATGAAAAATAATTTTTATTTTCATGTTGGACCTCACATATAATCATTTTTTATTAATATATGGATTAATAATCACTTGTCACAAGCAAGTTCTTACCTTAATAGTCGCATATTTCAAAGAGTATTTGGCTTTTGAGTATGTCTTTTGGTATCTACATCACAACAAAATGGATTTCAATTGTATTAGATTTTCAAAAAATCACTGAATTCGTAAAACGACCATTCTCGCTACAACAATATATCGTGTTTTTAGGATGCCACAAATATCTAAGCTTTATAATAAACGTATCCTATGTAAAGACGTTGTAATATGTTTATAGGACGCTTTGGGGCGTCTTAAGTAGCTTTTAGGACACTTTTGACCTAAAGTGTCGTATTAGTTTTTTTTATGGGACACTTTTGAGAAATATCCTATAAACATATCTTTTTATAGGACACATTTTTATACGATATTTTTTCTTCATAAAATGTCATATTAAAAAACTAATAAGACACTTTATTTCAAAAGTGACTTAGGAAAACAATTTAAAGCGTCCAAAAACGTTCTATAAACTTAATGCTAACACTTTTCATTAGACACATATATATTTGGTCCTATAAAACAATCTATTATAACACTCATATATTTGCGAAATCCTATAACCCCGATTGTCTATTTCATCAACTCAGGCAAAAAATAATTACAATTTTTATCGATAAAATCAAAATTATTGTAGCATAAACAAACAATTTCTAGAAATAATGCTTAATCAAGATGTCTAAAAGCAAAAAGAACTTGAACTCACCCTGCAATTTGAGTTCGAACGAACCATGGTTTCCACGAGATTTCGGTTCTAAGAGCGAGAAGACCTATCCATTGCCTCGTGCCAACGTATGGAAATGTCATATCATGATCACCACTGCAACTCAATTTAACGTGGTTCTAAATATACGATTATAAAAGAAACCAAAACTAGACTTTCGTACGTATTTGGTTTCCACGAGTGGATTAAAGCTCGAAACTAAGTTAATTATAAGTTATAACCAATTACGCAAGCGAGCCTAAGTGGGGTTCGATCTTTTTTCTTATATAACGAGCACAAGGGAGATCAAGAGAGATTACTTGATGATCAAAGCTTGACAGTTTTTGGTAAGAAGTTGTTTATGAGAGGCCAAACTGCTGAAAATATCGTGCGAGTAATATATGGTGTCGTTTTTCCCATATAAAGCACGAATGCTCGTGTTCGTGAACAACCAATTGTCTGCCGTTCCCTGCACATCACACGATAAATTTACGTTAAAAATGGTAGACCTCAGCTCTGATACCATGTGAAGATATATAGAACTGTACAGTGTCAAGCTAATGCGGCCGGGACTCTAATATATCTAAAAGAACTGTACAATGTCTAGCTGAAGTGGGACTCTAACAGATATCATTGTCAATTATTAATGTTTGATTTAGAATATATGACAAATTAACATACCTCACGAATGTGGAGAGCTTGTCGAACCGTTTTCGTGTTTGCCCAAATATTCGAATACAGATAAATGGATTCCTAAAGGAGAAGGTAGAAAAGGTTGTTAATCTAAGATATATAATTAGAGAAAAATGCGTTTAATGGGAGGGTTTAGAGTTTACTCGACAAAATGCTTTCGGATCTTGTATATTACAAACCGGGTCTAAGATGTTAGCTACGTTAACTCGAGCAAGGCACTGCAATTGAAAACACGCTTACGTTTATTCATAATGAATAAAGATCTTTTGTCAATCCCACTCATTATTTAATTTATTCTCTCTCTCTCTCTATAATAAAGTAATGACATATTTTTCACATTGAATTTAGGGATAGGAGACGAGCGGAATTCAATTCAATTGACTCACCTCATTTACGCGTTGGAGACTATTCAAACACAATGTGTTGTTTGGATCTAAGTATACATATTTTCCTGCACAATTTTCTTTCGCTGACTGAAAAAAATAAAAAGCTTCAAAATCTTTTGAATTACGTAGTAATTAAATGACTCAAAATGCATGCGTATGTACGTACCTCATAGATTTCATCGTCTATAAGTGAAGATCGATAAGCAAATTCAACTCTCGAATTGAAATCTATCAACTTATCCGTAAGAGGGTTCACGATCAAGAAACCCTACACCGAAATGAAATCCAAACACATGAAATATGAAGCAATTAACAAAATGTTCATGTTATTAAAGCTGAGTCCCTTTTTTTACAAATCCAATAATTCGTACAAACTTACAAATTAGTTTTCGTGTTTTGTTTTTATTTCACATATAAAATGTGAAAATGCAGTGTTTATACACTGTTGTTTCATATATTTTGCACACAAAAAACAGTGTTGAACACTTCCACAACGCATGAAAACTGGTTTGTAAGTTTGTATGATTTATTGGATTTGTAAATGATTATGTTGTCTATGCAAGAGATATATATGGAGTTACTTTGATGTTCAATTTTGGTTGAACCTTTCGTTTGTTGCCTACAAAAATAAAGAGAATGTTTCACGGCCCGTAATTTGGCAACATTTTAAACGAGTTGTAAGAAGTTGTTTTAACTGAAAAACGAAAGTTACCATCGTATATTCTTGAAACGACATTTGGGATGATAAGTCCCATGTAAGAAATCCCCGTAATGTACAATGGATTACTGAGAAACGTAGGATGATGCATGAGCCACTGCAACCAAATTCATGAAAAACAAAATCATATATCAAACAACCAATTATTCTAGATGAAAACTTCATTTTAAATACAATTTCATATATGAAACAACACATGTACAAATGCAGTTTAACATATTAAACTTCTTATGTGTTACATGAAAACTAGTTTGTAAGTTTGAACGAGTTATTGGATTTGTAAAAAAAGGAATATATATATATATATATGCCAATACTATTTTACAAACCAGTAAAATCTAACAAACCGTACAAACTCTTGTTTTCAATGTTTAATTGTATGAAATTGTTTCTGAAAGTGTTTCATATGACGAAATTGTTTCATATAATTCTTTTTTTGATGAAATTGTTTCATATATTTTTGTTTTTATATAACAATGAAACAATTTCATTCAATTCTCACTTTGATCAAATTTGTTTCATATATTGTTGATTAATCAACCTTTATATATTTTTGATGAAATTGTTTCATGTATTATTGACTAATCAACCCCCATAATAAAGAAAAAGTGAAGAAAAAGAAAAAATATGATTGGTTGAACGTGGTTTGTACGGTTTGTTAGATTTCAGTAGTTTGTTATATATATATATATATATATATAGAGAGAGAGAGAGGTAGGTTTTAGAGGAAAACCTCAAAAAAACGAAAAACTAAGGAACACCCTAGTAACCGTTTATTTGGACGGTATACACAAGTGCATACAAGTAATTGAAGTTGTTTTTTGGTTTTTATGCACATGTAAATGTTACAAATGACTTTTATGCACATGTGCATACCGTCCAGAAGGACGGTTACCATGGTGTTCCTCAGTTTATCAGTTTTTTGCAGTTTTTCCCTAAACATGACCATATATATATATATGATACAAATCAAATACAAACCATGTATTTGTTGCACCTCTTACAAACCAATGTGCATATATGCATAATATGAGATGCATATATGTATTATCCCATACGAATGTATGTCCATTATATGTATATATTCTTGCACGTATGCATATGCATATGCATATGTATATGCACAGTGATTGTTTATATATGCACACTGTGGTTGGTAAGGTGTGCAACAAATGAAAGGTTTGTATTTTACGCAACCCCTCTCTCTCTCTCTCTCTCTCTCTCTCTCTCTCTCTCTCTATATATATATATATATATATATATATATATATATATATATATATAACCTCCCATTTTAATGATCACATTGATAAAAAAAGACGGTTAATATTATTTACTTGTTAAATTGTGACTCTCTCTCTCTCTCTCTCTCTATATATATATATATATATATTATGTACATTTACCTTTCTTATAAAATCATAGGCATGAGTAACTACAAGCGAATCGCTGCTCCTTGACGATTCCGATGTTTTGGCATATGAAAATCCGGTGCCAACGGGGAGATCTATGAATATGATGTTAGCCGTCTACAACATACCCAAAACATTTAGAAGATTGTTGCAAGATTTAACTCGAGTTGTGATTCGAGCTGAGCCGAGCCAAGCCAATCATATGCAGGTAGTTCATATTTCATAAAAAACGTAGAGTAAGGAATTCAAACCTTTGTCCATGAATACGGGTTCAATTCCAATTTTACTTCACTTCTATTTGCATTTGCATATATGAAATTAAGTGGACCTATAACAAAAACTTCATCAAATATATATATATATATATATATATATATCTTGTATTGTTACGAACGAGAAAATCTACATATCATATTCGGTTCGTGTTTTCTAATTGCAAAACTGATTTCTTAGATTTTATTTGATGATATGAAATCTGTAGCGTCGCTTCACATATGCATCTTCCAATAGATATTTTGGATTTTTTCAATTGATTCACATATGAATCTTCCCTTAACCTTCTCTTCTTATCTTTTGTCACCATATTTAACATTTTTATTTTAATCGGCTTTATATACTTCTCACGATATTTATCCTTATTATTTAAACTGGCTATATATGTAGAATAAATCTTCAAGTTTAAGCATGATTCTAGGAATTATGCTCATATAACCTTCTTTTTAGAAAGAAAACATAGTTGGAATTATAATTACAAACCAGAATTTTGGATGCAGTACCAATAATCATGTACAATGTGCAATGTTTATATATTTTAATTATATCATCTTCACATCTATACATACATACATACATATAATAAATAAGTAACTAGCATGCCACGTGTCGTCTTCTATCCACGTTCTCTTTGAGTATATTCAAATTATTTAGTAACTAAAAACAAAAGGAAATATATTGTTACCGATTTGATATAGAAAGGGAATAATGGCAGAAGTTCCTGGACCACCAGTGAGATAAAGAAGCAATGGATCTCGATGCGGATTTCTTTCAGACTTGACAAAATAGTAGAATAATTGCACTTGTTCCTTTTCTCCAACTCCAATATAACTACCAAAATCAAAATATGCAAATATCATTACAACTACAATTTTCCATTTCCTTTAATTTGTTATATATAATTATTATATTTTTTAATCAAGTACCCTTAATAAATAAATATATAATTATTATATTTTTTAATAATTGTACCCTTAATAATAAAAGAAGCAATGACTTTTTCCATCTCATATTTAAAACTAGACGTTATTTACTTTTAAAAGTTAACAATTATTTCAAGACCAATAAATATAAAAATAAAAATGCATATACTTGTTTTGAAACATATGTTTTTCCTTAATAAAAGAAGCAGCTGATGCCTTTCCTTTACCACCATAGATTTAAACAAACCACCTTAATTTCCGAACATAGAAGAAAAAACATGTATTATATAATACACATTCTCTTTTTTTGTGGTTTATATTAAGAGATCGTTTACTTAACGTTTATCCGATAAATACTTGTTGGTAATAATTAACATTTTCACTTAACTAAATACCCAAAGTTTGACTTTTACTTGCAGAAATACCCAAAATCTCGTTGGTTTTGTAAGAATACCCACTTTTTTCGCGATAGAACCAGCGATCGCGGACCCAGCCGAATTGGCGCGGATGGGAGGCCGCGATGATACTCACAAATTTCATACATTTTGATTTCAAATTTACATTTCCAACCCCCATACTTATTTAGTTAATTTACTTTATACCTTTTAGTTTTATATTTTTCATTTTACACTTTTATTATATTAACACATATAATCGTATAGTAACTAAAATACGTTAAAAATACGTTTTAATTTTAACAAGTTACACCATTGTAATCGTCTCTTCGATACCTTCGAAATGAACCCAATATTGAATATTTTTGGATTTAATTATTTTATTGTATATCATATATACTACATAAAAATATTTTTAATATTTAAAATTCATACATTTATAGTTAATTATTTAATTTATGGTACATCTCTTACTTTTTCAATTTTCGTTTTACACTCTTATCATAATAAGATAATAATCTTATATTAACTAAATGAAAAATAAAAAACCAAAAGGTATAAAGTAAATTAATTAAATAAGTATAATATAATTATTCATTATTGGGCTCATTTCGAAGGTATCGACGAGACGATTATAATGGTGTAACTTGTTAAAATTAAAAAGTATTTTTTTAACGTATTTTAGTTAATATACATTTATATGTGTTAATATAATAAAAGTGTAAAATGAAAAATAGAAAACTAAAGGTATAAAGTAAATTAACTAAATAAGTACAGGGGTTGGAAATGTAAATTTGAAATCAAAATGTATGAAATTTGTGAGTATCGCTGGACAAAGATCCCCATCGCGGCCTCCCGTCAGCGTCAATTCGACTGGGTCCGTGATCGCGGGTTCCATCGCAGAAAAAGTGAGTAATTTTACAAAACCAACGAGATTTTAGATATTTCTGCAACTCAAAGTCAAACTTTGGGTATTTTAATTAATTTCTTTTTAAACAAACCACCTTAATTTCCGTACATAGAAGAAAAAACATGTATCATAATACACATTCTCTTTTTTGTGGTTTATATTAAGAGGCCGTTTACTTAACGTTTATCCGATAAATATTTGTTGGTAATAATTAACATTTTCACTTAACTTACCGAGTAAGATTTAAATTCCTACCAAAGGGCCTTTGGTCTAGCTGTATGTGAGCAATTTTCCTCCTAGGAGGTCAGGGGTTCAAACCTCACCAAATGTGAGGAGGGTATGTGAGTTTAGTTGTTGCATTTGCCGTATATAAATATTATATACTTAAAAAAAAGATTTAAATTCTTTTAAGACGACATTGTAGGCAATATTTTTATCTGGTAAGCAATTATCAGGTAAGAGTAATTACTGTCTAAACATTTAGTAAACAGTCCCTAAGATTGATAGATAACCATAGATTTACTTTGATCGATCTTCTTTAATAACATACGCTATAACCAATTGAAAACCCTAATCGAACATTTTGTGGGTAAAAGGGTGGGTTTGAAAACGTTTTTGAATGAAAATAGTGAAGCAGAAAGGTACAAACCCGGTTTGGAGAGCGAAGGGAAGTTCGCCGGAAAATCCAGGGAGGTTTCCGACGATGGATTTCGAATGTGAAAGCGGTAGCATGTGGGATTGCAGTATCAGCAGCAGCAGCAGCAGGAGGACGATGAAGGGAATCCGCATTTCGCCTGTTGCCTCCATCACACCTTCACATCATGACCTGTATGTATCCTATATATATTTTTATTATTAGAAAACAATCTAAACGTATTATTTGTCAAAAAAATATTATTAAACTAAAGGTTGAGTTGATTTTGTTTTTATATTCTTTTAGATGTATGCAGATAATATAATAATAGAAAATTAATTAAATTACCCTAAGGTGGCGTTTGGTTCGCAGAATATTTTTGGATGAAATGAAATCTGTCAAAGGAATTTGACTTTGGAGGAATTGGAATGGAATGTTGTCAGGTTTGACCAGCTGTTTGGTTGACAGAATTGGAATGAAATCTGTTAAAGGAATTGGAATCTGTCTGTTTGGTTCACATAATGTAGCTTTGGAATTGGAATGAAAATTGAGTAAATGACCAAAATACCCTTTTGTAAACCAAGATAAAAATAAACATAACTGAAGCATAACCAAACATAACCATGAGTCCAAACAAATAAAACAAGCAGGTAAGAAACAAACATCACTTTGGATCGATACTATGAAACACAAATTCAGATAAAAGAAATGGTCGATGACCTGGCTCTCAAAGTGCGAACATAGACAAGTTTATTTACACGCTCGATTACTCCACACACAGTTGCCACAACTTCACCCTCAAGCTCCGTCGTTCCATGGCCCCTAAATTATTACAACAATATTAGAAATTGGAAACAGAAAAAACACAGTTCTCGAAGTTCACCTTGCTAATAATTTTCTACATCGTTACTCGAAGTTCAGAAATCAAAATACAAATACAAATACAAGATACACATATTTGAAGGTAATTAGGGTTTAGGATTACTTGAGAACGCCGTCTTCTTGATTAACAGGAATGGTATCGGCGACGGTGACAGAAGCATTAGAATTGGTTCCCGATGAGAGAGATTCCAATAGTTCCAGTGCTCTTTGCAGCCTCAATTTCTGCGTTTGATTCAATGATAACTCGATACCTCCCATCTCTGTGATATTTCTTCGAATCTGTTATGAAGAAAAGAGAGATTGCAGAACCTGCGTTTTCTTGCTGTGTGCAATGGAGAAGACGAAGAGAGAGCAGATCAGGTAGGGCAAAGGGTGATTTTGGAATTATCAAAATATATAATTCCATTCCATTGAAATACCTTGTCTTTAGGATGGAATGTTAAATGGCTTATTTATGGAATTCAATGGAATTGTAGTGATTCCATTTGCACAAAAGATTGAACCAAACACTGGAATGGAATCTGGTCAATGGAATGTCACATTCCAATTCCACCAGATTCCATCACTTTCCAGTGAACCAAACAGCACCTAAGTTGACAAACGATTAAGTGAAATGTCCAAACTCTATCTAATTTTATGAAAATACCCAAAATTTCCGTGAACACGGACTCCTTTTTGAGAATTTGATTTTTGTACGTGAAATTGATTTTTGGTCCGTGAAAATGATTTTTGTTCCGTGAAATGATAGTATATTAAATGGGGTTTTTGATTTATTAGTGTGGAGATTGGACTTTTTGTGAAATAAAATGCAATTTCTTTTTTATTAAATGGGTCTATGAAGAAAAAACCCATGTACAAAACATGGGGGTTGGGTTTTCCGTGAAATGATGAAGTCTATAAAAATAAGAGGAATCCAATGCTTTTCATGGACCAAAAATCCAATTCACAAAGGAGTCCATGATCACGGGAACTTTCAAGGAGAAAATGAGTATTTTCGTGAAAGTGGGGAGAGAATGGGCATTTCACTTAATCGTTGATCAACTTAGGGTATTTTAATTAACGACATTCTTATCTACAACACTACTGCCGTTCATCGGTAAGTTCGTCGTGGTTTACTTTGACGACATTCTTATCTACAACACTAGTGCCGGTGACCACCTCTCTCATCTACGTGAAGCCTTGACGGTATAGCGTAAAGAAACGTTTTATGCAGCTACCAATAAGTGCTCCTTCATGACCGACATAGTTTTGTTTTTAGGATACATGGTCTCTAAAGACGGTCTCGCCGTGGACGATGCCAAGGTCGAAGCAATACAAAACTGCCCCAACCCCGCTCCATCACGGACATACGTAGCTTTCATGGCTTGGCGTCATTTTATCGTCGTTTTATCCCTCTCTTTAGTAGCATCATGGCACCACTTACCGATTGCATCAAAGGTACCAAATTCAACTGGACCGAGGACGCTGCTGCTGGGTTTATCGAGATCAAACAATATTTGACGACGACCCCGCTCCTTGTCCTCCCGGACTTCTCACTCCCATTTGAATTTGTTAGGTTTAAATATGTCTTCAAGATTTAATATTCTGTCAAAGTCAAAGTCAATGTATATAGTCTTGTGTAAAAAGTCAATGTTTGCTAATTACCTTTCTTAGGCTTGAGGTATATAAGCTTTAGGGTTAGCTATTTTTGTAAGGCTTTTGGACATAACTCTCATATTGTAATACAGAGCCGACATG
The DNA here is from genome assembly GCA_033807775.1 of Saussurea involucrata. NCBI lineage: Eukaryota > Viridiplantae > Streptophyta > Magnoliopsida > Asterales > Asteraceae > Saussurea > Saussurea involucrata. The sequence goes on along the minus strand of CM066320.1, from coordinate 199,367,755 downwards.
AATACGATCTAAGCTTTCTCTCTCTACTCTCTCTCTCTCTAGATCTTGTATGGATTTCATGGTTGTTTGATCGTTTTGGGACACACAATTGGTATCAGAGCAAGTTATTGAAGATCTGCTGGAGAATTTACACAAATTCATCTATCAAATTTGTGAATTTGAAGAAAAATTGATCGATTTTCTTGATTTTTTCAAGAAAGTCTCTTTTTCTTGATCGTCTACAAATTTGTGTGAATTTGATCTTGTTCTTGGGCTCGTTGAATTCGTTTTTGATAGAGGAACAAATCTTATTCAAGGATCGAGAGCTAATTTCAAAGATTTGGAGTTCAATTTGAAGATTTTTCAGATTCTTTTCGGTATCATCTGTTTGTTACTTTTTCGATTATTCAGTAGATTTTTCATTATAAAGATCTTTTAATCGTCAAGCGAACATGAACCGACTTCCAGTACTGATCAAAGAATCTGATTTTGAACGATGGAGTGTTTCGTTCATCGATTTTATTGCGAGTAGAGAAAATGGATAGAATATGATAAAATCATTCTCCGAAGGTCCAATGAGCAGAAATAAAATGAAGAATGATTTTACTGAAGAAGAGATGAAAAGGTTGGAAGCTGACACGGAAGTTTCGTCCAACTTGATTCTTGCACTTCCAAAACACATCTACAAAAGTGTTGACTGTTTCAAACACAATCCAATGCTTATGTGGAACGAATTATCTAAGCGAATGCATGGATCTGAAGTTGCATTTACAAAGAGAAAGGAAGAAGAAAAGAAAGTTGGGAAAGAGGATATTGAACTGAACACGTCAGAAGCTGATAATGAAGATCTTAAGGAAAAGGTTATTGAGCTTAAGAAGAAGCTGTCTGACATGGAAAAGTTGCTAAAAGAGGAAAGAGAAAAGTTCAGAAAAGAAAAAGCTGATCGTTTGAATGACAAGAAGTGTTATGGAAAGCAAATTCTTTCTCTTTCTCAGAAAGTTTCTGAACTAGAAAAGACTTCAAATTCTGAGAAGAAAGAAAATGAAGAAAAGAAAGCTTTTGAACTCCGATGCATAAAACTTTCGAAGCAAAATTCAGACTTTGAGAAGGTTTTATTTCTTGAAAAGGAGAAATTGGAGAAGGAAAGGCTTGAATTTGAAAATAAAAGGAAAGTCTTTGAAGCGAACAATGAGAAATTGTCAAAGCAAATTTCTGAGCTTCAAAAGGAATTAGATGAAGAAAGACAAGAGCTAGAAAAGAGGAAAAAAGCTGAATTTCAAGCTAGGAGCGTTAAAGATGAATTTTCTGTTGAACGGAAGATATTTCAGCAAGAAATACGTAGACTGACAAAGAATTTGGCTGCGTTATCGACTGATATCATGAAGGAGCAGATTGTTAAGTCTGATATTCAAAAGAAGCTTGCTTTTGTGACCAAGGAACGAAATGACTTAGCTTTCAAAGTGAAGTCATTTAACAAATCCAAAAGCTATTCAGAATGTCCGATTCGTCCTTCTAATCTCTTTTATGATCACTCAATGGATAATTCTTCCAAGTCTCATTCTGCTGATCTTCCTGTATATAAGAATGTCAACATGCAATGGAGAGTAAAAGGTACGATTCCTCCAAAAGATGTACCAAAATCATCTGTTCCCAACAAGAACACTAACCTGAAAGGTAAATCTTTTGCTAAACCTAGTTCATTATATTCCGCAAACAATTTAATCAGGTTAGCACAAAAGAATATTTGTTGTTCTTATTGTGGAACTAATGATTTCATTAAAAATAATGATGCGCAATTTTGGTATGGCACTTATCATTTTCCTTCCTATAGAGCTCCGCTTAACAAGTCAGGACCCAAGACGCATTGGGTACCAAAATCTACTTAATCTGTTTTTGCAGATTTAGAAGCAAAGCGTTGAACTCTCGGAAGAAGATGTATCTGTGCATTTAAAGTTATTGGTTTCTAAACACATCAGTTTAGAACCCGTATTTCACTGTTAATGGTTTCTGAATAAATCAGTTCAGGACCCGTGCTTCAACGACTATGGCTTCTGAACAATTCAGTTCAGGACCCGTACTTCAAAGACTAAGACTTCTAAACAAATTAGTTTAGAACTCGTACTTATCAGGTTAAATCTTTTACCGCATGATCATACTTCTCAGGTGATATCCTTAACTGTCACATCTTTCTATTTCAAGGAACAAGTGGTAAAAGGTAACATTGTATTATACTTTGTTTCTACTGCTTTGAAAATTTGAATCTTTACGAATTTAATTCAATGAGATGAAATTTTCAATTTTCATTCAATGAATTAAATGTGTGCTAAAAGATGATTTTACAAGTTTTTTTTGTTATATCCGAGTTAAGATTTGTTTCAACTTTCACTTCTGATATAAATCGAAAGGTCAGCAAAACATGAATGAAATTATGCTGAATGCTCGAAATTGTGCAAATCTGGACTTATATAGAATACAATGCTCAAAAAGCCTTTTATGTCAGAATGATGGATGGAAACGAAAATATGGGGGAAGCACTATGTTTTAGAACCAAGTGATTGAGATGCTCTAAGTTTTAAATCTAATCATTTAGTTTGAAAGTTTGTGCCTGTGGCCTTTCTGGTTTGGGAGATTAAGTCCTAAGGGGTGCTCGACACCTAGTCCCTAAGGCCAACTGGTCTGGGATCGGCTGACCCAAATCCTTCTATAGAACCAGATAGAAATCCATGTTCTACTGGTACAAATGGGTTTACGATATATCGATGTGGCCTTTCTGGTTTGGGAAAGTAAGTTCTAAGGGGTGCTCGACACCTAGCACCTAAGGCCAACTGGTCTGGGACCCGCTGACCCAAATCCTGCTATAGAACCAGATAGAAAGCCATGTTTAACGGTGTATCTTATTCCTACTAAACTTTTTGATTAAAAGATGCCAATGAGCACAAAATCAAAAGATGTCAATGATGACAAAATCAAAAGATGCCAATGAGCACAGAAGAAAAGATGCCAATGCGCACACATCTCGTGAAACTTGGGGAAAATACAAAGTCGCAATAAACCTGTAAATTTGTGAAAATCCTGATTTTGGACAAATAGTGTAAGTAGAGCAAAGTATTCTTATATGTTTTAGAATTGCATATGCTTGTTGCTAATCATATTTCGCATGCTAGCACACCAAATAGATTTAATAAAGGGGTTGAAACTGAACATTTTTTTAACTTGATATGCAATGATGTCTTGTATATGAATCCAAACACATGCATTTGATTTCATTTGATTGAAAACTCTGTTAAATTTCATTAAGTTGGATTTCTTTTGTACAGTTTTTCATATGATCAAATGTTAGTAGTTATAAAATGTAGTTCAATGAATTTTATTTTCCTTGAATAAAATTTTCAACTATTGTGCTATTAATGAAATATATGCATACTTTCAAGGGGAGAAAACAAATTTCTCCAGAATTCTTATTTTGAGGGGGAGCAAGGTTTTTCATAAAGGAGGAGATTGTTCGTGATACTCAGAGACGCGACTGAAATTGAAGAAGGTTTTTGATGATCGTGATGCTCACTATCATCGAAAAAGGGGGAGAAATGTTGAATTCAATTTCATGTCAAAGAGCTTTCAAGTCAAAGACTCGAGAAAAGAAGATTTCGTCTCAAGATAGTAAAAGGGGGAGAGTTCTTCTTCAAAAGTTTGAGAGAAATCGATTGATCATCTTGTGATCTCTTTTTCTTAAACTTGTGCCACATTGTGAATATTCTTACTGAAGCAAGTTATTCTCCAATCAAAGAAAGAACAGGGGGAGAATTCTTCAAGAATTTAAGAAAAATCGATTGATCATCTTGTGATCTATTTTTCTTAAATTTGTGCTAATCTGTATCAAAATGCCTTGTGTGAAGAATCAAATTCTCCATGTCAAAGAAAAAAGAAAATATCCGTCTGAAGATTTTGTGACGATTTGACTTTGACAAGCCTTGATAAAGACCGAAGTTTTGAAGTTTCAAGAAGCCGAAGACTGCGGTTCTCAAATGTTTAAATCTTGAATCCAAGGGGGAGATTGTTAGGTTTAAATATGTCTTCAAGATTTAATATTTTGTCAAAGTCAAAGTCAATGTATATAGTCTTGTGTAAAAAGTCAATGTTTGCTAATTACCTTTCTTAGGCCTGAGGTATATAAGCTTTAGGGTTAGCTATTTTTGTAAGGCTTTTGGACATAACTCTCATATTGTAATACAGAGCCGACATGAATACAATCTAAGCTTTCTCTCTCTACTCTCTCTCTCTAGATCTTGTATGGATTTCATGGTTGTTTGATCGTTTTGGGACACACAGAATTACACTGCGATGCATCCAAAACAGGCATCGGAGCTGTACTTAGCCAATCCGGGCGCCCCGTTGCCTACTTTAGCGAGAAACTCTCCGGCTCCAGGCTTCGTTTTAGCACCTATGATGTTGAGTTTTACGCGGTAATCCAGACGGTCAAACATTGGCGGCACTACCTGTTCCATCGATAATTCGTTCTTTTTACCGACCACGACTCCCTAATGTATCTCACGAGCCAAGATAAAATCTCGGCTCGACACGCGTCTTGGCAAGCATATCTCCAGCAGCTTACATTCGTGGTGAAGCATAAAGCAGGCATATCCAACCGGGTCGCTGATGCCTGTAACACCCTAAAAACAGGGCCAATTTGAACCTTGAAGTTTACAAGGATAATCATGAAATCATCCAACTTATATACATAAGTAGAGAATTAACTACGAGGGTTTATATATACGACGATCGAATTCTTGAAATAACTCATTAATCAAATCATGTCCACCATAATTAGATTAAAAGTGGTTATCTAGGAAATTCATCCAAAGCTTCCTCGTATCTGCTAACTTCTTCTCTTATCATCGAAGGTCGAATATCAAAAGCACTCGTCCCACATCCTATTACTCCCCTGAGCTTGTACCTGGTAAGAACATTTAATTTGAACGATTAGGCTTACGCCTAGTGAGAACATCCAGATTCAAATTAAGCATTAACAACCTTGAAAATCATATATTCAAAGCATATAAACAAACCTGGTCTGTTACCATTCTTACCGTACTCGTACTCGTCCCATGATGACGGAAACATAACCAATCCCATGAATATGACTACCATTCCGAAAGTCATATCATCATATTCTAAAGCTCACCAAGAATCATCACGGATTCTAGTTCATCGATCAAACCCAAGGACTCACATTTGATCACTATACCTCTTTCTTGAAATGGAAGTAGAAATAACACCTATATATTGCCTATTTCTAATCCACTTAAAACAAACAAAAATAACAATTACACTTTGTCTATTTCACTTTTTTTCCACATCTTAATTATGAATAGCAATTCTACTTTGCCTATTCAATTATCTCAACATGAATAACAATTCTACTTTGCCTATTCAATTCGACATGAATAGCAATTCTACTTTGCCTATTCAATTCAACATGAATAGCAATTCTACTTTTCCTATTCCTCGTTACAAATACAACCAGTGCCTATAGATCCATTACACTTTTAAGTGAATATGTATAACAACATATCGCACCACCTCTCATAACATATTCAACTCTAAGAGCACCGGATAATCTAATGTACCCTCAATGTTCATTTCCTAAAAATTCTTATTTAGAAAATAATCCGAAACCTCGATCCAAAATGGAATAATAACTTAAATCGAATTTGTATTTAAAAACAAACTTATAACGGATCAAAACTTAATTTCTAGAATTAACCTATTTCCATAATTAATTTAGGTCCGACATATTTCTAAAATTAAACCAATTTGGACTCCTCGGCCCAATTTCGATTTATTTGATTCCGGACTCCTCAAAGCCCACATCAATTAATTAAATTCTAGGATTTTCGAAGCTCACATTATATTAATTCAATTTCAGAATCTTAATTGGAAAAGTTCAATTCCAGAAGATTATAACTTCCGGATCCCAATCACATGGCCCAATTTCCGGGTTTAGAAATTCCGGATCAACCACGCCCATTCCGGAAGTTAGGCAATTCCGGTCCAGAAGCCCATCCAATTCCGGGACTTAGCCCAACTACCGGAAGTGAGTTCCGAATTTCCACCCTTCGGCCCAATACCGGAAGTGAGTTCTGGATCCCAGTTAATTAAACCCATTCCGGGTCTTGCCCAATTCTGGGAGTTTGCTATTCCGGATCCATTTACGACAAGCTCAATTCCGGAAGATATAAATACCGGATCCAAATTCAGTTCCGGAACCAGTCAGTTCCGGACTTTAATACCCAGTTCCGAAATTTCTATAATACCGGAACTCCGATTTTAAACATACGATTCTCGCCAAATTAATTCTAAAAGCTCATCCAAAATCCAGTCTATTAATCAACTTAATCTCAGTACCAAAATACCAACATATTCATACATCTCAAAACATAATAGCTAAATCAAAATTTCAATTGTTAAGTTATTAAAATGAGAAGGATGAACTCACCTGGAGAAGATGAATCCCATCAATCCAAACCCTCTCTTCTCTGATTCACAATCTATGAAAGATGATTCCAACTGAGTGTTACCAAACTGATTAAGAGATTAATAGGAGAAGAATTTCAAAACCCTTACCACACACAAGAATTCAGATGAAACCTAGTTCTTCTCTTCTTCTTTCTCCTTTCTTTCTCCTCTCTCTCTCTCTCTGCTTTTCTCACCCGACTTCAAGAAATTGGATTGAGATAATATCTCAATTAAATCAAACCCATCTCTTAAGTAATCAACTTTCAAGGAATGACCAAATACACCCTCTAGTTTCATTTTCATCAATCACCTTTAAACTTTGGTTAAAATTACAAGTTCAACCCTGGAGTTTACTTTTACAATTTGTCCACAACTTAGACTATCTTACAAATAGACCCCATTTATATTAAATATAATATAATGAAATTTCGGGGTGTTACAATGCCCTTAGCCGACGTCATACTATTTTGGACGAAATGCGAGTCTCTGTACCAGGATTTGACTCTTTCCTCGATCTTTATGCCACTGGTCTGTTTTTTTCTGCCATCCTTGACAAAGTTCACGGGCGAACAAACCAATTTTGTCGTACAAAACGGGTTTCTCTTTCGTGGGCTCCAACTTTGCATCCCGGAAAGTAGCTTATGACTGAAAATTATCCAGGAACGACACAATGAAGGCCATGTTGGGCGTGATCGCACCCTCCACTTGATATCAAGTTCATATTATTGGCCCACCTTGCGTAAAGAAGTCGAACGATTTATCGATCGATGTCGTGTGTGTCACATGGCCAAGGGTGCCTCCACCAATGCCGGCTTATACCTTCCCTAACCCATTCCTACCCAACTGTGGTCTGATGTTAGCATGGACTTTGTGCTTGGACTCCCACGCACACAACATGGTTGTGATTCGATCTTTGTCGTGGTCGACAGGTTCTCCAAAATGGCACATTTTATCCCATGCAAACGTACCGCCGACGTTGTCCATGTCGCCCAACTATTCTTTAAAGAGATGTACCGTCTTCAGGGGTTGCCTACCTCCATCGTGTCTGACCGTGATCACGTTTCCTTAACCACTTTTGGCGTAGTCTATGGCGCTCGGTTAATACTACCCTTAATTTCAGTAGCACGTATGATAGGGTTATTTATTTAACCCTATTTTAGCTATATAATTCCAATTTTTGAGCCATTTTGTTATCCCATTTAAGTCGGTTTTAGTTAATTATAGTAGCTTTTACGTAAAATAAACAATCGGTGCCTTTAAGTATAAAGTTGGCCAAAAACATATAAAAATGCATGAAAAACGTCCAAAATCGCTTACTTCATATTTTGTGTATTCTAGGTTGCGTGAAGACGGTCTTTTGGAGTCCTTAAATCAAGAAGATTGCGGATAGCAACAGTTTTGGAACGAAACCGAAGACTCCAACTTTTGAGGACCGGGCTTTTGCGTTTTTGGATACTCTCAAATTGGATCGACTTTTGTGATATTCTTTTGGGCCGGCTTTATCTTAGTACTTGGGCCGAAGACATAGCATGCAAACTACATTTTGATCGGGCTTGGATCGATTTTGTTGATGGGCTTCTCCAACCGGCCCCTTTGGCAATTCGGCCCATGGATCTCTTGATCCATGGGTACAACCCATGGGTTGCCTCCTTCTCCAAGATTTGTTATTACTATATATATGAATGCTATGTATTGAAACAAAAATACCCCTGGATACTTGGTTACTAGATACATTATTAGGTACCACTTGTTACATTAGTTTGGTTAGTTAAGCTAAGCAAGTGAGCTTAGAGCCGGTTGTTAAACCGTGGCTCTTGCTCACGGTTCGAACCTCTCGGTTCAACAATAGAATAGTTCGATTACGGTTGCTGCAGATTTCCGATTGCTACTCGGTTGTTACTCTTTTGTTCATCTACTAATCTCATTTCGTTACGATAATCTTGTTGTTAATCCATTTACTTACGGTTTCATTTGCAATCTCGTCACCATTGCTTCGTTTACTCACACTACTTTCGGTTCTATTAAATACAATTTTCAATTGCTCACTTACGGTTTCATTTCTGCAGCTTATAATCTCGATATTAACCATCTACTTGCTTACCGTTTTGTTAGTTTACTCTTAATCTTTCTAATCTCGTTACTTATGGCATTCATAATCTTGTTGTCTTCCATTTCGTTTACTTGCTTTCGATTGTAGTTTGTTAACTTGTTGTTAATCTCGCCTTATTTTAATACTCACGGTTTTTAATTGCTTGTTACCATCGCTCTTCTCATCCCTTAACTCATAGTTTAGTTCGTTAATTATTGCTAATCTCGCTTTATAATTCAAGTTTATTTATTGTTCAATGCAAGTAGTTCTAATCACATCGTCGTTAGTTGTTAAAAAATGCTTTCCATTTCAAGTTTTACATTTAAAACAAGACTTTCCACTTAAATTTCAAGCCGTCGTTAACTTCTCATTAGGTAAACTTGTCGTTACTTGCATAACAAGTTACGTCTTTTTCATGCATTGTCCATCTCCATTATTTGCTTTCCAATTTTACTCATCATTTATAATTAGAAACCGAACGATGATGGGCTAAGCGTCCTAGTTCGGGGTATAAAGTGAAGTTGGGATCGAGACTAATAATTATATTGAAAGCTGTCGCGTACTGCATGATTGTCCGAAGTTATTTAAATCAATGTTATATTTTGTGGTGTATCACAATTGACCAATTGACACCCGGTTCGTTGTATCATGAAATAGTCGACGTTTGAGATAACTGAGGAATGCGGTCTCATCGCTATATTTAATTATTAATATCATCCTAACGGATCTTTATACCCTGTGCTTCTTTTTATAACTGATTTCTGTCATTAGTTGTTAACCAAACCTCTAAAATATTGTTTTCGAATTCGCCATCTGAAACTCGCTTTTACGAACTGGACTTTTAAAAGAGAAACTTTTTCACGCTTCCCTGTGGGTTCGATATCCGGTACTTTTGTACCGTTATTACTTGTTTTGAGACGATAGTAAACCAAGATGTATACTTGCGTTGAGGTTTGATTATTATCAGTTTTTGAAGGATTTGGTCTAATAAATAATACGTTTTTGGCTATATAATTTAAAGGGACAACCAAATCTCTCACCAAGTTTTTGGCGCCGTTGCCGGGAAAGCACGCTAGAAGTTTTTCTTTTGTTATAAGTAGAGTTTTTAATAGCAAGTTTTTCTACCATCTATTCAGAAATAAAAAAAATAGTGTATGTCAAGGTTGCCTCACGGTGAACTTTTCCAATTTGATCCTGACATTGAACGAACGTTTAAACAACGACGAAGAATCCAAAGAGCTAACACAATCTTAAATTCTCCAGCGATGTCTGAACATTATTCTTCTTCGTCAGATGATGAGGAAGAAAATCGCCAGTATGGTCCTAATGGGCGTCCTAATAATGAGGAAATTCCAAAAAACCGGCCAATTAATAATATTGATGATGAGGAACAAAACATTTTTTGGTTAGCTAACTCCAAAGATGGTGGTATTATGTCTTACGCCATTCCTGTTTTAACTCAGTTACATTCAGGAATTCTCAAACCAACTTTGCAAACCCACCATTTTGAGTTGAAACCAATCATGTTCCATATGTTACAAACCAACGGTCAATACGCTGGTATGGCAACAGAAGATCCCCATTCTCATATGCGGTCTTTCATGGAAATTACAGATTATTTTAAAATTCCTGGAGTTGAAGATGATGCACTGAAATTAAAACTTTTTCCATATTCTTTGATAGACAGTGCAAGATCTTGGTACAACTCCTTGAAACCAGATTCTATAGTTACATGGGCCCAAATGGCTGAGAAATTTTAAAAAAAATATTTTCCACCCACGAGGAATGCTAAGTCTAAAAATGCAATCTGTACTTTTAGACAAATGGATGATGAAGCAGTTCTTGTTGCATGGGATAGGTACAAGGAGCTTTTGAAAATGCCCTCACCATGGCATTCCGTACTGCATACAGTTAGAGACGTTTTACAGTGGTTTAAACATTACTGCAAAACAAATGCTCGACGCTACTGCAAACGGAGCTTTTACCTCTTGTACCTATAATGAAGGATATGACATCCTTGAAAGAATTTCAAACAACAATGGTCAGTGGGCTGATCCACGTGCATTGCCAGTTAGAAGGACATCAGGAGTGCAAGATCCCGATGCTTACGCATTAATATCTACACAGTTAAGTGACATGACATCTTTGATTAAAAATCTTAATGCTGTGACACTCAACCCTGTTGCACCACCTCCTACTGTCCAGTCTATACAATGCACATACTGTGGTGATGGCCATAATTTTGAACATTGTCCTGGAAATCCTGAGCATATCAACTACGTTGGTCATAATAGTCATAATAATAATAATAACAATAACAAAGGAGGTCCCTTATCTCAAACTTACAACCCTGAGTGGAGGAACCATCCCAACTTTTCATGGCACAGTCCATCTTTAAATCTGCAACCACCAAAATTGCAAGGTCAAAACCAGCAATTTCAGCACAGACCTCAAAACAATCAGCACACAAATTCTCAAAATAATCAACATGCTTTTCAAAAGTCAAACCATCATGCCAAGTCATCCACTTCCTTGGAAGCAATGATGAAGGAATTTATGTCCCAAACTTAGGCATCCATTAAAAATCTGGAAACCCAAATGGGTCAAATGGCTTTAGAAATGAATAAACGTCCTCCCGATTCTTTGCCTAGTGACACTGAAACACCCCCAAGAATCGGAAAAGAGCATGTAAAAGTTGTAACTTTGAGGAGTGGTAAGGATTTACCAGAAAATTTACAAAAAGATTTTAAAAACCCAGACAAAGCAGAGCCAGAAAAGAAAAACACAGTTTCAAGCTCTGCTCAGTCTAGTGGAAATATTGGAACAAGTAACATCATTGTGCCCAATAGTTCCACTACCATTCCCATTTTCCCACTGTTAACTCCTGATAAACCCAAGAAAGATTCACAAACCAAAGAAAAGCCTGTTGTGGATGTGTCACAAGCTGGTGACAGTCCCAAAGTCCCTAGTGATATTAGGAAAGACAACACCTCACCTTCAACACCAACACCTACTCTTCAAAAGACTACACCTCCTACTACAGTTCCTCTTTACATTCCTTATCCGCAAAGAATGAGAAATGAGAAAGAGCAATTTCAATTCAAGAAGTTTTTAGATGTTTTTAAACAGTTGCATATAAACATATCTTTGGTTGAATCCATTGAACAAATGCCAACCTATGCAAAGTTTTTGAAAGATATTTTGAGCAAAAACAAAAAGTTGAATGAGTATGAGACCGTAGCTCTGACTGAAGGTTGTAGTGCTATGTTGTCCAACAAAATACCACCAAAGATGAAAGATCCGGGTAGTTTTACAATACCATGTTCCATAGGAGGAAAAGAAGTAGGACAAGCTTTGTGTGACTTAGGAGCCAGTGTAAACCTTATGCCATTATCTGTTTTTAACACTCTAGGCATAGGTGAAGCTAGACCCACGACTGTTTCTCTCTTATTAACAGATAAATCCATAGCTTGGCCTAAAGGTAAGATTGAGGATGTCCTTGTTCAGGTTGATAAGTTTATTTTCCCTGCAGATTTTATCATCTTAGGCTTTGAAACTGACAAAGATATCCCTATTATCTTAGGAAGACCTTTCCTAGCTACATACATAACTCTGATAGATGTCCAAAAGGGTGAGTTGACCATGAGAGTTCAAGACCAACAGGTAACTTTTAATGTGTTGGACTCCCTTAAATACCCTGAAGAAAGAGAGGAATATTCTACCTTAGGTTTGATTGAATCTTAGTGTCAAGACCAAAGTTTTGGGGAGGTCATGGGAATTGGAGAATCTGATAGTGAAGATGATATAACAGAGTTTGATGACTTAGAAGACATACAAGTCACCTCAGCTATTGAAGCATTAAAAATAAGGATAAATAAACCCTTATTCCTTCTTTAGAATGTGCTCCAGATTTAGAGTTAAAGCAACTTCCCTCACATTTGAAATATGCCTTTTTAGGAGAACTAGGGAAGTTACTAGTCATTATTTCTGCATCCATAGAACCTGATCAAGAAGAGAAGTTGGTTAGTATGTTAAAACTACACACCAAAGCCATAGGATGGACCATAGCTGATTTGAAGGGCATAAGCCCTACCATTTGTCAACATAAAATCATTTTAGAAAACAAAGATTTTACCTCTGTTGAGCCTCAAAGAAGACTCAATCCAATGATGAAAGAGGTTGTGAAAAAAGATATTTTAAAATGGCTTGATGCTGGCATAATCTATCCCATTGCTAGTAGTACGTGTGTCAGTCCAGTGCAATGTGTACCAAAAAAGGGTGGAGTAACTGTAATAACGAATGAGAAGAATGAACTTATACCCACTAGAGTAGTGTCAGGTTGGAGGATATGTATGGACTACAGGAAGCTTAACCAAGCTACCCAAAAAGACCATTTTCCATTACCCTTCATAGACCAAATGTTAGACAGACTAGCAGGTAAGGAGTTTTATTGTTTCTTAGATGGTTACTCAGGTTACAATCAAATTGCCATTGCACCGGAAGACCAAGAGAAAACACTTTTACCTGCCCTTATGGCACTTTTGCTTTTAGAAGAATGCCTTTTGGACTTTGTAATGCTCCTGCCACTTTCCAAAGGTGTATGATGTCTATTTTCTCAGATATGCTTGAACAGTCCATGGAAGTCTTCATGGATGATTTTTCTGTTTATGGTACATCATATGATCTGTGTTTAGAAAACCTTGAAAAAAGTCTGAAAAGATGTGAAGAAACAGATTTGGTTTTAAACTGGGAAAAATGTCACTTTATAGTTAAAGAGGGCATTGTGTTAGGACATCTCATTTCCAATAGAGGTATTGAGGTTGATAAGGCAAAATTGGAAGTAATTGCAAATTTGCCTGAACCAACCACTGTGAAGGGGATCAGAAGTTTTTTAGGATATGCAGGATTTTACAGGAGGTTTATAAAAGATTTTTCCAAAATATCCAAACCTCTATGCTCATTACTACAACATGACCATGCTTTCAACTTTGATGAAGATTGTAAAAAGGTTTTTAAAATCTTAAAGGAAGCATTGGTCACTGCTCCTGTAATAGTGGCACCTGATTGCTCCTTACCTTTTGAAATCATGAGTGATGCAAGTGACTGGGCTGTTGGAGCTGTTTTAGGACAAAAGAAGAATAAAGTTTTTCACTCCATATATTATGCTAGTAAAACCCTCAACGAAGCTCAAATCAATTACACCACCACTGAAAAAGAACTATTAGCTGTGGTCTTTGCTTTTGAAAAATTTAGATCATACTTGATGGGTGCTAAAGTAACTGTGCACACTGATCATGCAGCCATCAAGTATCTTATTTCCAAAAAGGATGCAAAACCTAGGTTAATCAGGTGGGTCTTGTTGTTACAAGAATTTGATTTGGAGATTGTTGATAGAAAGGGCATAAATAATCAAGTGGCTGACCACTTATCAAGACTGGAAAAACAGGACACAAAAGAACATATTAGTGATATCTGTGAGGTTTTTCCAGATGAGAGAATTTTAGCTGTACAACATGCTGCATTACCTTGGTTTGCAGATATTGTCAATTATTTAGCTTGTGGGATCATTCCCAAGGAACTTAACAAACATCAAAGAAAGAAACTTATTTGTGATTCTAGACAATTCTTGTGGGATGATCCATATTTGTTTAAAGTTTGTGCAGATCAGGTGATACGAAGGTGCATCCCAAAGGAAGAAGTGACATCCATCTTACATCACTGCCACACAGGACCATGCGGTGGTCATTTTAGTGGACAAAGGACAGCTGCAAAAGTCCTGCAATCAGGATTTTTCTGGCCTACTTTAAACAATGATGCTCACAATTTTGCAAAAAGTTGTGGTGAGTGTCAGAGAAGTGGAAACATCTCTCAACGGAATGAAATGCCCTTAAATGGAATTTTAGAAGTAGAATTATTTGATGTCTGGGGCATTGACTTCATGGGACCCTTTCCACTGTCCAACAACTGTGCCTATATTCTGGTAGCTGTGGACTATGTGTCCAAATGGGTGGAGGCTATGGCCTGCCATGCCAATGATGCTAAGACAGTTGTCAAATTTCTTCACAAGCACATATTCACTAGATTTGGTACACCTCGTGCCTTAATTAGTGATGAAGGCACCCACTTCATTAACAATTTATTAGAGGAAGTCCTGGATAAATACAACATTCCGCACAGGGTGGCAACTGCTTATCACCCGCAAACCAATGGTTTGGCTGAACTATCCAACAGGGAGATAAAAGGTATTCTAGCTAAGGTAGTCAAGTGACAGTGATTTGAATGCACCGATAGACGTGTAATTAATTAAACCTTAATGCAAGTATACATCGAGATCTAATGTCGTCTTTCAAGTAATAATATGGTAAGAACCATGTATCGTTCCCACAGAGATTGGAGTTAAAAGCGTATTAAAAGTTTATTAAAAGAAATGGTTTCCAAGGATCAAGTCGAAGATTAATATTTGTTTGTTGGCGTTTGGAATTATCACAGATTATATAACAATCAATAAAGGATAGCAAGGGTGCAAGATCTTGGGGTGAGATTTAAACAAAACTTCCAGCAGACCAATGCTGTGGCAATGCTACAGCATTGTGTCTTTCAACACTTAAGTTCATCATCTACTTTTCAGGTTGCCCTCTCGGGTTTTCTGCCATTTACTACTGATCTAGAAGCCACTCGACCCATCTCTGGTGTCATGTGTCAGAACTATCGATAGCAAAAGGAGTCCTTCCAAGTATATGGATAAACAAATCTCTTTGTTAAAAATCACTCTCTCGAGCCGATTCCCATATTAGTTAAGTTGACATGTTCTAAGTGGGTCATCTCTGACTCGCACTCTACAATATTACCATCAAAACAGATGATCAACTTATCGGGTAAAATCAACCAGAAAGAACAGAGGTAACAAATCTCTTTGTCAGTAGCTCTCTCAAGCTTACTTTCTTTGTCATTCGGATTGACGTGCATATCAATGGTTCATCTCTGATACCATGGCACTTTAACACTTTCAAAGTGATCAACCGTCCTGAAGTAACTTGATATTTTATAAAACTTAACATGAAATGGTGAACATCATTATTGAGAAACGATGTCCACTTTTCATTATGTTTAAAACCTCACCCTTTAATCTCACACCCAAGCTATTTAAATCTAGCTACTCATACTAAAATGTAAATTACGAGAAATATAAATTGCATAAATAAAAGACATTAAGTAAAGACGTAAATGTAAGTGACTTAAATATAAAGTGCAAGAATTTAAAGATTATGAATTAGTGCAGCAATGCTATGAACAATGCTGCAGCAACTCATAAAAGCTATGAATATTAAGAACAAGATGAAGAACAAGATGAAGATCATAAGTTAGAAATGCATAAATTAAAGAGAGGTTCTTGACTTCAGCTATGATAACTGATCCATACAAAGTTGTGTATCCTGATTCTTTTCTCTCGATTCTCTCCTCAAAACATAAACCCACATCTCCTATTTATAATAGGAGGAAAGAGAGCACACTATTTAAAATACTATTTGACTACTATGTAACTAGTACATAAGGACATCAACACCCATGCCTCCCATGATGATCATTTTAGAGTTTCCAAAACTTCTCCAAGCATTAACTTCTTATCTTCTAGACATTGCTGGACATTCCCAAAAATTCAGCACTCAAAAAGCCTTCTAGAAGTGGTCTTGTCGTTCCAGTGATCAGTCTTCAATGCTACAACATCGGGCAAAGGGGTTGTACTATATAAATAAACATAATAAGCCTTCTTAAAACAGTAAATGACAGGTAAATCATAGTCTTAGCTCCATTAAACAAAGGTTAAAAATAAGTAATAAAAATGACTCAAATGTTGGGGTAAAATAGCAAATCCTACTTAAAAAGATAAGAAAGAGATGCAATAAGCATTAATAAATAATGCATATCACACCCTCAAATTTAAAGTGTTGTTTGTCCCCAAACAACTAAATAGACCTAAAGAAAAGAAAATGACTCAATTTTGAAATTTCTCGCTAGAATACGGCATTAAGTGCCTACATTATGTACATCGTATCTATGAACTAAATAGCCTTTTATAAATCCCTTATCATTCATTTAACCCCAAGTGTGTGTGTGTGTCATAGGCTAGCACCACTCTTCCCTTTGTTGGACTCCAACACATCCTATAATTAAAGTCAATAGGGCTTTATCGGGTTTCTCTCTGGCGTATCTTTTCTCACCAAGCCTTTTCTCACAACAAATAATTTTTCAAAAAATTTGGCATTTTGTGCACTTTTGTTGTTGGATTTTTGTACCTTGCCCCTATGGGGCATTTTTGGTATTTTTTTTTCTCATGCATATCAAGTGAGAGCTTTGCTCTTTTTGGTTGATCTTTTCATGCTTTTTTAAGGTGTAACCTTCCCACCCTCAAATTTGGGACTTACAATGTCCTCATTGTAACATTTTAAGTATGTAAGTGTATCAAGGCTACAAATGGCTCTTTGGATTTTTGAAAAGAAGGCCTAAATCATCCTTTAAAAGTGTTTAGGATGTGTGAGTCAGATTGAATCCCAAGAAGAGAGTGGCTAGTTCTAACATGAACACACGACTTTTAAGCAAACTCATGACGTTAAGGAATTATTCGGGCTATAAAATCAAAGACACACTATGTACCTAATGCATTTATCTATCAAGAGAAAATAAACCTAAAAATTAAAATGACACTATCCCAGACTCAAAAATTAAAATTAATGGAAGCTAAGGAAAATGAAATGGACCTGTCCTACTCTTTAAGAGTAGGTTGTGTGCCTGCGGATGCCCCTGCGAATGCTGCAGCATCCATCTCCTGCCTCCTTTCTGTCAGTAACCCGATTCTGTCAGCTCGCAACTCCGTAATTTCCTTGACCAACTTCCTATTCTCACCCTTCACCTTCTTCATTCTGGCCAAGATCTTCTTAATCTTTCTCGCATTCTCTGATTCGCCACCTTTTCTCACTTCTTTCACCACAACTTTCATCTTTTTTACCAGGTCTTCAAATCTTGTGTCCAATGCAACATCCTGCTTGGTTAAACTTTCGATGATCTGGCTGTTCTGTGCTAGAATATCTTGCATCATCCCAACAATGTCGTCCTTGCTCGACTTTCCTTGCCTCAACCGGATTACACTCTTCATATCTATCGCATATTTTTCATCTCCCTCGGTTTGAACAATGTCTTCCTCATACTGAGGAATACCTGCAGCTGTGAGAAACTTCGAAAGCAAACCAGGGTAGAAAAACTTTCCCTGGTTTCTTTTCCCACAATACTTGATACCGCTAAGAATAACATCTCCCACATTTATCGTCTTTCCGCTCATGATACAATAAAGCATTATCATTCTCTCACAATTAATTGTGCTATCATGCGTGGTCGGACACAGTGAGCTTCGGATAAAGCTCATCCAGACATTTGCATCAGGCAAGAGATTAATCGCTCTAAAAATCCTCATTTTAAAATTAGCATGCGGTTCCCATGCAGAATCAGGCCTACCCACCACCCTAATCATATTGTCTAACTCTGCTTTTGTGGCTGTTTTAACAAGAGTATCATAATCTGTGACTAGTGGTGATGTGAGGCCTAAAAAAGTATTGACGGCCTCGGCGGTAATGTGAATAGTCACACCTCTCACAGTAATCAAAGGTGGTGTGCAATGTTGAAACTCAGCATAAAATTCTTTGATAAGAGTTAAGTTGTATGACTCTTTTACCTCGCAAAACTTAGCCCAACCACGGCTGTTAACAATGTTGCTGATGAACTCGAATTCTTCTAAACTTGCCCTATCAAAACCTTTGTCGATTAGCCTTGTTTTCTTACTCTGCGCTTCAAACAAATCTTTAGCTTTCTTCTTGCTAAACCCGTTCAGTGCTCTTTTCGGCCGAGGGATGATATGTGGCTGTGAAGTTCCCGCATCCGAATGCTTCCTGGATGAATCTGCATCACCTCGTTTCTTCTTTGTTTTCCGAGCAGCGACAATTTTCTTCTTTGCTTGTTTTCCCTTCTTTTTATTCTGCTCGGTACCTGAAATGTTAGGCTCCTGCATTTTTTCAGAGGCTTTTCTTTTCCTTTGTGTAGGGTTATCCCTCCCACCGGAATGGTCAACGATTTCCATGGTTTGGTCCTCATCTCCAAGTTCCTGATGCTGTATGGATGCTACAGCATTAGTGAACATTCCAACCTTTGCACTCATTCTATCTAAGCTTTCAGCCACATTCACCATTATGTGCATTGTATCCAAAGTTTGGTCATCCAAAACAGGGTCTGGTTGACCAAATGGAAGTTCATGTGTATTATCAAATGGCCAAGTGAGGCACAACAGTGGTGGTGTTTGTGCGAAATTTTGTGTGCAGTTATAAATAGACTCACTATCTTCTTCAATGGTGAAATAATCTTCTAGTTTTATCGTAAAATCAGAAGATACCTCATCTGCAAGTTCGTTTAAGTCCGGAATGGAGTTGGTTGTCTCTGTGTTACTGTGAATGGGGGTTGTACTTGTACCCACATCTCCTTTTTTCGAATAGCTTCCCCTCACCATCGCCTTGGTGAGTCTCGGTTTAGGGGTGGATGAAACTAGGGTTTCCGGTTGTGATTCCGTCTCCACAGTGGTGGTTTCGATTGATTCCGTCGATGGGATTTCTTGGGTTGGGTTTTCGGGTATAATGGGAATGGGTTTATTTGGTTGGGGTTCGACCACCGTAGACGAAGAGACGACGACGGTGGTGTTCGGTGGTGGTTGCGACGGCGAGGGTTTCGACGGCGGTGGTTTCGACGGCGAGGGTTTCGACGGCGGTGGTTTCGATGGTGGTGGTTGCGACGGTGGTGGTTGCGACGGCGAGGGTTTCGACGGCGAGGGTTTACCAGCGGGGTCCGCCCGTTCGGCTTCGTTGGTGGCGTGCGTCTCTGGACTCGTCGTCTCCGGCTGTTGGATGGTTTCTCGTCGTCGAGTGCTTCTTCTCCTGATATCGCGTCGATTAGCAGGTACTTTTACCCTTGTCATGGTAGGTGAGTTCCTTGGTGAAAGAGTGGTGAGAGTGTTTGAAAAGCAGAGGGAAGAAGAGATGAGGAGAAAGTTGGTGTGGAGAAGAAAGAGACACAGTTAAGCTTTTCTAGAAGAATGGAAGGGAAAAGGTTTCATTTAATGGGTTTTAAAAAAAAGTAACCTGATTGTTTGGCTTTGTCATCATAAATGAACTAAGTTGGTTGTATATGAAAAAGAAAGTACTTCTTTTAGTTAACCTTAAAAAGTACTTATAATAAAAAAAAAACCAACCATACCTATCCCATGTGTCAATCCTACCCACTAAAAGAAAGAGATAAAGAAATCTGGAGTTGTTAGGATAAAAGGGACAACCAACTTCTTCTTTGCAACACTCTTGGCTAAAATACTATTCCTAGTACCTTTAAGGTAAGCCAACAAGTTATCAAAAATGATGATCTCTTTTCTTAAGCATGCTCCTGAAATTAACACACTCCAGATTTATACACTCTTCCAGCAAAAGTAGCAGGGCCCACATTCAGATTTTTCAAACTTTTTCTCTTTACAAAGCTAGGGCCTGTATGCTGAATTGATGCTACAGCATCCCATGCTTATCTTTTGTTCCTAAAGGGATGACATCCTATAAAGCTGTAAATTTACGCTAGAAAATTAGAACTAAAGAATATTTACAAACAAGTATGGACTAGAAAGAGTCCACGGCTTTTTATGAAGTTTTCCTCAAAGCGTAGCCAATTCCACAGAGCAATGCTCTGGGAATGCTACAGCATTGTGATATGCTTTCACTCTCTGGCCATTTACTTTGAAAATGCTGCTATTCTCAGGGTTTATCAAGTCAATAGCCCCAAAGGGATAGACTTTGTGGTTGGTAAAAGGACCAGACCACCTACTCTTGAGCTTTCCTGGAAACAGTTTCAGCCTTGAGTTGAACAAAAGGACCTGCTATCCTTCTTTGAATTCTCTGGGTTGGATTCTTTTATCATGCCATTTTTTGGTCTTCTCTTTATAGAGTTTGGCATTCTCATAGGAAACGTTCCTATGCTCTTCCATTTCACAGAGTTGCAATTTCCTTTTGTTTCCAGCCTCATCTAAAGCCATATTTAGCTCTTTGATAGCCCAATATGCTTTATACTCAAGTTCCAAAGGCAAGTGACAGGCTTTTCCAAAGACTAGCTTATATGGGGACATACCAATTGGTGTTTTAAAAGCAGTTCTGTATGCCCATAAAGCATCATCCAGTTTAAAAGCCCAGTCTTTCCTGGTTGGTTTTACCACTTTTTCTAAAATGCTTTTGATTTCCCTGTTTGACAGCTCAGCCAGTCCATTAGTCTGTGGGTGGTATGCAGTAGCTATCCTGTGCCTAACATTGTATTTTTCAAGAACTCCTTGCAACAATTTATTTACAAAATGGGTACCCTCATCACTAATGAGTGCTCTGGGGGTACCAAATCTTGTAAAAATATGTTTTTGAAGAAATTTAATTACAGTTTTTGCATCACTGTTAGCACAAGCTATTGCTTCCACCCACTTTGAGACGTAATCAACAGCCACTAGAATGTATTGGCAATTGTTGGATGGTGGAAAAGGTCCCATAAAATCTATTCCCCACACATCAAACAATTCTACTTCCAAGATTCCATTTAAAGGCATTTCATTTCTTTGAGAAATGGAACCAGTCCTTTGACATTCATTACATCTTTTGGCAAAATTGTGGGAATCTTGGAAGAGAGTCGGCCAATAGAAACCAGATTGTAATACCTTGGCTGCAGTCCTTTGACCTCCAAAGTGACCTCCATATGCTGAATTGTGGCAATGGTGTATGATTTCTGCCACATCATTTTCTGGAACACACCTTCTCAAGATTTGATCTGCACCAAGTCTAAACAGAAAAGGGTCATCCCAAAGATAAAACTTACTATCATGGAAAAACTTTTTAAGCTTATGGCCAGTACAATCAGGAGGTTTGATGCCACATGATAAGTAGTTGGCAAAATCAGCATACCAAGGGATGCTGGATGAATGCTGCAGCATCAAGATTTTCTCATCTGGGAAGGTTTCAATGATATCTCCTTCCCCTTTCTTTTCCATTAGGTTCTCTAACCTAGACAAATGGTCTGCTACTTGGTTGTTTACTCCTTTTCTATCCACAATCTCTAGGTCAAACTCTTGCAACAACAGAACCCACCTAATCAACCTAGGTTTGGCATCCTTCTTAGAGATTAAGTACTTAATGGCAGCATGATCTGTATGCACAATGACTTTTGTTCCCACTAAATATGACCTAAATCTCTCAAAAGCAAATACTACAGCCAAGAGTTCTTTTTCAGTTGTTGTGTAGTTGATTTGTGCTTCATTCAAAGTTTTACTTGCATAATAAATTGAATGAAACACTTTTTCTTTCCTTTGACCTAAGACAGCTCCTACAGCCCAGTCACTTGCATCACACATGATTTCAAAAGGTTTTTCCCAATCTGGGGCCACAACCACTGGAGCAGTTACCAAAGCTTTCTTTAAAGTAATGAATGCATTTCTACATTCATCATTGAAATCAAATTTGTGGTCATTTTGTAAAAGCAAACACAAAGGTTTTGAGATTTTTGAAAAGTCTTTGATAAACCTTCTGTAAAATCCAGCATGACCAAGAAAGCTTCTAATTCCTTTTACAGTGGTTGGTTCAGGTAGTTTTTCAATAACTTCCAATTTGGCTTTGTCTACCTCAACCCCCCTTTTTGAAATCAAGTGTCCAAGAACTATTCCTTCTTTGACCATGAAATGACACTTTTCTCAGTTTAGGACTAAATCTGTTTTTTCACACCTTTCAAGACTCTTTTTCAAGTTTTCCAAACAATTATCAAAAGATGAGCCATATACAGAAAAATCATCCATAAATATTTCAATGGAATCTTCAAGCATATCAGAAAATATGGACATCATACATCTTTGAAAAGTTGCAGGAGCATTACAGAGACCAAAGGGCATTCTCCTAAAGGCAAAAGTACCATAAGGACAAGTGAAGGTGGTCTTTTCTTGATCCTCGGGTGAAATGGCTATTTGATTGTAACCGGAATATCCATCCAAAAAGCAGTAATATTCTTTTCCGGCTAACCTGTCTAACATTTGGTCAACAAATGGTAGTGGAAAATGGTCCTTTTGTGTAGCTGTGTTGAGCTTACGGTAGTCCATGCAAATTCTCCATCCCGAAACTACTCTAGTTGGGATGAGTTCATTCTTTTCATTGGCTACTACAGTAAAACCTCCTTTCTTAGGGACACATTGAACAGGACTAACCCAAGAGCTACTGGCTATAGGAAAAATGATTCCCGCATCTAACCATTTTAACACTTCCTTTTTCACTACTTCTTTCATGACAGGGTTTAGCCTTCTTTGTGGTTCAATGGATGTGAAGTTCTTGTCTTCTAAGATGATCTTATGTTGACAAATGGAGGGACTAATCCCTCTAAGGTCAGCGATGGTCCATCCTATGGCTTTTGAGTGTAGTTTCAACAAATCCACTAACTTCTTTTCCTGATGCAATTCTAAAGAGGATGAAATGATAACAGGCAGTTTGTTCTCATCTTTTAGAAAAGCATACTTTAAATGGGATGGGAGTTGTTTTAACTCCAGGTCAGGTGGTGAATTGATTGATGGTGTGAAAGTCTTTTGTTCACTAGGCTCCAAAGATTCAAACTTAGCAACAGTCTCATCTATACTCTTCTCATCATCATCATCATATTCCTTATCATCCTTTTCTTCCAACCTACAAATTTCCCTTACTCCCTCTTCATTACACAGGTTTTCAATCACACTTAGTCCAGAACATTCTTCCATATCATCAGGGTATTTCATGGAATTGAAGACATTGAATGTGACTTTTTGGTCTTGAAGTCTCATGGTCAACTCTCCCTTTTGGACATCTATCAAAGTTCTTCCAGTGGCTAAGAAAGGTCTTCCTAATAGAATAGGAATATCTTGGTCAGCCTCAAAATCTAAGATGATAAAGTCAGCAGGAAAGATGAATTTGTCAACCTGAACTAAGACATCTTCAATTTTACCCTTAGGATAGGAAATGGTTTTGTCAGCTAAGATGAGTGTGACAGTGGTTGGTCTAGCTTCTCCTATACCTAAACTCTTGAAAATAGACAAAGACATAAGATTGACACTTGCTCCCAAATCACATAAGGCTTTTCCAACTTCTTTCCCACCTATGGAACAGGGAATGGTAAAACTCCCTGGATCTTTGAGTTTAGGTGGAATTTTGTTGGTTAAGAGAGCACTACACCCTTCAGTCATGGCCACAGTTTCATATTCCGTCAACTTCTTTTTCTTGCTTAAAATGTCTTTAAGAAATTTAGCATAACTAGGCATCTGCTCAATTGCTTCAACAAGGGGTATGTTGATATGCAACTGTTTAAACACATCCAAAAATTTCTTGAATTGCAATTCTTCCTTATTATTCTTTAACCTTTGGGGAAAAGGAACATAAGGAGGAATTGGTTCAATAACGACTTTCTTTGTTTGTGTTGAGGTTTTAGGGTGGACTTCCTCCACCCTCAAATTTGTATCATTGATACCTTGTGTTATGTTTTATTTGACAACATCTTTGGGTTTGTTGACTTCAATTTCTACTGTGTCTTCCTTTGGGATTGGGGTTTTTGGCTCTAAGTCCTTAGGATATGGTTCTTCTAGGATGGTGGGTAATGCTGTAG
The DNA here is from genome assembly GCA_033807775.1 of Saussurea involucrata. Taxonomy (NCBI): domain Eukaryota; kingdom Viridiplantae; phylum Streptophyta; class Magnoliopsida; order Asterales; family Asteraceae; genus Saussurea; species Saussurea involucrata. Next base: position 199,343,460 of record CM066320.1, on the reverse strand, counting down.
CATTAGACTTGGACTTTGGATGTTTTTCTATTTCAGCTTGGGTTTTCTCTAAGTCTTTCCCACTCCTAAGTGTTACAGCTTTCACATGCTCTTTTCCCGGTGGTCTTGGGATTTCTGTGTTACTTGGTAAGGTCCCGTTGGGTCGGGTGTTTTGGTTAAGAGCAATCTGACTGATTTGGGTTTCAAGGCTCCTTATTTGAGCATCATTCCTCGTCATGTAAGCTTTGAACATAGCTTCCAAGGAAGATGATGGTTCAGTTTGAGAATAGGATTTGTTTTGAAAAGATGGTTTGTTATTTTGGAAATTCTGATTCTGATGATTTTGGTTGTTTTGGTAATTTTGAGAACTGCTGGCATGATGTTGGTTTTGAAAATTGGAATATCCTTGTTGCTTATGCTCAGGTGGGTTTAAACTTGGACTGGTCCATGAAAAATTTGGATGTTGTTTCCAACTGGCATTGTAATTGTTAGAGTAAGGACCATTCCTATTATGAACATAGTTAACTGATTCAGAATTTTGAGGACAGTGTTCAAAAGAATGGTCTCCACTACAACAAACACATTGCACCGAGAGAACAGCTGGAGTAGGCTTAATGGCAGTCGGCTGTGTTCCCTGACCGGTAGTTATGTTTTTAAGCATATTGGTCATAGAAGCAAGCTGAGCTGTCAACGCAGTGTAAGCATCTAAATCATGCATTCCCGCATTCTTCTTGGTAGTTGGTGCTCTTGGATCAGCCCAATGCCCATTGTTTGTGGAAATCTTTTCAAGAATTTCATACCCGGTGTTATAGGTGTTGGAAGTAAAGGCCCCTCCTGATGTCGCATCGAGCATTTGTTTTGCATTGGAATCAAGTCCAGTGTAAAACGTCTCGAGTTGAATACAGTAGGGAATGCCATGGTGAGGGCATTTCCTTAATAATTCCTTAAACCTTTCCCATGCGTCGGGAATTGCTTCATCGTCCATTTGTTTGAACATGCAAATTTCGTTTCGGGACTTAGCATTCCGGGTAGGTGGAAAATATTTTCTCAAAAACTTTTCTGCCATGTCAGCCCATGATGGTATAGAACCTGGCGTCAATGAATTAAACCAAATCTTTGCCCGATCCCTTAACGAAAAAGGAAACAGTGTGAGTCTTAGAGCATCAGAAGATACTCCAGGAATCAGAAAAACATCGGTGATCTCCTTAAAAGATTTTAAATGTGAGTGTGGATCTTCCGATGGGAATCCGGCAAATTGACCATTGGCTTGCAACATGTGAAACATAATGGGTTTTGGTTCAAAATGTGTTGTATCCATGTGAGGCTTTACAATTCCTGAATTTAATTGCTCAAAATTAGGAATTGCATAGTCCATGATTCTCCCATTTTTTGAGTTTGCAAGATCAATGATATTTAATGGTTCATTTTGATCATTGTTACCATGAGATTCTTCCTCATCATTATCTTCATTATGAATGTGGTGCTCTTGATAATCTTGATTTTGTGGATTTCCAAAACGTGGCGGATTTCTGAAATTGGGTTGATTTCCAAAAACTGGTGGGTTACCAAAAACTGGTGGTGGGTTTTCAAAATTATGGCGTGCTCTAGGATTTCCTAAGTCTGGTGGTCTCATTTGGTTCACTAGAGGTGGTGGTCGTATTTCTACGCCTGGTGGTTGTGGTTCTGCAACGAATGGTTGTAGATGTCTACGCTCAAATCCGGGTGGTGCATCCATATCGGGAGGATCCATAGAACTTGAAGCTCTTTGTAACCTCCGTCTAAGATGAAAGGTTCTTTCTATGTCAGGATCTAACTCAAAAAGTTCCCCACGTTGGATTCGTGGCATATACCACACAAAGTATGATTCGAACGGTGTTTAGAAAAACTAAGTCTTTTAAAATACTTTTAAAAACGTTTAGCGTGCCAATCCCCGGCAACGGCGCCAAAAACTTGACAGTGATTTGAATGCACCGATAGACGTGTAATTAATTAAACCTTAATGCAAGTATACATCGAGATCTAATGTCGTCTTTCAAGTAATAATATGGTAAGAACCATGTATCGTTCCCACAGAGATTGGAGTTAAAAGCGTATTAAAAGTTTATTAAAAGAAATGGTTTCCAAGGATCAAGTCGAAGATTAATATTTGTTTGTTGGCGTTTGGAATTATCACATATTATATAACAATTAATAAAGGATAGCAAGGGTGCAAGATCTTGGGGTGAGATTTAAACAAAACTTCCAGCAGACCAATGCTGTGGCAATGCTACAGCATTGTGTCTTTCAACACTTAAGTTCATCATCTACTTTTCAGGTTGCCCTCTCGGGTTTTCTGCCATTTACTACTGATCTAGCAGCCACTCGACCCATCTCTGGTGTCATGTGTCAGAACTATCGATAGCAAAAGGAGTTCTTCCAAGTATATGGATAAACAAATCTCTTTGTTAAAAATCACTCTCTCGAGCCGATTCCCATATTAGTTAAGTTGACATGTTCTAAGTGGGTCATCTCTGACTCGCACTCTACAATATTACCATCAAAACAGATGATCAACTTATCGGGTAAAATCAACCAGAAAGAACAGAGGTAACAAATCTCTTTGTCAGTAGCTCTCTCAAGCTTACTTTCTTTGTCATTCGGATTGACGTGCATATCAATGGTTCATCTCTGATACCATGGCACTTTAACACTTTCAAAGTGATCAACCGTCCTGAAGTAACTTGATATTTTATAAAACTTAACATGAAATGGTGAACATCATTATTGAGAAACGATGTCCACTTTTCATTATGTTTAAAACCTCACCCTTTAATCTCACACCCAAGCTATTTAAATCTAGCTACTCATACTAAAATGTAAATTACGAGAAATATAAATTGCATAAATAAAAGACATTAAGTAAAGACGTAAATGTAAGTGACTTAAATATAAAGTGCAAGAATTTAAAGATTATGAATTAGTGCAGCAATGCTATGAACAATGCTGCAGCAACTCATAAAAGCTATGAATATTAAGAACAAGATGAAGAACAAGATGAAGATCATAAGTTAGAAATGCATAAATTAAAGAGAGGTTCTTGACTTCAGCTATGATAACTGATCCATACAAAGTTGTGTATCCTGATTCTTTTCTCTCGATTCTCTCCTCAAAACATAAACCCACATCTCCTATTTATAATAGGAGGAAAGAGAGCACACTATTTAAAATACTATTTGACTACTATGTAACTAGTACATAAGGACATCAACACCCATGCCTCCCATGATGATCATTTTAGAGTTTCCAAAACTTCTCCAAGCATTAACTTCTTATCTTCTAGACATTGCTGGACATTCCCAAAAATTCAGCACTCAAAAAGCCTTCTAGAAGTGGTCTTGTCGTTCCAGTGATCAGTCTTCAATGCTACAGCATCGGGCAAAGGGGTTGTACTATATAAATAAACATAATAAGCCTTCTTAAAATAGTAAATGACAGGTAAATCATAGTCTTAGCTCCATTAAACAAAGGTTAAAAATAAGTAATAAAAATGACTCAAATGTTGGGGTAAAATAGCAAATCCTACTTAAAAAAGATAAGAAAGAGATGCAATATGCATTAATAAATAATGCATATCATCAAGCCACACAGAAAAGACTGGGCCTCCAAATTGGATGACGCCCTGTGGGCCTACCGGACTGCTTATAAGACCCCCATTGGAATGTCCCCCTATAAATTGGTTTTTGGAAAGGCCTGTCACTTGCCTGTTGAATTAGAGCACAAAGCCTACTGGGCTATTAAGGAACTTAACATGAGTCTAGATGAAGCTGGAAGAAAGAGAACTCTACAACTTTGTGAACTAGAAGAACACAAGAATTTTTCTTACGAAAATGCCAAACTTTACAAAGAAAATACCAAAAAATGGCATGACAAAAAAATAGTCCCAAAAGAGTTCTTTGAAGGTCAGCAAGTTTTACTGTTTAACTCTAGACTTAGGTTATTTCCTGGAAAATTGAATTCTATTTCTAGGTGGACTGGACCGTATCAGATTGCAAAAGTCTATCCCTATGGTGTTATTGAATTAATTAATCCAGAAAAGGGAGACACTTTCAAGGTAAATGGTCAAAGGGTAAAACCTTTCATCGAACCTACTGCACTGATACAACAACCTCTTGAGGTTGTTCATCTCTTGAATTAAGTAACAACTCGAAAGCTCATAGATTTTCATAGTCCATGAGATTGTAAATTTCATTTTAAAAGAAAGAAAAAGATTTTTAATTTTTTTATGTCTAGTTTGTTATTTTAAAGAAAACGAAAAAGAACAAAAAAATAGAATAGGATGAATTCTAACAAGGAAGAATGAGGAACCACATTTTTAACGAAGAAAATGAAAAAATTTCGACCCGTGGCCAAATTTTTGATAAAAGATTATTTTGGGAATTAGACAGAAGTATAATTCAGACAAAAACGGTAAAATAATCTCTCGAGATTAAAACGTTTCAATTGGAAAAACGATTTACGGTTCATTTTACCATGGCCCAAATCTGATTTGTTTGATATTAGCCTCGACCCAATCTTAAGATTACATGAATCTCGGCCCATGTCTAATTTCAAGTCCATCTAAATTTTCGGCCCATTATGAATTTTTAAACTGAATTATGGATTGGTTTGGTGAACTAATCTAGTTTGGTTTTAACTAAACTAGGATTTGGTTGGTAGATTTTATCAAGTACACTGTAGATATTTTTTCAGTGTTTAGAATATGAACAGTGCAGAGAAGGAAATAGTACTTCATCGTACTAAACAAACAAGCTCTCTCTATCTCTCTGCACTCGTCTCTCTCGACCACTCACGACACCCACGTCATCGCCGACGCTGACACTGTCGCTCACCAGACCTGCCACGCTTTTCTGTTCCCAAGACTCCTCTACCATCCTCTTCGTCTTCTCCCTTATATTACCAATTCTCGCCTGGAAATGAAAACCCCCAACCCACCTGCGACCTCCGGTCATTCCGCCGATCATCAACAGAAGCTTCGAGTTCCGTCGTCAAGTTTCTGTGCTATTTTGTTACCACCACCCATTCCCCGCCTACGTTCCTCTCAACAACCACCATCGTCGTCACTCTCACTACGATCAAAAAACCCTCTCATCCAAAACCCTAAATGGAAAATCAAAACCCCAATATCTATTACCCCTTCGGTCTGCTCTCTGATACCTCGCGATCACCACACCTACCACGAAACCCACCAAATGTGATCACAAGAGACTTTCTCGGACTCGGTGATGTACCCGCTCAGTTTCATCGAGCACCACCGGAGATTCAAAGGTACCTCTTGGCGACTCAACGCGCCACCGCGACGCCACCACCACCAGCGTTTCCAATCGCAAGGTATGGTTCTCCGAGCTCTCAACCTCGTTCATCCCCACCCCCTACTTTCGCCTCTGCGATCGTCTTGGATTCCCATGGAGAGCCTATTTTGAGTCGACCATCGGCATTTCGCCCGGTGCGGCGACAACCGAGATTTAATCTCGAATATCCTCCAATCGCGCCTACGACTGTTCCGATCGATCACCGAAGTAATATCCCCACAGCCTCGATCATTCCCCCTAGACCTACCTTACCACCACCACAAATAACCAACACAACCACCACTGCCATCGCACCCACTTCCTCGCCGAACCCTATTTCCGTTGCACCACCACTCACCTCACCTACCCTCACTAGTACCGTACCCACTGCCCAACCTAAACCACCGATCTAATACACCTGTAGGTGTAAAACAGTGGCCACGACTAGTGTAAGACCCATCAAAAAGAGGAAAATAGATAATACGGGTGTCGCCATCACAAAAAGAGAGGAGGGTGAGATTGGTGATTCAAGTGAGGACTCGGATGATGATTTGGCTATGGATGATCAAGCTGTGATAATCCCACATTCGGCCACAACACAAGAAAAGAGTAAAAAGAAAGTGGGTAACATCTCTAATTTTTGTATTACTCACATGCATATGTTTAGTTGTCATGAGGCTTTGATTCGTCACAAATCTTTTGCACATAAACTAGGTCAATCTCCAAAAGGATTTGATCATCGCATTTTACTTGCACACCCACATTTTCAGCACACGATCACCAAATTGGGATGGGAGCTACTTTGTAGTATCCCTAGTCCTTACAATATAGATTGGGTACGTGATTTCTTTTCTGAACTGTCTGTCACTAATGGAACAGAAATCACTGTCCGACAAACCCAGTTTTGTTTTTCAGATTATCAAATCAATAAAGTGTTGGGATTGGTGCCACCCCAATATTCATCTGAATTTTGGAGGCTTTGTAATCATACGACTGATGCTGACTTGGAGGCAGTCCTCAAAAGGATTGCTCATGAAGGGTCATGCTGGGATTTTCAAGGAACCACACGTACTTTACGCACTCATTGTCTAAAACCAGAAGCAAATGCCTGGTTTTACTTTTTAAGACACACGTTGTTTCCTACCTCGCATGACACTAGCATATGCATGGTTAGAGTTTTCATTCTGTACTATATTATGGAGGGACATAAATTTGATGTCGGCCGACTCATCTCCAACAACATCCTTGGAGGTGCGGATAGGGCTAATGCAAGAATGCCACATCCCACCATAATACACTCTCTCACGAATCAAGCCAAGGTACCCATTTTATCCACTGATCACTTCTCGAAAGATAAGTTGGTCATGGAAAAAATGAACGTCGACCGGTTGTTACGTAATAACACACACTTCCAACCGAAAAGCGAAAGTGACAGCCTAACTTTCTTAGAGGCAACCCTTCGCTCCTTTAAAAAGGAAATTAGGGCGACACTAAGAGAACAACAACGCTTTATCACCGCACAGATCACTAGCATTCCCGACGACCATTGGAGCACTTTGAAAAGATGGAGGAGAGAGGACAGAGAGGAGAGAACTGCATGGCTAGTATACGAGAAAGCAAAGGATGATGCCATGCGGTTGATTTGGAGCAAAGAACACCCGGAGATCTTGAGGACACTACCCCCCTTTCCGATGCAGTTATTGTGGCAGCCTGTTGGGCAGCACCCTGCTCATTCCGAGTAGGCCAGGTTCTTCCTATCATCCCTTTATTTTATGTTTTTAACTTTCTTGGCGAGTATTTAGCTTTAATTATAGAGTTTGGGAATTCTTTTGTTGTAATTTGTGGAAGGTGTTATTTCTAATATTTTCATGAGTTCATGCAATCCATGCACACATAACACATGCAAGATTCGTTGCTCTTTTTATTTAGTTGTTCCATAGCCTCGAATAATTTTTCTGTTTTCTTAATTTCATTCTTTTCACACATCACTAGAACTAGCCGTCTAACTTTTTGCTCTCACCAATTTTTGTTGGAAAAAGATTTTTTTTTGCACACACCATACACTGATACACAAATCTTACCAACAATTGGTTCGATTTTTCTTCAATGTTCAATGAGGACATTGAACCCTTCAAAGTTTTGGGGAGGAGATATGGTTATTGTTCATACCATATCATTTGCACATATCTCCATGCATACCCACATACACACTCAAATTTAAAAAATGCACAAAATGTGAAAACACATACACACTAAAAAAGAACAAAGCTCTACAAATGTTTTCCGTGCATACTTGTCAAGTGTCAAAGACACTTAAAGGACCAATGTGTCCAATTGCAATTCCTCAAAATGAGAAGATGGCAAATATTGCCATATGTAGAAAGTGGTACAAAGGCAATCGCCAAACCATTCAAGACATGTGCAATTTTTTTTTCCAATTAGACATTGAGTTGTTCGGCTAGCTTATGGTTGATGTGTTTTAAAAATGAGTTGAGGAACACTGAATTATGAAGGGCTATTTTTTCTCAACTAAGCAAAAGTTAGTAACTGTTTCGTTGTATTGATACAAATGCATGCTTGTGGGATTCCTGAACATTTAGTAAAATCTTCACTTTCCATATTGACACAACATTGTTTCGCTCAAAAATTGTGTTTTTAATAAAGTTGCTTGAGGACAAGCAACAGTTCGAATTTGCGGTTGTGATAGGGTTATTTATTTAACATATTTTGTGTATTCCAGATTGCGTGAAGACGGTCTTTTGGAGTCCTTAAATCAAGAAGATTGTGGATAGCAACAGTTTTGGAACAAAACCAAAGACTCCAACTTTTGAGGACCGGGCTTTTGCGTTTTTAGATACTCTCAAATTGGATCGACTTTTGTGATATTCTTTTGGGCCGACTTTATCTTAGTACTTGGGCCGAAGACATAGCATGCAAACTACATTTTGATCGGGCTTGGATCGATTTTGTTGATGGGCTTCTCCAACCGGCCCCTTTGGCAATTCGGCCCATGGATCTCTTGATCCATGGGTACAACCCATGGGTTGCCTCCTTCTCCAAGATTTGTTATTACTATATATATGCATGCTATGTATTGAAACAAAAATACCCCTGGATACTTGGTTACTAGATACATTAGTAGGTACCACTTGTTACATTAGTTTGGTTAGTTAAGCTAAGCAAGTGAGCTTAGAGCCGGTTGTTAAACCGTGGCTCTTGCTCACGGTTCGAACCTCTCGGTTCAACAATAGAATAGTTCGATTACGGTTGCTGCAGATTTCCGATTGCTACTCGGTTGTTACTCTTTTATTCATCTACTAATCTCATTTCGTTACGATAATGTTGTTGTTAATCCATTTACTTACGGTTTCATTTGCAATCTCGTCACCATTGCTTCGTTTACTCACACTACTTTCGGTTCTATTAAATACGGTTTTCAATTGCTCACTTACGGTTTCATTTCTGCAGCTTATAATCTCGATATTAACCATCTACTTGCTTACGGTTTTGTTAGTTTACTTTTAATCTTGCTAATCTCGTTACTTATGGCATTCATAATCTTGTTGTCTTCCATTTCGTTTACTTGCTTTCGATTGTAGTTTGTTAACTTGTTGTTAATCTCGCCTTATTTTAATACTCAGTTTTTAATTGCTTGTTACCATCGCTCTTCTCATCCCTTAACTCATAGTTTAGTTCGTTAATTATTGCTAATCTTGCTTTATAATTCAAGTTTATTTATTGTTCAATTCAAATAGTTCTAATCACATCATCGTTAGTTGTTAAAAAATGCTTTCCATTTCAAGTTTTACATTTAAAACAAGACTTTCCACTTAAATTTCAAGCCGTCGTTAACTTCTCATTAGGTAAACTTGTCGTTACTTGCATAACAAGTTACGTCTTTTTCATGCATTGTCCATCTCCATTATTTGCTTTCCAATTTTACTCATCATTTATAATTAGAAACCGAACGATGATGGGCTAAGCGTCCTAGTTCGGGGTATAAAGTGAAGTTGGAATCGAGACTAATAATTATATTGAAAGGTGTCGCGTACTGCATGATTGTCCGAAGTTATTTAAATCAATGTTATATTTTGTGGTGTATCACAATTGACCAATTGACACCCGGTTCGTTGTATCATGAAATAGTCGACGTTTGAGATAACTGAGGAATGCGGTCTCATCGCTATATTTAATTATTAATATCATCCCAACGGATCTTTATACCATGTGCTTCTTTTTATAACTGATTTCTGTCATTAGTTGTTAACCAAACCTCCAAAATATTGTTTTTGAATTCGCCATCTGAAACTCGCTTTTACGAACTGGACTTTTAAAAGAGAAACTTTTTCACGCTTCCATGTGGGTTCGATATCCGGTACTTTTGTACCATTATTACTTGTTTTGAGACGATAGTAAACCAAGATGTATACTTGCGTTGAGGTTTATTTATTATCAGTTTTTAAAGGATTTGGTCTAATAAACAATATGTTTTTAGCTATATAATTTAAAGGGACAACCAAATCTCTCACCAGCGTACCACCCACAAACTAACGGCCAAACCGAGGTTGTGAACCGTTCTCTTGGAAACTTGCTACGTAGTTTGGTCGGCGATAATGTAAAATCATGGGACATAAAGTTGAGCCAAGCTGAGTTCGCACACAACTACGCCATCAACCGCAACATAGGTTATAGCCTTTTTCATGTTGTCTACGGTATCGACCCACGTGGGCCGCTTGACCTCATTACACTACCTAGTAAGATACGCCCACATGCCACCGCAGATGACTTCATGAATGACCTGCTCCTTATCCATCTAAACACCCATGCCCACCTCGTCGACGTAACAACTAAGTACAAATCTCAAACCGATAAGAAGCGTCGTGAGGTTGAGTTTTGCGTAGGTGACTATGTTTGGGCAGTTCTAACAAAAGATCGTTTTCCTGCACGAGAATATTACTAGGAAAATCGGACCGCTGGAAATCATTGAGAAGGTTAATCAGAACGCTTATCGCCTCCAACTTCCAAGCCACATCCACACATCCGATGTTTTCAATGTCAAGCACCTGATTTCGTACACCAGTGATGTAATAACCAGGTATATTATTTAATTATTTTAATAAGTATTATTTTAGTTAAGGTGGATTTGGGAAATTTTATAAACTTTATGTGTGGTTAAAAGTATTTTATGAAGTTAGAAGTTAAGGGGTAAGTTTTAATTTTTATTTAGAGGTTGGAGGGTTAAAATTGCCATTTAAAGGAAGTTTGGGGTTTGTTTGGTAAATGTGATTATAATAATTAGAGAAATGAGATATTTATCTCATTTGTGTGTGCTGAAGTCGGTAAAGGAAAGAAGAAGAAAGGGTGAGGTGTTTCTTTTGTGGGTGAGTCACCATAAGAGAATGAGAGGAAGAAAGTTAGATTTTATATATAAGTGAAAGTGTGTGTGTGTGTGTGTTATCTTGTTCACGGCAGAAAGAGAGAAGAGAGACTAGAGAGTGAATTTGGAAAAGGGTCAAGAAGAAGAAGGATTCTGGCAGCTTGGTTTAGGATTCAAATCAAGAAGAACTAAGGTAATAATCCATACAAATCCTCTTGTTCTATGTTTCTTAGTTTGCTATGAGTTTTGAAGTGAGTTTTGATCAAATCAGTAAGAAACTCCATCCTCTTTGCTTGGCAATCTCTATTTTTCTATGGTTTGAGTTTTGAGCTTTTGGGTTTTGAAATCATGAATCATTGGATGGGTTTTAGATGGATTTTGTTAGATTAAATGGTGTTTTGTGGTTGGGTATTTGTGGGGAAAGGTTTAGAACATCCATTATTTCATTTTGGAGGCTTAAAAATCGTTTTGGGATGAATTGGGTTTGAGAAAAGGCCATTTTCGGCTGAAATGGAAGTGCAGGTGCTCCGCGCTAGTTTGGTGCTAGTTAACTAGCGCGGGAAGTAGCTCCGTTCTCTGGTCCAGTGCTCCGCGCCCATTTTGGCGCGAGTTAACTAACGCGGGCAGTGGCGCCGGGCACTGTTTCGTGTTTTCGGGTTTCGTTTCGCGTACGGGTTGAGGATATGTTTGTGGTATCACCTAAGGGTTGTTTTTGGGGCTTATTAGGAATGGATTTGGGACATAATTAGATGGTTTAACATCATTCTTATGGCGCCAATTCAGGTGTTCGGGTTGAGCTAAAGTGTGTCCCGGAGCGTGTATCGTTGTGCTAAGGTTAAGGTGAGTTTTTCTTCAAAATGTTTTTAAACTGGAATACATATACGTGTAGATTGAAAAGGTGATAGATAATGTGATTAGGTGTTCATAAATGACAATATGATATATTGAGATATATATTGTATTTATATGTGCATTACACTACACGATTATATGTTAGCCGAAACTATGGTCGGCGGTGTTTGCTGTAGTTGTTGTACAGCGGTGCTGTAATTGTCGTACAGCGGTGTTGTTGGCTCGCAACCAACTGATATGGCCAGGAGAAATGAGAATGAGAATGAGGATGAATTGAACACAGTGCACGAGACTTGATTGGTATTTAATTACGTATGATATATATGTGTTTATATAAAGGATTTTATATAAATGGGTTTTATAATGATTGTGAAAGGACAGGAGTTTTCTCACTTAGACCGCTAGGTCTAACCCTCATTTTGTTTTAAAATATGTATTCCAGGTCGTGGATCGAGTAAGGACAAGTAGGAATGGTAATCGATGGATAGCTTTTGGAAGAAGTGTGTTTTTGAAGATTATGGCATGTTTTACAGTCATGTCTTGTTATTAGTTGTAATGTATTTAGCAAAAGAAAAGTTTGTAATGAAATTATGTATTTTGTTTATGACTAAAGGATCGAAGTTGTAATGTGATTTATATTAGTTAAATAACGACATTATGAAATTTATGCTATATGAACTATGTATGGGATTGCGGGTCGTTACAGATGGTATCAGAGCCCTAGTTTAAGGGATTTAGGTATTAGTATATGTACCTAGACTTAAACTGCATGTGAAGTAGGATGTCCTTATTATTGTAGAACCTGGGGATGTTAAATATAAAAAGGTAGAAGGAACATCATGTAAGGTAATTTCAGATTTACACCTGGCCAGTGTAATTGTGAACTTACAGGTACATGTTGAACTGGAATGTCTTGTTATATGGGGTATGTGCTTATGTGTATATTAACCTTGTCTGAATCAACAGAATGGCAAGTGGTACGAGACAAACAAATCGGGGAGGGGGAGGAAACCCGAATAGAACCAATCCAACAGCTGGAGGAAGGGGAAGAGGGGGAGAAAGAGGCAGGGGCAGGACAGGAGGCAGAGTACAGGGGCGAGGCACAGAGTTTGTTACAAGAGACGACTTGGCTGCTGAGATGGGAAGATTACAAGCCAATATTCAATCCATGTTTAACCAGACGTATAATACTGAAACGGAAAGACCGGATCCTAACTTCGAAGATGAGATGCCTATCACACCTACTGTCGTATCAGTACCAAGAAGGTGTGACTATAAGATGTTTTTAAGCTGTAAACCACCAACGTATGGAGGGGATAGGGATCCAGTGAAGGCGATGCGGTGGCTGAAGGAAATTGAAGTTGTGTTTAAAACTAGCAAATGTGCGAAAGAGGATAAGGTGTTATACGGAACTGCAATGTTGAAGGCAGATGCTTTATATTGGTGGGAGGCCCTTATTGACTCTAAGGGATCTGATGTATACTCAACCTTTACATAGGGTCGTACATTCCAGATGACAGCAAAAGAAACGGAGGAAACTCCGGATGTGGTTACAGGTACATTTTTCATAAACTCTACACGTGCTAAAGTGTTATTTGACTCCGGTGCAAACCGATCTTTTGTATCTCCTACATTTGCTGCTTATTTGTGTTTGAAGCCTAAAGTGTTAGAACATGCCTTACTGGTAGATACTGCAAATGATAATCAAGTGTCGGTTAAAGAAGTATTTGATAGCTGTGTGATAAATATAGAAGGGTGTGGAGTACCGATACAATTATTTCCTATAACTTTGATTGAATTTGATGTGGTAGTGGGGATGGATTGGTTAGCTGAAAATCAGGCTAACATAGTATGTGATAAGAAAATAATTAATGTTGTCTTACCTGAAAAGGGGCCGATAGTGATTTATGGTGATCGTAGAAATCATCAGTCTTGCCTTATATCTATGATAAAAGCCCGTAAGTGTGTGAATAAGGGTTGCCAGAGTTACTTAGCTTATGTGATAGATATTAAGCCAGAAAAGAATAAGTTGGAAGATATTCCGATTGTTAGTGAATTTCCTGAAGTGTTCCCTGAGGACTTGAATAAACTTCCGCCCGTTAGACAAGTAGAGTTTGGTATAGATCTGACTCCTGGAGCTGCTCCTGTTGCTCGAGCACCGTATCGTCTGGCACCTCCAGAGATGAAAGAAATGATGGTACAACTACAAGACCTATCTGACAAAGGCTTCATCAGACCTAGTTCTTCGCCGTGGGGAGCGCCAGTTTTGTTTGTGAAAAAGAAGGATGGTTCGATGAGAATGTGTATCGACTACCGGGAACTGAATAAGCGCACGATCAAGAACAAGTATCCGCTTCCCAGAATTGATGACCTCTTCGATCAATTGGTTGGATCCTGCTATTTCTCCAAGATTGATCTAAGATCTGGTTATCATCAGTTGAAGGTTAAAGAAGAAGATGTTCTGAAGACTGCTTTTCGAACAAGGTATGGCCATTATGAATTCTTAGTAATGCCGTTCGGTTTGACGAATGCTCCAGCTGCCTTTATGGATTTAATGAATCGAGTATGTAAGCCGTATCTCGATAAATTTGTTATTGTATTTATCGATGATATACTTATCTATTCTCGGTCCAAAGAAGAGCACGCGCAACATCTTCGTTTGATTCTGGAGTTATTGAAGAAAGAAAAGTTGTATGCTAAATTTTCGAAATGTGAATTCTGGCTACGAGAAGTTCAGTTTCTGGGGCATGTAGTTTCCGAAGAAGGTATACAAGTTGATCCGATGAAAGTGGAAGCAGTTGAAAAGTGGGAACCGCCGAAGACAGCAACGGAAGTAAGAAGTTTTCTGGGTTTAGCCGGCTACTATCGAAAGTTTATAAAAGACTTCTCTCGTATTGCCACGCCTTTGACTAAGCTGACTCGAAAGAATCTGAAGTTTGAATGGAAAGAAGAACAGGATGGAGCATTCCGGATATTGAAAGAGAAACTGTGCAGCGCGCCGATTTTGTCACTACCTGAAGGTTCTGAAGACTTTGTTGTTTACAGTGATGCTTCTAAACTGGGATTGGGATGTGTACTTATGCAGCGTGGGAAAGTTATTGCTTATGCTTCTCGTCAATTGAAAGATCATGAAAGACAGTATCCTACGCACGACATGGAACTAGCAGCAGTTGTTTTCGCATTGAAGATTTGGAGACATTATCTTTACGGTTCCAAATGTCAAATTTATACCGATCATAAGAGTCTCCAACATCTCTTCGATCAGAAGGAATTAAATATAAGACAAAGAAGATGGCTAGAACTGGTGAATGATTACGATTGTGAAATTCTTTATCATCCGGGAAAGGCGAATGTGGTAGCTGATGCACTGAGTTGTCAAGAAAGGAGTGGAATAATAAAAGCTATTTCACTAAGGGCTGAACTCTTGCCTAACATCTTTGACGAACTGCTGAAGTGTCAAATAGAAGCCTATCAGGAAGAACATTTGAAGTCAGAACGGTTAGTGGGGATATCAGCATTGATTGTGAAAGATGACCGTGGGTTGTTGTGTCTGGGAAACAGAATTTGGGTTCCTCGTTTGGGTGGATTACGTGACCGTGTATTACAAGAAGCTCATCAATCTCGTTTCTCTATTCATCCAGGCACGAATAAGATGTATAGAGATCTGAAACAATTCTATTGGTTGTCGGGAATAAAAAGAAGCATTGCTCAACATGTGGAAGAATGTACTACTTGTAAAAAGGTAAAATTTGAACATCAAAAACCGTTTGGTCAGTTACAACGATTGGAAATACCGATGTGGAAATGGGATCAGATTACTACAGATTTCATCACAAAGCTACCAAGGACTCCGAAGGGATTCAATTCTATTTGGGTAATTGTTGATAGATTGACGAAATCTGCTCACTTTTTGCCAATAAAGGAAACTGATTCATTGGAACGTTTAGCTAAATTGTACGTCAATGAAATAGTAACTCGACATGGAGTCCCGATCTCGATTATTTCAGATCGGGATAGTCGTTTCACTTCAAGGTTCTGGAGAAGTTTTCAAAAGGAGATGGGGACGCAGATAAAGTTAAGTACAACTTATCATCCTCAAACTGACGGTCAGAGTGAACGAACGATTCAGACATTAGAAGACATGCTCCAGGCTTGCATTGTTGACTTTGGGGGATCGTGGGATAAGCATTTACCGTTGATCGAATTTGCCTACAACAACAGTTATCATTCCAGCATTCAAGCGGCACCGTTTGAAGTATTGTATGGTAGAAAATGTCGAACGCCTCTGTGTTGGAATGAAGTGGGAGAGAAACAGTTAGCGGGGCCAGATATAGTTCAGTTAACCGCGGATAAGGTTACTAAAATTCGAGAACGTTTGAAAGTGGCTCAAGACAGACAGAAAAGTTACGCCGACCGACGCCGGAAACCGTTAGAGTTCCAAGTTGGAGATTTTGTAATGTTAAAAGTCTCACCTTGGAAAGGAATCATTCGATTTGGAAAGCAAGGTAAACTTAGCCCGAGGTATATTGGGCCGTTTGCAATCACAGAAAGGATTGGTGAAGTAGCCTACAGGTTGGACCTTCCGTCAGAGTTAAGCCGTATACACAACGCGTTTCACGTATCGAATTTGCGAAAGTGTTTGGTTACACCAGATCAGGCAGTGACTCTACCCGATATACAAGTTGACGAAAAGCTGAATTATGTAGAAGAACCGGAAGCCATTGTTGATCAAAAAGTCAAAATGTTGCGGAACAAGGAAATCAGACAAGTGAAAGTCCAGTGGAGACATCATAGATGTCATGATGCTACCTGGGAATCAGAATTTGAAATGAGAACCAAATACCCTCATCTTTTCGCTTAACTGAATTCCGGGACGGAATTCTTTTAAGGGGGAGATGTTGTACTAACCAGGTATATTATTTAGTTATTTTAATAAGTATTATTTTAGTTAAGGTGGATTTGGGAAATTTTATAAAGTTTAAATGTGGTTAAAAGTATTTTATGAAGTTAGAAGTTAAGGGGTAAGTTTTAATTTTTATTTAGAGGTTGGAGGGTTAAAATTGCCATTTAAAGGAAGTTTGGGGTTTGTTTGGTAAATGTGATTATAATAATTAGAGAAATGAGATATTTATCTCATTTGTGTGTGCTGAAGTCGGTAAAGGAAAGAAGAAGAAAGGGTGAGGTGTTTCTTTTGTGGGTGAGTCACCATAAGAGAATGAGAGGAAGAAAGTTAGATTTTATATATAAGTGAAAGTGTGTGTGTGTGTGTGTGTTATCTTGTTCACGGCAGAAAGAGAGAAGAGAGACTAGAGAGTGAATTTGGAAAAGGGTCAAGAAGAAGAAGGATTCTGGCAGCTTGGTTTAGGATTCAAATCAAGAAGAACTAAGGTAATAATCCATACAAATCCTCTTGTTCTATGTTTCTAAGTTTGCTATGAGTTTTGAAGTGAGTTTTGATCAAATCAGTAAGAAACTCCATCCTCTTTGCTTGGCAATCTCTATTTTTCTATGGTTTGAGTTTTGAGCTTTTGGGTTTTGAAATCATGAATCATTGGATGGGTTTTAGATGGATTTTGTTAGATTAAATGGTGTTTTGTGGTTGGGTATTTGTGGGGAAAGGTTTAGAACATCCATTATTTCATTTTGGAGGCTTAAAATCGTTTTGGGATGAATTGGGTTTGAGAAAAGGCCATTTTCGGCTGAAATGGAAGTGCAGGTGCTCCGCGCTAGTTTGGTGCTAGTTAACTAGCGCGGGAAGTAGTGCCGTTCTCTGGTCCAGTGCTCCGCGCCCATTTTGGCGCGAGTTAACTGTTGGATATTTGTAAAGTTTACTAGAACCCTTGTCCCACATAGGAGCCAAGGCAATAATTAGAACACCTAATAAACTCCAACCATAGAGCATTAAATGAATCATTTAATTGCTTGGGCTTGGAATGTGGTGTTCTTGGTGGGCTCTCCTTGACATAAATATATATATATATTAAATGTCAAAGATTGGGCCTTGGGCCTTGGGGCTCTTGGGGTCTCGATGGGGTCGAGATTTATCAATCGAAGCAAACAGAAGTCGGCACGACTTCATCCAATTTGATCACTTTCATCCCCTTTTTCTCTGGTTTTCTCTATACGATCCATGGACACATAAAGGAAACTCGACATATTCTCGTTCTCGTGCAAGAACGCGAATAGATAGTTGAATCCTCTAAACGGACGCTCGGACTACGCACGAGTAGGGGCGAAATTCTGTTTAAGGACACTGCTTCGCAGGCCTCTATCTTATTATCACGCAAACATCGATTCCAAGTTAGTCGTTATTTACGTTTTGATAAGAATTTTTGATTTGTACATATTACATACATACATATATGTTGTATTTTGTGGATTCGTTGTAATAATTTTGTACACAAACATATACGTAATTTTGTGAATTTGTTCTCGGTTAATCTTTGGTTCTAACAATCTTAAACAGAATTTTGTGATGGATCCTACATCCATGATAAAGAACCATGTGGAAAAGCCGGAAAAATTCAAGGGGACGAATTTTAGACGATGGCAACAGAAGATGTTGTTTTATCTAACAACTCTTCATGTCTCCAACGTGTTAACGGATGACGAGCCCACAAATCCGCCTGTGAGTCTTGGACAAAACGTTCCGACCGCCGCTCAAACGCAACAATTTGAGAGAGCGGTGAAAACTTGGAAAAGCAACGAGTATAATTGCAGAAATTACATACTCAACGCGCTCGATGATTCCCTTTATGATATATACTCGACTTTTAAAACCGCGAGGGAGATTTGGGAATCATTGGAGAGAAAATACAAAACCGAAGTTGCTTGCTCCAAACGATTTGTGGTAGGAAAATTCCTACACTATAAGATGACCGACTCTAAGTCAATCATCAAACAAGTCGAGGAACTCCAAGTCATCACTCACGAGTTGGAAGTGGAAGGTATGGGACTAAACTCTAACTTTCTGGTTGGGTCTATAATTGAGAAGTTGCCTCCATCGTGGAAGAACTTCAAATTATATCTTAAACATTTGACTGATGATATGAGCTTTGAACAACTTGTCCTTAAACTCCGAGTTGAGGAGGATAACAGGATTAGCGACAAGGCCGATGCAAGTTCCCTTGAGCCCAATGCAAACATAGTGGCTGCAAGCACATCAAAGGGAAAGTTCCAGAAATTTAAGGGCAAAGGTGTTGCCCCGAAGCCATCTTTCAAGAACTCTCTTGCCCCACAAAGGAAGAACTTCAAGAAACCACATATCCTAAGCTGTTGGGTGTGTGGAAAGCCCGGCCATAGGACTAAAGATTGTAGACACAAGAGAGATTATGGTGGTGGAAACGGTGGTGGAGGTGATGGTCCTTCCCACCAAGCAAACATGGCTGATTCTGAAACTCAATTTGTTGGAGTGATAGAAGCAAATTTGGTGACCAACGCGGTGGATTGGTGGCTTGACACCGGAGCCACTAGACACATTTGCAACTCCAAAAGCTCTTTTGCAACCTATCAGAAAGTTAGTGATGAAGAACCGATGTCTATTGGGAATGCTTCAACTGTGAAGGTAGAAGGAAAAGGGAAAGTGATACTAAAGCTCACTTCCGGGAAGGACCTTGTTCTTACAAACGTACTTCATGTGCCTGACATTAGGAAGAACTTAATTTCTGGTCCTATGTTAAGCAATAAGGGATTCAAGGTTGTGTTTGAATCCGACAAGTTTGTAATTACTAAAGGTGGATTGTATGTTGGGAAGGGTTACCTAAGTGAGGGACTCTTCAAGATAAGCTCTGTACATAACAATGTAAATATCGATAATAAAACAACGGGCTCTAGCTCGACTTCCATGTACACGATTGAGTCCTCTACCTTATGGCATTCTCGACTTGGACATGTCAATTTCCGTTGTTTGCAAAGAATGACGAAACTTGGCATGTTACCAGCTTGTTCAATGAACAAGAAAACAAAGTGTGAAATCTGCATAGAATCTAAATTCTCTAGTCATCCACATAAATCCGTTGAGAAAAATAATCAAGTACTTGGTCTAATTCATAGTGACTTGTGTGACTATAAGGCAACTCCAACACGTGGAGGGAAGAACTATTACATATCATTTATTGATGATTGCAGCAAATTTTGCTATGTGTATCTTATCAATACTAAAAATGAGGCTTTAAACATGTTTAAGACATACAAAGACGAAGTTGAGAACCAACTTGATAAACGGATCAAAATCCTAAGATCCGATAGAGGAGGAGAATATGAGTCAAATGACTTTGCTGAATTTTGCTCCTCTCATGGTATTGTACATCAAACAACGGCTCCCTATACTCCTCAACAGAATGGAGTAGCCGAACGAAAAAACCGGACTGTTGGGTCACCAAGGATTTGAAATTGACTCACCGATGTTTTCCCTAAAACTCCTATTTAGAATATTTTAGTTTGGTTCTTTGAATGACTTGTACAAGATATCAAATGTTCGGTGAAGTCGAAGATCAACCGAAACCAAGCTTGAAGACTCTCTACTTGTGGAAAATAGAAGACTCTCGGCAACATACAAACAAGTCATCTCCACCGAACTGCCTGGACAGTTTCGGTGGTCACTTCCCACCGAATTGCCTGGACAGATTCGGTGGCCACATCACCACCGAATTGCCTGAACAGTTTCGGTGGCATCGTCTTCCACCGATGAGCCCTGACAAATTCGGTGGACACTACACCGAATTACCTGAACAACTTCGGTGGCCCTCCTCACCACCGAAATGCTCTTACATGTTCGGTGGTCGATCTCTCTCTACCGAAGTTCTTCTATTTTCGGTGAAACCTCCTTCGGTGCCAAAGTCTTAAAGGGAAGATCATTTATTATGGGACAATATCCTCTAGCAGATAAAAGTGACAGTTTGTCTCTTTATCCATAATCAGTTAAAATCCGTTTTTATCTGCATGAGCTATTCTGTCTGTACCTAGTAAAAAGTGACAAGGACCTTTCATCTCTCCAGAAGTCAACATACTCAGCAAGTTGAAAGATGACAAGTGTCCCAAGCATTTAATGCTTGGGCACTCCTTGGCACTATAAAAGGAGAAGGCATCACCATTCTAAAGACACGCTTTCAGATTTCTCTAAGTGCAAGAATTTCCAGTTTGCTTGAAAAACTTTATAGCTTTGTTCTAAGTGTTCTTAGTTATTTTGTTAGTATACTTTGTGTAAGATTGTTAGAATAGTTTATCTGTTCTTTTCCGCAACAGTCTTAAGTTTTCTATGTGTAATTCTTGTTGAAAGATTTTCAATAATAGAATTAAAATTGTGAAAATTTTGAGTATTGTATTCAACCCCCCCCCCCCCTTCTACAATACTTGTTATAGCCATCTGGGACTAACAAGTGGTATCAGAGCGGAAAGTTTAATTCCATAAACTTGATCTGCGATGGCTGCCTCCTCTTCCTCTTCTGTTGAAAACTCTTTTCAAAATAACTTTGCTGAAAATGGGTCCATCTCAAAACCTCCTAAGTTTAATGCTAACAACTTCTCTTTATGGAAAAGCCGCATGATGTTGTTCATGGAAGGAGTGGATACTAGATATCCAACCATTCTCAAAGAGGGACCTATCATCCCCAGAGTCTGGGCTCGCTATGAAACGCAGAGGCCTGGTAAAGAGACTGTTGAAAAAGAAATCTCTAGTGATTCTGATGAAGAAAAATCCAGTGCTACTGGTCGTTATATTCTCAAAAACCCCAAAAAGTATACCGATGAGGAAAAACGTTTGGTCTCTCTTGACTCCAAAGTAAGAGCCATTATTGCACTCTCTCTTCCTGATGAGGTCTACCACTCTTTGGTGAACTCTGAAACTGCCAAAGAAATGTGGACCACTCTATGTGTTCTGTACGAAGGTACAGAGGAAGTTAAGAAGTGTAAAAAGATTGGTCTTATAAGAAAGTATGAACTCTTCACGTTTGAAAAAGGAGAATCTCTTCCTAGCTTCTATAACCGTTTTAACTCTCTTCTTAATGATCTTAAGTTATTGGGCAGAATCTATGACAATGAGGAAGTCTTGTGCAAATTCATGGACTGTCTCCCAGAATTTTGGGAAAATATATGTACTTGCATCAAAACTACCAAGGATCTTGAGTTCATGCCCTTAACTGTTCTGTATGGTACTCTCTTCAATTTTGAGCAAACCAAGCTTCAAAGGAAATATTTCATAAGAGACATAAAGAGCTCTTCCATAGCTCTTATCAGTGAAAATTCCAAAAAATCTCAAAACCTCCCTAGAATCACCTATCCTTCATCTGACTCTGATAATTACAACCAGTCAAATTCTACCCACCAAACGGAGGCATATCTAAGTGATGCTGATGATTAAGGTGAGGATATTATGATTGAACAATTGTCAGACGAAATGGCAATGATGGCTGGTTCTAAAAATAAATTTCGTCCTTTCAGCAAATCCAGAATTTTTAGAAAAACCTCATCTTTTAAGACTTCTTCTGATAAGTCTAATGAGGAGTGTTTTAATTGTGGCAAGAAAGGACATTTTGCATCTGAGTGTAGGAGCAAGCCTATCTCCAAGTCTAAAAACCCATTCTCTGAGGGTCTCTCCTCAAAAAGGGAAAAATCCAAAAATATGACTTTCAAATCAACCTTTCCCAAAAAGGAGTCCCATTCCTCTTCCTTAAATCATCAGGAGCGTGCTGAGAAATATAAAGCCAAGTACAAGAAAGAGAAGGAAAGGAGTGAAGGTCTGGAAAGAAAAGGGAAGGGTCTTATGGCAGAAACTCACGATTGGGATGATGAAGATACCTCCGAAAGCGACTCTCAAAATAGGTGTTTCATGGCTATCTCTGAAGAAATGGAAGTTTCTGAAAAGGCAACCTCTCCAATGGCTCTCGTGTCGACTGAGTGCTCGACGGCTTATGCTCAGGTACATCCTTTTAATAATATGTCAGATAAAGAAAAGATTGATGCCTATGAATCCTTAACTCAAGATTTTTATTCTGTTAAAGACAGTAAGAATAGAAAATCTGCTCAAGTGAAAGAGCTCAAAGCTGAACTTGAAATTTGCATGTCTAAACTTAAAAGGTTTGAGGAAATTAAAAATGAGCTTGAGGACTTGAAAACAATAAATCATGTGATTTCAAAAGAAAAGAACTCTCTGTTTAAGAAACTTAAAAGAGAGCAAGAGGTGGTGAGAAAATGGACTGATTCTTCAAAAAATCTTGAACAACTCTTTCAAAGTCAAAACAGTGGAAAGAGCAAAATCGGTCTAGGATTTGGCAAAGTCTCTTCTGAAACTTCTTCCCATACACCTCTTCCTTCCTCAAATGTGTGGGATGATGCCTCTGATTCAAGTTCTTGTAATTCCATATCCTTAAACTCTTTAGATCTGGGTGAAGCTCTAAAATATGGAATGTTCATTAAAGCAAAAGAGGCATCCTCAAATCAACCTTCTGAAAACTCTGACTCAGATGAAGTTTCAAAACTCACCCTTGATCTCTCAAAAAGTTTAAACATTGTTGAAGCATCATCCTCTAACTCCTCGCAAGTCACTCTGTTGAAAAGATCAAAGCCCACCGATGTCAACACCAATGATCCTCCCATTCCTCTCCATGAAGTGTTAAGATCTATTCACGTTGATGAGTATACTGAACCTAATCCCTCTAAGATTCCCAAAAGAGAACCTCAAGTTCACCCAAGAGGTTTTTCAGCTTCTGACAAAGGGAAATCGGTGGCTGTTCCTGTGACCGATTTCCACCCCAAAAGGTTCTCTTCAAAGAATTCTCATGGTAACTCTTCCTTTCTTCAAATTCCAAGACCAGTACTTTTGAAAAGGCCAAACCCCACAGAATCCTCCAACTCTCCAACTAACATCTCTGCCAAAGGAATTCTTGGGTCCAAACCTCCTGCTTTGTTCCCCCATAACAAAGTTTTAAAAACCAATGCTAAAAACCAAAATAGGAAAAGTGTTCAACATGTTAAAAAGGTCTTTATCTATAGAAAATGCTATAACTGTGGTGACACTTTTCACATGGCTAAGGACTGTCCCAAGGAAAGAATCGAAAGAACCAAACCTAAGGACCTCTCATCATCTTCTAATCCTAAAGGACCCATTACAAAATGGGTACCAAAGAACTAATCTGTGTGCATGCAGGTTTCTGAGCGCCATCAGATATGGTATCTGGACAGTGGGTGCTCACGCCACATGACGGGAAACAAATCTCTTCTCATCAACTATGTGTCTGAAAAGGGTCCATCTGTCACTTTTGGTGATAACTCTAAAGGCTACACCAAAGGCTATGGAACTCTCACAAATGGATCAGTCACTTTCAATAAAGTGGCATTTGTTGAAGGTCTCATGCATAATCTTCTTAGTATTAGTCAACTGTGTGATCTTGGATATAAAGTTATCTTTGAACTTTGTATCTGTACGGTTGTGGACAAGAACTTCAACGTGATGCTGTCTGGAAAAAGGATGGATAATGTCTATGTCATTGACATGGGACTAAGCAACAATTCATCAAATGTCTGCTTCGTGTCAGATGACTCTTCCAAAAGAAACTGGTTATGGCATAAACGTCTTTCTCATCTAAACTTCAAAACTCTCCACAAAATTTCAAATAAAGAGTTGGTGTCTGGCATGCCAAAGCTGAATTTTGTCAAAGAAAAGCTGTGTGATGCATGTGAGAAAGGGAAACTCACCAAAACTTCCTTCAAGACCAAGCAATGCTCTTCCATCACTCTTCCTCTCCAGATGCTGCACATGGACCTATGTGGACCAGTCAGCACTCCAAGTCTAGAAGGAAAAAGGTACATTCTTGTAATTGTTGATGAATTTACCAGATATACTTGGGTGTATTTTCTCAGGTACAAAAGTGATGCAACTGAAGAAATCATCAACTTTGTCAAGAAAAATGAAGTTCTAAATGGCCAACTTGTTCGATCAGTAAGAAGTGATAATGGCACTGAATTCAGAAACAATGCTCTTGAAGACTTCTTCACTGAGAAAGGGATTTCTCAGAACTTTTCTGCTGTCCGTACTCCACAGCAAAATGGAGTGGTGGAAAGGAAAAATAGAACTCTATGTGAAGCTGCCAGATCGATGCTAAATGAATCAAATCTACCTACCTATTTTTGGGCTGAAGCCGTTAACACTACCTGCTTTACCCAAAATAGGTCTGTGATTTCTAAAAGGCATGATAAAACCCCATATGAAGTCTTCCATGGCAGAAAACCGAATATTGGATTCCTTCATGTGTTCGGCTGTGTGTGTTTCATTCTTAATGATCGTGAAAACCTTGGGAAGTTTGATCCCAAAGCAGATGAGGGAATTTTTGTTGGGTATTCCTTATCCTCCAAAGCTTATAAGGTGTATAATCTCAGAAGAAAATGCATTGATGAGTCTATCCATGTCAAATTTGATGATCTTAGATCCTCATCTTTGTCAAATGATGATGATGATTTGCACAGATGGATATCATCATGCATAGGTGCTGCTCCTTTGTCTAATCCTATTGATACTCAACTCACTCCCTCCATTCCATCTCCTTCTAGTATCCAAAATGAGTCACCCTCTTCTCCTCATACCGAAATTGCTCAGCCTACCGTCACCATTCCTCTCACCGAAAATGAGCCTTCACCCACCACCGAAAATCCTACCTACCACCAAACCTCTGATCCCACTCCATCGACTCATCTCACTCAATATACTCCATCACCTCTACCCCCTGCCTCAAAATGGACTAAGGATCACCCTATTGACCAAATCATTGGTGATCAACAAGCAGGTGTCCAAACACGTAGAGGAGTTGGAAATATTTGTCTCTATGTGAATTTTCTCTCTCTTCTTGAACCCAAAAAGATTGATGAAGCTCTAGCAGATCCCTGCTGGATCTCGGCCATGCAAGAAGAGCTCTCTCAATTTGAGAGAAACAAAGTTTGGAGATTGGTTCCCAGACCTCGAAAGAAGACAATCATTGGAACCAAATGGATCTTCAGGAACAAAATGGATGAAGATGGTACTGTTATCAGGAACAAGGCCCGATTAGTAGCTCAAGGATACAGACAGGAAGAGGGCATTGACTATGATGAAACATTTGCCCCTGTCGCAAGACTTGAAGCTATAAGGATCTTTCTGGCACATGCTGCCTACCGAAATTTTAGGGTCTTTCAAATGGATGTTAAAAGTGCCTTCCTCAATGGGGAACTTGCAGAGGAAGTCTATGTGAAACAACCTCCTGGCTTTGAAGACCCAGCTCATCCAGACTATGTGTACAGACTTGACAAAGCACTGTATGGTCTCAAGCAAGCTCCTCGTGCTTGGTATGACACTCTTGCCAACTTCCTTCTAAAACATGGATACTCCAGAGGTAAAATAGACAACACTCTTTTCATCAAGGAAACTTCAGGTAACCTCATTCTTGTCCAAATCTATGTTGATGACATCATCTTTGGTGCTACTGATGAATCACTTTGTGATGAGTTTGCTTCTCTCATGATGAGTGAATATGAGATGAGCATGATGGGAGAGCTTACATTTTTCTTGGGCCTTCAGGTCAAACAAACTTCAGAAGGAATCTTTATAAATCAAAGTAAATATATTCGTGACCTTCTGAAGAAATTTAATTTTTTAGATAGCTCTCCTATGAAAACTCCCATGGCACCACCGTTGAAACTAAATGCCGATCCTAACGGTATATCTGTGGATGTTACCCTTTATCGGGGCATGATTGGTTCTCTTCTGTACTTAACTGCTAGCAGACCGGACATTATGCTTGCTACTTGTCTTTGTGCCCGGTATCAGGCAAATCCAAAAGTATCACACTTAAAGGCTGTCAAACGGATTTTTCGGTATCTCAAGGGTACCTTACACTTGGGTCTTTGGTATCCCAAAGACTCAGGTTTTGAACTAATTGGGTATTCAGATTCAAATTTTGCAGGCTCTCAGGTTGATAGAAAAAGCACTACAGGAAGCTGCCAACTCCTTGGTGGTAAATTGGTAAGTTGGTCCAGCAAGAAACAAAACTCTGTGTCAACCTCTACTGCTGAGGCTGAATATGTAGCTGCGGGAAGTTGTTGTGCTCAGATCCTATGGATGAAAAATCAACTCAGGGATTACAATCAATTCTTTTCTAAAATCCCAATTCTGTGTGATAATTCCAGTGCAATAGCTATTGCTAACAATCCTGTTCTCCACTCCAGATCCAAACACATAGATATCCGATATCATTTCATCAGGGACCACATTTCCAAAAGTGACATTGAACTGCACTTTATTCCCACCAATTTGCAGCTTGCTGATCTATTCACCAAACCCCTTGATGAAACCAGGTTCAACTTTCTCATAAGTGAACTTGGGATGTGCAACCTTCAAGAATAAACATGTGTTTCTGCTCCACCGATCTCACATCGGTGGACATTTTCTTCTCCACTTCTAACTCTCCACCGATCTCTCATCGGTGGACAAACAGGTGTTTCTCAACCATCTTCATTTTCTTTTCTTACACCGAAATCTCAAATCGGTGGAACTCCTCGACTTCTTCCGCCGAAATCGTATATCGGTGGAACCTTTCAACCCCTTCCACCGAATTCTGTAATCGGTGGAACCCTACTTATCTACCCCCGAAATCTCAAATCGGTGGAAACCTGCGTCTTCTTCCACCGAAGTCTCATGTCGGTGGAACTCTCCAACTTCGGTGAAACCCTTCTTATATCTACACCGAAATACCACCGATATACCACCGAAAGACCACCGATTCACCACCGAATCTACACCGATCCTCTCTCTTATCTTATACGACTCCCAATGTGTCAGTGATGGGAGACCTTTCACATGTCAGCCGCTATGTGTCACGACTCCTCGTTTCCCACTCCCCTTTTCGAGCCGCCTTGCCCCATCTCCCCATAAAAACTATCATCAGGTTACCCTTCTCTCTTTTATATATATATGTATGACCCTCGCATATTTCCCTCTCATTTCTTTTTCAAAACCTGCAACCCCTTATCTCTCTCTCGAAAACCTCTCATGGCTTCTTCTCGATACCCTATTCCCACACGATTTGAGGAGCTTAAGTTTAATCAATGCAATCACGTTGCCCGCTTCGACCCGGATCCAGCTCATCCCGAGTTCTCCATAGTCGCAAAGTTCCTCACTCGCTCTCCTCTTCTTCATGCCTTTTCGTGCAACCCCAAGATGAGCAAAATGCTCATTGGCAGATTTTGGTTAACATGTGTGTACGATCCCTCCAACGAAGCCATTCACGCCTCCATTCTTTCCAACGACGCCGGTGATCACGACCTTACTTTTGGGGTCGATGATGTTCGTCTAGCTCTCAAGATCGACGCCTTTTCCGACTATGAAGACATGCATTTGGACACCATACATGAAGACATTGTTCTTACCACCGGTTATGTGCTCGACGACTCCTCCAAAAGCTCCAAAGGCCCCGGTACTCTTCTTCGCAGCAAAATGGGAGGCATTTGGAATTTCTTCTTTTCCCACGTTATCCATTGCCTCTCACGCAAAACAAGTGGGCATGATCAATCGCCTTCACACGTCAACAAACTCGCTCATGCCCTCATCTTCCAAAGAAAAGTCGACTTCGCCCAATATTTCTTCTCCGAGCTTGTCGAGGTCATCAAGACTCCCAAGAAATGCTATGTTGCCTTTCCACGCTTCATCTCAATGATCATACAGCACAAACTTTCTAAGGCATTGGAGTCAGATCGCAAATCCCCTTTACCGCGCTTCTCTTATGACTGGTCTTCTCCGTGTGTAGGCACCAAAACTCTCAACGTTAAGCCACTCGCCACCGATCGCCCATTACGACCAGGTATGATCTCTTTTGCTCTTTCTCCCGAACTACATTGGGGTGATGCGGAAATTCCCGGGTTTCAACACCTAGAAATTCCCGAGGTCCCTCCAACTGTAGTGGCCCCTACTCCCCGTTACCGAGTTACGTCGGGTGGCACTCAAAAGAAACAACAAAAGGCCACCGACACCTCCGCACCCGCTTCTCGAACTACGTCACCGAGAGTTCCCTCGGAGGCTTCCCCGGTTCAAACCCCTTCTCATAAGCGGAGGCACTCATCTTCCCCTTCGGGATCTCTTCCAAAGAGGTCCCGGAAACCATCGGCCCCACCAACAAATCCAACTGTCGATTCTCAAAAATCGCCGGTTGTTGAACTTCATCCCTCCGGGCCAAGGGTATCCGTTTCAAACCCCACCAACTCCTCTGTTGCCTCTCAAAAGGCCTCAGTTGTACACTTGGAGAACCCTCAACAAACCTCCCCACTCGATTCTTTGGGTGGTGGAGATGACCTCGAGGTCTCTCCTCTCGAGGGTTCTGATTTTTCACTTCACAGCCTTTCACCCGATCAGTTTATGATCGATGAGATTGCACAACCCAATCAGGGTTCCCCCCCCACAGACTTCACCCCCACATGATTTCTTTGCATTTCTTTTAGCGGACACTGGTTCTCCCCGAACCATCCCGTCCCCCGAAGAACATCACATCGAGCCTCCCTCACCGAGGCAACAATCTCCACAACGAACACCCTCACCTCCCCGACCTCCCCGAACCCTCTACACCGACGAACTCGCGCCTCACTTACGACATCCGCTTCCCGAAGCAGATCCCCTTCGATGGCACTGCTCGTTCCCAGAAATCGGTGGTCACACCCCATCCCACCAAGACCGACCTTCCACTTTCCTTCAATCCACGATCTCTCTGCTCTCCCAGGCCAACTCTCGAATCTCAACCCTTGAGACAAAGTTACCTCAATTGCTATTCAATGCCATCACCGATGCCCTTGTACCAATTAATGATTCTCTTACTACATTGTCTTCTAAGGTTGAGTCCCTCTCCAAGGCCTCCAGCACCGACATGTCTGAATGGGAAATGGATATGGGTGATTTCTCTATGGTTCCCAACACAATCTCTGGTACTTTGGCATTTCTACACTCCAAGTTTGATAAGGTGTTTTCTGAAATGGGTTTTAAGATTCCGGCTGTTCCTGAGGGGGAGAAAACCTCCGCTCCACCGAAATTACCATCCATAAAGTAATCTTCCAGTAACAAGCCTCCACCGAAAACCACTCCACCATCACCGAAAACCACTCCACCATCACCGAAAACCACTTCACCGAAATCCTTTTCTGTTTCACCGATACATACAGGTACCACTGAAGCACTAGAACTTGGTGCATCAACTGAGGGGGAGCAATCCAGTAAAGCTTCCAAAGACAAAGGCAAGAAAGTCTTTTCGGCCGAAGATTTGGCTAAGGAAGAAAAGAAGAAAAAGGAGTTGGCAAAATATGGGGCTCGACCTAAAGATGCTGAATCTCTTAAACTCAAGCCTGCTTCTCATATAATCTCCACCGAACTCGGTCTCTCCCCTCAAGAAATTGAGGATGCAAAAATCGCTCAAATCAACTTAGATAAATCCAGAGATCTATCCCTTAAAGCTGCTGAAGAAGAAGCTGCAAAAGAAAAATCCTCCGATGCCATTCAAATCCAAAAATCGGTGCTGAGTGCCCTAGAAAAAGAAAAGAATGATGAAATTAGCTGGTACAAAAAGACCATGCATCACCGAAACAACAGGTCACCGATTTCAACTGTAAAGATTGCCACCTCCAAAGCAAACCCGGAAGACATCAGGCTGATCATTGACAGAGAAGATGGTTCGATGAAAAGTGTGAAAGAAAGTCATCTTCAACTCTTCGGTCTCTCAGAATGGTACGAAATCTCTCAACACCTGGTCAGGAGTCCTAATCCAAAGAAAGACATCTTTGTCAAGTACATTGATGGACTGATGGGAAAGATGAAAGAATTCAAAAGAAAACACAACATCACTCTCTCCACCGATGAAAGAGCCAAACTTCAATCCTTGAAAGAAAAAGTCATCCTTCCCAAAGTTAAAAACCCACCTGACTCAGTCTTCAAGGAAATGGCGAGGGAAGGTAAAATTCCAAATGTGAACAATCTAAACCTCACCATTCCCACTTCGGTCCCCTATCCTACCACAACCTTAAGCCTCTCACCAATACCAGGATTGTTCTTTAACGACGGTCTCGGTCGTCGGGCCTTCTTCAGATTTGCCCAGATACCCTTCGCTGATACTATCTTTTTGGAAGGCATCCACAACCTCTTTCCGAACATCCCCGAAGCTCAGCCTTTCTATAGAAACTTACTGGATGAAATCAAGCGCCGCAAAACCTCAAAGAAGTAAGTTCTCTCCATTTGGTACTTGTAAAAGTTAGTTTCTCATTTTGTAAATTGTACGAGAACTTATCTTAATACAAGTATCTCTATTTGAATTTTATTTCTGTACATACTTTACTTTTCGTTACCTGTAAATACTGAACATAGTATACATACTCATACAAAAAGATCAAAAAGAACAAAAAGAATGGTCTATGTGAAAAGAACCCAAAAGAGTAAAAAGGGTCAAAATGCACTTACTTTTCAGTTACTCTTGAATATTCTAAGAAAGGAGCTCAAATTCAAATAGGGGGAGATTGTTGGGTCACCAAGGATTTGAAATTGACTCACCGATGTTTTCCCTAAAACTCCTATTTAGAATATTTTAGTTTGGTTCTTTGAATGACTTGTACAAGATATCAAATGTTCGGTGAAGTCGAAGATCAACCGAAACCAAGCTTGAAGACTCTCTACTTGTGGAAAATAGAAGACTCTCGGCAACATACAAACAAGTCATCTCCACCGAACTGCCTGGACAGTTTCGGTGGTCACTTCCCACCGAATTGCCTGGACAGATTCGGTGGCCACATCACCACCGAATTGCCTGAACAGTTTCGGTGGCATCGTCTTCCGCCGATGAGCCCTGACAAATTCGGTGGACACTACACCGAATTACCTGAAAAAACTTCGGTGGCCCTCCTCACCACCGAAATGCTCTTACATGTTCGGTGGTCGATCTCTCTCTACCGAAGTTCTTCTATTTTCGGTGAAACCTCCTTCGGTGCCAAAGTCTTAAAGGGAAGATCATTTATTATGGGACAATATCCTCTAGCAGATAAAAGTGACAGTTTGTCTCTTTATCCATAATCAGTTAAAATCCGTTTTTATCTGCATGAGCTATTCTGTCTGTACCTAGTAAAAAGTGACAAGGACCTTTCATCTCTCCAGAAGTCAACATACTCAGCAAGTTGAAAGATGACAAGTGTCCCAAGCATTTAATGCTTGGGCACTCCTTGGCACTATAAAAGGAGAAGGCATCACCATTCTAAAGACACGCTTTCAGATTTCTCTAAGTGCAAGAATTTCCAGTTTGCTTGAAAAACTTTATAGCTTTGTTCTAAGTGTTCTTAGTTATTTTGTTAGTATACTTTGTGTAAGAATGTTAGAATAGTTTATCTGTTCTTTTCCGCAACAGTCTTAAGTTTTCTATGTGTAATTCTTGTTGAAAGATTTTCAATAATAGAATTAAAATTGTGAAAATTTTGAGTATTGTATTCAACCCCCCCCCCCCCCCCCTTCTACAATACTTGTTATAGCCATCTGGGACTAACACGGACATTGAAAAATATGATCAACTCAATGTTGATAACATCCGGAGCGCCACATAGCTTATGGGGTGAGGCTTGCCTCATGGCCAATATGATATTGAATAGGATCCCTTACAAAAAGAGTAATAAATCTCCATACGAAATTTGGAAAGGAAGGTTACCAACCTTCAAAAGAATGAAAGTGTGGGGTTGCTTGGCAAAAGTTCAAGTTCCTTTGCCAAAAAGGACAAAACTTGGACCTAAAACCATAGATTGCATTTATCTTGGTCCTGCCAAGAATAGTGCGGCCTATAGGTTTCTAGTTCACAAGTCTAACGTAGATGACATAAGTGTAAATACAACATTAGAATCTGCTGAAGCAGAATTCTTTGAAGACATTTTTCCTTATAAGGATAGAGAAGGTCAAACCTCTAATCCAAGGAAAAGAACTTATGAGGAAACAAGTCATGATGAACTAGATCAACGAAAGAGAGACATTCAAGATAGAGTTTCCAAGGTTCAACAAGAAATTGAACCTAGAAGAAGCAAACGTGGAAGAATAGCCAAAGACCTTGGACCCGACTATATGACCTTCAATGTAGAAGGTGAACCTTTATCCTATAAGGCAGCCATGGAATCTTCGGAGGCACCTTATTGGGAAGAGGCTATCAATAGTGAGATAGACTCAATCATTCAAAATAATACTTGGAAATTGGTTGATCTACCTCCGGGACACAAACCCATTGGTCATAAATGGATCTTTAAAAGGAAACTTAGACCCGATGGTACCATAGAAAAATACAAGGCTAGATTAGTAGCCAAAGGGTATCGTCAAAAGGAAGGTCAAGATTTCTTTGATACTTATTCGCCAGTTACTAGAATAACGTCTATTAGGACTTTGATAGCAATAGCAGCGATTCACAATTTGGAGATTCACCAAATGGATGTGAAAACTGCATTTTTAAATGGCGAATTAGATGAAGAGATCTATATGCAACAACCGGAAGGGTTTGTTGTCAAGGGTCAAGAACAAAAGGTATGCAAATTGGTGAAGTCCCTCTATGGACTTAAACAAGCACCGAAACAATGGCATGAGAAGTTTGATAACACTTTGTTATCAAACGGCTTCCAAATCAATGAATGTGACAAATGTGTATATGTTAAACAATGCAAAAATGCATATGTTATTATATGCTTGTATGTTGACGATATGCTTATCATGGGAACCAACTTGGATGTTATTAATCAAACCAAGAAGATGCTACATTCCTCCTTTGATATGAAAGATTTGGGAGTAGCCGACGTTATCCTTGGTATTAGAATTCAAAGAAGTTCTAATGGATACATCCTATCTCAATCCCACTATATTGAGAAAGTTCTACGGAAATTTGGACACTATGATGACAGACCAGTGGTCACTCCGTTTGATCCATCTAGTCAATTGAAGAAAAATCAAGGAGATAGTGTCTCTCAATTAGAATATACTCAAGTACTCGGAAGCTTGATGTATATTATGAATTGTACTAGACCTGATATAGCATATTCGGTGAGTAGACTTAGTCGCTACTCACACAATCCTGGAAGAGATCATTGGTTTACACTAGTAAGAGTGCTTCGATATCTCAAACATACATTGAACTATGGACTGAATTACACGAAATATCCTCCTGTTTTGGAAGGATATTGTGACGCCAATTGGATTTCCAACAATTCTGAAAGTAAGTCCACAAGTGGGTATGTCTTTACACTTGGTGGAGCATCCGTGTCTTGGAAATCATCCAAACAAACGGTGAATACACGATCAACAATGGAAGCAGAATTTGTGGCTTTGGATAAAGCGGCTGAAGAAGCAGAATGGCTTAAAAGCTTCCTAGAAGGTATTCCCTTGTGGCCAAAACCAGTACCAGCCATTTGTATACATTGTGACAGTATGGCTGCTCTCACAAGAGCAAAGAATCAGATATACAATGGTAAATCAAGGCACATAAGGCGTCGTCATAACACTAATCGTGACTTGCTGAAGAATGGTATGATATCAATAGATTATGTGAAGTCAAAGGAAAACATAGCCGATCCTTTGACAAAAGGGCTAAATAGAGAGCAAGTCATATTCACATCGAGGGGGATGGGCTTAAAGCCAACTTAATGAGTTATTACTCGACGGAAACCTAACCTAGCAACATTGGAGATCCCATGGTCTAGGTTCAATAGGCAAACTAGTTGAGGAAAACTCAAGAAGCAAAACAACACACAGGTACGCTCATTCCTAAGATAAATTTTGTGTGTTTTCCGTTGATGGTTAAGGGATGAATATTAATTCTTAATAATGCTAATAGCTTTGATAGTGGAACAAGACGGAATGTTCTTGATTAGCATTACCTATGTGAGATTGATGTGTGGTCGCATCTATGAGGACCGAGATGGCTACGTTCTCTAAGAATCTCATGAAGAAAGGATACGTTCAAGACCGAAATGAACACAACCGTAAGAGTTACACTATGTGCTAGATATGATGTATGTGATACTTATTGTCTCGATTTACTACACAACGTGGTTAGTTCAAGACCTTGTTCACTACCCACAAAGTAAATCCGATTTGTACTCACTATGAAAGGTTCAAGTCCAAAAGACACCTTTTCAAATGTATGTCATATCTTATTTCATGGAATAGAAAACTTCTTTATTATATTACTTATTTTCTATTCAAATGTGGGGTATTGTTGGTGTTTGAATAGAAAATGTGGGGTATTGTTGGATATTTGTAAAGTTTACTAGAACCCTTGTCCCACATAGGAGCCAAGGCAATAATTAGAACACCTAATAAACTCCAACCATAGAGCATTAAATGAATCATTTAATTGCTTGGGCTTGGAATGTGGTGTTCTTGGTGGGCTCTTCTTGACATAAATATATATATATATATATATATATATATATTAAATGTCAAAGATTGGGCCTTGGGCCTTGGGGCTCTTGGGGTCTCGATGGGGTCGAGATTTATCAATCGAAGCAAACAGAAGTCGGCACGACTTCATCCGCGCCACGGCGGGCGCGAGACACTGGAAGGCTTGTTAAACAGAGGCCGACGCGGATCACGGCGCGACTCCATCCGCGCCATGGCTGGGTGGTTTCTGGCAGTTTGTTTCGGTTGGGAAGGATAATCTATAAATACCCTTCGTTTCTCCAGTTTTAAAAAACAAAAATTTGATCACTTTCATCCCCTTTTTCTCTGGTTTTCTCTATACGATCCATGGACACATAAAGGAATCTCGACAGATTCTCGTTCTCGTGCAAGAACGCGAATAGATAGTTGAATCCTCTAAACGGACGCTCGGACTACGCACGAGTAGGGGCGAAATTCTGTTTAAGGACACTGCTTCGCAGGCCTCTATCTTATTATCACGCAAACATCGATTCCAAGTTAGTCGTTATTTACGTTTTGATAAGAATTTTTGATTTGTACATATTACATACATACATATATGTTGTATTTTGTGGATTCGTTGTAATAATTTTGTACACAAACATATACGTAATTTTGTGAATTTGTTCTCGGTTAATCTTTGGTTCTAACATTAACTAGCGCGGGCAATGGCGCCGGGCACTGTTTCGTGTTTTCGGGTTTCGTTTCGCGTACGGTTTGAGGATATGTTTCTGGTATCACCTAAGGGTTGTTTTTTGGGCTTATTAGGAATGGATTTGGGACATAATTAGATGGTTTAACATCATTCTTATGGCGCCAATTCAGGTGTTCGGGTTGAGCTAAAGTGTGTCCCGGAGCGTGTATCGTTGTGCTAAGGTTAAGGTGAGTTTTTCTTCAAAATGTTTTTAAACTGGAATACATATACGTGTAGATTGAAAAGGTGATAGATAATGTGATTAGGTGTTCATAAATGACAATATGATATATTGAGATATATATTGTATTTATATGTGCATTACACTACACGCTTATATGTTAGCCGAAACTATGGTCGGCGGTGTTTGCTGTAGTTGTTGTACAGCGGTGCTGTAATTGTCGTACAGCGGTGTTGTTGGCTCGCAACCAACTGATATGGCCAGGAGAAATGAGAATGACAATGAGGATGAATTGAACACAGTGCACGAGTCTTGATTGGTATTTAATTACGTATGAAATATATGTGTTTATATAAAGGATTTTATATAAATGGGTTTTATAATGATTGTGAAAGGACAGGGGTTTTCTCACTTAGACCGCTAGGTCTAACCCTCATTTTGTTTTAAAATATGTATTCCAGGTCGTGGATCGAGTAAGGACACGTAGGAATGGTAATCGATGGATAGCTTTTGGAAGAAGTGTGTTTTTGAAGATTATGGCATGTTTTACAGTCATGTCTTGTTATTAGTTGTAATGTATTTAGCAAAAGAAAAGTTTGTAATGAAATTATGTATTTTGTTTATGACTAAAGGACCGAAGTTGTAATGTGATGTATATTAGTTAAATAACGACGTTATGAAATTTATGCTATATGAACTATGTATGGGATTGCGGGTCGTTACAAGTGACAACTCTTCCGATGACGATGCACATCCAGATTCGAGGACGACTCTTTCCCTACCTGGAGGAGGAGGATGCAGCTCGACATGAAACAATATTCATGGCTCGTATGGAGCACCCCAAAAAGTTAAAGACCACAGGTTGACCAGAAAAGTCAACTGTGTCAAGCTTATCTAGTATTTTCCATTATTTAATATTTGAATCAGTTTATAATTCCAGTTTCCTTTTATCTTTTAGTCCTTGATTTGGGTTAGGATTCTAGTTTCCTTTTCGTTCCAAGATTTTTAGTCTTTAAATAGGGTGATAACATTTGTAGCTAATCAGTTTTTCGGTTAATACAATTTCGAGTTCTTTTTGAATCCTTCCACTCATATGTCGGTATTCTGTTGAATCAACGATATACGAGGTTCTCGATTTAATCTTCGGCATTCTAAGGATGATATCAACGAAGGTCTAAATCCAACGTGATCCACCACCCACGCTACGTCAAACCCCTTCATGAATCGCGTTTTATACGAGAATTGTTTCTGTGCATCTAATCCAAATGTGATACAATGGTTGAAGCTCTGGGGGATGTGGCTGAATATCTTATCTATCTTTATTTCGATTAAAGACTTCCAAAACAATTATGACCACTAAATTTATCAAGATTTATGTGTTGATCCAAACCCTCAGTGATTTGATAATGACCCTCTCTTATATACTTAGTGAAAATTGTATGTAAACAATATGTATCAGAGTTTCACTATCGCTGATAAGTACTAAGATCTTACAGTACCGCTGATAGGAACTCTCGCTCTTTAAATTAAACATTCAGCGAACACTGTTCACCATAATGCGCTGAGTCTGTTCAGTCCTTATGGTGATCGCTGATAAGTTAGTTGTTTACTTATAATCCCTGAAGACAAGTTTCACGTCAACAAAGGTTCTACGTTGAAGTCGAAGATCAAGCTCAAGAACCAGCGACAAGTCTACTAATGAACTGATGCGGATCAGCGAAGACTCAGATTTGTCCACTCAACGTGAAGTATCAAGTACAAGACTTCAGCTATCGCTGAACTTTATCATTCGCTGAATAGTAAATGATAATCGCTGAATCAACGAAAGCTGATCATGAAGTCCTCCGTACAAAGTACTTTTGTCTTAACCTCCCTTGCACGCCACTGTACGAAATGTCAGAAAAGAACCTCCGAAAATCTGAGATCGTACAACCACTCTGATACTACACTGTTCATTCATGCGGCTACTAAGGTTGTCAACAAAGGTCAATGACATGCAACCAATCCGCTGATGACACGTGTAAAGTGTATACTGAATTGCATTAAATGCATGCAGTATATAAAGAGACGAACTCACTTCATTTGAAGTAACTTGCTAACTCTGGACAAGTTCAAATCTCTCTCAAGATAGGATTTTATTAGTAATCTCCATATCTTTCTTAGTGCAAGAAAACCTTAGTGTTCCAACTTGTTTAGATTTAGGTTTATCCTTAATCTTGTTTCCGCAACAAGCTGTAAATTGTTAATGATTTATCAATAAACAATTTAGAAAAGTAAAATAGCGTGTTTGTATTCAACCCCCCCCCCCCCCCCCTTCTACAAACTTGTATAGGCCTTTCGGGACCAACAAGTGGTATCAGAGCAGATTTGTTTAATCTCATAAACAAGATCTAATCTAAGATATTTCTCTTCCTTGCTATTATCTGAAAATGGCCTCCCACACAAACACAAATTATATAGACAATGGTTCTCTTGCAAAACCCCCTAGATTTTCCAGAGACAACTTCAACTTATGGAAAAATAGGATGATGCTCTTCCTAGAAGGTGTAGACCCTACTATGACCTACTATCTTGAAAACGGCCCACACATCCCTGTAACTATTGATCCTTCAGTTCCAGCCACTGCAACTCGAGCTGC
This sequence comes from Saussurea involucrata, assembly GCA_033807775.1. Taxonomy (NCBI): domain Eukaryota; kingdom Viridiplantae; phylum Streptophyta; class Magnoliopsida; order Asterales; family Asteraceae; genus Saussurea; species Saussurea involucrata. The sequence continues at coordinate 199,304,993 of CM066320.1, read as the reverse complement.
TATTCCTGAAAGGCTGATTCCAAAGGAAATACACATGTGGACCGATGAAGATAAGAAGAAAGTGGCTATAGATACAAAAGCCAGATCCATACTATCCATGGCCCTTCCTGACGAAGTCTACCATTCCGTCATGAACCTGAAATCCTCAAAAGCCATGTGGGACACAATATGTGTTCAGTATGAAGGAACGTCTGAAGTCCAGGATTCAAGAAAGATCAACCTGGTAAGACAATACGAAAGCTTCATTTCTGGTAAGAATGAAACTCTCTCTGAAGTTCATCAACGTTTTAATTGCTTAATTATAGATCTAAAAACGGTTGGTAAGGAATATTCTAACTTTGAAGTGCTGACAAAGTTTTTAGAATGTTTACCTGAAAGTTGGGACAATTATTCCATGTGTCTCAAGCTGTCAAAAGATCTAAGATCAATGACACTTGCTACCTTATATGGCACATTGCTGAATCATGAGCAATCTAGCCATCTTAAGAAGAATCTTGTAAAAGATTCCAAAAGCACCCATGTTGCTTTAATCTCAGAGGAACCTTCTACTCAGCGACCCGTGGTCACTATCACTGAGTTAGAAAGTAACTCTGAAAGGTCATCAGATTCTGATTCTTCAGATGATGATGAATCCTTGGCTCTCCTAACTAAAAAGTTCAGGAGATTCGCCAAGAAGAAAATGTTTAGAAAGAACAAAACTCTTTCTATAGCTGACAAGCCTAAGTCATCAGCTTTTGTTGATAAGGCTACTGCTACTTGTTTCAACTGCGAAAAGACAGGTCATTTCGCTAACGAGTGCAGGTCAAAGAAAATCATGAGACCTTCAGCTTTTACAAAGAAATCCTTTGTTCCAAGTAATAAAGACGACAAATACTCAAAGCTGAAGGAGAAGTATGCAAAGCTGAAAAGCTTTAAGAAGAAAGGAAAAGGCCTGATGGCTGACTATGATTGGGCTGCTTCTGATGAAGAAGCCTCATCATCTGATTCTGAAGATGATGAAGCAAATCAATGTCTCATGGCCAAGATTGAAGAAGAGGAAGAAAGTTCAGACATTCCCTCCACTTCAACATCTGCCATTCAGGTATCACCTTCCTTCTTTACCAATATTGCAAATATTGATGAAGCTGATAGTCTCCGTAAAATCGAACTGCTGACTAGAAGTTTATACGAAGCCATGAACGACAAAGCTGTGGTTGAAAACCAAAATCTTGATCTCGCTGAAAAGCTTAAAAACTGCCACCTTCAAATAGAAAAGCTTTCTAAATTTGAAGAATATTTTAAAGATCAAGTCCATTTAAATCAGCTAGTCAAAATCGAACGAGCGGAAGCTATCGCTGCATTAAAAGCTGAACAAGCTACTGTTGAAGGATGGTGTAATTCTTCAACAAAGATCACTGAGATAATTAAGGCTCAGATTCCTCTGAGTGATAAACGTGGTCTGGGTTATAAATATGATACTCCAATACCAACCACTGAACGTTCAATGCTTAAATTTGGAACGTTCGTATCCTCAGTAGCTGACACTTCATCATCTCAGTACTCCTCGTTGGTTACACCAATCCCTGAGGAAACTCCTACCTCCTCAAAAGGTAAGGAGAAAATGGTTTATTCAAAACCTACCTCTGTCTCTAAAGACAAAGGTAAAGGAATTTGTATTTATCAAAATCCTCAGAAGGGTACCTTAGTACCTAAGCTGAATGCTTCCAAAGCCTTAGTGATTCATTCATCTGGTTCTAGAAATCAGACCTCTGGATCAGTTCAGCGACCTACTCCTAGACTCAGAGTAGATGTCCTTGGTAAGAAATCTGAAGAACTGAATGTTCGTCCTATTTCAAAAACCAATAGTGTACTTGGTGCTGGCACTTCTAATTCCAAATTAAAAGCTCAGCACTCAAGTGGTCCTAGAACTAATTTTAGTTATAGGAAATGTTATCACTGTGGACTTACCGATCATATTGCAAGTAAGTGTCCCACAGCCACCAAAGCTGATAAGATAGCTAAGGTGAAGATAGCACCCAAGAAGACCAAACCAGTTGCAATTCAGGTCAAGGTGACTCCTACCGCTGAGGTCAAGAAATTGACCAAAGTGAAGAAAGACAAAGCTGAATCTTCAAATGCTGCGAAGACTGTTGAACCCATTCCAACCACTTCCACTGACAAACGCGTATACATGGTGAAGTGGGTACCCAAGCAAAACTAATCTTCCTTTGTATTGCAGGTTAAGAAGGGTATCTGGTATCTCGATAGCGGATGCTCTAGACACATGACTGGAAAGAAAAGCTTGCTCGCTGAATACAAGGAAGAGAAGGGTCCCTCTGTGACTTTCGATGGAAATGGAAAAGGACACACCCGAGGGTATGGTGTACTTTCAAATGGTACAACATCCTTCAGAAGAGTCGCATATGTTGAAGGGCTGAAGCATAATCTTCTAAGCATCAGTCAGCTTTGCGACATGGATAACAAAGTGATTTTCACTAAGGAATCCTGCTTTGTCTCTGACAAAAAAGAGAAGATAGCTCTCAGCGGTTATCGTTTGGAAAATGTTTACGTTATAAACATGGACTCAACAACCACTGAGAACTCCTGTTTCTTCTCAAAAGCATCTTCTGATGTTAACTGGCTATGGCACAAGAGGCTCTCACATCTCAACTTCAAGACACTGAATACTCTTTCATCCAAAGAGTTAGTCACTGGTCTACCTCAACATTCATACGCCAAAGAGTCCTTATGTTCAGCGTGTGAAAAAGGGAAGCAGACCAAGGCAAGCTTTAAGTCAAAGCAAGTTTCCTCAGTGTCATCTCCTCTTCAACTACTCCATATGGATTTGTTTGGCCCCGTTAACAAACAATCCATCGCTGGAAAGAAATATACGCTGGTCATAGTTGATGAATTCTCTCGTTACACATGGGTAATGTTTCTCCGTTCTAAGAGTGACACCCCTGAAGAACTCATCACCTTTGTTCGGAAGATGGAAACTCTGAACAATATGACTGTTCGCTCAATAAGGAGTGATCATGGAACTGAATTCAAAAACAGTTCTCTTGATTCCTTCCTTGAGAGCAAGGGTATTTCTCACAACTTTTCGTCAGTGAGAACACCACAACAAAACGGAGTCGCTGAAAGAAGAAATAGAACAATTATTGAAGCTGCACGTTCAATGCTCAGCGATTCTCACCTGCCTACTCAGTTTTGGGCAGAAGCTGTCAACACTGCTTGTTTTACGCAAAACAGGTCGCTGATAGTTAAAAGATTCAAAAAGACTGCCTATGAACTCTTTCATGGGAGAAAGCCTTCAATCAGCTTTCTTCACATCTTTGGATGTCAGTGTTTCATACTGAACAACAGAGATGCCCTTGGAAAGTTTGATCCTAAGGCTGATGATGGAATCTTTCTTGGATACTCCTCAGTTTCCAAAGCCTTCAGGGTCTTCAACCGAAGAAGACAAACTGTAGAAGAAACTATACACGTCACGTTTGACGAATCCCGTTCAGCGAACTCTAAACCGAACGCTGATACAGAAGAACTGAATCAATGGATGTTTTCTCATCTTGGTGATTCAGAAGATGTTCCCACTCCTCATGCTCACACAGTAGAAAATGATGGTCCTTCTATCATTCCAAATATGCAAAATAGTGAAGCTGAAACATCTTGGGTCTCAGTTGTTCCTATAAACACTATACCTGCAGTTGATCCAAATGTCTCAGAAATTCCATCTATTTCTCAGCAATCAGTGAATGAAGTGGCAAATGCAAACATTCCTCTCTTAGCTGATAATCCAGAAGTAGCTGAAGCCTCATCTTCAGTTTCTCCAGTTCAGACTGAGTCAGCGACGCATGCTCCGGCTCAGCGATGGACTGTAAATCACCCAATCGATCAAATTCTTGGTGATCCCAACGCTGGTATTCAGACCCGTAGAAGTGCAGGTAATATTTGTTTATTTGTTAACTTTATTTCTCTAACTGAACCAAAGAAAATAGATGATGCCCTCAGAGATCCAAACTGGGTCAGCGCTATGCAAGAAGAGCTGACTGAATTCGAAAGAAACAAAGTTTGGAAACTTGTTCGTAGACCAACTGACAAAACGGTGATAGGCACTAAATGGGTCTATCGAAACAAGTTGGACGAACATGGTACTGTAACTCGCAACAAAGCTCGTCTTGTTGCTCAGGGATACAGACAAGAAGAAGGCATAGATTATGACGAAACTTTTGCTCCAGTAGCAAGACTTGAATCTATTCGTCTTTTCTTAGCATTTGCTGTACACAAAAACTTCACTGTACATCAGATGGATGTTAAGTCAGCGTTTCTAAATGGAAAGCTGAATGAAGAAGTATATGTGGAACAACCTCCAGGATTCTCAGATCCTAAGCGTCCAGGTTATGTTTATAAACTGGACAAGGCACTTTATGGCTTAAAGCAAGCTCCACGTGCATGGTATGATACTCTCTCTACTTATCTCCATATTGAAAAATTTGAGCGAGGTAAGATTGACAAAACTTTGTTTTTTAGAAAAGTAAAAGGTCATATCATTTTAGTTCAAATATATGTTGATGACATTATATTTGGTTCTACTAACCCTGAGCTTTGTACTCGTTTCGCTGATAGAATGAAAGATGAGTATAAAATGAGTATGATGGGTGAACTAACATATTTCCTTGGTCTTCAGATTAAGCAAACTGAAAAAGGAACTTTTATAAATCAGGGAAAGTATGTTAAAGATATACTGAAGAAATTCGACATAACTGAAAGTTCAGCTATGAAAACCCCTATGGCACCACCGCTGATACTTGATAAGGACACAAAGGGTGTTCCTGTCAATGTCACGCTGTACCGTGGGATGATCGGCTCACTACTGTATCTTACAGCTAGCCGACCCGATATTATGTTTGCAACATGTCTATGCGCACGATATCAAGCTGAACCTAAGATATCCCATATGAAAGTTGTAAAGCGAATCTTTCGATATCTTAAGGGTACAACGAATCTAGGTCTTTGGTATCCCAAAGACTCAGGATTCGATCTAACCGCCTATTCAGACAGTGATTTTGCAGGTTGCAAAATGGATAGGAAAAGCACCACAGGAGGATGTCAGCTCCTGGGTGGAAAGCTGGTAAGTTGGACAAGTAAGAAGCAAAACTCAGTGTCCACTTCCACAGCTGAAGCTGAGTATGTAGCCGCTGGAAGCTGCTGTTCTCAAGTCTTGTGGATGAGAAATCAACTACTAGACTATGATCTTCAGCTCTCCAAAATTCCAATCTATTGCGACAGCACAAGTGCCATCGCTATAGCAAACAATCCAGTGCTACACTCAAAGACAAAACACATAGAAATCAGATATCATTTTATCAGAGATCATGTGATGAATGGTGATATAGAACTTCATTTTATCCCAACTGATTATCAGTTAGCTGATTTGTTTACCAAACCTCTTGATGAGACAAGATTCAACTTTCTCATCAGCGAGCTTGGAATGCTGAACTTTGAAGGATAAAATCTTCAGCGGTTCACATTTAATCAGCGATACGTTTATACATTCTTGTATAGGTTTCGGGATAAAATCAACTTTTATAATCCATTTCATCATCTTCTCTCTGAATAAATTTGGTTAAACTGATATCCAGGTATGTTTTCTCTCCCTGACAATCGCATGTAAATGCAAGATTTCAAAATAAATTGCATCGCTGAATATCTCTTCCTTAACAGCGATATTTTGAAAATTCCTTAAACCTTCACTGATATTTCTATTCAGTGCTTCATGTTTTTTTAAAGAGTCCCTGAGTTTTTTTTTAAACCTCAGAGACATCCTAAAAAGAATGTGAAAGGACAGTTGTGACGTCATTGCAACGGATAACACTCGGCACGATTTCTTTCTGACACACGTTTGCACGTTTTGTTCAAACTTCCAATCAAATGCAAACACGTGTCCGTGTCATGATGAAAACCTTTTCCCGCTCAAGGTTTTCTCTCTCTAAAAATCCCTATATAAACAACTCTTGGTTTATATTTGTCTTTTACGCGAACAATCTTTCTCCGCAAGAAAAGAATTCTCTGTTGCATTTGTGCTCTCAAAAACCTCAAGAACTGTTCATCATCTTCTTCATCAAACTCAAGGTTAATATGTTCTTATCTATTATCAAATGCGAATAACTTGTTTTCGATCTTATCATTGTTTTACACAAGATCAAACAAAAGAACTCAAAAATAAAATCATTTTCTTTCATGGTTTTATAAATACAACCATTTCATGGTTGTTCTTCAAGTTTTAAATCTAAAATCTTAAACTTGTTCTTCTTTCGTATCCATTTTTTTAAGAAACTGGAATACAAGGCTTATGGGTGTTATATTCGTTTTTTTTTTCAAAAACAAGAAAAACCCTAATCTTCATTAAGACTTTTTTGTCTGAATGAAATGGACAAAATTCGAAAAATCTTAATGGAAATTTTCTTTCCACATTAAGATAATTCTTATTTGTTAACATCTTTGGTTGAACTGATAATACAGTGATATGGCATCTTCAAAGCTGAATGTTACCGCTGAATCCATCTCCACTGACTCTGAGGAAATGGAAATCTTCAAAGCCCCCCAGGTGAAGTTCGAGCTGGATCAACTCGATTGGACTAAGGCCAACAACCTCTCAGCTCTTCTCGAGTTTCCTCCTCGGAAGCAAGTATCACATCTGGACGATGCTGTAAATTTTCTGAAGAACAGCCCTATCTACACAGCCCTGACCATAACACCTCCTGCCAGTCAGCGGCTCTTATCCCAGTTCTGGTACTCTGCCAGACACACTGAGCTACCCTCTGCTAAAGATCCATCCAAAACCATAGACTGCATACTCAGCGATACTGAGTATGGCACCATCAAGATCACACCCGCAATTATCCGCAAAGCCCTAAACTTCCCAAATGCCTCCAAAGAAAAACCCTTCATTCCATTCCCTGACCACAAAAAGCATGCTGACAGAGAAGCAATCATTGCTTTCCTTGACGCAATGGGTTATATCTGGGATATTGGAAGGGACAAGAAGCCTGAGAAGAAACTGACGCTGATAAAGAAATCCAAAATGCCCAGCGAGATGAATTTCATCTTCGCTCACCTGATCAGCTGCATGACAGCGAAATCCGGATCTTCTGATCAAGCCGCCCAACCTCAGCAGTCCATGGGATACGCACTGCTGAAAGGCCTAAATATTGACTGGGCCTCCATCATCTATGAAGACCTGATTCAACGTGTTGATTCTGCCGCTGACCGACCAGCATGGGTTCCTTACCCACGATTCATCAGCGCCATCTTTCAATATGGCCTGAAGGACAGCTATCCTGAAGAGGGTGATCTGAAACTTTCTCAGATTGGCCCTAAGGTTCTCGACTTCAAGCCTGTCGCCAATGAGGTACGTCTCTCTACCCTTCTCACTACTTAATTCTCCGCTTTCTGTGGCTCCTTCAGCGACTATACCAATCGCTGATACCCCGGCCACAACATCCTCTCCTTATAAGAAAAGGAAACCCTCTCACACCCAACTTGATTCCAAAAGGATCAAGAAAACCAAGGAGCAACCCCAGCAATTCCATGCTAAAGACTCCTCAGCTCATTCTGAAGAGCTGAAGGAAAGTTCCGTGGTACGCTCTGCCACACCCGTGCAAACCATCCCTCCAATCCAGACTTCAGCGTCTCCAAACGCTGAGGTTAGAAACATGGAAACTACCCAACCTCCCTCAGTCTCTAAAAAGACTGATGAAGTGATTGTCAGCGATTCCAACGCTGAACTCAGAACCCGAACCCCAATCTTAACCTTCGCTTCTCCCTCCACTCACTTGGACACTCCTCCAGCGAACACTGGAGATGCCATCATTCCAGAAGCCGCCGCTGATGCTTCTCAACTAATGATGAAGAAAGGACCTGCAGAGTTCACCATACCTCACCGTACTTTCGAAGAGGATATGGAACACTACTCAGGAACCTGCAACTTCGACGAGTTCATCAATCCTCCTGCAGGTACTAATCCCACCTTAAACACTGTAACTAAACCTGAAACTTCTGAGCTTTCCTTTGTTCACAAGTACTTATATGTTACAGGTCCTAATTTGGGAGACATCAATGCCTCGCTGAAGTCCGTGGAAACAAAGTTGTCCAGTCTCACCACCACACTCTCCAACAACTCAACAACTGTAACAAACGCTGGAGAGAACTTGACAAAGCTGACAACGGTGGTGGAGAAGAAAGCTTCCACTGAAGACATCAAGAGTCTTGATAAGACGCTCAGCGATTTTGCCAAGGTGCTCTGTGACATCTACACTGACTACACAAGCCTCAAAACATCAGTTTCGACCATGTCCAGCGAAGTAACAACGCTGAAGACATCGGTTGAAAAACTCGAGGGTGATATGTCAGAGGTCAAGACTGACTTAGGCTCTGTAAAGACCGACGTTAGCTCTATGAAGACGATGATCGAGACGCTGGTAAACAAGGCAAATAGTCCAGCTCCTGTTCCTGCCCCTGTCCCTATTCTAGAATCTTTCACAGAGGAGGATCGCACAGAGCTGAGGAAAATCACGCCTGCTATTTCTGGCCTAGAAGACAGAATAGCAAAGCTTGAAGGTTGTGTGAAAATCTCTGGCCCAGAAGACAGAGATAACACCAATGATGAGTCTGCCCATTCCTCCCCCAGTCATCATGAAAAAGAGGGGGAGAAGAGCGCTGAACATTCCAAGGAGAAAAGCGCTGAAGATCTTGAGAAAAGCGCTGAAGATCTGAACAACAAAAGCGCTGAAGACCTTTCCCATGATGAATCTATCAGGGGAGAGAGGAATGAAGATCTGACCGCTGGACCTCAGGGAGATGAAAACCCTGAGGGAACCGAGAAGCTCGCCTCTGTATCTGAGGGGGAGCAACTCGAAGAAGATGCTGAGAATTCCGAAGCAGAAGAAGATGAAGACATCGACATCCCTGACGACAAACCATCCTTCTCTCCAAGAAAGGATGATGATGATGATGATGATGATGATGACGATGATTTATTTATCGTCAAACCTGCCCCAAGGATCAAAGCTCTTAAAGGAATCTCAATAAAAGAACCATCAGGGGAGAAGACAAAGACAAAGCCCTCAGCCTCTGGCGCTGAGAAAAGCAAAGACAAAGGCCTCGCTGAAGATGAAAATCTAGCGATTCTCTTTGAAAAGCCGGTTTGTCAGGTAAACTAAATCTTTACTTTTTCCTTCCCTGAACTTCTCAACAACTCACTAAGTTCTCCAAACCTATATACACATCCACATTATTTTTTTCTATCTTTTCTACCCAAGTTCTTCTACCCAATTCTTATCTGTAAGATCGCTGCTTTTCAGCTAGTCCTCTCCCCTGTTTGAGGATGTCGCTGAAGGTTCTACTGTTGCGACTTCACAAATAAAGCCAGCTGCTGCTGATGAAATAATCCCAGTCTTGGATTTAATCTCTGAGACTGATGAACCAGAAGAACAACCTATCTTGCACAATAAGAGACCTTCCTCAGTTCCTCAAAGGCTGAGTGAAGAAGATCAAAAGAGAAGAGAAGAAATAATAAAGCGATTCGAGGATCAGCGAATCATTCTAAGGCGTGATCAACTGCCTTCAGTTCCTCCTAAGTTCAGAATTTCAAAAGTTGAATATCAGGACCACCTTAGAGCTGAACGCCTCATTGCTGAAAGAAAGGAAGCTGAAGAGAAAGACAGAGAATACGCCATCAAGCTCACTCAAGAATCTGTCAAAGACCCCAAGCTGAAGCGTGTTCCCATTCAAATCCAACGAAAGCTGTGGGAAGAAGCCCAGAAGATCGTGGAAAAGAAAACTGAAGTTTCTCAGACCACCTTGATCTGGTGTAAAGAGAAAATTCACTTCAGATATCGTCCAGCGAAGATCAACAAGGTATTCATCTCTGGAAGAACATCTATCGGAGTACCTATTGTTGACATCAAACTGTTCAGAGAAGATGGCACATCTGAAACCTTTCGCGCTGACACTGTAAAAAGGTATGGTCTCTCTGAATGGCTGGAGATGAGGTTAGCTATCCAACCATCACAATCTAAGTACAAGAATCATTTCGAAAAGCTGATAAACAGACAGATCGACTTGATATCTTCTTGTGTGGATATTCCTCCTGTTCCTGATCTAAAGCCGAAAAGAAAAAGAGGTTCTCCAAGGAAGAAACGTCAAGATTCAAACTCAGTACCTGTCATACGAAATGAAACTGGAATTGGTTTCTCTCGCGCTGAAGTACTTGGTCCTGATCCTGATCTATCCGCCCTTGACATCTCTTTGCCACCATGTGAACTTTTCGTCCCTGGTAAAGTCATCAGTAATCCTTATGGAATATTCTTTCTTGACTACGACGGACGTAAATGCTTTCAACGGATCGCTGAGCTCCCAATCACTCCAATCGAACAGCTCAGAGATCTTATCTACTGGTGTGACTTCAGAAAGGACATTCAGGCACGACACCTAAAACCCTTGATCTTTCAAGAAGCGCTGAAGAAAAGAAAACAAGGTGTAACGGTTCCTGACTGGATGATTCCCACTGAAAAGACGACCCTTGATGAACTTCTCATTAAGGAAGAACCTTTTGAAAACTGATATAATCTCCTTTTTTCTCTATTGTATCAGTTATCCTTCTGTACTTGTAATTTATTTCGCTTGTACTTGTAATCTTTCTGTTCTTCATTGTAACCTGATTCAAAGATTTAAAGAAAGATTTCAGCGAATGTACTTTACTCCATCAGTACTGAAAAGATCCCAGAAAACAGTAAAAGGGACAAATATTTTATGAGTTCTTTTTATCCTTATGTTTTCATTAAATAACAATTTTCTTTGTTGCTATGTCATAATCAAATAGGGGGAGATTGTTGATCCAAACCCTCAGTGATTTGATAATGACCCTCTCTTATATACTTAGTGAAAATTGTATGTAAACAATATGTATCAGAGTTTCACTATCGCTGATAAGTACTAAGATCTTACAGTACCGCTGATAGGAACTCTCGCTCTTTAAATTAAACATTCAGCGAACACTGTTCACCATAATGCGCTGAGTCTGTTCAGTCCTTATGGTGATCGCTGATAAGTTAGTTGTTTACTTATAATCCCTGAAGACAAGTTTCACGTCAACAAAGGTTCTACGCTGAAGTCGAAGATCAAGCTCAAGAACCAGCGACAAGTCTACTAATGAACTGATGCGGATCAGCGAAGACTCAGATTTGTCCACTCAACGTGAAGTATCAAGTACAAGACTTCAGCTATCGCTGAACTTTATCATTCGCTGAATAGTAAATGATAATCGCTGAATCAACGAAAGCTGATCATGAAGTCCTCCGTACAAAGTACTTTTGTCTTAACCTCCCTTGCACGCCACTGTACGAAATGTCAGAAAAGAACCTCCGAAAATCTGAGATCGTACAACCACTCTGATACTACACTGTTCATTCATGCGGCTACTAAGGTTGTCAACAAAGGTCAATGACATGCAACAAATCCGCTGATGACACGTGTAAAGTGTATACTGAATTGCATTAAATGCATGCAGTATATAAAGAGATGAACTCACTTCATTTGAAGTAACTTGCTAACTCTCGACAAGTTCAAATCTCTCTCAAGATAGGATTTTATTAGTAATCTCCATATCTTTCTTAGTGCAAGAAAACCTTAGTGTTCCAACTTGTTTAGATTTAGGTTTATCCTTAATCTTGTTTCCGCAACAAGCTGTAAATTGTTAATGATTTATCAATAAACAATTTAGAAAAGTAAAATAACGTGTTTGTATTCAACCCCCTTCTACAAACTTGTATAGGTCTTTCGGGACCAACATTATGTAATATAGTCGCTCCTTAAAAAATAAAGATGATTGATAAAGTAGCACATGATCAGATCTCCGATATCTTTGTTGATTTCAAAGTTTTTTTACTTCATTTGAGTCAACGATCACATTGTATTATTTTTTTATGAAACGATATTTATGATTAATAATTAAATATTTTGAATAATTATATAACAACTTGAGATGATGATTTTTCTTAAAAAAATAAAGTAAAAACATTTTAATATATTTTGTTAGATTTATATAATTTTTTGACTTTTCTAGTAAAAGAAGAAGAAGGCCTAGAAAAAACACTATAAGGATCAACTATAGGCATACTAGTTATGGGGATTTTAGAATAATCGGGGACGTAAGATATTTCGTATAACTGGTCTATCTTGGATGCAGATGACTGTCTGAAACTGGAGGATGATCTGGGTAGGTCTAGATTTGGATTCATGACTGGGTATGGTTGGTATTGTTTTCAAGAAATTTCAACAGGTAAGGAGGTGAATTAGCCCTTATGGCAATGCATCTTTTGCCACCGCATCCCTCCACCACTAGCCACTAGACATGGCAATATGGACGGGTCGGCCCGGGCCGAAACACTATTCAAAAGCCTGGGCTTTTTCTCGAACCGGGCCGGGCTTGATGGTTGAAGGCCCGACCTGTTTAGATTTTTAAAAGACCGGTCTTTTGGAACCGGGCTGGGACCGGGCTTTTAAATATATATATATATATATATATAGGCGGGTTCAAACGAGGAGCGTACCAATTTAAGAGAACGTGAGGAGCAATTGACAGTTATGAATCACATGTGATTCGCAGTTGTGGATCACATGTGATTCACAACTGATCTGGACTCGAATTGACAGTTATGAATCATTAATGATTTACAGTGTTGAATCACATGTGATCCGCGACCTGCAGCATCGCGCCACGCCTCGCGCCACTTTTGCGCGAATTTTCGAGAAAGTTCCGATTTTTTAGCGTTGTAAATCATATGTGATCAGAAGCATGGGAGTGCTCCTCACGTTCTCACGTTTTGACGCGCTCCTCACATGAACCTTCCTCTATATATATATATATATTAATAAATATTATTCGAATACACTATAAAATACTTAGGGGGTGTTTAGGATTGGTTTTTTTTTTACTTATTTGCTTATTGTTTTTCCTCACCGCAAATAAGCTAATTTTAGTGTTTGGATTGAAAAAAAGAAAAGTGCTTACGACTTTTCTCCACCACAAATAAGTTGTTTTTGATAAGTTAATTCATTCTAACTTATTTGAAACTGTTTATAACTTATTTGTCCAAATTACATTTTTACCCCTAACTCCTTTTAAGCACGACATAAGTTGATAAGCACTTTTAAAAATAAGCATAAGCTGTTTTAAATTAGCAATCCCAAACACCCCCTTAATTGGGTCACTCAAACATACTTAAAAAAACGTTTTATTACAATTCGATTGAACAATACATTTAAATAACTACATTTTATAAAGAAAAATACTCTTAATCCTCGTATGGTGGATAGTATGCAAGAATTCCGGTCGTTTGAATTCTAGTAAGAGCCGTTTTGATTGAAGGATGGAAGAATTGAGAGAATGAAAAGTTGCGAAAAATGAACACGAGAAAGCGAGAAATCAAGAATTGTGAGCGAGAATTGCGTTATTTGCGTTTTTGTAACTTGGTATCTAACCTCATACACCCAATATCCTATTTATAGTGTTTAGGAGCCAAAAAACACCAAAAAACGGTTACCTAACGGTAATAAAAACAGCTCTTTTTTGAATTTAGGCGGGCCGGGCCGGGATCGGGTCGTGAAAATAGCTAAAATTTGGGTCTGGTAGGGCCTGACGGGCTAGGACCGGGCCTATACCGGGTCGGGCCGGGACCGAGCTTGTGGCGAGCTGGGCTTCATGCCCCTACCGGGCTTTTTCGGGATCGGGCCCATTTGGCCATGTCTACTAGCCACAACACCATGGGCAGACCTAGGTAAGAGCATACGGTGGCACGTGCCACCGTATTGTTTCTCCACTGTAAGGTAAAAAAAATTAGGTTCGTGAAAGGTGCAACCGTATCAATTTGATTTATGCCACCATATATATTTTGAAACTACAATAAGAACACAAGTTTCTTTTGGTAGAGTTGGTTTTGAAGACTTTTAAAAAACTTAATACCCGGATTCAAGTCTTGTTAGAGATATTTTTGTAGTTTTTAGTTTTTAATTTCATACCTACTATGTTTATAAAAAAATTGCCATAATGAGACTCGAACTTGAGACCTTAAGTTTGAAAATCAAGGGACTAACCACCAAACCAACCTTGATTTTATAAAAAAATATTTATATTTGTTTCTTATAGTTAAATAACACCACCGTTTGAAAAAATTTCTGAATCCACACCTGATCAACACCACCTCATCTCCACCATGCACCATGGTGGTCCACTAAAATAACCAAATCCACCAAGATGTCCATGTTTATGTATACAACCCACTTTTGAAGGGTGGATGATCGGTGGAAAGTGTGTAATATCCACTTCGATTTTACAAAAATGGTTTGAATCAATTCGAATAATTTGAGTTGATGAGAAAAAGATGATGTAAAACATGTATATATTTTAATATGTTGGTGTATTTGATACACTAAAATATAAAGTTCTATTTTAAAACGAAAATAAAAGTTGTTGTAATCAGAGATTCGACTGAGAGATCACAAAAGTTTTCTATTGGTTGGTAAATTTAATGCTTATCTAGTATTTAAACTTATTTATTAGTTGATTATGAAATCTTCTTTTATAAATACCGGTTAAACATATTAAACGTATTTAAATGTGTAATAAGTCAAACTTGTATTTAAGATTTTTTTAATAACATAAATAATTACCTTCTATTGTTTAAACAAATAATAAACTTTAAATGTGTTTAATATTTTTAATAAAAATTCGCACGTTTTAAAAAAAATAAAGTACAAAGTAGGTAAATAAGGGGAAATTGAGGGATTTACGAAATCATATTTGAAAATATACAAATCTAACTAGGCATATCAAATAAAAAGTTAGGGTTTTTGTATAATTATATTTAAAATAATAATCATGTATTTATATTAATGTAAATCATACTAATTATATTATTTTTGTTAAACTTTAACCTACTACGTAATATAATTTACTTGTTAACGGTTTGGAGTTATTAATATTATACTCTATTTAAATAAATTAATTTAATTAACTGAACAAATAGTTACATATTTAAAAGAGTCAGAATTGTATATTAGCCCGTTAAATGTTGGTTTTTAAACATAGATCTCAGAATTTGGAGCTCAATATGATTTGTTTCAAAATCAAAGGTAGCTATCTAATTTCCAGAATTTTCGATCAAAAACAAAAATAACGGTTCGATACTTTTCGATCTCCCTCGGTTCCCAGTTCGACTATTGAAATCCCCAATGGCTCAAAAATGTGTGCTTATGACTTGGCTTTAGATACTCAACACCAACGGCTCAATTCAAGCGGCTTCTGTATAATACGATTGGTTTACATCTCAGAATCTCATATTTCAAAAGTTGAGAAAGCAATCTACATAATACTCATTTTAAATAATCTATAATTTTAATACGAGTGTTACAGGGCCTCCAAACAGATTAGGACAATCATGACGACATTATAAGTATAAATGACAAAATGGACGAATCATATGGGTTGAATAACACGAGTTCAGATAAACATATATAAATTTTTAGAACAAGTTAGAATCGAGTTTGTTTTAAAAAATAAATATTAAACAAGAAAACAAAATCAAAATTAAACACACAAACAAATAGATAATCGCTACCATCACAACCTACGGATCCATGACTTCATTGTTATGCATTTTTTAACGAGCTATTAGAGTTCCTGTTTAATAAAATTATCTGACCGAATCAAATTTAAGGGCTTTTCAGACCTTTTTAAAAAAAACAAGCCCTTAATGAATCGAGCCACTTAATGCACGAGATTGATATTATTTTTTCCAACCAAACTCGAATAACATGTTACTCAACTCCATTCGTTTAAACCTCTATCTACACATCTCCAAATCATATTTTCATCAAAAAAATTAAGGATATATATGTTGATCAGAATATATAAGAGTATTCATAATGGAATGTTTGACCAATTTTTTTCTTTTGTGAAGGGTGTCCTAGGCTATGCCTAGACTAATCCTTTGGCAAATTATGACCGTAAGAGGGCTGATTAAACCTCAGTGGCCACAATTGTTGTGTACGTCTGGATTAGAACCTTGGACAAATAGGATATTCCACCACATCTCTCAGGGCCTTAACCAGTACGCCACAACCCTTGTGGTTATGTTTGACCAATTTTTTGTCACATCAATTTATAAAAAAGCTCTTTAAAAAAAGTTAAATAGAGTTTTTTTTTTTTTGAAAAAGCTTTGAAACAACTAGGAAAAATGTCAAAGAAAAATAATGACATGATAAGTTGTGAATTGCATTCAATGTATGGAGGACTACGTAAGCCGCCACCATGTACATATAGTTAAAATCGTTTTTGTGCCACGTCGGCTTAATCGGTTCCTTCAAAACCGTCAACCGGTCTAAACGAAAAATCTTAGGCCATCCGTAGCCCAGGGTTCACAACCCTCTTACCCTCTGCGCCACATCAGCTTTTCACTTTGAACCCTCTTGAACCTTTTTGAACCCACAAATCCCGTACCCCAACCTTTTGAACCTCTTGAACCCACATGCCACCTCATCTAATTTTTTAATAAAAAATCATAACATTCATAAAAATAAAAATAAAATTAAAAAATAAAATTAAAAATTACAAAATAAAATTAAAAATTTCAATTATGTTTTTGTCGAATTCTCTTTTTTCTCGCCAAAGTAGCCTTCAAAGCAGCTCCCGTAAGGTGATCGTGCGGGGCAATGAAAAACTCGAAGTCTTTTTCATATAGCTTTTCCAACTCGATTTCACACTTTTGTTGTTCGACTTGCCACTTTTGTTTTTCGACTTGGAACTTTTGTTGTTCGACTTCAAGTTTTTTCATTTTGTAATCAACCGTATCATCAATTTTACTTCTCAAGTCACTTATTTCGGAGTAAAGGCGGTTGTCGTCCGTACTACTCGTTGCTGCCTTTTTTGCCGTGTTTCTCCCGATGGGTCGTTGAAGTTGCTCATTCTCCCGAACATTTTCAGCGTCTTCATCGGAAGTTTGGGTACGTTTTGAACCCCGGGATGTATTTGTCATAGTTGGAACCGTATTCCATTTTGGAGATAATTTGAGGATATCCCAAGCTTGTTCATGGGTGAAGGCAGTTTGGTATTCATTTTCGTACCGGACGTGTGCCGCTTTTAAAATATCGGCTTCACTCGATCCGCTTGATCTACTATTATACAAGTTGTTGTAGATGCCGGCGAATTGTTGTATCTTTTTGTTTAAATCTTTATATTTGGTGCTTAGTTGATGATGTGTTCTATATTTTTCACGACACATCAACTTATAAAACACCTTCTCGATGCGACCCCAGAAGCTATCTATATTTATATAACAATAATATTAATTATTATAATTATGATAATAATAATAATAATAATAATAATAATAATAATAATAATAATAATAGTACCTCCGTTTTGTGCGTTACCGACAAGGGGGTCCTCCGAAACGTCGATCCACGCCGACGCTAAAGCCACTTCCTCCGCTTTAGTCCACGGTTGTCGGGCGGCTCTTTTTTCAAATTTTTTCTTTTTTTGGTTTTGCGTTGGTGACGGGTTTGGTGTTGGGCTTGGTTGTCGATCCGGGGATGATTGTTGTGTGGAGATCGTTTGTGGTGTTTCCGGAATAATCTCTTCAAGATCTATTCCGGTGTTGAAAGCGGGTGGAGGAAGTTGGAAATTTGCGGGCGCAAAACCTTGTAGGATCAAGCCTTCACGAGAAAATGGATAAAAAGGACTTTGTTGAAATTGTTGGAAACCAACGTTCGGGGTTTCTTGCGGTGAATCCGACCTCGTCGATCGGTTACGACGGGGTGTGGGTGGGGTGTTTGAATTCATGATGAATTGAGAGAATTGGTGTGAAAAATGGATGAGATTTGAGGTTGATTTATAGTGTTTAAATTGAATTTTTTTTTTGCAAAGAGCCGTTTGAATTGTACCGTTGGAATTAAAAAAAATTTGAGAAAGGCTTCGGGTATGAGCGGGGTGGGGAACCCGATCGCCGAACCCGCACCCCGAAACCGCTGGAACCCGCCCCCTGCGTACCCGGTTGCCGCGGTACCCGGGGAACCCGCATGCCAAGCCCGTCACCGAGCCCGCATGGGGTACGGATGGCCTTACCATTAATCTAGGTTCGGTTGCTGGTTTTGTTTTTGTCAGGGCGGTTTCAAATCTGGTCTTGGACACGTCCCAGTTTATAAAAAAGAACCTTTTTAGAGAAAATTAAACAGAAATGTTAGAGCATCACCAACAGTTTCCTCATAATTTTTCTAAAATGGGGAATCAAAAGCCAAAATCCCTAAAAAATATATATTCATCTCCAACAGCTTCCCCATTTTAGAGAATCCAACATTAATTAAAATATTAAAATATTCCATTTATCTATTAAAATATTATTTCTCTCTCTACATATTTATTTTCAAAGTTTTCTATTGGTCCTCTCACTTGGTAATTATTTTTGGAGTAATCTCCATATTTGGAGAAAAAACTCTTCTCTCTCCAACTTTCTCCATTTTGGAGATAGTTTTAGGGAAGCTGTTGGAACACATTTTTAGCCCAAAATCCCCATTTTCCCCATTTTGGGGAAGCTGTTGGAGATGCTCTTAGTACATAATTTTACAATTAAGATTTTTGAAATTTTGTATTGAATATATTTTAAATAGAGAAATTAATTAAAATACCCAAAGTTTGACTTTGACTTACCAAAATACCCATTTTCTCTCTGATTTTACCAAAATACCCATTTTTTCCACGAAGGGGTCCGCGATCGCGGACAGGGACCAATTTTGAAAAATTTCATCCCGCGAAAGCGAAGGAGTCCCGCGATGGTTCTAATTTTGGTGACTTTTCAATTGAAATTTACACTTTTAACCCCTATACTTATTTACTTACTTTACTTTATACCATTTACTTTCATAATTTTAATTTTACATTTAACACATATAATCGTTTATTAAATAAAGTACATTAAAAAAATACGTTTTAATTTTAACAAGTTACACCATTATAATCGTCTCTTCGATACGTTCGAAATGAGCCCAATATTGAATATTTTTGGATTTAGTTATTTTATTATATATCATATATACTACATAAAAATATTTTTAATATTTAAAATTCATACTCTTATAGTTAATTATTTAATTTATGGTACATCTCTTATTTTTTTGAATTTTGTTTTACACTCCTATCGCATTAACATAATAATCATATATTAACTAATTCATTAAATCGTTTTAAATTATTATTATTTGTATGTGTTTATAGATATCGTGAATGGCAATAGGACAAGGTTTCACGAGAAGAATATGCAATGGGGTTTTGACAAGTTGGTATCACTGGACTCATTTAAGAATTGTGAAAATAGGTATTTGGCGAATGATGATTCATGTGTGTTTGGAGCTGAAGTAATTGCAGTTACAGAGTATGCACAAAATGATCGATGTCTGTCCATCACAAAGCCTCCGCTAATTTTTAATACTTACACTTTGACCATCGATAATAAAATAAATAAAACGTATTTTAACTATAAGAGTACCATAAATTAAATAATTAACTATAAGGGTATGAATTTTAAATATTAAAAATATTTTTATGTAGTATATATGATGTATAATAAAATAAATAAATCCAAAAATATTCAATAGGGCTCATTTCGAACGTATCGAAGAGACGATTATAATGGTGTAACTTGTTAAAATTAAAACGTATTTTTAACGTATTTTAGTTAATAAACGATTATATGTGTTAAATGTAAAATTAAAATTATGAAAGTAAAAGATATAAAGTAAAGTAAGTAAATAAGTATAGGGGTTGAAAGTGTAAATTGCAAATCAAAACAATCAAAATCACATGACCGCGTGACTTTTCTTCCTGATCGCGGGTGAAAAAATTTCAAATTTGGTCCCTGTCCGCGATCGCAGACCCCTTCACGGAAAAATGGGTATTTTGGTAAATCAAAGTCAAACTTTGAGTATTTTAATTAAATTCCCTTTTAAATAATATATTTAATTAGATAAAATCTTTGATTTTTCAAAAACTTGAAGAACATAAAAAAAGTAAAAAACAAAAACTTGAAAGTCTTGTAATATAATTTTTATTTTTTGAAAAATCGGGATTATACATAATTGGTCCCGGTCTTGAGCCGAGTTGGGTCGGGTCTTGAAGTTCTATAAAAAAATGTGTATCCGGTCCCAAAAACTGACAAACCATAACCGGTCCCGGGTCCAATTTAGCTGTCTCGACCACCCAATAGACAAGTCCAAACGGGCGGGTCGGGCTAGCCCGGACCGGGCTTTGGGCGGGCCCGGGCCCAAACACTGTTCACAAGCCCGGGCTTTGGGCAGGCCCGGGCCGGGCCGGGCTTCGTGGAAGAGGGCTGGGCCCAATCAGGCTTTTCAAAAGACCGGGCTTAGCGGGCCGGGACCGGGCCCAAAACCGGGCCTAAATCGGGCTTTGTAAAAAAATGTTTTTTTTACATTTTTAGTAAATATTATTCGTATCCACTATAAAATACTTAATTGGGTCACTCAAATATACTTAAAAATACGTTCTATTAGAATTTCATATATAAAGAAAAATACGTTCTATTAATTTTATATAAATTATAAAGAAAAATACATTTAAAGAAGTACATTTATTGAATTATAAAGAAAAATACTCTTAATCTTCGTCCTCGTATGGTGGATAGTATGCAAGAGTTCCTGTCGATCGAAGTCTAGTAAGAGCCGTAGGATCATCGAGTTCATCAACATCGAGTTGTTCTACAGGGCCGATCTCGTCGTCGTAACGTGATACATTACTTTCACAATCGGTACTTGGCGGGGTACTGTTGGGTCATCAAGATTTGAAGATGACCTCATGATCTCCTTTTATACTTTGAAAAACATTTTATACTTAGAGAAATTTTGGATGCATGGTTCTTTGTAATGGCTTGTACAAGATATCAAATATTCGGTGAAGTCGAAGATCAACCGAAACCAAGCTTGAAGACTCTCTACTTGTGGAAAATAGAAGAATCTCGGCAACATTCAAACAAGTCATCACCACCGAAATTCCTTGACATTTCGGTGGCCTTCTCTCCACCGAATTTATAAGACAATTTCGGTGGCCTCTTCCACCGAAGTACATGGACAAATTCGGTGGTCCCCTTCTCCCACCGATGACCCTTTCGGTGTTCCTCTCACCACCGAAATATACATGTAACTTCGGTGGCCCTCTCACCACCGAAATATATATGTAACTTCGGTGGTCCTCTCTCCACCGAAACATGCTTGCAATTTCGGTGGACTAGTCTTCTTTCCACCGAAGATTTCTCAATCTCGGTGGAAACCACTTCGGTGCTAAAGGCTCAAGACAGAAGATCATTTATTATGGGACAATATCCTCCAGCAGAGAAAAGTGACAGTTTGTCTTTTTATCCACCTTCAGCTAAGGTCCCTATTATCTGCTCAAGCTACTCTGTCTGCACCTAGTGAAAAGTGACAAGGACTTCACAACTTTCCAGAAGTCAACATCCTCAGCAAGTGTGAAGATGACAAGTGTCTCAAGCATTCAATGCTTGCACACTCCTTGTCACTATAAAAGGAAGAGCTCTCCATACTGAAACCCACACATCTTGAGAGACTTTGAAGATTACTGTGAGCTCTTGATATTCTACGCAAACTGGAAGAATTCTCTAAGTGCAAGAATTTCCAGTTTGCTTGAAAAACTTTATAGCTTTGTTCTAAGTGTTCTTAGTTATTTTGTTGTATACTTTGTGTAAGATTGTTAGAATAGTTTATCTGTTCTTTTCCGCAACAGTCTTAAGTTTTCTATGTGTAATTCTTGTTGAAAGATTTTCAATAAAAGAATTAAAATTGTGAAAATTTTGAGTATTGTATTCAACCCCCCCCTTCTACAATACTTGTTATAGCCATCTGGGACTAACAAGTGGTATCAGAGCAGAAAGTTTAATTCCATAAACTTGATCTGCGATGGCTGCCTCCTCTTCTTCAACTATTGAAAACTCTTTTCAAAATAACTTTTCTGAAAATGGGTCCATTTCAAAACCTCCTAAGTTCAATGCTAACAACTTCTCTTTGTGGAAAAGCCGCATGATGCTGTTCATGGAAGGAGTGGATACTAGATATCCAACCATTCTCCAAGAGGGACCCTTTATCCCCAGAGTTTGGGCTCGCTATGAAACGCAGAGGCCTGGTAAAGAAACCATGGAAAAAGATAATTCTGATGATTCGTCTGATGAAGAAAAATCTGCTGCTACTGGTCGTTACATTCTTAAAAATCCTAAGAAATATACTGATGAGGAAAAACGACTTGTGTCTCTTGATTCTAAAGTTAGAACTATCATTGCTCTCTCTCTTCCTGATGAAGTGTACCACTCTCTGGTAAATCTCTCTACTGCCAAAGAGATGTGGTCCACTCTGTGTGTTTTGTATGAAGGTACAAATGAAGTTAAAAAGAGCAGAAAGATTGCTCTTGTTAGAAATTATGAACTCTTTTCTTATGAGAAAGGAGAATCTCTCTCCAACTACTATAATCGCTTTAACAGTCTTCTTAATGACTTAAAGCTGTTAGGTAGAGTGTATGACAATGAGGAAGTCCTGTGCAAATTTATGGACTGTCTTCCCGATTTTTGGGAAAATATCTGTACTTGTATAAAGACAACCAAGGATCTTGATCATATGCCTCTTACTGTTCTTTATGGTACTCTTTTCAACTATGAGCAGACGAAACTGCAAAAGTTTATAAAGAACTCTTCTCTAGCTCTCCTGAGTGACTCTTCCAAAAAGACTAAGTGTTTTCCAAAAATCACCTACCCATCTGACTCTGACCATAATAGTCAAGAAGATCCCAATGATCATTCAGAAGCATATCTTAGTGATGCTAAGGATGAATGTGAGGAAACTTCAGCTGATAAATTATCTGATGAAATGGCCATGTTGGATGGGCACTCTAAATCCAAATCTCATCTCTCTTCTGGAAAATCTAAGTTTGATAGAAATTCATCCTCTTCTCTCTCCAAACACTCTCCTTTGGATAAATCTAATGAGGAATGTTTTAACTGTGGTAAAAAGGGTCATTTTGCTTCTGAGTGTAAGAGTAAACAGTTTGAAAGACCCAGAACTGCTTCCTCAGGCCGATTTTCCTCAAAATCGGAAAGATCCAAATATGATTCCCAAAAGTTCAGCCAACACCTCTCTTCTGCAAATTTTGACCGGGCTGAAAGATACAAGGAAAAATACAAGAGAGAAAAGGAAAGAAATGAAAGACTTATCAGAAGAGGAAAGGGTCTGCCTGCTAAATCTTATGATTTGGCAGATGAACCCACATCTGAAAGCGAATGACTCCTCAACTGCTCTTGTATCAGCTAAGTGCTTCTTCTACTCTTCACAGGTACATACTATGTGTTTTATCTACCTTTTATGAATTCCCTTATTTCAAACTCTTTTGCTATGTGTCCATAATTTCTGCCATCACATCTGAAAACATAAATTTTGGAAATTTTATTTGGCTAGTCTCTGGGTGTTGTTTCTTTCTTAAAAAGAAATCCTCCAAAATTTTTCCAAAAATAACTTTATGACTTCTCATACCGATTTTCTTCTTAATTCTGTGAGTTTCAAAATGTCCAATTCAAAAGAAAGGATTTATGTACTCCCAATTTTTGAAATATGAATTCTATGTGATGCACCCCCATTCTTTGTTATCTCTTCAAAATCTTTGAGCAAAAGTTAGGAAAAATGTCAAGTTTCTAAAAGGAACTCTCTTTATAGAAAATGCTATATCTGTGGTGATATTTCTCATTTTGCCAAAGACTGTGTGAAATAAAGAATTATTCTGAGTGATATAAATTCTTTTCATTCTCTTTCTTCTAACCCAAAAGGACCCACCTTCAAAATGGGTACCTGGAAATTAAATTCTTTGTGATTGCAGATTTTGAGCTGGGCAGATGGATCTATGTGAACAAGTGAGAAAGTTGACAAAACCTTAGAATTCTTTACTCTCATGACATCATAAGCATGTTGATGTCATTCTCATGACATCACCATCTCCAATCTCTTAAAATTCCATTTCTTTTCTAAACCTCACCACCGAAATTTTCCTTAACCACCAAACCAAAACCATATCCCACCATACTTTACTTCCCATCATATGTTTTGCCTCCTCGATCGGTGGTACCCCTCAAATTCGGTGGAACCCTTCAAATTCGGTGGTGAAACCCTTCTAAATTCGGTACAATCCTTCAAACTCCTCGGTGGAATCCTCACACCGATCCACCACCGAGTCTACACCGACCCACACCGATTCCACACCGAATCTCCACCGATCCACCACCTCAAATCCCTCCACCGATCCACCACCTCAAATCCCTCCACCGATCCACCACCTCAAATCCCTCCACCGATCCACCACCTCAAATCTCTCCACCGATCCACCACCTCAAATCCCTCCACCAATCCACCCACTACAAACTCTTCTACAGATGTCACCCCAAATCCTCAAACTCAATCTTTTTGGGTCATCAAATTGGAAGATGAAATTCCAATCTTTTCTTCACTTTGAAGATTTTCTCCATAATGTCTTAGAAGTTTTACTACTGATTTTCCACCGAAAATAGCCAATTTTCGGTGGATTCTCCTCAATTTTCGGTGGAAAGGTAGTAAAAAAAAAAAAAAAAAAAAAAAAAAAAAAAAAAACCTACCGATTTTCCACCGAAAATCCCACCGAAAATAGCCTATTTTCGGTGGATTCTCCTCAATTTTCGGTGGAAAGGTAGTAAAAAAAAAAAAAAAAAAAAAAAAAAAAAAAAAAAAAACTGGTCTTGGTTCTGGCCGATCTTTTCATTTTCTCTTGGTGTTTTTCCTACGTCGGCCGCTGAGGGGGAGAATTCATCTGAGGGGGAGTAACATAAACCCTCAGTACTCATATACAGCGACCAACTTGAAAAAAATGAGGAAATCGACGGACCGGTCAAGGGGGAGCACTTCAGTCCGGGCGGATCTAACTGAGGGGGAGAAACACAAAGACCGTCTGATCTAACTGAGGGGGAGCAAAACAAAGACAAAGGATGCTGATGCTAAACATGAAAAGATGCCAAGATGCAACAGTTGGGCAGAAGTATCCTAAGGCTGCTGATCAAAATGAAGAATCCTCAAGCCAGACACAAGTTTCAACTCGCCCCTCCAAAGATGCAAGTAATATTCATTCTGTTTATACTGTTTATACTCCTTTCCTTTTCCTTTCGATTATTTGTACAGCTATACCTTTTTATTTTTTTCTTATATGTAAATATCATATATACATACACACACAAAAAAAAAAAAAAAAAAAAAAAAATGGACTGTGTGAAAAAGAACCCAAAAGAGTAAAGAAGGGTCAACTTGCATTATTCACTGTCTTACTCATGTTTTTCTAAGTATGGATGTCATCATCAAATAGGGGGAGATTGTTGGGTCATCAAGATTTGAAGATGACCTCATGATCTCCTTTTATACTTTGAAAAACATTTTATACTTAGAGAAATTTTGGATGCATGGTTCTTTGTAATGGCTTGTACAAGATATCAAATATTCGGTGAAGTCGAAGATCAACCGAAACCAAGCTTGAAGACTCTCTACTTGTGGAAAATAGAAGAATCTCGGCAACATTCAAACAAGTCATCACCACCGAAATTCCTTGACATTTCGGTGGCCTTCTCTCCACCGAATTTATAAGACAATTTCGGTGGCCTCTTCCACCGAAGTACATGGACAAATTCGGTGGTCCCCTTCTCCCACCGATGACCCTTTCGGTGTTCCTCTCACCACCGAAATATACATGTAACTTCGGTGGCCCTCTCACCACCGAAATATATATGTAACTTCGGTGGTCCTCTCTCCACCGAAACATGCTTGCAATTTCGGTGGACTAGTCTTCTTTCCACCGAAGATTTCTCAATCTCGGTGGAAACCACTTCGGTGCTAAAGGCTCAAGACAGAAGATCATTTATTATGGGACAATATCCTCCAGCAGAGAAAAGTGACAGTTTGTCTTTTTATCCACCTTCAGCTAAGGTCCCTATTATCTGCTCAAGCTACTCTGTCTGCACCTAGTGAAAAGTGACAAGGACTTCACAACTTTCCAGAAGTCAACATCCTCAGCAAGTGTGAAGATGACAAGTGTCTCAAGCATTCAATGCTTGCACACTCCTTGTCACTATAAAAGGAAGAGCTCTCCATACTGAAACCCACACATCTTGAGAGACTTTGAAGATTACTGTGAGCTCTTGATATTCTACGCAAACTGGAAGAATTCTCTAAGTGCAAGAATTTCCAGTTTGCTTGAAAAACTTTATAGCTTTGTTCTAAGTGTTCTTAGTTATTTTGTTGTATACTTTGTGTAAGATTGTTAGAATAGTTTATCTGTTCTTTTCCGCAACAGTCTTAAGTTTTCTATGTGTAATTCTTGTTGAAAGATTTTCAATAAAAGAATTAAAATTGTGAAAATTTTGAGTATTGTATTCAACCCCCCCCCTTCTACAATACTTGTTATAGCCATCTGGGACTAACAGGTACTTAGTTGGGCACTTTCGTTTTCTTCAATATTTTCTTCCACTCCATCAAGCTTCGCCTCTAGGGTCGTTCGGTCTTGAATTCTTTCAAGACTATCCAAGTAGTCCTTCAAACAAACGCAAGCTTCTACTGACTCTGGGGTTAATCTTGTCCGACGGGCCGAAATGATCCTGCCACTAAGAGAAAAAGCGGACTCCGAAGCTACGGTACTAGCTTGGACTGTTAGTATATCACGGGCCATTAATGCCAAAATGCTAATATGTTTAATTCTTCAAAATTATCAACTTGAGTATTCCAAGAGAAATTAGTATTCATGTAAATTTGTAATTCATTGAGATTACTGTCATATCGGGATTTTTTACTTGATTCATTTTGCACCTCATTCATTAAAGAGGCCATT
Organism: Saussurea involucrata; assembly: GCA_033807775.1. NCBI lineage: Eukaryota > Viridiplantae > Streptophyta > Magnoliopsida > Asterales > Asteraceae > Saussurea > Saussurea involucrata. Next base: position 199,278,004 of record CM066320.1, on the reverse strand, counting down.
AAGTCTTTCCGGTTTTGGCGATGACCACTACTAGAAGAACCCGACGCAAATAGTGGTTGTTGGGAGGGTTGTTGGTGTGCGCCCCCATGTCGGACTTTATAAATTTCAAATAATTCTAAAAACATGTTATTAAATAATGTTTTTCTTTTCGTTGAAAAAGTAGAATTTGTGGACGTATCTAAACCAAAAGCTTGACTTATTCCAGTAATTAAAACCTCAACACCGGCAACCTTTAGCCACGGGTTTAACGCAGCGGCACAAAGAAAAGAAAAAGGGATTTTTCTAAAATATTTTAACAATTTTGCTTTCATTGTAACAATCATATTCGACCAATGGTCTTCTCTCTCCTCGTACTCTCTAATTTTGTTTGATAAAATATATATTTGATTTAAAATTAGAGGGCTTGTTGGATAATAAACACCGGATAAGTAAGTTGTTGCGTTTTTAAAATCACCCAAAAGATCGTATAATCCCTCAATCACGACCCAATCCCACTCTACAATAGTATTCCGTGGGTAATGAATATTATAAAATGCATGTATATAAATTCTTTGTGCACACAAATTTTCGATCATTTGATATGTCGAATTCCATCGAACGGCCATATCATGAGCCGGTCCCAAAGCTCTAAATCCACATTCCATGCAATATTTTCTAAAAGACGCTTGCATTGATTTACCTTTATTAAAAATTCTCCGTAACATAAGTCTAAATTTGTTTAGTGTGTCACTGCATTGTCCTAAACCGTCTTGAACGACTAAATTAATAATGTGGGCAACACAACGTGTATGAAATATTTCACCGTCCAACATAGGGGTTAATGCACATTTTAATTTATCCACACATGCAGTATTATTACTAGCGTTATCAAATGAAATGCTAACGATTTTATTTGAAATATTATAAAAAACAAGTGCTTTTTTTATAATTGAAAATTGACGTTCACCCGAATGTGGCGAACCAAACGTTTCAAACGCTATTACACGTTTGACCATTTGCCACGACTCCATCCAATGTGCCGTTATACATATATAAGAATGTGGCAATCCGTGTGGTGCGCTCCACACATCACAAGTTAAAGAAATGTTGTTAGGCATTTGTTCAAACATGTTTTTCATTTCATTTTTAGCATTTTTCCACATTTTTAATGCATCACGTCTAAGAGTTTGACGGCTTACCAGAGTGTAGCGAGGTTGTAGACATTTTTGGATCATTTTCGTCATATGCGGGTTGTGGAAATGTCCGAACGGCAACCCCATTTGAATAACACATTTTGTTGTTAATTCCCGGGCCAACATGTTATTGTTCGACCATATTTGACCTTGGTTGTCAAGTATGGGTTGACTTGAATCACCTCCGGACTTGAGTGCCTTGAATGCGGTATCGGTGTGCCTCTTTAAGGTCGAGTTTCCCGAGAGCGCAAGGAGAGCTCCACACCTTTTGCATTGTGCCTTTTTTTCCCGTCAATGAGAACCACCATATTGAAATCATTCCAAACTTCGGATTTTCGTCCGTGCTCGGCAAGAACTTCTCTAATTTGATCGTTTGATGAACTACCGCCGGCCATTTTGAGTGAATGATGGAAAAATTGAAAGAACGAGAAGTTGTATGAAATGAACACGAGAAAGCGAGAAATCGAGAATTGTAAGCGAGAATTGCGTTTTTGTAAGTTGATATCAAACTCAATACATCCACTACCTATTTATAGTGTCTTGGAGGCAAGAAAAACAAAAAAAACACACCAAAAAACGGCTCTAAAACGGTAATAAACGGCTAGTTTTTTTGAATTAAACAGGGTCGGGCTTAAACCGGGCTCGGGCCGTGTTAATGCCAAAAATCGCACCAAAGGGACAACTTAAGGTCGATGTGGACTTAATCAACTAAAGAAAGGATCTTTCGACGAGACGTGCGACGAGGGAAAAAATAAACGAGACAAGGGATTTGATGACGCAGGAAAAACCTCAAACGAGGAAAAAACCTGCGGACGGCAGTGGGTGTCGTCGCTGCACTATGGTCGCCAATCAGGGGTGACGTCCTTGGTACTGGCGTCGGTCGTACGATGATTACAATACAAATGAAGGAAACACTTCGAAATGTAAAGTACAAGTGCTTGTTGTGTGTGAATACAAAGTGTGAATAACTGTTGGTCGAAAGCCGTCGTCGTGCGTCGAGAGTGAGTTCTTCGAGAGAGAATGCTTCACTTGAACTTGATGTAGAGTTCTTGCTGTCAGTACTTGATTTCCAGAGTTTGATTATTCTTCTTTGTGAACTTGAATGCTTTTCTATGCTGTTCGGTAATATTCGCTGATGATCGCTGATGTGTGTTGGATGTTCACTGATGGATCCTTGGAATGAGGCTTTAGCTTGGCTTTTATAGTCTTCGTGCCATTAATTAGCTCCTTGAATGCTTTGATTAACGGCTACAACGGTCGGAAACGGTTGCCGGAGTGATTATCCATAATGCTCTTCGTCCGTTACGACTACTTGTTGTTAATGGCTTTGACTCCTGCATTAAATACTTAACAAACGTAACAGACAAGGTTAACGTTAGCTTTGGTCGTAGGTGCAATGATCTTACGCGATGGTCGTACGGGACGAGCGATGCTATGGTCGAGCGTCATGGGAGACGTACGACTTACCTTTTAAGGGAGACGACGGATGTGTAACACCCGGAAAATCCTTGTAAGTAATAATAGTCCTAATATTTATTTATATTTTGACTTTTTAGATTATAATTGATTTCTTAAGTAATTTCCGTGATTGTTACTTGTTATTTGATAACTTACGATAGAAATCAGTAAGTTTATTTCTTAAGGAAATTAAGGAAAAATAGACGATAAAGTGAAATATTAGATTTTATGGATTAGTTGGATGGGTAATTTGAATACGAGTCCAACGGTACTTTCCGGGGTAAAAACGGAGTTCTAACGAAGAAGTTACGGCCAAATCAGTAGAAATTTAGAAGGTTAGCAAACAGAAGCTGGCGCCGATGGTTTGGCACCGATGCATCGGCGTGGGTGATCGGCGCCGAGCACCTGACGTGCTAAAAGGGGGTTAAACCCACCTCTTTATCCTTAGTCACTCTTTTCACTTAGAACTCTTAAGCCAGATTGTTTGCTTCTGCTCTACACTTCTCAGACGAAATTTCCATCTAAGATTAAGGTAAGCACACATCTCTCAATCATAATCCAATTCAAGCAATTAGTAGATGAATCTTACCAATTAAACTTCAATTAGGGCTTTGCATCTTCATTTCATCTTGATTGGAGTAATTGGGTTCAAGTCTTCAAGTTAGGGTTATACCAATTGAAGAATTAAGGTGAGCAACTTGTATCTAATTGATTGTATTATACTTTACTACCATTCTTTATCTTGATTTTGGTATTGATAATGAGAAATCTTGATTAATAAGCTCTTAATGGTTAAGAGGGAAACAAGAAGAGTTCAAGTAAGTTATGGTGGATTAATTGTGTTTATTTACTTAGAATGCCATGGTAAATGTTAGTGTTAAAGGTTTGGGTTGGATTATACATCATTGATATGTGATTATGATGATATCTTAATATATGTCTTAATGAAGCAAAGATGGCTTAATGGTCAAAATGGACCCATTATTGAATTGTAAACATGGATGTTTATTATTGATATTATATAGAATGTGATTTGATACATATGGATGTATATGAACTACATGGAAGTAGTATTGATTATGTTAAATGGTTGGACCATTGTTAAGTGATTAATATGCTTTAATTGTTACTTGGATTAACATATTTGGTATTCACATAATTGGAGGAGCACATAGTAGGCATTGGAGGATATATTCTTACACACCGTGGGGTAAGTGTAATTGATTCATACCCTCGGATACCGTGGGGTTTTCCGTTGTGTTATGCCTTGTGACGCTACCGTGGGGTGCCGATCAAGGTATATCTTCGATTATGATGTAACTGGGTAGCATTATGGGCCTTCTCCATGGAATCCAATTTGTGACTATATCGAATTGTTATTCCTACATGCTATGCTTATACTCAATGTACTATGTGTAAACCTCACTTAGGCTTTAAAATCCTAACACTTGTTATGTGTTTTATGTGTTACAGATATTAGTGATCCCGGACACAAGAAGGTCTAGAACGGGGTTGTGAGCATGGGATCATTGTTGGAGAATTAAAGATTGGAAGACTTATGATAGAACTTTCCGACATCCTTTTGTAATTTGATTGCTATAGTAGTGATCAAATAAGTTAGTGGTCCATTAGTAGTTATAACTATCTAAATTGTCGTACTAATGTTATGTAATGATAATTATGAATACTTTCACTTTGGTAATGCGTACCACTCTTCCGTTTTATGGAAGTTTTTGTTAACCCCTGTTTTGGGGTGTTACAAGTTGGTATCAGAGCTTTAGTTTAAGTGAACTAGGTATGACTATAGTATGCCTAGACTTAAGCTGAAAATGATAGGATTGAATAATGTTGAATGGGTAGATAACATAGGATGGGAGAGTGTTAGGAATTGTGAAAATACATTTGTTGAAAATTATAATGATGGTAATAAGAATACTTGTATATTACATGTTCATAATTTCATCTAGCTAATGTTATTATGAATATGTTGTTATGTAAGTGTACTTGATCTCTATTATTATGGTAATTGATAAGTGTATTAGTACACAAAATTAGTCTAATTCTTACCTTATTCTCGCGTGCTTGACAGACTGAAATGGTAAATACTCGAAGTCGTGGGCAGCAACCGCGTGATGGTCAGACAGCATCTGAATCTACTGCTGACCAACCTGAAAATCAAGCAACAACTAGACATTCTCCGAGACCGCATAATTTAGGCGGAGGAGCAGAAAATGTATCGAGACTCAATATTGGTACATCGAACCCAGTAACGGAAGAAGACGCTCTTGAAACTCGATTGAGGAATAGTATGTGCCGAGCCATGGAATCTGCTATGACTCAACAACAGGAATGATTTATGAAGATGTTGGATGACAGAGATAACAGCATTCGACAACGCGAGACGATGGCAGAAAATGCCTTGAATGGGCAAGGTAATTTGGAAAATACTTTGAATACGGAAACAGATACGACTATTCGGGAAGGAAGAAAGGAACGGAGATGCACATACAAGACGTTTTTGGGATGTAGACCTCCAGAGTTTGCAGGAACTACTGACCCCACTAAATGTATGAACTGGATTCGAGAAGTTGAGATGTCTTTTGAGGCAAGCGAATGTGAAGACTCTCAAAAGGTTAAATTTGCATCTCATCTCCTTAAGGGTGAAGCTCTTACATAGGAGAACATAAACCTACTAAGAGTTAGTTATATATAACAAATATATATATATATATATATATATATATATATATATATATATTTAAATGTGTACAAAGTTTAGTAAAACCCATATTTTTACTAAAATTTTCCAACACCTAGTAAGTAGGTTTATGAAACTTGCGGTAATCCTAATACAGAGATTATTGGATGAACAAGAGCAGACTTCCTTTTGCAGACGAATCTTGCAGTTACTTTTTCAGTCGAATCTTACAGGCTCTTTTCAGACGAATCTTGCAGTGAACTATTCAGACGAATCATGCAGGCAACTTTTCAGACGAAATCTTTGACCATATCCACATCCCTGATTGTTAGGTCTAAATATGTCTTCAAGATAATGTCTTAGGTATATAAGGCTTTGTTAAGCATGTGGCTTAACTAACCTTCATTGTAACACACATCTTGTAACTCTGAGCTTATTAGATAACATTTCACTTTCTTTCTCTACACTCTCTCTATAGATTTCTTGTGCAAATTCATATTGTTTGATCATATTGGGACACACAATTGGTATCAGAGCAAGTTAATGAAGATCTGCTGAAGAATTTGCACGAATTGAGATCAAATTTGTTAGATTTTTGAGGAAAATCGATTGATTTTCTTGACTTTTTCAAGAAAATCTATTTTTCTCAAATTCTTGCAATTTTTGAGATTTATTTGACTGGGATTTGAGTTCTTTGTGTTAGAAATCTCTTTTGCAACAATTCTTATTCAAGATTCGAGAGCTAATATCAAAGATTTGAGGGTCAATTTGAAGAATTGGGTGTTTCTGATCAGTTCGATCAATTTCTGTCTGATCAACCATTCAGACATCAATTAGGTGGTTTTCAGCGAAATTAATTTACATAATCGTGTTAGAAACTGATTTTCTAACGTCTCTGTAAAATTTGGTAGCTTAATTCGGAGTATTGATCGAGATTTGAAGAATTTTTTAGTTTTATCATCTTTTGCGCTAGATCTGAATTTTGCTCCAGTTCATCTTGATTTTTGCGCCAATCATAGCTAGAGCAAACCCAGGTTTGCGCCACCCTCTGCTGGAGCAAATCTCAGCTTTGCTCCACCAACTGATCAAGCTTTGCTCCACCTTCTTTCCTCTGTTTTGCGCCAACATCAGCTCAAGGATTCCTGAGTTTTGCGCCACCAACAGCTGGAGAGAACCTCAGTTTTGCGCCATCTTCAGCTGGAGAGAACCTCAGTTTTGTGCCATCTTCAGCTGGAGAGAAACTCACTTTTGCGCCACCTTCAGCTGGAGCAAATCTCAGCTTTGCTCCACCTTCTTATCTCTATTTTGCGCCACCCAGACTTAGTCAAATTTCAACATTTTTCAAGTTTTTTTCTGATTGTTAATTGTTTGAATTTTTCAGATTAGATTTGCAAAAATGAACCTACCTCCGGTGCTGGTTAAAGATTCCGATTTTGAATAATGGACAGTTGTGTTCATCGACTTTATTGCAAGTAGAGAAAATGGAGAGATCATGATAAAATCATTCACCGAAGGTCCAATGAACAGAACGAACAATAAAATGGAGAAAGATTATACAGCAGAAGAAATTAAAAGAATGAAAGCTGATAAGGAAGCTTCGTCCAACTTGATCTTTGCACTTCCAAAACACATTTACAGCCGTGTTGACTGTTTCAAACACAACCCAATGCTTATGTGGAACGAGTTATCAAAGCAAATGCATGGATCTGAAGTTGCATTCAAAAAGAAAAGGGAAGAAGAAAAGAAAGTTGAGAAAGAGGATAAGGAAAAGAACATGTCAGAAGCCAAAAATGAAGATCTTAAGAAAAAAGTTATTGAACATACAAAGAAGCTGTCTGACATGGAAAAGTTGCTAGAAGTGGAAAGAGAAAGTTTCAGAAAAGAAAGAGCTGATCGTTCAGATGACAAAAAGTGTTATGCAAAGCAAATTTTCTCTCTTTCCCAGAAAGTTTCTGAACTAGAAAAGGCTTCAAATACTGAGAAGAAAGAAAATGAAGCAAAGAAAACCATTGAACTCAGATGCATAAAACTTTCTAAACAAAATTCAGATTTTGAAAAAGTTTTATTTCTTGAAAAAGAAAAATTGGAGAAGGAAAGGGTTGAGTATGAAAATGAAAGAAAAATCTTTGAAGCAAAGAATGTGAAATTGTCAGAGAAAATATCTGAGCTTCAAAAGAAAATAGATACAGAAAGACAAGAGCTAGAAAAGATGAAGGTTGCTCACTTTCAGGCTAGAAGCATCAAAGACGAATTTTATATTGAAAGGAAGATATTTCAGCAGGAAATACGTAAGCTGACAAAGAATTTGGCTGAGTTATCGACTGATATCATGAAAGAGAATAGAGTTAAGTGTGATATTCAGAAGAAGCTTGAATTGGTGACCAAGGAACGGGATGACTTATCTTACAAAGTGAAGTCATATCTCAAATCCAAAAGCTATTCAGGAAGTCCGATTCGTTCTTCTAATCTCTTCTATGATCACTCAGTGGATAATTCTTCCAAGTATCAATATGCTGATCTTCCTCCATATAAGAAAGTCAACATGCAATGGAGAGTAAAATGTACGACTCCTGAAAAAGATGTACCAAAATTATTTGTTCCCAACAAGAACACAAACCTGAAAGGTAAATCTTTTGCTATACCTGGTTCATTATATTCCGCAAATCATTTAATCAGGTTAGCACAAAAGAATATTTGTTGTTCTTATTGTGGAACTAACGATTTTGTTAAAAAGGATAATATTCAATTTTGGTATGGTACTTATCACATTCCTTCTTATAGAGCTCCGCTTAACAAGTCAGGACCCAAGTTCCATTGGGTACCAAAATCTACTTAATCTGTTTTGCAGATTTAGAAGCAAAGCGTTGAACTCTCAGAAGAAGAAGTACCTGTGCATTCAAAGTTTATACTGAACATCACATATTTTCAGGGAGATTTCTATTTTTTTTACATAAATGTGATAATTGATAAATCTTTCTTTATGTTGTAGAGAGAGAGTTACAAGATTGTTTGGCTTCTGAATACATCAATTCAGAACCCGTGCTTCAACGACTATGGCTTCTGAACAATTTAGTTCAGGACCCGTACTTCAAAGACTAAGACTTCTAAACAAATCAGTTTAGAACTCATACTTCTCAGGTGATATCCTTAACTGTCACATCTTTCTGTTTCAAGGAACAAGTGGTGAAAGGTAACTTTGCATTATGTTTTATTTCTACTGCTTTGAATGTTTGAACCTTCACAAATTTAATTCAATGAAGTGAAAATTCTTTCAATTTTCATTCAATGAATAAAATGTGTGTCAAGGGTGTTTTACAAGTATTTTTGTATTATCTGAGGTATATTTGTTTCAACTTTCACTTCTAAATTAAATCGAAAGGTCAGCAAAACATGAATGAAATTATGCTGAATGCTTAAATATTATGTAATTCTAGACTTATATAGAATATAATGCTCAAAAAGCCTAAATGTCAGAATGATGGATGGAAACGAAAATATGGGGGAACCACTATGATTTTGAACCAAGTGATTGAGGTGCAATAAAAAAAATCAATCAATCATTTAGTTTAAAAGTTTGTACCTGTGGCCTTTCTGATTTGGGAGATTAAGTCCTAAGGGGTGCTCGACACCTAGCCCCTAAGGCCAACTGGTCTGGGATTGGCTGACCCAAATCCTGCTATAGAATCAGATAGAAAGCCATGTTCTACTGGTACAAATGGATTTAAGATATATCAATGTGGTCTTTCTGGTTTGGGAAAGTAAGTTCCAAGGGGTGCTCGACACCTAGACCCTAAGGCCAACTGGTCTGGGATTGGCTGACCCAAATCCTGCTATAGAACCAGATAGAAAACCATGTTTAACGGTGTATCTTATTCTTACTAAACTTTTTGATTAACAGATGCCAATGAGCACAAAATAAAAGATGCCAATGAGCACACATCTCTTGACACTTGGGGAAAATACAAAGTCGCGATAAACCTGTAAATTTGTGAAAATTCTGATTTTGGACAAATAGTGTGAGTAAGAGCAAAGTATTCTTATATGTTTTAGAATTGCATATGATTGAAGCTGATCATATTTTGCATGCTAGCACACCAAATAGATTTAGTAAAGGGGCTGAAACTGAACATTTTTAACTTGATATGCAATGATGACTTGTTTTTGAATCCAAACACATGCCTTTGATTTCATTTGATTGAAAAATATGTCTCATTTCACTGAGTTGAATTTCTTTTGTTTGGTGTTCAAATAATATATTGTTACTAGTTATAAAATGTAGTTCAATGAATTTTATTTTCCTTGTATAAATGTTTTCATTAATGCACTGTATTTGAAATGAATAACTTTAATGAAATATATGCATACTTTCTGGGGGAGAAAACAAATTGCTCCAGAATTCTTATTTTGAGGGGGAGCAAGGTTCTTCATTAAGGAGGAGATTGTTAGTGATACTCAGAGACGCGACTGAAATTGAAGAAGGTTTTCGATGATCATGATGCTCACTATCATCGAAAAATGGGGAGAAATGTTTAATTCAATTTCATGTCAAAAAGAATTCAAGTCAAAGATTCGAGATCCCGTCTCAAGATAGTAAAAGGGGGAGAATTCTTCAAGAGTTTAAGAGAAATCGATTGATTATCTTGGTTTTTCAAGAAGATCTATTTTTCTTAAACTTGTGCTAATCTGTACCAAAATGCCTTGTGTGAAGAAACAAATTCTCCATATCAAAGAAAAAAAAGAGGGAGTCTGTTCAAAGTGCTGTAAAGATGAAGAGCTGAAATGTTAAAGTTCTGCAGATCAAAGATAGCCAAAGACTGCTATTCTCAAATGTTTAAATCTTGAATCCAAGGGGGAGATTGTTAGGTCTAAATATGTCTTCAAGATTTAATGTCTTAGGTATATAAGGCTTTGTTAAGCATGTGGCTTAACTAACCTTCATTGTAACACACATCTTGTAACTCTAAGCTTATTAGATAACATTTCACTTTCTTTCTCTACACTCTCTCTCTAGATTTCTTGTGCAAATTCATATTGTTTGATCATATTGGGACACACACTGATGAAGAACATACATTTTCATGGCTATAAGTAGATGGCATGATGAAGTAGTAATTCACAACTTGCTATCTATCTTTTATACATTCTTTTACACCGTTTACAAACATTATATCGCTTTGCTTAACACTATGGCTGGAGGTTCAAGATCAAGGGGGAACAGGTCGGCGAATGGGGCTGGAACTTCACGTTCGGCAGCCTGCCAACCACTGAACGATGGAGCTCGCCAGAGTACCTGGAAGGTACCGGAAACAGACGAGGAGTGGAGAAACCATGGGCGAACTGCGGCCGATTATCCATTCACGGCTGAGGAGGCAGAAGACTGGGAGATGGCATGGGAGAATTACCACTTCGATAATGACAGGAAAAGCCCACCAATGCATCATTATACCCAGCCGACAGGTCTTCCACAAAGTCAACGAATTACTCCCTTAGTGCAAAAATCCATTGATAAGGCGAACGCCGGTATCGAAAAGGTAAAAGGTATGTGGAACCATAATAGGGGGATTCAGCAGGGGAAAATGGAGTATCTAGCGGAGAAAAAACGTGAACTGGCCATGACTAGGGCTCACGTTCGGGAGGTGCAACGACAAATTAAGGAAGTAGAAGAGGAACTACAAGAAATCGAAGACGACTACACGGGAATGGAGGACATCATCAAGGAAAAGGTTGACTTCATCACCGGAATCCAGGACGCATTCCAGTCATAGATTTCTTTGTTTACCTGCACTGTATCCGTTTCGGTTGGGAAGATGATTTGCAATAACTGATATTTTAATTAATTTGCTTATTAAATAACTTAAAATGGGGAAAATATTTTCTTATATTTCGATGAAGGAACTCGGGGTTGTGAGTTGTCGGGACGTTCAGGTTTGGTTTTGTGTCAAGCGGTCAAGTGTGTGTCCGTCTCTTAGTAAATGAATCTCGTGTTGTGGCAGAGGATTTAGCCAAGTTCCTCCTTAAAGGAAGTGTTGATGCATGAGAAGCCTTAGTAAATCTTCTGTAGTCAAGATCGACCGAGTAGGAACAGTAGCCTACGAGTTAGAGTACCGTAAGAACTGAAGGAAATGCACCCAAGGTTCCATGTTTCGAGTCTGATGAGATGGTTGACTGAGTCAGATATAGCGTTGCTTTGGGAAGTGTCGGTTTTGATGTGGGCAAGATACCCGCATCTTTTCCAATGAGGAATTCCGGGGACGGAATTCTTTTAAGGGGGGAGTGTTGTAACAACCCAAATTCTAGTAGGTTTTAGAGTTTGGTGGCCAAAGTGAAATAAATGAAAGTTAAGTTGAGGGACCATTTCTGTATTTTGTTGAAGGTATTTATATGCACAAACTTTTAGGGCAGCCCCCATTTGCAAATCATTATTTTTGGTCTTGTGTGTGTGGTGACGTGAAGCAAGGAAAGAAGGAAGAAGAAGAAGAAGAAGGAGGCATTAGAGAGGAGAAATCAATCAGGTAATCCTTCTTAAGTTCGTATTCTGTGTAATTTAGCATTCCCTTCTTCTTTAGCTTTGTAATACCCCGGGTAAATCCGTTGGTTAAAATCCAATTTCCGTTAATTTAGTTAACTTTAAAGTTTAAGGTTTAGGGTAAGTTTGGTTAAATTAAAGGTTTAAAGGTGTTTTGGTTATTTATAAGGAGTACAAGGTCTAAATGGTAAATATAGTTAGATATTAGCCTTTAGAAGTTCAGATATTTTTACAAAAAGCAGAAATTCAGTAGAGGTGTGTGTGTTTTTGGAGAGCAAAAGAAGAAAGAAGGGTTCTTGTGGTTAAGACTTCATTTGGTGTATTTGGAAGAGAAATTGAGGTATGTTGCTTTACATTTTATGTCTATAATTGCTAGTAAGTAGTTCCTATCGGAGTAGAAACATCCCAAACACTTCTGGGGTTGATTCAGTCGATTTCTGGGTGAAAATGGGATAAACAGTCAGAGGTGTCCGGATAATATGAAGGTATCCGGGTAGTTTCTTGGGTGGTGTCCGGGTAAGTTGTTGATAGAGTCCGGACGATTTGATTGATGGTTTCCGGATGATTTAGAGTCCGGATGGCATCCGGATTCCTTGTGTTGTCCGGATAAATCGTGTTGTCCGGATTAGTCTTGTTGTCCGGATTACTGAGGTTGTCCGGAAAAGTCATGTTGTCCGGAAAAGGTGGTGTTGTCCGGGTTGTTTGGGTTGTCCGGATATTTTAGCTGTTTTGGTCACTTTCGAGGATTTGAGTTATCTAGAGTCCTTGGTCTTCTAGTATGTTTTATGTGATCAGTTAGTAAGGGGATATTTGTATTTAATCTATTTGCAGACTCTGTGGATTGGGATTGATAGACTGAATCTTTGGAAAAGGCTTGGAAGAGTTGTAATAAGCATTCAGGTGAGTTTTACTTTAAAAGTATTTTCAACTGGAATACATACGTATGGTTTGAGAATGTGATAATTAGTGATTAATGTGCTTATATGTATGGTGTACGTGATTGATAATATATTGAGATATATGTTGTGTTTATATTGCACGAAACGAGTATAGGTGAGCCGAATTATTGTTCGGCGGGGCTGTATGGAAATACAGCGGGGCTGCATGAAATTGCAGTGGAGCTGTAGGTAATTGCAGCGAGGCTGTATGTAATTACAGTGGAGTCGACTGTATTGTACAGTGACGATGATTAGTTGGCTTGCTACCGACTAATGTGGCCAGGGGAAAGAAGATGAGATGAGGAGAGATACACGGTGCACGAGTCCTAATGTGGTATTTATATACGTGTGGTATATGTGTGCTTATACGAAAGGTTTTATGTAAACTATTTTGATACAAAGTATTATGTGAAAAGAGTTTTATATTGATTTTGGAAAAGACCGGGATTAACTCACTAGACCCGTTTGGTCTAACCCTCATTTTGTTTTCAAAAATATGTTTTCCAGGTTAAGGATCGGCAGGAGAGGATGAAGTGTAGGAAGCTTTTGATGGATGTTGATTAGGAAGCTTTTATATATGTTGTAATGTCAAGACTAATGAGACCGTACTTGGTTTGTGATGTATCTTTTCTTATGCAATGTATGTTATTTGTTGTATGTTTGGGAAACCGGGTTGTTACAAGCTTGGATTCTATGATTGAAACCAGTGATTTCTTAAGCTTTCTCCATTTTCCCTAAAAAGTGGGTTTTATGGGTTTTGGTCTTAATGAAACGATTTTAGAGGTTATAAATGGATTAAGTGAGTGTTTGGGGTTAGTGAATGAACCCTTGAGGTTATCTAATCAAACTAATGACTAAAATCGGGTTAGAAATCAGTTTTAGAATTATTAAACTCGAACAGCCGTGTTTTCCGGACACCAGCCTTCGATGGTGTCCGGGTAGGTTGCAGGTGTCCGGGTAAGGGCCCCGTGAGGGTGTCCGGGTATTTCTTAGTATCCGGGTAGCTGAAGTTTCCGGATAAGTTTAGTGTCCGGGTAGTGTTGCCCGGATAAGTCCAGCGTCCGGATTGTCGTGTGTCCGGACAATGCTGCGTCCGGAAAAGGTGTTCGGTTGGGTTAGCTTGGCAGTATTTAAGAGGTGCGGTGTACGTCAATCAAGGTGAGTTCCCTAAACCTCTTTTACGACGCAAATGTTAAATGATTCTTTTACTGATTATGGTTTAAACAAGCACGAAATATTTATGAAATGATATGCATGGAAGGAAAAGGAATGTTTGATATGTTGAAATGATGCGCATGATTTATAAAGAGTCAAATGCTTTTATGAAACGTATGTGCATGCTATGTGATGTCGGTCTGTACTGTGGGATCAATGAGCCTCGGGATCTGATGATCCCTTGGATATGTTTGACGAGACGGTAGGTTGGAATTCGTTTCCTCCTAGGCGGGTATCGGGGAGTCTGCTTGGACCCCGATACGAGAGGGCGAAAGGGGAGTCTGCTTGGGCCCCGATCGCGAATGGTTAAGGGATCCATTACACAGTGCAGTACCATATGTGATGATTTATTATGCATTTTAACGATTTCATATTGTTTATACATGTTCTTTTACGGAGGGAATTCACTAGACCTTTTGGTCTAACCCTCGCTTTCTAAACTAAACCATTTTCAGGTAAGCATGTTAAGGGTTCTTCCAGTAAGAACTAGGAGGCGATAAGAAGTACTTGAAGCTTAGAGTAACTTCAAGTTTTGGCTATGATGACTATAGAATAGCTCTCGGCTGTGGATTTAGAGACTTCCGCTGTCAATTTTGTTTAGTATGAATTATTGATGATGTAAAGACAAGGTTTATGTAATTCGAATGCTTATTTGTGGTTGTTTGCCTGCTATGAAATCTGGGACGTTACATCGCCTCTACCTCATTCTGTTGCAGAACTAGCTTGGGTAGATGAAACTCCGTTTTATGGATCGAGATGTGTAGAAATCGAAATATAGACCAAACTGATTAAATACCTGGTTTACAATTTTAGTGTTAGTTGAATTTAAAAACAAAAGTCAGTGTTTATTTCCGCTTTCTTACATTTAATGGTATGTTTTAGTTAACATTTTGACTTTGAAATGATTGTCTAATCAATATAAAGTTTAATGAACGTGTTACACATCATATCGTATTATATTAAGTTAAATGTTATTGTCAGGATCGAATCTTAACAAGACAACAAACACTTAGAATTCAGAATTAAAGAATCTGCGGAAAAGAACTTTAATTCTCACAATCAAGAACAATGTAACAGAAAATTCACAATGTTGTGTATTCACTATTTCGAATCACAATATTAACAACCAAACCTCAATCTTGTTGAACAGGCTCAACAAGACGACTTCTACTTCTCTAGAAATAGGGTTCTTACACCTTGAGGTTAATTCTCTCTTGAATCAATATCTACACTCAAAATATCTTTTGCAGAATGTATAAATTGAAACTCTCACGTCTCCTCTAATAGCTATCTATTGAAGTCTATTTATACACAAATAATTACAAGATAACTACCAAAAGTAAATTGATCTTCTGAATCTTCGTTAAACATATCTTGATCAATCCCTTCTTTGTCTCCAAAAGTATCGCATACCAAACTTATCAAGTCAGCAGTATTAACCTTCATTCTTCATTAGCAGTACTAATAATCTTCAGCAGTATTAATCATGAGCAGTACTAACAGATATTCAATTATGCACCAGCAGTACTAACCTTGTCTAGCAGTAGTAACCTTGTCTAGCAGTAGTAATCTTGACTAGCAGTAGTAACCTTGACTTGCAGTAGTAACTGTGTCTAGCAGTAGTAACTTCGTCTAGCAGTATTAATGAAGAACTGGCAGTAGTAAAATTGTCTTGGCAGTACTAACCATACTTGGCATATCTTCAGTTCCCAACAATCTCCCCCTAACTTGACTTTTAGGAAAAGAAGTCAAGTTCTTCAGATGATGCTTCCAAAACCTAATCATACATGCCTAGATTAGGATTCAATCCCAGACTTTGATTGAGAATCCTTTTTACCAAGAATCTACCCATTGCTGAATCCTTGTTGCAGGTCAACTTAGCATGTAGCATTCCTTTAAGCCTCTTCATGCTGTGTTTGTATATTTCATCCACCAGATAGTATTCATGAGTCGCAGAGTCAAGGGAGATGACATCTACTCCACAGTTTTCATAGAGCATCCAGTTGGTAATGGTTTGAAACTGTGTGTTTATCCTATACTGAACTGCTTCAGGTTTGAACATTTGGCACAAGAATTCAAGTACCATTTTAGAGATTGACATCCCTTGCTCAGTCAGCATGTTTTCATATAGCCTCATCCCAACTTTGAACATCTCTTCTAAGTCTGATCTTGAGCAAGTTCTGACAATTTTTCCCCAAGTTGAAAAGACTTCAAATTTTCCATCTGCTCTTTTTATCCTAATGAACTCCTTTCTACCATCTTTCAAAGTGTCCCAAAAGATGATTTCAGGAGCCTTAGATGATATTGGTTCAGCCTGAATTGGGTTAGAGTCAACAACAGTAATATACAAATCACATTGGGCATCAGTTTGTGATTGTACATTGCTTGATTGCCCTGATGGAGTTGCCACTTCTTCTTCAGCAACTTTTGGATCAGATTTTTCTTTCACTGTTTCCTCCTGGGCCTCTTCTACAGTTGGCTCCACCCTTGGCTTCTTTTCATTTTTCTTCTGTGAAGTTATGGGCTTGGTGCTTGGTCTTTTCTTTGACATCATCTTGGTTCTTTTAAGAGTTTTAACAGCTTCAGGAGTTGGTTCAGCTGTTTTAAGTTTTTCAGCAGCAATAACCATTTCTGCTGCTATGGCTGTTACTGCTTCTCTTAGAACATGTAATGATGCTGCTTCAACACTGTTCTTCACAATCCAGTATACTTCTTCATCAATTTCAGCTTGAGATATAGTTACTGCTTCCTTCTCAGTTTCTGCTGCTTTTTCTATTTGGCCTTCAGCAGCATTAACTGTTTCTGCTGCTTGTTCAAACTCAGCAGCATTAACAGTTTCTGCTGCTGTGGTTTCTGCTGCTGTTGTAGTTTCTGCTGCTGTCGTTTCTGCTGCTATGGTTTCTGTTGCTTGAACATTTTTAGCTTCCTTTGTACTTTCCTCAGCAAATTCATTCACTTGCTCCCCCTGTTCCTGTGCACTCTCCATGTTCAACTCATCCTCTGACTCCCCTTTTTTGGGAGCATCATTGGTTGGGTTTCTTCTTCTAAGGACAAACTGTGCTTTCTTCCTTCTGTGTAGTAGCTTTGTGATCATCTTCTTATTCTTCTCTATCTGGGAATTTTGATAGAGGACCACCTTTTTGAGTTCCTCAATTTCCTGCTGCTGATTTAGGACATCAAGGTTTATATTGGCAATAGTATCCATCAATTCCTCATAAGTGTATCTATCCTCACCCGGTTTAGAAGTGTTTACCTCCATTACAGGATCATTGGAAGTTTTAGCAGGTGTCTTTTGCCTAGCAAAAGCACTACCTGCCCCCATGGGTTCTTGGCACCTGGGACCTCTGGATGATTTCTCACCCTGAGTTGCCGTGAGGAAGGGCTTAGTTATTTTACCACTGGCCTTCTCTTTGCTAGCAGAAGTAGTGGCAGCCTTGCGACTCACATGCTCAACCTTCTCCTTAGTGAGCACCTTCTTGGGGTTGGGAGACACCCCTGTGGTTTCCCTTTCGATATTCTCCATTGGAGAATGCTCCAACAGAGGGCTTAAATGCTTCGGGCTCTTAGGAGATACATCAAGGGAAGGAACCTTGTGTACCTTTCTTCTTTCAAACCTTTTGGTTATTGTGGGAGTGGGTCGTTCAAGAATGGACTGAGGGATGTCTTTTGTGATGGAAGGTTGGGATTGGTCATCAGTGGGTGTGTCTAATGAGGGCCTTGACCCTGATGCCATACCTTCAATTGTGTGGGACACAACCATCATTGTAGAGAACAATGGTGTGTCAACTCCTTCCGAGTCCCTAGGAAGTCTTTTCATATTTGAAAAAACCTTCCCTTTAGGGGATTTTGGTACATATACCTCATCAAACTGAGGTAATTCCGTCAATTCCTTAGTTATCACTTCTTGAACAAACCTTGGATACATATAAAACCGCTTTTTGGATTCCAGGTTTGATACAAGATCATTAAAGATCATAGCTGAAAATTTGTACTTTCTGGCAGTGGATAAGCAGACCAAGGCATATGCAATGGGACTGCTGAACTCACTCCATCCAGTAGTTTTCTTGGAAATACAGTGCATCAGGGTATGAACAAGAAATCTCCATTGGTTGAAAAATTTTGACTTGTAGAATTTAAAAACACCAATGGGACCTTCATACCCCATTCTTTGTAAAGTCGAATATAGGTCATCAGAAGATAGAGAGGTTATACCTGAGGCATCATCCAAGTGAAGAGAGATGCGAATAACCTCCTCTGTGACTTTCAAGGGTTTATCACAAACCCTTGTTCGAATGGTTTTCTGCCCTTCTTCGAAACTAACAGTGGCATTCTCCCAAAATTGCGTCTGATGTTCGATATAGATGATTGGGCTCACCGTTAGGGCATAGGAGATGTGCGAGGATTTAAGAAAATCGACGATATCGTGGAATCCCGCAGCTTGTTTCGGCTTCTGAAGCATGGCTATTTCATTGTGCTCATCAACAAACTCCATGATTCCTGAGGATTCTTGAAAGAAAAACACAAAGATTCTGGGGAGACTAGGTTAGAACGAGAGAGAAGAAGTTAATGCGAAGAGTCGTTATGAACTTTGGCGGGCAAACAGGGGTATTTATTTGCCCTAGATTATCAAAAGCAGTAGTAACGACTGAGCAGTATTAACTACACAAGCAGTATTAACTGCTGAGCAGTATTAACTACACAAGCAGTATTAACTGCACAAGCAGTATTAACTACACAAGCAGTATTAACTGTACATTAGCAGTATTAACTACTGAGCAGTATTAACTGCAAAGCAGTATTAACTACAAAGCAGTATTAACCACACCTGCAGTATTAACTACAAAGCAGTATTAACTGCAAGGGCAGTATTAACTACTTAGCAGTATTAACTGCAAGGGCAGTATTAACTACTTAGCAGTATTAACTACTAGAACACTGGCAGTAGGAACTCTGCACTAGCAGTAGTAACTCTGCACTGGCAGTAGTAACTCTGCACTAGCAGTAGTAACGCTGCACAGGCAGTAGTAACTACACTTGCACTTTTCTGCACTTGGTAATCTGAGGGAAACAGAGGATCCTGAGAAAGAGAGTTAGTAGCACCAAATATATGAAGAAATACAGGTATAAAAACAGAAAGTCATGAATTTATTCTAGGTTGATCATGCCCACACTTGTTACCAAAAAGGTGAATCTACCCACATCAAAAGCTTTTGTGAATAGATCAGCAAACTGGTCATTTGTATGAACTTTAGCAACCTGAATTAATTTCTTTTCATTGCAATCTCTTATAAAGTGATACCTTATCTCTATATGCTTTGTTTTTTAGTGTTTGACTGGATTATTAACAATGCTAATAGCACTGTTGTTATCAATGAAGATTGGAGTGTGAAGAAATGTTACCCCATAGTCCAACATCTGATTCTGAATCCATAGAACCTGAGAGCAGCAGCTTGCAGCAGCTATGTACTCAGCCTCTGTGGTAGATAAGGACACTGTGGTTTGTTTCTTACACTGCCAAGATACTAGTCTTGTACCCAAAAACTGACATCCACCTGAAGTAGACTTCCTATCCATGTTAGCTCCACCCAAGTCACTATCTGAGTATGCAAGCAAGTCAAAAGATGATTCATAAGGATACCAGAGACCTAGTCTAGGTTGCCCTCTTAGGTATCTGAAAATTCTCTTGACTGCATGAAGATGAGATTGCTTTGGTGTAACTTGAAATCTGGCACAAACACAGACTGAAAACATAATATCTGGTCTAGAGGCTGTGAGATACATGAGAGATCCAATCATTGATCTGTAATGATGGACATCCACATCCTCCCCCTCAAGATCAGCAGTGAGCTGTTTGTGTGTCTCCATAGGTGTGCTTGCTGGCTTTGAGTCTGATAAACCAAACTTGTCCAGGATGTCTTTCACATACTTGGATTGGCTAATAAAAATCCCATCTTTCCTTTGTTTTACCTGAAGCCCAAGAAAGAAAGTAAGTTCTCCCATGGAACTCATCTTGAAGCTTTTGTGCATTAACTCCTCAAACTCTTTACACATTTGATCATTGGTGGATCCAAAGATGATGTCATCCACATAGATCTGAACAAGTAATGTGTCTTTCTTTCTCCTCTTGATAAACAGGGTTTTGTCAATTACTCCTCTTTCAAAGTCATTTTTCAGGAGATAGGTAGACAGGGTGTCATACCATGCTCTTGGGGCTTGATGCAAACCATAAAGAGCCTTCTTCAATTTGTATACTCTGTCAGGGTGCAATGGATTCTCAAATCCAGGGGGTTGACAGACATATACTTCTTCCTCAATACTTCCATACAGAAATGCACTTTTGACATCCATTTGGTACACTTTGAACTTCATGTATGAGGCATAGGCTAGAAATAACCTGATTGCTTCAATCCTTGCCACAGGAGCAAAGACTTCCTCATAATCTATTCCTTCTTCCTGAGTGTACCCTTGTGCAACCAGTCTAGCTTTGTTTCTGATCACAATCCCTCTGTCATCCTTCTTGTTCTTGAAAATCCACTTGGTGCCAATTGCTCTATGACCTTTTGGAAGGTCTACCAAGTCCCAAACATCCTGTAATTTGAACTGTAGCAGCTCCTCTTGCATTGCCTCTATTCAGCTTGGGTCTTTCATAGCATCATAAGCCTTTTTGGGCTCAATCTGGGACAGAAAGCAAGTAAGAACAGTGTTAACTGTATTTTGCTGCTCTTGCAACTCTTGGAGTCTGCTTTGCTTTCTAGTCATCATGGGAGATGCAATATCTCCAATCACCAACTCAGGAGGATGATTTTTCTGAGTTCTTGTTGGATGACCAGCTTCCTCTTGTATGTTCTCATCCAGATTTGACTCATTTAATTCTGGATTTGTTTCTGCTTCTTCAGTCACCTCAGATTCTCTGGAATTTGGACCTGAAGACTGATTTTCCTCTGCTCTCCTCTCTTCTTCATTCTGAATAGGTTCAGTCTCCTCTTGGTGTTCTCAGAATTCAACAGGATTAATGGAAGGGAGTGGAAATATCACAGATTGAATTCTGTGTTCTGATGTTGGTGTATCCCTTTGTCCTGCATATACATCACTACTGAAACCCAAAGTATTAGTGAGTGAATCAATGTCAAATAGCCAATTAGGACCTGAACCAATAGGATTTGGTGTGTTCTCATTGCATTTGACATTGTCACTTTCTTCAATTATTCTAGAAGAGGTATTGAAAACTCTGTAGGCCTTACTCTGAGATGAATACCCAACAAGAAAACCATCATCTGCTTTGCTATCAAACTTACCTAAGTGAGATTTGGTATTGAGAATAGTACAAGGACATCCAAATGGTTTGAAAAATCCAATATATGGTTTCTTTTTATGGAAAAGCTCATAAGGTGTCTTGTTTTTAGGCTTTACAACTAAAACTATGTTTTGAACATAGCAGGCAGTATTAACTGCTTCTGCCCAAAAAGTAATTGGTAACTTTGAATCAGCTAACAGAGATCTAGCAGCCTCAATCAGTGTCCTATTCCTTCTCTCAGCAACACCATTTTGTTGTGGAGTCCTAGGAGCACTGTATTTTCTCTCAATTCCTTTTTCTTCACAAAAGGTGTTTAGATCAAAATTTTTAAACTCAGTTCCATTATCTGATCTAATGACTTTCACTCTTTGATTTGATTGGTTTTCAATTTTGAGAATAAAAGATTTGATCAGTCCACTTGTCTCATCTTTAGTTCTCAGAAAATATACCCAAGTAAATCTAGAATAATCATCAACAATAACTAAGGAGTATGATTTCTTGCCAATACTCATCACATTAGTAGGACCAAACAGATCCATATGTAACAGTTGAAGAGGATTTGAGATAGTGTTTATCTCTTTGGTCTTATGAGAAGTTTTGTGTTGTTTGCCTTTGAGACAAGCAACACAATGATCATCACATGAATAGACTTTGGATGGCAAACCCCTTACAAGGTTATTCTTAACAAGTTTATTCATTGTTTTAAAGTTCATGTGACACATCCTTCTGTGCCAAAGTGATGATTCATCTAAAGAAGCTTTTGAAACTAAACAATTTAGGGATGAATCAGATGAAACACTTTCCAAATCTAAACAATATACATTATCCTTCCTAGGAGTTCTCAGAAGTATCATGTTTTCATCAACCACTTTGTATCCAGGAGCAAGGATAATACATTCAGAATCAGTAAACAATATGCTATGCTTCTTGTCACAAACCTGTGATACACTTAACAGGTTGTATCTCAATTGCTCAACATAGTACACATCTTCAAAGGTCATCTTACCTTTTGAAACATCACCCTTACCACTTATCTTTCCACCAGCAGGATTATTCCCAAATGCAACATGTCCTCCATCAATCTTTTTGAAATTTTTGAGGCAGGCCATGTTACCTGTCATGTGCCTGGAGCAACCACTATCAACATGCCAAATGCTCTTCCCCTTGAGCTGTTGGTTACCCTGCACATTAAGATAAATCAGTTAGTTTTGTTGGGAACCCAAGCCGAAGTGGTCTTGGGTCTCCCTTGCTCATCAAAGTACTTATACTTGGTTTTGATGAGATTTTCAAATTTAGGTACTGCAGTACTGGAGTACTTTGTCAAAATTATTGGTGTAGCAGCACTAGAAGCAGTATTAACCTCAGAAGTACTAACAGTGCTAGCAGTACTAATACTGGGAGCAGCAGTATTGTTAGCAGCAGTATCAGCAGTACTAACAGAGGTAGCAGTATTAACAGAGTTAACACTGCTAGAAACAGTATTAACAGAGTTAACACTGCTAGCAGCAGTACTATCTGAAGAAGAAGCACTAAAAGTGTTAGCAGCACTAACATTGCTAGCAGCACTAACTTTGGAATGATTACTAGCAGTATTAACACTGCTAGCAGCACTAACTTTGGAATGATTACTAGCAGTAATAACACTGCTAGCAGCACCAACTTTTGAAGCAGTACTAACAGTGTTAGCAGTACTAACACTGCTAGCAGCAGTATTGTTTTTAGTGCCTTTTGGAACCCACATAGTACCACATTCCTTTTCAGTCGTTTTCTTTATGTGGCTTTTGGGTTTATCTTGTTTCTTTGCCACATTTTTCTGTGCAGGCTTCCTATAACCAGAGGATTTTTGAAAACTTCTTTGTAAACTTCTCTTTTGGTTAATAGGATTAAAGTAACAGTATTTGGCAAGATGGTTCAATTTGCCACAAATAAAGCAAGGTTTTGGTCTGTTAATCTTTTGCAGATCAACTCCTTGCCTTAGTGCCCACTGGTTATTCCAGTTCCTTTGATTTCCCCTCTGATTATCATGTTTTTGGGGCTTGTTCTCTTTAGATTTCCTGCAAGAACACTGTTCACAAGTATTGGAGTTCACAACTGTGGTCTGTGTGTAATGAACTCCCTTTTCCTTTTCAGTCCTTTTGATCTCATTGTTCTTAACACATGGACTCTCACATTCCGCATCAGATTCTACTTTGTCAGTCTCATCCTCAACAACTACTTTATCTAATGGATCTACTTTAATGGCTCCTTTAGGTAAGTCCTTCCTATCCTTGGTTTCTAATAGGTCTGACTTAGGAGGGATGTAGTTGTTGTTATAGGGTGGAGGTGTGGCATTATACCCTAGGCATGTTTTCACCTTACCATGGACTTGAGCATTTATTATTGTGTCCATGGCTTTAGATGCCTTTGAAAACTTTTCAACATCAGCTTTAACTTTCTTAAGTTCTTCTGTTAATTTCCCACACTCTTCCCTAGACTCTTTTAATTGGAACTCAAGATCACCTTTTTCCCACTTCCAGTAGTTAGTATCATATGAATGTTGAAGTTCATTGGCTTGAAATGCCCTAATCTGTTCTTCAAACCTCTCAACAATCAACACATAGTCTCTTCTATCCTTTTCTAACCTTTTAAGATCATCACACATACCCTGATTGTGATCTCTATACCTTTTAACAGTGTCTGTACAAGCTTGAGTACAGAGATTAGATTTTACCTCAGTGGGAAGATCTGAAACTTCAGCCATAAGAGCTTGATTTTGGATGGCTTCTTCTGCTTGGTCACTTCAGTCAAATCCCATTCCTTGTTGAGAAACAAGAGCTTGAATGGAGTTTCTGTTTTGATTGGAACTTCCAGCCTGAGTTTGTTGATGGCTGTTGTGAGATGTTCCTCCTCTGCATTCCCTGGCAAAGTGTCCCATCTTGTGACACTTGTAGCATTCAACTTTGGATTTGTCAAATCCAGCACCATCCACTCTTCTTTGGGAAAAATTGTTTCTCCCTGTCCTCTTAATGAGTCTCTTCACCCTCATAGACAGCATAGCCATCTGCCATTTGATGTCCATCTCTTCAAGGTCATCAGCATTAACCTGTTCTAAATCATCATTAATCAAAGAGGAATTTACATGACTAGAAAAGAAAGCTTCTAGTACTGAATCTTTTGATTTTTCCTGATTGATTGAACCAGCAGCACTAACTGAACCAGCAGTACTAACTGATTCATGGTTAGCAGTAGAATCAGGTGATGCTGAAAGAAGTGCAGCATTATGAACATATCCAGAGGGCTTCCTTTTGGCTTCAACCTCTGATTCAAAGACTCTAAGATCATTATACAGATCATCAAGTTCCTTATCTTCCAGTTGGTCATTCTGTCTGAAGGACACAGTGTACATGGTCCATTCCTCACCTAGGGATCTGAGAAACTTCCTATTCACATCATCAGGCTCCATATGAACACCAACTGTAGCCAACTCTCCAATCAACTTATTGAATCTATCAAAAGTTTGAGTCATAGACTCATTCTTGGTAGAAGTAAAGTTTTCATACTGTTGCTTGAGAATTGCCTTCTGATTTCTCTTTGTGCTCTTTGTTCCAGTGAATCTCTTCTCCAAGGCATTCCATAAGATTTGAGCATCAGAACAGTGATGGAATTGATGCTGATATTCATTGGGAATAGCCAAAAGCAGAGTGCTTAAGGCTTTCATCTCTGTCTGTCTGACCTTTCTTTCTGCATCTGTCTTTGGTGGGGGTCTTTTGCCATCTGCTCCTACTCTTCCTTCAGCACATGGACCATTCTCAATGATATCCCAGATGGAATAATCAGTAAGCAGAATGTACTGCTTGATTCTAATTTTCCACATGTCAAATTCATTGGGTCTGAGCATGGGAACCTTAGATACAAGAGTACTGTTTGATTCAAAAGAATTTTCCATAATGACTGTAGAATTCTAAGAGACACTAGCTCTGATACCACTTGTCAGGATCGAATCTTAACAAGACAACAAACACTTAGAATTCAGAATTAAAGAATCTGCGGAAAAGAACTTTAATTCTCACAATCAAGAACAATGTAACAGAAAATTCACAATGTTGTGTATTCACTATTTCGAATCACAATATTAACAACCAAACCTCAATCTTGTTGAACAGGCTCAACAAGACGACTTCTACTTCTCTAGAAATAGGGTTCTTACACCTTGAGGTTAATTCTCTCTTGAATCAATATCTACACTCAAAATATCTTTTGCAGAATGTATAAATTGAAACTCTCACGTCTCCTCTAATAGCTATCTATTGAAGTCTATTTATACACAAATAATTACAAGATAACTACCAAAAGTAAATTGATCTTCTGAATCTTCGTTAAACATATCTTGATCAATCCCTTCTTTGTCTCCAAAAGTATCGCATACCAAACTTATCAAGTCAGCAGTATTAACCTTCATTCTTCATGAGCAGTACTAATAATCTTCAGCAGTATTAATCATGAGCAGTACTAACAGATATTCAATTATGCACCAGCAGTACTAACCTTGTCTAGCAGTAGTAACCTTGTCTAGCAGTAGTAATCTTGACTAGCAGTAGTAACCTTGACTTGCAGTAGTAACTGTGTCTAGCAGTAGTAACTTCGTCTAGCAGTATTAATGAAGAACTGGCAGTAGTAAAATTGTCTTGGCAGTACTAACCATACTTGGCATATCTTCAGTTCCCAACAGTTATAAATTATGATTTTATGTATAGGGTCTACTTCATTTGCAAACCATGTAGTTCTTAGAAACTCTACAAACCGATCTCAACCATATATTTAGATAATCAAGGGTGTGAATTAAATCACTTCGTAAATTTACTCTCAACCGCATTTTATAACGGTCTCAATATTTGAAAATAAACAAATCAATGGTTGAAATTAGGGTTGTAGAGTTTGCAAATATTACATGGTTTGCAAATAAAACACATCGTATATATATATAAATTTTAGTATTCATCCACCAAATGGATTGAAATATATTTGTTCTTGAAAAATAGTTTCTTTGTTCTTGATGAATATAAATAAAATCTATTATATTACTTTCTATAAAGAAATTTGTTAAATCGTCAGCAAGATTATTTGGAGAATTACTTGAAATAAACATTTTTAAATGATGATTATGATTAAAACTTTTTTGGATAAGACAACCGTTATTAAATATAGTAACACTAAGCATAATTTATTGAATTTAGATTATAATGAATATGTGGGTAAACATTGTGAGAAAATCTTTGTAAAATTGGATCATAATGATAATCTTGTTGGTAAATAACAAAAAATTGAAGTATGTGATTTAAAACAAAAAAGTTTGTAACTTCATTAAGAATACTAATTGGATTATAACTTTGAATAAATAAATTTATATAATGCATACTATTAAAATTTTGCAAAATAAGGCAACCATTATCAAATACAATAACTCAAAGCATGATAAAAAATTACCTTCTTTGATTAAATGATCATTTGTACAGTTGTCTTCTCAACAAGCTTTGCAAACATCAGGAGATATGAAAATCTGGAAATCTAGAGATTTTGAACATCTAGAAGTAGAAAATCTAAGCGAACTGCTTCTAGACATAACATTCTGAATATAGAGAGAGTTTGTAAGAGTGGAGAAGAAAACTGATGCCTTCTTCTTTGATCTTGAGTTTCCTTTTATAGACGCTTGGATTCTTGAATAATTGAGGGTAACCGGTAGTTGCCTGATAATTTGATGTCGATACTGAAGGCAACCGGCGGTTGTCTGCTATCTTTCTTTGATTGCGGTAATTTGATGTCAATTCCCTTTTGAGAAAAAGTCTTTTGGCCTTTTGTGCTATATTATTGTTCTTGAAAAGGCATGGCCGACCAACCTTTTGAAATTGTTGAAAAAGGAGCTCCGTCTTTTGTCTTCTTTGTTATCTTTTGTTTTCTTTCTTGACTTCTTTGTCATAGCTTATGTAGTTTCTCTTGACTTTTTTGCCATAACTTTTGTACCTGTGATAATTTATCTTTGAACAAATTTGATAAATACAAAGTCGAAAATACGAAGAGGTGTATTTTCTACATATGAATAATAACATGATTTGAACAACAAAGAAATTGTCTACAAAGACAATTCACCAAAACACACATGAATTTAATCGTAAGGATTGATGTCAGAATACGGGTCTTGAGAATCTTGAAATAGTTCTGTTTCTTGAGACTTGTTTGAGCTACATGGAGAGCCTTGTTTGATTTCTCTGACTAATTTTTTGATTTCTTCTTTGGAGTTAGCAGCGAAAAACTGCTTTATTACTTCATCTTCATCTTCTTGAATTTCTTTGGGAGTCTCAGGTAGTGGGGCCGTGGTAGAGACTTCGTAATTTGTTGAATAGAATTCCAAGACTCCTTGGACTGTCATTCTTTGAGCTTGATTCGAAGGAAGATTGTCCCACCATTTGACTCGAACAACTCTTTGTAAAAGACTTGGAGAACTTCCAACTTCTGGAGTAACACAAAAATTCCAGCAAATAATCCATGGAATTTTGAATAGGATGGAGAACTGAAGAAGATGTTTGAATTCAGGAATGTCTTGATAAAAGATTTCTTTGAACTTTTGGAAGCCTTTTAAGATGGGATTTGGAAGAGTTTCTGGAATATTTCCTAAGAATCTGAACCATCTTGCGAACCATCGAGGGTATGAGCATTCAAATTTTTTGTCGAAAAAGATAAACCATGAATGAGAATAGTTTTTGAGGTAAAAAAGGTTATACCAAGCATCTTGATAATCGTAATAATTATAACAAGGATATTTTGGATAGTTTGAGAGGGTTTTTTCTGCGTAAGGACGGGCTTTCCATTCTTGGGTAGAGAGTATATGAAGGATATGAACTTTGCTAAATGCTATGATGGATCTATCAGAAGGATTAAAATTATGAGTAACTTTGATAGAACCTGTATCTTCTAAGATTGCTTGATAATACTCTCTTGGTTTTAAACTGCTTCCTATGAACATGGAGTTTTTGGGGAAAAGGAAATTTGTGAGAGAATTAAATCCTTGATTGTGAATCTGTAATTCGTGTTCTTCAAGGATCTTGATAGTTTGTTGATTAGGGTTTGGGGAGTATGAGCTATTTTCTTTAGAGGAAGAAGTTTGGTAGTTTGAGGAGAGATGGTTTGGGTGTTAGATAATATAATGGGTTTTTTGGGAATATTGTTTGGAGAAATGATAACTGGTTTTTGGACTAGAGAAGAGTAGGAAAGCTGAGATTTGATAGGAGTAATTGGAGCAAATCTATTTTGTGTAGGGAAAATAGATGATGAGGGAGTAGGAGAAGTGTTTGCTTTGAAGGGAGAAAGTTGCAATTTTTTCTCAGAATTTTGCATTTTTTGATCTTCTCTTTGATTCATTTCCCCTGTAAAAATTCTCTCGATAAAAAATATGGGAGAGAATTATTTTTGCCTTTTATAAATTCTATTTGGAAGTCAAAATTACTTAATAATGCTTGCCATCTTGCAAAAATCTGTTTTGAAATAACATTTTTGATATCATTTTCTAAAATAGGTTTTGCAGATTGACAATCTATATACGTAATAAAAAAAGGTTTCATATATAAATCATCTTCAAATTTTTTGATACACAAAACTATGTTTAGAATTTCTTTTTTAACAGTTGAATAATTTTTTTGAGTATCATTCCATGCACCTGAAAAGAATCTTACTAATTCTTCATTAGAATCTTTGTTAATTTTTTGTTTTAATATTCCTCCAAATCCTAAATCACTAGCATCAGTTTCAACGATGATACTGGCATTAGGTTGTGGTATACTAAGACAAGGCAAATATTTAACCTTTTCTTTAATGTGTTTGATAACATTTGTATGTTCCTGAGTCCATGATGGTGGATTATTTATTAATATTTGATATAAGGGTTTGCATATAACACCTAAATCTTTAAAAAAGTCGTGAACATAATTTAAACATCCTAAAAATCTTTGAAGTTGAGTTTTGTCTTTTATTTCATCTGGAAATTTATTAGCAAATTCTAAACTTCTTTGTATTGGTTTAATAGTTCCTTGAACAATATCATGTCCTAAAAATCTAATATTAGTTTGAAATAACTCATTTTTGTAGAAGAAATGACTAATCCGTTGTTGTGTACTAGATCATAAAATATGTTCAAATGTTTGAAATGTTGTTCTAAGGATTTTGAAAAGATTAAAATGTCATCAATATAGACGATAGCAAAATTGCTTATAGGGATAATGATATCATTCATGATATTTTGAAATTCAGAAGGAGCGTTTTTAAGACCAAAGGGCATGACGTTCCATTCATAATGACCAAAAGGAACATTAAAACCTGTTTTGTATTTGTCTTGTTCATGAATTTGTATTTGCCAAAATCCTGACTTCATATCGAATTTTGAAAACATTTTTGCCTCGTAGAGTCTTTTTAATAAATCTCTTTTATTTGGTAATGGGTATCGAATCCATTCTAAAACTTTGTTTAAAGGTTTGTAATTAATAACAAGTCTTGGAGAACCTCTTTCGAATTCAGCTGCGTTCATGACATAAAAAGCTGAACAAGACCAAGGTGATTTTGATGGTCTTATGAGTTTTTTGTTTAGTAAATCTTGAATTTCTTTCCTGCAGTGATCTTGCAATTCGTTTGACATGTGAATAGCTTTCGATTTTGAAGGAATATTTTTTTCATCAAAATCTTTTATATAGGGTAATTTAACACTATGTTGTTTTCTTTTCCAAAAAGCATTAGGAAGAGTAGAACAAACATTATTTTCAAACCTTTCTTTTGTCTTTTTAATTCTATTTTGAATATTTGGATCTTGTAGATTATCAAGAATTCTTTTATGGCTAATTTCATTGATTAAATATTTCGCTTGATTAACTTTGTTGTTTAAGGTATTTAGTTCTGAATGAATAATTGGGTCTGTAAATTTAAATATTATTTCTTTATTTAAATTTTTTATACAAATATCTTCTTCATTTACAGTAATTGGGTACAGTTGATAAATAAAAGGTGAACCTAAAATTAAAGTTGAGGTTAAGTTTTTGACAAGGATTAAAGATGTTTTATAACAATAATCATCTTTACAAATATGAACATTAGAAACTTTATAAGAAATGTCAAGTTTTGATCCACTAGCTGATGATAAACGATTTGAAGTTTTTCATAATAAATGGTAGGAATGATTCCTTCTTGGATACAATTCATATCAGCGCCACTATCAATAAGGGCGATGACAGTTATTTTGAATTCATTTTGTATACAAAGATTAATACTTGTATGCCATCTTTGATATGAAATATTTTTAGGGATTTTAATTTTATTAATATTTGATTCTTCATTTGCAATGATTGTGACTTTAGGGATTTCATGTTGAATATTATTTTTATCCTTTTCTATTTTTGAAAGGCGCTCTTTGATGATTCTTATTTCTGATTTAACAAGAGTTAATTCTTCTTGAAGTTCTTGAGTAGATATTGGTTTGGTTGTTTTAGAAAATCTGTTAAAAACTTTTTTGAAGATTGAATGACTCAGTAGTCTTTGAAGTACTTGTTTCTATTTTAGGATTGTAATTGAGAAACTTTTTTGTAGCTTCATCTTTAATGATTTGATCTGGAATTTTATCTAGCAGCTCGAGAATCTCTCTGTCTTCCTTTGTTATAACATTGATTTTATTACAAGTACAGTTTCCTAAACATTCACATGTTTCAGAGTCTGAACTAGTAGTTGAACATTCTTCTAAAACATTTAAGTCATTATTATCATAATCTGAAATGCTAGATTCATACTCTAAGTTTGAATAATCATCATTGAGAATTAATTTGCTTATTTGAGTTTTTAGTTGATCAGAGATTTGTAATTCGTTAATCTTTTTCTTAACATAACAATCTTTTGCCATGGGACAAGTTTTACCACATTTATAACAAATAATTATATCTCTTGATTCAGTTTGCTGATGAGGTTTTTTGTTAAATTTTTTATATGGTTTTTTCTTATGATAATTATTAGTTTTATCATATTTGTTAGTTTATCATATTTTGTCTTAAACCTTTTGCTAGAGTATTTCTTTGAATATCTTTTAGATTTGGACGATGTAGGAGCAGTTATGTTTTCAAAACCATACTGTTGACAGAAATTACCAAGTTCTTCTTTATTATTAATTCTGTCTTTTTTTATCTTGACTTTAAGTTTTAAATCTGAACAGATAGATAATCCTTCTTTATTAATATAACCAGATATTTGTCCATAAGTTAATTCCGCGTAAGGAATTTGATTATTATATTCATCTCTTAATTTTTCTCTTATTCTTTCTGCAAAAAGTTTTGGTAAGCCTGCAATGAACCTTTCTTTCCAAAAGGCTTCGCTACAGTCTGGTCTTATCATTACTTTTGATAAAAACATATCTTTATACCATCTATAATCTTGTAGTTTTCTACAAGTGAGGTTTAAGAGTATTTCTGAACTCTTTTCTTGAAATAGAGATGGATCTCCTAAAAAGTGTTTTACAATACTAAAGAGAAGAGTAGCGATTATATCTTCTTCTTCAGTTTGTACTTGTTGATTGTTTTCAGTTTTGATAACAGTTTTCTTTGCATTAAGGACAATATGTTTATGATCTGCTATGTATCAATGTTTTCATTATTCAAATAAAAAGTAATCAACTTGTATTTTTAAGGGAATTTAATTAAAATACCTAAAGTTTGACTTTGACTTACCAAAATACCCATTTTCTCTTTGATTTTGCTAAAATACCCATTTTTCCGCGATTGGGTCCGCGATCGCGGACCAGTGTTCATTTTGAAATTTTTGTATCCCGCGATCGAGGGAGTGTCCCGATTGATTCCTTGTTGAAATGATTTTTCCCTAAATGACATTTATAAAATGCCACCTCTTTATGCTTTATTATGTGTTGTTAAACTCACTAGGCTTTTTGGCCTAACACTTGTGTGGTGTCGATGTGTATCTCAGGTTCTAGCGACGCCGTTACCAAGAAGGTGTAGACGGCTTAGTGTGAGCTTTGTGGATTTCTTTTGGGACACCTTTTGAAGGATTTATTCATGGAATAAAAATGACACCTTTTGTAATCTTAATTATAGCTTTAGAATCTAGATTAGTCGGTTGTCATTTAATTGTCCGTTAAATTACAAATTGTAATTATACAGGTTTTGTATTTCCCCTTTTTGGGAGGCTCGTGCTATGGCATTATACCACATCTCCGTTTTATGGAGGTTTTTGTTTGCCCCTAATTTTTTGGGTGTTACAAGTTGGTATCAGAGCTTTAGTTTAAGTGAACTAGGTGTCGAATCTAGTGAACCTAGACTTAAGTTGTATAGTATTAGCGGTTAAGTTATAGATCATGGGTAAAAGTCATAGGTGGGGAGAGTGAGCGTTAGGATTACAGAAATTACGTTGGTCGAAAAGTGTGACGATGGGGAACGAGGATTCTTGTGTATAACATGTTCACAATTTCAATTAGTTACTGTTATTATGAATGTGTGGATACATAAACGTGCTTGCAATGACTGTTGTTGTGATGATTTACAAACGTGATAGTACGTACTTGTAGCCTATTCTTATTTCTTTCTCGTGTGAATGGCATATTAGAAATGGTAAATACCCGTAGCAGAGGGCCGACTCCACGAGATGGAAATGTGGAGGATGAGTCAATGGCCGATCAACGCAACATGGTTGGCGCCATTGAAGAACCTCCGAGACCTCCTATTTTGGGCGGAGGAATCGAGCACGTTCCCCGAAGGAACATTGCCTCCTCCCAACCTGTCATGGAGGAAATAACCCTCAAAACTAGATTGAGGGATAGTATGATGCAAGCAATGGCCTCGGCGATGGCCCAGCAACAAGAAGCATTCATGAAAATGTTGGAAGAACGGGACGCCAGTCACCATAGGAATGAGGTGATGGCGGAGAATGTTGTGCATGGCTCGGGAGGTGCCAACAACGCTATTGGAACCGAGGAGCATATTGTGATTGGGGAGAGGAGGAGAGAGAAAGGTTGCTCGTACAAGACCTTTTTATGTGCCAAGCCGCCGGAGTTTGCGGACGCCACTAATCCGATTACTTGCATGTACTGGATCAAGGAGATGGAGATGGTCTTTGAGGCCAGTGAGTGTGATGACTCTCAAAGAGTCAAATTTTCCTCTCATCTCCTACGGGGTGAGGCTCTAACGTGGTGGAACCTTACCCGATCGACACTAACGCCGGAAGTATTGGCCAAGCTCTTGTAAATGTTCTTTGAAATGTTACTTTAGTCCATCTGACTTTTTTTATGAGTTCGAATAGTTAACTTTCTAATGTCTTTGTCTCTCAATTGATTAACTGATTTATAAGGTTGATTATGCTCTCGTGATCAGTTTCATGCTATGACCTTACTTGCAGATGTCGCCTCTACCTCATTCTGTTGCAGAACTAGCTTGGGCAGATGAAACTCCGTTTTATGGATCGAGATGTGTAGAAATCGAAATATAGACCAAATTGATTAAATACCTGGTTTACAATTTTAGTGTTAGTTGAATTTAAAAACAAAAGTCAGTGTTTATTTCCGCTTTCTTACATTTAATGGTATGTTTTTTTTTGAACGGCAAGTTAACACACACACACGTTCCCGGGGTATCCGGGCTCCCACTTAAGAGTGCCACCCGACTAATCCCCGTCGACCCGACCGACCCAATGGATCGACCCGACCGGTCAGGTATAAGGGCCCTAAGGACCACCCAACCGGCCCCGGACCCGGCCCCAAAGGACCCGGCCCAAAGTCTGGATATCGCCTCATGCTCACCGCGGGGTTCGAACCCTGGTAGTTAGGCCTTCCAGCACTAACCCCCAGGGATGTTACCTTGCCACTGGGCTACACATGATTTGATTAATGGTATGTTTTAGTTAACATTTTGACTTTGAAATGATTGTCTAATCAATATAAAGTTTAATGAACGTGTTACACATCATATCGTATTATATTAAGTTAAATGTTATAAATTATGATTTTATGTATAGGGTCTACTTCATTTGCAAACCATGTAGTTCTTAGAAACTCTACAAACCGATCTCAACCATATATTTAGATAATCAAGGGTGTGAATTAAATCACTTCGTAAATTTACTCTCAACCGCATTTTATAACGGTCTCAATATTTGAAAATAAACAAATCAATGGTTGAAATTAGGGTTGTAGAGTTTGCAAATATTACATGGTTTGCAAATAAAACACATCCTATATATATAGAGAGAGAGACCCACTATTTTGTAAACTTTTTTTTCGTGTAAACTTTGGATTTCATAGATTTTCTTGATGAAATCGTTTCATGAAATTTTTTATTTTGATGAAATTGTTTCATATCATTCATTTCTTAATAAAATTGTTTATTTTCATGATGAAATCGTTTCATGAAATTGTTTATTAAAGTGAAGCCACAAGGATTAACGTGGCGGTGAACTCAAACCTCGACGTCTCGATAGGCCATAGCGAGTTATTTAGAACCATGGTGGTTATAGATAGTTTTTTTGGGTTAAAAGACTAGAGATAACAAATTTTAAAAGTTCAATTATTTATTTATTTGAAAAAAGATAATTTAAAATGATAAACTTTAATTACTTTTTCATTTTAAAAACAGTTAAAGGATTTAATAATTCAAAAGGATAAAGTTCGTTTGTTATCTTAAAACTTCAATGTCAGTCTTTTAGATCAATTTCAATCGACCTCTGAAATGGGTAAAATCACAATGCAACCATCCGGTAAATAAGGTCGGCAAAATAGCGTTTTGGAGAGAAGCACTATAACATGTGCAGTGTCGCTTTTGACGGGTAAAATGATGGTGTCACGATTAAACGATACTAACAGGGTGTTTGGGAATGCTTTTTTAGTCTAAAAGTGCTTTTGGCTAAAAGTGCTTATTGACTTATTGCTTTTGGAAAATGAGTTTTTAAAAAAGTGTTTGGATTAGCTTTTGTGGTAGAAAAAGTCAATAAGTCAATAAGTTATTTTTTAAAAAGTGTTTGGCTTAGCTTATACATGTAAAATGACCAAAAAGGACATCTCTATTTTTAGACAAAAAAAATATTTTTTTTAACAAATATTTTTTTAACAAATAAGTTATTTTTAGACAAAAATTATTTTTTTTAAAAATTATTTTTTTTACAAATATATAATATAATAAAATTTATTATATAAAAAAATATAATAAAAAAAGGTTATTTTTGTAATTTTGAACTCAAGAAGCACTTTTCAAATCCAAAAGTCAAGGGTTTGTTACTTCTTAAAAATCGCGTTTGCAAGGTAATGGAAAAGCAGTTTTAAAAGCACTTTTGAGTTTTCCAAACACCCTTTTTAACTTATTGACTTCTTGAGAAGCCAATAAGTCAATAAGCACTTTTCAAACACACTCCCAAACACCCTCTAAATTGGGTCATTTTTTTCTTACTTTTATTAAAATGTTATTACATTAATAATTACTCATTAATTTATAGACATAGCTAAAAGACACAAAAACAAATAAATCTGATCAAATTTTCCTTTAGACCTATATAGGTCTTTAATTTCTTTTTAAGGAAAATTGATCAGATTCATTTTTTTGTGTCTTTTAGCTAAGTCCGCAAAGTACGGACCTAATTATTACGAATGTATTGATATTTAGATTAATCCGGAAGATGAATAGCTAGGAGACCAATTTAGATGACGTAGAATAACTATTTTAAATTTCCCCCTTGAATTCACCTTTTATTAAATAAATTTGTTAATTAATTGTTTTTTCATTTACAATTTTTATAGTATTAATTTTAATATGAAGCCCACAAATTTGTTTTTTTAAAATGTGTTTTTGAAGTTAGAATTTTTCTTTTTAATCTTAATAGACCCACCATACTTAGGGGTTGTTACTTACATCTTAATGAGCCTTAATGATTTGAACGGCTTATTTGAGTGCTTTTTTTGCTTAATCGTTAAGCCATTGAGCAAAAATGACTATGAAATAAGCCAGGTACCCTCGCTTGTCCCCGTTAAGCTATCCCAAAGAAATTAATACCATAAATGACCAGAGATTATCCAACCTTGTCTCTTTGCCTCCCTCAAACTCATTGGCCCCATATCCCCCTCCCACAAACTAATTTATCCAAACAAATAATTTAATCCAAACGAACATCTTCAACAGCTATGCTATTATTTATCTATAACAAAGTACAAAAAGTAAAAATCTCTAAAAAAAATTACATTCATCTCCAACAGCTATTCTATTTTAGCAATCATAACATTAACTATATTAATAAAATATTATTTCTCTCCACTACCCATTTATTTCAATGTCTTTTATTGGTGGAAAGATTAAAATATTATTTCTCTTTCCTATTTTCTCTAATTTTAGCATACAAGAAATTTCTCCAAATTTGGAGATTTTTATCCCCTCTCCTTTTTTTCTCTATTTTAACATACAAGATAGAATAGCCGTTGGATCAAATAATTGTTAAAATCCTCTTTTTTCTATTTTAGCATAAGTGTTGGAGATGCTCTGACTTCATATAAAAATGATAGAATAGCCTTTGTTTTTTTTGTACTTACAACAACTATATATTCATTGTTGTTTTCGTTTCTTATACTAACGTTAAGACCACTAATAAAGCTAACCTCTAGGATGAAAACAAGAATACATTATGACAAAAACTGTAACTTGTAAAAGATGAGGTTTAAATTTTCAAATTTTAACAAACTATAAGGATTAAAATCGTATTAAAATCGTATTTTAAATTTTCAAATTCTATACCTAACCCCATGTTAACCGTACCTACCCAGTTGCTTCTTTATCTATAACTTCTTAAAAAAAACGTATCTTTATGTATTTTTGGTCCTATCGTGCTGAATTACAATGAAAATTTTCCTGATTTAGTTAATAGTTTTGTTACTTTTGTACCTAAAAACTCATTTCAGTGCTAGAATTGTCGGATTTTAACTTGAACCAAACTGATAAAGGTTTTATCTCCGGCACAACGAAATTTAAATGTTTTTAAAGTTAGTTCTATATATTATTTACATTTTACGTAAAACAATAATATTTATGTAACTCTTAAATCATAATTAAAACGTAAGACCATCCCCATCAATGCAAAATCAAACTTCTTTATAAAATGTCACATCAGTTTTGCAATAACACATCTCACATCAATGAAAGACCAAACTTCTTTCTTAACTGGTCTCTATTGTCACATCATCAACTAATTCATGCTTTATTTACTTATTTAATAATTTAGTATCCCAATAAAACAAAATATAATTTGTTTATAATATAAATAATTGATTAATGTATTTTATTTTAGTAGTTTAAATAAATAAAACATTTCATAAAAAATATCATTTTTAAAAAATAAACGTGGATAGAAACTTTATTAAAAATAATAAAAAATATTGTTCAAATGAATTAATTTTAATAAAAATATTAACAATTAATGTTTAAACAAACTAATAAAAAAATTAATTTAAACAAAAATGTATTTAATTTATCTATGTGGCATGATAAAAGACTTTTCTAAACTTGCAAGCCCTTTCTAATTAGCAAGACATTGTATTTGCATATACCGTTGCTTATGAGATAACAGAGCACGATGTCATCGAACCATGCTCAGTTGAAGAATGTCAACAAAGAGCAAATTGGCCTAAATGAAAAGAAGCAATCCAGGATAATTATTTGACAAATGAACAGGTATTTGGTTCGGTAGTGCTAACCGACCAAGTGTAAAGTCTGTAGGACATAGATAAACCATTTTTCAGGGAAGCGTAATGAGAATAATTAAGTCATAATATATAAGGCTCTCCTTTGGCGCAAGGTTTCTCACAACGCACTGGATTGACCACAATAAGACTTACTCTCTCGTGATGGAAAACATTATGCTAATTAAATTAGCCAAGTAGTTTCCGAAGGACTGGAAAATTGCAGCTCAACGACGTAGTTACTACATATCTCTATGGGGATCTAAATTCAGAGATATATATAAAAGTGCTTGATGGCATTATACCAATATCAAGTAACTTTAAACTATGAAATGCGTTTACAATAAATATGAAACACTAACTTTATAGATTAATGCAATCTATGCGGATGTGGTATACCCGCCTGAGTGAATACTTGATTGGGAAACGATATATAAGAACGATGAACTGTGCCCTTGCGTATTTGTTTAGGAAAACAAGTCCCAGATTTTCATAGTAGTTTTATATGTCGATGTTATGAACATAATAGACACTCTTGATGAAATAAGAGAAAACACAAGCTACTTGAAATCTGAATTATAGATGAAAGATCGTGGGAAAACTTGGTTTTGTCAAGATACTTGAGCTACGACACCGAGTTTGTGGAATATTAATCCACCGATC
Organism: Saussurea involucrata; assembly: GCA_033807775.1. Lineage (NCBI taxonomy): Eukaryota > Viridiplantae > Streptophyta > Magnoliopsida > Asterales > Asteraceae > Saussurea > Saussurea involucrata. Next base: position 199,239,326 of record CM066320.1, on the reverse strand, counting down.
TGCATATGTCTAGAAAATGATCAGGCGACCTAATATGGACAAAGCGCATCCGGTTAGCACTCCCATGATCTGTCAAAGTGTTGGATATAAGGAAAGATCCATTTCGTCTAAAGGATGAGGACGAAGAGGTGTTAGGAGATGGAATTCCATACCTAAGTACAATGGCGCATTATTGTACTCAACATAATACACTTGACCGTATATTGTACTTCTAACTGAACTTGTCAGCTAGATTTAGCTCAGCGCCAACGCAACGTCATTGGAATGATTTCAAATTAATCTTTTGGCACCATTGACGTGGGCCAATACTTTCCCTATGGAGAAAATTGAATTGATAATGGAACTTCAATACCTACTTAGATTGTGAGTGGCAAAAGTACTTGCTCTTATAGAAAAACACCAAACAATGTCTTGGTATATAATTGTTGATATTAGGTTTATGTTCAACTCATATAAAGGTTGTTCCCAAATTGGCTAAGGAATTATCATATGGAACATGCCGATTGCTTGGAAGTAAACTAAGCAACCCCTTAATAGCTACATTCTTAAATTATCAAGAATATTACTCTTCATGAGACTATTCAAAGGTGTACATGGTTAAGGACTTTCATTACACACAGTAGAGGAACTAGTGTTTTGAGCTCAACCAATATCCTACCGCATATATGGAAATAATGCATCATGTATCAAATGAATGAAAGTAAGATACATCAAGGGTGATAACACAAAGCATTATCTACTTAAGTTTATATACAATCAACAATAACAAACTCTCCTCTAGATTCAAATGAATCATATAAGATGCCAGGAGAATGTGACATATTTGTTTACCACTTCGATTACCTAAAACCATATTTGGGAAACTTGTATTAGGTATTAAAGTGCAAATGTTTTCTAAACTCCCTAAATTAATGCATGAGCCAGGGGGAGTAATAGACAAAAGGAGGTGTCTACTAAACATGTACTATTAATGGGTTGTGCTCTTTCCTTCGCCCAAGGTTTTATTTTTCCCACTGGATTTTGTTCCTTGGTGCAAGGTTTTAGTGAGACAACATTTTATACATCATCTTGATTTCTATACCTCTTGATTGATGCACAAATCAAGAAAAATGGTAAACTAAATGAATTGTTTATTGGTGTCTTGTACTCTTTCCTTCGTCTAAAGTTTTTATTTTTCCCACTGGGTTTTGTTTCTTCGGCGTAAGGTTTTAATGAGGCAAGAACTATGCACCATCACTCATTTGATTCGGCACAAGGGGGAGTGTTGAAGGATATGTGCCATCATCAAAAGGAAGTGATTGAAAGAATATTTTCCTAGTATTAGAATTTACCATAATTAATGTTTCCTTTTCGTTGTAAACTCCTCCCTATTTAAAGGGCTTATGATTAATGAGAAAGATGGATTTTTCGTGCTCTCTATTCTATTGTTATGTTGTTTCATTTTTCCTTTAATAGTATGAAGTTGTTTCATTTTTCTTTTAATAGTATGAAGTTTGAATTAAACTAACGGTGAATATAAAAGGCAAAGTACGACCAAATTGCAAAAGAAAACAAGTAAATTACATGTTCGATCCTTCTAGTTTATATCTTATAAAGTTGAGGCTTTCTTTTCGAAATAATTACAAATTTGACCCATATGATATCTGTTTTATAACGTCTTTGGTCTCTTATATTGAATTTGTTAAAAAGCTTTGTGTTATTTCATTTAACAATGAGACATTTCACCTAGTTCCTTATTTTTTCAAATAAAAATAACACATTATTTTACTATGTTACATACATATATATATATATACATATATAGAGAATACATGTCACATACATAGATCCCTCGAGGTCCCTCGGTTCGATCACCACTATGGTCCCCCACTTGTGTAACATTCCATGGTCCCCCACTTGTGTAACATCCCAAAAACCACTGTACCAGATATTCTCCGTTTTCTTCACACACCTAGACTCACGATTTTGAAACGCGTCTGATAGATGAGTTATCAAATCTTTTATAAAGCAACTTTCGTTGCCCTCCCCAACCATTGTGAGATCTTACAATCCACCCTTGGGAGCGCATCATTCTCACTGACACACCAGTCCAGTTCCCGGCTCTACCATCTATGACATCTCAGGCCAACCGTGCTAGATATTGTTCGTTTTGTCCACACATCTGAACTCGTGGTTTTAAAACGCGTCTAACAGAGAAGATATCAAGTCTCTTAGAAAACAACCTTCGTTCCTCAATCAACCAATGTGGAATCTTACAACTTTCTCTTGCAAAAATGATTATATTATGTAATTTAATTAAAAAAGTTAATTAATATTCCATCCACGCATTTTCTAAAATCGTACCACTCGGTTATAGTACTAAAATCAATTTTATATAGGGTTGATTTTCTGTGAAAATGAAAGTTGTGGTGGAAAAGGGTAACAAGAGATTTTCACCACTGAATGCACTCCACCCTTGAGATGCATGAAGATTAGATGCATTGATATGTACCGGATCGATTCTGTTGAGAAATGCAATTCATGGGTGGGATGAGATAAAAAAATGATCAAGGGTTCAAATCTTTTTTTTAAAGGTGTCCTAGGTTTTTTTTTTTTGGAAAAGCAACATTACCATACCAACCAAAAAGTTAAGAGTGCAAACAGCCCCAAAGGCCAAAAAAAACAGACCATGGCTTGCCAGGGGCAAACCAAAGCCAACAGACAACATCTATTAAGCTACTGCCCAGGCCAACCGGAAATAAAACAAGCAGGTGCAGACAAACGAGCCTGAACCACAAACCTCACGAACCGAATCAGCCCACACGCCGACGAAGACGCAAACTGTTCACGGACACAGTGCAAATAAGGTGTCGTTTACAAAACGCTTACCCGGGTAAGTGCTTACCAAGTCACATTAGTTACCGGGTGAATATGGCAAGGACTAAGAATCTTACCTGGTAAGAGCGGAAGCAAGGACCGAGAGTCGAAAGCAAGGACCGATAGTCTTACCCGGTAAGTGAGTGCGACGGCTCTTACCACGGTTAGCGCTTACCGGCTAAATTGTTGCATACGATGCCATTTTGGTAGACTAAAATCTTACTCCGAAAGTAAGTGATAGTGTTGAATTTTACCGGTAAGCACTTACCCGGGTAAGTGATTAGGTAAACGACCCCTAAGGCAGCAAACACAGTGGCTTCATGCTGGACAGCCATGGCTTAATGTGGACAACCGCTGTCACTGTCCTGGAACTGCAGACTAATTCCGGAAAATTATAAGTGCAAGAAATCAGCACTGATAAACTCAATGACCATAATTATTGTGTACGCCTAGATTCAAACTCTGATCAAATGAGATATCCACCACATCCCCCAATGCCTTAATCATCGTGGTTAATAATTTGTTGGAATCCTTTGTCTTTGCTAACATTTCAAAGAACCAATATAAAGTATTAATGTTCATGTCCACATAGGAGATTTTAAGGAAATGAGATTAATTCATTTGTAGATTGATTTCAAGGTGGAATTTTGGATAAGAATAATGATTATATCCAAAAAATATTGTAGATAAATTATGATATTTGAACTTTTATTTTATAATTATCGTAGATTAGTGAAAAAATAATTTTAAATTAGTATATGAGCTTGTTTTTTCTTACTTTTTATATATATATATATATATATATATATATATATATAGGGTCAGGTTCAAGGGAAAACCTCAAAAAAACGGAAAACTGAAGAACACCCTAGGAACCCTTCATCTGGATGGTATACACTTGTACATACAGGTTATTTGTAACATGCATTTGTGCATATATGCACTTGTGCATAAAATCAAAAAGGCAACTATTTACCTGTATGCACAAGTACATACCGTCCAGATGAAGAGCTCCTAGGGTGTTCTTCAGTTTTTCGTTTTTTTACGTTTTCCCTTGAAGCTCCTTCTCTCTTTCTCTCTCTCTCTCTCTCTCTTTCTATATATATATATATATATATATATGTGTGTGTGTGTGTTTATCTTTATTTAACCAAGACAAAACCCACCTACCAAATTCAAGAGACCCAAAAGCAACTTGAACAATGAACAAATGATAACCACTAAGGCCATGCGTAACGCCACAGGCTTGGGCTCGGGCATGGCTGCGGCTCGGCGGGCTCCAAACGGGTTGTGGTACGGGGGGGGGGGGGGGGGGGGGGGGCTCGGGCTCGGGTTCAGCCCCGGGTTCCAAAACCCGTTGAACCCGAGTGATTTTATTTATTATTATTTTTTTAATAATTTGAAAATAAATCCGTTGCCAGCGGCTATTTAAAAAAAATCAATTTAATCACACTATATATATTAATCCAAACCCATATTATTTTTCACACAAAAATCTCTCAAACTCTCTCAAACTCTCTCTCAAATTCTCTCAAACTCTCTCAAATTTCATCATGAATCCAAACAAAACACCTACATCCCGTCGTAACCGACCGGATACACCGCAACCGCAAAAAGACCCGGAGCTTGGTTTTCAAGCGTTTGCACAACAAGGTTATCATCCGCACTTTTCGCAACCAATTCCGCCACAATTTTCGCAACAATTTTCGCCACAAAATCCGCCACAATTTTCGCAAAAATATCCGCAACAATTTCGTCAACAATATCCGCAACAAATTCCTTACCAACTTACACGTCCCGGTATGATTGAACAAGGTTTTACTCCGGCCAACTACAATATTCCTTCACCCGCAATCAATCTCGCCGACGACATTGTTTCGGAAACCCAACATTCTAGCCCGCACACACCACAATCCATCTACACACAACCATCAAACCCGGAACCATCAAACCCGAGACCAACGAGAAAAGGAAAAAACAAACAATATGAAAATAGAGCCCCCAAACAGATGTGGAGTAAAGAGGAGGAACTCGCGTTAGTGTCGGCGTGGGTTGACGTTTCGGAGGACCCCGTTATCGGTAACGCACAAACCGGTGGTAATATTTTTATTGTTATTATTATTATTCTTGTTATTATTATTATTATTATTATTATTAATATTATTAATATTATTATTATTCTTGTTAATATTCTTATACTTGAATTTACATAAATGTAGAAAGTTTTTGGACCCGTGTCGGACAAGTGTTCTTTAGTTTAATGGGTCGCGGAAATTATAGAACAACTCATCAACTCAACACCAAGTTCAACGACCTCAATAAAAGAATAAATTCTTTTGGCGGCATCTACAACAACTTGCTAACTAATAGAGGGAGCGGAATGAGTGAGGCCGACATTTCACGAACGGTACACGAACGGTACCGAGCACAACTTGGGTTTGCTTTCACTCACGAACAAGCTTGGAAAGTCCTCAAAAAATGTCCAAAATGGGGAGCCGTTCCAACGATGACGACAACTTCATCGCGGGGTTCAAAACGTACCAACCCTTCCAATGATGACGATGACGACAACTTCATCGAGCAACTTCAACGACCCATCGGGAGAAACAAGGCAAAAAAAACATCAACGAGTAATACGAGCGGGTCGAATACGAACGAAAGTATTACTCAGTTGTTCACGACGTTCAACGAGAAGATTGATGATACAATGGAGTACAAAATGAAAAAACTCGAACTCGAACGAGAAAAGTTGGAACACGAACGAGAAATCGAACGAACAAAACGATTTGATAAAGACTTCGAGTTTTTCATAACCCCGCATGATCACCTTTCGGGCCCCGCTTTGATGGCTACGGTAGCGAGAAAAGAGCAAATTAAAAAATATCATAATTGGTAGTGTTTTGTATTTTGTAATTTTTAATTTTTTAATGAATGATATGAATTTTTATTTTTATTATTTATCTTATTTTTATTTATTAAAAAATATATAAATATTTTTATGTTGTTAAATAATTAAATGTATAAATAAAAGAATTAAAAAAAATGAGGTGGCAAGAGGGCTTGAGGGTAGCGCTACGGGTCTTTAGGGCTTGAGGGCTTGAGGAGAGGGTTAGGAGAAAAGCTGATGTGGCGCTGATGTGGCGCTTGAGGGCTTCTACGGAGCGGTACTGATAGCCTAAAAGAAACCCCACACTGTGGCCATGACTATGAACACGGAAAAAATCATATCTGGTGAAATTCGTGTTTTATGTTAAATATTTTATTGTCTTTTCTATTGACGGAATCACTTGAACAAGTTGAAGGTGGCTTTTATAGGAAGAGTTGTGACTTCTCGTTAAGACGGATAGGGGTTTATTTCGTTTTGTTGTATGCTTTTGGTTTGTGTTGTTTCGGTGTTTTCGATTGGCTCGTTTGGTGGTTGTTGTATTTTGTATATCTGTAACCGGTATTATTTGGTGGAATAAAGCTGTATTTTGTTGCCGTTCAAAAAAGAAGTAAGCCAACCACACCAATAGAGACAAAAAAACACGGGTAAATTATATTAGTTGATTTCAACAAACATTTGCTTAGTTATATCATTATATACGAAGCAAGCGTAAAAAATATTTTATTTACTTACGAGTGTTGTTAATTTATGTTTGTGATAATATATATAAACTTCAACACTTAAAATCGCATTATTTGTTTAGATGTGTATTATAACTTGCAATATAATTAGCTAATGAAATACATAAATTATTCCAAATTATTCATGATCTAACATTTTCATTTAAGAGTAAAATAAGGATTTGATCCTGTCATTTTATCAAATTATTTATTCTCGATTTCCTTAGTTTATATAAATTCGAGGTTTTATAATGTGAAAGTTATTTTATTAATTTAATTGTTTTTCTAGATATACCTATTTTAATTAACATGTCTTTTAGTGTAAGGCTATGTTTGGCAAACTAGCTGGTAAGCTAGCTGTTAACTGATAATCTAGCTGATGAAAAAGTCAGGTTTGACAAAAAGTAGCTTATAAGCATTTAAATGACCAAAAAGAACATATTAAAAAAATAGTTAATAAATAATAATTAATATTAATGAGAGGCCAATGTTCTAACTGGCGTGAGGCGTGGCGTGGCGGCGAGACCAAACCTCAAGCTTTAGAAGCCATGGCGAGGTCATGACGTTTATCAAGGTGTGACTTATGACGCCAAATCTTTATATCTTATATAATGTTATATATAAAAACATACGTTTTGTACTATTAATTGATGAGTCAATGACAATAAACAAGTTAAATTAAGTTATATATTAAAAACTAGCAAATAAGACATTAAAAGCGTAAAGGAAAATCAAATATCGCGTTATAAAAGATCACACATTAAGCCATGACGTGCCACAAGCATAGCGTGGCGTGAGACACAAGCCATAAGCCACGGCGCGCCATGGCGGCTGTCGCGGCGAGCCTTTTAGAACAGTTATGAGAGCATAATTGAAATATTTACAAAAAACTACTCATAAGCTACTCAAAGTAGCTTTTCAAAAACCTAGCTTATTATGGTCATCCAAACATATACCAAAAAATAAGCTAGCTTTTTTTTTGCCAAACAATGCCTAAGAATTTTGATTTATGATTAGATATATAAAATATTTTTGAAAAGAATAAAAAAAAGGTAAATTTCATAAACAGTTTTAAAGTGATTTTTACCGTTAAGTCTTTGTAATTTGCTTAGATATTTATTTGGGCCTTAACTGATGATATTAGGGCAACTCCAACGGCTTATCTAAAATAGAGAAAAATATATTTTGTTCTTTATGTTGCTCCAACAGTTTCTCTATATTGTTCTCTAAAATAGAGAAAATTAGAGAAAGCTCCAAGTTTATAGAATTCTCTAAAATTTGCTAGATAGAGAGAGAAATTACTTTTTTATTCATTCCGACCAATAGAGTTGAGTTATTATTATTTTATATAAATTCTATTTAAAAAAATGCATTGAGATGATAAATTTAACAATATTTTAATAATATAATGGATATTTTAATCTCTAAAATAGAGAATCTGTTGGAACAAAATGTAATTAATTATAGAGATTTTGACTTTTAAGTCTCTATTTTAAAAAAATTACAGAGAACCTGTTGAAGATGCTCTTAGCTTCAAAAATCTTGAATGCTATAGATTTGAAATCCAGATGGTTTTTATGTAAATAATTATTATGATATAATGGGAAATTGAGTCAAATGGTTAAAGTACACAATAAAGTTATTTATTTTTTGATTTTGTACAAATGTCACTATCTTCACAATATTTAAGTCCACAATTACATATGTAGCTCAAAACACAAAAAAAATCAATCTAATCGATTTTCATTCAACAAAAAAATAACCAGATCCATAATTACGGACCAAGGTATGCAAATCATTTTTTTAGAAAAATCAACCAGATTCAAATTGTTTTGTGTTTTTAAGATGAGTCTGCAATTATAAACTTATATATTATGAAAGTAGTGAGATTTTAATAAAAATTCAAGAAAAATGATAGGACAAATATTTCATATGATCGGCACGAGGACGTGGTTAGAGCATTCCAACAGCTTCTTCAAAATAGAGAAAAAAAAATATAGGGGTTTTTGACCTACAATTTTGCTCCAAAGGCTTTCCTAAAACTATCTCAAAAATAGAGAAACTAACAGTTTTTCTCCAAATATGGAGATAATCCCAAAAATAATTATTTAATGAGAGCACCAATAAAAAAACTTTAACCTATAAATATTTAGAAAGATAAATAATATTTTAATAATATAATTAATATTTATTTCATTTAAAATAGAGAATCAGTGGATGTATTTTTTTAGAGAGATTAATTTTTGGTTCGCCATTTAAAAAAAATTGGAGAAACGGCTGGAGATGTTGTAATTAATCGTAAGGTAGTAGCGCTAATCAGTGAAGTGTGGACCGATCTCGTCGTCCACATATGAAAACGTGTTTTATAACTTTTGCCGCGTGTCATACATAATCACTCACCGCCGCTTCACCGGAATTTAAATTCCAAAATACCACTTGACATGTTGGCCTACATAAAGAAACTACCAGAATCGTCCATAAAATATATATATATATATATATATATATATATATATATATATATATATGCAAATTTTACCCCTTAAAACTTGTCTAAGACGTCTCTAATGGTCATTTGATGAAGACTTGGAGAATGACTTGAGGATGGGTTGACTATTGGAGTAAAGATTTGAGAATGAGTTTACTGATCAAAGACTTGGTAACCCTCAAGTCTTTGAAATTTTGTTTGTAAGAGGCAATAGAAAAAGAGAGTACATTTATAGTAGGACCTACATAATTTTTATATTTTTTTATTACTTTCAAGTCATACATAATTTTTACCATTGTGGATGCCCTAAGGTTCTTTTTTTCCAAGTTCTCCCCTGATCTCATCTCTCTCTCTCTCTATATATTTATATTTATATGCAATTATATATGAATGAAAAAATAATCTAGAAATAATAATATAATGAGATGTATTGGTTTCGACTTACGCACGCCAAAGTCACGGCGGGCTTCTGTTTCTGCACCGTGTCGATTCCAAGTAGGGTTTTAAGGGGGTTACACATTACTTTCGACTAGAGGCTTACTAGGGGCGAATTTTGGCGGCTTTGGAGCGAATTTTTAAGTAAGAAAATCGAAGATGACATACTGGCTTTGGAGATTGATATTATCATCAATTACGTGTGCGTAGATAATTCACATCTCAGGGAGTTTTAATTTAGGGGTTGTTTGATTGGTTTTTCATTAAGTCCTGTATGAATAAAGTTGTTTGTGTGGATTAATCTGTCTGTATAGATTGGAAAGGTTTTTGTGAGTCTGGAAATTTTGAAAATCCACACTTCCGTTTTCTGCCATTGTCCCAATTTTTTTTGCTAAGCCGATTTCACACTCTAAAAACTATGAAACATGAACACAAACGAGGATACCACCCAGATCTTCTATCAGGGTATGTTCGATCAATGAAGGGCATGATGGCGAGATGGAGTTTTTGTCGAAGATGGGTTGTCGTCGAAGCTTGAGATGACTATGAGAGGGCTCCGAAACTGAAAGAGGGAGAAGAAAAAGGGTAGGGGTCACGAGAACGGCAGATGGCGGTGGAGATGGTGGTCGCCGGCGTAGAGATGGTGTTCGTCGGCGTATAGATGGTAGTCGTGTAACACCCTAAGATTTAAACAACAATGATAGGGAAGATTCCGGAAAATGGGTAAAATAAACTTCTAACAAGAGCCAATTAAAACCCGAATATTTAAAGGGATAGTTTGGATAAAATATAACATCGAGTATCGAGACATAATACACAACAACCTACTAATCTAGAAATAGTTTAAACTAGATTAACACGGATGTCACTATATCCCCAAAAATCCCTCATCTCGAGTTTTCCCAAAAAGCCCGACTCCCAAGCTCCTAAAGCACGTCGGCCAAATCAACGCATCATAGACGTGCCACTAGTAGAACCTGAAATTCACAAGTTTCAATACCGCAAGTGTTAGACCGAGAGTCTAGTGAGAAATTATATAAACATCTGAATTATAAGGAAACGGAAACATTAAATGATTCGACGTTACCGGATCCATGTGGTTATAATTACCACAATTCGATTGTTGCCAAGCATTCCCACCTGAACACTTATAAGCAAGAGAATATTCCTTTGTAAACAATTACGGGGGAGACCCGTTACCATCGGGTGACAAGAACACGGGAATGGAGTCACCTATGATATCGGATTGCACCTCAAGTCTCGATCCTAGTTCCCATGCCATAATGACATCACAACCTCAAACCTTGAACCAGGACCTCGATTCATTTTACTAGTTTTCTTGGTGCATATTTTCTATGGTGAATCAATTATACAAGTCTGAGTTCTGGAGGTGTAGAAGTAGATATCGTACGATAAGGCTCCTCCATCGGTGTCGTGGCTCCCTAGGGAGTAGTTGGAATTATTGAGCGATACAGAAAAGGGGGCTAGGGTTTTTTGTTAATTAAATATGGAGAGTTGTAAAAAATGGATTTACTAAATTACCCTTTTATATTAATTAAAAGATAATATTAATTATATTAAATAAGTGGTTTATATTAGATCTCATGGTTATCACAAACTAGACAGTTCTCATTTAATTAGGCTCATATATATATAGAGAGAGAGAGAGAGAATCATTTGTGATTTCCTCGTTGAATTAACTAATCCTTATATGTTGGGGTTGGATGATTTTTCGGTTGTTAACTATATGAACATGTGACTTGGATTTGTATTGTTTTTTTTGTAATTCAATGAAGCACATGACATGTTTTTACTGCTTTTGCTAGTCTGGTCAACTAATGATTAATTCTTTGATCTTGATTATCTTTGAGAAGAGCGAGTTAAGTTATATATATGTATCCAGGAATTATCATAGTGGGGTCACCTTTAAGGTAGTTTAAATGTCCGTAAACTTGCCCGATGTATTTTTATCCTAAATCCGATGTTTCGAGTGTTTTTTTAGAGTTTTTAAGTTTTTTTTGTTGATTTCAAGGGTGTTTTTTGGTTTTTTGATCAATTTCAAGAGTTATTTTAGATTTTTTGGTTGATTTTGAGACATTTTTTTGGTTGATGCGGTCCTGGACGTAATATTACTGGGGGACACTAAGCTAAAATGTAAAAAAATTATGTTTTTACCTTTAAAAAAATCTATTTTTTTCTTTTTACCGGGGTCCCATCCCCTCCTAATGATGAAGTAAATCCGCCAATGTATATGTATGTTGTATGTTTAGAGCGAGAAATTGGAGAAGATATACCAATTAAGCCCTAGAATTTGGATAATCTCGTGTTTAATTTATCGTGGAAATTAATTGTTGAGATCGAGAGATAAAGTGTTCCTTTTCAAAAGATAAATTCATTATAGCTTGTAATGATTATTTTTGTGATATTTTCATTGCTTGTTGACCTGATTATTTATCCAATTACATTGTTCCTTGGTTAAGCAAAACCCATTAGGATTCCAATCCCCCAATTGTTTTTCTTCAATAAGAGTTTTGTTTTCTTTTTAATTGTGAGAATTTGTGCTATTCTTGTCTTTTAAATACTTATTTAATTATCACATCCATCAATTCCAAAATTTGACCATCTAGTTAATAACTGATATAGTCATTGTGATACCCAGTACCTAGTTCTTTTGGTTCGATACTCGTACTTCTCGTACGTCTTACTTGATTCGACACCGTACACTTGCGATAAGTTCTTTTGGTTCGATACTCATACTTCCCATACGTCTTACTTGATTCGACCTGTACTTACTTTCAAAAAGTTGTTAGATTTTCATTATTTTGCATTGAAAACGAGCACATTTCACCCAAGTTTTAGAGCATTAATAACGTCGAAAGAGACATATCCGTAAGTGAGAACGACAACTCTTACCATTATTAGCGTTTACCGGATAAATTGCTACATACAATATCGTTTGGAAGACTAAATCTTACCCAATAATAAGTGATAATATTAAATTATAACGACAAACACTTACCTAAATAAAAGTTTAGTAAATGACCCTTAACCTCGTTTACATCATGTATTATTTTAATACATGACGTGGAAAGTATCATGTATTATTTTAATATATGATGTTAAAAGAAGACTTTCCAAGACCCCTCAAAATTAGGCCATCAGTACCCCATGGGGGGAATCTTTCAATGATTCCCCTCTACATCATCGCCACATCAGCTTTTCTTCCATCCCTCACTCCATCCCTCACGATCCCTAAACATTCGTACCCCATTTCCTCAAACCCCTTTGCCACCTCATTTATTTTAATTCTTTTATTTATACATTTAATTATTTAACAAAATAAAAATATTTATATATATATTTTTAATAAATAAAAATAAGATAAATAATAAAAATTAAAATTCATATCATTCATTAAAAAATTAAAAATTACAAAATAAATTTAAAAATCTACTCGTCGTCATTGTTGGGAACTTGGATACGCCAAATATGTTCGACCAAATCCGACCGAAGGTTATTATGAGTTTCCCGGTTTATGACTTCTCGAACATTTGCCGCGCGTTGTGTCTCACTGATTTGGCTTTCGATATCATTCGTGAAAAAGTCGTTTTCCACGTCACCACAAATAGCATGGTTTTCGTCTTCGAGTATCATATTGTGTAATATGACACAAGCGTACATAATGTTTCCCAATATTGCCGGTTCCCATCCGCGTGCCGGGTTATGAAGTATATGCCAACGTTGTTTAAGCACGCCAAAAGCTCGTTCAACATCTTTACGTGCGGATTCTTGCGCGGACTTGAACTTTTGTCGTTTAGAGTCTTGTGGGCACGTAAATGATTTTACGAAAGTAGCCCATTCCGGATATATCCCATTCGTTAGATAATATCCATGCTTGTAGGTGGCTCCATTCACCTCAAAAGGGCAGTCGGGTGCTTTTCCATCATATACATCGTTGAAGATGGGCGACTGATTGAGAACATTGATGTCGTTGTTGGAACCGGCAACACCAAAGTATGCGTGCCAGATCCATAGATCTTGAGAGGCCACTGCTTCTAGCATGATTGTCGGGTGCTCATGATCACCTCTCATGAATTGACCTCGCCATGCATTCGGACAATTTGCCCACGCCCAATGAGTACAGTCTATGCTGCCGAGCATGCCGGGAAATCCGTGTTTAGCTTCATGCGCGGCGTACAACTTCTGAATATCAATAAAAGTAGGCTTGCGTAAATATTTTTGACCATACAGTTCAATAATACCTGTGCAGAATTTGTACAGACAATCTCGTGACGTTTTCTCTCCCATACGGATGTACTCGTCAAGTGCGTCAGCAGCTACTCCATACGCCAATTGCCGAATAGCGGAAGTACACTTTTGTATCGGAGAAAAACCTTGTTTGCCTAACCCGTCAAACCGAAGTCTAAAATACGGATACCCTACTTCTAAATCTTCAACTATTCGTTCGAATAGTTGTCTGCTCATCCTGAACCGCCGCCTAAACATATCCGGTGTATAAATCGGGTTGACGCCAAAGTAGTCCCGCATAAGCCGCTCGTTTGCAGTTACTCGACCTCTTTCAATGTTTGCGGCCCTCTCTCTTGTTGACGATGAGGCGGTGCTACCATACAGCGATTGTGCAGCATGTCGAAAAATTTCCCTTTGTAGATTCAACAACTCGTCGGTGTCTACGGATGATGGTGAACCGGGTTGTGGCGAATCCATATTGTTTAATATATAGAGGTTGAGAAAATTTGAGAGAGTTTGAGAGGTGTGAGAAATAAGAGGTTGAGAGAATAAGAGGTTGAGAGGTGTGAGAAATAAGAGGTTGAGGGTTAAATATATAGTGGGATTAAATTGAGAATTTTTTTTTTTTAGAAAGAGCCGTTCAACGGATATATTTTTTAAAAAATTTAATTAAATTTTTTTTTAAAAAAACCTTCGGGATGGATCGGGATCCCATCCCCGGATACCATCCCGCCCCGCCAACCCCGCCCGGGCCGTAGCCCATCCCGCATCGACCCCGCCCATCCCGCATCCCATCCCGAGCTCATCCCGAGCCGGGTACGGATGGCCTTAGACTCTTAGAGGTCGTGCATTGATATTTTTTTTAAATATATGCTAAATATATTAGATAGACAATAATTAAAATAATAATACTAGTATTATGGAAAAAAATCATATCATATACTCCTCTTGTTCGTCTAATGTTTGAATATCGTTTAAACATGTTTTCTTTCTTAGATAAGAAATAAAAACAATAAAGTACAAAATCTTAAAACTTCACCTATCTGTAACGACCCAGACCATTTTGAAAGGTTTTATGTCTTATGTTAAGTTTGAATAAAAGTGGAAGTTGAGCGGCTAGTTGGTAAATATGGGATACAGTATAAAAGGGTACAAAACCCAAGGTGAACATTCTATTTTCCTGATTGTTAATGTTGTTTGGCGGCTGATTAGAGAAAGAAGAGAGAAAGAACAAGAAGGGAAAGAAAGAAGAAAGAAGAAAGAAGAAAGAGTGATAGGTCAAGTAAGAAGAAACAATTCTAGTTTATTGGAAAAGAAAGGAAGGTGTTCTTTATTTTGATCCAAGCAGGGAAATCGAGTGGGAGTCGAGAACAAACTAGAAAAGAGAAGTAAGAGCATCAGGTGAGTTTTCTAACTAAAATGCGTGACTTTTGATGTGTTTTCTAAAGTAAGTACATGATGAGGAATGCCATGTTTTATTCTTATGCTTGTAATTGCACGAAAGTTGTTAAAGTTTTATATGGGATGTATGCATACATTGTTTGAGTTGTAAATTGGCTAAGTCGGGGGGTGTGGCCCGCCAGCTCGTGCCGGGGGGTGTGTCCCGTTTATGCCAGGGAGGTGTGACCCTATACGGCAGCATGAGACTGACTCGTTGTCACCCTAGGGTGACTTCAGGGTGCCAATTTACGAGGGGCGGACCTTTATCCGTGAATGATTTTATATGAACAGATTTATGGATGATTTATGTTGAAATTTATAAAATGTTTTTAAATGCTTTGATAACTGTTAAGAGGGACACACTAGACCTCATGGTCTAACCCTCGCATTTCTTTTCAAATTAAAACCTTTTCAGGGAAACAGGTAATGAAAGGCTCTGGCAAGTGAGCAGGGCGGTTAGCGAGGAAGCTCGATAGTGTAGCGACACTATAGTTTCGTTTAGTATTATTCTCAGTTGTGTAGGTTGTTCCGCCAACCAAATTTTGGATATTATGTAAGAAATTTTGGGACGCGATTTTGGGATGTTTCATTTTATATAAATTGCATGTTTAAAATTGTTTGGGTTGTTATAGTTGGTATCAGAGCCATAGTTTAAAGGATTTAGGTGACCGGATGGGCCTAGACTTAAACTGTGAGGAGTAGAAATCACAACTGAGAATCAGGAATGCGTTAGGTTAGCACTAATATAGAAATAGGACTAATAAGGTACCAAGGACGGTCATGTAAGGTAAGTTTGGAGTTACACCTGGCCAGTGTAATTGCGAACTTACAGGTACATGTATGTGCTTAAGTTGCCTTATTATTCCGTTGCTGTAGTACTAAATGAGCCTTTAGTATTAAATGAGTCTTTAGTATTAAATGAGTCTTTCGTTGTTGTTGTTGTTGTTGTGTATCAGAATGTCTGCAAGAGTCTTGAAAGGTAGGTCGATGCCTATGGTGGAGGAAGCGCAAACCAAGAGTACTACGCCGCATGAGGAGGCGGTGAGGGTTGAGGAACTGGCGGAGGATGGACCAGTAGAACCTTCTAGAGCGGCGACCACTCGCGGAAGAGGTAGAGGCCGCGTGAGGGGTAGAGGAACGGTACCGAGAAAGGCCGTTACTGTATGTAACACCCTAAAAACAGGGCTAATTTAAACCTTAAAAATTCCACAAGTTATGACAATAAAACTTCAAACTTATATAATCAAGAGGATCATACAACAAGGTTTTCTATAAACAATAACTTCTAAATCAAATAACCTATTAATCAAATCATACATCATAATTTGATTAACTAGGTTATCTAATCATCTGTCCCAAAAGTATCAAAAGAATAACTAGATCCTCTGTTATCTCCAAGTCTGAGTCTTTCCAAAATCTCTCCACACACTTTCCCGCTTACTTCCCGGAGCTTGTACCTGGTAAGAAAATTCAACTTGAAACATTAGGCTTTCGCCTAGTGAGAATATTCAAATCAAATTAAAATTCAACAATCAAAATCTCAACAGATAAATCAAACCTATTTCCATCCATCTTACCGTACAACAACTCCTTTCACTACTGGGAATCTACCCCATTCCCAACTTATGACTATTCATCTAGTCATAATAACACTACCAAGAATTTACCATGAATCATCCCAGATTCAAAGTCAAACTCTTAACCAAGAAATTACAAGTCAAAACCTGCCTATTTCTTAACCCGGAAGTAGAGATTACAAATTACTTTATGCCTATCTCAAATCTTCCTTTCACCATTGGGAAATCTCCGATCTTCCCTTTAACAATGGAAATCTCCGATTTTCCATTTGAAATGGGAATTACAAATCAAAATCGCCTATTCCACATTTCACCTTAGAATCAATGGTCCCAATGGGATTATAATATCGCGATATATAACCGGGACCCCCGATGATTCAAGGTACACCCAATTACTAGAAATTACATCCCTATGGTCAATGGCTAGTATGCGGTTCCCATTATACCGTACTAAGATGCCCCCGATGACCGGATGCCTATTTCTAGCAAAAGCGATATAATACATAAGTATTATAACTGATACTATCATATGCTTACAACATACAATATATCATTCTACGAACATATTCTATATATACAAAATAAAGAATATAATTAGCTCCTCGTCTCAATCTCTTACTATCCCCTCTTTGCAACTTAGCATGGGGATTTACATCTCAAATGTTAATTACATTTCCGGACTCATAAATAAGTCCTTATAATTTATCTCAACACGGCTTCAATATCATATTTAGAGTTTATAATCATATAACAGATTGCATACAACAGATAGTCATATTATACATTATAGTCTCAAACTACTACTGAAATTTCCCCAAAAGTCGCAAGCAACTACCTGCATTTTCTCCCAAAAAGTCGCAAGCCATGCTTGCGATTTTCTCCCAAAAGTCGCAAGCCAAAGCTGCGATTTTCATCAAAAGTCGCAAGCCACTATTGCGAATTCCTCAAAACTCGCAAGCAACTACTGCGAGATTCTCCAAAACTCGCAACCCATAGTTGCGAGTTTCTCACTTCACCCCCACAGAGGTTAGCGAGATACTCAAAACTCGCAACCAACTATTGCGAAATTCTCAAAACTCGCAACCAACTATTGCGGAATTCTCAAAACTCGCAATCACTGTTCATCGTCTTCTTCATTAAGCCAGTTAATAAAATCAGTGTATTAAGCTTACTACTTCTCAATTAAGTCTTACTAAAGCATATAGACATAGTTTAACACATATCCATATCAATTTTAATGGCTAATTTTAACAAGAATGAATAAACTCACCTTAATGACAATTCTGAACACTGATCACTTTCCAGCAGCTCAATCAAACAGCTTAATGAGTATCCTTAGCAATAATCTGAACACTTCTGATCACTTTGTTCTTCAGATTCAGTGGCTAAATCGAAACAACACAAGATCACCTAATCAAATACTTTTCTTCTGTTTCTTCTGTTTCTTCTTTTTCTTTCTCCTTCTTTTTCTCTCGAAAAATCTCTATCTTTCTCTAACTCTCGACTTTTCTACTGTTTGCAGAAAAGCAAACCCACACATACATCTTCTTGATTCATTAAATCAAGACACCTCATGCTAAAATTAGATGAGTCATAAACTAATTTCACCAAACACCTCAAACTTTAAAGAAATGACATAACACACCTCATACATCAATAAAACACATTATAAAACCCTTAAGTTTAATATTTCTCAAAAGAAATCTTTAAACTTTCAACATTTGTATTTGAACCCTAATTGAATTATAATACTCTATATAATTCAAGGTTACTCCAAATACAAATACATTCCAAATCTTATTGAAATAAATAATAACGAAGTTTAGGATGTTACACTGTAGTGGGAGCAACAACCACCAAAGGCAAGGGTAAGAAAAAGAAAACGCCGGTTAAGCGCAAGGCAAGGAGCGTTGAGGAACCAGAAATTCAAGCGATATCCGAACAGGAAAGTTCAGCGCCTGTAAAGAAAACAAAAGCTAAGAAAGGGCGTAAACCTGAGGCCGCACCGGCTTTCGTGACTGAGGATAAGTTCACAGCGGAGATGGATAAACTGCAAAAGACCCTTCAAGTAGTGTTAGACCACCAGAACAAGACTACGTCTGGGGAAAGAACCAAGAGTAGTACTGGGAAGAAGACTGAGGAAGGTAGTGAACCGCGGACTGAGATAGGAAACAACTCGGTGACAACTCCAATTGTCACTAGTGAGCCAAAGACAGTGAAAGGGTGCTCGTTTAAGACATTCGCTTCGTGCAAGCCTCCAACGTTCAATGGGGAGCGCAACCCTGTTCTAGCTTTGAAATGGGTTCGCGAGATGGAGTTAGCATTCGACACTAGCAAGTGCGCTGAGAGAGATAAGGTACTTTTTTCAATGGCAATGATGAAGTCCGAGGCCATCTATTGGTGGGATGTCGAGACGTGAGGAAAGGGATCGGAGATAGCAAAGGGTATGTCGTGGGAACCTTTCGTTAAGAGATTTAGAGCACAGTTTTGTCCTTTGGCAGCAGTTAAGAAATTGGAGGAGGAATTTCTGGGGTTAGAGCAAGGAACAATGTCAGTTCAAGAATACACGTCGAAGTTCATTGAGAAGGCCCGGTTTGCTGAGTTGTACGTGCCTACTGAAGAAAAGCGGATAGAAAGATACATTTATGGGCTAAAGAGCAGCATAAGGGAGTTGGTGCAGGTGAAAGATCCGTCTACTTTTCAGGCTGCGGTAGATACTGCAGAACTTACTGAGAAGGAGAAGACCAGGCAGATGACCGAAAGAGTCGGAGATAAGCGTAAGTGGGCGGGCCGAACTGAGACAGTAAGAGGCCGAATGCAGCCAGACCCGATCTGCGGGTGGGATCTAAGTCAGTGGAGAAACCTTGTACAAAGTGCAACAAAATGCATCGGGGAGAATGTTGGGCTGAAAAAGAGGGGTGTTATAAGTGTGGGAAAATGGGGCACCTAGCTCGAGATTGTCGCAGCCCGAGGACCTGTTATCAGTGCGGATTGCCGGGTCATGTCAAGTGGGATTGCCCGCAACTAAAGAAAGGTTATGCTGGGGGTGAAGGTGGCAGTAGCGGAGGAAGGAGTAATGAGAAAAAAGTGAAGCCGGCTCGCGCCAGAGCAAGGGCTTTCCACATGTCGGCTGAAGAGGCGGAGAACACGCCTGATGTGGTAACAGGTACCTTTCCTATAGACTCGACTTTTGCTAAAGTACTGTTTGATTCGGGGGCCAACCGCTCGTTTGTGTCGCCCAATTTTGTTCAAAAATTGCAAGTGAAACCCAAGAGGTTGAACTTTGGGTTTAAGGTAGAGATAGCAGATGATTGTCGAGTCTGGGTGAAGGAGGTCTATGAGGGTTGTAGCATAGACGTGGATGGTCACTTATTTCCATTAAGGTTGTATCCTATGGGAATGGGGGAGTTTGATGTAGTTCTAGGAATGGACTGGTTAGCGGAAAATGACGCTAGCATAGTTTGCAATAAGAAACTGATCCGTATCGCCTTGCCCGATAAGAAAGAAGTGGTAATTTATGGAGATCAACGGAATAGGAAGTCGTGTTTGATATCGATGTTGAAAGCTAGGCGATGTTTGGGAAAGGGGTGTCTGGGGTATTTAGCTTGCGTGCTAGATGCTAAGAAGGAGAAGAAGAGTGTGGGGGATGTCCCGGTAGTGAGTGAGTACCCGGAGGTGTTTCCGGATGATTTGACGAGTCTGCCTCCAGATCGTCAGGTAGAGTTCAGAATAGAACTGTTGTCTGGGGCGACACCGATTGTCCGTGTGCCCTATCGGTTAGCACCAGCGGATATGAAAGAGATGATGACCCAATTGCAAGAGTTGCTCGACAAAGGTTTTATTCGTCCGAGTTCATCGCCTTGGGGAGCGCCGGTACTTTTCGTTAAGAAGAAGGACGGATCAATGCGAATGTGCATTGATTACCGTGAGCTCAATAAAGTAACTGTGAAGAACAAGTACCCGCTTCCGAGGATCGACGACCTCTTCGATCAGCTACAAGGTGCGAGTTACTTCTCAAAGATAGACTTGAGATCGGGTTATCATCAATTGAAAGTGAGAGAGGAGGATGTGCCGAAGACTTCTTTTCGTACGAGATATGGACATTATGAGTTCTTAGTCATGCCCTTCGGGTTGACTAACGCGCCAGCGGTGTTCATGGATTTGATGAACCGGGTGTGTAACTCATTGTTGGATAAGTGCGTGATCGTCTTCATTGATGATATCTTAATCTATTCTCGTACCCGAGAGGATCACGAGAGGCACCTTCGAGCAACGCTTGAATTGCTTAAGCGTGAGAAGTTATATGCGAAGTTTTCAAAGTGCGAGTTTTGGTTAAGAGAAGTCCAGTTTTTGGGTCATGTGGTGTCGGCGGACGGCATCAAGGTAGATCCTGCTAAGATTGAAGCCATTAAAGATTGGGAGGCGCCAAGAACCCCATCGGAGGTGAGGAGCTTTCTCGGTTTAGCAGGTTATTACCGGAAGTTTATTCAAGACTTCTCTCGGATAGCTTCGCCACTGACCTCTTTGACAAAGAAGAACGTCAAATTCGTGTGGGCTGAAGCGCAAGAATCTGCGTTTGAGAAGTTGAAAGAAAGTTTAAGCAGTGCTCCGATATTGTCGTTACCTGACGGATCGGAGGGTTTTGTGATATACAGTGATGCTTCTAAGCTCGGGCTGGGGTGTGTGCTGATGCAGAACGGGAAGGTAATTGCCTACGCTTCTCGACCGTTGAAGGAACACGAAAAGAACTACCCCACTCATGATATGGAGTTAGCGGCGGTGGTGTTTGCTCTGAAAATCTGGCGACATTACTTATATGGAGTAAAGTGTCAGATTTACACTGATCACAAAAGTCTGAAGCATCTGTTCGATCAGAAGGAGTTAAATATGAGACAAAGGAGATGGATGGAGCTGTTGAACGACTATGACTGCGAGATTTTGTATCACCCAGGTAAAGCAAATGTAGTGGCCGACGCGTTGAGTCGAAAAGAGCGAGGAGATCAGACCAAAGTACTGGCTTTCAGAGTTGAGGCAACCTCGAACCTCCTTGAGGAAATTACAAAATTTTAGGAGGAAGCGTTGCTAGAGGAGAACATAAAGAACGAAAGAGTTGTCGGGGTCACGTCGTTGTTCGAAGTCAACAATGGTGGGCTGAAGTGTATGAAAGACCGAGTGTGGGTTCCTAAGCTGGGAAATCTGAGAGCAAGCATCTTAGAAGAAGCGCACAAGTCACGGTATTCCATGCACCCGGGAACGAATAAGATGTATCGAGACTTGAGACAGTCTTACTGGTGGCCGGGGATGAAGAAGGATATCGCTCACTTTGTGGAGCGGTGTGTGACATGTTTGAAGGTTAAGGCAGAACACCAGCGACCATATGGGGAACTCCAGTCTACAGTAATACCAATGTGGAAGTGGGATAATATCAGTATATCACCATGGATTTCGTCACAAAGTTACCAAGGACTTCGAAGGGTAATGATGCAATTTGGGTGACTGTAGATATACTCACCAAGTCAGCGCATTTATTACCTATTAAGGAGTCGGATTCTTTGGAGAAGTTAGCCCGATTGTATATTAATGAGATAGTGTCTGACCGTGATAGTCGGTTCACGTCAGCATTTTGGAGGAGTTTACAACGGGAGTTGGGATCGCAACTAAAGTTGAGCACGACCTATCATCCTCAAATGGATGGTCAGAGCGAGAGAACCATTCAAACGTTAGAGGATATGCTTCGGGCGTGCGTTATCGAATTTAAGGGGTCGTGGGAGGTACATCTTCCGTTGATAGAATTATCCTATAATAATAGTTACCACGCAAGCATCCAAGCGGCGCCATTTGAAGCTTTGTATGGACAAAAGTGCCGTACGCCGTTGTGTTGGAATGAGGTAGGAGAAAGGCAGTTGGCCGGACCGGAAATTGTACAATTAACGACGGATAAGATTGAAGTAATCCGTGAAAGGATGAGAATCGTGCAAGATCGTCAAAGGAAATATGCGAATAGGAGAAGGAAACCTGTTGAATTTCAAGTGGGAGACAAAGTGATGCTAAAGGTCTCGCCTTGGAAAGGAGTGGTGCGTTTTGGGAAGAAAGGGAAGTTGAGGCCGAGATATGTTGGGCCTTTTGTGATCATAGAACGAGTTGGAGCGGTAGCTTATAAGCTAGAATTGCCAGAAGAGTTGAAAAGGATTCATCCGACCTTTCATGTGTCAAACCTGAAGAAGTGTTTGGCCGAGACCGATGTGGCTATTCCGCTGGAAGATGTCAGCATTGATGAGAAATTAATGTTCGAGGAAGGGCCGATCGAGGTCGTGGACAGTAAAGTACGAAAGACGAGGAACAAGGAAGTTCGTTTGGTGAAGGTTCAGTGGAAGTATCACAACGGACGAGAAGCAACGTGGGAAGTAGAATCCGATATGAAGTCTAGGTACCCTCACCTTTTCGAAAATGGAATTCCGAGGACAAAATTCTTTTGAGGGGGGAGTGTTGTAACGACCCAGACCATTTTGAAAGGTTTTATGTCTTATGTTAAGTTTGAATAAAAGTGGAAGTTTAGGGGCTAGTTGGTAAATATGGGATAGAGTATAAAAGGGCACAAAACCCTAGGTGAACATTCTATTTTCCTGATTGTGAATGTTGTTTGGCGGCTGATTAGAGGAAGAAGAGAGAAAGAACAAGAAGGGAAAGAAAGAAGAAAGAAGAAAGAAGAAAGAGTGATAGATCAAGTAAGAAGAAACAATTCCAGTTTATTGGAAAAGAAAGGAAGGTGTTCTTTATTTTGATCCAAGTAGGGAAATCGAGTGGGAGTCGAGAACAAACTAGAAAAGAGAAGTAAGAGCATCAGGTGAGTTTTCTAACTAAAATGCGTGACTTTTGATGTGTTTTCTAAAGTAAGTACATGATGAGGAATGCCATGTTTTATTCTTATGCTTGTAATTGCACGAAAGTTGTTAAAGTTTTATATGGGATGTATGCATACATTGTTTGAGTTGTAAATTGGCTAAGTAGGGGGTGTGGCCCGCCAGCTCGTGCCGGGGGGGGGGTCCCGTTTATGCCAGGGAGGTGTGACCCTATACGGCAGCATGAGACTGACTCGTTGTCACCCTAGGGTGACTTCAGGGTGCCAATTTACGAGAGGCGGACCTTTATCCGTGAATGATTTTATATGAACAGATTTATGAATGATTTATGTTGAAAATTATAAACTGTTTTTAAATGCTTTGATAACTGTTAAGAGGGACTCACTATACCTCATGGTCTAACCCTCACATTTCTTTTCAAATTAAAACATTTTCAGGGAAACAGGTAATGAAAGGCTCTGGCAAGTGAGCAGGGCGGTTAGCGAGGAAGCTCGATAGTGTAGCGACACTATAGTTTCGTTTAGTATTATTCTCAGTTGTGTAGGTTGTTCCGCCAACCAAATTTTGGATATTATGTAAGAAATTTTGGGACGCGATTTTGGGATGTTTCATTTTATATAAATTGCATGTTTAAAATTGTTTGGGTTGTTATACTATCCCACCCGTTGCTGTAGGTACCCTGTCCAATGTTCTTTCGATGAAATTTTGAACAAAATTCAATTAAAAGTATGAAGTAT
This sequence comes from Saussurea involucrata, assembly GCA_033807775.1. Classification (NCBI taxonomy): domain Eukaryota; kingdom Viridiplantae; phylum Streptophyta; class Magnoliopsida; order Asterales; family Asteraceae; genus Saussurea; species Saussurea involucrata. The sequence goes on along the minus strand of CM066320.1, from coordinate 199,215,079 downwards.
GACCTTGTGACTGTTTTAGCTGACATTTTGGTTGAAAACATACAATTTTTGTAAAAAAATAGTATAAATACATTGGAGGATTAGATTTTTGTATTCAGTTTTTGAGAAGGTCATTCAATTAAATAGCCCATCTCGAGACCCTATCTCATATACATTTGTTGAGCTCTTTGAGGCGTTGACATTATTTACAAATTCGGACCGCACTTGTTTGTGTTCGTTCGTTAAGTTAACTGAGCAAACGAATGAAACAAACACCTGCCAAACAAAATTTTTAATCTACGTTTGTTCATTAAGATCGTAGTTTTGTTGGTATCCATTCATGTTCACTTCTTAAAATGTTAAACAAACATAAAAGAACAAATATGTTCCTATTGGAAAACATTTTCTTTTTATCATTTGTTACTGCAAACTATTAAACACAAGTACACAACTACCGAGTACGGACATGTTCCACTACGGATTTCCTTACTATTCTCCAGCATCATTGAGATTAGTCGAGGTGTTCACAAACTGACCCAGACACCCACAGTTAACAGAAAAATATATAACCACCAAATATCATTTAACATGTAAACGTGGAGGGGTGAGTGTGAAATGGAGGTTCATATTGGTGTAAGGGGAGAGGGTCTTTGGATTTGTGTCTTTTTGCTAGAGGGTACTGACAAGTGGAGGCCGACAATTGGTTGCCGGAGATGGAACCCAAAGCTCTTCTCGAAGGCTATGTGTTTGTGTGTGTGTATATATATGTATATGTATGTACAATATTAAGTAAAAGAGTAAATGACTACAATGCCCTTGAATTAATGGATTATTTTTACAATGTTAGTGGGAGGGACTAAAATTAAAAAAAAGTTGTATAATAGAAGAGTTTTTTGCAATAAAAAACTGTAAGGATTTAATCTAAAAACTCAACAAACCACATGGACTAGAAATGCAATTAACTCAAAGAAATATCTAATTGACAACATGGTGTCCGAATGTAGTAGGTAGGAAATTAGATCATTTTGGAAAAAAAAAGTCAAAATAAAATATAGACCGACAAAGTATTAAATTACATTATTACAGATCTAGAGCGAAGGGTGTTAAAGATTTTAAAGTAAATTAGAACGTGGTCCCTAAGGTTTGTAATTTGTTACGAGTTTGGTCTTCTATCTTTGTTTATTATATAACAACCCTCTACCTATCCATTTTATCTTAGATTTAGCTCATCCGCCTAATGTCCGCCTCCGCCTGCTATATGCGTTTACTGTGAGGGTAGATTAGTCTTTCTACTTTTTTTTTTTAAAAACATTTTTCAAATCACACGGACAAAATCAGCATATTAGGGGTGTTTGGGAGTGCTTTTTAGTCCCAAAAGTGTTTTTGGCAAAAAGTGCTTATCGACTTATGGTGGGGGAAAAGGAGTTTTTAAAAAAGTTTTTGGATTAGCTTTTGTGGTAGAAAAAACCAATAAGTTATTTTTTTAAAAAGTGTTTGGCTTTTTTTAGTTAACAAAAATGGCTTTTTGAATCAAAAAGCGCTTTTGGGATCAAAAAGTCAGGATTTTGTAACTTTTGGAAAATGACTTTTTGTAGTTTATCAAAAAGCAGTTTGAAAAATGCTTTTCAGTTATCCAAACACTATTTTAACTTATTGGCTTCTTGAAAATCCAATAAGTCAATAAGCAGTTTTATAACACACATCCAAACACACTCTTAATCTAAATTATACTACATTTATAGTTATATTATACATAAATGATAAAACATATCAAACACAATGAAATCGAGATCCCATCCGACGTGACACCACTACCGTTGATCTATCCCCTTTGGTGTTAAAACACTTACCGGCGACGCACCTCCTACTAGTCTTTGTCTCGATCATTAATTTTGCCCCTCCCCACCCAATAACAGTGTCCAGGGGTTCATGGCAATGTGCCACCAATCGAACCTGCATCGTTCTTCATATCCACTAGCATCACACACCATGGTTTCTACACGATTCATACTTACCCCATCGATCTATTTCTCCTCTCTCCGTCTTTCAAATATATATCTAATTAACTCGTTTTTTAGGGTTTTCTTTTATAGTTTAGATTATAATTTTGATTTTAATGGTTGATTTAGGTTTAAGACTTTTATGGGTTGATTTTTTAGGGCCTATATGATTTTATCTCCAATGTTTTTGGAAATTTGTATAATTTTTTTCTTTATGTCGAATATTTGTGATTGTTGTTATGTACTTGCTTATATCTTTGTTTAAATTGATTGGTGTTGGTGTTGGTGTTGGTGTTGGTGTTGATGTTGATGCTGGTCGTAGTGTAGTGGATTAATACAAAAACCTGTAAATTACGATTGGTCCATGTTATGTTATATACAAAAAAAGGCCACATGGCATTATTTTTAGAGAAAAGAAGCAAAAAGTTACATAACAATTATAAAATGACGGTGTTACCCTTGTAATTAACGGAAGTGATAGACGTAAGGTACCATAAATTACTAATAAATCCAAGACAAATTATATAAGTAGAAAGTTATTATATAATAAATGAAGAAAGAAGACCAAATCCATAACAATAAACAAAACACAGGGACCAAATCAGTAACTTACTCAAGATTTTAACAAGTAGATACATTTGTCCCATGGTTGGTGGGAAGTGTATACATACATATATAGATATATATATATATATATAGCAAGCTTTGGGGGAAGCAAAAAAATGTGAATTTAAAGCTATTCACAGAAAGATAAACAGAAAGAGGGGAATGGAGTACTTTGGATCAAAAAGCCTCACACTTGTACTCTTTCTTCTTCTTCTAACACTTGAATCTGAGTTATTCATTTCTCCGGCGCTTTCCAAATCCATCGTCACCACTCTTCCAGGATATCCCGGTCAACTTCCTTTCAAACTAGAAACTGGGTACATATATATATATATATATGCATATCTATCAGATCCAATTAATCTAGCTACTACTATACGTACATGTTTTTGTATCTATATATAGTAATGAAATTATGTATTTTTGTGTGGAAATTATATAGTTATATGGGAATAGGGGAGAAGGAAGATGCACAGTTTTTCTACTATTTTGTTGAATCAGAAGGAAATCCAGAAGAAGATCCTCTCATATTCTATCTCACTGGTGGTCCTGGTTGTTCTGCTGTTATTACCTTCTTCTATCAAATTGGTATGTATTTATTATTTATTTATATATGCTTTTTGTTTACCCTTTATAATCCTAGAGACTCCAATGATGTCTATCTGTGAAACCATTTTCAAAATCTATCTACAAAATTAACCCATATAAGAAAGAAAGAAGATTAGATGGATGTTTTTATGTATATGAATATTCTTTTGTTTAGTTGATGTGTGACTTTAATGATGCCCTGAGGTGAAAGAGTATGGGAGAGACTCATTCCATTTCTTCAAGTGTCATATTTGATGACAAGTGTTAAAAGTACTTCTAAACTGTTGGTCACTTTTAATCAAATATTCTCTCATGAATTGTGGCTTAAAAAGGATTTGGTACGGTGCATCTCGGTCTAATGTTCGTCCATTTCTTATCCAATGGTTGATAACTATTTCTTACGTTTCTCATCAAATTTAACATTTTTCACCGAAACTTACCCTATACCTCAAAAAACCTACTATTTATATTTTTAATTAATACATAATGTTCCACATGTTGTTAACATCACTTGAGCACAGATAAGGCTAGTTTTCTGGTGAGTATGGGTGTTTTAGGTATGAGAAAAATACAACTTTCACTCAATATATTTTTAATATTATCTTGGAATTTGTGAATATAATTTTAAATTATGTAATTTAACATTTAAATTCATATTTAAAGTGTTGTGATTATTATGTCATTAATAAATTTTAATGTACCATTCTTAATATGAATACAGTCTTATATTTCTTTTTTGTCATAGAGATAAAAAATATTCGATAATCTTACATATAGAATGGGATGGGGTGGATCCATGATTTTTTCCTAGTGGGGGCTCCTTTTAGGGTAGATTAAATTCCCGTAAAATTGTTCGATGTATTTTTAGCCTAAATCCACCGGTTCAAAGGATTTTTAAGTTTTTTCTGGTTGATTTCAAGGAACTTCAAGTTTTTTGTCGATTTCGCAAGACTCTTTCGGGTTTTTAGTTGATTTCAAGAGTATTTTTTGGTTGGTTTCAATGCACTTTTTTTGGTTAATGGGTCCGAGACAAAAATTTACTGGGAGAAAACTAAGGTAGAAAACAAAAAAAGATGTGTTTTTACCTTAAAAATTCACACTTTTTCCACTTTCACGGAGGCCATCCCCCACTCCTTGAAGACGAGATCCGCCACCCGTGTGGGTTAAGTGAATCTTTGTACATTGCTAAGTACATGTTTACATTCCTATGGATTTTTTTTTTAATTTCTAATGTATGAATTAATTTGATTAGGTGCAAATAATATTGCCAAGAAGAATGTAACCTCCATTTAGTTTTAACCCTTTCTTTTTAATGCAATTAATTCTTATATATATATATAGAGGGAGGTTCAAGGGAAAACCTCAAAAAAACGGAAAACTGAATAACACCCTTGTGCATTATGCATTTGTGCATATATGCACAAATGCATGTTACAAATAACTTGTATGCACAAGTGCATACCGTCCAGATGAAGGGCTCCGAGGGTGTTCTTCAGTTTTCCGTTTTTTTGAGATTTCCCTTGAACCTGACCATATATATATATGATATTATACTAGAAGGGTACTCGCGCAATGCAGCGTGATATATGATTTTAATGTTTTGTTTTACTTTTTTATCATTGTCGGTTTTATAAAACGGTTTCGTGTAGTTTTGAGAAAATTATAATATTTTTTTATAAATTTGTACAAAGAATGACGCTTTTTGAGGGGTTCATGATTTGAGGATTTGAAATGGGTTAAGAGATAAGGATTAATTAGGTAACTAATGAGAATTAAATAAAATTGATGCTTTTTTAGGGGTTTACATTTGAGAATTTGTAGGGAGTTAGAGATAAGGACTAATTAAGTAATTAGCATTAATAGTGGTACATAAAGATTCGCTAGTTGTTTTTAAGAGATTTTAAGTAATCAGCATTAAATAACAGTACATAAGGCTTTATGGATTGTTTTTAAGAGTTTTTCATAAATGCTTTATAATATAGTATAGATATAAATTTTTACAATAAAAGGTACAAAATATTAAGAAGATAATGTATTTGATTGATTGATTGAAAGCATGTGACCTCCTATTTCCAATCACCACAAATACCTTTTTTATTGTCAAAATAGTTATCATGGTAAGAGCATCTCCAACAGCTTCCCCATTTTGGAGAAAATGGGGAAAATGAGGATTTTGGAACACAAATAAGCTCCAATAGCTTCCCCAAAAGTTTCCTCAAAATGGGGATAATATGATTTTCTCCAAAAATTTCTCCAAATATGGAGAATACTCCAAATATGATTACAAATGTTTTTCCAAATATGGGGAATCTGTTGGAGATGGGTGTAATTTTTTGGGGGATTTTGACTTTGCTTCTCCATTTTGGAAATTTTTTGGGGAAGCTATTGGAGATGCTCTAAGTGGTTGCATTCATCTAAATATAGTTGGGTCGCTCACCCACGTGCCTCCAAAACATATAATAATTAAATGGAATAAAACATAAGTTCTTTATATAGAGATGAGTTACAAGTAGACAATTACAAGATATTTCAGTTTTAATCTATCTTTATTCCTATCTCTATCGTCATATCTTTTAGATGATAACACATGTTTAATTACTTATTAAAAAAAATCAATTTAATTATTAACAGGGTATGGAATAAAATTTCGTGGATAACAAATTTACTATTTACCAAATTTAATTACTTTCGGTTATTGTTTAAAAATTAATAGAAAAATAGTCATCGTTTTTTTATTATTGAGCGATTAAGAAAAAAAACAAACATAAAATTTTCCTTTGTTTTTATATATAAAAGCAAAAGATAAGAAGTTCAAGTGAATTTCTTATCTGAATTATTAATAAAATTCGTAAAATACTCTATTTTGTTTGACTTCAACTATAATAAAAATAAAAAACACGATTTATAATTTTCTAATGGGTTATTTTGTTACAGGCCCACTGAGTTTCAACTTCGACCATGCTCCCGAAAACCTCACACTCGGATTGAATCCAAACTCGTGGACAAAGGTTTATATATTTTCATTCGATTTACAATTATAATATATATATATATTTTGAAATCAATAACTAAACGTATATAAATGGTTGGTCACGTTTTTTCTAGATGGCTAATGTCATATTCGTCGATATGCCTGCTGGTGCTGGATTCTCGTACGCTACATCACACGAAGGATGGATCAGTAGCGATAGCAATATCGTCAATCAAGCGAGTGACTTCCTTAGAAAGGTCTAAATAAATTTAGTTTTGAATTTGTGCTTAATCCATATAATTAAAATTCTAAATATTGCGTGTTTGATTGATGTTATACAGTTTCTTATCGACCATCCTAAGTTTCTAAACAACCCGTTATACGTATCTGGAATTTCTTACATGGGAATTGTGACGCCTAGCATTACTTTGGAAGTGTACAACGGTAATTTATCCATTTACGTGAAATTTTAAATATCTTTATTTCATCGTGAATGCCCGAATTATGACATCCGAAAACTTCTTGTTGCAGCGAATGAACGTGGAGATCAACCTACATTGAACATTCAGGTAAATGATTCAACCATTACAAAAAATGGGCTTTTTAGGACGTCTAATAAATAGTATTATGGCGTCCTAAAAACCCTATTTTGTTACGGTGAACCTAATATCTGTTTCTTGAATTGGGATGTAGGGGTACATTCTTTGCAGTCCTCTTACCGATAAGTTCATGGATTTCAATTCTAGAGTCGAATATGCTCATCGTATGGCACTTATATCCGATGATATTTATAAGGTAATTATTTCAAGACACTTTTGAACGTATTATCATTAATCAAACCATGAGTTATGTTTATAAATATTCGATTTTGCAGTCTGCAACAGAAAACTGCCGCGGTAATTATGTGAACACCGATGGCGCCAATTCGATTTGCAAAGAAAGTCTTGAAAGATACCAGGAGGTGAGTCAATCATGGCATTGATCTGTAGCTTCATAAAACATGTATATATATATATATATATATATATTATGTATGTTTATCTTCTAAAATTTCGAATTGCAGTGCACGAATGACATAAATATTGAAGATATTTTGGAGCCGCTTTGTAACAAATCAGACGTCAAGCCATATTGCCGAGTAATTTCTCTCTCTCTCTCTCTCTATATATATATATATATATACACACATAGGTAAAGAATCTCGTGAGAAGTTGAGGTTAATGTGAAAAATGTGAGAAGTGGATCTGAACCATTGATCACTTTTAATCAAATGCCCTCTCATGAATTGCGGCTTAGAAGGGAGTTATCCGGTGCATCCCATCCTAATATGCATCAATTTCCCATCCAACGGTTGATAATTGTTCTCAACCTTAACTTCTCACCGGAACCCAACCCTATACATATATATATATATATATATATATATATATATATATATAATATGAATATTTGTTGTGAAAACCGTGAAGATAACTTTATATCGTGTGAAAGTCAGCACATTCACACAATATACACAATATAACGTAACCTTCTGATACACAGTTAAAATGTGAGGTGAAAGTTACAATAACTACAACACAAACGGGTTTATATGACGTCAAAATGTCAAAATGTTCTAATGACTTTATAGAACTTAGCTTAATAGGATCAAATAATTATGTGTTCTATGTAAAAGCGTTTTTAGAGAACGTTTTTGGACGTCTTAACAAGTTTTTAGACACTTTTGGAATAAAACGTAGCTTTATGTGTCCTATAAAAAGATTTATTCATAAGAGATATCTCAAAGGTGTTCTCTAAAAACAGTTAATATCACATTTAATTTTAAAAATCCTTAAAATTTGTTAAAACATCTCAGCGTCCTATAAAGTTATTTCAACACTTTAACCTATGACACAATTGTTTGACTCTATATAAACTGAAGTCCTATAAAACAGTCTATTAGAATAATAGAACGTTTTTGACGTCCCGTAAAACCTGATTTGTGGTAGTGAATCTTCACACAATAACATTCATATAAAGCTATTTTTCACTTGTTCTCACATTCTCAACCATGGAAGAAATTGTGCCACAATGGTTGATCTCGAGTAGGAATTTGGTTCAAAAAAACTAATTAATGATGATCTCGTGTTTCTTTTGCGCGTTTAGGAGTACTTCTACGATTTTGCAGTGGATTGGATGAACGAGGATGCCGTTCAAGAAGCTCTCCAAGTTCGTAAGGTATATCAATTAACCCAACGTTATATGGTTTGAAATAGGTGTGAGTTCGGGATTATGATTCAACAAATTTACGTTCAGGGAAAGATTGGAGCATGGGAGTTCTACAACACGACCATGCATTACCGAGAAGGGAAAAACGACACATTCTGCTACTCTTATGATATGTACAGTAGTTTCGCCTACCACAAGAAACTTGTTAGCAAAAATTGCCGAGCTTTGATATTTAGGTAACGATATCATTATATTCTCCCCTAATCCCTTAATTGAAGTATATATGTATCGCGGATGATTTATGTGTTGTTTAATTGACAGTGGTGATCTTGATATGACATTTCCGTATGTTGGAATTGAGGATTGGATAGCCGCTCTTAATCTTGGAATTGATAGCACGTGGAAGCCATACTACGTTGATGGTCAAATTGCAGGGTGAGCCCCGACTCCATTTTTTGTATTCCGTGCTAGAATTGTATGCATCATTACTAATTTCACGATTTTTTCTTACAGATACCAGATGACATACAAACAAAACGATTTCTCCTTGACGTTTGCTACCGTTAAAGTAAGACACTTGTTCCTTTAATTGTGTGTGTCTATATATATACATATATACCATAAAATTCATAAAACCAACTATTAATGAAATATTCATAATGAATATGACTACATATTCGTGAATATTGTTTAATGAATAGTTGGTAATGTATGTATAATTGTTAATGCCTTTTTGTTAATTATGGTGTAGGGTGCGGGTCATTCAGTGTCACAATACAAGCCAAGAGAATCTATGGTGCTAACAGAGAGGTGGCTTGCATCAAAACCTTATTCAAGTGCCATATAATATGCATCAACAACTTAGTTTATTTACGATTCTTGAAATGCATATTTGGAAATTGATTGATATTTAATGAACATTTTAAGTTTTGCATGAATTCATTCGGTTAAGGTTGTTAGTTACTGTTTTATGAGATGGAGTTCGGAAATAGAAGTAAATGTTTGACGACGGTTGAAGTACAATTACATGAATAAAACAGGCGCATGTTGCATATTACCTTCATTCGTCATGAATCTGTGATAAATATAGATAATGATTATGTATATTCATCGTTAAGAAGATTATGGTTTGCTTTAACTTACAAACCGAGCCGGACCCTAAAACGATTTTAAAAGGTGCTATATAATTTGAGTATAACAAAAAATTATAGATCTCTTTTACAAAATTAGCATAGATATGTTAGTTGGTTCCTTGAGGCTGCACAAAAGGAACCCGTGTTTGAGTCGTGACTTCAAAATTCTATGAGAACATAAAAGGTAGAGTATATAAAAAAACACCAAAATTTGAGCTGAAACTAAGAAAAGAAATTCGACAAAAATGAGACTCAAAGTTGCACCTTTTGCGCAAAGGCAACAACAATTACCAACTCTACCAATAAAGACTTGTGCATGTTGGGTATCACACTAGTATCTAGTCCAACATAGGAAATCTTATAAAACTTTTGTGGGTTTATAAACCTAAACCCACCCTAATTATCAAAATAGAAAAAATCACAAGTAATGGGTTGAATTTGGGCGGGCTTTAGTGAGTGACGTACTAAATATTTAATTGTCAAAAGATTAGGGTTTGGAGCTCGTGCCAAAGACACGAAAACAACAATTTAATCGGATAGTGGTATTAGAATTAGGGGTGTTCATCGGGTGACATCCAATGGATGTGAGGGGAACCGAACCGAACCGATCCAATCATCTATTGGATGTTGGATTTTTTCAATCCAATGGATGATTGGATTGGTTCGGATCGGATCCATCCAATGTTTTTATGTTTCTTTCTAAATTTTTATTTTTTACAAAAGTTTTTAAATTACTATGTTTTAAAACTAAAAACTTTTTACTTTTGAAACTTTAAATTATAATGTATTGGATGAGTGGTTGGATGATAACTGGATGAGTGGTTGGATGGTGAATCGGTTCGGTTCGGTTTTGGTCGGTTCTGGACTGTCATCCAAGAACCGACCGATCCAAATTCGATGTTGAAAATTTTGATCCGATCCGATCCAATTACAATTGGATATCCAATCAAGATCGGTCGGTTCTGATTGAATCGGTTGACTTTCTGCACACCCCTAATTAGAATACTGCATCGACAGTCCTCTATCCTTTGTATCATCACTCAATTCGAGTTTCATCATTGAAAAGGTACACTGATTCTTGTTCTACGCGGTTTTTATTAATCTAAAAAAATGAACTCTTAAAACATTAATAATTCACCCTTTTTTTATTACTTGAAGCCATTCTAAAATAAAATAAAGTTAAGGGGCTTTTTTGCAACTCACACTTTTAGTCTAAAATAATACTTCAAGGTATAGGGACCAAAACAGACAAATTCTCAAACCTATCAATCCTAACCCACGGGAGTGACGGGACTAGGAGTGAGCTGACCAACAGCGCCGGCAAAGAAACAAAACAACATTTAACTCGTCGGAAACTCGAAAAATGCCCGTTTGTCCTCATTTTCTAACCGTTTTCAAAATTTCTTTTTGCAAAACTCTACGAAATGATTTTCCTCAATTATAGGAACAAGAATTAATGAAAACCATCAAGTATTGAGTCCCATTTCCTCATTTGAAGTTCCGGTTTTCAACTAACTCGAAAAAAATGTTAAAAACTCAAAATCGGACCTTGTAAACTAAAATCTGAGACATAAAACTACTAAGGTTCAATAGAGAACTTAAAAACGAAGCTAGCCATATAAAGAACTCAAAATTTGGTCGAGTATTTTACCTAAAAATCGTCGATAAACGGAGTTTTCGGGTAAGGACTTTGAGCTCCGATTTCTCTCTCGTTTCTCCGTTTTTCTTGAACGAAAAATGTAACCGGTTCTACGGTCTACTTAAATCTCGAATTTTTGGCTTCTTTCGTTGTCATAGCGACCCAGTAGAAAGCTCCAAAGTTCAGCTATCGACTTGGCCCTTTCACAATCAGATCTACCCTATTTACAAAACAGGTCCTTCTGGTTTGGACCTGACACTGCCCTTAACCTTCAGAAATAACATTCGCCCCCCTGACTTTAATACTTTGGCGAACTTTACATTTTTTTGCCTCTGATTTGAAACTTCCTTTCATATTTAGTCCGATTAAACCTAAACTCGTTTATTTAATTCTCACTTTCATTAAATAACATATTTGACCCATTTCAACTACTCCCTCTTTCATTAATATATTTTTGGTCTAATAAAATAAAAACGTATTTTATTTAATTTTCCTTTTTATCATAATTTTTTATTTGCCCATTTTGGGGCGTCACATCGTGGCTCTCTACGAAGTAGTTGGAATTATTGAGCTATACAGGAAAGGGGGTTAGAGTTTTTGTTAATAAAATATGGAGATTTGTAAAAAATGGATTTACTAAATTACACTTTCATATTAATTAAAAGATAATATTAATTATATTAAATTAGTAGTTTATATTAGATCTCACGGTTATCGCAAACTAGACAGTTCTCATTTAATTAGGTTCCTATATATATAGGGTTGGGTTCACGTGAGACCAACCTGTTTTCGTGAGACCGTGAGACCAAAAAATTAACACTAAACTGTAACAACCCAAACTTTAGTAAGTTGAAGGTTTAGTGCTTAGAGCAATAAGAGTGAAAGTTAGCAAAGGGACCATATTCCTAAGTATTGTTTTCTCTTGTGGCATTTTAGAATAAAAAGGGAATTTGGTGGCCAAGGTGTTAAATTGGAAACTTATGTGCTCTAGAGTGTGAAATTAGAGTTATAAATCAGATGAAGAACCCTCATTCTTCATTTTTGGTGGCGGCTAAGGATTTGAGAAGAAGGATTTTGGAGAAGACCAACTTTTGGGAATTTGGAGTGGGAGAGATTCATCAAAGGCTTTGGAAGATCATCTTCTAGGTATGATTCTCTTCATTTATCTTCTTCTTCTTGTGTGTAATGGGTTTTGGTCAAGAGTGTGTGTTGGAGTTGGAAATCCTTGGGTTCAATGTTTTTGGGATTGAATCCCTATGAGTTGTGATCATTTCAGTAAGGAACTCCATCTTGTTGCTTAGTAACCTCCATTTTCTATGGATTGAGCTTTTTGGGTTTTGAGGTTTAAATCCATGAATCAATAGGTGGATTTGATGGGTTTTATGTTGAGTAGAATGTTGGAAATTGATTCTTATGGTTTATTATATCTAATGTATCAATTTGAGAGGTTTAGAACCGATTTAGAGAAGTTTGGGGATTGAGAAACCTTTGGGCTTTGGGAAGAAAATCGTGCAGGGCAAACCAGGGATCCGCGCCGATCTCGGCGCCGATGGATCGGCGCCACCATCGGCGCCAGGCTCTGTCCCCTTTTCCTTTTTGTCCGTTTTCGTTGTTCGTTCGGGTCTAGGATCGAGGCAGCGATTGGGGGATTGTCTTGGGGTTATGTTAAGGATGTTTGGGAGTATGGTTAGATGGTTTAACACCATTCTTGTGGTGCCCAATTCAGGTGCTCGGTTCGAACAAGTGTGGGTTTCGGAGCGTGTGTCGAGGTGCTAACGCTAAGGTGAGTTCCCTTATGCATTATTTCTATCTTTTAAAATGAATTGCGAAGAATTGATATGACTGAAAATGAGTTTACTTGATCATCATGAATCTTATGTTTTCTCATGCATGAAAAGTGTTATTTTACAAGTGGAAGGAGGATATTCCTCGAGTAAGTTTTAAAGCATGTTTTAAATGTTTATGTTTGTGGTAGAGTCGGGTTACACAGTGGAGGACCCCCGAGTTGCCGTCCCTGGCTTTGTAAGGTGATGAGTTGCCGTCCCTGGCTTTGTAAGGTGACGAGTTTCTGTGCCTGGCTTTGTAAGGTGTTATTGGTCCGTACCACTGTGTATACCCTTGTTTGAGCTCAAACTTGTTAAGTGTTATTTGCAAGGAAACGTGTCAAGTATTGTTTGCAAGGAAACTTGTTAAGTGTTATTTGCAAGGAAACGTGTCAAGTATTGTTTGCAAGGAAACTTGTTAAGTGTTGTTTGCAAGGAAACGTGTCAAGTATTGTTTGCAAGGAAACGTGTTTCGTAAAATGTTTTGTGGTTACGTTTTTAGGAGGGAATTCACTAGACCTTATGGTCTAACCCTCGCTTTCAAAACTTAAAAACCATTTTCAGGTATTAGTCGTGTATGAAGCTTCATATTATGAGGATGGAAGGTCGGGTCGTGGTAAAAGAGCGAGAGGTAGTGAAGACTTGCCGAGTATCGTCGGGCTTCTTGTAGTATCTCAGTTGTGAAGGTGGTTTCCGCTGCGAGCTTAGAGTAAATTTGATGTATTGTAGACTTTGGGACCATTTTCGGTTGTAATGTTTAATCGTTTATTTTATGAGATTTCGGGTCGTTACAAATGGTATCAGAGCCATAGTTTAAGGGATTTAGGTGACCGGATGGGCCTAAACTTAAACTGTGGAGTTGAGTGGGACACAACTGAGATATAGGAAGCCATTAGGAATGACCGTAAACATAGGATATCTTGACAATAGTAGTGAGAGCCCTCATGTAAGGTAAATTCAAGTAGCATCTGGCCAATGCTATTATGGATTTACAGGTGCATGGGTGTAATCAATCGCTATTGTCGGGATGGGTGGTGAGAGTGGCAGTATGTAGAAGGTTCTAACCTTGTGCTTGATAGCAAAGAGTTGATGTGTCATGGGAGATCCCTTGTGATGTGGTGTTTGTAACTTCTAGAAGGAGTGTTGTCTAGAATGTTGATGAACTGTCTAGAGGTAAACTCTCTGGGATAGGAAGTGAGAAGTAGGTTGGCATCTTGAAAGCCTTCAATTCAAGATCGAGTGAGGGAATCTAGTCTTGGATTCCTTAGTCAAACGGTTTAGTGGCAAGATTAATGAATGAAGGAGATCAGTGTTGTTTTGAGGTATGCATAAGAGTAGGAAGTGAGATAACTGGTTAGTTTGGTAAACCATGTAGAGTGGTCGATCCGATGGGCTATGAAGTACTTGTACAACAAGTTGTAGCATAAGTAAGAAAGCGGTTGTTGGTCATAGTATGGTGTCAGTGAAGAGTTGAAGTGAGCGCAACGGTTGACTTAGTTAGAGTGAATAGCCTTCCTTTTGCATATTGAATTCAATGCATTTTGTTGTTAAACGTATTATACGAGACTCTTTCATGTTAAAAAGCATGTACGTACATGATATGTTTTCTTGACTTGGGAAATGAGTTGACGCGTGCGAGCGTGTTTTCTTTAAAGTAATAGACAGACTCGTTTTCATTATACGATAAAGCTTTGAACTTAGTGATTTGCGAATTATTTCACGTTTTTCTTGTGGAGAGAATCTTCATTACGAAAATATTGAAAAATATTTTATCGCGAGGGTTGTTTTACAAACAAAATGAGTACTGACTCGTTATTTTCATGTAAGCGAGTGTTGGAGTTAACTGACCCACTTTGAGTAAGTGATTTCGTTCTGAATTCTCTAGCCGTATTGGAAAAGGTTTCGTTGGAGATGACCGTTGTGTCGGCATCGAGTTGGATGGACAAGGGTACGAAGTATCGTAAGAGTGCCTGTGAGCGATCCTTGCGATCGTTGTGTTTTACTAATCGTCTTGGGTGGTGTTGGCTCATACATACTCAAGCTTGTTTTATGATTTTGTGTCTACTGTATTTCTAAAGGTGTACAAAATGTTTTCAATCGTTGTGTCATTATGCATGAAGGCTAGGAACTCGCTAGGTCGGGAAGGGTATTACGATTGAGGTTGAGGAAAGGCTTTGGGAGTGGAATTTTCAGTTGAATAAGATGTGGTCGAGTTATGACCTTAGTGTTCCCGTTAGGGGAAGTGGGTGAATACCGGGAGTCCCGGGCAGTGAATTTGGAATGTCGGTATGATAGTAGTTTGAGCTATTGCTTAGTTATGCGAGAATGGTTTTATTGCGGTAAGATTCGAAATGACCAAAGCGTGTCTGTTGGTGTGGTGGTAATAAGTAGCGTTACGTTACTTGATGTAATGTTATCGGCTTTGAGTCGGAGTACTAAGATGTTTGGTAATTAAAGTTCTACGCTAAGAAAGGTCTTGTGTTTCCTCAAGTGAGAGCGGTGGGGTATAAGTTGGTTATGATGAGTTGGACGAAGTGGATTCTGTTAGGAATCCTAGGTGGTCTAGAAGGAGTGGAATCTTCACATGTAGTCCATTGATATGGAGGTTTGCGACTGTTTATCATGTCTTAAGTTAGAGGCGTTGTCAGGAAACTGAATCGTGAGAATGAACCCGTCGCGGGCAAACGAAGGAGGTTGTCCGAGATTTGTGTAAATGATATGGCGTAGGAACACCTAGGGAGAGCAATCGGAGAACGGAAGATCACTAAAGTGAATGTGATGTCCATTGAGGTTTTGATGATCCTCTTATGTGTCAGATGTTTAGTATAACGGATTTAGATTGCGGAAAAATTTGGCGAGAAACGAGAATTTGTTCGAGGAGTTAGGAGAGGTAGATCCCAACGGGAAATCCTTGTTTGAATGTTACAAAAGTGAAAGATCGTGGTTGCATAAGTGATTTCTTATAGGGTATGATGATCCATATAAGAACGAAATGTCGGGGTAATCGAAGCGGGTGCGCTTTGGATAGTTGACCTGGACACATGGTTCGTCTAGACCCAGGAAAGGCAAGGTCGGGAAACGTTTTGTTTCGTATGAGATTGTGTTATGGGTGGCATGAAGGAGGTAATATCTCCTGTGTAAGTAAAGGCATCATGTTAGCTTGTTGTGATGCGGTCGCATGGTGCTATGGTGGTGTGAGGAAGCGGTAGCACTTAGTACCGGTGGATTGTGTAAGCCTTAGGTATAATGAAGAATTGCCGTAATAATGGAGTGGTCAAAGGTAGTGAGTATGTTTGAGTTGAGTGGGAACTCGTGAGTTATAGTTCAACAAGTTGGGGAAGGACTAAGTAGCGAGATAGACTCGATTGTGTATTCGGGAGGATGCGAAGGCAAATTCGAATTGTGTGAATGATCATGAGAGATTTGGTCTGCAGTGTGATGTTATGGGCCAAGAGTGCTCGGATGTGTAGTGACCGTAGTTGTCGTGCTAAGTGTGCCAGCTAGTGTTGTAGCAATGTGATGTTGGAGAGAGAGGAAACATCGAATAGAAGCCTTTTGGGGGTTTCAGATGAGGTGTTCGGTTTGTTAACCAGATTGTTGGAGCACGTGGGAGTAAGTTGACGTCGTGGTATGATTATGTTAGGAATAGAATGACGGAGTGGTGGTGGGTGGTTACCCGAAATAGAAACCAAGTGTTTCTAGTTGTAAGAGTCGCTAAGTAAGCATGTTTCTGGGATCATTGGGAGTCGGAAAAAGATGATGAGATGTTAGTCAAAATAGGGTGTAGTAGATGCGAAATCCTTAAGGAATGCGAGTTGTTTCTCATGTGTGAAAGGATTATTCGAGGAAGTAAAGGTTGGAGATCAAGAATGTGTAGTGACGTCGAACACTGGTGTCGTTTCAAGACGACTTGGTTGAATGCCCTAAGTTAGGATCTTGGTGCAACTGTATGGTTAGGCGAGTAATAAGAAAGTGGTATCAGCATGTGGAAAGGTCGAGAGAGAGAAGGGCAAGTAATGTTTGGTGGGCTGTGCTCCACACCAACGTGGGGAGGTGAAGTTAGTATGTCGGATTAAGTGAGTAAATTTGGAAGTAATAAACTTGACAGCAATGCCAAAAGGTGCAGCGTTGTGTAGGTTGTCTTTCTTAAGTGTGCGAACCATTGGGAAGAGTATTGAGGAAGGAAATTGTGCATGAGTTAAGTTAGTGACTCTGTGAGAAATGTTTAAACGAATTGGTCGTGCAGTGATTAATCTAGTGAGAATAGTATGGTGTGACCATGGTTACTCCTCTTGGTTGAGTGAGGGTAATCGAAGTTATATTTTGTGTCTAAACGCTTGTGGCAGGTAGGGATAAATCGATGTGTTTGCAGGATAAGTTGAATTCGGATAAGTGATCGCATCAAGTAGGAAGTATGGAGGTTCCTACTTTTAGTTACGTATAAGTCGGGAGTGGTGTTGTAGTCGACGGACTGTGGTCGAGGTGGTCCAGGAAAGGGAAATGTTTTCTGCTTAGACGATTGTTGGGTGGTGCACGATTCTGAGTGGTCATACGATGAAGGAACTCGAGGCTGTGAGTGGTCGGGATGGACAAGGTTGGTCTTGTGCCAATCTGTCAGGTGTGGGATTGTTTCTTAGTAATTGAATCTTATGTTATAGCGGGAGGATTCCGCCAAGTTCCTCCTCAAAGGAAGTATAGGTGCATGAGAAGCCTTAGTTAGTCTTTTGTGGTCAAGATCGATCGAGTAGGGACAGTAGCCTACGAGTTAGAGTACCGTAAGAACCAAAGGGAATGCATCCGATGTTCCAGGTTTCGATGTATGAGGTGGTTGGCTGGGTTAGAAATGGCTACACCTTGGGAGAGTGCCGGTTTAGTGTGGGCATATTACCCGCATCCTTTCCAATAAGGAATTCCGGGGACGGAATTCTTTTAAGGGGGGAGTGTTGTAACAACCCAAACTTTAGTAAGTTGAAGGTTTAGTGCTTAGAGCAATAAGAGTGAAAGTTAGCAAAGGGACCATATTCCTAAGTATTGTTTTCTCTTGTGGCATTTTAGAATAAAAAGGGAATTTGGTGGCCAAGGTGTTAAATTGGAAACTTATGTGCTCTAGAGTGTGAAATTAGAGTTATAAATCAGATGAAGAACCCTCATTCTTCATTTTTGGTGGCGGCTAAGGATTTGAGAAGAAGGATTTTGGAGAAGACCAACTTTTGGGAATTTGGAGTGGGAGAGATTCATCAAAGGCTTTGGAAGATCATCTTCTAGGTATGATTCTCTTCATTTATCTTCTTCTTCTTGTGTGTAATGGGTTTTGGTCAAGAGTGTGTGTTGGAGTTGGAAATCCTTGGGTTCAATGTTTTTGGGATTGAATCCCTATGAGTTGTGATCATTTCAGTAAGGAACTCCATCTTGTTGCTTAGTAACCTCCATTTTCTATGGATTGAGCTTTTTGGGTTTTGAGGTTTAAATCCATGAATCAATAGGTGGATTTGATGGGTTTTATGTTGAGTAGAATGTTGGAAATTGATTCTTATGGTTTATTATATCTAATGTATCAATTTGAGAGGTTTAGAACCGATTTAGAGAAGTTTGGGGATTGAGAAACCTTTGGGCTTTGGGAAGAAAATCGTGCAGGACAAACCAGGGATCCGCGCCGATCTCGGCGCCACCATCGGCGCCAGGCTCTGTCCCCTTTTCCCTTTTGTCCGTTTTCGTTGTTCGTTCGGGTCTAGGATCGAGGCAGCGATTGGGGGATTGTCTTGGGGTTATGTTAAGGATGTTTGGGAGTATGGTTAGATGGTTTAACACCATTCTTGTGGTGCCCAATTCAGGTGCTCGGTTCGAACAAGTGTGGGTTTCGGAGCGTGTGTCGAGGTGCTAACGCTAAGGTGAGTTCCCTTATGCATTATTTCTATCTTTTAAAATGAATTGCGAAGAATTGATATGACTGAAAATGAGTTTACTTGATCATCATGAATCTTATGTTTTCTCATGCATGAAAAGTGTTATTTTACAAGTGGAAGGAGGATATTCCTCGAGTAAGTTTTAAAGCATGTTTTAAATGTTTATGTTTGTGGTAGAGTTGGGTTACACAGTGGAGGACCCCCGAGTTGCCGTCCCTGGCTTTGTAAGGTGATGAGTTGCCGTCCCTGGCTTTGTAAGGTGATGAGTTGCCGTCCCTGGCTTTGTAAGGTGATGAGTTGCCGTCCTTGGCTTTGTAAGGTGATGAGTTGCCGTGCCTGGCTTTGTAAGGTGTTATTGGTCCGTACCACTGTGTATACCCTTGTTTGAGCTCAAACTTGTTAAGTGTTATTTGCAAGGAAACGTGTCAAGTATTGTTTGCAAGGAAACTTGTTAAGTGTTATTTGCAAGGAAACGTGTCAAGTATTGTTTGCAAGGAAACTTGTTAAGTGTTGTTTGCAAGGAAACGTGTCAAGTATTGTTTGCAAGGAAACGTGTTTCGTAAAATGTTTTGTGGTTACGTTTTTAGGAGGGAATTCACTAGACCTTATGGTCTAACCCTCGCTTTCAAAACTTAAAAACCATTTTCAGGTATTAGTCGTGTATGAAGCTTCATATTATGATGATGGAAGGTCGGGTCGTGGTAAAAGAGCGAGAGGTAGTGAAGACTTGCCGAGTATCGTCGGGCTTCTTGTAGTATCTCAGTTGTGAAGGTGGTTTCCGCTGCGAGCTTAGAGTAAATTTGATGTATTGTAGACTTTGGGACCATTTTCGGTTGTAATGTTTAATCGTTTATTTTATGAGATTTCGGGTCGTTACATAAACCTTCACAGTGATTCGTTGTGAATGTAAGAAAAACAACAAATCTTCATAGCAAAAACACTGTGAATGTTTACCATTACAGTACCTTCACAGTCTTTTGTTGTGAATGTTTAGTGTTAATTTTTTAGTCTCACGGTCTCACGGAAATAGCCTGGTCTCACATGATCTCAAGTCTCTCTCTCTCTCTCTCTCTATATATATATATATATATATATATATATATATATATATATATATAGAGAGAGAGAGAGAGTGAGAGAGAGAATCATTTGCAAACTTTCTAACCATGCAAACTTAGGGATTGTTTGTTTTTTATAATTCAACACTTATTTACCACTTTTCACTTTTTTAGTCAAATGTATCTGAAATAAGAGTGTTTGTTTTTCCCCTACTTCTGATCGACTTATCACTTATTTTCCAGTGACCGAAAAAGTGATACCCTTGTTACTTATTTTCACTTATTTCACTTTTTTCTCATCTAAACCACCTTTCTCCATATCCTCTCTATCAAGACTTCAACACAGATCGATCTCCATCTGCAAAACCTCCATCGATCTCCATTTGCAATTCTTACTTTTGAACCTTTGATTTTGTTCTAGTAATCGTAACTTTGAACCTTTATGACCCACTTCTATCCTGTGTCAAACCCAGATCTGAGTCCATCTTCAAGTCTTTTGACCCCAAAATCGATCTTCAAGCTCATCAATCTCCACGGTATGTCACTTCAGATTACGAACCCCGTGTTCTCATTTTTTTTTATGTTTCTATCGACTCCTCTGTTGCCGTTGTTGGTTTATTTTTTTGCTGGGTTGATTTCTGAGATTTCGATCAATTTTTCCAGTTGTTTTGTTCGACTTTCTGCTACAATAGGGTATTATCAAATGGTATTCTTTCCATCTCTAAAGTTATATTTTTTAAATACTGCAATTAAAAATCTATAATCAGATAATCAATTTTTAAAATGAAAAAAATAGGAAGGGAAGTGGATTACATAAGTTTGGTACCCATGAAGCGATGGAATTTCCCAGAGAGAGAAGAAGAAGAAGAAATAAATAAGAGATAAAAAGGGTAGTGTGTTTAGTACGCAAACAGGATAGGACAGGACAAGATGAGACGGAACTGAACAGAACTGGATAGAACAGTTGTTCCACGTTTGGTAAGACAAAACTAGATAGAACATAACAGATAACATTGACCAATTTACCCTTGCTAGATAACAGATAACATTGACAAATGAGGTAAATGTCAACCTTGATCAACCCTCGACTAATTTTAGTCAAACTAAAGTCTAAAACTCAATGACGTCGTAGAACATTAAAATAATCGTTTTATCTTGTAGAGCAATCTCTCCAAATTAAAGCGTCCCCAACTCAATTACGACGCTTTAATCCTATTATAAACCATCAAGATAATTTAATAAGTTTCTAAACGTTACGCTTGATAACGACCCTTAACGTCGATTTATCCTTTTAATAACTAAAGAACCATATGCTCCATAATAAAGCATCTCGGTAATATTTAACCCAAATGTGACGTTTCAATTCGTCACTTAAAATTAATTCACTAGTTTCATAATCACATCCTTAGTAATTAATATTCAAAAAAAAAGTATTACTTAATTTTAAAAGTAAATTAATTAATTAACATAATCGAAATAATTATATCCTAATCCACTTAACTTCAAAATAGATTAAGTAACGAATATAAATACTTAATCTAAAAAAATGAACTCTTAAAAAATTAATAATTCACCCTTTTTTTATTACTTGAAGCCATCCTAAAATAAAACAAAGTTAAGGGACTTTTTTGCAACTCACACTTTTAGTCTAAAATAATACTTAAAGGTATAGGGACCAAAACAGACAAATTCTCAAACCTATCAATCCTAACTAGACATGTCCAAATGGGCCTGGGCCCAAAAAAGCCCGCCGGAAGCCCGAGCCCATCCCGCCCCAAAGCCCGAGCCCGGCCCGACCCGTCCAAGCCCGGTCCCAAGCCCCTCGGGCCCTATCAGGCCTTGTTTTTGCTGAAAATCTCGGCCCGGTCCAAAGCCCGGTCTCAGCCCGGCCCGATCGCGATTCAAAAAAATAGCCGTTTATAGCCGTTGGAACTTCCTTTCATATTTAGTCCGATTGAACCTAAACTCGTTTATTTATTTCTCACTTTCATTAAATAACATATTTGGCCCATTTCAACTACTCCCTCTTTCTTTAATATATTTTTGGTCTAATAAAATAAAAACCTATTTTATTTAATTTTCCCTTTTTTCATAATTTTTTATTTGCCTATTTTGGGGCGTCACATCGTGGCTCTCTACGAAGTAGTTGGAATTATTTAGCGATACAGGAAAGGGGTTAGGGGTTTTGTTAATAAAATATGGAGAGTTGTAAAAAATGGATTTACTAAATTACCCTTTCATATTAATTAAAAGATAATATTAATTATATTAAATAAGTAGTTTATATTAGATCTCACGGTTATCGCAAACTAGACAGTTCTCATTTAATTAGGCTTCTATATGTATATAGGGTTGGGTTCACGTGAGACCAAAAAATTAACACTAAACCTTCACAGTGATTCGTTGTGAATGTAAGAAAAACAGCAAAGCTTCATAGTAAAAACACTGTGAATGTTTTCCATCACAGTACCTTCACAGTCTTTTGTTGTGAATGTTTAGTGTTAATTTTTTAGTCTTACGGTCTCACGGAAATAGCCTGGTCTCACATGATCTCAAGTCTCTCTCTCTCTCTCTATATATATATATATATATATATATATATATATATATATATATATAGAGAGAGAGAGAGAGAGAGAGAGATGGTCCATAATGTTTACCGATCAATTGCTCATCAAATGCCCACTTTTACCACACTTGAAACACTCCATAGCTATCACCCGACATGGTCCATAATGTTTACTCTTACACTTTGAACACCAATTTGGTTCACGACGTGATTCGTAAGAAATGCCTTTACCAGCGGTCCTTGACTTCTGTGAAGACTCTGATCGGCCTTCCCATTTCCGTTTCTCCCCAACTTGGGTCTTTTCTTCTTTATCCTTGGCGTAGACTTCTTCCATCACATTCGCTTCTTCAATAGTTTCCCTCAATGTTGAAGCTTTAGCGTTTCTTACCCGGGACATCATGTCCGCTGGCAAACCCTTCAAGTAGGCTTTAATCTTTTCTTTTTCATTAGGAGCCACATGCCCCACCAAATTCAGCTTCTCTAAAAACGTTTCAGTATACTTTTTCACAGACATGTTACCCTTCTTGAGAGTCCGAAACTCTTCTTCGATTCTATCCATCTCGTTCTCATTACAGTACTCCTCCAAAACCTTCTTCTTGAATGACTCCCAAGTCATAGCAGTCAATACTGAAGCGGATATTGAAGTTGTCACTATATTCCACCATGTCAGTGCATTACCTTTTAACATATGAGTTGCAAATCTAACCTTCGACTTTTCATCACATTCACAAGCTCTGAAAGCTTGTTCCATTTCCCTAATCCAGTTCATACAGGTTACTGGATTATCTGTTCCTTTAAACTCTGGCGGCTTACAACTTAGAAACGTCTTGTACGAGCAAACTCTTTCCACTCTCCTTTCTGTTTCTGTTACTGGAGTATGAAGTGGATTAATTACCCCAGTATCAGTTCCTGTTTGCTGCGACTCTGAACTTCGATCGTTCAATGCTTTCATAAACATTTCGGTTTGTTGAGCCATTGCATTTGTCATCATTCTTGTCATGCTTTCCATCATTCGGGCTTCCATACTTGCTTCTGGTGTTCTTGGGTTGGCAGTACTGGTACCCGTTCTATGTACCTGACTTGATGTTCCTCCAAGAGAAAGAAACCCCGTCGGAGTCTCATGAATTTTGCCTGCTCCAGGTCGCCTTTCCCCTGTCCACTCACTCCCGGTCCTATCCATCTCAGAAATAGGGGACAATGGCGGCGTATTCACCATCGATCTGATATAATATAAAAGAATAACCATAAGGAATGGTTATACGAATATAAACGTACGAAACGTACTTTACCGATCATTAGTCACTGTAACAATTTAGAAACAAGTATGCTTGTGTAACAATATATTCATAATAACAGTAGCTAATTGAAATTGTGAACATATCATACAGGAGAATCCTCGTTACCATCGTTACAGTACTAATTTCTCGTATTTCCGTTGACTCTAAGACTATCCCGTCTTAGTACTTCTGCCCATACCTCACATATCTTAACTTAATTCATCTCAGCTTAAGTCTAAGTATCTCATCAGCATACTTAGTTCACTTAAACTAATGCTCTGATACCATATTGTAACGCCCCAAATTCCGGGCTAATTTGAACCATAAATTTCCACAAGTTATGATAATATAAACTTCAAACTTACATAAATAGCAAGTGAATTAATCATCAAGAGTACATCTACAGATACAGGATTCTACGAATAACCTATTAATCTAATTATGTCACTATAATCAGATTAACTAAGTTATCTAAGTAATCCCTCAAAATCTCCTTCTGTTAATTGACTTCCTTGCTATTCCAAAACGCTCGTCCCACAACCCTTTATTTTCCCGAGCCGGTACCTGGTAAGAAAACATCATTTGAAACGATTAGGCCAACGCCTAGTGAGAACATTCGTTTCCACAATAATATTTGCAAAACCAATGTAAACAAGTTATAACAAACCTGACTACTCCTTTTCTTACCATACGTGTAACTCTATTCCTGTTAACACGATTTTTACCCAATTCCATGAATATGACTGACAATAATTCCATCATCATATCATGTCTCAGAGATGCCCTACGATTCTCCACTGAATCTAGAGTAATGCTCTTATTCCAGAAATCGCGATATACACATGCCCATTTCTGTACACATCTATCCCAGAAACCGCAATACACACATGCCCGTTTCTGTACGTATCTAAGAAATAACAATATACACATGCCTATTTCTTAGAAAAGGAAACAGAGATTATAATATATACATGCCAACCTCGTCTTTTCCTTAACAATCTGGAATTTCGTTTATTCCAAGATTTCTCACACATCAGAATAATGACTTATCTTCATCTATTCTACGTGTACAAAACCATTTTGTGCCTATGGATCCATTAAACTTTACTAACGTGTATGCATAACAACATATCACACCACACCACATCTCATATTATATTCTTAGCTTTGAGAATACTAGATAACCTATCGTATTTTCATCCTAAAATGCCCCCCCCCCCCTTCGGTGACTTAGCACGGGGGTTCCGCTACAACTCACCGGGTAACCAAACATTCCGGACAACTATACATTCCAGATAGCTACAACTCACCGGGTAACCAAACATTCCGGATATCACTACTTTCCGGGTAATTCATATTTTCCGGATACTTATCTAATCCGGACAACACCCGAAGACTAGGATAATCCGGATACTATCCGGTAACTAAATTCCATCCGGAAACTACAATAAAATAAAACTTACCGGATACTTCGATCTGTCCGGATACATTCGTCACAGGGGTTTCCGGATACGACATTTCATCCGGAAACCTTCGAACTGCAGCCTAAAATTCAGTCCATTTCCATGTCTGTTCTATTCAGCTTGTTTCAGACCATTCCAGACAGTTCATAAACAGTTTATACAGCTATTTCAAGGTTTAATTTAACATATAAACACTGATTTAAGCAAACAACAAATGAACTCACCTTTCTTGAAGAAAACTCACTTTCTTGCACAAATTCGGTTCCAATCTGCTGTAAACGATTTTGAAAATCTAAACAATACACGGATTCGTTTACAAATATACATCTACAACAAGTTTTATCAGAAACTATGGTAAATTGCTTACCAATGTGAAGACCTAACTTGTTTTCTTCCTTTTCTTCTTTTTCCCTCTTTTCTCTATTTCTTCTCTCTGCTTTTGCCGACTCAAACACATACAAACATATAATACTGATTGAAAGTGAAACACCTCATTCCCTTTATCCATACACACTTTTAACAATTACTCAATACACCCTCAAGTTTCATTATTTCCAAAAGTAACATCCTACTTTAATCTCTTGTATTTTAACCCTATTGAATTATAAAACTTCCATATAATCCAGAGTTTAAACCAAAATACTAAAAGATCCCAATTCTCATTAAAATAATATTATTGAAAATTCAGGATGTTACAGATAGGATAGCAACCTCTCTCTCTATATATATATATAGCAAGTTTTGGGGAAGCAAATCACATGTGAATTTAAGGCTATTCACAGAAAGAGAGAGAAAGAGAAAGAGAATGGGATACTTTGGATCAAAAAGCTTATCACTTATACCCTTTCTTTTTCTTCTTCTAACACTTGAATCTGAGTTATTCATAACTCCGGCGCTTTCAAAATCCATCGTCACCACTCTTCCAGGATATCCCGGTCAACTTCCTTTCAAACTAGAAATTGGGTACATATATATGGGAAATTGACGAAAATAGCCATACCAAAAACCAACTTTGAGAAAATAGACATTCTCTCTCCCGGTTTACCAAAATGGCCACGGATCCGCACTCGGTTCAGTGCAGAGCGCACTCCCCACAAAAACGACGTCGTTTCAGCTACAATCGGGTGTTGGCACATACACGCCCCGACCCGGTCCGCATCCGCACTCCATGGGCTCCGCATTCGCAAGTGCGGATGCGGAGCGAAACCCTAAATTTTCAGCGCCTCCACCGCCATTGCGTCCCTATTTTAAAGGATTGGTCCCCCCCACATGCCCCACACTCATTTTTAAAACATTGGTCCCCCTTTCTTCTACGATGTTTGCCACGTGAAGTCAACGAGAGTGGGATACACGCTTTTTTAACACAATGTCGGACGAGGTAAGTTTTTTTATGCTATTTTTGTCCGCATCTTTCGTTTTTTTAATCTAAGTTTGTATTAAACTTTCATTAAGTTTATTAATGTATGTAATGTTGTTCACATGTTCTTGTTCACATTTGTTCTATTTTTTAACAAATGTATTTTATGTAAAGTTTGTATCTAAGTATCTAATTTATTAATGTATGTAATGTAAAGTTTGTATCTAAGATTGCTTTTTTTAACACGCTTTTTTTAACACAATGTTCTTGTTCATATTTGTTCTATTTTGGAGTATGTAATATTGTTTAAATTTTATTTTGTTATTTAGTATTGTGTTATAAAAGACATGATATTTTTAATCTAAGTTTGGAGTAAACTTTGTGTAAGTTTATTAATGTATGTATTGTATGAAGTATGTATTGTTGTTTAAATTTTACATAATGTTTTTGTTCACAATTTTTCTATTTTGGAGGATGTAATGTTTTTTAAGTTTTAAAAATCTGTTTTCTGGAAATTTACAGCTTTGGTCCCTATAGTTTGAAAAACGACGGTTTAGGCCCCTAAACTTGGATTTCCCCCCAACTTTGTAGGAAAGTAGTCTCATGCATTTAAAAAATTCTGTTTTCTGGAAAAATTACATGTTAGGTCCCTATAGTTTGAAAAATGACGGTTTAGGCCCCTAAACTTTGAAAATTGGCACTTTAGCCCCCTAAACTTAGATTTTCCCCCAACCTTGTAGGAAAGTAGTCCCATGCATTTACAAAATTCTGTTTTCTAGAAAAATTACATGTTTGGTCCCTATAGTTTGAAAAAATGACGGTTTAGGCCCCTAAACTTTGAAAATTGGCACTTTAGCCCCTCCCCCCCACTTGGATTTTCACCCAACTTTGTAGAAAACTAGTCCCATGCATTTACAAGATTCTGTTTTCTGGAAAGTTACAGCTTAGGTCCCTATAGTTTGAAAAATGACGGTTTAGGCCCCTAAACTTTGAAAATTGGCACTTTAACCCCCTAAACTTAGATTTTCCCCCAACCTTGTAGGAAAGTAGTCCCATACATTTACAAAATTCTGTTTTCTGGAAAAATTACATGTTAGGTCCCTATAGTTTGAAAAATGACGGTTTAGGCCCCTAAACTTTGAAAATTGGCACTTTAGCCCCCTAAACATAGATTTTCCCCCAACCTTGTAGGAAAGTAGTCCCATGCATTTACAAAATTCTGTTTTCTGGAAAAATTACATGTTAGGTCCCTATAGTTTGAAAAATGACGGTTTAGGCCCCTAAACTTTGAAAATTGGCACTTTAGCCCCCTAAACTTAGATTTTCCCCCAACCTTGTAGACAACTAGTCCCATGCATTTACAAGATTCTGTTTTCTGGAAATTTACAGCTTAGGTCCCTATAGTTTGAAAAATGATGGTTTAGGCCCCTATGCTTTGAAAAATGGCACTTTAGCCCCCTAAACTTGGATTTTCACCCAACTTTGTAGACAACTAGTCCCATGCTTTTACAAGATTCTATTTTCTGGAAATTTACTGCTTAGGTCCCTATAGTTTGAAAAATGACGGTTTAGGCCCCTAAACTTTGAAAATTGGCACTTTAGCCCCCTAAACTTAGATTTCCCCCCAACCTTGTAGACAACTAGTCCCATGCATTTACAAGATTCTGTTTTCTGGAAATTTACATACGCAGGAGGCTAGTGAGTCTTTGACGATTAAGTCAAAGCTAAGCCGGTTGAGAGAAATCCGTGCAAAGTTAACCGAACATAGGCTTGATCTTTTTCGCGCCACTTGTTTTGGTACGTTGATGGATTATGAGGACTTGAATAACGACCCTGCACTTGTTCTCTCCATTTTGAAGAAGGAGATAGCCATCCCTGGTGGTGAGCCGAGGGAGTCATTATATTACAGTTTTCACGAGCACACGATTAGATATGGCCCGGAGGAGTTCTATCTTATTACGGGACTCACTTTTGGCCCCATGCCGGCCCTTCCTGCCCCCAAGAGTCGGGGATTTGTTAATAGAATTTTTGGGAACGCAAAATTGACCGTTGGCCACCTCAAGAAGTTGTTCGACACCTTCCGCGTCCCAGCTAGTGCAGACAGTTACTCGGACATTGATGTTGTCCGAGTATGTTTGATGATGGTGGCAGAGGAGGTGTTCCTTGGCCGACATCATCATTTTCCCCTTTCGCACACGGTCGTTACGTTGATAGAGAATATTGGGGCTTGGAACCGATTTCCTTGGGGTAGTTTCATCTGGGATGCAACATATAAGCAGATGAAAGGTTTTATGGGCCGTCGGCGTGAAAAGAGGCCGAAGCTGACGTTAACGGGATTTATCCAGCCGTTCAAGGTTAGTTACACAATATTAAATATTTCTACAATTGTTAATGACTTTGTAGGCGTAACATTACTTTTTCCGCAGATATGGATTCTCGAGAACTTTTCCTCGCTCGAGGACGTATTTCGTGCAGCACAACCGGGTTCCTAGAATAACTGGTTGGACTAGGAGACGAAAAGTATTATATACACCCGAGATTGATGCCATTTTGTTCCATTCGGCGCGGGTAAGAATTTTTACAAAGTTGGAGGTTTGTTTGAAGATAACCCCTTAAATTCTAATATTACGTCAACTCTTGCATATATTAGGAGGAGGACCACCCACTCACGAGACTTGTCGCCACACCTGCAGAGGAGAGAATGGCGTGGTATTCGTCTATCCAGAGGTTCTTCCACGGTGGAGCCGGTGGTGACCCTGACGAGGACGGCGACGATGACGAGGACGGCGATGATGACGAGGATGAGGCCGTTAACGATCAGGAGCACGATACATCAGGGATTCCGGACTTCACAAATCAGGGATTCCGGGCTCCAACACCACCAGTCCGTTTCTCAGATCTGCCCACTAGGGAGTTTCCGTCCGACGACCCGAACTGGGCGCATGTGGGTCTGATTCAGTAGGCTGGTGTTTGGCTTGAGAGTCGTTTTGAGGCGCGTTTTAATGTAAGTATTTCATTTAACACCGTTTAACATTTTGGTATGCAAACTTACTAACACCATTTATCATTTTGGTACTTGTACGCAGGAGTCATCACATCCACCCCCTCCCCCTTCTTCTCCTTGGTTTGACAATATCTTCTCTCCCAGGCCATCACATGTGCCGTTTCGTCCACCAGGGTCTACGCTCGTGCCGCAATCTGGCTTTTCAACCATGGGCATGCCAATGCCGCTTCATGAAACTGCAACAACATCAATGTCGAATCATGAACTTGGCGTGGACATGTCACCCTTCTTAACCAGTCCTGTCATCGACCCAAACCCACCTGAGATGGAGGAGGAACCCTTTGGTAGGGGGGCACGCCAGCGTTAGACTTCGAGATGGCATTCGTCTCCTTATATGCAGTGTCCTGATACTACCCCCGTCAGGCCCCGTCCGGCTGGTACCTGTAGGCTGCAGCCATATGTTGAGCAAGTCTACCTCCAAAACCAGTTGGGCAGTATGGGGATTTCTTTTTTACCTCGTGGTGCTGTAGAACCAATGTTTTGGGGGCAATTATTGGGCTATGAAAACAATGGATGGCTTGAAGACCCGGTTAGTACATTCATATGTTATTATAGTCCTACAATTTGAATACCAAAAAACCATCAGTGTAGCTTATCATTGAATGATTTATTTATAGCATATCGAGGCATGGGTTCAAATGGCGCTCACCTCACGTTCTCCAGATAGCAACTGGACGATGGTCGTCCCAGAGTGGTGGGGAAGGATGATACTTGGGCACCTACTTGAGGTTGTCTCGCAAATTGACGGGTCAGTGACTTTGTCGGACGGATTTCCTACATGGACAGGATCTGTTAACATTGTATGTAATCTAAGTTTCCCTATTTCAAACATTATGAATTTATACTATCTAACTAATGTTAACTTTATGTTTGCAGGTTCTTATACCCATGAACATCGATAACAACCATTGGGTGCTCGAGGAGTTGTCCTTACAGACCATGCAGATGATTGTATATGATAGTTATCGGACCGTTTCGCCTAGAATTGTCGCGTTGCTTGAGACATTCAAGCGAAATATGACGTTCATATTAAGGTGTATACAAGACAATGAACGAGCTACACAGATGGACCTATTCGGATGGAGTTATGCAGCGGATGTTCCCCAGCAGACTGGTCAGCTAGGCGACTGTCGTGCTTTCACCTGCCGATTTTTGTCAGATAGGGTTAACGGGCAACTACCTAACATGGATATCGATATCATGGCTTGGCGGAGAGAAATGGCAGAAATATTTTGGACCTCCGCGTTGAATTAGATTTTAAAAGTTGTATAGTTTTTAAAAGTTGTAAAGTTTTTAAAAGTTGTATAGCTTTCATTTGTAGTCATTTCGATCCCAACGCTTGCGAAAGTGTTACTAAAAACCAAAATCATTTATTCATGACCAAACTACAACATGAAACAACAACATAGAAACTGCAAGCCACAACATGAAACAACAACATAGAAAATGCAAGACACAACATGAAACAACAACATAGAAAATGCAAGACACAACATGAAACAACAACATAGAAAATGCAAGACACATCCTGAAACAACAACATAGAAACTGCAACAACACTACCACCACCTAAGGATAAAGTGCATTACACCTATCGATGAAGGCTTGCTTCTCGCTTATCTGTGCTTGAAGAATTGCGAACTGTTGTACAATGTTGTGGACGTGTAAGTTTTCTTGACGAATACGGGACTCCTTATCTTTGATTTCCCTCTTCATCCTTTTTATCTCCTTTTCTTCATCTTCCATCCTTTTCAGATGTCCCTCCTTCCTAGCCAACAACTGTGTCCACTCTACAGTTAATTCCTCGATCTCCTTTTCACTTTTTTCTACCTCCTTCTTTAACTTATTCGGCATTACTTGTGAAGACTGTGGGTTTGAAGAAGATGCCATTTGCTTGGTGAAAGATGAGAGTACAAAGTCGTATGAGTGTTGTGAGTCTTAAGTTGGAATTAACTTGGGTATTTATAGCCACAACATCGCAAGTGCGAACCTTCTCAACTCCGCATCCGCACTTGCGAACCTACCCGCATCCGCAAGTGCGAACCTACCCGCATCCGCACTTGCGAACCTACCCGCATCCGCAAGTGCGAACATACCTTCTCACGACTATAAGTAGGTGATCTGATGAATTAGTAATTCACAAGTTGTTATGTATCCTTTCTACCATCCACAACGTTTGCAAACCTTCTCTACCATTTCGTGCCAATATTATGGCTGGGGGTTCTAGGTCAAAAGGGAAAAGGTCCACCAATGGCGCTGGAACTTCACGACAAAACGACAACCAACCCTTAAAAGATGGAGCTTATAGGAGTACGTGGTGGGTACCGGTAACAACCGAGGAGTGGGCAGAATGGGGCCGAACTAGGGCCGATTATCCATTCACGGAAGAGGAGACAAATCAGTGGAACGCTGCATGGGAGCAATACTACCTCGACCATCGCTTGAATGAACCCCCAATGTATCAATCTAACCAGTCGGAGGATCTTACAGGAAGTCAAAGAATGCCATCCCCCGTAAAACGGTCAATTGATGACGACAACGCCCAGATTGAAAATGTAAAACGTATGTGGAACCAAAACAGGTTGATTATTCAAGGGAAGAAGGACTGTCTGGAGGAGAAGAAACAAGATCTGACACAAAGGAAGCGGGATATTCGGGATCTGCAAAAACAGATTCGCGAACTAGAAGAGGAGATTACAGAGCTCACAGAGAGCTACACGGGAATGGAGGATGTTATTGCTGAAAAGGTTGTCTATATCACCAAAATGCAGGACATCTACCCGTAGTAGTAGATGCACTACAACTGTACTAGTTTCCATGTTTTATGAGTATCAATAAAATGCAACTTTCATGTTTACTTTATTTTACACACAAGAACCCTTAACAGACACAACAAAGTACATTGAAATCAACAGTAAACATAAGGACAACAAGCTTGAAAGACAATTGAACGTAACAGGTTTACTCGTTCAAATCAATGTTTAGATCGAAATTTTGATGCCTAGAACTTCCGTAGTTGGTCTCCTGGGTCGTCTGTGCTTGAGTTTGTCGGCTACCAGATGCTCATTGATGTTGGCGGCTACCGGAGGCTCTTCGACGTTGCCGGCTACCGGATGCTCCTTGATTCACTGGAAACTATGCATGACAATTTGATCGATTATGTCCGCTTTGTTTACACCGAGAACATCTTCTCGGTGTCGGATCCTCGCCACGGGATGGGATACGGTCGTGGTTGCTCGGTCTACCAAAGCGGTTCTGTATCACCGGAGGTTTAACGGTTATAAGTGGTGGGTCTGGAACAACCCACGTTTCAGGAGGCCCAGCCGGATGTATGACCTCTGAGAGTGTTGCTCGCCAGGTAGCCGTCGTGAAGTAACCAAGCGCCAGGTGGGTGACATCTGTACACCGAAGATATCTTGCAACGACGATTGCATGACTGCAAGGTAAACCGGACATCTGCCACTTCATACAAGTGAAATTACGATTATTGTAAGCCACCTTCGCGTCCCTGCGCATATCGCATACTTCGTATACACCATGACCAATTTCATGGACAGTAAACCTCGCCGACTTCATTTGTCTCCTTTTAACTTTTTTCATTGCAAACGGGGTTAGAAAATCTACCCATTTTGCTGCAGAAAAAAATTAGTCAAAATACTGAAAATAATCTCACTTTGTTGTAACAACAGTAGATTGTATGTAGGTTGATGTACGTATAGATGATAACCTGCGTTGTTTCGACGCTTTGCATACCAGTCTTGTTGCATTGATCGAAAGTAATCCATGAGGGACACGATAGGTAACCTCCGAGCATAACGGGACAGTGCATTGACAGACTCGGCACTGTTTGAAGTCATTATGTTGTAACGGATTGCAGGAAAATGGTCCCTAGACCATCTTTCTGGCGTAGTATCGGATTCCAAAACTTGGGACTCCCACAGGTACAGCAGCTCGTAGAGCTGCCATTCTAAGATTGAAATCATGCACCGTATACGCCTTAAAGACCTTCCAAAACATAGTCTTATAATGGTCGATCCTATTATCCCTGGTTTTCATGTTCATCATGAGATGGCGGCAACAAAGCGCATGATGGGCATGTGGGTACACCGTATTGATAGCTTGGCGTATTGAACTGGCCCTGTCCGAAACGAACACCAACCCTTCTGGTTCGCCGATACACTGCTTCAGGTTGGACAAAAAATAAGTCCATCCCTCTCCACTCTCAGACCTACCAACTCCGAAAGCGAGCATGAAAATTTGATTATTGGCGTCCATAGCAACGGCTAAGAACATTGTGCCCAAGTAAGGACCCTTCAAATGAGCGTCGTCTATTATAATGACCGGGCATAAATAGCTCGTAAACGATCGGATCTACAAAAAGTTATGCTGAAAACGTTAGAATACTATAGTACAGTGAAAGTGTAGACTGTATAAGAGGAAATAATATATACCGCGCAACCAAGGGCATAAAAACAAAGGTGAAAACGTCCAGTAATATCTCTCTCTATTCGGGAAAAGGTACCAGGGTTTTGAAGCTCCAAATTATAGAAAAACCCAGGGAGTCGCCTGTAAGAATCGTGGGGGTCGCCCCGCACCAAGGCTAGCGCAAAAGCTTTTGCACGCCACGCTTGCGAATACGAGATATCTACGTTGTATTGCTCCTTGATGTCCTTCACAATGTCGGATCCACGGAGTTTACGGCTTTCATCCTGTACTTTAGGCATGATTATATTACCCAATACTCTCCTATTGGCGTTACGGTGGTTAGGATGCATCTGGGTCCTTGAACAAACGTGTACGTCCTTCATCCTGCATACCTGGAACATAGTGGTATCTTTGACATTTGCAGCATACAAACGCCAATCACAGTTACCATCCCTACACTTCGCTTCTAATCGGGTATTTGAAGATCTCTCCACATAATACTGGAAACCACCCTCTTCCACAAACTTTTTTCCGAGGGCGAGGGTCAGGTCGTCTTTTGTGGGGAATAAGTCCCCTTCATTCACTAAGTTACTACGATTATATGCTACGGGCTCTTGGTTAGGTGTTATGAAATGGTCATCCCGATCTGCAAGGGGAGGAGGTTGTCCAAAAAAATCATTTATTCCACCGTATGATTTAATAGGACTGGTTTCTTCTTCTTCTTCATCGTCTTATTCATTTAGATTTAGACCAGGAATATCCAAACGGTAAACATGGGACTCATCGTCTTCTTCTTCGACCTCTTCATGTGGTTGTTCTACCGGTTCTTGGGTCTCCGGAACAATTTCGGTGTTATAACCATAATTTACTGGACTAAGAAAATCATGATTATACCCATACACATGCTCATCTTCAAACTGAAAATGAGGCACGTAAGCTTGACTCTGCTCAACAGCAGACACATCCGGCTCTCGTACGGTGTTCGAACCACCACTAACATAAAAAGAAGATTGACTCTCCTCAGCAACAGCCACATCAGGCTCCCGTACGCTGTTGGAATAACCACCAACATTGTTTGTGTCAGCAAGCTCGATATAAACACAAAGTGTTGGTGGATTTCTTACAGCCGCAGCAGATTCCATAAAAGCTTGTACATCGTTGGTGTCTCGTAACTCATAAAGTTGGCCAGAAAATTGGTACACTATTTTAGTCGTACCAAAATTAGGGTCGAATCCACATCTGCTTTGAACACACCTAACAAGCTTAGAATGTGTGATGTTGGTTGGCATCATGACTCGCATTACCGAAAATGCGGAATGATACTCCCAATCCGTCCCGTTCAGTTGCCAAGAACCCCCATGCCAAATACGTAGCTTAATTTTATCAGGTAAAAAACTCATTTCTGGAAAATTTACACAACTAAAAATTTTGTTTCAAAGAAATTGGGAAAAATTATATTGAAAAAAACTGAGAAAAAGCGTATATATACATGAAAAAAATTAGGGTTTCCAATTCGGGTCCGCACTTGCGGTTCGGGTCCGCACTTGCGGTTCGGGTCCGCACTTGCGGTGCTGGGTCCGCACTTGCGGTGCCGGATCCGAGCATTAGGGTTTGGGGTTTAGATGCTGAAACGACGTCGTTTTTGTGGGGAGTGCGGTCCGCACTGAATCGAGTGCGGGCCCGTGGCCATTTTGGTAAACCGGGAGAGAGAATGACTATTTTCTCAAAGTTGGTTTTTGGTATGGCTATTTTCGTCAATTTCCCCATATATATGCATATCTATCAGATCCAATTAATCTACTACTATACGTACATGTTTTTGTATCTATATATATATATATGTATATATATATATATAATGTAATTATATATTTTTGTATGGAAATTGTATAGTTATGTGGGAATAGGGGAGAAGGAAGATGCGCAGTTTTTCTACTATTTTGAAAGCAAATTCACATGTGATTTGCTTCCCCAAAACTTGCTATATATATATAGGGGTTGCTATTCACAGAAAGATAAACAGAAAGAAAGAGGGGAATGGAGTACTTTGGATCAAAAAGCCTCACACTTGTACTCTTTCTTCTTCTTCTAACACTTGAATCTGAGTTATTCTTCATCACTCCGGCGCTTTCAAAATCCATCGTCACCACTCTTCCAGGATATCCCGGTCGACTTCCTTTCAAACTCGAAACTGGGTACATATATATGCATATCCAATTAATCTACTACTATACGTACATGTTCTTGTATCTATATTATATATATATATATATATATATATATATATATATATATATTTATGGAAATTGTGTAGTTACGTGGGAATAGGGGAGAAGGAAGATGCACAATTGTTCTACTATTTTGTTGAATCGGAAGGAAATCCAGACGAAGATCCTCTCATATTCTATCTCACCGGCGGTCCTGGTTGTTCTGCTTTTCTGACCCTCTTTCGAATTGGTATGTTTTTTTGTATCATTCTACACACCCCATTGATGTATATTTGTTTCATGTCTTAGACCATCTTCAATAGGGTCACTAAATGTTACACTAAACACTAAATTTGGTGTAAATGACACTATTCATGTCTTCAATGAGTTCTCTATTTTTTACACTAAATTTAGTGTAATGAATAGTATCACGTGTAACACTATTCATATACACTACTTTTTACATCACTTTTAAAAAACACTGTTACCCGTTGGAATTTAGTGTAATGAATAATATCACACTAATTTTGTTTTAGCGGTTTAAAGTGTGATTGGGGTCCTTCATACTTCAAATCATCATATTTGCAGTATGGTTGGAATTGGTGTAAATGAAACCACTTTGAAAATCTATCTACAAAACCCATATAAGAAAAAGAAAGGTTGGTTGGTGTGTGTGTATGTGGTGGGGGGACCCAGATTTTTTTTAAACAATGACACAATTTGATTACAAGAAACAAAAATATATAGATGTTTTTCTCAAAAGTAGTATTAGTTTGATGGTTAGGCATTTGTTTTTCAAAGTAGAGGTCTCAAGTTCGAGTCCTATTATTGCAATATTTTTAAAAATATAATAAATATGAAATTAAAAACTAAAAGTTGCAATAATATAAGAAATATTTTACGCTTTTAATCTCACTTCGTAAAAAAACATAGGTTTACAATTAAGAACCTGGGTGAAAAGTGTAAAAAACCACCCAAATGTTCGTAAACTTCAAACAAGCAGAGGCTATGTTTGTAAAAACAAAAACCTATGTTTTTAAGTGTTCCGCTCAAACATAGTTCCATTCAAAAACTTATGTTCGTAATCTTAACGTTCCACCTGGACAATAAAACTTATGCTCGTAAATGCGAAAGTAGGCATTTTCAGTAAAAATAAGAAAAATATGATTAAGAGGTTAAAACATCAACTAAAATGGCTAAAATAATTAATTACCCTATAGAATTTAATCTCCATTTAATTTTAGGTATTTAACCTTTTTCTTTATAATGCAATTACTTCTTATTTATGATTTATGAATTCTG
Organism: Saussurea involucrata; assembly: GCA_033807775.1. NCBI lineage: Eukaryota > Viridiplantae > Streptophyta > Magnoliopsida > Asterales > Asteraceae > Saussurea > Saussurea involucrata. The sequence goes on along the minus strand of CM066320.1, from coordinate 199,177,507 downwards.
ATGTTGACTGACACGTGACGGGCTATTTCCAATCACCATAAACACCTGGGGAAATTGGCTGATATAGCCAAATCAGAAACAGAAGTTGGCTTTATAGCCATTCTCTCTTCCATTTTGCAAAAATAGCCACGGGTCCGCACTTGACTCGACCCGAGTGCGGACCGCAATCCATCGCTAAAAGACAAAAAAAGAGCATTGTCACGTTTTAGGGCCGGCAACGCAAGTGCGCACCGCAAGTGCGGAGTGCGGACCGCAATTGCGCACCGGCCAAAACCCTAAATTGAAACCCTAACCCTAATTGCTATATATACTGATTTTTTCTATACGATTTTTGCCAAATTGTTTCAATTGCTATAAAACTAATATTTTCAAACCCTTCTCCAAATATTCAGATTCTTGTCTCTGTTTTCTAGCCTTTCTAAAAATGAGTTCATTACCTGATAAAGTTAAGCTACGTATTTGGCCTGGGGGTTCTTGGCAACAGAATGGGACGGAGTGGGAGTATGTTTCCGCACTCCCTATAATGCGAGTCATGGTGGCCCCCAACATTACACATTCTAAGTTGGTTAGGTGTGTTCAACACAAATGTGGAATCAACCCTAATATTGGTACGCTAAAAATAGCGTACCAATATGGTGGCCAAACTTATGAGTTACTCAACACTGAAGATGTACAAGGTTTTATGGAATCTGCTGCGGCTGTAAGAAATCCACCAACACTTTTTGTATATGTCGATCCTGAAGGCTTCCATACAAACAATGTTGGGGGTGGTTCCAGCAACGGTTGGGAGACTAGTGTGTCTGTTGCTGAGGAGAGTCAATCTTCTTTTTATGTTGGTGGTGGTTCGAACGACGTACGAGAACCAGATGTCTCTGCCGTTGAGCAGACTCAATCTTACGTGCCTCAATTTCAGCATGAAGATGAGCAGCGTGTGTATGGGTATAATAATGACTTTCTTACTCAAAATAATTATTGTTATAGTGAGTATAACCCCGAAATTGTTCCGGAGACCCAAGAACCTGTAGAAGAACCACATGAAGAAGAAGAAGAAGAAGAAGAAGAAGAAGACGACGAGTCCCATGTTTACCATTTGGATATTCCTGGTATTATTGGCGAGGAAGAAGACGATGAAGAAGACGGTGAAGAAGATGAAGACGGTGAAAGCAGTCCTATTAAATCATATGCTGGAATAAATGATTTTTTTGGCCAACCTCCTCCCCTTCCAGATCGGGATGACAACTTGATAACACCACCCCAAGCGCCCGTAGGTTATAATCGTAGTAACAGAGTGAATGAAGGTGATATATTCGTCATGAAAGACGACCTGACAGTCGCCCTTGGAAAAAAGTTTGTTGAAGAGGGTTACCAGTATTATGTGGAAAGATCTTCAAATTCCCGATTTGAAGCGAGGTGTAGGGATCGTAGCTGTGATTGGCGTTTGTATGTTGCAAATGTGAAAGATAGCATTATGTTCCAGGTACGCAGGCTGAATGACGTACACGTTTGTTCAAGGACCCAGATGCTTCCTAACCACCGTAACGCCAATAGAAGAGTACTAGGTCATATAATCTTGCCTAAAGTACAGGATGTAATCCGTAAACTCTGTGGATCCGACATTGTGAAGAACATCAAGGAGCAATACAACGTAGATATCTCGTATTGGCAAGCGTGGCGTGCGAAAGCTTTTGCTCTAGCCTTGGTGCGGGGCGACCCCCATGATTCTTATAGGCGACTCCCCGGGTTTTTCTATAATTTAGAGCTTCAAAACCCTGGTACTTTTTCCCGAATACAGACAGATATTACAGGACGTTTTAACCTTTGTTTTTACGCCCTTGGTTGCGCGGTATATACTATTTCCTGTTATATAGTCTACACTTTCATTATATTATATAGTATTCTAACGTTTTCAACATAACATTTCTTAGATCCGATCGTTTACGAGCTATTTGCGCCCGGTCATTATAATAGACGACGCTCATTTGAAGGGGCCTTACTTGGGCACAATGTTCTTAGCCGTTGCTATGGACGACAATAATCAAATATTCATGCTCGCTTTCGGAGTTGGTAGGTCTGAGAGTGGAGAGGGATGGACTTATTTTTTGTCCAACCTGAGGCAATGTATCGGCGAACCGGAAGGGTTGGTGTTCGTTTCCGACAGGTCCGGTTCAATACGCCAAGCTATCAATACGGTGTACCCAGGTGTCCATCATGCGCTCTGTACCCGCCATCTTAGGATGAACATGAAAAGCAGAGATAATAGGATCGACAATTATAAGACCTTGTTTTGGAAGGCCTGTAAAGCGTACACGGAACGTGACTTTGATCTTAGAATGGCTGCTCTACGAGCTGCTGTACCTGTGGGAGTCCAAGTTTTGGAACGAGATACTACACCAGAAAGATGGTCTAGGGCCCATTTTCCTGGAATCCGTTACAACATAATGACTTCAAACAGTGCAGAGTCTGTAAATGCACTGTATCGTTACGCTCAGAGGTTACCTATCGTGTCCTTGATGGATTACTTTCGATCAATGCAATAAGACTGGTATTCGAAGCGTCGGAACAACGCAGGTTATCATCTTTACGTACATCAACCTACATACAATCTACTGTTGTTATCAAAAACTGAGATTATTTTAAGTATTTTGACTATTTTTGTTTCTGCAGCCAAATGGGTAGATTTTCTAACCCCATTTGCAATGACAAAAGTTAAAAGGAGACAAATGAAGTCAGCGGGGTTTACTGTCCATGAAATTGGTCATGGTTTATACGAAGTTTGCGATATGCGCAGGGACGCCAAGGTGGCTTACAATAATCGTAGTTGCAGTTGTAAAAAGTGGCAGATGTCCGGTTTACCTTGCAGTCATGCAATCGCCGTTGCAAGACATCTCCGGTGTACAGATGTCACCCACCTGGCGCTTGATTACTTCACGACAAGTAACTGGCGAGCAATATACTCAGAGGTCGTACATCCGGCTGGGCCTCCTGAAACGTGGGTTGTTCCAGACCCACCACTTATGACCGTTAATCCTCCGGTGATGAAGAAACGCGTTGGTAGATTCGGCAACCACGATCGTATCCCATCCCGTGGTGAGGATCCGACACCGAGAAGATGTTCTCGGTGTAAACAAAGCTGACATAATCGGTCAAACTGTCATAATGAATTTCCAGTGAATGAAAGAGCATTCGGTAGCCGACAACGTCGAAGAGGAGCATCTGGTAGCCGGCAAACTCAAGCACAAGCGACTCAGGAGACCAACTACGGAAGTTCTAGGCATCATACTTTCGATCTAAACATTGATTTGAACGAGTAGTTTGTTGTTTCTGTTAAGTCTCAATTTATGGTTGTTATGTTCAATTGTCTTTCAACCTTCTTGTCTTTATGTTTACTGTTAATTTCAATGTAGTTTGTTGTTTCTGTTAAGTCTTCTTGTGTCTAAAAAAGAAGTAAACATGAAAGTTGCATTTTATTGATACCCATAAACAATGGAAACTAGTACAGTGGAAGAAACAACAACATAGAAACATGAAAGGAACAAAGTACTAAACCAAGACCCTTACTACCACCTACTCAACAATTGCCTTAGTTTCATCAATCCAACTCTGCTTGTCGTTTACCTTGTCTTGAAGAATTGCAAAGTCTTGCAGAATATGGTGAATTGCTTCTTGTTCTCGACGAATACGAGCCTCCCTAGCTTTTATATCCCCTTTCATCCTTTTGATCTCCTTGTCTTCCTCTTCGATCTTTCTCAAGTGGACTGCCTTCCTGTCCATCATTTCATTCCACTCTTGGGTCAGTTGCGATATCTCCGCTTCCTTGTGTTTTATCGCCTTCATGATTTTATCGGGTATTTCTTGTGAAGGGCGTGGGTTAGATGACGATGCCATTTGTTTGGGTAGAGACTATACTATGATATGAAAATGTTGTATGGATGTTGTGACCTTTGGAATTGGAACTAACATGGGTTTTTATAGACAGAAGAAGCAAGTGCGGGTGCGGCTTCGCAAGTGCAGGGCAGTACGGCTTCACAAGTGTGGGTGCGGCTTCGCAAGTGCGGGGCAGTGTGTTTCTATAAATACTCCCGTGGAGTAGTGTAGAATTCAACGATCACTTAAGTAGCGGGTTCACAACTTGCTATAAATACCCCCTCTACACCGTTTACAAACGTTCCCTTGTTTAATCCAACACTATGGCTGGAGGTTCAAGATCAAGGGGGAACAGGTCGGCGAACGGGGCTGGAACTTCACGTTCGGCAGCCTACGAACCACGGAACGATGGAGCTCGCCGGAGTACCTGGAAGGTACCAAAAACAGACGAGGAGTGGAGAAATTGTGGGCGAACTGCGACCAATTTTCCTTTCACGCCTGAGGAGGAAGCAGACTGGGAGATGACATCCGACAATTACTACTACGATAATGGCATGAGAACCCCACCAATGTATGATTTTATGCCGTCGTGTCTTCGACAAAGTCAACGGATTACTCCCAAAGTGCAAAACGCCATTGATGAGGCGAACGCCGATATCGAAAAGGTAAAAGGTATGTGGAACCATAACAGGGTGATTCAGCAGGGGAAAATTGAGTATCTAGCGGAGAAGAAATGAGAACTGTCCATAACTAGGGCTCACGTTCAGGAGCTGCAACGACATATTAAGGAAGTTGAAGAGGAACTAGAAGAACTCGAATCGGACTACATGGGAATGGAGGACGTGATCAAGGAAAAGGTTAACTTGATCACTGGACTCCAAGACACCTTCATTAATTAATCTTCTAGCGACTTTTACAATTCATCTAGCGAGGGTATTTAAAAATCAAGGGTGTGTTTGCAAGTTCTAATTGTAGTTTACATGAATTAGTTTTATGGAATTGTGAATTTCGTGTAATCTTGTTGTAATGTTGATGGATCTACAGATGTATGCAATTAAAGAACAAATAATAAAAGTTAACAACCAAACAAGAATACTTAAACCGTAAATAAAACTTTATACATGTTTTTACAAGCTAAACCCATTCTATAATTAGAAGTTCAACTGATTTCCCGTCAACATCCACAAGGTATTGGCCATTTCTCTCCGCCAAGCCATGATATCGATATTCATGTTCGGATTATGTCCGTTAGCCCTATCTGACGAAAATAGGCACGTGAATTGACCACAGTCGCCTTGCATACCAGTCTGTTGCGGAACATGGTCTGCATATCTCCAACTGAAATTGTGCGTCGTGTGGGAAGCTCGTGAGTGGCCTTCGATGGAACATAATATGTAAGGCATAGCATTCTTGAAAGAGATGACGCCTTCACGAACTCTGTCATAAAGGGCTTGGACCCTATAACTATCATATAAGGTCAATACCATGTCTTCTAAACAATACTCCCCAACCAACCAATGACTACCTTGGATGTTGATGGGAATAAGAACCTGAAAAACATAAAAATAACATTAGCTAGATGATATAAATTCATAATGTTAGAAATAGGGAAACAATTTTACATACCCTGGTCACGTTAGACGTCCAAGCCGGAAATAAATGTGTCTGTGTTAGATCTGGGTTTTGTCAATAAACCAAGTGTTAAAGATCTGATGAGAAGGTTCAGATGTTCTGATATGAAGGGTCAGAGTTCTGAGTAAGAAGACTCAGAAGTATTACACGGAAAGTTACTAAAGAGAAGTCAGAAGTTCTGATATGCCTAATCAGATGAATGTTCAGAAGTTCTGAACAACCTGTTCAGAACTTATAACTAGATACTTTACTTTGTATTTAGTTAACTAATTAGGACACGTGTATTGTTCCTATTAGTCTTTCTTATATGTACTGTAGCTTTAGTATTTCCGTTTCAGTATATATAGTGGTTAGCACTGTTACGCTAACTAACTTTTCCCGCATATTCTTGTATTCATATTTTGTAATCTTTGAGATACACTCTCTCTAAGATCTGTAAATCTGTTCTTCATTGAATACAAGTGTTCTTGATCAAATTACTTCTCAATTACTATTCTATTCATTGTTATATTGATTGTAAGATTGTATCCTAGACTTACAATTGGTATCAGAGCTAATCAACAAATAAATTCGATCGAGATCGCGTTCTTGAGGGTTTCCTGTTTGTGTTCTTGAAGATTTCTTGATCAATTCGAAAATTGATTCCGCTGCCACTCACTGTTCTTGAATTCTTAGCAATTCTTGAATTAATTGTTGTTTTTCGATCATGGAATTTGAATTTGTCTTTCTGTTGAAGCTTTCTTACAATCATGTCTTCTAACAAGTATCTAGCCATGGGATCTGAAACCAAACCACCTGTTCTTATACCTGAAGAATATCAGTAATGGAAAATCCGTATGATCCAGTTCTTGGATAACATAGATGAAAATCTTATGGTTTCTATCCGAGAAGGTCCTATCGAAGTGTATGTCGATGTCGCTGCAACTCCTGGAACAGAGACAACTCTAGAAATTCCAGCTACAAGGGTGAAGAAGAGTTTTTCTTAGTATACATCAGAACAGAAAAACAGACATGCTATAGACAAAAGAGCAATTACGTTGATGACTTTGGCTGTCCCAAATGAAGTTCTTAACAGGATTGATAGTGGATCATCTGCTAAGGAAATGTGGGATGAACTAGAAAGACAGATGTTAGGAACTGTGAGGTCTATTCAAGCAAAGTTAAATCAGAGCATAAATGCCTATGAAAGGTTCAAGGCTAAAGAGTCAGAAAGTTTGACTCAGACGTACAGTAAATTTTGTACTATTCTGAATGATTTGAGAAGAAATTGGCTGAAGAAAACGAAGTCAGAAATAAATTACAAATTTCTGAACAGCCTAAACTCAGAATGGTCATCATTTGCTATAAGTCTGCAAATGAATAAAGATATGTGTGAAGAAGACCTCAATGATCTGTTCTGTGTTCTTAATCAACATGAAGACTCTGTCAAGTTAGTCGTGGAAGAGAAGAAAAATGTTGCTGATCAGTTAGCATTTTTATCAAAGTCCAAAATTATCAAAGCACCCAAGAAGATTGCATATCTATCTGAGATACCAAAGCTGGAGGAACCTGACAAAGAAGAAGGATCAGAGGATGATGAAGATATCAAGATAATGGCTGAGAAACTAGCCTTGTTAACAAATACTTTCAACAAGAGGTATGGGAAGGGTAGATTTCAGGGAAATTACAAGAGAGAACAGGGGAGTTCAGATTATAAGAAGAGAGAAGACAGAGGAGAGAGTAAGTATGAAAAGAAGGAAGAGAGAAGAGAAGAAAATAGAGAAGAGAAGGAAGAAAGAAAAGAAAAGAATCTGTGTTTCAAATGTGGAAAGTCTGGTCACTATGCAAAGGATTGCAAAGTGAAAATTGTGAAGGATTATGAATACTACACCAAAAAGGCTCAGCTAGCCAAGAAAAGAGATGATGAAGTGGCAATGTTAGCTGAACAGTAGTGAAAGTCCAGGATACACTCTTACAATCAAATATGAACAATTAAGATCGTATTCACAGCAACTGGTCATATGATTTATTAACAATCTGTGAATTACAAGATATTACAATGAATTTCTCTCTCAATAGATCTAACAATTTATGTGTAAAGAGTTATCCAAAAGGTTAGTTAAAAGATTCAGTTAGCTACAGTTGCTAACTCCTATATATACTGTAGAGAATAGCTAAAGCTACAGTACATATGAGAAACATACTAATAGAACAATTACACGTGTCCTAATTAGTAACTGAATATAACAGAGAATATCCCAAGATATGAATTCTGAACATACTTCTGAATAAGCGCTTCAGAACATTTGTCTTCATAGTCAGAAGTTCTGAGTCTCCTACTCAGAACTCTGAACCTTCTAGTCAGAATCCAACACTTAGAATCTTTTTGAGATTTCTCACTCAGAACTTCTGAGTCTTCCACTCAGAACTTCTGAGTCTTCTGACCAACTTCCATACTTGTAATCTTTTCATTATTCTCTGATCAGAACTTCTGAGTCTTCTTACTCAGAACTCTGATTCTTTAGATCAGATCTTAACAGTTGTGTTTTTGACAAAACTCTAGATCTAACAATCTCCCCCTTTTTGTCAAACACACTTGTACTTTTCATCATCAAATTCTTAGAGCAGGAACAATCTTCAGAAGGAGCTCTTCTGAATGCTTTGACAACTTTTGCTCAGAATTCTGAATAATCTGAGTTAACAACTTCTGGTCAGTCTTTAATCAGCAGCAGCAACGATTTCCAAATTGATTTCTGTTATATATTTGCTTTTTCTTTGCTCCCCCTTGAAATGACAAATCTTATCTTCATGTGATCAAGTTAAATTTCTGTCTTTTTATGACTTTCTGACTTTCTTCTCCCCTTTTTTTTAATCAATCAATCAGATTTTTCTTCTCCCCCTAAAGTTTTGGAAAGCAAAATCATCTTCAAAATCTTTAGCTTTTCTCCCCCTTGATTTTCAAAACTTTAGCGATGAAGTCTATGCTTTTTCTCCTCCTTAATGAATAACCTTGCTCCCCCTCAAAATAAGAATTATGGAGCAATTTGTTTTCTCCCCCTGAAAGTATGCATATATTTCATTAAAATTATTCATTTCAAATATAGTGCTTTAATGAAACATTTATACAAGGAAAATAAGATTCAATGAACTATACTTGATAACTACTAACATTTGATCATCTGAAAATTTTACAAAAGAAATCCAACTTAATGAAATTTAACAGATTTTTCAATCAAATGAAATCAAATGCATGTGTTTGGATTCAAATACAAGTCATCATTGCATATCAAGTTAAAAATGTTCAGTTTCAATCTCTTTATTAAATCTATTTGGTGTGCTTAGCATGCGAGATATGATTAGCTTCAAGCATATGCAATTCAAAAACATATAAGAATACTTTGCTCTACTCACACTATTTGTCCAAAATCAGGATTTTCACAAATTTACAGGTTTATTGTGACTTTGTATTTTCCCAAAGTTTCAAGAGATGTGTGCTCATTGGCATCTTTTCTTTTGTGCTCATTGACATCTTTTAATTTTTTGCACATTGGCATCTTTTAATCAAAAAGTTTAGTAAGAATAAGATACATCGTTAAACATGACTTTCTATCTGGTTCTATAGCAGGATTTGGGTCAGCATATCCCAGACCAGTTGGTCTTAGGTGCTAGGTGACAAGCACCCCTTGGAACTTAATTTCCCAAACCAGAAAGGCCACATCGATATATCTTAAACCCATCTGTACCAGTAGAACATGGCTTTCTATCTGGTTCTATAGAAGGATTTGGGTCAGCCGATCCTAGACCAGTTGATCTTAGGGACTAGGTGACTAGCACCCCTTAGGACTTAATCTCCCAAACCAGAAAGGCCACAGGTACAAACTTTCAAACTAAATGATTTTATATATATTTATTTCATCTCAATCACTTGGTTCTAAAACGTAGTACTTCCCCCATATATTCGTTTCCATCCATCATTCTGACATTTAGGCTTTTTGAGCATTATATTCTATATAAGTATAGATTTCATAACATTGAGCATTCAGCATAATTTCATTCATGTTTTGCTTACCTTTCGATTTAATTCAGAAGTGAAAGTTGAAACAAATATAGCTCAGATAATACAAAATACTTGTAAAATCACTCTTTGACACACATTTATTCATTGAATAAAAAAAAATTCATATCATTGAATTAAATTTGTTAAGATTCAAACATTCAAAGCAATAGAAATAAACGTAATGCAATGTTACCTTTCATCACTTGTTTCTTGAAACATAACAATATGACAGTTAAGGATATCACCTGAGAAATATGAGTTCTAAACTGATTTGTTTAGAAGTCTTAGTCTCTGAAGTACGGGTCCTGAACTGAATTATTCAGAAGGGTTTTGAACATTATCTTGAAACAATCAGATCAAATTTTGAGTCAATACTTCCTCTGAAATCAAGATAATGCTGCAAAATCAAGAGATTTTGGTAATCATCTACGATGATTCCTCATTAGTTATCAAAAAAAATTCTGAGTAGTAGAGTCCGAATTCTGATTAGAAGAGTCAGAATTCTGAGTAACTTGCTCAAAATTCTAAGTATCAGAGTCAGAATTCTGATTAGTTGAGTCAGAATTCTGAGTAGTAGAGTCAGAACTTCTGAGTAACAGAGTCAGAATTCTGATAAAACTATCCAGAGAAAATGCCTTAGAAAAATGTTTGGATTTTGTGATTTTTGAACATTCTGAACTTCAAATCACCATAACTTGCTCAAAAATCAGAATTTTTCAACCAAAATTTGCACATCATCTGTTTTCAGTCATGTGTCAGTATGATCATTCAGCTTTACACATGAATAACCTGCAAAACAGATTAAGTTGACTTTGGTACCCATATGAACTTGGGTCCAGGTTTGTTAGGTGCAGTAGCATATGCAGATATTCTATAAGAACCATACCAGTGCTGAATAAAATTCTTGTTCACAAAATCATTAGTCCCACAATATGAACAACAAAGTTTCTTTTGTGCAACTCTGACTAATTGATTTACAGAATAAATCACATCAGGTTTAACAAAAGATTTTCTTTGAAATGTATTGTTCTTCTTGACATTTGAATTAGGAACTTTTGATTTTGGCACTTCTTTCTTAGAAGTTGTTCCTTTAACTCTCCATTCCATCTTAACTCTTTTGAAGATGAGATTATCTTTAGGCTTAGAAGAAGTATTCACTTTAGGCACATCCGAATTATTATCTAATTTATCAAACAGAGAATTATAGAAAAGATTCGAAGGATGAATCTGATCCTTTGAGAAATCATTTGATCTTTTTAATTCTTTTAAAGAAATGTTTTTAAAAATTGAACTTGAAGTTGTTTTAAATGAACATTCAGAGTTAGTTGAGTTTACAAGCGGAGTCTGATCAATTGTATCAGGACTTGCTTGTTTTGAAACACCAACTTTAAAAATAATATCTTCAAGTTCTTTCACCTTGTTGATTAAAACATTATTTTCTTTAAAAATCAAATCATATTTCTTTTGAAGATCAGATTTTACCATTTGCTCCTTCATAATATCTGTTGATAAACCAGATAATTTCTTTGTTAGCTTCTTTATCTCATTTTGAAAAATCTTTCGTTCATCTAAAAAATTATCTTTTATGCATTTTTCTTTAAAATCATTTACCTTCTTCTTTTCAGTTTCTTTACTTCCATCTTCTAACTCTTTCTCCAACTCATTGATTTTCACAGAAAACTCATTTAACATTTCAGTTTTCTTTTTCTCAAAACCATTCTTTTCTTTTTGAAAAACATTTTTCTTGCATTCAAACTCTTTTCTTTCTTTTGCAAGAATTTTCTCCAAATCATAAATTTTCATAGATAATTCAACAGACTTTGTTTCAAAACCTTTCCTCTCAGTTTGAAAGTCTCTTCTTTCTTTCTCAAATTTCTCTCTTTCAAGTATAAGAACTTGTTCAAAATCATAGATTTGTTTCAAGAGTTGACAATTTTTCATTTCACATGATTTGATTCTACTTTTAGAATCTGTCAACATCTTTCTTTCAAAATTGATTTTCTCTTTCAAATCAACATTCTCTTTTTCTAACAACTTTGTGTTCTCTTGAGCCTTTTTGAAATCTCTTAGAAGATCGAATTTATCTTTTTGCAAATTTACAACAAGTTTTGCACTTTCCTCAAATTTGGCTTCAAGATTAGCAATCTTGCTTTCAAAATGAACAATCTCAGTTTTTGGTTTAGAAATTGTTTCTTTTGCTTTTACAGGACTTAATTTTTGTAAATTGTCTGAACTGGTTATAGAACTTGCAGGTCTCACAAAAACTTCAACAATCTCAGGCATGATGAAATGACAAATTCAAATATCAACTATGAATTATGATCAAAAATGAGAATCAACACAAATCTAGAACATGCAAGAATTAGTCAAATCTGTCACATGCATTTCATCAAACAGTTAGAGTACATGAATTAATGAAATCTTCTTTTCAATAAAAAAATTTGAATACTAATCAACATGCAGCAGATATAATCACTTTGATCCAGAAACCAATCAAGAATTTCGAAAACATACCTGTGATCTCTGTTTAACTTCGAGAATTAATCAGCATAGAGAGAAAATCTTTGGATGACTTGATTGTAAGATATCGATTCAACAGAAAGACAAATTCAAATTTCTTGAATCAATGATAGAAACAAATTCAAGAATTGTTAGGAATTCAAGAATTGTTAGCAGCAGCGGAATCAATTGTCGAATTTATCAAGAAACTTCAAGAACGCGATCAAACACACTCTTGGACGAATTGTTTGTTGATTGGCTCTGATACCAATTGAAAGTCCAGGATACACTCTTACAATCAAATATGAACAATTAAGATCGTATTCACAGCAACTGGTCATATGATTTATTAACAATCTGTGAATTACAAGATATTACAATGAATTTCTCTCTCAATAGATCTAACAATTTATGCGTAAAGAGTTATCCAAAAGGTTAGTTAAAAGATTCAGTTAGCTACAGTTGCTAACTCCTATATATACTATAGAGAATAGCTAAAGCTACAGTACATATGAGAAACAGACTAATAGAACAATTACACGTGTCCTAATTAGTAACTGAATATAACAGAGAATATCCCAAGATATGAATTCTGAACATACTTCTGAATAAGCGCTTCAGAACATTTGTCTTCATAGTCAGAAGTTCTGAGTCTCCTACTCAGAACTCTGAACCTTCTAGTCAGAATCCAACACTTAGAATCTTTTTGAGATTTCTCACTCAGAACTTCTGAGTCTTCTACTCAGAACTTCTGAGTCTTCTGACCAACTTCCATACTTGTAATCTTTTCATTATTCTCTGATCAGAACTTCTGAGTCTTCTTACTCAGAACTCTGATTCTTTAGATCAGATCTTAACAGTTGTGTTTTTGACAAAACTCTAGATCTAACAAGGAGAATTGGCTGTACTACACTTCAGATGAAGATGATCATATCAAATTTCCACAGATGCAGAGTTACATGGCCAAAATGAAGAATGAGGATGATTCTGACTATGAGGATGTTGATTCTGAGTCATCTACTGAGGTACATTCTGCACTTGAAATAGACTTAATGACACAGATTGGTGACATGAAAACTGAATTTGTTAATCTTAGAAAACAGATAAAAGGTGAAAGAAGTCTGGCTAACAAATTCAGAATTGAAAAAGAAGTAATAAGAGAACAATATGAGGAATCTGAGGCTGAGAAACAGAAAGTTAAAAATGAAAATTCTGAATTGTTAAAAAGGCTTTCTGAACTTAAAATTGAATTTTCAAAGATTAAGGATGAAAAGGGTGATTTACAAATAAAATTTGATATGCTATTTGAGGAAAGAAAGAATTTATACGTCAAAATCAAAGAATTAGAAGATCTAAATTTGAAAAGAGGTCAGACTCAGCAAACGTTAAATCTTCTAACAAGTAATGTTAAAGATACAAGATTTTACAATCCAAAGAAAGGATTGGGATTGGAAGAAAATGTTGTTTTAAGAAGAGCTCCAGTCAACTTGTATGATTTTGAAAATCTTCAAGTTCCTAAGCCAAAAATCCCAGAAATTGTTAAAGTTTTTATCAGACCTGCAAGTTCTATAACAAGTTCTGACAATTTGCAGAAACCAAGCTCTAAAAAGACAGAGATAGTTTCTGATTCAAAAATAGAAAAGTCAGTTGTTTCAGAAGATAAGGTTAAGAAAGAAATTCCTAAACCAACAGATGAGAAACCAAAATACAATGACATTAAATTCAAGTATGATTCTTTAAATGTCAGTTACAAAAATAAACAACCAAGTTTTTCACATCATGACATTGAGAGCATATTTGATACAAGTAAGGTTTCTGAAACAGTTAATCAGAAGTCTGAAGCTTCTAGTCAGAACTCTGATTCTTGGAGTCAGAATTCTGAGTCTGAAGGTCAGACATCTGAGTCTGTTAATCAGAATTCTGATTCAGGTAGTCAGAAAAAGTCTGAGTCAACTAAATTTTCTGAAACAAAGTCAGATGACTTTTCAGAGCTTGAAAAGAGGTTTAATCTTGTAAGTCAAGAACTTGAGGACTTGAGGAAATCTTTTGATGAACTTGAAAATGATTACTGTGATGTGGATGTTAAACTTGATGAAGCTTTAAAAGAAAAGAACATCTTTATTCAGAAAATAACAGAGCTTGAGAAACTGAAGACTGAGTATGATCTTTTTAAAATTAATGCTCTAAAAGATAATGATAAATTCTTTAATGAATCAAGTACATATGAAAAAGGTGAATCATCTACTTCTTCTTCTAACAAAAAGGGATTGAATTTTTCAGAAAAAGAGGAAAGCAAAAGGAAAGATGGTGTGAAAAGAGTTTCTGAGATGAATGGATTGGTTCCTGCAACTGTACCAAAGGCACAAAGTTATTGTGATAAATGTACTTGTACTTTGAAAACCAGCAATAAAAATGAAAAGGCTTATGGTACAGATCTGTTGTTACTTGCAAAGAAAAATCTTATTTGTGTTCAATGTGAAAGTGATTCATTCCAATATTCTCAGAAATGTCCAATCACAATAACCTCTGTTTCCTATATAAGAAATGACATTTAGAATACAGAAAAGAAAAATGTTTCTTTTCCTCAAACTCAGAGAAGAGAAATAATAAAATAAGTGAAGCCTCAAATTAAAATCACAGGAAAGAATGAAAAAAGGTTTAATGTGAAAGAAAAGAAAGTTGAAACTTCTTCAACATCTAAATTTAAAACTTTCAAGAAGAAATTGAACAATTTTGTGAACAGAAAATGTTCTGACTTCATAAAAGTTCAAGGAAAGTGGTGTTTGAAGAAAGACTTTGAATGGAAAGTCAAAGGTACTTTTGTTAAATCAGATAAAAAGGCTAACAAAGAAGGACCCATTCCAAAATGGGTACCTAAATCTAACTGATTGTTGTTGCAGGGCTGTCATGTGTGGTTTTTAGATTCAGGAGCTTCAAGACACATGACAGGTCAGAAGTCTTTTCTATCAAATTTCACAGAAAAGGCTGGAGGAGCAGTAAACTTTGGAAATAACAGCAAAGGTCAAGTTAAAGGTTATGGGGATTTAACAAAAGGAGATCTGACAATTCAAAAAGTTTTCTATGTTGAAGGATTACAACATAATCTTTTCAGCATAAGTCAGTTTTTAGACAGTCTTTGTCAAATCAAGTTCAAAATAACAGGTTGCATGATTTTAACTGAGAATGATCTTAAAGTCTTCTGGGCCAAAAGACACATGGACTTATTTGTGGTTAGTTTTTCAAAAATACAATCATTAAATCCTGTTTGTCTTTTATCAAACTCAATTGCAAATGAATGCTGGCTGTGGCACAGAAGATGTTCTCATTTAAACTTCAAAGATCTGAATAATCTTGTTACAAAACATCTGGTTAAAGGACTACCAAAGATTAAATTTGAAAAGGAATCATTATGCTCAGCTTGTGAAATGGGCAAGATGAAAAAGAGTTCTCACAAATTAAAAATGGACTCATCTTGCAAAGCACCATTGGAAATGATTCATACTGATCTTTGTGTGCCTATTTCAGTTCAGTCTATGGGAGGAAAGAAGTATATGCTTGTAATTGTTGATGAATATTCCAGATACACATGGGTTGAATTCCTAAGAGCTAAGTCAGAAGTTGCTACTACATTGATAAACTTTATCAAAAGGATTCAAGTTCTCTTACAACTTCCAGTCCAGAAAATCAGAAGTGATAATGGAACAGAGTTCAGAAATGAGACTCTTCAGAATTTTTTAGAAAGTTCTGGGATTTCTCACAATTTCTCTACAGTCAAAACTCCTCAACAAAATGGTGTTGTTGAAAGGAAAAACAGGACTCTAGTTGAAGCTGCAAGAACCATGTTGGCTTATTCAAATCTTCCAACTTTCTTATGGGCTGAAGCAATTGCAACTGCCTGTTTTACACAGAACATAACTTTAATCAATAAAAGATTAAATAAGACTGCTTATGAACTGATAAATAAAAGAAACCCATTAATCAAATTCTTTCATGTTTTTGGTTGCAGATGCTATGTTCTTAAAGACAGAGAAAATCTTGGTAAGTTTGATAAAAAAGCAGATGAAGGATACTTTGTTGGTTATTCATTAACTTCCAAAGCATTCAGAATTTACAATAGAAGAACCAAGAGGATGATGGAAAGCATCAATGTAACATTTGATGAAGCCAGAATGAAGACTTCTGAACAAGACAGTTCAGAACTCATGCAGAACAGGACAAAAATGACTTCTGATACAAACTCTAATCCTATTTGTTCAGAACTCAATTCACTGTTTAAGGATGCTTTTCTTGAACTGACTTTTGATTCTTATGCAGAATTTGAAAACCCAAAGATGATCAATGAGATGAAAAGAACTTCAGAAGTGGTTCAAACAACTGTAATTTCTGATAAAGGTCCATCTGAGGAGTGTCCAACTCTGATAAACACAAGTGATGAAAATTCAGACCCTGATACTCAGAATTCTGAACCTTGTATTCAGACTTCTGAACCTCGTATTCAGAACTCTGAACAAGTCACTCAGAACTCTGACTTCATTGTTCAGAATTTAAACTCAAATTTATCAGAACAAGGGGACAGTTCAGAATTACAAGCTATCATTGATGAGAATGATACAAACAACAATTATTCAGAGATTGATGTGCTTCCTAGTACAAACAAATGGACTAAAGATCATCCCATTCATCAAGTGATTACTGATCTATCAGCAGGAGTAAAAACCAGATCAGCTACTGCAAATGAAGCAATGTTTGCAGGTTTCCTAAGTGTTATTGAACCTAAGAAAGCTAATGAAGCCTTAGAGGATCCAGATTGGATTTCAGCAATGCAAGAGGAATTGCTTCAATTTGAAAGGAACAAAGTCTGGAGACTCATTCCAAGGCCTGAAGGTAAATCTATCATTGGAACTAAATGGGTATTCAGAAATAAAAAGGATGAGTCAGGTGTTGTCATCAGAAACAAGGCAAGATTGGTTGCTAAGGGATATTGTCAACAGGAAGGAATTGACTATGATGAGACATTTGCACCAGTGGCAAGAATAGAGGCCATCAGGATATTTTTGGCCTATGCTGCACACAAGAATTTCAAAGTATATCAGATGGATGTCAAATCGGCATTTCTGAATGGTATACTTAATGAAGAGGTGTGTGTACATCAACCTGAAGGCTTTGTTGATTCAGAATTTCCTGACCATGTCTATATTTTAGATAAAGCTTTATATGGTCTAAAACAAGCACCAAGAGCCTGGTATGACACTCTTACTCAACACTTGTTAGGTTCAGGCTACAAGAAAGGTAAGATTGACACAACTTTGTTTTTAAAGAAACAAGGTGAGGATTTGATTCTTGTTCAAATTTATGTTGATGACATAATATTTGGCTCTACCAGTGCAAAAATGTGTGATGATTTTTCTAAAATCATGAAATCTGAATTTGAAATGAGCATGATGGGTGAACTTAATTTTTTCCTTGGACTTCAAGTCAAACAATTACCAAATGGAATTTTTATAAATCAAGGAAAATATGTAAGGGACATCCTGAAAAAGTTCAAAATGTCTGATTGTGCTTCTATGAGAACTCCTATGGCAACAAACATAAAGTTAGATGCTGATCTCAAAGGAGTTTCAGTAGATAACAAACTTTATAGAGGCATGATTGGATCATTACTATATCTGACTGCAAGTAGACCAGACATCATGTTTTCTACCTGTTTTTGTGCAAGATTTCAATCCAATCCCAAAGAATCACATATGTTGGCTATCAAAAGGATTCTCAGATATCTCAAAGGAACACCTGATCTTGGTTTATGGTATCCAAAGGAAACTGACTTTAAACTAACAGCTTTCACTGATGCTGATCATGCAGGAAGTAGAATGGACAGAAAGAGTACATCTGGTGCTTGTCACTTTCTAGGGGATAAAATAGTGAGTTGGGCATCAAAGAAGCAGAATTATGTGTCCACATCAACTGCTGAGGCAGAGTATGTTGCTGCTGCTGCTTCATGTTCTCAAACCTTGTGGATGAGAACACAACTCATAGATTATGGGTATCAGCTAAACAAAATTCCTATCTACTGTGATTCAGAAAGTGCAATAGCCATTACTCAGAACCCTGTTCAACATTCAAAGACTAAACACATAGATGTGAGGTATCATTTTATAAAAGACTATGTGGAAAAGGGAACAATAGAGATGCACTTTGTGCATACAAAGTATCAATTGGCTGACTTGTTCACAAAGCCTCTTGATCACAAAAGGTTCTCATTTCTCATATGTAAAATAGGAATGCTTAATCTGACTAATTGATCTTACTTGTTATTTGATTTTCAGAAATGTTAAATCCTGCTAAGTAAGATTTTCTGAGTAGTGTACTCAGAACTCTGAGTCTTATAATCAGAATTCTGACTCTTGAGTTCAGACTTCTGAGTCTTGGGTTCAGCTCTTTTCAGTCAATACTTCAGAAATCCAACTTTCAAGATTTCATTTCTGAGAATTACAAGTACTTCAATTTTTGTGGATTATTTCCATTCTATTATTTTTTCTATCTCATCTTTATGTCTAATATATGGTCAAGTACATGCTAAAGTCAAGGGGGAGCATTAACATCTTTTGGAAATCATTTCATGATGATTAAAAGGTTTGTTTTCATTTCTTATCTCTGATCATTCTAAGAAGAACAAGTTTTTAATGATAAATTTTTTTTCACACTTGTTCAAACTTTATCTGAATCTCAAAATTTTCTTATTCAGATATAAGATTTTAAATGAGTTTCACAAATCATCACTATTTGAACAGAATTCTGATGATAAAATGATTTTCTATCTGTTCAAATCTCTTCTGAATAATTAAAGTTTTTTACATTTGTCAGAAGTTGATTTTAAATAGTTTGGTTACAAGGCAAATTCTTCTGAATCATGGATTCAGAACTCTGAGTAGAATAATCAGATCTCTGATAAAGGAACGACAATCATCTGAGCGTGTTATTCAGATCTTTGACTTGTGTCAATATTCTATCCAATAACACGTGTCAGCTTCATATTTGGTTGATTATGCCACACATTTCATTTCAATCCTCTGTGGAATTTCAAATGTGTTGACTCCGTTATAACTTTGACCTCGTTTTTCCGTCAAACCTTTCAACTTCGCGGATTTTAAATAGGTCTTAAAATCCCACTTTCAAATTCTTTCAAATTTCAGAGCGAAAAGTGAGATACGAATCAATCCAGAGTTCTTTGAGTTTGTTTTTTTTTTCTTAAATCATGTCTGAATTTCGAAGAAGTAGTCATATATCTCTGCATAGTACTAAGTCTTTAATGGAGGAATCT
This sequence comes from Saussurea involucrata, assembly GCA_033807775.1. Taxonomy (NCBI): domain Eukaryota; kingdom Viridiplantae; phylum Streptophyta; class Magnoliopsida; order Asterales; family Asteraceae; genus Saussurea; species Saussurea involucrata. The sequence goes on along the minus strand of CM066320.1, from coordinate 199,158,158 downwards.
GATTCGGACAATGATGAAGTTCAAAATAGACCTATTGAAGAAGAAGCAGTAGGAAACGATGAAATAAATGCAGGAGATGAAGAAATGGCTGAATCTGAGGGGAATGCAGATGAGGGAAATATGAATGTCGAACATGAACAGAGTGCTGCAGGGTCAATGATGTCAAGAAGACCAAATTTAGTGGAAAGAATTGTTCCTGAAAGAGAATGGTTGAAGTTGTCAGAAAATAATTGTGTGTTATTGTTTGAGGAAAGTAGATTTAAGCCTGAACACAGGATCATAATGGAGTTATTCAAATATCATCCCTACAGGAAATAGTTTACAAGACACAAATCTGTCCCTGTTCAGTATATTCAACAATGGTGGAAATCTCTTAGGTTAGAAGAGAATAAATTTGTATCTGAAATTGGAGGAGTAACAATCACTTTATCAATCCCTGCACTGAGGGAAATGTTCAATTTACCAGAAAAAGATGATGTACAACAAAGGACAGACTTTGAAGACTCACCTTTAACAGAAGAATTGATTGCAGAGTTTATGAGGTTAGGATACAATGAGGGGTTAAGGACTCTTAGTGGTTTCAGAAGGAACAAATTACCACCAATTTGGGCATGTTTCTTTCATGTAATTAATAAATGTTTGTCAGGGAAGAATAGTTCTGCGGATCAGGGTTCAAAACAGATTCTTCAAAATTTTCAAGGTTTAGTGAAGAATAGGCATTATGACTATACTGCTATACTTTGGGAAGACATGAAGAATACATTTGAGAAAAATCAGAAGGCTATTCAGAGGAAAACAAAGGATACACCCCTGTCATATATACCTTACATAAGGTATTGGCAACTTGTGATTTGGTATGCAATGCAAGAAAACAGAACCATTCCAAGAATATCAGATGAGCAGCATGGTCCCATTTTCTATTTGGGTAAGATGTCTTCTGTTACTAATATTCAAAATTATCCTAATCACAAACTCTTGCCAAGATCACTTAGGAATTACATTCCAAGGGAGAGTGAGATTTTAAAATCTTATTGCACCTCTATGGGAATTGAAGAACCTCAAATCCCTACCCATGAGGACCAACCTGAGAAGAGAGGTGAGGGGTCTAGTCATGTTAGAGAGGGGGGTGATGTTCAAATGGGTGAACATTCTGAGAGAAATGAGGGGCAAAATTCTGAGAGCTCGGTTAGAATATGTGAGGAAAAACAGAATGAGGGTGGTGAGGATGAGAGAATGTCACCAGAGGTTCAAACAGAAAGAGATGCCTCTGTATTAGCTAATCTTAACCAGGTAACCACATCTGCTATTGAGACACAACTCTTGGTGTCCAATATTGAAAAAATCACCATGGACCTAGTGGTGGATCTTGAACAACCCATCTATACCCACTCAGAAGCAGTTCAACCTGCTACTGTTTCACATAAATCAGGGGAACCATCCCAAACTCATTTGGAAGGAGGTGATAAATCCCAACCTATTTTTCATCACTTTGAGTCTGGATATCACAGTCCTATCCATATTGAGCCTGAAATTCCTTCTAACACTTGCAGAAATCAGGAATTTCGTATTCCTGACAAAACATTCATAGAAACTCCTAATTTTGGATGTCAAGGATTGGATGGAAGTCCTGGTGAGGTGAACATTACAAAAGCTTCATTAAAATGTGCATCTGTTGTACAAGATGACTTAGTGTTATCTACAGGCCATGAGTCCTCTGGACACATGAAAACTGGACCATCTGTTGGTTCAGGTTCACAGTTAGATTCTTCTGAATTTGTAAAGATTCAAAATCAAAACAAGGTGATGGGGGAAAAAGAAAAAAAATTGGAGGAAAAGGTGGATGGACTGAATGGTGAGGTAAAGGAGTTGAAAACTATGTTGGAGGGGAAGATGAAATCTGTTGAGACTAAGATAGATGATGTGAAGATATCTTTGGAATCTCATAAAAAGGAGATCAAGGATATTATTTCTGAGTTTCAGAAGGATCTGAAGAAACAAATGAAGAGTATGCAAGACTCTATATTTCAAGTAATAAGTACTTCTTTGGCTACAACTTCAAAACCATTTGCAATTATTCCACTTGCAGAAGCTGAACCTGAGGTTAGTAATGTTCAGAACTCTAAAAGGAAGTTTGATGATGATGATTCTCATGATCATCAAAAGGGGGAGAAAAGGAAAAAGATGAGTTCTGATAATGATATCTGTGTAGAAGATTTTGAAATGGCAGATATGCAGTTGGTTCAGACAGAGGCAAATATTCAGAAAGTGGATACTCAGATTGTTCAGATTACAAGCTCAGATACAGAGGAAATGGAGATGGAATGTATGGATGGTAATGATTCTGATAAAACAGAGGAATTGAACTTAGATGCAGAAATGGAAGTTAATTCTGATGAAACTGAAGCCATTGAGGAACCTGTGTTGGGGTCAGAGGAAATAGATGAACGATTAGTGGTTGTGAACACTTGTACAGATATTGTCCCATATGTCAGAGTTGGCTTGTTGAATTCTGAACTGGAAGAAGGGAGATTGAATGAGATTTTGATCAGAAGGATGCACAGTGAGTTAGTCAGAGCACTCAATGTTCAGAAAATTCAAAGGGTTGTGAAGGTGGTAAGACCTATTGATCTGATGGGAGAAGAATATAGTACTGTTGGCTATTCTCAGAAATTTCAAGAGTATTTTCATTTCAACTATGTGGATGACATTGCTGATGTTGAAGAAGAATATGAAAAAGTTAAAGAATACTTCATGCCTTCAGAATATCTATTCAGAAAGCCAATTAAGATCCCTAAGATTGACTTGCCAATGTTAGAAGAGCCTGTATGTGACTTTGTTCTGGAAATGAGTGATGTACCTCTTACTAGACAATTTCATGATGACATTTTTCCAGAGGAAACATATGAGAATCTTTATCACACAGAGGAAGACTATGAAGTTGTGGAAAACAATGTTGATGGTTTCATGGATGGGAGATCTTAGATGATTTATGCAGAAGCCTCAAACAGATTCAGAATTCCTGATTCAAGATTGCACGTTCAGAAAAAGATTGAAAAAGTACTGATGTTTCAAATAGAAGAGTTTGATGGTCTGAAATATGTAAGATTGGAAGTTTTGAAAGAAAGAAATGTAAAAGTGGTCATGTCTAGCTTTGATTTCCACAGATTGATACTTGATGATCAAATCTTCCTAGTAAAATTCTTTGCCAGTACTGAAAAGGCCTGGATAGAGATTGAATGCAGAAGACTTCTGGGCATCTATGTCAGGAACATGTACTTGTATGATTTTCAACTGGCCATTGAAGGAAGAAAAGAGAAATGCAACTTAAGCTGTCCAGTGATGGTTCCAGGGATTGGTGTAAATAAGCCAGGATTTATAAATGAAGGAATGGAATCAGAAGGATTTGCATATACAGTTCATGAAAGACTTAAACTATTCAGATTAAAGGATTTGGTGAAATATAGTAATGCAACTTTGAGTTGGTTACTAAATGAAATGAAATGGTATTCTGGTAATGAAAGAGAAAATCTTAAGAGAAGATGTGTGAAGTCTGTGAAAAGAAGATTGAGTCTCAGAAATAAGATCAGAAACTGTGGTGAATGGTTATTATCAGAAGTTAATCCTAAAAGAATGTTGCATAGTGATTTTGTGTTTCCAGCAGAATATGAGGTGAATGAGGTCTTTTCAGAAGAAATTGAAGAAGAAATTCAAAAGACAACTTCTCAGAGTGCTCAAATGACAAGTATTGATCAACCTGAACAGTCAGAACCAAAAGAAGATGAAAGATCTGTAGATGTGAATGGGTATTTTCTGGAGTTTGATCTGCCAAACTTCTTTAATCCAAGTGAAGTAAACTTTCTAAGTGTATATCATGACAAACCAAAAGAGACTCAGATCTGGTTGGCTGAGAAATCAAGATGTCTTGGAAAACCAAAGAAAGATGTGTATTCAGATTTTCTAATCACTGGGATCAGAGAACTAAAGATCAAGCAGTTCAGAAAGCAAGAATACCTATCCTTTGAAGTATTGAGAGAAGATGGAAAGGTGTACTATTTTACTGATGCAGACTTTGAAAAGCTATCAGTAATGGATTTCTACAGACTACACAGTATGTTGTGCTTCAAAGAATCAAGCAAAGATAAGAATGAAAGGAAGGCAAGGAGTGTAGTGATTGAAGCTATGTTTTACATCCTAAGATGGTATTGTTATACAGATTTTCAAATAGCTCTGTATTTACAAAGGCCACGTGTCTATCTTTCAAGACCCATCACAGATCATGATCAGAAGCAAGTATTAAGAATTGGAAGTGTGTCCAGACATCCAGAATTGGGAGTCTTTTTGAAAAACAAGAGTGAAAATATATTTTTCAGAGCAAAGGAGACTGCAAAATACTGCTCTGGAACTTTGAGATTCATCAAGCACAATTTGGAGAAAAAGATGTTGAAAACAAAGCAATCCAACATAACTCATGAAGTGATGACTCAGCAGGTTGAAACTATTCAGGAAATTATTGATAGAATTGACAAGAGACTTACTCAGAGGAATGTGCCATTACAGAAAATTGTTCCTGCATTGAAAGAGCTTGATGATACAAAGTACACGTTTATTTGACAAAAAGGGGGAGATTGTTAGATCTGGGTTTTGTCAATAAACCAAGTGTTAAAGATCTGATGAGAAGGTTCAGATGTTCTGATATGAAGGGTCAGAGTTCTGAGTAACAAGACTCAGAAGTATTACACGGAAAGTTACTAAAGAGAAGTCAGAAGTTCTGATATGCCTAATCAGATGAATGTTCAGAAGTTCTGAACAACCTGTTCAGAACTTATAACTAGATACTTTACTTTGTATTTAGTTAACTAATTAGGACACGTGTATTGTTCCTATTAGTCTTTCTTATATGTATTGTAGCTTTAGTATTTCCGTTTCAGTATATATAGTGGTTAGCACTGTTACGCTAACTAACTTTTCCCGCATATTCTTGTATTCATATTTTGTAATCTTTGAGATACGCTCTCTCTAAGATCTGTAAATCTGTTCTTCATTGAATACAACTGTTCTTGATCAAATTACTTCTCAATTACTATTCTATTCATTGTTATATTGATTGTAAGATTGTATCCTGGACTTACAGTCTGGCTCATTGACCCGTTCGCGTGCTGAGCTGCTTCATCTAGGTGCCCAAGTGCCAGCCTTCCCCAAAACTCTGGGCTAACAACTGTCCACTCGGAATTTGCAGACCGCGAAGAGAGCATCATTCTAACCCATGCCTCCATATGCTATAAATAAACCATTCAATGATTAGTTGTAGTCACGTGTCATTAGCAAGCAAATTGTCAAGGGAAACAATGTACTAACATGGTCCTCAAGCCATCCATCGTTTACGTGGCCCAATATTTGGCCCCAAAACCGTGGTTCTATCTCAATATGAGGCAAATAAGGAAGCCTCATAGTGGCCGGCAACAGGTTCTGGAGGTAGAGGTCCTCAACTAAACGTCCTCGTATCCCAGTCGGACGGGCCATGACGGGGGTAGTATCAGGGCACTGTGTATAAGGAGACGTGCACCATCTCGAAACATTACGCTGACGTGCCCCCTACCAAGGGGCTCCTCCATCTGATATGGAGAACCATAAACGACATAATTGGTAGCCAAAGGAGGTCTCACAGATCCTATTGGACGAAATGGCGAATCCTGGCCCTGCTTAATTAAATTGTTATAAACTCACAAGAATGCCAAACGAGTCATATATATATATATAGAAGATGTAACAAAAAAGTATATTACCGGGGTGACCACCCCCTGAGGAGATGGGCTAAACAATCCATGGGGAGAGTACATATTCAACCAAGGAGACAAAGAAGAAGAAGAAGGGCGTGGTTGTGATGCCGACTGCATGTGTGATGCCGCCTGCATGTGTGATGCCGCCTGCATTTGTGATGGTGCATACATCGGTGATGGTTCATGCATCTGTGATGGCTCGTGTGTATAAGTACCAAAACGCGCCGCCTCAAGGTCCTGAACACGCACATCAAGCCCAGTATAAGCCTGATGCATCTGACGCTGGTGTTCCCAATACACTGAATAAGGGTCATCGGCCGGAATGTCCCAAGAGGGAATATTAGAGAAACTGAAGGGTGGTGGGACCGGTCGAGATCCGTCATGTCTCGTGCGGCGCTCGTCGTGATGGCGCTCCCGATCGTGATGGCGCTCGCCGTCGTCATGATGGCGCTCGTCGTCGTCGTCATCGTCATTGTCATCGTCATCGCCGTCGTCAGGGTTACCACCTCCTTCACCACGGAAGAACCTCTGGCTGGACGTATACCACGCAAATTGCTGCTCCTCAAGTGTGGCGGCAAGAGTCAGGCGTGGGTGTTCATCCTCCTAATATATGCAACAGATGACACACTATTAGAATTTAAAGGGTTATCTTCAGAGAAACCTCCAAGTTTGTAAAAATTCTTACCCGCGCCGTCAGTAACAAAATCTTATTAATTTGAGAAGTATATAATACTTTTTGTTTCCTACCCCAACGAATTATCCTAGGAAACCGGTCTCTCTGCAAGAAAGAGTTACTCGACCGAGGAAAGGTCTCCATAATCCATATCTGTGGAAAAAGTAATGTTACACATACAAATTCATTATCAATTTTATAAATATTTAATATTGTGGTAACTAACCTTGAACGGTTGGATAAACCCCGTTAACGTCAGCTTCCGCCTCGGCTCACGTCGACGTCCAATAAAACCTTTCATCTGCCTATATGTTGCCTCCCAGATGAAACTTCCCCAAGGATATCGGTTCCACGCCCCAATATTCTCTATCAACGTAAGGACGGTGGCCGAAATAGGCAAATGATGTTGTCGGCCAAGGAAGAACTCCTCTACCATGATCATCAAACATACTCGGACAACATCCATGTCCGATTGACGGTCTCGACCAACGATGAGACTGAAAGTTTCAAACACCTCCTTGAGGCGGCCAATAGTCAATTTTCCATCCGGAAACATTCTTTGAATGAATGCCCCACGCGTGGGTGGAAGAACGCGCGGAATCGGACCAAAAATGAGTCCCGACATAAGACAGAACTCCTCAGGGCCATATTTGAGTGTGTACCCGTGCCAACCGTAATACAACGAGTCCGACGGCTCACCATCAGGGGGATACCTCTTTCTTTAAAACGGTCAAAACAAGAGCAGGGTCGTTATTAAAGTCCTCACATTCCACCAAGTCACCAAAACAAGTGGCGCGGAATAGATCAAGCCTATGCTCGGTTAACTTCTCCCGAATTTCTCTCAACCGTAAAAGCTTTGACTTAATCGTCAAAGACTCATTAGTTTCCCCCAAACTGTCACTATGGTCCTGCGTATATAAATATTAAAGTTTAGGGGGCTAAAGTGACAATTTTCAAAGTTTAGGGACCAAAACCGTCACTTTTCAAACTATAGGGACCATGGCTATAAATTTCCAGAATCGCAGATTATTCTAATTGCATGGGACTGATAACTTAGAAAGTTTGGGAAAAATCCGAATTTAGGGGGCTAAAGTGACAATTTTCAAAGTTTAGGGACCAAAACCGTCATTTTTCAAACTATAGGGACCATGGCTGTAAATTTCCAGAATCACAGATTATTCTAATTGCCTGGGACTGATAACTTAGAAAGTTTGGGAAAATCCAAGTTTAAGGGGGCTAAAGTGACAATTATCAAAGTTTAGGGACCAAAACCGTCATTTTTCAAACTATAGGGACCATGGCTGTAAATTTACAGAATCGCAGATTATTCTAATTGCATGGGACTGATAACTTAGAAAGTTTGGGAAAAATCCAAGTTTAGGGGGCTAAAGTGACAATTTTCAAAGTTTAGGGATCAAAACCGTCATTTTTCAAACTATAGGGACCATGGCTGTAAATTTCCAGATTAATATAATTATATATTTAAATTAATGTATAAATTTGACATTGTTCTATACAATTTTTACATCATATAAATTGAATGGACTTTTTAATAACAATTTGTATTTTTTATTATAGATACTTTTAACTTTACCTTTTTATAAGTGTTCAATGTTCAATGTTGTATAATTTATTTCAAGTATAATTTATGGGGAAAAAATCTTGAGTTACAAATATTCCAACAATGAACAAATATGAACAAATGTGATTGCAACTTTACAACTTCAAAAGAACAAACTTTATGTAAACATTAAACATCATTATCCTCATAGAATACATACATTATATACATACAATACAATACATAAACTTAAATATAAAATTATAAGTTCAACGAAAGATGAGGACCACAAAAATACTTACTTCGTTCGACATTGACTTCACGTGAACAGATTTGTCTTCAAACTGGCTGAAATCTAAAAAACGTGGCTGAATGGTTAAAAAACTTCAAATTGCGGTAGAGATCTTGGTGGGGAGGAGGGGGGACCGACTGTGGGGTAAGGAGAGTAAAATATTAGGGTTCACGTGCTTATAAGAAAGAAACGCATTGGGCCTCCCGGGCTGCACTTGCGGTGCCGACCCTAAAACATGACAAACTTATTTTTTCGTCTTTTAGCGGTATATTGCGGTCCACACTCGGGTCGGGTCGGGTCAAGTGCGGACCCGTGGCTATTTTTGCAAAACGGCAGAGAGAATGGCTATTAAATCACTTTCTTAATCTGGTTTGGCTATATGTGTCAATTTCCCCTTTTTATCGTCAAAAGACAATTCTATTATTTTAATAAATTGGTTACTAATCCGTGCACGATGCGATGTGAAGTATGTTGGAATCGAAAAAATAATTGACAAAAATATGTATCCGCTAACGAAATATCTCGAAATCAAAATGGCAACCATGTTTCATGTTAAATTTGCATTATTCGTCTCTATCGATATTTAGTCTATGAAGACATGGTGCTTGAGTCGCTTGGTGCACATATATGTGTATCATGCATTGAATCTAAAGTACTTTGGTGCATGAGCGGACCTACACTAGTGCATCCGATGGCACGTGGCACCGTATTATTTTTCCGTCGAAGGGTAAAAAAATTCAGGTTTGTGAAAGGTGCAACCGTATTGATTTGTTGTCTGTCACCATATATATTTTGAAACTACAATAAAAACATAAGTTTTTCTTGGTAGACTTGGTTAGCAAGGCTTTTTGTCCACTTTATAGTTCAAACCCCGGGGTCGAGTCCCGTAAGAGTCATTTTTCTTATTTTTAGCTTTTAATTTCAGATTTTTATGTTTCTAAAAAAATTACAATAACAAGACTTGATCATGAGACCTTACATTTAAGAAGCATGAAACTAACCACTAGACCACTATTGATCTTATGAAAACATCTCTATATATATTTCTTATAGTCAAATGGTGCCCTTGTTTGAAAAAAATTGTAGGTCCACCCCTGCTTTGGTGTGCATTTTCATCTATTATGTGTACATCATTCAAAAGATACTCTATAAATGTCATTAATAGTTCTAGTGTTTAATAAAAGAAAATTGTGTGATTGGAGAATTGGAGACCTTTCATTAAAAATAAATCAATCATATTTGATTTTTTTCCCATACTGATGTTAGTTGTATACTTTTACAATGTAACTGGTTAAACTTTTTGAACAAATGTAATTAAAAAAAATACCTGGTATCGATACGTATAGATTTGTAAACCTGATTTTTTTTTGCAATAACCGCTACAAATATTTATCGATATACTATAGATATATATAGTACGATTGGTACGTATTTATTCTATTTTATAATACTACTAAATCAAAAAATATTAAAAAATAAGCTTATTTTAATGATCTACGATTAATATTCTCAATGGATCTATGATTAGTATTAAAATTGGTATGTAATTTAATTGATCTATATGATTATTATTTTTAATATACTAAAAGTGAAAAAATAAAACGTAACTATATAAATAAATTAATTCGTAGATATTTATGGTATGGTTAAATTAAAAAATATTTAATATTGGGCTTGTTTTGAAGATATTGGCGAGACGATTATAAGGATATAACTTGTTAAAAAGAAACATATTTTTTCATTGTATTTTTGTTCATATAGGATTCTTTGTGATAACACACTACAAGAGAAATTACCTTCAGGGAAGGTTTTATTTTGTATTTAAAAGCCTTCAAAGCTTCTCTAAAGCCTTTAGAGAAGCTTTTCATTTCCGTCAAAAAGCTTCTCTATGTAACTGTAGGTAAAGGTTTTAGATACACTTTTAAAGCTTCTCTAAATATGTTGCCTTTAGAGACGCTTTTCTAGGGCGTTAGATACACTTTCAAAGCTTCGCTAAAGGTTAGTCAAATTTTCTCAAAAAGCTTCTCTAAAAGTCATTATTAGTGACGCTTTTTAAGCTTTTAAGACAGGTTGGAAGAGCAACTAAAAACACACTTTCAGAGAAGGAAATGGAAAAGCTTCTCTAAAGATGTTGCCTTTAGTAACATTTTTTGAAAACCTTCTCTAAAAGTATCATTTAGTTACGCTAACACGACCTTCTCTAAACATGCTATTTAGATACATAAACTCTAAATCTTCTCTAAAAGTCATCTTTAGTTACACTTTTAAAAATCCAATTCCTTCTCTGAAGAGTATATTTTCTATTTATTTTCGTCCCTATTTCAGGTGCATATTCATATATAATTATATATATATATATATATATATATATATATATATATATATATTATAATATAACAAATAAATAATATTAAATTGATAAGAACAAATTCTTGAAAATCCCAAAACGATAATTTTTATTAAAAGAAACCAAACGTTCAATCAATTCGCATCCATCCAAATTTATAAAAAGCAAACGAAATCATAGTGCAATATTTAACGATCTCGGGTCTCGGAACCATTGTCTTGAACGTCTACTGAAGTTGAAAAACTAGGAAGCGGTTGACCAGATATAAACTTCCTCACCAATAGACGTAGGTCGGCCATGTCACCCTTCATCTCGGCGAGCTCGGATTTGGTTGAAGCAAGCTCGGATTTGGTTGAAGCAAGCTCGGACTCCGTCGAGGCAAGTCTTGCAGACATCTCGGCGTGGCTCAATCGACCAGTGGCACTATGTCGTGAACTCGTAGTGTCACTCCTAGTGCTCGGGACCCTAGACCATCCCCGAATATATGCAGGTCTTTTACCTAAGACTTGTTGCATAATCTCTAGATCATCCGGCGGGTTTTCAGTTGATTCGGTATGCCGCTTCATCTCTACCATACTCTCCTATGGACACGAAAAAATATATATATACATAGTGATTTATAAAACGATGAAGACATAAAAAATTAATTCGTTAAACGTAACTTACATATGAAGAGCGAGAATAGTCGTTAAGCCAACCCCCTTTTTCTCTATAATGCAACTTTCTGAAAGTATCTATCTCCCCGATAGAAGAATCGTTATTTCGGAAATGGTGATTTGGAGTGCTCACCATACCATTTAGAGAAACATACTTTCGCTTTCCCCTATTCTCAGAATTTTTCCTTGACATAGCCTACACAAACAGCAACCTCAACATAATCATAATTTTCTAACTAATTAACAACTAAGCTGCTATTAAGCCTGAGCAATTTTGCAACAGTAAACGAACAGATTGTTTTACCACAAACATGTTACCAGCTGAACTATACAATAATAGATCTGTTTAAGCATGAAACATGTATAATTTACTGTTGTAAAATTGGTAAAAAATCACAGCTGGTAAAACATCACAGTTGGTGAAACATGTATAGTTTACTGTTGTAAAACATCACAGCTGGTAAGTTGGTCTCTGAAATCTGAATGAAACATGTATAGTTTACTGTTGTAAAATTGCTTGAAACTTACTTGAAACTTCTCCGAACTCCAATAATCGCAAAGTATATGCCAAGCCTCATTTGTAACGCTCGATTCTGTTGGCTTCATTCCTTTAGCTCTTTCCACGTCCTCCTCGCCATTGCATCTTAGGAAATGCTCCTGCAGCTTTGCACGGTGATTTTTGAAAGATTCACCCATTTGAAAGTCAATCACATCAACCACAATCTTTGAAGACAAGTCGACGTCAAAATTTAGCTATAAAATAAATATAAAAATGAAATAAATTCGTTAACGATAATGAACAAGAATGACAAAATATTTGACATATAACTCGTGGTTATCTTACCAAAATCCTCTCGCGAAGACCATCCTTGATGGATTTAGGGACCTTCCTCCAATCCGTGTAATTGAAGGGACACTGCTTACGACATATTATGCCGCATTCGTTGTTGAACTTCTCGGAGTTTGTCCCAACAGCTTGCCTAAACTCTTCGCAAAAGTTTATAGTTAACCTAGCTCCTCCCATTCGCTTTCTAACTTTTTTTTATGATCTCTCCTCGAGTAGAACCACGTTTGTTACTTTGCAAGGTCGACGAAGCACCATTTGATTGTGATGTGTTTGTAGAGGCGGTCGCCATCATGCAGTAATTTCAAGTGAACTGCAATAAAAATTAACTGTGATACAGCTTTGAACCATATTTAACTGTGATAAAAATTAACAAAAACCATGTTGTTTCATTATTGTGCAGAAACAAGCAAGCAATCTGCTTATTTAGCTCATCAGCTAACTCTACCACACCAACTAGCTTATAAAATACAATCATTTTATAAAAACAGCAGTAAAGCATATTCGAACAAGGCAGCAACAATCCCATAAAAACAATCAACAAATCATTGATTCAACATAGTAACATGGTATCAGTGTATGAGGGCAATTTATATCACAGAGCCAATTTTAGATAAAAATCCTGACCGAGTGTTAACTTGCACCATTCTACTTAACATATTTGATATGTACAGAGCCAATTTTTATACAAATTAAATGGAAGACACTGCAAGTAATTATAAGAAAGATATGTACCAAGAACTATCAAGGACTCTGGAAGGGGGTCAAGAACAGGGAAAGCACTTGCACCGAAGACACCAGGGAAAGATATTTGGAGCCTGTAGCAACCAAACCGGCCTCAAATAGCAACCTATTAAATTGAACACAACAATGTTAGTCACGAAACTCTTGAGCATAAACTAAAGCAAATCACATTAGATGATTAAAATCACAATTTATTGATTAAGAGTAACAAACACAAAAATAAACACAAAAACATAGAATTATAAACTACTAGAGTGTTCCTTCCGATGTACATTGCAATTAACAAAAAAAACCTAAAATTAATCATACCATGTTGTAGAATATGAGCTCGAATCGTAGGGAGTCGTTGTAGCCATGTATTTTCACATCGATTACAAGGACATAACGTCTTTTCATCTGAATCCAAGTGATGTCTAGCAGTATCTAAAAAATAGTTCAACCCAAGAGTGTACTCTAGGCTTATGCGATTTCTACTTACTATCCATGCTCGGTCATTATCCATTGACTTTGAAGGAGAAATTAGTTTGTTCTGAAAATGTTACGTAGGACTGTTAGATATATAGTAATAAATAATATAATTTAATAATTAAAAATGTTGCAAGGATATATTCATTTAATATTTCATAGGAATTGAATAGAACAGACTGTACATACACATATGGGAAAAAATAGACCAGAAACAAAATACATACCGGAAAGACATCAAATTAGATTGGACAAAATGAAAATAGACTGGAAACAAATTACACAATATATATAATATGTAGGTAGCAGGTAGCAGGTTCAAAGAAGTAGCAGGTTCAAAGAATGCAGCAGGTATAAGTTTTCAATGCAGAAAGAAGGGTTTAAAGTGTGAGGAGAAGAAGCCATGACGTTTTAAAGAAATTCAGCTGGTTATGTATTATATAAAACTGTACCAGCAGTGACTAGGATTAGATTAAAGAAATACCCATTCATCATCGTGTTCCTCTGCATGTAAATGGTTGTCATATATAAATGGTTTTAACAATATGCTTATCTGTGATTGTCTCAAAATGTCCAACAACATTCATCCCCTCCCTCCCTTCCACTTAATCATTTATTGAAAGTGGCGGTGGTTCGATTCATGCTGGTTTTCATGTGATCTGGGCTGGTCAGACTCATATTAAATAAGCAATCCCAAACACCCCCTAAGATCAATAAGTTGCATTAATGAACGGTGGTTTGGATGATTGAATATATATCTGTTCTTTCAACTGGCGTTTTACCACTACCACGTGATGGCTGTTGGATGGCACTCCAGAGTCCAGAGTATATAAACTTGTACAAAATGTAGAGTTATTAAGCCATATTAATGCAGTGAAAAAGCATGCAATAGATAGACCATCCATATCTAAAGTGCTCCATCCTGCCCAAAGAACATAATAAAAGTCGACAACCAACCATCTACAAACCTTGCATTTTACTTTTGGTAACAGAGGAATTGGATACATCTAGCCAATTAAAATGTGTTTGAAGGATTTAATTGGGTATATGTATTTTAAACGAATTGATGAGGTTTTGTTACCTTTGTAATGGCAAAAACATTGTCCCTGCTATTCTTTCTCAAAGGAAAGAATGTACAACCAAAGTTTGGAGCATATATTGCAAGTACTCCATCCGTATAAATTGTTGTGCCACTAGGCGATCAATATCAACATTTGGTGATGCAGATCTTAATGTCTTGGATAAGGCTTAATTCTATAGTATGTGTCATCATTGAGATACATGTTAACTTGGTTTACTATATGTTTTGGCAGGCTTTATGTGTTAGTGGTTGTCACAATAAATCAACAATGAAGGTTTTTTGGGTTGATGGATACATACAAATACATTTTGTGTCTTTATGGCCACTCTAGTATTACCCAAATCCAATTTCATGAACCAGTTGATTCTAATCAAACTTCCCTATAACCTCTTAGTGTGTAGTAATGGATGTCAATTCCCTAATCGTGCACTCCCTGTGGTGGCCATTTGTGGCATAAACTGAAAGTTTAATCAACGGCATCACGACATGTAAAGAGTAAAAATCCTTTCTCTCACTTTCTGACTTCCTTTCACATAATCTCTATAAATCTTTTAACAATTAACCCACAACACATATCAATTGAGCCTACATACATGCACCAGTAGATCATCCATATCAAACACATTGCAATTTCATCATTTCTATGTTAGAATTTGAAGAACACAATTCAATTAAGAAATTTCTACAACATATAAAGAGGGATTTAATACCCGGAAAACAGGGGTGCATAATGGATCAAGGCAAATCGGTCAATCCAATACGTATGGATCAGTAGGCACCACCTGTAATGCCCCAATCGCATTGTTAAACACAGGTGAAATCAGATAAACTAAGAACACAAGTGAGATGTAAAAGAAATCTACAAAACTGATACAAGCAAAAACATAAGTCTAGTATAAAATTGGAGATTAACAGAGCATGGCAATATATAGCGATAGCTGAAACGTATATAAATAAATAAACACGAACCAACAAGCATCCATCAAAATCAAACATGTTACGTACCTGCACGCAGAGAATTAACCAAACAAAAGAACCTGAATCAAACGTACCTGCAAACGAAAACTCACACTCGACTTCAATAAACGCTAGTAAAAATCGATCTACATATTCAGATGATCAACCACAACGAAATCATTTGAAGAACCGTGAAATGGAAATCGACTAATTTGAATTTAGATTGCTTGCCTGTTCGAGCTGAGAACTGGAACAGTTGCGAGAGGCAACGTGATTAGTCCGGCTAGAAAATAACTACGTGAGCGATGGCGATTTGAGGACGAGGATTTGCACGACGGCTAGAGGATGAGAGGTTTTCCGAACGAGCGGGAAGAGAATTCTAGGGCTCAGACTTTCTGTATCCTGTATTTTGATTTTATTCTTAAAGAATAAACCTTTTAGATATGTTTTTCAAAGCGTAACTAAATATTTATCTAATATTAAAAATTATAAAAAAGAAAAAAATTATTTTTAGATACGCTTATAAAAGCGTTACTAAATCTTGTTTCCATTTTTAGAGAGGTTTTATTTTTAAAAGCGACTCTAACTTTTTAGAAACATTTTTCATACCGTATAATATGTTTGAAAAACCTTCCCTAAAAGTCATCCTACTTTCAGCTACGTTTATTATTTTTGTCGCCTAATTCCCTCCCTAAAACATATCTTCAGATACACTTATAAAACCTTCTCAGAAGGTTCCTTCTCTAAAACCTCTTTATCTTGTAGTGACATGATAGGATGTAAAATGAATAATAAAATAAAATAAGGGATATAAATTAAACTAAATAACTAGTTATAAGGGTGTTAAATATAACCTTGAATCTTGAAAATAACGGTGTACATATATAGTATAGATATAGATAGTATATATTGGTACATGACGATAATCAAATGAGAACCACAAAAAGATTGAAAATCGTAAAAACTGGTTTGAGCCCTTACTTAGTTTTGATCCTATGGTTTTAATTGAAAGTTGTTTCACCACATGAAAAGGGCATAATTGTCATTTTGGTAACAAAGATTCACCATATGAATGTAACACCCTAAAAATCAGGGCCAATTTGAACCTTAAAATATAACAAAGTACATCCGAATATCAACCAAACTTTTATATATCAGCAGAGAATTACTATGAGGGTTCTTATTTACACAAATCAAACTCTCTAAATAACCTATTAATCTAATCATGTCAACTATAATTAGATTAACTTGGTTATCTAAGCAATTCATCAAAAGCTTCCTCATATCGTCTAAGTTCTCCGCTTATCATCAAAGGTTGAATATCAAAAGCACTTGTCCCACATCCCATTACTTCCCTGAACTTGTACCTGGCAAGAAAATTGAATTTAAACGATTAGGCTTACGCCTAGTGAGAACATTCAATTCAAATTAAAACATTAACACCCTTGAAACTCAGATATTCAAAGCATATAAACAAACCTAGTTTGTCACCATTCTTACCGTACTCGTATTCGTATCACAATGACGGGAACATACCCGATCCCATGAATATGACTAACATTCAGAAAGTCATATTATCATATTCGCGAGCCTACTACGAATCATCAAAGATGTTAGTTTATCGATCAAGCCTAAGGACTCACATTCAAGCGACATACCTTTTCGTAGAATGGAAGCAGAAATAGCTCTTATATATTGCATATCTCTAATCCACCTCCACATTATAGGTTATCGCCTCCCGAAATGGGATTAACAATCCACATTATAGGCTATCGCCTCCCGAAATGGGATTAACAATCCACATTATAGGTTATCGCCTCCCGAAATGGGATAAACAATCCACATTATAGGCCAACGGGAATAATCCACGTTAATAATCACCTCTCGAAATGGGAATTACAAATTACTTTTTGCCTATTCTACATTATAGGTTATCGTCTCCCGAAATGGGATTAACAATCCACATTATAGGCTATCGCCTCCCGAAATGGGTTAACAATCCACATTATAGGCTACCGTCTACCGAAATGGGATTAACAATCCACATTATAGGCGATCGCCTCCCGAAACGGGATTAACAATCCACATTATAGCCTAACGGGAATAACGGTTAGTGCCCGCCTATTCCACGTTTATAAAACAAAAATGGGAATTTCCATTCAGAACCCGGTCTATTCCACATTTATCTAATCAACGAGAATTACCATTAAGAGCCTGGTCTATTCCACATGATCACACACTACCAGTGCCTATGGATCCATTACACTTACTAGTGTATATGTGTAATAACATATCACACTATTTTCCATAACATATTCTTAACTCTAAGAATATTAAACAAATTATCGTATCTTTAATCCCAACTGTTTTCATTTCGAAAACTATAGTCGGAACATATTCCGAACTCACAATTTAAAACTTACCCGAAGTCGAATCCTAGATTGAGACCAGATTCTTAACTGTGATTGAATTTCTAAAATAAAACTCGAATCTGATTTATACCCAACTTCCAGAATTTATTTAATACTGGATCCATAAATCCCAAGCCCATCTTCCGGAATTACTAATTTCCATATTTTAAATCCAATACTGGAGCCCAATTACCGGATTTCAAGAGTCCAATTTCGGAACTCTTTTACCGGGTCCATAAGGCCCATCTTCCGAAAAAATCAAAATCATTTAAACCAAACTCAATACCGGATCTCCAACCCAAGTTCCGTAATTTAATTGATTCCGGGTCCAAGCCATACACCGGAACCCAACCATGTACCGGAACCCACTTCCGGAAATAATCGATTCCGGATCTCAAACTCAATACCGGATCTCCAACCCATTCCGGATCCGGTCCACTTCCGGTATTCAAGCCCAATTCCGGAATCCAATGATTCCGGATCCAATTCTAGTTCTGGAATTCTCTATACCGGGACTCCGATTTTAAACATTCCATTCTCGTCAAATAAACTCAGAAAAACTCATCTTAATACAGTTTAAAGACCGGTTTCGTTTCCATACAAATTTACCAATCCATTCAGACAGCTTATATACTATAACTGATTCAATTTCAACTGTTAAATCTTATAATGAAAAGGATGAATTCACCTCAAGCAGATGAACCCAGCAATCCAAAATTCTTCATTCTTTCTGATTCAATCAATCTTCTGGAGAGTGATTCAACTTGAAATTACTAACTGGTTAAGAAATCAAAGAAGGAGATTCAAATCCTTACCACAAGAAATCACAGCTCCACGTCTCTTTCTCTTCTCTTTTCTTCTTTCTCTCTGTACTAATTCTAAACCGACTCCAGAACTTTTCTGAGATCTTTTCTCAAATGAGGTTGCTTACCCTGACTTAAGGTAATCTCAACTTTCCACAAATGACCAAACAACCCTTCTAGTTCTAATTTTCATCCCTAACATTAAACTTTGGTTAAAATGCAAAATCAACCCTGGAGTTTATTTTTACCAATAGTCCCCAACTTAGACTAAATTACAATTCGATTCCATTTATATTAATCAAAATATCATGGAATTCGGGGTGTTACAATGAAACACATATTCAACATTCTATTTCACCTCATGAAATAAAATACAATTTTCGTTTATTTGATATTTCACCACATGAATCCGACATAGTTTTCATATTTCACCACATGAATCCAACATAATTTTCATATTTCACCATATGAAATCAAACTCACTTTTCTTCTATATGTTATTTCACCACATGAATCCAACATAATTTTCATATTTCACCACACGAATCCAACATAATTTTCATATTTCACCACATGAAATCAAACTCACTTTTCTTCTATATGTTATTTCATTACTTGAAATCAAACACAAATCTGGAAAACAAAAAATACCCCCTAAATCTGTTACTTTTCTATGGAATCAACTATAATACTTTGGGAAACAAAAAAACCCCAAACAAAGTTACAAAGTTGTCTTCTTGATTTTTGTAACAAACAAAAAAGAATGAACAAACCCTACATAGAATAAAATCAACTCATCCATTACTTCATGTTACTTCATTCTATTAAAACATTAAACCAAACCGTCCCTTAAATTCATATATGAGAAACGAGATATCGGCTTGGTGGTGAAATCAATGGTTACTCGAAAGAAAGAACGTGGTTTGCAGAGGTTGAGAGAGAAATAAGTCTGAAAAATGAATTGTTGTGGTAAAACCCCAATTTTCCAATCGTGGCCAAGAATCGTTTTTAAAAGGGAACTATTTCACATAATATCAAATCCAACATCAATTTCAAGAGGACTTCCCAATCTTTTTTTGTCCTTACATGATTTAACCCCTATTAATACATATATGGTATAGATATAGATACTATATAGAGAAATTAATTAAAATACCCAAAGTTTGAATATTAGTATATATTTATGCTATTTTAGAATATTATAAAACCACCCATAAAAATATTCAATAAAGTTTATATTAAAACTATTGATGAACTATTGACGAAAAAAATTATAATGGTATAATTTATAATAAGGATGAAATGTATTTTTAAAGTATTTTAGTTGACCTATGATTATGGATTTTTAATATTCTAAATGTGAAAAAATAGAGTAAATTACATTTTTAGTCCATGTGGTTTGTTGAAAATTTCTATTTTCGTTCTTATGGTTTTGAAATTGCAATTTTCGTCTCTATGGTGTACAATTATCACCTTTTTCGTTTTTATGATTCAAATTTTATTGCTATTTTCATTCTTATGGTTTACAATTCATTTCTATTTTAGTTCTTCATACTTAAAGGTAGTATTTTCATCACAGGGACGAAAATAAAATAAATTGCAAACCATAGGGATGATAATCGAAATTTCAAAACCTCATGGACGAAATCCGCAATTTTTTGCAAAACACAGGGACGAAAAAAGTGATTTACTCGAAATAATAAAATGGTATGGATGGATATAAAACAAATTAATTCGTAGATATTCAAGATATTTTAATAGTACGATTAAATTAAAAAAATCAATATTTGACTAATTTTAAAGATATTGACGAAATAATTATAATAATATAATTTGTAGAAAAAGAAACGTATTTTTGTCCTTGTACTTTTGTTCATATACAATTATTTATGTTAATATGTTAGAATATAAAATAAAAAAAGAAATATAATATAATTAAATTAAATAACTAATTATAAAAATATTAATATAAACTTGAATCTTAAAAACAACAATTTTACCATTTTATATACGTTAAAAGATTATCATGGTAAGTCCGTGAGTGACTAAGTGGTTGCATACTTGCATTCATTTAAACTAGAAGTCTACTCGTACAATGAAGCGCGATATATATCTCAATTTTAATGTTCTAATTTATTTTAATGTGTGGTTTTGAGAAAACGGTCATGTTTTTTTATAAATTTGTTTAAAGAATGACGTTTTTTAAAGTGTTCATGATTTGAGGATTTGAATTTGGTTAGAGATAAAGATTAATAAATAAGAGTCCACAATTTAAGGATTTGAAGGTTGTTAGAGATAAATATTAATCAAGTAATTAGCATTAAAAGCGGTACATAAAGATACATTAGTTGTTTTTAAAAGATTTTAAGTAATTAGTATTAAATAGCGGTACATAAAGGTTTAGGGGTTGTTTTTAAGAGTTTTTCATAAATGCTTTATAATATAGTATAGATATATGTTTATTAATGACACCGAGAATAAAATTTCGTGGATAACAAATTTATCATTTACCAAATTCAGTTAGTTTCAGTTATCATTTAAAAATTAATAGAAAAATAGACATCGTTTTTTAATTATTGAGTGAATAGACCTGCCATTTGGCCAGAAAAAAACAAAGGAAACCCTAGAAATATATCTGGTCCCTAGAATTTTCCTACAATTTGTATACATATGTACATACACGTATAGAGGCTCCGTAAAATGCAAACCTTGCATTTGTTGCATCCCTTTACAAACCAGTGTGTATATATGCACAAACCAGTGTGCATATGTGCACAATGTGCATATACATATGTATATGTAAGTTTGCATTTGATTTGTATCCTACACGTATATATACATATACATATAGGAGCCAATTTCGATACATGGTTAAATATCTAAGAAGGTAAGAAGAAAAGTTGGACTGATTTTTTACGTGAATCATTAAAAAACCTGTAAAATACTAATAAAAATTAAAGTACGATTTTATTTTCTAATGGTTTATTTTGTTATAGGTCCACTTAGTTTCAACTTCGACCATGCTCCGGAGAACCTCACACTCGAATTGAATCCAAACTCGTGGACAAAGGTTTGCATTTTCATTCGATTTACAATTATATATACAATTTCATATATAGGTATGGGATCGTGTGGGAAGTGTTATTTTCGGTGAGAAGTATTTTAAACCGTTAGATCACCTTTAATCAAATATCATCCATGAATTGTGGCTTAAAAGGGAATTGATTCGATCAGTGGCGGATCCAGGAATTTTTATTATTGGGGGCATTTTTAAGGGTGTTAACAAATTCTGAAACCGAATAACTCATTCGAACCAATACGGTTTTGGTTTCTTTGGTTTTCGGCTTAAACGAATTCAGTTTAATCGAATAAATATAACTTATTTGGTTCGGTTTTCGATTTCTTTTACCATTTCGGATTATTTTGATTAAGATAATAGTAAATGAACACATTACAAAGTAATAGTTAGTGGCAAGGATCTATAACTTAGATTTAGTTAGAAAGAAATCAGATAACAAAATACCAATAATCATAAATAAGCTCAAATTAAATAACAAACTCAAGAACCCTAAATCAAATAACAACTAAGAAATACAAAATTAATAATGAACAAATAACAATAATGATAAGTCTATAAAACAATAAAATGCCAAAAGAAGTTGGAAAAATAAAATATAGTGATTAATCAATCATTAGCATTATTACAAATAAAATAAGAGAAATAAATGATTTTCGACGACTGTTATATATTGAAAATTAGAGTTCAATTGAAGTGACTTCTTGTAATAAATTAAAGTTGTAAATAAGATGACAATAATCAGATTTAAGACTTTATCTTTAGTTTATTGGGAGTCTATTATTAATTTTTGGTTTTAAGAAAATATTTAAATCTAAAACTTAATGGTTTAGTGAGATTCTTTGGGGGTTTGTTGGGGGCATGTGCCCCCTCGCCCTACCCCTTAGCTTTGCATCTGCCATTGGATCCGATCCATCTTGATTCATCTTATCTTGGTGTATCTCATCCTGTTCGTCTATTTCTTATCCAACGGATAACCACTTCTCACGTTTCTCATAAAATTTGACATTTTTCACCGAACCCAACTCTTTATATACATTGTACATATATACACATATATATATATAGAGGGGGGTAAAGATCATGCGAGAAGTTAAACATTATGCGAGAAGGCGAGAAATGTGACATCATATATGATTACACGGCATGTGGTGTGTTTAATCATATATGATTAAAGGTATATACATTGCCAATGTAACATGTGTTTAATCACATATGATTAAGCTTGTGCATGTATCATATATGATATCACACTTTTCACCTTCTCGCATAAGGTTTATTTGATCTATGGACAAGGGGTATGTTGCTACCATAAGAAAGAAGGGTGCATGGGGTATGTTTTAGATTCTCGTTTGAACCTTTCCCTATATATATATATATATATATTTATTGAAATCAATAATTAAACGTATGTAAAAAAACTTAAATGGTTGGTCACGTTTTTTTAGATGGCTAGTATCATATTCGTTGATATACCTGCTGGTGCTGGATTCTCGTACGCCACATCACAAGAAGGATGGATTAATAGCGATAGCAATGTCGTCAAGCAATCGAATGACTTTCTTAGAAAGGTCAAAATAAGTTTATTTTAGAATTTGTACTTAAATTGATATTTAAAATTCTAAAGAACGTTTGTTTGATTATATATACAGTTTCTTATGGACCATCCTAAGATTTTAAACAATCCGTTATACATATATGGAATTTCTTACATGGGAATTGTGACGCCTAGCGTTACTTTGGAATTGTACAACGGTAATTTATTCATTTACGTGAAATATTAAATAATCTTTATTTCATTGTGAACGGCCGAATTGTGATATTTGAAAAGTTGTTGTTTGCAGCGAATGAACGTGGAGATCAACCAACATTGAACATTCAGGTAAATGATTCAACCATTATGTTAGAGTATTATTGTTCATATGTATAGTTCAGGGTCCATTCTGTAATTCGTTGTAACTTATCTTGTATAAATAGGTCTCTTAGGATTTATTATTAGGTTAATCTCTCTTTTGTATTTCCCTTCTAATATATGAAAACCGGCCGATTCAGCCATCTCAAGTCTCTCATCTAACTATCAATCGAATCCCTCGACAATTCTAACATGGTATTAGAGCTCTAGGTAAGTATCCTCCCTCACTCAGGTACAACACCTATCTTCCAGATCTGCATTCCATTTTATTTCCGGAGTTTTACATTTTTATTTTGCTGCACTCTGTTTTGCTCGGAAAAACCACTTTATGTTGGTTTTTGGTATAAACACCAAACATTAAAGTTGCCCAGAATAGTGTCACGAACATGCGTACCAAATTTCAGCCAAAACTGATCACCTTTGAAGTTTCGACTCAAGAACATCTTGAATCTCATAACTATCGCAACCCTCAGAGTCTCATAACTATCACAACCTTCAAAGTCTCATAAGTATCGCAACTGTCACTTGCGACAAGGGTTGTTTATATCGCAATTGCCACTTGCGACAAGAGCTTCTATCGCAACTATCACTTGCGACAAGTTTCGTTATCGCAACCTTCATCCTTTGTACAGTAACTTATCGCAACCCTCTGTTGCGATAAGGTTAGTTTTTTACCAGTGTGTTGCGATATCAGTTGATTGCGACAAAACCTTTGGTTGCGACACCAGTGCATTGCGACAACATTCCTTATTGCGACAAGACTTTTGATTGCGACTCTATCAGATCAATTTCGAAACTCAACTCAGATCCTCACTTTTCTGAAATTATTTTCGGAACAATCAGTTCCCTCACTCACAACTCCGAAACTCCTCTTTTCAGTTTCAACTCCGGAACACACGGTTTCGGTACCTCACAATCAGTTCTTTCATTTCGAAATTTCCTTCCAGTTTTCAGTTCCAGATGGCTTTCAATAGCCAGCCTAAATACAGTGAATGCACGTTCTGTCACTCTAGTACTCATCTTCTCCTCAACTGCCCAATTCGAAAATGTCGTTGGTGTGGGATCAGACAACTACGACACTATGGGTCTGACTGTCCAAAGCATCCACGGAATTCAGGTGCGCAAAAGCAACAGCACACTCAGTTATTTGTTGCATCAATCACTCAAGACTCCTCTACGCCGGCAATTCAGGCACCACATAACCACAACTCATCACTTGACCTTATGGAACTCCTGCGCTGAAACCAAGAACTTATAGAACGACTTATGACAGGTTCTATGGGTATGAATTCTCAGTGCAATATCGCAGCACCAGGTAACCCTTGGCTTTTTGACTCTGGATGTTGTAACCACATGACACCTAAGGCTGACGGGTTTGTCTCTAAGCAGACCTCCAGAATGTTCTCATCAGTCCGTACTACGGATGACACTCGCTTACCTGTATCCTTCAGTGGGACTGTCTCCACCCCCAATATACAATTACCGGATGTGCTACATATCCCTAACTTATCTCTGAGCCTGATTTCAATCACTCAGCTTATGGAATCTGGTCTAATTGTTCTGTTTCATCCTTCTGGTTGTGTTGTGCAGGATCCAACGACAAAGCAGATCCTTGGAGTAGGCCGTAAAGTTGGTCGGATGATTGAAGTGGTCTACCTCCGTCTTCCCTTACGCTCATCCAATTCCAATTTTGTTGTTTCTATTTCCAATACCCCTTCCTTTGAATTATGGCATAAGCGTCTAGGGCATCTATCTTTAGCTAGAATAAAACTGTTAGCCAGTTCAAGATTATTAGGCAACACTTCTTCTGAAAACGTTTCTTGTTTATCTTGTCAACTTGGCAAACATCATGCCTTACCTTTTCAACCCAATGAATTCAAATCTGCTTCTCCTTTTGATCTCATTCACTCTGATGTTTGGGGACCAGCACCACATCCATCCATGGGAGGTTCTCGATACTTTGTTATCTTTATCGATGATCACACATGCTTTATATGGATATATCTCATGAAACATCGCTCCGAACTACCTCAAATATATTACCTTCGCCCGTATGATTCTGACCCACTTTTCAAAGCCTATAAAGATTCTTCGAGCAGATAATGCTATGGAATACAAAGAATCTTCTTTCCTCTCTTTTCTTAAATCTCAAGGTACTCTTTCTCAGTACTCCTGTCCTGGCATTTCTCCGCAAAATGAACGTGTAGAACGTAAACATCGCCACATCCTCGATACTGTTCGTACTCTATTAATCTCAGCAAAGTGTCTAGAACGCTTTTGGGGCGAAGCTGCCTTCACAGCTGTCTACACCATCAACCGTCACCCGACTCCCATCCTAAATCAAAAGTCTCCTTATGAAGTGCTCCATGGGGTATCCCCTGCATATGAACTCCTAAAAGTATGGGGTTGTGTCTGCGTCGTTCAGTTGCAACCTCATGAACACACCAAACTCGAACCTCGTTCTCGATTATGCTGCTTTCTTGGCTATGGAATTGAACACAAAGGCTATCGTTGTTGGGATCCAGTCTCTAAGAGACTATGTATATCCCGTCATGTCACATTCTGGGAACATCTTCCCTTCTCAACAGTGTCCAAATTTCAGGACATACCCATTCCTTCCCCTTCCTTCTTCACTGATAACTCTATCTCTTTGGACTCACTTCAACTATATCTCATACTCACCTCTCCATCTTCATCTGATCAACCTGCTTTCGTCTCACCTCAATCTGTGACCTCATCACCTGTACCACCTCCTTCCATCTCACCTCCATCTGAGCCTTCCTCGGTGCCATCTGTGTCATCTGATCATAATCAATCATCTACACCATCTCCAAGTACTACTTCTGAGCCATCTGCAGAGTCTATGGATCCTAGCTCCTCTCAACCACAAGATGAAGTACGACGCTCAGACCGGGTAAGACAAGTTCCTTCTCACCTTCGTGATTATCATTGTTATGCTACTTTGCTGTCCAACCATGAACCCACTTCCTTCAAAGAAGCTGCTTCTAACCCTGTTTGGAAGCAAGCTATGACTGAGGAACTTCAGGCTCTTGACAAAGACAATACATGGGAGTTTGTACCTCTCCCACCAGGCAAGTCACCCATTAGTTGCAAATGGGTCTTCAAAATCAAAACGAAGTCTGATGGATCTATTGATCGTTACAAAGCACGTCTTGTGGCAAAAGACTTCAATCAAGAATATGGCATTGATTACGAGGAAACGTTTGCTCCTGTGGCTCGGGTCACCTCGGTTCGTAGTCTTCTCGCCATAGCTACCACCAAGAGATGGCCACTCTATCAGATGGATGTCAAGAATGCCTTTCTCAATGGAGAACTCGAAGAGGAAGTCTACATGAGACTTCCTCCAAGTGTGACCTCTCGTCAGGGTCATGTATGTCGACTTCGAAAAGCCCTCTATGGCCTCAAACAAGCTCCTCGTGCTTGGTTTGAAAAATTTAGCAACACTGTCATCTCATTGGGGTTTTCTCCGAGTAATTATGATTCTGGCTTGTTTACTCGGACCACTGCTACAGGTACTATCTTACTCCTATTGTATGTTGATGATATGATCATTACCGGGAGTGACTCTACATGTATCATCCATCTCAAACAGTCTCTCAGCTCATGCTTTGAGATGAAAGATCTTGGTAAGCTACACTACTTCCTTGGTCTTGAAGTTCTGTCAGACTCTTCTGGCATCTATCTCTGTCAAGCTAAGTACATTTCAGATTTGTTGTCCAAAGCTGGGACCACTGACAACAAAGTTGCATCTACACCCATTGCGCAAAATTTTCACCTTGCTCCCAATGTCGGCACCCCGCTGCGGGATCCTACACGGTACCGTCAACTAGTTGGTTCTCTGGTCTATATGACTGTTACTCGACCAGATCTTGCATATGCAGTCCATATAGTCAGACAGTTCATGGTTGTTCCGTGCTCCGATCACTATGTTGCGGTTCTTCGTATCCTTCGATACCTTAAAGGGACAATGTTTCATGGACTTCACTTCTCGTCCACATCATCCTTAACTCTTCGTGCCTTTTTCGACGCTGACTGGGATGAAGACATAATTGATCGTCTCTCTACCACAGGATATTGTTTCTTCCTTGGAGACTCTCTTATTTCCTGGCACAACAAGAAACAATCTCTGACAGCTCGATCTATTACTGAACCTGAATATCGAGCCTTGGCTGACACTACACAAGAACTTGTATGGCTACGCTGGTTATTGTCTGATATGGGTGCTCATCAGTTTTCCCCAACACCATTGTGGTGTGATAACAACAGTGCTATTCAGATTGCTCACAATGATGTCTTTCATGAGCGCACAAAGCACATCGAGATTGACTGCCATTTCACCCGACAACATATTCTTCGCAAGACTGTTTGACTACTCCCAATCTCAACCATTGATCAGACAGCAGACATCTTCACCAAAGCTCATCTTTCGGGGCGTTTTCGGGCCCTTGTTTCCAAACTCAACTTGGCTCATTCTTCCCCTACTTAAGTTTGAGGGAGGTGTTAGAGTATTATTGTTCATATGTATAGTTCAGGGTCCATTCTGTAATTCCTTGTAACTTATCTTGTATAAATAGGTCTCTTAGGGTTTATTATTAGGTTAATCTCTCTTTTGTATTTCTCTCCCAATATATGAAAACCCGCCGATTCAGCCATCTCAAGTCTCTCATCTAACTATCAATCGAATCCCTCAACAATTCTAACACATTACATGAAAATGGGCTTTTAGGACGTCTAATAGTCTTTTGGTGTCCTAATAGAGTAAATAACGACTTTTAAGTTTTATAAGTGTCGGAATTTCATAAACGGATAGATTTCGACCATTTCTCCTCACATGTTGGAACCTTCTTTCTTTCATGGTATCAAAGTCAATGTCTTTCATTCAAGGGACTCAATACTCTAGCTAGGGCAATCCCTACTCGTATAGCCCGTCACCCGTCTAGTCCCCTCTCGACACTTATGAAAAATGTCATATTTGTTGGGCATCCAAATAAACCCATTTTGTTACGATGAACCTTTGAAATCCCGTCTTTGGAATGAAAATATGAGACTAATAATTTGTTCATGGATTTTAATTCTAGAGTTGAATATGCTCATCGTATGGCACTTATATCCGATGACATTTATAAGGTAATTATTTCAAGACATTTTGAACTTATTGTTGTTAATCAAACCATGAGTTATGCTTATAAAGATTCAACTCTTCAGTCTGCAACGGAAAATTGCGGTGGTAATTATGTGAACAACGATGGCGCCAATTTGATTTGCAAAGAAAGTCTTGAAAGATACCAGGAGGTTTGTCAATCAATGACATTCATCTGTAGCTTCATAAAACATGTATATATATGTATGTATATGTTAAGTCTAAAATATGTCTTCAAGATTTAATGATAAAGTCAAAGTCAAAGTCAATGTATTATGTGTTTGTGAAAGTCAAACTTAGCTTAATGTCTTGTTTAGATCTTAGGTATAAATAGATTTGTTTAGACTAATCTTGTAACAATTCCATAACACACTTAGAGCATAACTCATATCTTGTAATAGTGTGCTTAATACAATACGAGATCTACTTTCTCTCTCTACTCTCTCTCTAGATCTTGTGTGAATTCTTGGTTGATTGATCATTTTGGGACACACAATTGGTATCAGAGCACGTTATTGAAGATCTAGTGAAGAATTTACACAAATTCATCTATCAAATTTGTGAATTTGAAGAAAAATTGATCGATTTTCTTGATTTTTTCAAGAAAGTCTCTTTTTCTTGATTTTCTACAAATTTTTGTGAATTTGATCTTGTTCTTGGGCTCAATGAATTCGTTTTTGATAGAGGAACAAATCTTATTCAAGGATCGAGAGCTAATTTCAAAGATATGAGGTTCAATTTGAAGATTTTTTCAGATTTTGTTCGGTTCGTCAAAAACAGTCTGTTCGATCATTCAGATTTCGATTCAGCCTTTTTCAGCGAAATTGGTTTACATCATCATGTTAGAAACTGGTTTTCTAACATCTCTGCAAGTTTTGGTAGTTTAATTCGAAGATTTGATAATCAATTTGAGGATTTTGAGTTTTCTGTTCGGTTCGTTCGTATCGTCTGATCATTCATTCAGATTTTGATTCAACGATTTTCAGCGAAATTGATTCACATCATCGTGTTAGAAACTTGTTTTCTAACATATCTGCAAATTTTGGTTGGTTAATTCGAAGATTTGATGGAGATTTGAAAGGATTTTGAGATTGATCATGTTTTGCACCAGATTCATGAATTGCGCCAGTTCATATGAGTATTACGCCACCTACTGTTGCTGAATTGCGCCACCTATTGAAGCCACTTTGCGCCACCTACATGCTTGCTTCGATATCGTCAATTAATTAGTTTCACCTACTTGCTTGCTTGCTTAATTAGTTTAAGCTACTTGCTTGCTTGCTTAATTAGTTTAAGCTACTTGCTTGCTTGATTCTTACAGAATTACCATCTGATTTGATTTTGCTCCATACTTTGCGCTAGCATCAGTGAAGAGTTTTAGAGTTCGAATTTTTCTAAGTTCAGATTGCGCCACCTTCTTTGGCGCATTTTCCACTTTGCGCCACCCTCATTGGCGCATTTCATACTTTGCGCGACAGTCTTTGGCGCATTTTGAGCTTTGCGCCACTGCATGTGGAGAGTTTCAGACTTAGAAATTTTTTCGAGTTTTACTAATTGTTAATTGTTTGAATTTTTCAGATTAAATTTTCAATCATGAATCTACCTCCGGTGCTGATCAAAGACTCCGCTTTTGAACAATGGACTGTTGCGTTCATCGACTTTATTTCAAATTAGAGAAAATGGTGAAAATATGATAAAATCTTTCTCCGAAGGTCCAATGAGCAAAAACAAAATGGAGAATGATTTTACAGAAGAAGAAATTAGAAGAATGAAAACTGACAAGGAAGCTTCATCCAAGTTGATCTTCGCAATTCACAAACTTCCGCAACACATCTACAACAGTGTTGAATATTTCAAAAACAACCCAATGTAGATGTGGAACGAATTAACAAAGCAAATGCTTGGATCTGAAGTTGCTTTTAAAAGAAAGGAAGAAGAAAAGAAAGTCGAGAAAAAGGACATGGAACAGAACATGTCAGAAGCTGAAAATAAAGATCTTAAGGAAAAGGTCATTGAGCTTACAAAGAAGTTGTCTGACATGGAAAAGCTGCTTAAAGTAGAAAGAGATTATTTCAGAAAAGAAAGAGCTAATCGGTTAAATAACAAAAATTGCTATGAAAAGCAAATTCTTTCTCTCTCTCAGAAAGTTTCTGAACTTGAAAAGACTTCAATTTCTGAGAAGAAAGAAAATGAAGAAAAGAAAGCTCTTGAACTCAGTTGCGGAAAACTTTCCAAACAAAGTTCAGACTTTGAGAAGGTTTTATTTCTTGTAAAAGAGAAATTGGAGAAGGAAAGGCTTGAATTTGAAAATAAAAGGAAAGTCTTTGAAGCGACCAATGAGAAATTGTCAAAGCAAATTTCTGAGCTTCAAAAATAATTAGATGAAGAAAGACAAGAGCTGGAAAAGAGAAAGAAAGCTGACTTTCAGGCCAGGAGCGTCAAAGATGAATTTTCTGTTGAAAGGAAGATTTTTCAGCAAGAAATACGAAAGCTGACAAAGAATTTGGCTGTGTTATCAATTGATATCATGAAAGAGAAGTTGGTTAAGTCTGATATTCAGAAGAAACTTGATTTGGTGACCAAGGAACGGAACAACTTAGACTACAAAGTGAAGTCACTTAACAAATCCAAACGCTATTCTGAATGTCCGATTCGTCCGTCTAATCTCTTATGATCACTCAGTGGATAATTCTTCCAAGTTTCAATCTGCTGATCTTCATTCATACAAGAAAGTCAACATGCAATGGAGAGTGAAAGGTACGTTTCCTGAAAAAGATGTACCAAAATCTTCTTTTCCCAACAAGAACACTAACCTGAAAGGTAAATCTTTTCCTAAACCTGGTTCATTATATTCCGCAAATCATTTAATCAGGTTAGCACAAAAGAATTTTTGCTGTTCTTATTGTGGAACTAATAATTTTATTAAAAATGATAGTGTTCAATATTGGTATGGTACTTATCATTTTCCTTCTTATAGAGCTCCGCTTAACAAGCCAGGACCCAAGACACGTTGGGTACGAAAATCTACTTAATCTGTTCTTGCAGATTTAGAAGCAAAGCGTTGAACTCTCGGAAGAAGATTAATTGTGCCATTAAGGGGGAGTAAAGAGAATTGGTTTCTAAACACATCAGTTTAGAACCCGGATTTCACAGTTAATGGCTTCTGAACAATTCAGTTCAGGATCCGTACTTCAAAGACTAAGACTTCTAAACAAATCAGTTTAGAACTCATACTTATCAGGTGATATCCTTAACTGTCACATCTTTCAATTCAAGAAACAAGTGGTGAAAGGTAACATTGCATTATGTTTCATTTCTACTGCTTTGAAAATTTGAATCTCAACAAATTTAATTCAATGAGATGAAAATTTTCAATTTTCATTCAATGAATTAAATGTGTGCTAAAAGATGATTTTACAAGTATTGTTGTATTATCTGCGTTTTATTTGATTCAACTTTCGCTTCTGAAATAAATCGAAAGGTCAGCAAAACATGAATGGAATTTTGATATATGCGCAAAATTGTGTAAATCTAGACTTATATAGAATACGATGCTCACAAAGCCTAATTGTCAGAATGAAGAATGGAAATGAAAATATGAGGGAAGCACAAAGTTTTATAACCAAGTGATTGAGATGCAATAAAAAAAAATCATTAGGTTTGAATGTTTGTGCCTGTGGCCTATCTGGTTTGGGAGATTAAGTCCCAAGGGGTACTCGATACCTAGCCCCTAAGATCAACTGGTCTGGGATTGGCTGACCCAAATCCTGCTATAGAACTAGATAGAAAGCCATGTCCTACTGGTACAAATGGGATTAGGATATATCGATGTAGCCTTTCTGGTTTGGGAGAGTAAGTTCCAAGGGGTGCTCGTCACCTAGCCCCTAAAGCCAACTGGTCTGGGATTGGCTGATCCAAATCCTACTATAGAACCAGATAGAAAGTTACATTTACGGTGTATCTTAGTCTTAATAAACCTTTTGATAAAAAGATGCCAATAAGCACACATCTCATATATCTTGGGGAAATTACAATGTCGCGATAAACTTATAAATTTGTGGAAATTCTGATTTTAGTCATATAATGTGAGTAAGAGCAAAGTATTCTTATAGGTTTCAGAAATACATTTGATTGTTGCAAATCATATTTCGCATGCTAGCACACCAAATAGATTTAATAAAGGGGTTGAAACTGAACATTTTTAACTTGATATGCAATGATGTCTTGTATTTGAATCCAAACACATGCATTTGATTTCATTTGATTGAAAAATCTGTTAAATTTCATTAAGTTGGATATCTTTTGTAAAGTTTTCAAATGATCAAATGGTAGTAGTTATAAAATGTAGTTCAATGAATTTTATTTTCTTTGAATAATTTTTTCAACTACTGTGCCTAAATGAAATATATGCATATTTTCTGGGGGAGAAAACAAATTGCTCCAGAATTCTTAGTTTGAGGGGGAGCAAGATTGTTCATTAAGGAGGAGATTGTTCGTGATACTCCGAGACGTGACTGAAATTGAAGAAGGTTTTCGATGATCATGATGCTCACTTTCATCGAAAAAGGGGAAGAAATGTTTAATTCAATTTCATGTCAAAGATTCAATTTCATGACAGGGGGAGAAATGTTTAAAGAATATTCCATCTCAAGATAGTAAAAGGGGGAGAATTCTTCTTCAAGAGTTTTAGAAAAATCGATTGATCATCCTGTGATCTCTTTTTCTTAAACTTGTGCTATATTGTGAATATCATTACTGAAGCAAGAATTTCTCAAATCAAAGAAAGAAAAAAGGGGAGAATTCTTCAAGAGTTTAAGAAAAATCGATTGATCATCTTGTGATCTCTTTTTCTTAAATTTGTCTTTATCAGTACCAAAGTGCCTTGTGTGAAGAAACAAATTCTCCAAATCGAAGAAAGAAAATCTCCGCCAGATCCCCGTCTGAAGATTTTGTGACAAGTTGACTTTGACAAGCCAAAGACTGCTGTTCTCAAAATGATTAAATCTTGAATCCAAGGGGGAGATTGTTAAGTCTAAAATATGTCTTCAAGATTTAATGATAAAGTCAAAGTCAAAGTCAATGTATTATGTGTTTGTGAAAGTCAAACTTAGCTTAATGTCTTGTTTAGATCTTAGGTATAAATAGCTTTGTTTAGACTAATCTTGTAACAATTCCATAACACACTTAGAGCATAACTCATATCTTGTAATAGTGTGCTTAATACAATACGAGATCTACTTTCTCTCTCTACTCTCTCTCTAGATCTTGTGTGAATTCTTGGTTGATTGATCATTTTGGGACACACAATATAGCTTCTAACATTTCGAATTGCAGTGCACAAATGATATAAATATTCGAAATATTTTGGATCCCCTTTGTAACAAATCAGACATCAAGCCATATTGCCCAGTAATCTCTCTCTCTCTATATATATATACATATATATAGGGTTGGGTTTCGGTGAAAAGTGCCAAGTTTGGTGAGAAAAGTGAGAAGTAGTTACCAACCGTTAGATGAGAAATGGACGAACATTATGTGAGATGCACCAGACCAATCATTTTTAAGCCGCAATTCATGGGAGGGTTTTTGATTAAACGTGATCAAACGGTTTAAAAATTACTTTTCACACTTCTCATCAAAAATGACAGTTCTCATATGATCCATGCCTATATATATATATATATATATATATATATATATATATATATATATATATAGGGTCAGATTAAAAAGAAAACCTCAAAAAGAGGGAAAACTGAGGAACACCCTGGTAGCTCTTCATCTGGACAATATGCACTTGTGTATATAAGTAATTTGTAACATGCACACGTGCACATGTGCATAAAAACCAAAAAACATACCGTCGAGATGAAGGGCTACCAGGATGTTCATCAGTTTTCCATTTTTTGAGGTTTCCCCTAGCCTCTCTCTCTCTATATATATATATATACATATATATACATATATAGGGGTGGGTTCAAATGAAAACTCAAATTCAATTGTAAACATGAGGACAAGTCACAACCATTGATCAAAATTTGGAAAACTAATCAATGGTTAAAACGTAATTAAACCAATTGAGAAGTGATTAGGGGCAAATCTGAAAATTTGAATCAACGCCTACCATCTTTGACTTTTTATTTTCTTTTTTAATTAAAAAACTTTTACCCCCTTAAAGTTTAAAATAAATTATCTTAAAAATTACTAATATTTTAATCAAACAAATTACATCAAAAAAACGAGAATTTCGTGCTCTTCGATATGACATCCATCTCGATATAGTTTTTTCTTCATTTTAACCGTTTCTAAGTAAAATGCTATGTATGCGTTATATTCAGTCTGAATATGTATGCACGTTTCCTGCTGTCCATATTCAGTATGAATAACAAAGGAGAACGTTCATTCACTATTCATGACGAATAACACAGTATTCAAAATGAATAATACAACATTCAGGATGAATAATACACGAATTCCTGATTCATGTATTATTAAACATGAATCGTGTATTATTCACCCTGAATAACACATTATTCATGTTGAATAATATATGAATGACCCGTGAAGGTTGAACACATGATGCACTCTCTTTGTTTTTCGATTCACAACCGAAACTTGGTTTTATTCTTTATAAATATGTATGCACATCTTCAGGTGTCCACATTCAGTATGAATAACAAAGGTGAACATTCATTCACTATTCATGATGAATAATACAATATTCAGGATGAATAATACAATATTCAGGATGAATAATACAGTATTCAGGATGAATAATACATGAATTGATGAATCGTGCATTATTCACCCTGAATGATGTATTATTCATACTGAATGATACATTATTCATGAAGAATAATACATGAGTGACTCGTGAAGGTGTGGAGACGTGACACACTCTCTTTTGTTCATCGGTTCACAATCGAAACTCGATAGGTTCCCGATTCGTCTCGATAGGTGTTGGGTTATGGTAATGAAGAACACGATACCTTAGGACGCTGAAGAAAGTGTTGTAGAAGGTGATGTCGAGTTACGAACTTAAGGCGTCGAGATGTTGTACGCACTTGAACATACATAAATATTCATACCGAATATAACATGTATATGACATTTCACGTAAAAACGGTTAAAACAAAAAAAAAACTATATCGAGATGGATGTCATATCGAAGAGCACGAAATTCTCGTTTTTTTGATGTAATTTGTTTGATTAAAATGTTAGTAATTTTTCAGTTAATTTATTTAAACTTTAAGGGGGTAAAAAAATTTAATCAAAAAATAAAATAAAAAGTCAAACATGGTAGGCGTGGGTTTTAATTATCTTCCATTTTTACCCCTAATCACCTTAATTAATAATTTCAATTAAAAACTCTATTTAATATGAGTCATTGGATCAATATAGATGGAAGGGCCAAAATTCGTCCTCATATTTACAATTGAATTTGAGTTTTCATTTGAACTTTCCTCTATATATATATATATACATGTATATATATATATATATATATATATATATATATATATTTGTGTGTATTTGGGGTTTAGGTGAGAACATGAAAAAAGTGATCGAAGGTATCCTTATATTGTGTGAATGTTTAACGTGGAACCGTGAGGATAACTTCATATTGTGTGAAAGTCACAACATTCACACAATATAATGTAACCTTCCTATACACAGTTAAAATGTGAGGTGAAAGTTACAATCACTACAACACAATCGAGTTTATAGACGTAAAAAAGGTCCTAATGTCCTAATTTGTCTTTATAAGACTTAAGTTTATAGGACCAAATAACTGTTTGTTTCATGTAAAAACGTTGCAACTAGTTTGTAGAACGTTTTTTGACGCCTTAACAAGTTTTTTAGACACTTTTGAAATAAAATGAAACTTTAAATTGTTATATCACATTATTTGAAAAAAGTCTTATAAAAGCAAGTGTCTTAATAAAAGACGTGTTCTAAGACACATCTCAAAAGTATTCTCTAAAAATAGATAATACCGCACTTTATCTTGAAAGTCCTTATATTTTGTTAAAACATCTCAAAGCGTACTACAACACTTTTACATATGACACAATTGTTTGACTTTATTAACTGAAGTCCTATAAAATGGTCTATTAGAACAGTCGGACCTTTTTGACATCTTATAAACCTGATTTGTTGTAGTGAATCTTCACACAATAACATTCATATAAAGATATTTTCACTTGTTCTCACAATCTCAACCATGGAAGAACTTGTGTCATAATGGTTGATCTCGAGTAGGAATTGGGTTTGAAAAACTAATTAATGATGGTATTGTGTTCCTTTTGTGCGTTTAGGAGTACTTTTACGATTTTGCAGGGGATTGCATGAACGAGGAGGTCGTTCAACAAGCTGTCAACATTCGTAAGGTATATCAATTAACCCAACATTATATGGTATGAATTAGGTGTGAGTTCGGGATTATGATTCAACGAATTTACGTTCAAGGAACGATTGGAACATGGGAGATGTTCAACATGACCATGCATTACCAAGAAGGGAAAAACGACACATTATGCTACGCTTATGATATATTCAGTAGTTTCCCCTACCACATGAAACTTGTTAGTAAAAATTGTCGAGCTTTGATACTTAGGTAACGATATTATAGTATTCTCCCTCCCCTAATTGAACTATAAGTATATCGCCGATGATTGTACATAATATGTGTCATTACAGTGGTGATCATGATATGACATTTCCGTATGTTGGAATTGAGGATTGGATAGCCGCTCTTAATCTCGGAGTTGATAGCCCGTGGAAGCCATTCTACGTTGACGGTCAAGTTGGAGGGTGAGACCCGACTCCATTTTTGTATTTTGTACTAGGATTGCATGCATCATTACTAATTTCACGATTTTTTCTTTTAGATACCAGATGACGTACGCACAAAACGATTTCTCCTTGACGTTTGCTACCGTTAAAGTAAGACACTTGTTACTTTAATTGTGTGTGTATAACTAACTATATATATAGATACAACAGAGAAAATGAAATCTAATATTTTGAAAATCATAAAAACCAACTATTAGTGAAATATTCATAATGAATAGAACTAGATATTCGTAAATATTATTTATAATGAAATAGTTATTAATACCTTTTTGTTAATTATGGTGTAGGGTGCGGGTCATTCAGTGTCACAATACAAGCCAAGAGAATCTATGGTTCTAACAGAGAGGTGGCTTGCATCAAAACCTTATTCAAGTGCCATATAATATGCATCAACAACTTAGTTTATTTATAATTCTTGAAATCCATGTTAGGATATTTAATGAACATTTTTAGTTTTGAATTCATTCGGTTAAGGTTGTTAGTTACTGTTTTATGAGATGGAGTTCGGAAACAAACTGAATGTTTGACGACAGTCGAAGTAAATTTATATGAATAAAACAGGTGCATGTTGCATGTTACCTTCATTCGTTCTCAATTAGATTGTGATTGGGGAATATTGATGTTGATTCTTTTGTATTCATCGTGGAGAAGATGATGGATTGCTTCCGGACCCAGAAAAGATTTTAAGTGGCATTACAACCTGACTATAAGAAAAAAATTGGAGAATTCTTTTACAAAATTAACATAGAAATGTTGGGTGGCTTCCTTGATGACGCACAAAAGGAACCCGTGTAACCATGTTTAAGTTATGTCCTCAATTTTTTTTTAAAAGATATATAAAAAAAACATCAAATTTTATGTTGAAAGGTAAGAAATTTGACGAACGTGAGACTCAAACCCGAGGCTTTTGTGCCAATAAAGACTTGCGCCAATAGTTTAGTTTTAAAAAATTTAAGGCGCACAACAAAAAATAATACATGACACCTTGAAAAACGTAATCTTCTTTCATTAACAGAACAAAAAATGGTGACCCGTGCCACCTTATGCCACTATGTAGGCCCTCATATAGCTTACACATTTAGAAGAAAAAAACGAACAACTAATTATGGAAAAAGCATCACAAATTTACACCAAAAAAAACTAACATTTCTTAAAGCCATTTTTGGAGCCAAAGAACAAATGTCTTATGGTCAAATTTAATGACAATACATTACAAACAAAATATCTACTACAACAATATTGAAGAAGATATGAACAGATATATTCTAGAAAAGAATTATGAACCCTAAATCTAGAAAGAGAAAATACAAAGAATATGTAAGCTATACTGATTGTGAAAAGAGAAAAAATTGAAGTTGTTCAATGAGAAATGAACCACGGCTGCACTTTATATATCGAGTCCTCAAGTTTCAGTTTAGTCCCTCGTCTTTAAGATAATATCTCCGCTGCCCTTGTACTCTCAAGAAAAATGAGGCGTGACCCCTCCTATCCTCAACTATCAGCAACATGCCAGATCACCCCTCATACTTCCTGAAATTAGTACAAGGGCACAACATAAATTATAAATGACAAGATTGGTACAAACTTTATTATCTTTTAACACCCTCCCTCAATCTTGATATTTGAACAAATCTAATAATTTTAATTTTTCACAAAGATAGTTATGCTGATTAATACCAAGTGATTTAGTAAAGATATCCGCTGGATTTTCTGTTGAAAGAACTTTAACAGTTTTCAACATTCCAGGTGCTACTTTATTTCTTAACAGAGAGGTGGCTTGCATCAAAACCTTATTCAAGTGCCATATAATAGGCATCAACAACTTAGGTTATTTATGATTCTTGATATACATGTTTGGAAATTGATTGATATTTAATGAACATTTTAAGTTTTGAATTCATTCGGTTAAGATTTTTAGTTACTGTTTTATGAGATGGAGTTCGGATATAAAAGTAAATTTTTTACGACAGTTGAAGTAAAATTACATGAATAAAATAGGCGCATGTTGCATATTACCTTCATTCGTCATGAATTACTTTGTCTTTGATGAATATGGATAATGGTTATGTGTATTCATCGTGAAGAAGATTATGGTTTGCTTTAACTTACAAACCGAGCCGGACCCTAAAACGATTTTAAACGGTGCTATATAATTTGTTTATAATTAAAAAAAATTATAGATCTCTTTTACAAAACTAGCATAGATATGTTAGTTGGTTCCTTGAGGCTGCACAAAAGGAACCCGTGTTTGAGTCGTGACTCCAAATTTTTCTGAGAACATAAAAGGTAAGAGTATAAAAGAACACCAAAGTTTGAGGTGAAACTAAGAAAAGAAATTCGACAAAAGTGAGACTCAAAGCTGCACCTTTTACGCAAAGACAACAACAATTACCAACTCTGCCAATAAAGACTTGCGCATGTTGGGTATTAGACTGGTATCTAGTCCAACATAGGAAATCTTTTTAGAACTTTTGTGGGTTTATAAACCTAAACCCACACTAATTATCAAAATAGAAAAAATCCAAAGTAATGGGTTGAATTTGGGCCGGCTTTAGTGAGTGACATACTAAATATTTAATTGTCAAAAGATTGGGTTTTGGAGCTCGTGCATCGGCAGACCTCTATCCTTTGTATCATCACTCGATCCAAGTTTCATCATTGAAAAGGTACACTGATTCTTGTTCTACCTGATTTTTATTAAATTGTTTCATAGATTTTTTTATTTATTTTGTGTTATGGTATCGATTGTTCATGATAGTACCAATAGTTTAGTTTCAAAAAAAAATAAGAATATACAACAAAATAATTAACACCCTTAAAACATAATCTTCTTCTTATATGATTGAACCATTTCTTCTATGTAGGTTCATCCCTACTTGCAAAAGGAGAGAAATAAAGAATATATGAACTTAGAAAAATGTAAGAAATAATTATAGAAAAAGTCTCTTTGTTATACAAATCTACACAACATAGCTAACATATCCGAAAGCCATTTTTGATAGAGGTCCATTGTTTTGTAAACCGAAATAATGGCGTGAACTTGTAAACCAAAGGCATTTCAGTCTTTTTATCTAAATTTGTAATTTTAAAATTAACTCTTATTTTTCAATAACTAATTTGGTTACCATATATAACAGCCTACATATTTTTAGAAATAATTAATTTTTTTTAAAAAACTATTAATTCCTTAATTTCTTAACCATTTACAAAATCGTGAGTCTGGAAACTATGAAACATGGTAGAATTAGGGTAGAAGTCTATGAAACAAGGTTGAAAACTATGAAAATTGTGAGTTTGAAAACTATGAAACAAGGTAGAATCGTGAGTTTGGAAACTATGAAACATGGTAGAATCAGGATAGAAAACTATGAAACGAGGTTGAAAACTATGAAAATCGTGAGTCTGGAAATTATGAAACTATGAAAATCCACACTTCCGTTTTCTGACATTGTCCCAATTTTTTTTGCTAAGCCGATTTCACACTCTAAAAACTATGAAACATGAACACAAACGAGGATACCACCCAGATCCTCTATCAGGGTATGTTCGATCAATGAAAGGCACGATGACGAGATGGAGTTTTTGTCGAAGATGGGTTGTCGTCGAAGCTTGAGATGACTATGAGAGGGCGCCGAAACTGAAAGAGGGAGAAGAAAAAGGGTAGGGGTCACGAGAACGGCATATGGCGGTGGAGATGGTAGTCGTCGGTGTAGAGATGGTGTTGGAGATGGTGTTCGTCGGCATATAGATGGTAGTCGTGTAACACCCTAAGATTTAAACAACAATGATAGGGAAGATTCCGGAAAATGGGTAAAATAAAACTTATAACAAGAGCCAATTAAAACCCGAATATTTAATGGGATAGTTTGGACAAAATATAACATCGAGTATCGAGACATAATACACAACAATCTACTAATCTACCGATATATTGGCATAAAGTGGCACGGGTCACCATTTTTATGTTCTGTTAATGAAAGAAGATTACGTTTTCCAAGGTGTCACGTATT
The DNA here is from genome assembly GCA_033807775.1 of Saussurea involucrata. Taxonomy (NCBI): domain Eukaryota; kingdom Viridiplantae; phylum Streptophyta; class Magnoliopsida; order Asterales; family Asteraceae; genus Saussurea; species Saussurea involucrata. The sequence goes on along the minus strand of CM066320.1, from coordinate 199,116,532 downwards.
ATTTTTTGTTGTGTGCCTTAAATTTTTTAAAACTAAACTATTGGCACAAGTCTTTATTGGCAAAGTTAGTTAATATTGTTCTGCCTTTGCACAAAAGTCTCGGGTTTGAGTCTCACGTTCGTCAAATTTCTTACCTTTCAACATAAATTTTGATGTTTTTTATATACCTTTTTATCTTTCAAAAAAATTGAAGACATAACTTAAACATGGTTACACGGGTTCCTTTTGTGCGTCATCAAGGAACCCACCCAACATTTCTATATTAATTTTGTAAAACAATTCTCCAATTTTTTTTCTTATAGTCAAACTGTAATACCACTTAAAATCTTTTCTGGGTCCGGAAGCAATCCATCATCTTCTCCACGATGAATACAAAAAGAATCAACATCAATATTCCCCAATCACAATCTAGTTGACAACGAATGAAGGTAATTAACATGCAACATGCGGCTGTTTTATTCACATAAATTTACTTCGATTGTCATCAAACATTCAGTTTGTTTCCGAACTCCATTTCATAAAACAGTAACTAACAATCTTAACCGAATAAATTCAAAACTTAAAATGTTCATTAAATATCAATCAATTTCCAAACATGGATTTCAAGAATTATAAATAAACTATATAAGTTGTTCATGCATATTATTTGGCACTTGAATAAGTTTTGATGCAAGCCACCTCTCTGTTAGAACCATAAGTTCTCTTGGCTTGTATAGTGCCACTGAATGACCCGAACCCTACATCATAATTAACAAAAAGGTATTAATAACTATTTCATTAAATATTCATTATAAATAATATTTACAAATATCTAGTCATATTCATAATGAATATTTCATTAATACTTGGTTTTTATGATTTCAAAATATATAAAGTTCATTTTCTCTGTCGTATATGTATATGTAGTTATACACACACAATTAAAGTAACAAGTGTCTTACTTTAACGGTAGCAAACGTTAAGGAGAAATCGTTTTGTGCGTATGTCATATGGTATCTACAAGAAAAAATCGTGAAATTAGTAACGATGCATACAATCCTAGTACGAAATACTAAAATGGAGTCGGGTCTCACCCTCCAACTTGACCGTCAACGTAGAATGGCTTCCACGGGCTATCAACTCCGATATTAAGAGCGGCTATCCAATCCTCAATTCCAACATACGGAAATGTCATATCATGATCACCACTGTATTGACACATATCATGTACAATCATCGGCGATATACTTATAGTTCAACTAGGGGAGGGAGAATATTATAATATTGTTACCTAAGTATCAAAGCTCGACAATTTTTATTAACAAGTTTCTTGTGGTAGGGGAAACTACTGAATATATCATAAGCATAGCATAATGTGTCGTTTTTCCCTTCTTGGTAATGCATGGTCATGTTGATCATCTCAAATGTTCCAATCGTTCCCTGAACGTAAATTCGTTGAATCATAATCCCGAACTCACCCCTATTTCATACCATATAATGTTGGGTTAATTGATATACCTTACGAACGTTGAGAGCTTGTTGAACGACCTCCGTGTTCATCCAATCTTCTAGAAAATTGTAAAAGTACTCCTAAACGCACAAACGGAACACAAGACCATCAGTAGTTAGTTTTTCGAACCCAATTCCTACTCGAGATCAACCATTATGACACAAGTTCTTCCATGGTTGAGAATGTGCGAACAAGTGAAAATATCTTTATATGAATGTTATTGTGTGAAGATTCACTACAACAAATCAGGTTTATAAGATGTCAAAAAGGTCTGATTGTTCTAATAGACTATTTTATAGGACTTCAGTTTATAAGTCAAACTATTCTGTCATATGTAAAAGTGTTGTAGTACGCTTTGAGATGTTTTAACAAAATATAAGGACTTTCAAGATAAAGTGTTGTATTATCTATTTTTAGAGAATACTTTTGAGATGTGTCTTAGAACACGTCTTTTATTAAGACACTTGCTTTTATAAGACTTTTTTTAAATAATGTGATATAACAATTTAAAGTTGCGTTTTATTTCAAAAGTGTCTAAAAACTTGTTAAGACGTCAAAAAACTTTCTACAAACTAGTTGCAACGTTTTTACATGAAACAAACGGTTATTTGGTCCTATAAACTTAAGTCTTATAAAGACAAATTAGGACATTAGGACCTTTTTTACGTCTATAAACTCGATTGTGTTGTAGTAATTGTAACTTTCACCTCACATTTTAACTGTGTATAGGAAGGTTACATTATATTGTGTGTATGTTGTGACTTTCACACAATATGTAGTTATCTTCACGGTTCCACGTCAAACATTCACACAATATAAGGATACCTCCGATCACTTTTTTCATGTTCTCACAAAAAGATTGTTCTCACCTGTAACACCTCGAAATTTCGTTATATTATGTTTTAATATAAATGAAGTGTTTTGTAATTGAGTTGTAAGTTTGTGCTATCTTTACAAGTATATAAATCAATGGGGTTAAATGTTAAGTAACCAAAGTTTGATGTTATTGTGTAAAGTTGAAACTTGAGGGTGTGTTTGGAAAATTGGGATATTTAAAGGAGTGGGTTAGGCTGAATTGAGATATCATCTCAATTCAGATTGTGGAGTCGGCAAAAGGCAGAGAGAAAGCTAGAGAGAAAGAAAAGAGAAAGAAGAAGAAAGGAAGAGAGAAAAAGAAGAGATTTAGCTAAAAAACTTGGTAAGTATACAAAGAGTTTTTGTAAGTTTGATTTCCAGTAGCAAGAGGGTATCCATATCTTAATCTAATTTCATGTAGGTGCTGCTTGATTTGGAATCAGATTGTGTGCAGAGAAGTGGGTTTATCTCCTTCAAGGTGAGTTCATCCTATTTGATGTTATGAACTATAAAATTGGATGATTTTGATGTTGTTTTAGTATATGTATGCTTTACAACTGTTAGAATGGAATGGGTCGAACTAAGAATGAAATTATTGGGACTGATTGATGGTAAAACTAAAGAACAACCGTAGTTTCCGGATAAAATGAAGTATCCGAAAACCCCTGTGCGAAGGTATCCGAACGAGGCAAAGATATCCGGTAAGTTTAGTTTATTCTGTAGTTTCCGGATGAAATAGATACCGGATGGTATCCGGATTACCTTGGTGTCCGGATGTTGTCCGGATTGATTATGTTGTTTGGAAAGTTTTATTGTCCGGATTGTTTATGTTTCCGGATGGGACTAGTATCCGGTAAGTTTGAGGTATCCGGTAAGTTTTGTGTACCCGGTAAGATACGATGTCCGGGTAGTTTTGTGGTGTTCGGAAACTCCAGTTGTTCGGTCACTTTTGATGTTCAGGATTCTTTTGAGTATCCAGTAACTTGGGAATTTTGATAACTCTTGGGCAGAGTATAATGGAGAAATTGAAATACAATCCTAGTGGCTTAAACATACTTACGGTTGAATGTTAGTGTGTTAGGCTAAAAGGTTTGGTTTAGGTTAATACTATACTTGTGTATAGTATGTGTAATGGATCCATATGCACTGTTATGTATTGTAACGAGGAATAGGCATAAAGCAATTTGTAATTCTCGTTGACCTGAAATGAGGAATAAGCATAAAGTAATTTGTAATTCCCATTTCGTAAAGGTGTTATGAAATAAGAAATAAGCATAAAGGAAATTGTAATTTCTATTTCATAGAGTAGAAATCGAGGAATAGGCATAAAGTAAATTGTAATTCCTGATTTCTAGGGGAAGACCAGAGATAGGCATAAAGTAACTTGTAATCTCTACTTTCGGGCCAAGAAATAGGCATAAAGCAACTTGTAATTTTTGGATAAGAGCATTAATCTAGAATCTGTAATGATTCGTAGTGGGCTCTTGTTCGTGATAATATGACTTACTGAAGGTTAGTCATATTCATGGGATCGGGTATGTTCCCGTCATTTAGGTGAGCACGTGTACGGTAAGAATGGTGGAGAACAGGTTTGTTTATATGTATTGGATATTTCCAAACTGTCAACGTTTGAATTGAATTTGAATGTTCTCACTAGGCGTAAGTCTAATTGTTCAAATTAATTTTCTTATCAGGTACAGGCTCATGGAAGTAAATGGGATGTGTACCGAGAGCTTTTGAAGTATCCAACTTAAGAGATAAGCGGAGGAGTTAGCTATTGCAGTGAGGCTTTTTGATGGATTGCTTGGATAACTTAGTTAATCTAATTATAGTAGACATAATTAGATTAATAAGTTACTGGGAGAATTCCATGTTTGTAATTATGAAACCTCATAGTTAATCCTCTTCTTATATAAAAGTGTGGATGTTATTTTGTCATAACTTATTACGAATTTAGGTTCAAATTAGCTCTGATTTTTAGGATGTTACATCACCTAAACCCCAAACACACACAAATATATATATATATATATATATATATAGAGAGAGAGAGAGAGAGAGAGAGAGAGGGGAAGGTTCAAACGAGAACGATAACTATTTACGAGAACGGCCGACCATGTACAAAATCACTGGTGATTCACATACAAAATCATATCTGATTAAAATTCTGGACACGCGCGTTTGTCCCGCGGTTTGCAAAGCGCGCGGTTTGTTCCGCAATTTGTACTGTGAATCACCAGTGATTTTGTACATGGTCGGCCGTTCTCGTAGTTCTCGTAAATAGTTAGCGTTCTTGTTTGAACCTATCTCTCTCTCTATATATATATACGTGTATATATATATATAGAGAGAGAGAGGGGCTACGTGAAAACCTGAAAAAATGGAAAACTGAGGAACATCCTGGTAGCCCTTCATCTAGACGGTATGTTTTTTAGTTTTTATGCATATGTGCACGTGTGCATGTTACAAATTACTTATATACACAAGTGCATATTGTCCAGATGAAGGTCTACCAGGGTGTTCCTCAGTTTTCCCCTTATTCTAACCCTATATATATAGGCATGGGATCATATGAGAACTGTCATTTTTGGTGAGAAGTACTTTTTAAACCGTTGATCACGTTTAATCAAATACCCTCCCATGAATTGCGGCTTAAAAATGATTGGTCTGGTGCATCTCCGTGCATCTTATCTCGGTGCATCTCACATAATGTTCGTCCATTTCTCATCTAATGGTTGGTAACTACTTCTCACTCTACTCACCAAATTTGACACTTCTCACCGGAACCCAACCCTATATATATATATATATATAATATATATATATATATATATATAAATAAAGACTTCCCACCAACCATTGTTAAATTAAATTCTTAAATTATTTTTTTAAGGATAAAACGGTAATATCCTTAAATTTTTTAAAATTGGTTAAATGTATCATTGAAATATGTAAAAACAAATTAATGTGATAATTTCTCTTTAAGAAAAAATCTAAAAAACTCACCATATTATCTAATTTTGAATGATTAAGTCCTGAATTTTTTAAGAAATAAATTTTTAGATCTTTTTACCAAATAAATTCTTAAAACTTTTTTAGCAAATAAAATTAAAGTTTTTTCTAAGAAACAAAATTATGAAATTAATTTTGAACAAATGTTTGCGATTATAGTATTTTACCACATATCTTAAAAAGAATAGTAATGATTGCATATGGACAACTAGGTAAATTTCTTGCACTGGTTGCATTTGTTGCAATTGTTCTTGAATACCCCACAATTTATTGGAATAATGAACCGAGATTGATACATAGAGACTACTAAAGGGTATTTATGTTTTTTTTTATAAAATTTGTGTTTTTAGAAGCAACTAACTTCCTTAAATATTTGGAAATTTAATTACTTAAAGTTTGACTTTGATTTGCCAAAATATCCAAAAAAATTCAGTTTTATCAAAATACCTATTTTTTCCGCATAAGCCCGAATTATTTCTAATTCATATTTACACTTTCAACCCCTATACTTATTTACTTACTTTACTTTATACCTTTTACTTTTATAATTTTAATTTTACACCTTCATCATATTAACACATATAATCGTTTATTAACTAAAATACGTTAAAAAATACGTTTTATTTTTAACAAGTTACACCATTATAACCGTCTCTTCGATACGTTCGAAATGAGCACAATATTGAATATTTTTGATTTATTTATTTTAATATATATCATATATAGTACATAAAAATATTTTTTATATTTAAAATTCATATTCTTACAGTTAATTATTTAATTTATGGTACTCTTATAGTTAAAATACGTTTTATTTATTTTATTATCGATGGTCCAAGTGTAAGTATTTAAAATTGGCGGAGGCTTTGTGATGGACAGACATCGATCCTTTTGTGCATACTCTGTAACTGCAAATACTTCAGCTCCAAACACACATGAATCATCATTCGTCAAATACCCATTTTCACAATTCTTAAATGAGTCCAGTGATATCAACTTGTCAAAACCCCATTTCATATTCTTCTCGTGAAACCTTGTCCTATTGCCATTCACGATATCTATAAGCACATACAAATAATAATAATTTAAAACGATTTAATGAATTAGTTAATATATGATTATTATGTTAATGCGATAGGAGTATAAACAAAATTGAAAAAGTAAGAAATGTACCATAAATTAAATAATTACGTATAAAGGTATGAATTGTAAATATTAAAAATATTTTTATGTAGTATATATATGATATATAATAAAATAAATAAATCAAAAAATATTCAATATTGGGTTCATTTCGAAGGTATCGAAGAGACGAGTACAATGGTGTAACTTGTTAAAATTAAAACGTATTTTTTTAACGTATTTTAGTTAATAAACGATTATATGTGTTAAATTTAAAATTAAAATTAGAAAAGTAAAAGGTATAAAGTAAAGTAAGTAAATAAGTATAGGAGTTGAAACTGTAAATATGAATTAGAAATCATAAATTTTGGTATGGTCCCGGGGTCTCATCCCGCCATCGCGGGATCCCAGTTTTCAGAAAATACCCTGGTCCGTAATCGCGGACCCATCGCGGAAAAATGAGTATTTTGGCAAAACTGAAAAAATAGGTATTTTGGCAAGTCAAAGTCAAACTTTGGGTATTTTAATTAAATTCCCTAAATATTTCCCTCCTTCTCTCTCTCTCTCTCTCTCTCTCTCTCAATCCATTGTTACCATCCATTTTCGGCGACGTCCTTTTACTGGCGGCGACCTCTGCCCACTCCGACGACCTCCCTCATTTTCGACGAATTTCATAATTTTTTCGAGTGTAAATCTGATTATTCATATGGGAGAAAAAAATATGAAACTTAAAAATTTGTTTATTCATATGGAAGAAAAAAAATTAAACTTTGAAACTATATGATTATTCCGAAATTTTTTGATTATTCATATGGAGTAGATCTATTAAACTTAAAAATCTGATTATTCATTATGAAGAAAAAAATAATGAAACTTAAAAAATATATGATTATTTCATATGGAAGAAGATATATATGAAACATAAAAATCCAATAGACATATTATGAAACCGTTAATGAAACTTAAATTTTTTCGAAAAAACAGTTCAATTGTTTATGAAACTTAAAAAACTTAAAAATTTCAAAAACCCCGCCGGAATTGGGGGGAGGTTGTCGGAATTAGATGGTGATGGTGGACCGTGAGAGAAACTCATCAAAATTGGAAGGAGGTTGCCGGAGTGGGAGGAGATCGGCGGTATTGGATGATGATGGTGGAGAGAGAGGGGGGGGGGGGGGGGTTGCCAGAATTAAGATAGAGGAGTTGGACGGATTTTTATGAGAGAGAGGGAAAGAGAGATTAAGGGAGATATGGAAAATATCTAAATCAAACTAATTAATAAAATTTAAATCTAAAATATCTAAAACTCTTCCCAAACTATCATTATCCTATTTTTTTTAAAGGCAAAACATATTTTATTACCACAAACTTAACCGTACAAGATACACAACAGGGGGAACATAAAGCCCCTTAATCCAAACACGATCAAAACATGAAACATGAAACATATCGACTCCTACTGGTTTGCGAGTAAACTTGCAGGAGGCGACTAATAAAAGACCCCGCACTACTGCATATTCAAACGAAGCAGGTTGATGCTAAACTAAACACCCTCAACTTGATCAGGCCATGCACTGTCTCCGCTTAGCGCTGCACCTGGACTCTAAGGACTGGACAGCCGTGGCTTAATGGGGACAGCCACAGCCTCCAACCCATTTCAGAACATTCTGCAGCAGACCATTTTGCCACTGCCCCTTCTTTCATCACACGATTCCTTCTGCAGCTGATCCAAACAGCCCTCGAACATAGTCTGCATCAGCCGCGAATAATCAAGGCAGCAGCAGATGGGCGCGATAAGCACATCATGACAACAGAACAGCAGCAGCAAAAGCACAGTAGCTGTCGATCCGAATCGAAACGCGAAGAACAAATTGCTGGGTAGGAAGGAGCCGCTGCCACACTTTTCAGCTACACGAAAGAACCGAATTCCCTCTCGATTCGTTTTCCTGATGAAGTACCTCCTCAACCGAACCAAAGATGTCTCTTCTAATGTTCCACCATCTCATAACCTCTTTCCAAACGTCACTCACCTCTTCACATTTAACTAATGCATGGTCTACCGTCTCCACCTCATTCCCACACCTCGGACATAATGTCGAATGGAGATCCATTCCCATTTTGTCGAGGACCTCTCTACATGGTAATCTCCCTAACCCTGCTCTCCACACAAAAATACCCACCTTTTTGGGGACAAATTTTATCCACTTTGTTTCTTCATTACCAATTCCCCTAACCACCAACTTCTCTTCTATTATTCTTTTCAACTTTTGAATTGAAAAGACTCCCTTCTCATCCAACCACCATTTCTCCTTGTCAACCCTTCCTCTAATGGGCTGTTTAGTTTAGATAACCCTATAAAATTCCTCTAACTCGCCCACTTCTCTACGCCTCGGTTCTTGTAACAACCCAAATTTAAATAAACTATAATTGACAACATTACAACCAAAAATGGTCCCCAAGCATACAATTAACGTTAACTCTACTCTAAGTTTGCAGCGGATAACACCTTCACAACTGAGATGCTACAGGAAGCCTGATAAGTGCTCAATTTTGAGTACTTAAGCACTTATTTCTTTAGATTAGTTAGGACTTTTTCATTCTAAAATCCCAACTTTGAGTCTTTTTATCTTGTTTTACTTTCTTGGAGCTAGGAATCATGGTTAACTTGTTTTACTTTCTTGGAGCTAGGAATCATGGTTAACTTGTTTTACTTTATTGGTAGGCTAATATAAGCATTTTTGGAAAAATATCAGCCAAAACAGGGTATTGCTGCAGCATGGCAACAACAGGGATCTGGTGTTCAAGGGGCTGAAGAGAACGAATTGTTGAGCTGGAAACTGATTTTTTGGGATTATTCTAAAAATTTGTAGCCCTTGAAACACTTTTTAAATTGTAATTGTAGTTTACGTAATGACTTAGTTTGGTATTGTACTTTTGGCTAACTAGTTGTACTATTTAGTTAGGCTTAGTTGCACTTATTTACCAAAGATGCCCCTCCCTTTTGTTATATATAGAGGGGCCATCTAGCCTTTTGATACATCTCCTGGGAACTGATCTGAATCAGTTCTAAATTCTCTCTAGTTATTTTCCAGAAATCTTATGAATGTTCTTCCAATCTTCAAATCTTCAAGTGTTCTTCCTTTAATTTTTCTTTGTTCTTAGATACACGTATGCATTGCTGCAGCACTGGAGATTATCTCACTGCACATCTTACTTCCTTTAATGTTCTTGTGACTTATGTTTTATATTTGATGCTTTTATTTTCCAGAATTTATTCTTGTTAGTCATAGATTTACATTCCATTTGTAGTCTTATCATTTATTGCTTATTACTTACATTATTGTCTTTACATTTTTAGTCATTTATTTTAGTAGCTTTTACTTCCAAGTCATTTACTATCTCTTGCATCATGTTTACTTTCCAAGTATTGTGCATTTACGTTGTTTCATTTATTGTAATGAGTAGCTAATCTTGTAGCTTGGGTGTGAGACAAAGGGTGTTATGATGACCAAAAGAAAGTAGGTATTTTTGTGGCAAAAATGATGTTTTATTATTCCAACCCAAGTTCTTTCAAGATAACAAAATCCTTTGACAAATTGATCACTTTGATAGTGTTAAAGTGTCATGGACCTAGAGATAGGCCATTGAATAGCACGTCAATTTGGATGACTTAAGGGGTTATATCGAGAGAGTAACTTGCAATGAGAGTTGTTACTTTTGTTTTCCAAAATGATTCATTCTTGATAAGTTGTCATTTTCTCAAGGGATTAAAATGGAATAGACTTAGAGATAAGCTATTTAGGAGTATACAAACTTGGGAGGCATGGGGGTTATATCGAGAGAGTGACTTTTAACAAAGAGAATTTGTTTCGCCATGTACTTTGAGAACTCCATTTCCATCGTTCCTTTATCTTAGGTTCTGCTCAGAGATGAGATTGCTCTAGCTACTGGAATCATGGGATGGTGAGAGTCCGAGAGGAACGTGTCTCAAAGTAGATAATAAAACTAGATTTTGTCACTGCTATGCTGCAGCGTCACTGCAGTTTCTTGTTGTAGCATTGTTGTAGCATTGGTCTGCTGGAATTTGGTTTATCATAACATCACAAGTCTTACACCCTTGCTTCTCTTTTAATCTTGTTAATTAGAATCTGTGTTAATCATCAACCAACCAATCAAAGATATTTTCTTCCAAATCATCTTCAGAAATCATTTCTTTCATCATACTTTTGTAGCAATTTTAACTCCAATCTCTGTGGGACGATAATCGGTATCTTTACCACTTTATTACTTGATAGACGACATAGTCCTATATAAGTATACTTGCTTATTGGTTCTATTAGCACACGTCTGTAGGTGTATTCAAAGCACGCACACATCAAGTTTTTGGCGCCGTTGCCGGGGATTGGTAAGCTAAAAGTCTATAAAAGTATTTTAAAAGATTTGATTTTTCTAACACCGTTGGGAATTTTAAAGATTTTCTGAAAGTGGTGTATGCCAAGAATATCACGTGGGGAAATTTTCGAGTTAGATCCGGATATTGAGAGAACTTTTCATCAAAGAAGAAGAATTCAAAGAACATCAAACTCTCTCAATATGGACGGACCCCCACCCGGTTTTGAAAATAGACCACCAAATCCACCACCTTTAGAAAATCCCGTTAGGCCACCATTGGAAAATCCCGTGAGACCACCTTTAGAGAATCCAATTCGGCCTCCACCAATCTTTGGAAATAATCATCAAAATCCACCTTTTTTTTATCAAAATCCACCACTTTTTGGTAATCCACCGTTTATTCCATTTCAACAAAATCCACCACACAACAATGAGGAAGGAGATGATAATGGATCTATTGGTAATGAAGAACCACTTAACATCATTGATCTTGCAAACTCGAAAGATGGAAGAATTATGGACTACGCAATCCTAAATTTTGAGCAATTAAATTCTGGGATTGTTAGGCCACACTTAGATACTTTACATTTTGAACCAAAACCCATCATGTTTCATATGTTGCAAGCTAATGGTCAATTTGCCGGATTACCATCGGAGGATCCCCACTCTCATTTAAAATCTTTTATGGAGATCACCGATGTTTTTCTAATCCCTGGAGTATCTCCCGAAGCCTTAAGGCTCACTTTATTTCCATTTTCTCTAAGGGATAGGGCAAGAGTATGGTTCAATTCATTAACACCAGTTTCAGTACCATCTTGGGGTGATATGGATGAAAAGTTTTTGCGAAAATATTTTCCACCTACCCGGAATGCTAAGTCCAGAAACGAAATTTGCATGTTTAAACAAATGGACGATGAAGCAATTTCCGATGCTTGGGAAAGGTTTAAAGAATTATTAAGAAAATGCCCTCACCATGGCATTCCCTACTGTATTCAACTCGAGACGTTTTACAATGGACTTGATTCCAATACAAAACAAATGCTCGGTGCGACTTCAGGAGGGGCCTTTACCTTTAACACCTACAATACCGGGTATGAAATTCTTGAAAAGATTTCTGCAAATAATGGACAATGGGCTGATCCAAGAGCTCAAATTTCAACTCAAAAGAAGACTGTCGGGTTGCATGAGATTGATGCATACACTGCATTGACAGCTCAGCTTGCTTCCATGACTAATATGCTTACAAACATCACTTCAGGTCAAGGAGCACAGCCACCTGTCACCAAATCTCCTGCAATTGTCCTTTCTGTGCAATGTGTATGTTGTGGTGATGAACATTCTTATGAACACTGTCCTTATAATTCTGAATCTGTAAACTATGTTCAAAACAGACCTAATCCTCACTCCAACACATACAATGGCAGTTGGAAGCATCATCCTAATTCCTCTTGGAATAGTCCATGTTTAAATCCGCCTGCACAAAAACCACAAGGGAATTCTAATTTTCAAAATCAAGCAAGCAGTTCCCAAAACCATTACAAGGAAAATTTTCAAAGCAACCATCATCAGAATAATCGTCATCAAGGTTTTCAAAATAATCAACCACCTTTTCAAAACCAAAATCATGCACCTCTACATGATGACTCAAATCTTTCTTTGGAAGCACTCATGAAAGGGTTTATGACCCAAACTCAAGCTTCAATCAGGAATCTTGAAACTCAAGTTAGTCAGCTTGCTTTAAATCAAAGTACTAGGGCCTCAGGAACTTTACCCAGTAACACTGAAATTCCAAAGGCCCCAGGAAAAGAACATGTGAAAGCTGTAACTCTTAGAAGTGGAAAAGAATTATCTGAAGTTGTGGAAAAGGAAATTGGCCCTTTAACCAAATCTGATTTCGAAAAGTCATCCAACGCCAATCCTACTCCAGAAATTCAGGTTATTCCAACACCATCAATTCTAAAAGGAGACCAAGATCCTAAGATTACAAGTTCAAATCCGACCAATGTGAACAAAAGCATATTGGAACCATCTGGCTCAAAACTTTCAAACAATGTTGTTATCAAACCAGTTCCCCCTTACATTCCTTATCCCCAAAGGATGAGGAATGAGAAGGAGGAATTGCAATTTAAAAAGTTTTTGGATGTTTTCAAACAATTGGACATCAACATACCTCTTGTTGAAGCAATTGAGCAGATGCCCAATTATGCCAAGTTCCTTAAGGATATTTTGAGTAAAAAGAAGAAACTGACTGGGTATGAAACTGTAGCCCTCACTGAAGGTTGCAGTGCTCTGTTTTCCAACAAATTACCCCCTAAGCAAAAAGACCCAGGGAGTTTTACCATTCCCTGTTCAATAGGTGGGAAAGAAGTTGGACAAGCTTTATGTGATTTAGGTGCCAGTGTCAATCTCATGCCCTTATCAATTTTCAAAGGTTTAGGCATAGGAGAAGCCAGACCTACCACAGTCACACTCATCTTATCTGATAAAACCATCGCCTATCCAAAGGGTAAGATTGAAGACGTTTTAGTCTAGGTTGACAAATTCATCTTTCCGACCAATTTCATCATTTTAGACTTTGAGGCTAACAAAGATATTCCTATTCTCTTAGGAAGACCTTTCTTAGCCACGGGTAGAACTTTGATAGACGTCCAGAAAGGAGAGTTGACCATGAGACTTCAAGACCAAAAAGTCACATTTAATGTCTTCAATTCCTTAAAATACCCAAATGATATGGAAGACTGTTCAAGCATAGGTACCATCGAGTCATTGTGTCATGAGGAAGAAGTCAACCAGACCTGTAGGATAGAAGAGGAGGATGAGGAAGTAAGTGAGGAATATGATGATGATGAAATTCCCATAGAAGAGGAGACTGTCCCTTTGGTTGCTGCAGCATTCGAGCTGCTGGAAAATAGTGAGTAAAAACCAGCCATACCTTCCATAGTTTCACCACCTGACCTGGAGTTGAAGAAACTCCCATCTCACCTGAAATATGCCTTTCTAGGACAAGAAGACAAATTACCTGTTATAATATCAGCTACCCTAGAATTGCATCAGGAAAGGAAGTTGGTGGATATGTTGAAGTTACACACCAAAGCCATAGGTTGGACCATTGCTGACCTTAGGGGGATCATCCCTTCTATTTGTCAACATAAGATCATCTTAGAAGAAAAGAACTTCAAATCCATAGAACCGCAAAGAAGACTGAACCCTGTCATGAAAGAGGTAGTGAAAAAGGAAATTTTAAAATGGTTAGATGCAGGAATTATTTTCCCAATAGCCAGTAGTTCTTGGGTTAGTCCAGTCCAATGTGTGCCTAAGAAGGGTGGGATCACTGTCATTTCCAATGACAAGAATGAACTCATCCCAACTAGAATAGTCTCCGGATGGAGAATTTGCATGGACTACCGTAGACTAAACAATGCTACTCAAAAAGATCATTTTCCTTTACCTGTTGTTGATCAAATGTTGGACAGGTTGGCTGGAAAAGAGTTCTACTGCTTCTTGGATGGATACTCAGGTTACAATCAGATAGCCATAGCACCGGAAGACCAAGAGAAGACTACTTTCACTTGTCCTTTTGGCACTTTTGCTTTTAGGAGAATGCCTTTTGGACTTTGCAACGCACCTGCTACTTTCCAAAGATGCATGATGTCCATATTCTCTGACAGGCTTGAAAAATCCATTGAAATATTTATGGATGATTTTTCTGTTTATGGTTCATCTTTTGATCATTGTTTGGAAAATCTAAAACAAAGTCTTGAAAGGTGTGAAGAAACTGACTTGGTTCTTAAATGGGAAAAATGTCATTTCATGGTTACAGAAGAAATTGTCCTTGGTCATTTAATTTCAAAAAGAGGAGTTGAGGTAGATAAGGCTAAACTTGAAGTTATTGAAAAACTACCTGAACCAACCACTGTTAAAGGAATCAGAAGCTTTCTTGGTCATACTGGTTTTTATAGACGTTTCATAAGAGATTTTTCAAAGATTTCAAAACCTTTATGTCTATTATTACAACAAGACCAAAAATTTGAGTTTAATAAGGATTGTAGAAATGCATTCCTTACTTTAAAGAAAGCTTTGGTAACTGCTCCAGTGGTTGTTGCTCCTGAATGGGACAAACCTTTTGAAATCATGTGTGATGCAAGTGATTGGGCTGTTGGTGCAGTTTTAGGTCAAAGAAAAGGAAAGATTTTTCATTCCATCTACTATGCAAGCAGAACCCTTAATGAAGCTCAAGTTAATTACACAACAACTGAAAAAGAGTTATTAGCAGTGGTTTTTGCATTTGAGAAATTTAGATCATATTTAATGGGAGCTAAGGTCATTGTTCACACTGACCATGCTGCCATTAAATATCTCATTTCAAAGAAAGATGCAAAACCAAGGCTAATAAGATGGGTTTTGCTACTGCAAGAGTTTGATCTAGAAATTGTTGATAGGAAAGGTGTGGAAAACCAAGTGGCTAATCACCTGCCTAGGTTGGAAAAGCTTGTTGAGAGTAGGGAAGGAGGAGACATCATAGAAACCTTCCCTAATGAAAAGATTCTTATGGTGCAATCACAACTGCCATGGTTTGCTGACATAGCCAATTATTTAGCTTGTGGCATCAAACCTTCTGATTACACTCACCATATGCTGAAGAAATTTCTCCATGATTGTAAATTCTACATATGGGATGATCCTTTTTTGTTTAAACTTGGTACAAATCAAATACTGAGAGGATGCATCCCAGAGACAGAAGTGGTAGCAATTCTGCAGCATTGCCACCAATCAGCTTATGGAGGACATTTTGGAGGCCAAAGAACAGCAGCTAAAGTTCTTCAATCTGGTTTCTATTGGCCCACTCTCTTTAAAGATGCCCATAACTTTGCACAAAGGTGTAATGAATGCCAGAGAAGTGGTTCCATTTCTCAAAGAAATGAAATGCCTTTGAATGGGATCTTGGAAGTTGAGTTGTTTGATGTTTGGGGAATTGATTTTATGGGTCCATTTCCACCATCAAACAATTGCCAATACATTCTTGTTGCTGTTGATTGTGTATCCAAATGGGTAGAAGCAATGGCAAGTGTTTCAAATGATGCAAAAACTGTTGTCAAGTTTTTACAAAAACAAGTTTTTACAAGGTTTGGTACCTATTTTATAAACAATTTGTTAAGTAAAGTTCTTGAAAAATACAATGTGAAACACAGAGTTGCCACTGCTTATCACCCACAAACAAATGGTTTAGCTGAACTCTCAAACAGGGAAATTAAAGGGATTTTAGAAAAGGTTGTCAAGCCAAATAGAAAAGACTGGGCTTTCAAATTAGATGATGCTTTATGGGCATACAGTACTGCTTTCAAAACACCCTTAGGTATGTCCCCATACAAGTTGGTCTTTGGAAAGGCTCGTCACCTCCCTTTAG
The DNA here is from genome assembly GCA_033807775.1 of Saussurea involucrata. Taxonomy (NCBI): domain Eukaryota; kingdom Viridiplantae; phylum Streptophyta; class Magnoliopsida; order Asterales; family Asteraceae; genus Saussurea; species Saussurea involucrata. Next base: position 199,100,261 of record CM066320.1, on the reverse strand, counting down.
AGTTAGAACACAAAGCATATTGGGCTATAAAGGAATTGAACATGAACTTAGATGATGCTGGTAACAAGAGAAAGTTACAACTCTGTGAACTAGAGGAACATGTCCTATGAGAATGCCAAACTCTATAAAGAGAAAACCAAAAAATGGCATGACAATAGAATCAGGCATAGAGAGTTGAAAGCTGGCCAGAAATGTCTTTTGTTCAATTCTAGGTTGAAATTATTTCCAGGTAAACTAAAGTCTAGATGGTCAGGCCCATTTGTCATACACAAGGTTTATCCATATGGGGCTATAGATTTAGTTAACCCGGAAGACAATAGTGTGTTCAAGGTCAATGGTCAAAGAGTAAAGCTGTACCATGATGCTGCAGCATCTCCACTACATTATCCTGTGGAGGTGGTTTCTTTGTGCTAAAAGCTTCATACAAGATGGGAACTATCTTAAAAGTTCCAACTATCCTTGTAAATATTCTTTTTAAATGCATTATCATGTTTCTGTATTAGTTAAGAGTAATGGTTTACTGAAGTGCAGCCAATTAAGCAAACAGGGGAAACCAAAGGATGCTAAATCAATGCTGCAGCATCAGGGGGTTCAGCTTTTTTAGGGAAATCAGCTGGAAGTCAGAGGGAAATTAAAAATGATTTTTCCAGGGAATTTAAGGATAGAACTGAAGAAAAAGGAAGAAAGGTCCTCATACAAAAAGCTAACCAAATCACTTTACCTTTTGCTAACCAGATTAAACAAAATGTTGGACCCAAGTACACTAGTAGACCCCTACTATGTACTTTCCTTAAAACTACCCATTGAGTAATACCCAACTTACAGCTGGATTACTACTCCTCATCTCAGATAAGGACAAGAGTCTTTTCAACTTTCTACCTCAAAACCCCATCTAAACCTTTTGTTTTAAACTAACCCACTCTTTTCATCTCCCTCACCTCTCTCGTCTCTGCCACTCGCGAAACCCACCAGAATACCCACAAAACTCAAAATTTTCTCCATTTTCTACAATCCAGACCTGCGAATCCATGGCAAGGGTAAAAAGAACCCTACCCAGAAACCCTAATGCTGAAGACGAAGCTCAACCCGTGCGAAGAAGTGGCCGAAACAGGGTTGTGGTGCGCCCCCTGTTTCGAACCAAGAACCTGAAATGGTGAATCTTGAGGATGACTCGATTCCGCCCCTGCGTCGTGTACCCTTCGCAAAACCATCAACGCCGAAGAAAAAAGAGAAGGGAGAAGGTTCGGGTGTGAAATCAACAAAAGCTCCCATCGCACCCCCTGTTATGACCGAAACCGCAGAATCACCATCAAAGATGCTTGCCCTCGTTCCCTACACAGGTCCACAATCAGCTTCTACAAAGGAGGGTAAGAAAAAGGTATCGTCCACTATTTAAAAAATCCCTGTCGATGGTCTTTTTACCTCATGTTCAGAGGATGATCGAGAAAGACCCATTGCATCTACTAAGATCAATGTGACTTTCTTCCAGCCTCATGAGTTTGATTTGCCGTTTGGACCATTGGACTCCACCTCAGAGGCTCAAAAAGCAACTTCTAAAAGCACTGAGGTAGAGGACAGTGATGTAATAGAAATGGAAAGTATGCAACCAACTCATGTGGTCCACCAAAGTCCAAATAGAAACATTCCAAATTTAAATGATACAATCTGGACCGATGAGGATGAACCTTTGATAGAGAGAATCGAACCTAGAAAAACGAAATATTTGGGTAAAAGGCATGCAACCAGGACCACAGGGGCTGAACCATTAATAAAAAGAAGTAAAAGAGTGATTGAGGAGGGAGAACCATCTACTTTAGAACCTCTAGAGACCAATTGCTATGCTGCAGCAACTGTGCAACATGAGCAATCTGTAGGAAAGAAAAAGACAGAGGTTGAGGTTGCTAAGTTTGTGAAAAGACCAACCAAACCAAACCGTGGTTTCAGCTCTACAGCTGCTGCCAAAATGTGGCCCAAATTTCAGAATAGGATTGGTCTACCTGACAAGGGATTTGATGAGCAGAGCATTAGAGAGTTTCATTTTATTAAGCAAGTTGTGGAAACCCAAAGCCTTGAGAAAGTTTGTGAGATCCATCACTCTTACAACCTCACACTCATCCGAGAGTTCTACTGTGAGGTGGCAACCAGCTCATCCTCTAGGTTGACTGTTAGAGGCATTCCAGTCCATCTTACGGCCAAGAGGATAAATAGTTTTCTGTCACTTACACCACCGGCCAAAACAGAATATCATAAGCTGGTAAATAATGCAACTTTAGATGACCTGTATGAGGTTGCTGCAGCATTGGGAAAGCCTAGAACTACATGGGAATACCATTCAAATCTAATGATGAGAACGTTCAAGGCCTCTAACCTTTCTGCAGATGCCAATGTGTGGATCAACTTGGTGAGACACTCCATCTCACCAACCACACACGACAGCACTATATATGTGGAAAGAATGTTTCTTTTGTTTTGTGTGATGACAGGAAAAAGCGTGAACTTGGGAAAGCAAATGCTGAGAAGTATAAGGGAATGCGCGACCAGAGTGAAAGGAAAGTTCTACTTTCCTGGAATGTTGACACAGTTGCTGGTAGAGATGGGAGTGCCTCAGTATAAAGACGATTTGATCGTGAAAGAACAAAGGGAGAAGTCAGATATAGATATGCGTGCAGTTCAGAGGCTGAGAGACAGAAAAGAGAAAGGTGTTGGAACGTTGGACATGGTGACTATGATGCAGGATGTGCTAAGCCAAAACAGCACCCTTTTGGACACCATATTGAAGCAAAGGAATGAATTTATGGAGAAGGTTGAGGAGTTGAGGTTCGAGATGATGACCATTGTTGCAAACCACAAGAGGAAGGTGAAAGAGATGGGCAGTATGGGGCTGCCAATGTTAAAAAAGCTGCTGAAAGCAAAGAATCTGGAGATAGCCAAACTGCAACAGGAAAACCGAAAGCTGAAAGCAGTGGTTGCTGTCAAGAATGGTGCTGTAGCATCCAAGGCTGTTGGGCCTCATGGCACTACCATTTTTAGGCAGAAACAACCTACTCCCAATGAGTAGGGCAGGTTTAATCATGCACTCTTAGCTCCATTTACTGTTTTAATCTTTGTTATTTGAGTCTGGGATTAGTCTTTGCATATTTTAGGTTTATTTTCTTGCATTTGGGTCATGAATGAGTATTGTTGAGCATGTTTGCATAGCCCAAATAATTTCACAAGTCCAAGACCATTTCTTTAGGGTATTCATGCTAGAATTAGCCTCATAATTGCTTGGGACACAATTTGGTCCACATTCTGCACTCATCACATAAATGATCTAGGCCATTGTTCTTTTCTCCCATTTTTAGCCACTTGTAACCATTGAAAATACATCCTTTCCTCCATACAATGAGGACATTGTAAATCTCTTAGTTTGGGGTGGGGGGTGTCTAAAAATGACAATCAAAGGCAAAGCCTTAGAAAACATTGCATGTCAAGAAAAAAGTGGTTGAAACACCAAAAACACCAAAAATGCCCCATAGGGGCAGGTGTATGTCATCAAACAGAAAATGCATAATTTTTTTTTAAAAATCCAATGAGATTTGATGCATGGGGAGAGAAAAGGCAAAGTGAGAAAGAAAAATATGCCAAAAAGAGAGATCCAATTTCACTTAAAGTCCTAGTAATCTGTGATGTGTATGATGTGTTGACTATAACAAAAAGAATTTGAGGCTAACTTATGGTTTATGATCACAAAAGAATGGGACTTTGGTCACTTGGGATTTATGAAAGGCTATGCTATGCACCCTTAACATGCTCACACTCATGATGTGCACTTAATGCCATCCTTGTGCAAAACTTTCAAAGTTTGAGTCATTTTCTTTTAGTCTTTTCATTGCTTGGGGACAAGCAAACTTCTTAGTTTGGGGTGGTGATAAGTGCTCAATTTTGAGTACTTAAGCACTTATTTCTTTAGATTAGTTAGGACTTTTTCATTATAAAATCCCAACTTTGAGTCTTTTTATCTTGTTTTACTTTCTTGGAGCTAGGAATCATGGTTAGCTTGTTTTACTTTATTGGTAGGCTAATATAAGCATTTTTGGAAAAATATCAGCCAAAACAGGGTATTGCTGCAGCATGGCAACAACAGGGATCTGGTGTTCAAGGGGCTGAAGAGAACGAATTGTTGAGCTGGAAACTGATTTTTTGGGATTATTCTAAAAATTTGTAGCCCTTGAAACACTTTTTAAATTGTAATTGTAGTTTAGGTAATGGCTTAGTTTGGTATTGTACTTTTGGCTAACTAGTTGTACTATTTAGTTAGGCTTAGTTGTACTTATTTACCAAAGATGCCCCTCCCTTTTGTTATATATAGAGGGGCAATCTAGCCTTTTGATACATCTCCTGGGAACTGATCTGAATCAGTTCTAAATTATCTCTAGTTATTTTCCAGAAATCTTATGAATGTTCTTCCAATCTTCAAATCTTCAAGTGTTCTTCCTTTAATTTTTCTTTGTTCTTAGATACACGTATGCATTGCTGCAGCACTGGAGATTATCTCATTGCACATCTTACTTCCTTTAATGTTCTTGTGACTTATGTTTTATATTTGATGCTTTTATTTTCCAGAATTTATTCTTGTTAGTCATAGATTTACATTCCATTTGTAGTCTTATCATTTATTGCTTATTACTTACATTCTTGTCTTTACATTTTTAGTCATTTATTTTAGTAGCTTTTACTTCCAAGTCATTTACTATCTCTTGCATCATGTTTACTTTCCAAGTATTGTGCATTTACGTTGTTTCATTTATTGTAATGAGTAGCTAATCTTGTAGCTTGGGTGTGAGACAAAGGGTGTTATGATGACCAAAAGAAAGTAGGTATTTTTGTGGCAAAAATGATGTTTTATTATTCCAACCCAAGTTCTTTCAAGATAACAAAATCCTTTGACAAATTGATCACTTTGATAGTGTTAAAGTGTCATGGACCTAGAGATAGGCCATTGAATAGCACGTCAATTTGGACGACTTAAGGGGTTATATCGAGAGAGTAACTTGCAATGAGAGTTGTTACTTTTGTTTTCCAAACTGATTCATTCTTGATAAGTTGTCATTTTCTCAAGGGATTAAAATGGAATAGACTTAGAGATAAGCTATTTAGGAGTATACAAACTTGGGAGGCATGGGGGTTATATCGAGAGAGTGACTTCTAACAAAGAGAATTTGTTTCGCCATGTACTTTGAGAACTCCATTTCCATCGTTCCTTTATCTTAGGTTCTGCTCAGAGATGAGATTGCTCTAGCTACTGGAATCATGGGATGGTGAGAGTCCGAGAGGAACGTGTCTCAAAGTAGATAATAAAACTAGTTTTTGTCACTGCTATGCTGCAGCGTCACTGCAGTTTCTTGCTGTAGCATTGTTGTAGCATTGGTCTGCTGGAATTTGGTTTATCATAACATCACAAGTCTTACACCCTTGCTTCTCTTTTAATCTTGTTAATTAGAATCCGTGTTAATCATCAACCAACCAATCAAAGATATTTTCTTCCAAATCATCTTCAGAAATCATTTCTTTCATCATACTTTTGTAGCAATTTTAAATCCAATCTCTGTGGGACGATAATCGGTATCTTTACCACTTTATTACTTGATAGACGACATAGTCCTATATAAGTATACTTGCTTATTGGTTCTATTAGCACACGTCTGTAGGTGTATTCAAAGCACGCACACATCAAGTTTTTGGCGCCGTTGTCGGGGATTGGTAAGCTAAAAGTCTATAAAAGTATTTTAAAAGATTTGATTTTTCTAACACCGTTGGGAATTTTAAAGATTTTCTGAAAGTGGTGTATGCCAAGAATATCACGTGGGGAACTTTTTGAGTTAGATCCGGATATTGAGAGAACTTTTCATCAAAGAAGAAGAATCCAAAGAACATCAAACTCTCTCAATATGGACGGACCCTTACCCGGTTTTGAAAATAGACCACCAAATCCACCACCTTTAGAAAATCCCGTTAGGCCACCATTGGAAAATCCCGTGAGACCACCTTTAGAGAATCCAATTCAGCCTCCACCAATCTTTGGAAATATTCATCAAAATCCACCACTTTTTGGTAATCCACCGTTATTTGTTTCACGACCTGGAATACATATTTTAAAACAAAATGAGGGTTAGACCTATTGGTCTAAGTGAGAAAATCCCTGTTAGTGTATAATCATTTGCAAAATAAACAATCTTTATAACACATATATGAATACCAATCATGACTCATATGCATTTGTGTACATCTCATTTTCATGGCCATATTAGTTGGTTGCAAGCCAACTAATTAGTTTACTCCGCTGCACTAACATACAGCCAACTCCGCTGTCCCTCCGTACAGCCAAACTCCACCGGTCCTAAGTCCGGCCAACGTGCACTCGTGTAGTGTAATGCTCATATAAATACAATATACATCCCAATATATTATATTTCAAATATAAGCACATAATCACACTATATATCACATTCCCAAACAATATATGTATTCCAGTTTGAAAAATGGTTTAAAGTAAAACTCACCTGATTGCTTATCAAAAGAAAACCCTTCCAAGCTTTTCTCAAGCAATCCTATCTTTCACCCAAAATTCACGAAATCTGTAATAAATTAAATACAAACATTTCTTTATTATTCAACACATAATATATAGCCATCTAGGAACTCTAGATAAACCTATCTAATCCTTACCCTAAAATGTTTCTCTTTAAAGGCTAAATATCTCAAAAATCCAAAAATCCTCACCTGTTATCGCAACCAACTACTTGTGACACAGTAATCTGTCGCAACCCACTATTGCGACATCTCTTCTTATCGCAACCAACTGTTGCGATACACCACTTGTCGCAATCAATTGTTGCGATACCAATGATCTTGTCGCAACCCAAGGTTGCGATACTTATGAATGTCGCAAAACACCATAACTGTCGCAACCAACTACTGCGATATTCATAACTATCTCAGTCAACAAGTTCATCCTAAATCCAGAAATTTGAAGTTTTAGACCATGCATGTTTCTGTAATTTTGCAAATATGTTTAAGACCACATTTAGAACACTATTCTACACCCAGATTTTCACATCTTTCTAAAATTATCATAACCCATTTCTAAACCCATATGAACTTTGATATACCTATAAAGAGCAATTTAGAAATTAAAGAAACATACCTTTAATCCTTTTTACAGATTGTTTCTTAAATCTTCAGCTGAAGAAATCTGTTCTTCTTCGTCTCCTTAAGCTTTCACCCTTAGTTCTCTCTCTTTTCTCCTTTCTCTCTTGACGTGAATAAAACACACACACACATACTTTTTTTTAAATATCTAGTGTTCTAATTGAAGGACACCTCACCATCCCTTAAGAGGATAGGGCGGTGGTGGTGTTTGGTTTGGTTATTTTGACCAAACAAACCCTAAGCTTCTCCTATTTGACAAAACATACCCTTAGACTTTTATTTTAAAATTAAAACTTACCCCTTAACTTCTAACTCCATAAAACACTTAACGAAAACTTATAAAACTAACCCCATACCCTCCTTAAACTAAAATAATATTATTAAATAAATCAATAACATACCTGGTTATTACAACATCTCCCCCTTAAAAGAATTCTGTCCCGGAATTCAGTTAAGCGAAAAGATGAGGGTATTTAGTTCTCATCTCTGATTCTGATTCCCAAGTAGCATCCTGACCTCTATGATGTCTCCACTGAACTTTTACTTGCCTGATCTCTTTACCATTCCGCAAAACTTTGACTTTACTGTCAACAATGGCTTCAGGTTCCTCCACGTAATTCAGCTTTTCATCAACTTGTATATCTGGTAGAGAAACTACTTGATCTGGCGTAACTAAACACTTTCGAAAATTTGAAACATGAAAAGCGTTGTGGATTCTGCTTAACTCTGGAGGAAGATCCAACCTGTAGGCTACTTCACCGATTCTTTCTGTAATTGCAAATGGTCCAATGTACCTTGGGCTCAGCTTGCCTTGTTTCCCAAATCGAATGACTCCTTTCCAAGGTGAGACTTTTAACATTACGAAATCTCCAACTTGGAATTCTAACGGTTTTCGGCGTCGGTCAGCGTAGCTCTTCTGTCTGTCTTGAGCCACTTTCAATCGTTCCCGAATCTGAGTAATCTTATCCGCGGTTAACTGAACTATATCTGGCCCTGCTAATTGCTTTTCTCCCACTTCATTCCAACACAGAGGCGTTCGGCATTTTCTACCATACAGAACTTCAAACGGTGCCACTTGTATGCTGGAATGATAACTGTTATTGTAGGCAAATTCAATCAACGGCAAATGCTTATCCCACGATCCCTCAAAGTCAACAATACAGGCTCGTAACATATCTTCTAAAGTATGAATTGTTCGTTCACTCTGACCGTCAGTTTGATGATGATATGTTGTACTTAGCTTTATTTGCGTTCCCATCTCTTTTTGAAAACTCCTCCAGAACCTTGAAGTAAAACGACTATCACGATCAGAAATAATCGATATTGGAACTCCATGTCGAGTTACTATTTCGTCGATATACAATTTGGCTAGTCTTTCCAACAAATAGGTTTCTTTTATCGGTAAGAAGTGAGCAGACTTTGTCAATCTGTCGACGATCACCCAAATGGCATCAAATCCTTTCGGAGTCCTTGGTAACTTCATGATGAAATCTGTAGTAATTTGCTCCCATTTCCACATAGGTATTTCTAAACGTTGCAACTGACCAAACGGCTTTTGATGTTCAATCTTTACTTTCTTACAAGTAGTACAACCTTCTACATGCTGAGCAATACTTCTTTTCATTCCCGGCCACCAGTAAAATTGTCGTAGATCTTTATACATCTTTTTCGTACCTGGATGAATAGAGAAACGAGACTGATGAGCTTCTTGTAGTACCCGATCCCATAAATCACCCAAACGAGGCACCCATATTCTGTTTTCCAGACACAATAACCCACGATCATCTTTTACGAGTGATGCTGATATACCCACTAACCGTTCTGGTTTTAAGTGTTCCTCTTGAAAGGATTATACTTGACACTTCTTCAATTCGTCAAAGATGTTAGGTAGAAGTTCAGATCGTAGAGCAATTACTTTTATTGTTCCACTCCTTTCTTGACGACTCAGTGCATCAGCTACCACATTCGCCTTTACCGGATGATAGAGAATTTCGCAGTCGTAATCATTCACCAATTCTAACCATCTTCTTTGTCTCATATTCAATTCCCGCTGATCAAAAAGATGTTGGAGACTCTTGTGATCGGTAAAAATTTGACATTTAGAACCGTATAGATAATGTCTCCAAATCTTCAGTGCGAAAACAACTGCAGCAAGCTCCATGTCGTGCGTAGGATACTGTCTTTCGTGATCCTTCAGTTGTCTAGAAGCATAAGCGATAACTTTTCCACGCTGCATTAATACATATCCCAATCCCAGTTTGGAGGCATCACTATAAACAACAAAGTCATTTGAACCTTCAGGTAGTGATAGTATCGGCGCGCTACAGAGTTTCTCTTTCAATATTCGGAATGCTTCATCATGTTCTGCTTTCCATTCAAACTTTATATTCTTTCGAGTCAGCTTGGTCAGAGGCATTGCAATGCGAGAGAAGTCTTGTATAAACTTTCGATAGTAGCCGGCTAAACCCAGAAAACTTCTTACCTCGGTTGGCGTTCTCGGCGGTTCCCACTTTTCAATTGATTCTACTTTCATCGGATCAACTTGAATGCCTTTCTTGGAAACCACATGCCCAAGAAATTGAACTTCCCGTAGCCATAATTCACATTTAGAAAATTTAGCATACAACTGTTCCTTCTTCAATAACTCAAGAATCAAACGAAGATGTCGCGTGTGCTCTTCTTTGGATCGGGAATAGATAAGGATGTCATCAATAAACACAATAAAATTTTTATCGAGATATGGCTTACATACCCGATTCATTAAATCCATAAAGGCGGCTGGGGCGTTCGTCAAACCAAAGGGATTCACTAAGAATTCGTAATGACCATACCTTGTGCGAAAAGCAGTTTTCAGAACGTCTTATTCTTTAACCTTCAGTTGGTGATAACCAGGTCTTAGATCAATCTTGGAGAAATAGCAAGCTCCAACTAATTGATCAAAGAGGTTATCAATTCTGGGAAGCGGATACTTGTTCTTGATCGTACGCTTATTCAGTTCTCGATAATCAATACACATTCTCATCGATCCATCTTTCTTTTTCACAAACAGAACTGGTGCTCCCCACGGTGAAGAACTGGGTCTGATGAAGCCCTTATCTGAAAGATCTTGCAGTTGCATCATCATTTCTTTCATTTCTGGAGGTGCCAGACGATACGGTGCACGGGCAACAGGAGCGGGTCCAGGAATCAGATCTATACCAAACTCTACTTGTCTAACGGGCGGAAGACTAGGCAAATCTTCGGGGAAAACTTCCGGGAATTCACAAACAACAGGAATATCTTCCAGCTTATTCTTTTCTAGCTTAGTATCTATCACATAAGCTAAATAACTTGGGCAACCTTTACTAACACATTTACGAGCTTTTAACATAGATATAAGGCAAGACTGACGATTTCTACGATCACCATAAATCACTACCGGTCCCCTCTCAGGTAATACAACATTAATTAACTTCTTATTGCAAACAATATTAGCCTAGTGCTCAGCTAACCAATCCATTCCTACTACCACATCAAACTCAATTAAGGTCATAGGAAATAATTGGATAGGTACTCCACACCCATCTATATTTATAACACATCTATCAAATACCTCTCTAACCGATACTTGATTATCATTTGTAGTATCTACCATTAAAGCATGATCTAATACTTTAGGATTTAAACGCATGTAAGCAGCAAAAGAAGGAGACATAAACGATCGGTTTGCACCCGAGTCAAATAACACTTTAGCACGTGTAGAGTTTATTAGGAATGTACCTGTAACCACATCAGGAGTTTCTTCTGCTTCTTGTGCTGTCATTTGGAAGGCTTGACCCTTTGCTTTCGGTACCTCAGGCTTTTGTATTCCTCCCAGCCTAACACCCGTTGGTCTCACTGTCATACTACCCTGTTGTGCTTTCCATTTTGGACATTCAGACAGAATATGATCAGGGGAGTTGCAAGAAAAACATAATCGAGTTACCCTACAGTCTTTAGCAATGTGTCCAGTCTTTCCACACTTGTAACAAAGTCGGGAGTCCACAAAACAATTTCCCTGATGAACACGGTTGCATTTTGGACATGGTCTTTCAGCTGGTCTGAAATATGGACGACTATCAAATCTCGGAGCTTTGGATTTCTTTGGATCATACTGCGGTCCTTCCCATTTTCTCTTTCCCATACTTTTATCACCAGTATCCCTCCCTTTATCTCCTTCTACATTCTCGGCGGCATCTACAGCGGCTGAGAAAGTTTTGATTCCCTTAGCAATCACTAAACCTCTGATTTCTGAATTTAATCCAAAGATATACCTTTCCATTTTGAGTGCTTCAGTAGCCACATAGTATTCTGCAAAATGGGACTTCTCTAGAAAACGTGCAGTGTAATCCCGAACTGATAGTTTTCCATGTTGCAAATTCATGAATTCTTCTTCCAACTGTCTCACGACAGCTTGAGGATAGAACTGCCCTTTAAAAGCTCTAGCAAATTTGTAACACCCCAAAATAGGGGTTAACAAAAACTTCCATAAAACGGAAGAGTGGTACACATTACTAAAGTAAAAGTGTTCATAAACATCATTACCAAACCATTAATACAAATATTTAGTTAATGTAAAACTACCAAAAGACTACTAGCTTGTTTGCTCAAAACTATAGCAATCCAAGATCCAAAAAGGATGTCCGGAACCACTAATATCTGTAACACATAAAACACATAGCAAGTGTTAGGCTTTTAAAGCCTAAGTGAGGTTTACACATAATACATAGATTATAATCATAATATGTAGGAAGAACAATTCGGTATATTCACAAATTGGATTCCATGGAGAAGGCCCATATCGCTACCCGGTTATATCATAATTGAAGATATACCTTGATTGATACCCCACGGTATTGTCATAAGGCATAACACAACGGAAAACCCCACGGTGTCCGAAGGTATGAACAAAATACATTTACCCCACGGTATGTATGATTATATCCTCCAATGCCTACCAGGTGCTCCTCCAATTAAGTGAATACCAAAAATGTTAATCCAAATAAGATTCACAACATATTAAGCACTTTAACAATGGTCCAACCATTTATCATAATCCATACTACTTCCATGTAGTTCACATACATCCATATGTATTAATTCACATTCCATAAGAATTCAACAATAAACCACCATGTTTACAATTCAAGAATAAGTCTATTTTAACCATTAAGTCACCAGTTCATCATTAAGACGTTTATTAAGCCATCATGTCAATTTCACATACCATTGACATATAATCAAACCAAACTCTTAACATAAACATTCATCATGGCATACTAAGAAATAAACACAATTAATCCATATTAACTTATTTAAACTCCTCTTATTTCCATCTTAACCATTAAGAACATACAACTCAAGATTTTACCTTAATAATACAAAATCAAGAGAAGAAATGGTAGATAAGTATAATAAGAACATTTAGTTACAGATTACTCACCTTAATTCTTCAATTAGTATCTCTCTATTTTTGAAGTCTTGAACTATAATACTCCAAATCAAGAAGATGAAGAAAGCAAAGCCCTAATTGAAGTTTGATTGTTAAGATTCATATAACAATTACTTGGATTGGATTTAGATTAATAGATTTGAACTTACCTTAGGTTGAATGAAGAAATCGTCTGAGAGTGAGCAAGAGTAATAGTGAAATTCGTTTTGAGAGTTCTAAGTGATAAATGTGATAAGTGATGACTAAGGGGTGGGTTTAACCCTCCATTTGGCACGTCAGGTTTTTGGCGCCAGTCGTCGGCGCCGATGGATCGGCGCCACTCCATTGGCGCCGGCTTCTGTTTGCCAAAACCTCCAACTTCTACTAATTAGGCCGTAACTTCTTCGTTAGAACCCCGTTTTTACCCCGGAAAGTACCGTTAGGCTCGTATTCAAAATACCCATCTAACTAATCCATAAAATCTACTATTCCACTATATCATCTATTTTTCATAATTTTACTTAAAGAATAAACTTACTGATTTCTATCGAGAGTTATCAAATAACAAGTAAAAATCACAGAAGTTACTTAAAATGTTAATCATAATCTAAAAAGTCAAAATATTAATAAATATTAAACTTACTATTACTTACGAGGATTTTCCGGGTGTTACAATTCTCCCCCACTTGAAATAGATTTCGTCCTCGAAATCTTAGGTTAAGAAAACAAATGTGGATATTTGTTCTTCACCATAACTATTTCTACTAGCAAAGCTTCATCTAACTGACTAACAGGCAAATTTAACTTTTGAGCAATGATAATGACACGAATGAATAACTTGCACCAGAATCAAATAAAACACGTGCAGGTACGGAGTTTAGAAGAAACGTACCCGACACCACATCCTTTGAACTTCTAGCCTCATCCGTCGACATCTGAAATGCCCTTCCCGTTGCTTTCGGTGGTTCTGACTTGGGTTTCCCAGATCCGTCTGTCTTCAACCTTGGGCAATCTCTCTTCACGTGACCCGGCTCACAGCATTCAAAACAAATTACCCCTTTTATTGAACAATCCTGCATTAAGTGCCCGACTTTTCCACATTTACTACAAGTTAGAGGACCCTGATACTGACGAGGGTTACACGGACCCACATGAGATTTCCTGCATCGATTACACCATCTAGCCTCGTTACGACTATCTCCAACTTCATTCCCCGAGAATGGTCTTTGCTGACGAAAATTTCCAGATGACCCTTCCCATTTCCTTTTCTCACTTGTTGGTCCACTTTCCAACTTTCCTTGAACCAAATCATCTTCTATCCGTAAGGTTTCTTCAATTGCCTCCTGAATGGTTGAAACCTTAGCATTTCTCAAAGCAGTCTTCATACTAGCCGGTAATCCCCTTTGATACGTCTTTATCTTTGTTTTCTCGTCAGGAGCTAAGTGTTCTACCAGATTTAACTTCTCCAGAAACAATCTTGAGTATTCCATAATTGACATGTCTCCTTTCTTCAAGCCACGGAACTCATCTTCAATCTTATCAAGTGCCCGCTCACTACAATATTTTTCTAAAATTTTCCTTTTGAAAGCTGCCCATGTGAACTTGGACAACAATGCCGGTGCGGTTGATGAACGTGTAAGATTCCACCATGTAAGGGCTTCACCCTTAAGGAGATGAGATGCAAATTTAACCTTCTGAGAGTCTTCACATTCGCTTGCTTCAAAAGACATCTCAACTTCTCGAATCCAATTCATACATTTAGTGGGATCAGTAGTTCCTGCAAACTCTGGAGGTCTACATCCCAAAAACGTCTTGTATGTACATCTCCGTTCCTTTCTTCCTTCCCGAAGAGTCGTATCTGTTTCCGTATTCAAAGTATTTTCCAAATTACCTTGCCCATTCAAAGCATTTTCTGCCATTATCTCGCGTTGCCGAATGCTATTATCTCTGTCATCCAACATCTTCATAATTCGCTCCTGCCGTTGAGTCATAGCAGATTCCATGGCTCGGAGCATACTATTCCTCAATCGAGCTTCAAGAGCGTCTTCTTCCGTTACTGGGTTCGATGGACCAACGTTAAGTCTCGATACATTTTCTGCTCCTCCGCCTAAATTACGTGGTCTCAGAGAATGTCTAACTGTTGCTTGAATTCCAGGTTGGTCAGCAGTAGATTCAGATGCTGACTGACCATCACGCGGTTGCTGCACATGACTTCGAGTATTTACCATTTCAGTCTGACAAGCACACGAGAATGAGGTAAGAATCAGACTACTTTTGTGTACTAATACACTTATCAATTACCATAATAATAGAGATCAAGTACACTTACATAACAACATATTCTTTTTACCATCATTATAATTTTTGACCAAGGTATTTCACAATTCCTTACACTCTCCCATCCTATGATATCTACCCATTCAACAGTATTTCAATCTTATTGTTCTCAGCTTAAGTCTAGGCATACTATAGTTATACCTAGTTCACTTAAACTAGAGCTCTGATACCAACTTGTAACACCCCAAAATAGGGGTTAACAAAAACTTCCATAAAACGGAAGAGTGGTACACATTACTAAAGTAAAAGTGTTCATAAACATCATTACCAAACCATTAATACAAATATTTAGTTAATGTAAAACTACCAAAAGACTACTAGCTTGTTTGCTCAAAACTATAGCAATCCAAGATCCAAAAAGGATGTCGGGAAGTTCTAATGTAAATCTTCCAATTCTTTAACCTTCCAACATCAATCCCGAGCTCACACCCCGTACTAAACCTTCTTGAGTCCGGAACCACTAATATCTGTAACACATAAAACACATAGCAAGTGTTAGGCTTTTAAAGCCTAAGTGAGGTTTACACATAATACATAGATTATAATCATAACATGTAGGAAGAACAATTCGGTATATTCACAAATTGGATTCCATGGAGAAGGCCCATATCGCTACCCGGTTACATCATAATTGAAGATATACCTTGATTGATACCCCACGGTATTGTCACAAGGCATAACACAACGGAAAACCCCACGGTGTCCGAAGGTATGAACAAAATACATTTACCCCACGGTATGTATGATTATATCCTCCAATGCCTACCAGGTGCTCCTCCAATTAAGTGAATACCAAAATTGTTAATCCAAATAAGATTCACAACATATTAAGCACTTTAACAATGGTCCAACCATTTATCATAATCCATACTACTTCCATGTAGTTCACATACATCCATATGTATTAATTCACATTCCATAAGAATTCAACAATAAACCACCATGTTTACAATTCAAGAATAAGTCTATTTTAACCATTAAGTCACCAGTTCATCATTAAGACGTTTATTAAGCCATCATGTCAATTTCACATACCATTGACATATAATCAAACCAAACTCTTAACATAAACATTCATCATGGCATACTAAGAAATAAACACAATTAATCCATATTAACTTATTTAAACTCCTCTTATTTCCATCTTAACCATTAAGAACATACAACTCAAGATTTTACCTTAATAATACAAAATCAAGAGAAGAAATGGTAGATAAGTATAATAAGAACATTTAGTTACAGATTACTCACCTTAATTCTTCAATTAGTATCTCTCTATTTTTGAAGTCTTGAACTCTAATACTCCAAATCAAGAAGATGAAGAAAGCAAAGCCCTAATTGAAGTTTGATTGTTAAGATTCATATAACAATTACTTGGATTGGATTTAGATTAATAGATTTGAACTTACCTTAGGTTGAATGAATAAATCGTCTGAGAGTGAGCAAGAGTAATAGTGAAATTCGTTTTGAGAGTTCTAAGTGATAAATGAGATAAGTGATGACTAAGGGGTGGGTTTAACCCTCCATTTGGCACGTCAGGTTTTTGGCGCCAGTCGTCGACGCCGATGGATCGGCGCCAATCCATTGGCGCCGGCTTCTGTTTGCCAAAACCTCCAACTTCTACTAATTAGGCCGTAACTTCTTCGTTAGAACCCCGTTTTTACCCCGGAAAGTACCGTTAGGCTCGTATTCAAAATACCCATCTAACTAATCCATAAAATCTACTATTCCACTATATCATCTATTTTTCATAATTTTACTTAAAGAATAAACTTACTGATTTCTATCGAGAGTTATCAAATAACAAGTAAAAATCACAGAAGTTACTTAAAATGTTAATCATAATCTAAAAAGTCAAAATATTAATAAATATTAAACTTACTATTACTTACGAGGATTTTCCGGGTGTTACAAAATTCCTCCCATGAGAAAGTGGAATACACGCCCGGTCCCTTCGAAGTAATAAGGGCTTCCCACCAGTATAGCCCATCGGCCTTTAACATCGCGATCCCATATAGCACTCTATCTTCATCGGCACATTTGCTAGTCTTAAAGATGGCTTCTATTTCTTTCAGCCATCTCATATCCTTCACCGGATCTCTTTCTCTTGAGTAGTTTGGAGGCCTGCAACTTAAAAACATCTTGTAATCACATTTCCTGAGCACTGGGGTGACAATAGGCACAATAGGAGTCTCTTCTTCCAAAATAGGATCTGGTGTTCCAGTGCGGCGAGTATGGTCGAACATAGCTTGTATATTATCCTGCAATCTTCCCATTTCTACAGCCAAATCATCTCTCGTAACAAATTCCGTACCATGGGGATGACCCCTACCTCCAGTTTCACCCCGACCTCGTCCCGCACCTATTCCTCCGGCTCCGATCATTATTTCTTGACCATTTCTATTCCTTGTATTCGGCCTGATTGGGTTTCCTTCTTCGTCTCTGTTCATACCTCCAGAACCACCTGCCATTCTGATGATTGAAACAAAATTAATATACACATAAGCACATTCCCATATAATAAGATATTCCAGTTCAAACATACACCTGTAAGTTCACAATTACACTGGCCAAATGTAATTTGAAATTACCTTACATGATGTTCCTTCTATCTTTTTATATTTTACATTTCAAGGTTCTAAAATATTAGGGACATCCTACTTCACATACAGTTTAAGTCTAGGTATGGATCCGAATACCTAAATCCCTTAAACTAAAGCTCTGATACCATCTGTAACGACCCAAGTCCCAAACATACATCAAATAACATTTTATGCATAACATTGTTTCATAACAAACGATACTTCATATAACACTTACGGTCCCTTAGTCTTTCTAACCATAATAAGTATTTCAGTACAAACATTTTACTGAATAATTACATACTAAATTTGATAAACATGAAATACTTCATAGATCTTCAAAACATACATCTTCAAAATTAAGTCACAGATTATCCTATCACTTGCCCTTATTTGCTTCACGACCTGGAATACATATTTTAAAACAAAATGAGGGTTAGACCTATTGGTCTAAGTGAGAAAATCCCTGTTAGTGTATAATCATTTGCAAAATACACAATCTTTATAACACATATATGAATACTAATCATGACTCATATGCATTTGTGTACATCTCATTTTCATGGCCATATTATTGGTTGCAAGCCAACTAATTAGTTTACCCCGCTGCACTAACATACAGCCAACTCCGTTTACCCTCCGTACAGCCAACCTCCACTGGTCCTAAGTCCGGCCAACGTGCACTCGCGTAGTGTAATGCTCATATAAATACAATATACATCCCAATATATTATATTTCAAATATAAGCACATAATCACACTATATATCACATTCCCAAACAATATATGTATTCCAGTTTGAAAAATGGTTTAAAGTAAAACTCACCTCATTGCTTATCAAAAGAAAACCCTTCCAAGCTTTTCTCAAGCAATCCTATCTTTCACCCAAAATTCACAAAATCTGTAATAAATTAAATACAAACATTTCTTTATTATTCAACACATAATATTTAGCCATCTAGGAACTCTAGATAAACCTATCTAATCCTTACCCTAAAATGTTTCTCTTTAAAGGCTAAACATCTCAAAAATCAAAAAATCCTCAGCTGTTATCGCAACCAACTACTTGTGATAACTCTTGTCGCAACTAACTACTTGCGACACAGTAATCTGTCACAACCCACTATTGCGACATCTCGTCTTATCGCAACCAACTGTTCACTTGTCGCAATCAACTGTTGCGATACCAATGATCTTGTCGCAACCCAAGGTTGCGATACTTATGAATGTCGCAAAACACCATAACTGTCGAAACCAACTATTGCGATATTCATAACTATCTCATTCAACTAAGTTCATCCTAAATCCAAAAATTTGAAGTTTTAGACCATACATGTTTCTGTAATTTTGCAGATATGTTTAAGACCACATTTAGAACACTATTCTAAACCCAAAATTTTCACATCTTTCTAAAATTATCATAACCCATTTCTAAACCCATATGAACTTTGATATACCTATAAAGAGCAATTTAGAAAAGAAACATACCTTTAATCCTTTTAACAGATTGTTTCTTAAATCTTCAGCTGAAGAAATCTGTTCTTCTTCTTCTCCTTAAGCTTTCACCCTTAGTTCTTTCTCTTTTCTCCTTTCTCTCTTGACGTGAATAAAACACACACACACACACACTTTTTTTTAAATATCTAGTGTTCTAATTGAAGGACACCTCACCATCCCTTAAGAGGATAGGGCGGTGGTGGTGTTTGGTTTGGTTATTTTGACCAAACAAACCCTAAGCTTCTCCTATTTGACAAAACATTCCCTTAAACTTTTATTTTAAAATTAAAACTTACCCCTTAACTTCTAACTCCATAAAACACTTAACGAAAACTTATAAAACTAACCCCATACCCTCCTTAAACTAAAATAATATTATTAAATAAATCAATAACATACCTGGTTATTACAAGCGAGGGTTAGACCATGAGGTCTAGTGAATTCCCTCATTAAAACAGTTTCCCATAACAGTAGTTTATAAAAAAACATTCAACCGTTATAAAATAAACGGAAATTCCAGTTTAAAAGCTCGACTCCACATAAGGGTATTGCACAGTGGTCTCAACTACCATCACCTCTCTCGTGCGAGGTCAACACTCGGGGCATCCACAGTAGATCCCCTCGGCACTCGGTCAATGTCGTATCCGAGTGCATACGAAACGGATTCGAGGCACATGGTCTAACTCATTCACCGAAGATTTTCACCCATCCGGGTCCAACATACCACTGTGCAACCCGACTCCCCACATAGCAACAACATCACAAGAGCATGCAATCGACACTTACGTAACAACAAACGTATAAACAATTTGCATGCATTAGTAAACATTTCCATGTCATGTGAAATGAAACCTTTCAAAATGTTTAATCATGTCATCATGCTCGAAACCATAATCAGTTATGAAAACTTTTAGCAAAACGTTTCATTTGCACAAAGAAGGTAAGGGAACTCACCTTAGCCTTAGCACATCGACACACGCTCCGGGACACACTTTAGCTCAAACCGAACACTTGAATTGGCGCCACAAGAATGGTGTTAAACCACCTAATTATATCCCAATTCCATTCCTAATAAACCCTAAAACAACCCTTAGTTGATACCACAGCTATACCTCAAACAGCACGCGAAACGAAACCCGAAAACGCGAAACAGTGCTCGGCGCCAGTGCCCGCGCCAGCCAACTGGCTCGGGGCTCTGGACAGTAACTGGCGCCAGTTCTGGCGCCATTACTAGCGGAGCACCTGCACACGAATTTCAGCCGAAAACTCACCCTTTCTCAATCCCAACTCATCCTAAATCGATTTTAAGCCTCCAAAATGAAATAATGGATGTTCTAAACCTTTCCCCACGATTACCAATCATCATTACATCATTTAATTTAATGAAACCCAATCAAACACACCATTGCTTCATGATTCAACCCAAAACTCAAAAACCCCATTAAACCCAATTACTTGTCACTCAAGAGTTCACCAAGAAGATGATGAAATTCTCTCAATTAGATCAATAAAAGTACTATCAATTCCCCTTTTTCCTTATCCAGCATGAACCAAATCTCTCAACATGTATTATCAAACAAAATCCCAATCATACATCCATCCCAACCAAACCAAGAGATGTGAGGGAAGATTGCTTACCTTTAAGATGATGGAGTCACATCTCTGAATCATTCCTTGCCTTTAGCTCCCAAAGAAGATGAATTAGATTTCCCCTCCATCCACCTCTAGCCTCCTCAAAACGTATGAACAACAAAATGAAAAGAACTTAGGGTTTTACCCCTTTCTATACACATACACCTTTTTCAGATTTTGCCATCAAGCCCCCAAAGTTGAACAATTCATACTTTAGTCCCAAAATTTTCTTTATTCTAACATTTGCAAGAAGAAGAAAATATGGGGTGTTACATCACCTCCCCCTTAAAAGAATTCCGTCCTCGGAATTCCCGTTGTCGAGCAACCGCGATTGTTTGAAATTAGCTTCTGATTCCAAATCCTACCTTGTCCAACAACTTTTAAGAATTGCAATTGCACTTCCACCTGACTAACTTCTTTCTATCTCAACTTCTCGACTCTCCAGCCCAATGTTCGTTTCCAACGACACAACTAAAATCCCACTCTTCATCCATTCGCGCTACTTATAAAGGTGACACCGTACCAAGATTTCGACCAACGCTCCCCAAAAATAGGGACGTGAAACACACCATGAATGTTCCATAACTTCACCGAGTACATTTAATTCATTCAATAATTCCCCAATTCTTTCGATAACTGCCATTACTCCATTACAATATGGCCCAATTCAATTTCCTCTTGAAACACACTACTCCAATCCATGGGAATGTTTTCCCATCCAACTGTTCTCCCGACTTGAGATTGAAAATACTCATACTTTCCAATCCAATCATCTTAGTCCCATTCTCTTAACCCTACGTTTCTGATCAGAATCGACACGTACAACATTCTTTGAAATCGTTCCTTGCTCAACTACGACGTTCTTGGGTCGATAATATGCCCAAAACATACACACTTGCAATCTCCTCAGTCAACTATACTACTCACGCCAAATTACTCTTCTAAAAGAAGGCAACTCCACTGGAGTCAATGCCACAACAACCCGAATCTCTAAACAGAGACTAAACACTCCCTTCATTGACATCACACAAGATTACCCCTTACATCGATACCCTATTCTCACCACCGCAGAATTTCAATCCAATCAGTGATCCAACACATATCAATCACCACCCATAACCCGTTTCCATACATGATTATAAGAAGAAGACTTGCACAGCTTAATAGCCGCATAACCCGCTCACTCAAGCTGATCCAACCTTACGGACGCATATTTATGTTTCTCAACACTTTAATCATGACGTACACGATAACCTCTTTCTCAAAAAATTACTAGGAGTTCACATATCCTCCAATGAAAAATCTATAAGCATAACTCCCCGCTTTTTGTGTTACTTATCAAACTTTTGTCCTTCAGTTTACCCACTTCTTCTGACACACTATCTTCACCCCTTCGCTTGCATAAAACACCGCTTACCCAACATTACTTACTCCATTTTCCGACCATTCCCAAATGCGTCTACAACACATATACATTACTATGCTTAGACAAACGGTCTCACCACAATTCTCACTCGAGATACCCAACCAAGTTCTCCCAAAACAATACTCAAGGCTCTATAGCACTATGCATCTTTCTCACTCCAAACCAATTTGTCTTTCACGTTAGAAACCTTATACTTGAAGGGTACTACAACATTCCCACGAATTTTCATATCTACTACAAAAACATCATACACTAATCGATCCGATGTTTCAGCAATATTCCAATTGGATTAGATGAACTCGTCCACCCACTAATTGGATCCAACTAGCATGCAAGTTCCTCTACTATGTAGTCACCAACTATCACTTCAATCCTTCACTCACAAGGTAGCAATGCCATAGCACTAACTAAAATTTCGCACATCTCAACAACATACTTATCACTTTTGATATCTCATCTGAACTTTCCAAACAAAATTCACTCTAACACTTATCTAATTAGCAACGTCAACTCATCGCTTAATATAACGACAACCCATTATCGCAACAATTATTTACTCATTTCCCTTGGCATAAAATGCCACCAACTTCCCCACACAACTACCATACCACGATATCATACTACACCCAGCCCTTCGCAAGCCCCTTTACACACTGAATAGATACTGACTCCTGCATGTCAACCATAACGCATTTGAAGCTGAAGTAGATTCGTTTCCCGACTTTGTCTTTCCCGGATCTAGACGAACCACATGCCATGATTATCTAATCAAAGCACCTTGCTTCGGTTACACTAAATATTTTGTTCTTATATGGATCGCCAAACCCCATAGGAAATCACTTATGCAACCACGATCTTTCACTTTTATAACACTCACACAAGATAGTCCAGCGTCATGCCGGATACACACCTTTCTCCGATCAACTTCTTACATCTTTGCAAGAGAGACTCAACAAGATAACCACACTATAGTTACTTCTCCAATACCAGCCTCCTGACAACCATCCAACAGGACGACCATTGTGTAACACCCTAAATTTCCGGGTAAACCTCCATTCTAGATAATAGATTTATGTTGAGCCCTTACAATTCTTCGACTCCTTTTCTAGTAGAAAACCTAGTATGTGGATGTGTATGGTGGTGTGTGTATGCATGCATGTGTACATGCTTGTGTAGTGTATGCCACGTGTTCATAAAACCAATTCCCGCCTATCATAGATTTTACGTAGCATGCATACTCTCACGTGGGTTAATGTTGAGGCTTTTAGTGATTTTTGTGGAGGGAAGCAAGGTGGGTCATCAATTAAAGACTTTGGTCGGCGGTACAATTAGGGCGAGAGTGCC
Organism: Saussurea involucrata; assembly: GCA_033807775.1. NCBI lineage: Eukaryota > Viridiplantae > Streptophyta > Magnoliopsida > Asterales > Asteraceae > Saussurea > Saussurea involucrata. Next base: position 199,076,803 of record CM066320.1, on the reverse strand, counting down.
CGACGGAAGTGCCGGAGGCACTCTCGCATAGTCACTTTCGCCAGAAACCTTCTTCCCTGTAGCTCTCACTTTCGGTACATCTTGGGCGAGAGTGCCCGGCGAAAGTGCCTGGGGCACTCTCGCGAGAGTCAAATTCGCCGGCGAGGTCTTTGGTTAAATAAGAGCAGCGCGTCGGTCATATGGAGAGCACATTTAATTTCCACCAGTTTGCTTGCTTCTCTCTTATTCCTTTCGGCCGACACCAAGATCATCCCACCCTCTCTCATTTAATTCTTCCTCCTCATTATATATTGTTGTGATCATTTTGATTGTAACAAGGGTTTCCTAATTTCTTTCTTTAAACATTTAAGAAGATCTCCAAGTCTCAAGGTTAAGAACCAAGTCAACTCCAAAAGATCCAGGGTTCATATTTTTAGGGTTTTACTTGCAAACCCTTAGGTGAGTTATTTTGGCCAACCAACTCTATTTTAGGGTATGATTACTCTTAATGGGAAGCTAACTTGAAATCTTTTGTTAATCTAGGGTTTCTTCAAATTAGGGATTTCACTCTACAAACCCAAGTTGGTAAGTGTACTTAGCCTCTATGTACTTTACTTAATCTTTTATGTTAAGATGGTGAACTTTGCTCATATGTAGAAGTTGCTAACATCTAGGGTTCTACCCAAGTTGTTATTTGAGACTTTATATGTATACAAGTGTTTATACCTATACTCCTATATATATAAATGTACAAACATGTATTTATTATTTATATATATAAATAAATGTACAAACATGTATTTATTATATATATAATATTGTACAAACATGTATTTATTATATGTACGTATATATATATATATATTGTTAGGAATCCTGTGTATATTAGTCATACTCATGGATCACACATGCTTATTGTGTATGGTTATAGGCTCTCCTATATGACAAGCCAATGGGCATATTTGAGAATGGATAGAGGTTTACCGTCATTAATTGCTAGAATTGTATATAGAGATTTTGCGCTTCGAGTTAAGGTATATTATGTAACTCGCATGCTAATCGATACACGGTATTACTCATTCATTATAACTTTATGAAAACTTATATTTTGATAAGTGAATTATGATGTTTGGGAATTGTGGTGGTCTATCTCCTCGTGCACGATGATTTAGATCTTTATGGACTACTTGTTCATTTTATTGTTGGCCGTATTGGATCACTAGAGAGTAGGCAATGGGGGACGTTGGGGTCCTTGAGGTGTAACTCATCTAGTTTGGATATGCAATGTGGTCCCATAAGTCCTTGAGGTGTAACTCGACGGAGTAGGCACTAAAGGCATGGTACGAGATGGTTTGAGGTTGTGATGTCTTTATGGCATGGGAACTAGGACCGGGACTTGAGGTGCTATCCGATAACGTCGTGGGTGACTCCATTCCCGTGTTCTTGTCACCCCGATGGTAACGGGTCTCCCCCGTGTTTTATTGTTAAAGAAATTCTTCTCGGTTATATAATCATGTTCAGGTGGGAACGCTTAACGAGTTGAGTTGTGGTAATTTGAGATCACACGGAGCCGGTAACATTATTTTATGTTTACTTGTCACAATCTTATAAATGTGTATTTCACGGAATCTCACTAGACTTTTGTCTAACACTTGATGTTGCATGTTTGTGGATTACAGGTTCCACCTAGCGGCGTCTAGATCGTCGTGTTGCCGACCATGCTTAGGAGCTTGTGAAGGTCAGGCTTTTGGGATCGAGATGAGAGACTTTTTGGAGATATAGTGAAACCCGGATTAATCTAGTTTGCTATATTTCTAGATTATTAGGTTGTTATGTATTATGTCTCAAAACTCCTATGATTAAGCATTGTCCAAACTACCCCATTGCATTCAAGGGTTTCAATTGGCTTATATTTTTTTAAGTTTAAATTTACCCATTTTCCGGAAATCCCCTATATTTATTGTCTAAATTTTAGGGTGTTACACGATGGTATCAGAGCTATAGTTTAAGTGAACTAGGTGTACTAGTGTGATGCCTAGACTTAAGCTGAGACCATTAGGTGATGAAATGTGAGGAAATTGGGTAGAAACTTTAAGATGGGACGTTTCGGAGTCAACGGAAATTACATTATTGTGAATTATGAAAGTAGTAACGAGAATTCTTATGTATAATGTGTTCATAATTTCAACTAGCTACTGCTATTATGAATATATTGTTACGTGAGCATGCTTGATTTCTATAATTATGAGGATCGATGATTGTTCTAGTACGTTTCCTTGTGTTATCTCGTAGCCTATGTTCTTATCCTTATTCTCGGTTGTGACTGGCAGACAGAAATGGTAAATACTCGGGGCAGGACTCAGGAAGATAATGTCGTGAACGAATCCACGGCCGATCAACCAAACAACGACACGTCAGCTTTACCTCCTCCCCTTCCAGTTTTGTTGGGCGGGAGAGTGGAACAGATTCCGAGAAGAAACATCGCCTCTACCAATCCAGTCATAACGGAAGTGACCTCTTAAACTCAAATGATGGACATGCTACGGGCCATGAACGATACCATGGTCAAGAAGCAAGAGTTGTTCATGAAGCTTTTGGAGGATAGGGATGCCCAACCGCGCCGTCACGAGACAATTGAAGAAAATGTGGGTGTTGTGGGATCTGGTGGTGTAGGTGATGAAAACCGGACAGATGGAGTAGTTACTTTGGAGACGAGGCCGACGGGAAGGGTATGCTCTTACAAGACCTTCCTATGTTGTAAACCACCGGAGTTCGCCGGTTCTGACAATCCAGTTGCCTGCATGAACTGGATTCGGGAGGTTGAGCAGGCCTTCCGGGCTTGTGACTGTGAGGAGAATCAGAAGGTGAAGTTTGGTTCTCAAATGCTTCGGGGTTTGGCTTTGACTTGGTGGAATGTCTACACTTCCACTTTGGAGGCTTCGGTATTAGCTAAAATGACTTGGACAACGTTCAAGACGAAGATTTTGGAAGAGTATTGTAACGAGCAAGAGATGGATTTGATCGAGGAGGAGTTCCGGTCGTTAAAGAAGAGAAATATGTCGGTGAAGGAGTACACCCGCATCTTTATGGAGAAGTTAAACCTTGTAGGGCACGTGGCCCCGACTGAGAAGGAAAAGATGAAGGCGTATTGATAACGCCACTTTTTAGCGTTATTTTCGGTTCTCAAACCAACGAGATTGGCTTGTACCCAAGTAAAAAGGCGGGTATTTTACGGTTTATTGAGTTATTTACGCAGGTTATATAAAAGGCGGCATTCCTCGGAAATAGAAGCGAAAAAGAGCCCAAAACGAGTCAAAACGAAGCCTAACGGAAGCCCAAAAGCCAAGACCAGGACTCGACCCGTGAACCAGAACCGACCCAGAGCAGCCTCTGGGAGGCGCGCGACTTTCCACGCGACTTGCAAGTCACGTGGAAGGCCGTGTAAGCCTCTGTTTGCGGATTTCAGCTTTTTATTTCGGGATTTAGGTCACTTTTTCGATATCGAACTTACGGCAGACGATCCAGGGCAGTTCGGGGGCGATTTCCAGAGCCATGTGACACCATTTGGAGCGAAGATTGAGAACCAATCGAAGAAACGTTCACGACATGAAGTAGATTCAAGCACGGGAAAGGGAGTTCATCAATTCATCTTACACTATCACCACGATCACGTTACCATGTTTTCTCATACTTTCGTTTCCTTTTCTTTTGTGTTTGAATCCCCCAACATCATGAACTAACTTTAAGATGTTGGGGGTTGGATTGAATTAGGATTGAACATATAGATGGATGACGAATGATTCTTATCAGTTTTTCCAATTAATGAATGCATGTGATTTTGTTCTTAATGCCTTTGTGAGCGTTGCTAACTTGCAATTGTTCTGTTGTTGTCAATTATGTTCGAGAGAATTAATTGAGATCTAGAATTAGGAATTACATGTCTAAAGGTAAGAAAGGATAGAGATATACCGAGTAAAACTTTAGTCTCATAATAACCTACGCTTAATGTGTTTTGAACTACATAGGGTGAGATCGAGAGATTAACCTTGTGTTTGTTTTCGAAATAAACTTCATGGTAGCTTGAGAAAGCACCATGTCTTACAAATATAACTGTTGTTACTTGAGAGAGAGCAATGGTTAGATCAAGGTTGAGTATTCATTTACGGAATTAACTGGTATTTGTCTTTAGTCTGATATTCATATGTGAAACCTAAGGATATCCAACCCTCAACTGTTTCTCCATCTGAATTCCAAAACTGCTTACTAGTTGTCTGGTGTTTGTTTGACTTTAATTTCTGGATTACATTAGTTTATAAAACCAACCTCCAATTTGACAGCCCAGTTAATAGTTCTTGTAGTAATTGTGATATTTAGTTCCTAGTTCCCCGTGATTTGATACTCGTACTTCCGTACACTATTACTTGACTTCGACCCGTACACTTGCGGTAAGATCCGCGGGGTGTCAAAACCCCGTGTCACGTATTTGAAGGGATTGTCGGCGAACATGATGGCAATGGTCCGAAATTCGAGAGTCGCTAATCTTCGGGAGATTATTGAAGAAGCGAAAGTGATGGAGAGGGTTTATGCAAGGGATAGCGAGGAAAAACAAAGGTTCGGAGAGAAGAGAAAGTGGGAGAACTCTTCAAGCTCGTTTGAGGAGCCGAGACTTCAACCAAGTGGAAAAGGAGGGGACAGTCGACGGGAGGCAAGGTGGTGCCCTGAGTGCAAGAGTAAGCACTTCGGCTCTTGCAACGCGGGCCAAACTTCGTGCTACAAGTGTGGAAAACCGGGGCATATCAGCCCGGATTGTCCTATAAGGGGGACGGTGTGCTATGAGTATAAGGAGATGGGACACATGAGGAGGGAGTGTCCCAAGTTGAAGGGAGCCGTAGAGGGGACCCACTTAGGGACACAACAACGAAGGGATGCCATCCCTAAGACTCAAGGGAGATCCTTTCAAATGACAAAGGAGGAGGCGAAGGAAACCACAGACGTAGTGTCGGGTACGTTCTTACTCAACTTCTTGCCCGCTTGAGCGTTGTTTGATATTGGCACCAACTGCTCTTTTGTTCGAATGTGTTTTGAAATTCTTTGAATGTGTCTGTTAGTACACTACCCGAAGTTTTAGTTATAAGAGTAGCTATTGGTCAACAAGTAGTATTGGTCAACAAGAGTAAGCACTTCGGCTCTTGCAACGCGGGCCAAACTTCGTGCTACAAGTGTGGAAAACCGGGGCATATCAGCCCGGATTGTCCTATAAGGGGGACGGTGTGCTATGAGTACAAGGAGATGGGACACATGAGGAGGGAGTGTCCCAAGTTGAAGGGAGCCATAGAGGGGACCCACTTAGGGACACAACAACGAAGGGATGCCATCCCTAAGACTCAAGGGAGATCCTTTCAAATGACAAAAGAGGAGGCGAAGGAAACCACAGACGTAGTGTCGGGTACGTTCTTACTCAACTTCTTGCCCGCTTGAGCGTTGTTTCATACTGGCACCAACTGCTCTTTTGTTCGAATGTGTTTTGAAAATCTTTGAATGTGTCTGTTAGTACACTACCCGAAGTTTTAGTTATAAGAGTAGCGATTGGTCAACAAGTAGTATTGAGGGAAGTTCCAGAGAATTGTCAACTAGAGGTTAGTGGTGAATTTCTTGAGGCGAACCTTTAGGATGAACCAATGTGGAAACACCACCGGGGAGCTAATGTGACTTGCGAGTCCGAGGAGGACATGAAGAGACGTTACCCTCATCTTTTTGCCTAACACAAGATTTCGAGGACGAAATCTTGTTCAAGGAGGGGAGGATTGTAACACCCCAAATTTCTGGGTAAACCTCCATTCTAGATAATAGATTTATGTTGAGCCCTTACAATTCTTCGACTCCTTTTCTAGTAGAAAACCTAGTATGTGGATGTGTATGGTGGTGTGTGTATGCATGCATGTATACATGCTTGTGTAGTGTATGCCACGTGTTCATAAAACCAATTCCCACCTATCATAGATTTTAGGTAGCATGCATACTCTCACGTGGGTTAATGTTGAGGCTTTTAGTGATTTTTGTGGATGGCAGCAAGGTGGGTCATCAATTAAAGACTTTGGTCGGCGGTACAATTAGGGCGAGAGTGCCCGGCGGAAGTGCCGGAGGCACTCTCGCATAGTCACTTTCGCCAGAAACCTTCTTCCCTGCAGCTCTCACTTTCGGTACATCTTGGGCGAGAGTGCCCGGCGAAAGTGCCCGGGGCACTCTGGCGAGAGTCAAATTTGCCGACGAGGTCTTTGGTTAAATAAGAGCAGCGCGTCGGTCATATGGAGAGCACATTTAATTTCCACCAGTTTGCTTGCTTCTCTCTTATTCCTTTCGGCCGACACCAAGATCATCCCACCCCCTCTCATTTAATTCTTCCTCCTCATTAATTATTGTTGTGATTATTTTGATTGTAACAAGGGTTTCCTAATTTCTTTCTTTAAACATTTAAGAAGATCTCCAAGTCTCAAGGTTAAGAACCAAGTCAACTCCAAAAGATCTAGGGTTCATATTTTTAGGGTTTTACCTGCAAACCCTTAGGTGAGTTATTTTGGCCAACCAACTATATTTTAGGGTATGATTACTCTTAATGGGAAGCTAACTTGAAATCTTCTGTTAATCTAGGGTTTCTTCAAATTAGGGATTTCACTCTACAAACCTAAGTTGGTAAGTGTACTTAGCCTCTATGTACTTTACTTAATCTTTTATGTTAAGATGGTGAATTTTGCTCATATGTAGAAGTTGCTAACATCTAGGGTTCTACCCAAGTTGTTATTTGAGACTTTATATGTATACAAGTGTTTATACCTATACTCCTATATATATATATATATAAATGTACAAACATGTATTTATTATATATATATATAATATTGTACAAACATGTATTTATTATATATATAATATTGTACAAACATGTATTTATTATATGTACGTGTGTATATATATATATATAGTTAGGAATCATGTGTATATTAGTCATACTCATGGATCACACATGCTTATTGTGTATGGTTATAGGCTCTCCTATATGACAAGCCAATGGGCATATTTGAGAATGGATAGAGGTTTACCGTCATTAATTGCTAGAATTGTATATAGAGATTTTGCGCTTCGAGTTAAGGTATATTATGTAACTCGCATGCTAATCGATACACGGTATTACTCATTCATTATAACTTTATGAAAACTTATATTTTGATAAATGAATTATGATGTTTGGGAATTGTGGTGGTCTATCTCCTTGTGAACGAGGATTTAGGTCTTTATGGACTACTTGTTCATTTTATTGTTGGCCGTATTGGATCACTAGCGAGTAGGCAATGGGGGACGTTGGGGTCCTTGAGGTGTAACTCGTCTAGTTCGGATATGCAATGTGGTCCCATAAGTCCTTGAGGTGTAACTCGACGGAGTAGGCACTAAAGGCATGGTACGAGATGGTTTGAGGTTGTGATGTCTTTATGGCATGGGAACTAGGACCGGGACTTGAAGTGTTATCCGATAACGTCGTGGGTGACTCCATTCCCGTGTTCTTGTCACCCTGATGGTAACGGGTCTCCCCCGTGTTTTGTTGTTAAAGAAATGCTTCTCAGTTATATAATCATGTTCAGGTGGGAACGCTTAACGAGTTGAGTTGTGGTAATTTGAGATCACACGGAGCCGGTAACATTATTTTATGTTTACTTGTCACAATCTTATAAATGTGTATTTCACGGAATCTCACTAGACTTTTGTCTAACACTTGATGTTGCATGTTTGTGGATTACATGTTCCACCTAGCGGCGTCTAGATCGTCGTGTTGCCGACCATGCTTAGGAGTTTGTGAAGGTCGGGCTTTTGGGATCGAGATGAGAGACTTTTAGGAGATATAGTGACACCCAGATTAATCTAGTTTGCTATATTTCTAGATTATTAGGTTGTTATGTATTATGTCTCAAAACTCCTATGATTAAGCATTGTCCAAACTACCCCATTGCATTCAAGGGTTTCAGTTGGCTTATATTTTTTTTAAGTTTAAATTTACCCATTTTCCGGAAATCCCCTATATTTATTGTCTAAATTTTAGGGTGTTACACATTGATTTCAACATCGACAATCGACATGCTAATGTCCAGCCACCTCACGACAGACAAGGATTCTCGAAGGGATCTACCTCTCCTAACTCCTCGAACAAGTTCTCAATTCTCGTCAACTCCTCGCGATCTATCTCTGCCGTGCTAAACACTTCACGCATAAGCGAATCATCAAAACCTCCATGGACATCACATCCACATTGGTGATCTTCCGTTCTCCTAATGCTCTCACTAGGTGTTCCTGCACCATATCATTTACACAATCCTGAACGACCTCATCCGATCACGCACCACAGGTTTGTTTCTCAAGTTTCAATCTCCTGACAAAACCTCCACTTGGAACATGTTAAACAGTCGCAAACCTCCATATCAATGGACTACATGATGAAGATTCCATTTTGTTGATCCAAACCCTCACTGATTTGATAATGACCCTCTCTTAAATACTTAGTGAAAATTGTAAGTAAACAATATGTATCAGAGTTTCACTATCGCTGATAAGTACTAAGATCTTCCAGTACCGCTGATAGGAACTCTCGCTCTTTAGATTAAACATTCAGCGAAACTGTTCACCATAAATGCTCTGAGTATGTTCAGTCATTATGATGATCGCTGATAAGTTAGTTGTTTACTTATGATCCCTGAAGACAAGTTTCATGTCAACAAAGGTTCTACGCTGAAGTCGAAGATCAAGCTCAAGAACCAGCGACAAGTCTCCTAATGAACTGATGCAGATCAGCGAAGACTCAGATTTGTCCACTCAACGTGAAGTATCAAGTACAAGACTTCAGCTATCGCTGAACTTTATCATCTGCTGAATAGAAAATGATAATCGCTGAATCAACGAAAGCTGATCACGAAGTCCTCCGTACAAAGTACTTTTGTCTTAACCACCCTTGCACGCCTCCGTACGAAATGTCAGAAAAGAACCTCCGAATATCTGAAATCGTACAACCACTCTGATACTACACTGTTCATCCTTACGGCTACTAAGGTTGTCAACAAAGGTCAATGACATGCAACCAACCAGCTGATGACACGTGTAAAGTGTATACTGACTTGCATTAAATGCATGCAGTATATAAAGAGATGAACTCACTTCATTTGAAGTAACTTGCTAACTCTGGACAAGTTCATATCTCTTATCTCAAGATAGGTTATTATTAGTAATTTCCTTATCTTTCTTAGTGCAAGAAACCTTAGTGTTCCAACTTGTTTAGATTTAGGTTTATCCTTAATCTTGTCTCTGCAACAAGCTGTAAATTGTTAATGATTTATCAATAAACAATTTAGAAAAGTAAAATCTGTGTGTTTGTATTCAACCCCCCCCCCCCCCTTCTACAAACTTGTATAGGCCTTCGGGACCAACAAGTGGTATCAGAGCGGATTTGTTTAATCTCATAAACAAGATCTAATCTAAGATATTTCTCTTCCTTGCTATTATCTGAAAATGGCCACCAACTCAAACACACATTATATAAACAATGGTTCTCTTGCAAAACCCCCTAGATTTTCCAGAGACGACTTCAACTTGTGGAAAAATAGGATGACACTCTTCTTAGAAGGTGTAGACCCTACTATACCTTACTATCTTGAGAACGGCCCACACATCCCTGTAACAATTGATCCTTTAGTTCCAGCCACTGCAAATAGACCTGCTATTCCAGAAAGGCTGATTCCTAAAGAAATCCATCAGTGGACCGACGAAGATAAGAAGAAAGTGGCTATAGATACAAAAGCCAGATCCATACTATCCATGGCCCTTCCTGACGAAGTCTACCATTCCGTCATGAACCTGAAATCATCAAAAGCCATGTGGGACACAATATGTGTTCAGTATGAAGGAACGTCTGAAGTCCAGGACTCAAGAAAGATCAACCTGGTAAGACAATACGAAAGCTTCATTTCTGGTAAGAATGAAACTCTCTCTGAAGTTCACCAACGTTTTAATTGTTTAATTATAGATCTGAAAACCGTTGGTAAGGAATATTCTAACTTTGAAGTGCTGACAAAGTTTCTAGAATGTTTACCTGAAAGCTGGGACAATTATTCCATGTGTCTCAAGCTATCAAAGGATCTAAGATCAATGACCCTTGCTACCTTATATGGCACGTTGCTGAATCATGAGCAATCTAGCCATCTTAAGAAGAATCTTGTAAAAGATTCCAAAAGCACCCCTGTTGCTTTAATCTCAGAGGAACCTTCTACTCAGCGACCCTCGGTCACTATCACTGAGTTAGAGAGTAACTCTGAAAGGTCATCAGATTCTGATTCTTCAGATGATGATGAATCCTTGGCTCTCCTAACTAAAAAGTTCAGGAGATTCGCCAAGAAGAAAATGTTTAGAAAGAACAAACCTCTTTCCATAACTGACAAGCCTAAATCATCAGCTTTTGTTGATAAGGCTACTGCTACTTGTTTTAACTGCGAAAAGACAGGTCATTTCGCTAATGAGTGCAGGTCAAAGAAAATCATGAGACCTTCAGCTTTTACAAAGAAATCCTTTGTTCCAAGGAATAAAGATGACAAATACTCAAAGCTGAAGGAGAAGTATGCAAAGCTGAAAAGCTTTAAGAAGAAAGGAAAAGGCCTGATGGCTGACTATGATTGGGCTGCTTCTGATGAAGAAGCATCGTCATCTGATTCTGAAGATGATGAAGCAAATCAATGTCTCATGGCTAAGATTGAAGAAGAGGAAGAAAGTTCAAACATTCCCTCCACTTCAACATCTACCATTCAGGTATCACCTTCTTTCTTTACCAATATTGCAAATATTGATGAATCTGATAGTCTCCGTAAGATCGATCTCTTGACTAGAAGTTTATACGAAGCCATGAACAGCAAAACTGTGGTTGAAAACCAAAATCTTGATCTCGCTGAAAAGCTTAAAAACTGCCACCTTCAAATAGAAAAGCTTTCTAAAATTGAAGAAGATTTTAACGATCAAGTATATTTAAATCAGCTAGTCAAAATCGAACGAGCAGAAGCTATCGCTGCATTAGAGGCTGAAAAAGCTACTGTTGAAGGATGGTGTAATTCTTCAACAAAGATCACTGAGATAATTAAGGCTCAGATTCCTCTGAGTGATAAACGTGGTCTGGGTTATAAATATGATACTCCAAAACCAACCACTGAACGTTCAATGCTTAAATTTGGAACGTTCGTATCCTCAGTCGCTGACACTTCATCATCTCAGTGCTCCTCGTCCATTACATCAATCCCTGAGGAAACTCCTACCTCCTCAAAAGGTAAGGAGAAAATGGTTTATTAAAAACCTACCTCTGTCTCTAAAGACAAAGGTAAAGGAATTGTTATTTATCAAAATCCTCAGAAGGGTACCTTAGTACCAAAGCTGAATGCTTCTAAAGCCTCAGTGACCAACCCCTCTGGATCTAGAAAGCTGATCTCTGGATCTATTCAGCGATCTACTCCTAGACTCAGAGTGGATGTCCTTGGTAAGAAATCTGAAGAACTGAATGTTCGTCCCATTTCTAAAGCCAATAGTTTACTTGGTGCTGGCACTTCTAATTCAAAATTAAAAGCTCAGCATACAAGTGGTCCTAGAACTACTTTTAGTTATAGGAAATGTTATCACTGTGGACTTACCGATCATATTGCTAGTAAGTGCCCCACAGCCACCAAAGCTGAAAAGATAGCTAAGGTGAAGATTTCCCCCAAGGCAAAGAAGACCAACCCTGGTGCAAATCAGGTCAAGGTGAATTCTACCACTGAGGTTAACAAATTAACCAAAGTGAAGAAAGACAAAGCTGAATCTTCAAATGCTGCGAAGACCGCTGAACCTTCCATTCCAACTACTTCCACTGACAAACGTGTATACATGGTTAAGTGGGTACCTAAGAAAAACTAATCTTCCTTTGTATTGCAGGTTAAGAAGGGTATCTGGTATCTCGATAGCGGATGCTCTAGACACATGACTAGAAAGAAAAGCCTGCTCGCTGAATACAAGGAAGAGAAAGGTCCCTCTGTGACTTTCGGTGGAAATGGAAAAGGACATACCCGAGGGTATGGTGTACTTTCAAATGGTACAACCTCCTTCAGAAGAGTCGCATATGTTGAAGGGCTGAAGCATAATCTTCTGAGCATCAGTCAGCTTTGCGACATGGATAACAAAGTGATTTTCACTAAGGAATCCTGCTTTGTCTCTGACAAAAAGGAGAAGATAGCTCTCAGCGGTTATCATTTGGAAAATGTTTATGTAATAAACATGGACTCAACAACCACTGAGAACTCATGTTTCTTCTCAAAGGCATCTTCTGATGTCAACTGGCTATGGCACAAGAGGCTCTCGCATCTAAATTTCAAGACACTGAATACTCTTTCCTCCAAAGAGTTAGTCACTGGTCTACCTCAGCATTCATACGCCAAAGAGTCTTTATGTTCAGCGTGTGAAAAAGGGAAGCAGACCAAGGCAAGCTTCAAGTCAAAGCAAGTCTCCTCAGTGTCATCTCCTCTACAACTACTCCATATGGATTTGTTTGGCCCTGTTAACAAACAATCCATCGCTGGAAAGAAATATACGCTGGTCATAGTTGATGAATTCTCTCGTTACACATGGGTAATGTTTCTCCGTTCTAAGAGTGACACCCCTGAAGAACTCATCACCTTTGTTCGGAAGATGGAAACTCTGAACAATATGACTGTTCGCTCAATAAGGAGTGATCATGGAACTGAATTCAAAAACAGTTCTCTTGATTCCTTCCTTGAGAGTAAGGGTATTTCTCACAACTTTTCGTCAGTGAGAACACCGCAACAAAATGGAGTCGCTGAAAGAAGAAATAAAACAATTATTGAAGCTGCACGTTCAATGCTCAGCGATTCTCACCTGCCTACTCAGTTTTGGGCAGAAGCTGTCAACACTGCTTGCTTTACGCAAAACAGGTCGCTGATAGTTAAAAGATTCAAAAAGACAGCCTATGAACTCTTTCATGGGAGAAAGCCTTCAATCAGCTTTCTTCACATCTTTGGATGTCAGTGTTTCATACTGAACAACAGAGATGCCCTTGGAAAGTTTGATCCTAAGGCTGATGATGGAATCTTTCTTGGATACTCCTCAGTCTCCAAAGCCTTCAGAGTCTTCAACCGTAGAAGACAAACTGTAGAAGAAACTATTCACGTCACGTTTGACGAATCCCGTTCAGCGAACTCTAAACCGAACGCTGATACAGAAGAACTGAATCAATGGATGTTTTCTCATCTTGGTGATTCAGAAGAAATTCCCACTCCTCATGCTCATCCAGTAGAAGATGATAGTCCCACTATCATTCCAAACATGCAGAATAATGAAGCTGAAACATCATGGGTCTCAGCTGTTCCTATAAACACTATACCTGCAGTTGATCCAAATGTCTCAGACATTCCATCTTTTTCTCAACAATCAGTGAATGAAGTGACAAATGCAAACATTCCTCTCTTAGCTGATAATCCAGAAGTAGCTGAAGCCTCATCTTCAGTTTCTCCAGTTCAGACTGAGTCAGCGACGTATGCTCCGGCTCAGCGATGGACTGTAAATCACCCAATCGATCAAATTCTTGGTGATCCCAACGCTGGTATTCAGACTCGTAGAAGTGTAGGTAATATTTGTTTATTTGTTAACTTTATTTCTCTAACTGAACCAAAGAAAATAGATGATGCCCTCAGAGATCCAAACTGGGTCAGCGCTATGCAAGAAGAGCTGACTGAATTCGAAAGAAACAAAGTTTGGAAACTCGTTCGTAGACCAACTGACAAAACGGTGATAGGCACTAAATGGGTCTATCGAAACAAGTTGGACGAACATGGTACTGTAACTCGCAACAAAGCTCGTCTTGTTGCTCAGGGATACAGACAAGAGGAAGGCATAGATTATGATGAAACTTTTGCTCCAGTAGCAAGACTCGAATCTATTCGTCTTTTCTTAGCATATGTTGTTCACAAAAACTTCACTGTACATCAGATGGATGTTAAGTCAGCATTTCTGAATGGAAAGCTGAATGAAGAAGTGTATGTGGAACAACCTCTAGGATTCTCAGATCCTAAGCGTCCAGGTTACGTTTATAAACTGGACAAGGCACTTTATGGCTTAAAGCAAGCTCCTCGTGCATGGTATGATACTCTCTCTACTTATCTCCATATTGAAAAATTTGAGAGAGGTAAGATTGACAAAACTCTATTTTTTAGAAAAGTGAAAGGTCATATCATTTTAGTTCAAATATATGTTGATGACATTATATTTGGTTCTACTAACCCTGAGCTTTGTACTCGTTTCGCTGATAGAATGAAAGATGAGTATAAAATGAGCATGATAGGTGAACTAACATATTTCCTTGGTCTTCAGATTAAGCAAACTGAAAAAGGAACTTTTATAAATCAGGGAAAATATGTTAAAGATATGCTGAAGAAATTCGACTTAACTGAAAGTTCAGCTATGAAAACCCCTATGGCACCACCGCTGACACTTGATAAGGACACAAAGGGTGTTCCTGTCAATGTCAAGTTGTACCATGGGATGATCGGCTCACTATTGTATCTTACAGCTAGCCGACCCGGTATTATGTTTGCAACATGTCTGTGCACACGATATCAAGCTGAACCTAAGATATCCCATATGAAAGCTGTAAAGCGAATCTTTCGATATCTTAAGGGTACAGCGAATCTAGGTCTTTGGTATCCCAAAGACTCAGGATTCGATCTAACCGCCTATTCAGATAGTGATTTTGCAGGTTGCAAAATGGATAGGAAAAGCACCACAGGAGGATGTCAGCTCCTGGGTGGAAAGCTGGTAAGTTGGACAAGTAAGAAGCAAAACTCAGTGTCCACTTCCACAGCTGAATCTGAATATGTAGCTGCTGGAAGCTGTTGTTCTCAAGTCTTGTGGATGAGAAATCAGCTACTAGACTATGATCTTCAGCTCTCCAAAATTCCAATCTATTGCGACAGCACTAGTGCCATCGCTATAGCAAACAATCCAGTGCTACACTCAAAGACAAAACACATAGAAATCAGATATCATTTTATCAGAGATCATGTGATGAATGGTGATATAGAACTTCATTTTATCCCAACTGATTATCAGTTAGCTGATTTATTTACCAAACCTCTTGATGAGACAAGATTCAACTTTCTCATCAGCGAGCTTGGAATGCTGGACTTTGAAGGGTAAAATCTTCAGCGGTTCACATTTGATCAGCGATACGTTTATACAATCTTGTATAGCCTTCGGGATAAAATCAACTCACATAATCCATTTCATCATCTTCTCTCTGAATAAACTTAGTCAAACTGATATCCAGGTATGTTTTCTCTCTCTGACAATCGCATGTAAATGCAAGATTTCAAAATAAATTACATCGCTGAATATCTCTTCCTTAACAGCGATATTTTGAAAGTTCTTTAAACCTTCACTGATATTTTCTATTCAGTGCTTCATGTTTTTCAAAAGAGTCCCTGAGTTTTTCGAAACCTCAGAGACATCCTAAAAGAATGTGAAAGGACAGTTGTGACGTCATTGCAACGGATAACACTAGGCATGATTTCTTTCTGACACACGTTTGCACGTTTCGTTCAAACTTCCAATCAAATGCAAACACGTGTCCGTGTCATGATGAAAACCTTTTCTCGCTCAAGGTTTTCTCTCTCTAAAACTCCATATATAAACAACTCTTGGTTTATATTTGTCTTTTACGCGAACAATCTTCCTCCGCAAGAAAGAATCCTCTGTTGCATTTGTGCTCTAAAAAACCTCAAGAACTGTTCATCATCTTCTTCATCAAAACATCAAGGTTAATATGTTCTTATTTTTCAAATGCGTATAACTTGTTTTCAATCTTCTCATTGTTTTAACAAGATCAAACAAAAGAACTTTGTAAAATAAAATCATTTCTTTCATGGTTTTATGAACACAACCATTTCATGGTTGTTCTTCAAGTTTTAAATCTAAATCTTAAACTTGTTCTTCATTCGTATCCAGTTTTCTTTTAGAAACTGGAATACAAGACTTTATGGGTTTTACATTTCGTTTCAAAAATCATGAAAAACCCTAATCTTCATTAAGACATTTACGTCTGAATGAAATGGACAAAATTCGAACAATCTTAATGGAAATTCTTTCCATACTAAGACAATTCTTATTTGTTAACATCTTTGGTTGAACTGATAATACAGAGAAATGGCATCTTCAAAGATCAATGTCACCGCTGAGTCCATCTCCGCTGACTCTGAGGAAGTGGACATCATCAAAGCCCCTCAGGTAAAGTTCAAGCTGGATCAACTAGATTGGACTAAGGTCAACAACCTCTCTGCGCTTCTCGAGTTTCCTCCTCGAAAGCAAGTCACACATCTGGATGATGCTATGAATTTCCTGAAAAACTGCTGCATTTCAACAGCCCTGACCATCACACCTCCCGCAAGTCAGCTACTACTATCCCAGTTCTGGTACTCTGCCAGACACACTCAGCTACCCTCCGCCAAAGACCCCTCCAAAACCATCGATTGCATACTCAGCGATACTGAGTATGGTACAATTAAGATAACCCCCGCTATCATTCGAAAAGCCCTGAACTTTTCCAATGCCACCAAAGAAAAACCCTTCGTTCCATTCCCTGACCATAAGAAGCAAGCTGACAAAGATGCCATCATTGCTTTTCTCGACACAATGGGTTACATCTGGGACATTGGAAGGGACAAGAAGCCCGAGAAGAAGCTGACGCTGATAAAGAAATCCAAAATGCCCAGCGAGATGAATTTCATCTTCGCTCACCTGATCAGCTGCATGACAGCGAAGTCCGGCTCTTCTGATCAAGCCGCACAACCTACGCAAGCTATGGGATACGCACTGCTGAAAGGTCTAAACATTGACTAGGCCTCTATTATATATGATGACCTAGTACAACGCGTGGATTCTGCCGCTGACCGACCAGCATGGGTTCCCTACCCCCGTTTCATCAGCGCCATCTTCCAATATGGCCTGAAGGACAGCTATCCTGAAGAGGGTGACCTGAAACTTTCTCAGGTTGGCCCTAAGGTGCTCGATTTCAAACCTGTCGCCAACGAGGTACGTCTCTCTACTCTTCTCACTCTTCTAAATTCTCCGCTTTCTGTGGCTCCTTCAGCGACAATACCCATCGCTGATACCTCGGCTACACAATCCTCTCCTTCTAAGAAAAGGAAACCCTCTCACACCCAACTTGATTCCAAAAGGATCAAGAAAACCAAGGAGCAACCCCAGCAATCCCATGCTGAAGACTCCTCAGCTCATTCTGAAGAGCTGAAGGAAAGTTCCGTGGTACGCTCTGCCACACCCGTTCAAGCCATCCCTCCAATCCAGACTTCAGCGTCTCCAAACGCTGAGGTTAGAAACTTGGAAACTACCCAACCTCCCTCAGTCTCTCAAAAGACTGATGAAGTGATTGTCAGCGATTCCAACGCTGAACTCAGTACCCGAATCCCAATCTTATCCTTCGCTCCTCCCTCCACTTCTTTGGACATTCCTCCAGCTAACACTGGAGATGCCATCATTCCAGAAGCCACCGCTGACGCTTCTCAACAAATGATGAAGAAAGGACCTGCAGAGATCACCATACCTCACCGTACTTTCGAAGAGGATATGGAACATTATTCAGGAGTCCGCAACTTTGACGATTTCGTCAATCCTCCTGCAGGTACAAATCAACCCATATACATTGTAACTAAACCTGAAACTTCTGAGCTTTCCTTTGTTCACAAGTACTTATGTGTTACAGGTCCTAATTTGGGAGACATCAACGAGTCTCTGAAGTCCGTGGAAACTAAGCTGACTGATCTCACCACCACACTCTCCAACAACTCTACAGCTGTAACAAACGCTGGAGAGAATCTGACGAAGCTGACAACGGTGGTGGAAAAGAAAGCTTCCACAGACGACATCAAGATTCTTGATAAGACGCTCATCGATTTTGCCAAGGTGCTCTCTGACATCTACACTGACCACACCAGCCTCAAAAACTCAGTTTCGACCGTGTCCAGCGAAGTAACAACGCTGAAGACATCGGTTGGAAAACTCGAGGGTGATATGTCAGCGGTCAAGACCGACTTGGGCTCTGTAAAGACCGGCGTTGGTTCTATGAAGACGATGATCGAGACGCTGGTCAACAAGGCAAATAATCCAGCTCCTGCCCCTGCCCCTATTTTGGAATCTTTCACAGCGGCAGATCGCACAGAGCTGAAGAAAATCACGCCTGCTATTTCTGGCCCAGAAGACAGAATAGCAAAGCTTGAAGGTTGTGTGAAAATCTCTGGCCCAGAAGACAGAGATAACACCAACGCTGAGTCTACACATTCCTCCCCCAGTCATCATGAGAAAGAGGGGGAGAAGAGCGCTGAACATTCCGGTGAGAAGAGCGCTGAAGATCTAAACAAAAGCGCTGAAGATCTGAACAAGAGCGCTGAAGACCTTTCCCATGATGTATCTATCAGGGGAGAGAGGAATGAAGATCTGATCGCTGAAAAACCTCAGGGAGATGAAAACCCTGAGGGAACCGAGAAGCTCGCCTCTGTATCTGAGGGGGAGCAACTCGAAGAAGATGCTGAGGAATCCGAAGCAGAAGATGATGAAGCCGTCGACATCCCTGATGATGAACCATCTTCTTCTCCAAAGAATGATGATGATGATGACGAAGATGACGATGATTTCTTTATCGTCAAACCTGCTCCAAGGATCAAAGCTCTTAAGGGAATCTTGATAAATGAACCTTCAGGGGAGAAGATAAAGACAAAGCCCTCGGCCTCTGTGTAACGTCCCAAAAATTACAAGGAATTTAAATTTTTAAAAATAATGCCTTCCATTATAAACAAACCATAAATTAGCAAATCCCTTACAATAAAAATAACGCCGTTAATTTAAATCGTCAAATAATATTTATGCAGCGGAAAACTATCAAATTAAATCTCGACGTTTAAAAATGAAACTCGAACAGCCTTCGCCTTGCGCTAGTGTGTACCGTCACGCTCGACTGCTACTCGCACCTGAAATCATAAGATATTGGGAAGGGGTAAGCACGAAGCTTAGTGAATTCTACCACCTACGCAGGTAGCAATCACACATATATCGCCCCTACTCGCAAGTAGGCAAACAACACCACAATTACAAGTATAATAACAATTCAAGGTTTAAACATGTAATCACATGCCTCGGTCCCACCGAGCCCTCGGTCCCACCGAGTACACATTATATGATGTCCACACTAGCTCAGTCCCACCGAGCCCTCGGTCCCACCGAGTACACATTATATGATATCCACACTAGCTCAGTCCCACCGAGCCCTCGGTCCCACCGAGTACACATTATATGATATCCACACTAGCTCAGTCCCACCGAGCCCTCGGTCCCACCGAGTACACATTATATGATATCCACACTAGCTCAGTCCCACCGAGCCCTCGGTCCCACCGAGCCCCTCAGTCCCACCGAGGTGTACACAAAACACATACCATTCACATATTAAATAATTTACAACTAGCTATCACACCACAACTAATTCACGTAAGCATACAATAACACGCAGAACTAACACAACATATATGTAACTCCTAGTCTACGCAGTGAGAGAACTCACCTTAAAGCAACGCGAGTATCCGCAACCGCAATCACAAGCCGGCCAACTTCACTCACCTTCTCCCACCTAATTACGTGTTAACAAATGTCAAAGTGACGCCCCAACCCAAAACCACGACTACTAAAATATAAAATACATTTTTCCAGTTTCCACTCTAAAAACACAAGTCTGTTCGGGACCTATTTAACCCCTTATAAACTGATAAATCCAGAAATATTTTTCCATAATCACAAAGTCCCATGTCTTAGGGTTCCAGGGACATATCGTACGCGCTCTAACGATTTTTCTACAATTTACTATGAATTTTCTAAAAACAGAACACGAAACTGTCATGTGCAGACCTGCTGTGAAAACAGCCATTTTACGCCTAGATAGAGGCCGAACCAGACTTCCGCTAAAACACGAAAAGTGTGCCCGGCACGGAATGTGAACCGTGGGCACCAGATTCGTCTCAATCCGAGCTGCGATGGAAAAGTTATGACCGTCGTAAAACAGTGACAGAAAAGGCGATTTCACATAAAATGATGATTTTGAAACGGTTAATCTTTTCGCGATTGGGGTTACGGTTTAGCTATAACGGTTCGGTCTAGGTAGCCACGGCTGGGCTACTACTATCACCACCCACTGCCACCTCCGGCAGCGGCAGACGGCGGCGGCGGCAGCAGCAGCCGCCGACGACGGTGGTGGTGTTTCGGCAAAACAACCCGACAAGGTCAAACGCATAACCCGACGACCCCATCTCTTACATACCTCACCCCGAGCATGTCATACAGTCGCAAGCCCGCCACTACAGCCACCTCACAGGTGGTGCACGGAGGTCACGTCGGCGGCGGCGCCGACGGTGGTTTGCGGTTGAAGGCGACGAATAAAAATGAGAAGAAAGAGAGACGGTCTTACCTCTACAACGGAAACGCAACAGCAAACGGTCGGCTCCTTCTTCCTCTCTCGCCCTCTCGCTGTTCCTCTCTCTCTCCGGCAGTCGGTAACGCCGGCGGCGGCGGTGGGGTTGCACGGCGGCGGCGAAGAAGACCGAAGGGGGGGTCTCGGTCGAGAGAAACGTGAGGGAGGGAGGCCGTAGGGTTTCTTTTCTATATTGTTTTGCTTCTTCTTCGTTTTTTACCCATGTAACCGAAACAACAAAACAAAAGGAAACAAAAAATGAGGCTTGGTCGTGTGCATATGTCACGACTTTGGCCCTTTGGCAATTTTGGTCCCTCAGCAAAACACAAACGCTGTCTAAACCCCCCTACTAGAAAATTAACACTTAGGGTCAACGGTGCTACTCTCGATAACTAAAAAAAGGTAATCCTGAAAGGAAAACAATGAAAATTTATTATTTAAGCAACGAGAAAGATTTAAAGGGAGAATATTTATACGTACCGGGACACGGGCTTTACAACTCTCCCCCACTTGGATTAGACTTCGTCCTCGAAGTCTACGCCCGTGAATAGCTCTGGATAGATCTCCCTCATCTCGACCTCAGGCTCTCAAGTCCACTCGGAACCTTTTCGGTGTTGCCACTGGACTTTCTTCAACTAGAATCTAAATTTCTCACCCCATCTAGAAGTCCTTGAATACTTTTCTTACTAACAAAACTCCTTCAAGGACATTGAAATTATGATCGGAAGAACACTCCAACATCTGAATTCATTCCTAGTCAAACGACCTCGGTTGTCTCCCAACCTTAGATGTTCCATACATTCCGATTCAACTTTCAAGCTCTATCCATTCTAAAGGTGCTCACCAATATACCTTACAGGATACTCAAATCCGATCATTCCTACCATTACTGCCGATTAACTTCCACGAGTTCTAGTAGACTCCCAAAATTATTTCACACAGATCATCAAACCAGTAAACTTATAATCACCCACGAAGGTCATTCCACCATAACCATTCATCACAATTAAGCATCTCAGGGTTACTACTACCATCACCATAATTATTTTAAAATCGGCTACAAATCTCCGATTACACTAAAGGTGTTTGGCCTTAAGCCCAAAAGTCGACGCCTAAATATACTACTTACTTCAAAAAGGTTACTGCGCATTTATTCTCTTGATTACAAAGGGCATCATTCCCTTAACCGACACTATTCGGTCTACACTAACAACACGTGTGGGATACCCAATCTTCCACCGTCTACTTATCCTCCACGCTCGCTCTAGGAAACCTAGTTACACCGTATCAAGATACACCTTAACGCCTACCTCCCAGGTACGTCTCATGGCCCGGCACATCGGAACTACCTCCCAGTTAATTGCCCAAGACTATATCCTCTTAGTGCTTACTGGAAAGTCAAGGTCATAACACATGAATACCGGGGTCCCACCCCGAGATACCCAACCGACCGTTACCAACGACTGACTGACATGACCAAGGATCCATTGCAAACAGTCTACCAACAACATGCCTATCCCGGAATGACTCACTCACCCGAATATGTAAATACTCAAACTAACACATAACACTTAAAAGCGCCTTTCTCAAAATTCTACAACACAATCCAAATAAGAATTGGAAACCAAAATTCTACAACACAATCCAAATAAGAATTGGAAACACAAGAATTAGATAATGCAATTTTATTTTCAAACTCAAACTTTGTGTATGACTTAGTCGGTATTCTACGTCTCGACTCGTACAACTCCAAGTCTCCCCGGTCCACTATCGTCATCCGGACATTTAAACCTCTAAGGGCAAGTTGGAATTCACGTCAAATTAACTTATAGCTTTTCCTTAAAACAAGGTCGGCTCAAAAGTCTATAATTCTAGATCAATCATCAATCTTGACCCGAAACGGTCTACTTAAAACAACTATTACATCAGCAACCTCAACCACAAGTGGACAGCCTAGCCGTCCTATACTACGGCCCAAACGCTCACTACAAGTGTGAGGCACGAGACAATGGGTAGCCCCGCTATCAAACATCACTACAGTAGACACCGAGTTAACTAAGAACGCACTTAATCTCACAGCTTAAGCAAAAAGCAACTACATACAATAATCAATAACAGAAAACAAGTGGCGAAATATACTTGTCACCACTTTAGGCGTAGCCTGTGCTTCCTCTACCGTCAGCTGGTGAACTCTACCTCGAGCCGCTTCCGTCCCCGGCTGATCCGTTCGACCATCAGTAATACGCAAGGGAGCAACCGCAGGAGCTTCTTGTGCCCCACTCCCAACAGTAACCCTCGGATTCGGGCAGTTGGTCTTCACGTGGCCCGTCTGTTTGCAGTTAAAACAGACCACCAGTGGTGCCCTGCAATCACGACTGTAGTGCCCTACCTGGCCACACTTGAAACACTTGTCGTTTCTCCTTCCGCTACTAACCTTGGTTTTAAACCCACCGCTCCATTGATTCAAGAGTGAGTCCGAAAACCTCGTTTTCTTTGGGACTGCGGATTCTGATGCAACGGCCTGCGCCGTTTTCCTCTTCTTGGCTTGTTCCTCTAACTCGAGTCCCTGTCCCCGAGAAGCCTCCAGCATCATTACTACCTCATCACGAACGGCGGTAATAATCCCTGGGATTGCCTCCCTAATAGCATGCTTTACCTCAGCCGCGATCAACTCACGTATCAGTTCACTAGTGAGTTCAATACTAGCATTCGGTTCAACATCGTTGTTCCTCCTTGCGATGGTCATCCTAGGTAATTAATACAACGAGCTATTAGCGCATAATAACTCACCCTACCACGCTCACGCTCGACTCCTTGGATTCCTCGCGACTTTCCCCGACTCGAACATTGATCCTGTGCTTCCGGTAGTAGGAGCTCTACTACTACCATCTACACCTATCACTGTCCGTTCCGAGTCCCATCCCGAGCACCCAAGTAGTTGCTCGCCCAAACAAAAAACCATACACGTATGCCTATACTGACGAATGTACACACTCTTCCTAGCTCCCTAGGAATAATCGTAATACCCCACTACCCTTGCTAGGGCGGAACCCCCCACTAACCCTGACGAGTCGCCTCGTAAACGCACAGTCGTATACAGTGGAAACCAGATAGACATTCGAATATAAGATTCTATCCTACAACGGTTGGACTCAAACAAGAGCTGCGCAATAGAACTAAATCCAACATTCTAAGGCTATTCGGTTCCTACCGCATACAACCTATAGTGCATTCGCTTAACAACCTATCATAGCTAGCATAAGTTCCTATTAGAAAGTAACAACCATACAGTACAGTGTAAACCACATAAGTAGTCTAGCATGCATGCCCTATGCCTAGCAAGCAATAAATACACTAAGTGTTGTACCTTCCCAATTGGCGTCGGCTGACTGTACACACTGCGCCCACGATCACCGTTTCCCAAACGGGTTTTCCTTTTTCCTTTATTCTCAAAGATTTTAATAAAAGAGTTTAAAACTTCATAGTCGCAACTTGAGACCAAACACACCGAGATGTGTTTGATTCACTCAAGATGTGCTCTGATACCAAGTTGTAACGTCCCAAAAATTACAAGGAATTTAAATTTTTAAAAATAATGCCTTCCATTATAAACAAACCATAAATTAGCAAATCCCTTACAATAAAAATAACGTCGTTAATTTAAATCGTCAAATAATATTTATGCAGCGGAAAACTATCAAATTAAATCTCGACGTTTAAAAATGAAACTCGAACAGCCTTCGCCTTGCGCTAGTGTGTACCGTCACGCTCGACTGCTACTCGCACCTGAAATCATAAGATATTGGGAAGGGGTAAGCACGAAGCTTAGTGAATTCTACCACCTACGCAGGTAGCAATCACACATATATCGCCCCTACTCGCAAGTAGGCAAACAACACCACAATTACAAGTATAATAACAATTCAAGGTTTAAACATGTAATCACATGCCTCGGTCCCACCGAGCCCTCGGTCCCACCGA
Organism: Saussurea involucrata; assembly: GCA_033807775.1. Lineage (NCBI taxonomy): Eukaryota > Viridiplantae > Streptophyta > Magnoliopsida > Asterales > Asteraceae > Saussurea > Saussurea involucrata. Next base: position 199,052,259 of record CM066320.1, on the reverse strand, counting down.
GTACACATTATATGATGTCCACACTAGCTCAGTCCCACCGAGCCCTCGGTCCCACCGAGTACACATTATATGATATCCACACTAGCTCAGTCCTACCGAGCCCTCGGTCCCACCGAGTACACATTATATGATATCCACACTAGCTTAGTCCCACCGAGCCCTCGGTCCCACCGAGTACACATTATATGATATCCACACTAGCTCAGTCCCACCGAGCCCTCGGTCCCACCGAGTACACATTATATGATATCCACACTAGCTCAGTCCCACCGAGCCCTCGGTCCCACCGAGCCCCTCAGTCCCACCGAGGTGTACACAAAACACATACCATTCACATATTAAATAATTTACAACTAGCTATCACACCACAACTAATTCACGTAAGCATACAATAACACGCAGAACTAACACAACATATATGTAACTCCTAGTCTACGCAGTGAGAGAACTCACCTTAAAGCAACGCGAGTATCCGCAACCGCAATCACAAGCCGGCCAACTTCACTCACCTTCTCCCACCTAATTACGTGTTAACAAATGTCAAAGTGACGCCCTAACCCAAAACCACGACTACTAAAATATAAAATACATTTTTCCAGTTTCCACTCTAAAAACACAGGTCTGTTCGGGACCTATTTAACCCCTTATAAACTGATAAATCCCGAAATATTTTTCCATAATCACAAAGTCCCATGTCTTAGGGTTCCAGGGACATATCGCACGCGCTCTAACGATTTTTCTACAATTTACTATGAATTTTCTAAAAACAGAACACGAAACTGTCATGTGCAGACCTGCTGTGAAAACAGACATTTTACGCCTAGATAGAGGCCGAACCAGACTTCCGCTAAAACACGAAAAGTGTGCCCGGCACAGAATGTGAACCGTGGGCACCAGATTCGTCTCAATCCGAGCTACGACGGAAAAGTTATGACCGTCGCAAAACAGTGTCAGAAAAGGCGATTTCACATAAAATGATGATTTTGAAACGGTTAATCTTTTCGCGATTGGGGTTACGGTTTAGCTATAACGTTTCGGTCTAGGTATCCACGGCTGGGCTACTACTATCACCACCCACTGCCACCTCCGGCAGTGGCGGCAGCAGCAGCCGCCGACGACGGTGGTGGTGTTTCAGCAAAACAACCCGACAAGGTCAAACGCATAACCCGACGACCCCATCTCTTACATACCTCACCCCGAGCATGTCATACAGTCGCAAGCCCGCCACTACAGCCACCTCACAGGTGGTGCACGGAGGTCACGTCGGTGGCGGCGCCGACGGTGGTTTGCGGTTGAAGGCGACGAATAAAAACGAGAAGAAAGAGAGACGGTCTTACCTCTACAACGGAAACGCAGCAGCAAACGGTCGGCTCCTTCTTCCTCTCTCGCCCTCTCGCTGTTCCTCTCTCTCTCCGGCAGTCGGTAACGCCGGCGGCGGCGGTGGGGTTGCACGGCGGCGGCGAAGAAGACCGAAGGGGGGGTCTCGGTCGAGAGAAACGTGAGGGAGGGAGGCCGTAGGGTTTCTTTTCTATATTGTTTTGCTTCTTCTTCGTTTTTTACCCATGTAACCGAAACAACAAAACAAAAGGAAACAAAAAATGAGGCTTGGTCGTGTGCATATGTCACGACTTTGGCCCTTTGGCAATTTTGGTCCCTCAGCAAAACACAAACACTCTCTAAACCCCCCTACTAGAAAATTAACACTTAGGGTCAACGGTGCTACTCTCGATAACTAAAAAAAAGGTAGTCTTGAAAGGAAAACAATGAAAATTTATTATTTAAGCAACGAGAAAGATTTAAAGGGAGAATATTTATACGTACCGGGACACGGGCTTTACACTCTGGCGCTGAGAAAGGCAAAGGCAAAGGCAAAGGCCTCGCTGAAGATGAAAATCTGGCGATCTTGCTTGAAAAGCCGGTTTGTCAGGTACACTAAACTTTACTTATATTCCTTCCCTGAACATCTCTATACACTATCAGTTCCTCTACCCAAGCCTATACACTTAAACCAATTCTCTCTATCTGTTTCTACCCAAGTTCTTATTTGTAAGATCGCTGCGTTTCAGCTAGTCCTCTCCCCTGTTTGAGGATATCGCTGAAGGCTCCACAACTGCGACTTCACCAATAATTCCAGCTGCCGCTGAAGAAATAATCCCAGTCTTGGATTTGATCTCTGAGACTGATGAACCTGAAGAACAAACTCTCTCACACAGAAACAGGCCTTCCTTGGCTCCTCAAAAGCTAAGAGAAGAAGAACAGAAGAAAAGAGAAGAAATAATAAAGCGATTCGAGGATCAGCGAATCATTCTAAGGCGTGATCAACTGCCTTCAGTTCCTCCAAAGTTCAGAATTTCAAAAGCTGAATACAAGGAACACCTCAGAGCTGAACGCCTCATCGCTGATAGAAAGGAAGCTGAAGAAAAAGACAGAGAATACGCCATCAAGCTTACTCAAGAATCTGTCAAAGACCCCAAGCTGAAACGTGTTCCCATTCAAATCCAACGAAAGCTTTGGGAAGAAGCCCAGAAGATCGTGGAAAAGAAAACTGAAGTTTCTCAGACCACCCTGATCTGGTGTAAAGAGAAAATTCACTTCAGATATCGTCCAGCGAAGATCAACAAGGTATTCATCTCTGGAAGAACATCTATCGGAGTACCTATTATTGACATCAAACTTTTCAGAGAAGATGGCCAATCTGAAACCTTTCGCGCTGACACTGTAAAAAGGTATGGTCTCTCTGAATGGCTGGAGATGAGGTTATCTATCCAATCGTCACAATCTAAGTACAAGGATCATTTCGAAGAGCTGATAAACAGACAGATCGACTTGATATCTTCTTGTGTGGACATTCCTCCTCTTCCTGATCTAAAGCTGAAAAGAAAAAGGGGCTCTCCAAAGAAGAAACGTCAAGATTCAAACTCAGGTCCTGTCATACGAAATGAAACTGGAATTGGTTTCTCTCGCGCTGAAGTGCTTGGTCCTGACCCTGATCTATCTGCCCTTGACATTTCTTTGCCACCATGTGAACTTTTCGTCCCTGGTAAAGTCATCAGTAATCCTTATGGAATATTCTTTCTTGACTACGACGGACGTAAATGTTTTCAACGGATCGCTGAGCTTCCAATCACTCCAATCGAACAGCTCAGAGATCTTATCTACTGGTGTGACTTCAGAAAAGACATTCAGGCACGACACCTAAAACCCTTGATTTTTGAAGAAGCGCTGAACAAAAGAAAACAAGGCGTAACGGTTCCTGACTGGATGATCCCCACTGAAAAGACGACCCTTGATGAACTTCTCATTAAGGAAGAACCTTTTGAAAACTGATATAATCTCCTTTTTCTCTATTGTATCAGTTATCCTTCTGTACTTGTAAATTATTTCGCTTGTACTTGTAATCTTTATGTTCTTCATTGTAACCTGATTCAATATTTTAAAGAAAGATTTCAGCGAACGTACTTTACTCCATCAGTACTGAAAAGATCCCAGAAAACAGTAAAAAGGACAAATATTTTATGAGTTCTTTTTATCCTTGTGTTTTCATTAAATAGCAATTTTCTTTGTTGCTATGTCATAATCAAATAGGGGGAGATTGTTGATCCAAACCCTCAGTGATTTGATAATGACCCTCTCTTAAATACTTAGTGAAAATTGTAAGTAAACAATATGTATCAGAGTTTCACTATCGCTGATAAGTACTAAGATCTTCCAGTACCGCTGATAGGAACTCTCGCTCTTTAGATTAAACATTCAGCGAAACTGTTCACCATAAATGCTCTGAGTCTGTTCAGTCATTATGATGATCGCTGATAAGTTAGTTGTTTACTTATGATCCCTGAAGACAAGTTTCACGTCAACAAAGGTTCTACGCTGAAGTCGAAGATCAAGCTCAAGAACCAGCGACAAGTCTCCTAATGAACTGATGCGGATCAGCGAAGACTCAGATTTGTCCACTCAACGTGAAGTATCAAGTACAAGACTTCAGCTATCGTTGAACTTTATCATCTGCTGAATAGAAAATGATAATCGCTGAATCAACGAAAGTTGATCACGAAGTCCTCCGTACAAAGTACTTTTGTCTTAACCACCCTTGCACGCCTCCGTACGAAATGTCAGAAAAGAACCTCCGAATATCTGAAATCGTACAACCACTCTGATACTACACTGTTCATCCTTACGGCTACTAAGGTTGTCAACAAAGGTCAATGACATGCAACCAACCAGCTGATGACACGTGTAAAGTGTATACTGACTTGCATTAAATGCATGCAGTATATAAAGAGATGAACTCACTTCATTTGAAGTAACTTGCTAACTCTGGACAAGTTCATATCTCTTATCTCAAGATAGGTTATTATTAGTAATTTCCTTATCTTTCTTAGTGCAAGAAACCTTAGTGTTCCAACTTGTTTAGATTTAGGTTTATCCTTAATCTTGTCTCCGCAACAAGCTGTAAATTGTTAATGATTTATCAATAAACAATTTAGAAAAGTAAAATCTGTGTGTTTGTATTCAACCCCCCCTTCTACAAACTTGTATAGGCCTTCGGGACCAACACATTCTTCCCCGACAATCCAAGATTCCTAACGAAAACCCACTTAGTCCAACGCATCATACTCAACTTATACCCACCGTTCTCACTTGAGGAAAAACACAAGGCCTTTCTTAGCGCAAAATCTAGTTACCAAACCATCTCAGCACTCAAACTCAAGGTCAATAACATTACATCAAGTACTGTACTACTACTCACTAAAATGCTCCAACTGAAGCACTTTGACCACTTCAAATTCCACTCCAAACGTAACCATTCTCAAATAGTCTAATAATAGCTCAAGCTACAATCATACCAACCTTCCGAATTCATTATCCGAGACTTCTACTATTCACCACCCTCTTCTAACGGAAACACAAAGATAATAATACGACCACAAATTGGCTCAATCAACATTTTCAACTCCCCAAGCCTTTCCTTAACCTCAATCGTAATACTCTCTCCGACCTAGCGAGTTCATAGCCTTCATGCACGATGACACAACGATTGAAATCATTTTGCACACCTTTAAAAATGCAATAGATACACAATCATAAAGCAAGCTTGAGTATGCATGATACAACATCACTCAAGATGAATAATAAAACTCAACGACCGCAAGGATCGTTCACAGGCAACCCGACGACAATTCGCAACCTTGTCCACCCAATTTGATGCCGACATAATGGTTGTCTCCAATGGGACCCTTCCAAATACGACTAGAAAGTTTTGAACGAAATCACTTACCCAAAGTGGGCCAGTCAACTCCAACACTCGTTTACATGATAATAACGAGTCAATACTCATTTGTTTATAAAACAAAACCTCGCAATAAAACGTTTTCGACAATTTCGTAACAAAAATTTTCTCCACAAGAAAAAGCGTGAAATAATTCGTAGATTACTAAGTTCAAAGCTTTATCGTATAGTCAAAACAAGTTCGTCTTTTACCTTTTAAAAAATACACACTTGCGAGTGTCAACTTATTTCTCAAAACAAGGAAAGTTGTTATGCACGTACATGCCCTTTAACATGAAAGAACTCGTGTAATACATTTAATGACATAATGCATGAACTCAACATGCAATTGAAGGCTACTCGCTCTAACCAGGTCAACCGTTGCACTCACTTCAACTCTTCACTGACACCATACTATGACCAACAACCGTTTTCTTACTTTTGCTACAACTCGTAGTACAAGTGATTCACAGCCCACCTGATCGACCACTCAACATAGTTTACTAATTGACCAATTATCTCACTTTCTACTCTTATGCATACCTTAATACAACACTGATAACTTTCATTTATTATTCTTGCCACTAAACCGCTTGACTAAGGAGTCCAAGACTAGATTCCCTCACTCGATCTTGAATTGAAGGTTTCAAGATGCCAACATAATTCTCACTTCCTATCCCAACTGATCGACACACCAATTCTAAGAGTGGGTGCTCACTAGCAACTAGGAGTTTGCCCCCAACCAACCATTCATTCATTTTGAATCCCAGAAAGTTTACCTCTAGTCAGCTCATCAACATTCCAAACAACGCTTCTTCTAGAAGGTATAAACATCACATCATAAGTGATCTCCCAAGCCACATCAACTCTTTGCCATCAAATACAAGGTTAGAACCTTCTACATACTACCACACTCACCACTCATCCCGATAATAGAGGTTGATTACACCCATGCACCTGTAAATTCATAATAGCATTGGCCAGATGCGATTTGAATTTACCTTACATGAGGGTTCTCACTACCATTGTCAAGATATCCTATGATTAAGGTCTTTCCTAATGGCTTCCTAAATCTCAGTTGTGTCTCACTCTACACCACAATTTAAGTTTAGGCCCATCCGGTCACCTAAATCCCTTAAACTATGGCTCTGATACCATTTGTAAGAACCCAAATTTAAATCAACTATAATTGACAACATTACAACAAAAAATGGTCCCCAAGCATACAATTAACGTTAACTCTACTCTAAGTTCGCAGCGGATAACACCTTCACAACTGAGATGCTACATGAAGCCCAACGGTAAGCTACAAGCCTCTAATAAGCTATGCCGCTTCTACATCGCCATATTATTCCATCATCACCAGATGAAACCCCAGGAACGACTCCAACCTGAAAATGGTTTTTGTTGGAACCCAGATATAACAAGTAACAATAATAATAGCAATAATCTTTGTATTGATTGATAAAGAGAAGATATCTGAAGTACTGGTCCTACACTGAAATTACCGGCCAAAAACTCTGATTTGAACATATCTGAAGTACTGGTCCTACACTGAATTACGTAGAAGCAATGAGAACACCGTTCTTGAAAGCGGAAGGAGCATGAATTAAATGCAATGCTTTCGGTCCAGCACCTTACAGCAGACTTTGAAGCTATTTTCGGCATATCAGCACACATAATTTGAGAAAACGCAAAACATCAAAGTCGTGCGTCTGTGAATTATCTTTCCAATGCAACTGGAATCGAGTAATTTGGAACACAGAGTCAAAAGTTATGCGCATGTTTCTGAAGCAGCGCAAAGCTGACAGCAAGTAAACAAAAATCGGGCTCTGAGGTTGAGTCGCAGAGGTTCAGTCCACAGAGGCTCTGTTGGATTTCACAGAGGCTTTGTGGTGAACAGTACCACAGAGGTTGGTCGGCAGAGGTTGTGCGGCAGAGGTTGCTCGTAGTGCCGACAGAGCTCTGATGATGATTTTTGTGAAACACAACTTTCTGTCCAGCAGATGTATACTGACTTTAGCAGAGGTTTTGACCAAGAAGAACACCGATTCAGACCAATCTCAAAACACGAGAATTGTTCATCTGTGTATTAGGAATCCAACGCATCTGGACTCATCAAATTTGGAGCTTCGAGGAGGGAGTTCTGTTGAAAATACGACAGGTGCGCAAAGCTGACAGCAAGAACTAAGACGTTGCGCTATGGGCTCTGAGGTTCGGTCGCAGAGGTTCAGTCCACAGAGGCTCTGTCGGATTTCATAGAGGCTCTGTGGTGAACAGTACCACAGAGGGTGGTCGCAAAAATCTGAGCCAAAGCATGAGTTGTCGCCAGAAGTTGGTCTGAGTGGTTGACAAAAAAATGATCGTGGCTTGACAAACGCTTGACAAAGGCTCTGCAGAGGTTTGGTCGCGGCTCGACAGAGGTTGTCGCTGCTCGGCAGAGGTTGGTCGCGTGCGGCAGAGGTTTGGTCGTGTGCGGCAGAGGCTTGGTCGCGTGCGGCAGAGGCTTGGTCGCGTGCGGCAGAGGCTTGGTCGCCGCTCGGCAGAAGCTTAACAGAAGTGTTACACTTACTTTGACACTGATTTAGACCATTTTACCTCTGGATTTTGCAAGAACTCAAAAGACAAACATTTTTTATTTGTTTGTTATATATTTAGATCATCTTGAATCACCTCTTTTCGAGCTCGTACGACAAAGATATGGTTGATTTACCACAGTCGCGCAGATCCGTCCATCAGCTTTCCATCAGCACATTGTTGTCTACTTCAACGATGCATATGACCCTTATAAATTTCGAATCTCTGAATTCTCAAAACACGAAAATTGTTCATTTGTGTCTTAGGAATCCAGGGCCTTTTGAATCGCATCAATCGGAGTCTTAATCAGTAAGATATGATCAATTTACTACAGCATCGCAAATCTGCCAGCATGCTGTCATTTTACTTGATTGTTGTGCACCGAAATCAATTGCCTTTGACGGATGAGTCTTAAACTGAGTGTTTAAGAGTCCATATTGAACTTTGAAGCCTGAGTCTTTAACAGATGTATTAAGGAGTCCATGTACCTGCAAGACAGATCAAACAATTTTTGCTACCCATTTCCAAATGGGTCCTATTTTGTTAGGATTTGCATGAAACGCTTTGTTGATCTTGTCATGCACAACGGAAACAAATGGCTTTTGAGCATTTTGAACAAGTGAAGAGCCTTTGACAATCCAAACCATTTTCACTCTTTTAAAACCTTGATTAACTGATCGATCTATCCTACGATCATAGAAAGAATGAGAAGTAAAAAATCTGATTTGTTGAAAACTTGTTTGGCTTAATGAACTCTTTTGTTTTAACAGAACTTTCAGAATTTATTTTGAAAACCAAAGCATTTCGTTCTTTGTTGCACATATCAAACTGTGATAGTAAATCAGATTTCAACTTTCGCTCTTTCCTAATCTCAGCAGATAAGTCACTGAACCTTGTTGTCAGTCTCTTCACTTCAAATTTAAGATACAATTTTTCTCTTTCAAAATCCTCTTTTTGACTAAATTCTTGAAATCTTTGAACCTTCAACTGTTCAGATTCTTTTCTTTCAAAATCAGACTCGTTCCTCTCTTTTTCAAGAGTTTTCTGTAATTCTGAGATTTTGCAAGAAAGCTCCATAGATTTTGTTTCAAAAATAGTTTTCTCCTTTTCAATCTTCTCTCTTTCATAAATCACAAGTTTTTCGAAGTCAGAAATCAGTTTAGAAAAACTGAAACATTTAAGTTCAAGTCGTTTCTTCTCTTCTTCAAAAACAGTCTTAACTTCCTCAAACTTCTCTTTCTCCTTTTCACAAAACTTTTCAGACTCAAAAAGTTTCCTTTTCAGTTCAAGATTTTCATTGGTTAAGAGTTTACCTGCCTCTTCTAGCTTGGTAATTTTATCAGAATCAATAAGAATGCTTTTGTTCCTTTCTTCCAACTCTTTCTCAAGATTAGGAATAATTTTGCGAAAATTAGTACTGAGTTTAGAATAATAATGAAAAGCAGCATCAGCACTAAATTTTAGTCTTGACATATTGTTACTTGAAAAAAATGATCGTTAACAGATACTTTGTGAGAAGTAGAATTTGTGCACTTGAGTCAATTTTTTAAATCTTATCGGATTGAGCTGAAATTTGGTAGGTAGGTATACGAGAATATTCTGGGCAACTTTAATTATTCGAGTTTTGTCCAAAAACCGACAGAAAATGGTTTTGCGAAGCAAAAACGTGTGCAGCAAATAAAATTTAAGGATGAAGATTCAAATGTTCTTGAGTCAAATTTTTAAAAAATGATCGGATTGAGCTGAAATTTGGTACACAGGTTTGTGACACTATTCTAAGAAACTTTAATGCTTGGTGTTTTGTCCAAAAACCAACAGAAAGTGGTTTTCCGAAGCAAAACAGAGTGCAGCAAAATAAAACTCCGAAAATTGATAAAAAAAAATTGGATTGAAGCACAAATTCGAATCTGTTTGGCTCTGATACCAATTGTTGGAACCCAGATATAACAAGTAACAATAATAATAGCAATAATCTTTGTATTGATTGATAAAGAGAAGAGTTTACTTGATAAGATTAATGAACATTCTCCCTTTGAAGCTCTCTTGCTTTCTGCGTATGTATGAATATTGAAAATAGAGGCTTAACCTAAAATTACTCTAAAACATGACTTTATAACCAATACAACAATTGGTTATTTACAATTTTAGCCCTTGACACTCAACAAATACAAATAAGTCCTTGACACTATTTTTTATAAAACATTTATATAAATTAGGGGCTAATAAAGCTAACAGTTTTAATTTTTGAAAAGCGAGGGTTAGACCATGAGGTCTAGTGAATTCCCTCATTAAAACAGTTTCCCATAACAGTAGTTTATTAAAAAAACATTCAACCGTTATAACAATAAACGGAAATTCCAGTTTAAAAGCTCGACTCCACATAAGGGTATTGCACAGTGGTCTCAACTACCATCACCTCTCTCGTGCGAGGTCAACACTCGGGGCATCCACAGTAGATCCCCTCGGCACTCGGTCAATGTCGTATCTGAGTGCACACGAAACGGATTCGAGGTACACGGTCTAACTCATTCACCGAAGATTCTCACCCATCTGGGTCCAACATACTACTGTGCAACCCGACTCCCCACATAGCAACAACATCACAAGAGCATGCAATCAACACTTACGTAACAACAAACGTATAAACAATTTGCATGCATTAGTAAACATTTCCATGTCATGTGAAATGAAACCTTTTAAAATGTTTAATCATGTCATCATGCTCGAAACCATAATCAGTTATGAAAACTTTTAGCAAAACGTTTCATTTGCACAAAGAAGGTAAGGGAACTCACCTTAGCCTTAGCACATCAACACACGCTCCGGGACACACTTTAGCTCAAACCGAACACCTGAATTGGTGCCACAAGAATGGTGTTAAAACACCTAATTATATCCCAATTCCATTCCTAATAAACCCCAAAACAACCCTTAGTTGATACTACAACTATATCCTCAAACAGCACGCGAAACGAAACCCGAAAACGCGAAACAATGCTCGACGCTAGTGCCCGCGCCAGCCAACTGGCGCCACAACTGGCACGGGGCTCTGGACAGTAACTGGCGCTAGTTCTGGCGCTAGCCAACTGGCGCGGAGCACCTGCACACGAATTTCAGCCGAAAACTCACCCTTTCTCAATCCCAACTCATCCTAAATCGATTTTAAGCCCTCCAAAATGAAATAATGGATGTTCTAAACCTTTCCCCACGATTACCAATCATCATTACATCATTTGATTTAATGAAACTCAATCAAACACACCATTGCTTCATGATTCAACCCAAAATTCAAAAACCCCATTAAACCCAATTACTTGTCACTCAAGAGTTCACCAAGAAGATTATGAAATTCTCTCAATTAGATCAATAAAAGTACTATCAATTCCCCTTTTTCCTTTTCCATCATGAACCAAATCTCTCAACATGTATTATCAAACAAAATCCCAACCATACATCCATCCCAACCAAACCAAGAGATGTGAGGGAAGATTGCTTACCTTGAAGATGATGGAGTTACATCTCTGAATCATTCCTTGCCTTTAGCTCCCAAAGAAAATGAATTAGATTTCCCCTCCATCCACCTCTAGCCTCCTCAAAACGTATGAACAACAAATTGAAAAGAACTTAGGGTTTTACCCCTTTCTATACACATACACCTTTTTCAGATTTTGCCATCAAGCCTCCAAAGTTGAACACTTCATACTTTAGTCCCAAAATTTTATTTATTCTAACATTTGCAAGAAGAAGAAAAATGGGTTGTTACAGTTCTCTCCTCCAACTCCACTTCCACACCCACGTCACCCCTGCACTCCCCTTTTTCCGCTATTTTCACATCCTTACAAGTTTCTAGTTGAAACAACCTCTTTAACCTTCCACACAACTCCTTATCACCACACCACCTATCTAGCCACAATTTGGTGTGATTCCCATCCCCTACCTCCTTCCCGAACGAAGATGTAAAATTAATTCCCACCTTCTCCAACTCTTGACCAATCTTAATGACGTTTGCCTATACCGACTTACCCGCATACCTCCTATTCGAGTCCCCTTTTAAACCCCCCCTCCTCACCATATATACCTTTTATTACCTTAACCCAAAAATTATCCTTTTCGGATACAAACCGCCACCACCACTTCCCCATGAGTCCCCAATTAGCAACTTGTAATCTACCTATGTTTAAACCCCCATTTTTAAAGTCCTTTATAATCCTCTCCCAATTGACCCACGCCATCCCCTTCTTTTCGCTCGAACCCTTCCCTCCCCCCCAAAAGAAACGACTTCTCACTTTTTCTAACTCTTTAATCACTCCTTTCGGGGCCCGGAACAACGCAAAGTAATACAACAAGATGCTACCGAGAACCGCTTTTACCAAGGTGTGTCTACCGCCGAATGAGATAAGTTTGGATTTCCAAGAGGCAAGCTTATTTTTCACCTTTTCCATGACTGTCTTCCAGCTTTCAATCCTTCTCATTGTAGCACCAACCGGAAATCCAAGATATATAAAAGGCAACACGTCACTACCGCATCCCAATTCTCTCGCCCACGCTTTTACCTCTTCTTCGTCAACTCCCACCCAATAAAGTTTACTTTTGCTTATATTTATTTTCAAGCCCGATAATGCATGAAAACACTTCAAGATCTTCATAAGGTTTTTTAAGTTGATCACACTCCATTTACCAAAACAAAATTGCATCATCGGCATATTGGAGGTGAGATACTTCCATCTCCGCGGACCCTACTTTTATACCTTCAAACATACATGTTGTTTTTGCTTTAGATATTAAAATATTAAGGCTTTCCGCAACGACTATGAATAAGAATGGTGCCAAAGGATCCCCTTGTCTTAGCCCTTTTTCCATGTGAAATTCTTTTGTTGGTGACCCGTTGATGATCACCGATATCGTCGATGCTGCCATACACTCCTTAATCCATTTACACCATCTTTTTCCGAATCCCATTTCTTCCATTGCATAAAGAAGGAACGACCATTCCACACTATCATACGCTTTCTTAAAGTCTACCTTGAAGATCAAACCTTTCTGTCAGGATCGAATCTTAACAAGACTAAAAATACTTAGAATTCAGAATTAAAGAATCTGCGGAATAGAACTTTAATTCACACACTCAATGAACAATATATCAGAAAACACACAGCTGTTTGTATTCACTAATTCAACTCACAAGCTTACAACCAAACCTCAATCTTGATGAACAGGCTCAATCAAGACGACTTCTACTTCTCTAGAAATAGGGTTCTAAACCTTGAGGTTAATTCTCTCTAAAACAAAACGTATTCTAAAACTCTCGTATATCGCATATCTCGTATGTTTGAATAGCTATCTATCAACATCTATTTATACTAAATAGTTACAAGATAACTATCAAAAATAAATTGATCTTCTGAATCTTCTTTAAGCATATCTTCATCCATTCCATCTTTATCTCCAAAATCTTCGCATACCAAAATTATGATCACAAGCAGCATTAACATCTTTATGCACGAGCAGTATTAACTTCATTCAGCATGAGCAGTACTAATATTCTCCAGCAGCATTAATTCATTCCAGCAGCATTAACTCATTCCAGCAGCATTAACTTATTCCAGCAGCATTAACTTATTCCAGCAGCATTAACTTGACTCAGCAGTACTAACCTTGCTTCAGCAGTATTAATCATGACAAGCAGTACTAACTTCACTCTAGCAGTATTAATTATGCTCTGGCAGTATTAAAGTTGTTCTGGCAGTACTATCCATACTTAGAAAATCTTTAGATCCCAACAATCTCCCCCTAACTTGACTTTTCAGGTTGAGAAGTCAAGTTCTTCAGATGATGATGCTTCCAAAACTTAATCTTGAACACACACGTCAGGATTCAATCCCAAACTTTGATTGATGATCCTTCTTACCAGGTATCTTGCCATCTTAGAATCTTTGTTACCCACCAACTTAGTTTTTAGCATTCCTTTCAACCTTGTCATGCTGTGCTTGTATACTTTATCCACCAAATAATACTCATGATATGCATAGTCAAGTGTTATGACATACACACCACAGTTTTCAATAAGCATCCAGTTGGTAACAACTTGAAATTGCCTTTCTGTCAAATACTTAACTGCTTCTGTATTGAACATTAGGCACAAGTATTCAAGTACCATTTTGGTGATGGACATTCCATTCTCAGTCAGCATATTTCCATAAAGCTTCATTCCTACCTTGAACATCTCCTCAATGTCAGATCTAGAGCACATCCTGATAAGTCTTCCCCATGTAGAACTGACCTCAAACTTCCCATCTGCTCTTTTTACTCTAATGTACTCCTTTCTCTGATCTTTCAAAGTATCCCAGAAGATGATCTCAGGAGCCATAGAAGCTAATGGTTTAACTTTGATTGGACTAGTATCAACCACAGTAATATACATATCACATTGAGCATTTGTTGGTGATTGTACATTGCTTGGTTGACCTGATGGAGTTGCCACTTCTTCTTCAGCAACTTTTTGATCAGCTTTCTCTTTCACAACTTCCTCCTTAGCTTCTTCTACAATGGGTTCCACCCTAGGCTTCTTTACAACTTTCTTCTTTGAAGCTATAGACTTTGTTCTAGGTCTTTTGTTTGACACCATCTTGGTTCTTTTGAGTGATATAACAGCTTCAGGAATGGTTTCAGTTGTTTCCTTTGTTTTTGCTGTTTCAGGGATGGTTTCTGCTGTTTCCTTTGTTTCTGCTGCTTTCAGGGATGGTTTCTGCTGCCTTATGTTTTTCAGCAACATTAACCATTTCTGCTGCTTGAATGGTTTCTGCTGCTTTTTGACTAGCAGCATTAACCATTTCTGCTGCTCTATCTGTTACTGCTTCTTTTATAATCTTTGATACTGCTGCTTCAACACTATTCTTCACAATCTCAAATACCTCTGCTTCAATCTCAGATTTGGTTACTGTAGATACAGATACTGTTTCCTTCTCACTTTCAGATACTGCTGCATCAACAAGACTCTTCATAATTTCAGTTACTGCTGCTTCAATCTCAGATACTGCAGCATTAACTGTTTCTACTGCTTTTTCTGTGGTTTCTGCTGCTTTAAACTCAGATACTACTTCCTTCTCATTTTCTGCAGTTTCAGTTACTGCTGCTTTCTCACTTTCTGCTTCCTTTGCAACTTCTGCAACCTGCTCAGCCTCCCCCTCAACCTTATGCTCATTCTCCCCCTCAACCTTTGCATCCTCCATGTTTAGTTCAGTTTCTAACTCCCCCTTTTTGGAAGCATCAGTGGTTGATCTTCTCCTTTTCAGAACATACTGAGCTTTCTTCCTTCTTTGCAGCAGTTTGGTGATCATCTTCTTATTCTTCTCTATCTTGGTGTGTTGATAAAGAACCACCTTCTTAAGCTCATCAATCTCCTTCTGCTGATCCATGACATCAATGTTGATGTTGGCAATGGTTTCCATCAATTCCTCATAAGTATATCTATCCTCACCTGGTTTAGAAGTGTTTACCTCCCTTGCAGGATCATTGGAAGTTTTAGTAGGTGTCTCTTGCCTAGCAAAAGCACAACCTACTCCCATGGTTTCTTGGCGCCTGGGTCCTCTGAATGTTTTCACATTCTGAGTTGCCGTGGGGAAGGTCTTAGTGATGTTACCACTGTCCTTCTCTTTGCTAGAAGAAGTAGTGGCAGCCTTGCAGCCCACATGCTCATCCTTCTCCTTAGAGAGAACCTTCTTGGGGTTGGGAGACACCCCTGTGGTTACCCTTTTGATATTCTCTATTGGAGAATGCTCCAATAGAGGGCTTGTAGGCTTTGGGCTATTAGGAGATACATCAAGGGAAGGAACCTTGTGTACCTTTCTTCTTTCAAACTTCTTGGTGATTTTTGGAGTGGGTCTTAAAAGAATGGACTGTGGGATTTCTTTGGTGATGGAAGGTTGGGATTGGCCATCAGTGGGTGTGTCTAATGGGGGCCTTGACCCTGATGCCATACCTTCAGTGGTGTGGGACACAACCATCATTGTAGAGAACAATGGTGTGTCAACTCCTTCCGAGTCCCTAGGAATTCTTCTCATATTTGAGAAAACCTTCCCTTTAGGGGGTTTTGGCACATATACCTCAGCAGACTGAGCTAAATCCGTCAATTCATGGTTAATTACTTCTTGGACAAACCTGGGATACATGTAAAAGCTCTTTTTGGATTCTAGGTTTGCCACAAGATCATTAAAAATCATTGCTGAAAAATTGAACTTTCTGGCAGTGGTTAAGCAGACCAAGGCATAAGCAATGGTACTGCTAAACTCACTCCATCCAGTAGTTTTCTTTGAAATACAGTGCATAAGAGTATGAACAAGAAATCGCCATTGGGTGAAAAACTTTGACTTGTAGAATTTAAAAATTCCAATGGGACCTTCATACCCCATTCTTGGTAAGGTCGAGAAAAGTTCATCATTAGAGAGATAGGTTATACCTGAGGCATCATCTAAGTGAAGAGTGATGCGAATAACCTCCTCTGTGACCTTCACAAACCCTTGTTCGAATGATTTTCTGCCCATCTTCGAATATAACAGTGGCATTCTCCCAAAATTGCTTTTGATGCTCGATATATATGGTTGGGCACACTGTTAGGGCATGAGAGATGTGTGTGGACTTGAGAAAATCCACAATATCATGAAATCCTGTGGCCTGCTTTGGCTTCTGAAGCATCGCAATCTCATTGTGCTCATCGACAAACTCCATTGTCGTCATTCTTCCTGAGGATTTGGATAGAGAACATAGAGATTCTAGGGATAAAAGGTTAGAACGAGAGAGAGATAAATTGAATGCAAAGAGACGTTATGAACTTTGGCGGGCTGAAAGAGTATTTATAGCAGTACTAGCCCTGATTTTCTTTAGAAGCAGTATTAACGACTTAGCAGTATTAACGACTGAGCAGTATTAACTGCAAGGCAGTATTAACTACACAGCAGTATTAACTACACAAGCAGTATTAACTACTAAGCAGCATTAACAACAAAGCAGTATTAACTACACACAGTATTAACTACTAAGCAGTATTAACAACAAAGCAGTATTAACTACACATACAGTATTAACTACTAAGCAGTATGAACTACAGAGCAGTATTAACTACACATGCAGTATTAACTGCTAAGCAGTATTAACTACAAAGCAGTATTAACTACAAAGCAGTATTAACTACTAAGCAGTATTAACTACAAAGCAGTATTAACCACTAAGCAGTATTAACTACAAAGCAGTATTAACTACTAAGCAGTATTAACTACAAAGCAGTATTAACCACTAAGCAGTATTAACTACAAATTGGCAGTAGAAAATATGTACTAGCAGTAGTAACTCTGTACTGGCAGTAGTAACTATACTTACACTTTGCAGCACTTGTCAATCTGAGGCATACTGAGGTTCTGAGAAAACTAGTTAGTAACACCAAATATACAAACGAAGAAATACAGGTATATAGAAAAAAACATAAATTTATTCAAGGTTGATCAAGCCCACACTTGCTACCAAGAAAGTGAATCTACCCACATCAAAAGCTTTTGTGAATAGATCTGCAAACTGGTCATTGGTATGAACTTTAGCAACTTGAATCAATTTCTTTTCATTACAGTCTCTAATAAAGTGATACATGATCTCTATGTGCTTTGTTTTTTAGTGTTTGACAGGATTGTTTACAATGCTAATGGCACTGTTGTTGTCAATGAAGATTGGAGTGTGAAGAAATGTTACCCCATAGTCCAACATCTGATTCTGAATCCATAACACCTGAGAACAGCAACTTGCAGCAGCTATATACTCAGCTTCTGTTGTAGATAAGGACACTGTGGTTTGTTTCTTGCACTGCCATGATACAAGTCTTGCACCCAAAAACTGACATCCACCTGAAGTAGACTTCCTATCCATGTTAGCTCCACCTAAGTCACTGTCTGAGTATGCAAGCAAGTCAAATGAATATTCATAAGGATACCAAAGACCTAATCTAGGTTGCCCTATTAGGTATCTAAAAATTCTTTTGACTGCATGCAGGTGTGATTGCTTAGGTGTAACCTGAAATCTGGCACAAACACATACTGGAAACATAATGTCTGGTCTAGAGGCTGTGAGATACATGAGTGATCCAATCATAGATCTGTAATGATGGACATCCACATCCTCCCCCTCAAGATCTGCAGTGATCTGTTTGTGTGTCTCCATTGGTGTGCTTGCTGGCTTTGAGTCTGTTAAACCATACTTGTCCAGGATGTTTTTCACATATTTGGATTGGCTTATGAAAATCCCATCTTTCCTCTGTTTCACCTGAAGCCCAAGGAAGAAAGTAAGTTCGCCCATGGAACTCATCTTGAAGCTCTTATGCATTAACTCTTCAAACTCTTTACACATGTGATCATTTGTGGATCCAAAGATGATGTCATCCACATAGATCTGAACAAGTAGTGTGTCTTTCTTTCTTCTCTTAATGAACAAGGTCTTGTCAATGACTCCTCTTTCAAAATCATTTTTCAAGAGATAGGTAGACAGGGTGTCATACCATGCTCTTGGGGCTTGATGTAAACCATAAAGTGCCTTCTTCAACTTGTACACTCTGTCAGGGTGCAATGGATTCTCAAATCCAGGGGGTTGACAGACATATACTTCTTCATCAATACTTCCATACAGAAAAGCACTTTTTACATCCATTTGGTAGAACTTGAACTTCATGTATGAGGCATAGGCTAGAAATAGCCTAATTGCTTCAATCCTTTCCACTGGAGCAAAGACTTCCTCATAGTCTATGCCCTCTTCCTGAGTATACCCTTGTGCAACCAGCCTTGCTTTGTTTCTGATCACAATTCCTCTCTCATCCTTCTTGTTTCTGAAAATCCACTTGGTGCCAATTGCTCTATGTCCTTTTGGAAGGTCCACCAAGTCCCAAACATCCTGTAATTTAAACTGTAGCAGCTCCTCTTGCATTGCTTCTATCCAACTTGGATCTTTCATAGCATCATAAGCCTTTTTGGGCTCAATTTGGGATAGAAAGCAAGTAAGTACAGTATTAACTGTATTCTGCTGATCTTGTAGCTCTTGAAGTCTGCTTTGATTCCTAGTCATCATGGGAGAAGCAATGTCTCCTATAACCAACTCAGGAGGATGATTTTTCTGAGTTCTGGATGGATGACCAGATTCCTCTTGTAAGTTTACATCCAGATTTGACTCATTTAAGTCTGGATTTTCTTCAGCTTCTTCAGTCACTTTAGACTCTATTCTTCTCTCTTCTTCATTCTGAATGGGTTCAGCTTCCTTTTCTGGTTCACATAAGTCAACAGGATCAATGGTAGGGAGTGGAAATATCACAGACTGAATACTGTTATCTGATGGTGGTGCATCCTTTTGTCCTGCATTTACATCACTACTGAAACCCAAAGAATTAGTGAGTGAATCAATGTCAAATAGCCAATCAGGACCTGAACCAATAGGATTTGGTGTGTGCTCATTGCATTTGACATTGTCACTTTCTTCAATTATTCTAGAAGAGGTATTAAACACTCTGTAAGCCTTACTCTGAGATGAGTAACCAACAAGAAAGCCA
This sequence comes from Saussurea involucrata, assembly GCA_033807775.1. NCBI lineage: Eukaryota > Viridiplantae > Streptophyta > Magnoliopsida > Asterales > Asteraceae > Saussurea > Saussurea involucrata. The sequence continues at coordinate 199,032,842 of CM066320.1, read as the reverse complement.
TCATCTGCTTTGCTATCAAACTTACCTAAGTGAGATTTGGTATTGAGAATTGTACAAGGACACCCAAATGGTTTGAAAAATCCAATAAATGGTTTCTTTTTCAGAAAAAGCTCATAAGGTGTCTTGTTTTTAGGCTTTATGACCAAGACTCTGTTTTGAACATAACAAGCAGTATTAACTGCTTCTGCCCAAAAAGTAGTGGGTAATTTTGAATCAGCTAACAGAGATCTAGCAGCCTCAATCAGTGTCCTATTCCTTCTCTCAGCAACACCATTCTGTTGTGGAGTCCTAGGAGCACTGTATTGTCTCTCAATTCCTTTTTCCTCACAAAAGGTGTTTAGATCAAAGTTTTTAAATTCAGTCCCATTATCTGATCTAATGACTTTCACTTTTTGATTTGATTGGTTTTCAATTCTGAGAATAAAAGATTTGATCAGTCCACTTGTCTCATCTTTAGTTCTCAGAAAATATACCCAAGTAAATCTAGAGTAATCATCAACAATAACTAAACATTATGACTTCTTGCCAATGCTCATGACATTTGTAGGGCCAAACAGATCCATATGCAACAACTGAAGAGGGTTTGAGATAATGTTTATCTCTTTGGACTTATGAGAAGTTTTGTGTTGTTTGCCTTTGAGACATGCAACACAATGATCATCACATGAATAGACTTTTTATGGTAAACCCCTAACAAGATTATTTTTAACAAGTTTATTCATTGTTTTAAAATTCATGTGACACATCCTTCTGTGCCAAAGTGAAGATTCATCTATTGAAGCTTTTGAAACCAAACAATTTAGAGATGAATCAGATGAAACACTTTCTAAATCTAAACAATACACATTATCCTTTCTAGGAGTTCTCAATAGTATCATGTTTTCATCAACTACTTTGAATCCAGGAGCAAGAATAATGCATTCAGAATCAGTAAATAATATACTACGTTTCTTGTCACAGACCTGTGATACACTTAACAGGTTGTATCTCAATTGCTCAACATAGTAAACATCCTCAAATGTCATCTTACCTTTTGACACATCACCTTTACCACTTATCTTACCTCCTGCAGGATTATTTCCAAAAGCAACATGTCCTCCATCAATTCTTTTGAAATTCTTGAGGCAGGCCATGTTACCTGTCATGTGCCTGGAACAACCACTATCAACATGCCAGATGCTCTTCCCCTTGAGCTGTTGGTTGCCCTGCACATCAGATAAATCAGTTAGTTTTTATTGGGAACCCAAGCCGAAGTGGTCTTGGGTCTCCCTTGCTCATCAAAGTACTTGCACTGGGTTTTGATGAGATTTTCAAACTTAGGTACTGCAGAACTGGAGTACTTTGTCAATATGATTGGTCTAGCAGCACAAAAACTAGAAGCAGTATTAACCTTGGAAGAAGTACTAACAGTGTTAGCAGCACTAACACTGCTAGCAGCAGTATTGTTCTTAGAAGAGGTACTAACAGAGTTAGCAGCACTAACACTGCTAGCAGCAGCATTCTCTTGAAAAGAAGTACTAACAGTGTTAGCAGCACTAACACTGCTAGCAGTAGTATTCTCTTTAAAAGCAGTACTAACAGTGTTAGCAGCACTAACACTGCTAGCAGCAGTATTGTCTTTAGTATTGCTTCTAGCAGCATTATCCTTGTCAGCAGTACTATCTGAGGTAGCAGTACTAACATTAGTGCTTTTGGGGACCCATATATTGACACATTCCTTTTCAGTCTGTTTTCTCATGTGGCTTTTGGTTTCAGCTTGTTTCTTAGCCACATTATTCCTTGCAGGCTTCCTATAACCAGAAGATTTTTGAAAACTTCTTTGAAAACTTTTCTTTTGGTTAATAGGATTGAAATAACAGTGTTTGGCAAGATGATTCAATTTGCCACAAATAAAACAAGGTTTTGGTCTGTTAATCCTTTGCAGATCAACTCCTTGCTTTTGTGCCCACTGGTTATTCCAATTTCTTTGATTTCCCCTCTTTTTATCATGTTTTTGGGGCTTATTCTCTTGATATTTCTTGCAAGAACAATGTTCACAAGTATTAGAGTTCACAACAGTGGTCTGTGTATAATGAACTCCCTTTCCCTTTCCAGTCCTTTTCATCTCATTGTTCTTAACACATGGACTTACACATTTCTCATCAGATCCTTCTTTTTCAGTCTTATCCTCAACAACTACTTTATCTAATGGATCTACTTCAGTGGCTCCTTCAGGTAAGTCCTTCCTATCCTTGGTTTCTAATAGGTCTGACTTAGGAGGGATGTAGTTGTGGTTGTAGGGTGGGGGTGTGGCATTGTACCCTATGCCTGGTTTCAACTTACTATGGATTTGAGAGTTGATTATGTTGTCCATGACTTTAGAGGCACAATTAAACTTTTCTACATCAAGTTTAACTTTCTCAAGCTCTCCTTTTAGTTTCTCACACTCTTCCCTGGATTCTCTAAGCTGGAACTCTAGACCATCCTTTTCTCATTTCCAGTAGTTTGTATCATAGGAGTGTTGAAGTTCATTGGCTTGAAAAGCCCTAATCTGTTCTTCAAACTTCTCAACAATTACTACATAGTCTTTTCTGTCATTTTCTAATCTCTTAAGGTCATCACACATTCCCTGATTGTGATCTCTATACCTTTTAACAGTGTCTATACAAGCTTGAGTACAGAGATTAGATTTTACCTCAGTGGGAAGATCTGAAACTTCAGCCATAAGTGCTTGATTTTGGATGGCCTCTTCTGCTTGATCACTCCAATCAAATCCCATTCCTTGTTGAGAGACAAGAGCTTGAATAGAGTTTCTGTTTTGATTGGAACTTCCAGCCTGAGTTTGTTGATGGTTGTTGTGAGATGTTCCACCTCTGCATTCCCTGGCAAAGTGTCCCATCTTGTGACACTTGTAGCATTCAACTTTGGACTTGTCAAATCCAGCACTATCTTCTCTTCTTTGGGAAAAGTTGTTTCTCCCTGTCCTCTTTATGAATCTCTTCACCCTCATAGACAGCATAGCCATCTGCCACTTGATATCCATCTCTTCAAGATCATCAGCATTAATCTGTTCTAAGTCATCATTAATCAATGAGGAATTAACATGACTAGAAAAGAAGGCTTCTAGTACTGAATCATTGGTCTTTTCCTGATTGACTCCTCCAGCAGCACTAACTGATTCAGGGTTAGCAGTAGAATCAGGTGATGCTGAAAGGAGTGCAGCATTATGTACATATCCAGAGGGCTTCTTTTTGGCTTCAACCTCTGCTTCAAAGACTCTAAGATCATTGTAAAGATCATCAAGCTCTTTATCTTCCAATTGGTCATTCTGTCTGAAGGACACAGTATACATTGTCCACTCTTCACCTAATGATCTTAAGAACTTTCTGTTAACATCATCAGCCTCCATCTTGACTCCTACTGTGGCCAATTCTCCAATCAGCTTATTAAATCTATCAAAAGTTTGAGTCATAGACTCATTCTTAGTAGAAGTAAAGTTTTCATACTGCTGCTTGAGAATTGCCTTCTGATTCCTCTTGGTGCTTTTAGTGCCAGTGAATCTCTTTTCCAATGCATTCCACAGAGTCTGAGCATCAGTGCAGTGATGAAATTGATGCCGATATTCATTGGGGATAGCCAAAAGCAGAGTGCTTAAGGCCTTCATCTCTATTTGTCTGACTTTTCTCTCTGCATCAGTCTTTGGAGGAGGTCTTTTGCCATCTGGTCCAATTCTTCCTTCAGCACATGGACCATTCTCTATGATATCCCAGATGGAATAATCAGTAAGCAGAATATACTGCTTGATTCTAATTTTCCACATGTCAAACTCATTGGGTCTGAGCATGGGAACCTTAGAAACAAGAGTACTGTTTGATTCAATAGAATTGTCCATTGTTGAGTTCTAAGAAACACAAGCTCTGATACCACTTGTCAGGATCGAATCTTAACAAGACTAAAAATACTTAGAATTCAGAATTAAAGAATCTGCGGAATAGAACTTTAATTCACACACTCAATGAACAATATATCAGAAAACACACAGCTGTTTGTATTCACTAATTCAACTCACAAGCTTACAACCAAACCTCAATCTTGATGAACAGGCTCAATCAAGACGACTTCTACTTCTCTAGAAATAGGGTTCTAAACCTTGAGGTTAATTCTCTCTAAAACAAAACGTATTCTAAAACTCTCGTATATCGCATATCTCGTATGTTTGAATAGCTATCTATCAACATCTATTTATACTAAATAGTTACAAGATAACTATCAAAAATAAATTGATCTTCTGAATCTTCTTTAAGCATATCTTCATCCATTCCATCTTTATCTCCAAAATCTTCGCATACCAAACTTATGATCACAAGCAGCATTAACATCTTTATGCACGAGCAGTATTAACTTCATTCAGCATGAGCAGTACTAATATTCTCCAGCAGCATTAATTCATTCCAGCAGCATTAACTCATTCCAGCAGCATTAACTCATTCCAGCAGCATTAACTTATTCCAGCAGCATTAACTTGACTCAGCAGTACTAACCTTGCTTCAGCAGTATTAATCATGACAAGCAGTACTAACTTCACTCTAGCAGTATTAATTATGCCCTGGCAGTATTAAAGTTGTTCTGGCAGTACTATCCATACTTAGCAAATCTTTAGATCCCAACACTTTCTTTTTCGATTTTTTTAAGAATTCCACCGTTTCGTTCGCCACTAATATCCCATCAAGAATGTACCTTCCTTTGATAAATGTCGTTTGTGTATCGCTCACTATCTTCCCCATCACCACTTTCATCCTTTCCGCTAAAACTTTAGAGACTATTTTGTAATACACACCGATTAGGCTAATCAGCCTAAACTCTCCGAGTCCAACCGGTTGAGATTTTTCAGAATGAGAGTAAAAAAAGAGGCATTGCAACCGCCACTTATTTTCGATGTTTCCCAAAACCTCCAAAGTGCCTTCAATAAATCGTCTTTTATAATACTCCATAACTTTTTTACAAACGAAAAAGTGAATCCGTCGGGTCCCGGGGATTTATTACTACCGCAACTTTTAACCGCTTCCCATACTTCCTCTTCCGAAAATGGATCTTCAAGTTTATCTGCATCCTCCTTTGACAGTTTCTTGAATTTGTCACTTTTCAAGATTGGGCACGTTTTGCTTTGTGAAGCGAACTTATTTTTAAAGAAGTCGAATGCAAACTTCTTAATCGAATCCGGGTCCTCTGTCCACACCGAGTTTATACTCAATCCCCCCAAGATGTTTTTTCTCACTCGTTTCTTGATGGCCGCGTGAAAGAACTTTGAATTGTCATCCCCTTCCTCTATCCATTTAATTTTTGACTTTTGCTTTGCAATTTCCACCTTCCTTTTTTCCGCTTCCAACCACCCGGTACGAGCTTCTAACCAAATTTTCCTTTCGCTTTCCTCTAACATTCTACTTTCGGTCACGACTTCCCATTTCTTTGCTTCCTCTTTATACCGAACCAAGTTACTTTCCAACCTACTATACCGTTCATTGCTCCTCTTTTTCAACGCCTCTTTAACATGTTTTAATTTGTCTCTAAACACGCAATCCGGATTCCTCGATGTGACTTCCTTACTCCAATCTTCTCTTACCATACTTTCGATATCTTCTTCTTCCAACCAAGTGTCAAGCTTAGGGCCGAAATCTGGCCTATTATCTGAAAGAAGGATCGGGAAGTGATTCGACCATCTTCTCTCGAGAGTCTTTGTTCCCAAGTTTTTCCATACTGCATCAAATTCACTCAAGACTACAAACCGGTCGAGTTTGCTGAATTTTTTCCCGTCATCGCTCACTCTTGTGAATTTTTTGCCACCGAGGGGGATTTCCATTAATTGACATCTTCGGATGAAGTCGTTAAATTCCTCTGCCCCTCTAGAATTCGTTATCGAATTAAGTCTTTCTTGTTCACATCTAACTTCGTTGTAATCTCCAAAAAAACACCACTTCACCTCCTTTTTTCCACATAAGATTTCGTGTTTTTCCATGCTTCTATCCTCTATTTCAAGTCCCTTGGTCCATATACATTTACGCACCCTACTAGACCTTCAACTCCCTTCCACTCACCTATCATCGCCAAAAAGTTTTTTTCCTCTACCACAAAGTTCCCTTTGAATTCGTTGCTGTCCCAAATAATCAGTAGACCACCCGAGTTACCCGTCGCCTCCACTTAAACAAAATCACCATCGTCGGCACCCCAAATCCTAGCCACTTGATCCAAGTTTTTTTTTTCAACCGACCCCAGTCCTCTAATATTTATTGACAAAATTTTCATGATTCAATGCGATAAGAAAGAACCTTGATTTGCTGACTTTTAGTGAGAGGGAGTTATGCTGGTTCTCCCATATTTCCCCTCCCTTTCTTTCCACACTATACCGATCTTGCTTACGAAGTCCTCCAAGCCTTCCGTGTTATCGGAGCTCCCCAACTCATTTGAAATTGTTGTTTGACTCCTAGCACCATTCTCCACTTTCCTCTTTTTCTTTCCCTTGATTTCTTAATTACCCTCCGGGCTTGCATGAGGCAAAGGCTTTGTAACTACATCCCTTAGCTGCTGACTCATTCACCACTAGAGAGATTGCTTTCGAGTGACTCCCAGTGCCAGTCTCCACCGGGCTTGACAGTTCCACACTCTCCCTGTTCTCACTCGCCTCTTTACTCTCCGAGGCTGACTCATTCTGCTTCGTAAGGAGAGTTTGCAGAGTCTCCTGAATTTTACCAAGCTCAGCAGCCAAATTTTCTCGAGTGACAAATGTGGATCCCCGGCCTCGACCACGTCCCCTTTTCGGGTTCCCTCTTCTCACAGTAGCCGAACTCTCCTGGACAGAGTCTTCTTGGTTGACGGGAATTTTCACACTCCTTGTCCTTCCACGACCCCTTCCACGATCTCTTCCGCGACTCCTTCGCGGTTAACCGGTCCATTCTCTAGGACCTCTTCCTCCTGATTCCTTGGTACAGCAGGTACCGACTTACTCCTCAAATTTCTTCCAGCCATTTCGCAAATACTAAAAGAAAGCAATAGTTAACCTTTGCTAGACATGACACAACAAATTTTGCTATATAAGGTAATTTAAGCACGCACATGTACCTGTAAGCTCACAATTACACTGGACAGGTGTAATCCCAAACTTACCTTACATGCTTGTCCTTGGCACCTTATTCTTAAGCGCAATTATAGTGATCGTTCCTGAAGGCAATCCTATGTCTCGGCTGTGTTTCTCATCCTTCAGTTTAAGTTTAGGCCCTATTGGTCACCTAAATCACTTAAACTAAGGCTCTGATACCATTTGTAACGACCCAAAATCTTAAACACGCACTATCATAAAATAAGCATACGGATTACATAGTTAAACTTGTCTTTACAATTAATAGAGTGTACTAAACAAAATTTGAACAGCGGAAGTCTCTAAATCCACAGCCGAGATCTATCTATAGTCATCCGTCAAAATCTTGGAGTCCCTAAGAGCCCCAAATCCTCCTTGCTTCCTCCTAGTTCTTGCTAGAAGAACCCACGGTACGTTTACCTGAAAATGGTTTAGTTTTTGAAAAGCGAGGGTTAGACCAAAAAGGTCTAGTGAATTCCCCCCATAAAACATTATCATAGTAATAAAATCATTTCTTTAAAACAACTTGTAACTTCACATTCTCATCAAACAAGGTTAAACATGGGGTTCAGGGATTGCATAAGCTACTTCGAGCGGGGCCTAACGGACGCCCCCTCGCCTACACCGGAGCCCAAATGGACCCCCTGTTCCTTCATGTAGGAGGAAACGAATTCCAACTTACAAGCTAACCTCCATATGCCCAAGGAATTATCAAACTCCCTGGCACCCTGACCCCACCGTGTAAACCGACTTCAGATAGCATGCATATATCATTTCATAAAATCATGTATAGGAAAACGTTAGACATTGATCCATTTGTTGAGTAAACATGCACTTCATGCAAAACATGCATAACATTTATAAAACGAATCATGCTCG